>OY728159.1:272535752-275035752 GCA_963277665.1 Viscum album | reverse complement strand
AAGTGACATGGTCTTACCATTCACATTTCATTTAATTCATTTAGAAATTTCATTTATAGGGGATAATCCCAAACCCACTTCAAGGGGATTCAATTACATAAGAAAGTAATTATATTCATAGATTTTAATAAACTTTCCCAAGGGGGTGTTTGATTTATTTAAAACATAGTGAAAACAGTCAAGGAATATAAGACACACACCATAAGGGGTAGTTAGAGTTGAGTTGGACAACCTCCAACAATGCAATTTAGGGTGTAAGAACTAGATAATTCAAGTTGTTAGCAATTTATTTAATTATATTCATATTTAATAGGTGATGTATATAAGTTCTAGTGTTTGGAACAATAATACATGATATTGAAATCAAGACTTTTAGGGAAAGGCACTAGACCACCTATCTTATACCGGTATACAACTACTCATCTAATATCAGCTTCATATTCAAGCTACAATGGAATAAATTGGAAAAAATGGAAAAATAACTAAAAATAGAGTATAATATCTTCTATGAAGATATAATTCAAGATAGTGAGAAAAATCAAGAAAATAAGTAAGAGGATTCATAACGTTAATAATAGTATTCCAACACAACGAACAATGCTTTAATTGGGGCTCAGATTGGGGAGGTACTTCAAAGCTTAGGTGGATAAGAGAAGGGGAAAACCCATGGGAGAGATGATATGTGTGAGATGGAAGAAGAAGGGAGGAGAAGGTTTAAAATAAATATGGGAAAATTGAAATTTCACTCATTTTAAAGGGGCATATGGTTTGGATGCACAGTTGGTCAAACCATTAACCAACCGTCCCCACCTAATTCTCAAGGTGACACCCCCTCACATGGTTAGGCACACAGTTAGGAGAAACTATGTGGTGACTATGCTAAGTAAACCTATAATAAACTATAGGGTTTTCATGGCCACGTGGGATTCCATGCATGGTTAAAAAAATTACACAACACCCCTTATAGCAAACATGGTTGAGGTGCATGGTTAGAAATTACCATGTGCTAAACATATGCTTCACCTTTTCTCTAAAAAAACTATATATCTGGGCCCCAAACCAAGATTAACCACTCTTAAATCCTTCCCCAGACCCTTAATAAAACTTATTGATATAAAACAAGAGGTTTATAAAATAAAGTATCCATACATCAAGGAAAAACTAAGATATTACAAACTCCCCTCCTTAAAAGAACTCATCCCCGAGTTTCCATTATGAGGATATTTGAGCATCATGTGAGAATAATTCAATCCACTAAGCACATATATCAGAACCTTGCTTCTAGGTCTCATCCTATACATGGACATGCTTCCATAGCACCTGAAAAAGAATAACTGACCTACCTCAAAGAGCCTTTATGATTTTATCAAAAATACAAATAAGATATTCCTCTAATGAAGAATTAACATCCATCTCAAACTCATCAGGATCAAGGGCTTGATATGGGTCTGAATAGTAATAAAACAACTGAGAGACATGAAATACATAATGCATTTCCCTTTCTATTAGATTAAAATCTATCTAATAATCCACTAGTGTGAACCTCTCAAAAATATCAAAAGGTTCGATGAATCTAGGTGATAAATTGCCTTGCCTATGAATTTGTTAATGACCTAGTCTCAGCAAAACATGTTAGAAGACCTAATCTCTCACCTTAAACTCTAGAGGACAGTGATGAAGATCAATATAAGAATTATTCTTATGCTGAACTATAGACATATGTTTCTCAATAAGCTTTACCCACTCCATTGTCTCCTTAATGAGACGTGGCCCCAATAGCACCGCCTCCCCTTCCTCTAACCAAAATAAAGGTGATCATCATGACTCAACATATAGGTCTCATTAAGGATCCATCTGTATAGTCTCTTGAAAGCTATTATTATAAGTGAACTCCATAATATGTAAATATTTCTTTCAAGAACCTCCAAAACCATGGAAACATGCTCAGAGCATGTCCTATAGCACCTGTATAGTTCCCTCAAACTGACTATTGGTATAAGGGTGATGAGATATTGTCATAAGCAACTATGAACCCTGATACTTCTATAACCCCTTCCATAACCATGAAGTGAAAAAAGCATCCCTATCTGATATTATGGTTTATGGAACACTATAAAGGTATATGATCTCTTTTACATATATTCAACCAAGTTCATTTATTGATAATGTCTCCCTTATAGAAAGAAAGTGGGTGACCATTGTTAGCCTGTCCCTGACAACCCTTACGTATCACTACCATAAGGGGATTTTGGTAAACCCATCACAAAATAAAAAGTGTTATCATCCCATTTCCACTATATAATATGCAATGGATGTAAAATAACACCAATTACCTGATGTTATGCCTTCATCTAATGATAGGTGGAATGATGTGCAACAAAACCTGCTATCCGCTTCTTCATAATAGGCCACCAATATCGGTGGCATAAGTCATGGTACATCTTTGTGAGTCTGGGATGTACTTCCTATTTAGAGGCATGTAAATCTTGTATCAACTCCTATCACATTTCTATAGGTACCTAGACATACCCATGAATATGAAATATCTAATCCTCAACAACGACCCAACCATATTGTGGGTCCTCACATAAAACTCTTTCCCTAAGGACCAAGACTTCAGGATCTGAAATATTTCTCATCCTAACATAATCCAAAAGTGATGAGGTCACTACTAAATCTATAAGAATAGTTTGAATATGAAACTCTTAAACCTCTAGATTCATCTTAGAAAACAGAACCATCAAATACCATTCACTACTAGATTCCTTTATAACTTTTGTCTGAGACATTTGTCTTAAATAAACAGTGACTGTATTAGCCTTCCAAGGTGTATAAGTAAGTTAAAAATTGAAATAAAAAAGGTATTCAACCCATACTCATTGTACGAGGTTAAAATAATGCCGAGTGAATATGTATTTGAGAATTTTATGGTATGTGTTTACAAAAAATCATTCCCCTAAAAAATAATGACTCCAACAACGCAAGGCATAGACAATTGATGCTAACTTGAGGTAATGTGTTGGGTAATTAAACCCATGAGGACTCAACTAGTGATATATGTATGATAAAAATCGATCCCCTTACATAAATATGGCTCCCATACTGATACCAAATACATCATAATAAACTGTACAACCTCTTCTAGGATCAGGTAAAATTAGGATTGACACTGAGGTCATCCTTCCTTTCAAGTCCTGAAAGAATTTATCACAAGATTATAACCATGTAAACTTAACACCTTTATTCCTCAATCTTATAAGAGGTGCATCAAGGAATGATAAATTTTGAATAAAATTCCTATAATAACTAGATACCCTAATAAAGTCTAAATATCAAAGACTTTATTAGGATGCTCTAATGAAACAATGCCTCTCTCCTTCTATGGATACATAGATACTCCTAATTATGATATGATGGGACCCAAGAAGTAAAATTTATTAATACAGAAGTGGAATTTAGCAATATTATCATATATATATGGTTCTTTATAAATGTATTAAATATGATTTTAATGTGTTTATCACGACTGTGTCAAGTTTGAGAATACAAAAAGATATCATCCATGACAACTATCAAAAAAGAATCTAGGTTTGGGTGGAAGACTCAACTAATCAGATCCATAAATACTATTGACATGTTTATGAGACTGAATGACATTACCAAATACTCATAAATTTTATACCTACTTTGAAAATGTTTACATGGTATATCTGAAGGCTTAACTAACACTGTTGACACCAGAAAATGCATCCCCCAAAATTTTCCAAATGCTCCCATAAATGATCCAAGAGTGTATCCCATTTCGTAAGCTTCGATTTCATAGGTCGTAGATCCCAAACAGAGTTACGGATTAGGAATTATTGACATTTGATGTTGGGATGGAAAACTGGTTCGCAAAGCCCATTCGTGAAGCTCCCTCCGAGATTGCGGAGAACCACCGCAGAGCAAGGAGGTGGGATGCTCCGTGAACCCCTTTGACATTCGCGACCCACCGCAGAGCAAAGAGGCAGGAAGGATTCGTGAACCCCTTTGACGTTTGCGAACCACCGTGAAGTAAGGATGTAGGATGGCTCCATTAACCCCTTTGACGTTCGCGACCCGCCGTGAAGAGAGATCTGTCTTCGCACTGAGTGGGCTCTGCTTCGCGGTGCCTCTCACCTATAAAAACCCATCTCACCCCCCTTCTCCAGATGGTCACACCTCCCCTTGGGTAACCGATCTCCCATTTCACGGAGCTCTCGAGCTCCAAAAACTAATTCCCTTCTCCCTTTGCGAAGGAGGGAGCTCATATGGGTTGCTCGAGGCTCCGCGAGAGCCCTTTTCTCCACAAGAGCCCTTTGCTCCGCAAGAGCCATTTTCTCCGTGATCTTCCTTTTCTCCACGAGATCCCTTTTCTCTGCGAGAGCCCTTTGCTCCGTGAGCCACCTTTGCTCCGCGAGGGCCTTTTTCTCTGCGAGATCCCTTTGCTCCGCGATAGCCCATTGATCCGCGAGCCGCCTTTGCTCCGTGAGAGACCTTTTCTCCATGAGATCCCTTTTCTCTGGGAGATCCCTTTGCTCCTCTAGATCCCTTTTCTCTACGAGAGCCCTTTGCTCCGTGAGTCGCCTTTGCTCCGCAAGATCCCTTTGCTCCGCGAGATCCCTTTGCTCTGTGAGAACCCTTTGCTCTGCGAGAGCCCTTTGCTTCACGAGCCGCCTTTTCTCCACGAGAGCCCTTTGCTCCGTGAGAGACCTTTTCTCCGTGAACCCCCATTTTCTCCGTGAGGCTGTGATTCACGAGGCCATACTCTATGAAGCTACTTCGCAAAGACCTATCCTTTTTGAAGCTTCTACCTTCGCGCCCACCGATCCATACCACAGGGGCTGCGCCCCCGCACCCCCACTCGGGTTCAGTGCCGAGCTGTGGTCTCGGCCCTCCGGGCTAGTTCCTTCACTACCGCCACTGACCCCCATGAAAAATGGAGAGTCTCACTATGAACTTCTCGGGCTGAGATGTCAGGATTTTCCATTATGCCCTTGTACGCAACCACCTTCCACCTATGGAATACCATGATTCAAGATACTCCTCCGAACTCCATGAAATATCTTGAGAATACATATTACTCTAGGTCCCTTTCACATATCGTGATTTGAGAATCTCATCATCAATTCCCTGAGTTCCTTGAGTTAAACCATTCCTCAAGCAACTCCTCCAAACCCTATCACTTGGCTCCAATTTTAGGTTGAACCAGAAAGGGCCGCTCTTGCGTAAGTCCCAACACCAAACATTGCTAGGCACCTTATGCCTAATAGTCCTCTCTACATGACTATAAAATGTAGTAATCCCTATGTTTCAAACATTGGATGCCTCTTACTCAATATAAGAGATGCCTCATGCTCCAAGCATGAGATGCCAATAGTCCTCTCTACATGACTATAAACTGTAGTACACCCTATGTTCCAAACCTAGGATGCCTCTTTCTCCAAACAAGAGATTCCTTATGCTCCAAGAATGAGATGTCGATATTCCTATCTACATGACTATAAACTTTAGTACTCCATATGTTACAAACATAGGATTCCTCTTACTCAATATAAGAGATTCCTCATGATCCAAGAATGAGATTCCCATAGTCCTCTCTACATGACTACAAACTGTAGTACACCCTATGTTCCAAACATAGGATGTCTATTTCTCTAAACAATAGATTCCTTATGCTCCAAGCATGAAATGCCAACATTCCTCTCTACACGAATATAAACTATAGTACTCCCTATGTTCCAAACATAGGATTCCTCTTATTTAATATAAGATATGCCTCATGCTCCAAGAATGAGATGCCAATAGCCCTCTCTACATGACTATAATCTGTAGTACACCCTATGTTCCAAACATAGGATGCCTCTTGCTCCAAATAAGAGAATCCTTACTCTCTAAGCGTGAGATGCCAACAATCCTCTCTACACGAATATAAACTGTAGTACTCCCTATGTTCCAAACATAGGATACCTCTTACTCAATATAAGATATGCCTCATTCTCCAAGCATGAGATTCCAATAGTCCTCTCTACATGACTATAAACTATAGTGCACCCTATGTGCCAAACATAGGATGCCTCTTTCTCCAAAAAAGATATGCCTTATACGCCAAGCATAAGATGACTAATGCCATGATTACAGTGGAATAATTTCAAGAGAACTGGAATCTGTTCAAACATTCCATCACTCCACCTCATGATTTTCATGTACTTCATTCGAATCTTCATCCTCTTCCATGTCTGAAGGGACCCCTTAACGGCCTGGTCCCATGCCGCATCAGCTCACCTACCATCCTAGGCCAACGCCCCGTAAGACTTTGGATGACACTTTGAGTCTGGTCCTGTGTTTCTAACATGGTCAGCAGTCAACCCTCATTTACTTGTCCCCATTTCAAGATAACGCGATATGGATGCTATGATTCAAACATGGTAAACAGTTATCCTCCATCGCCACACCACCCTCATTGCGTTCTGAATGTCGGGCATGTGATTCACACTTTTCATCTCCCTTTGTTCGGACTGATTCCAATGGAATTGGCATTATCCCTCTTGTGCACTAGCACAAATGCGAAGGCCTCAACCCACCAGTGGGTTGGGATGCCCTCATGGACAAACATGAGGAAGACATTACGGGCAACATCCTCGCATAAGCCCCATCCACCATTGCCGCTCCACAGCGGCACCCGGGCATCTTGCTTGCATAAGCCCCATCCACCATTGTCGCTCCATAACAACACCTATAAAGCTTTATTGCGTAACTCCATTCACCATTACCGCTCTATAGAGGCACCCAGGAAACATCCTTGCGTAATCCCCATCCCCCATTGCCGCTCCATAGCGGCACTCGGGCAGCTTGCTTGCGTAATCCCCATCCACCATTGCCGCTCCATAGCGGCACCTGGGTAGTTTGCTTACATAATCCCCATTCACCATTTCTACTCCATAGAGGCACCCGAGCAGCATACTCGTGTAAGCCCCATCCACCATTTCCACTCCATAGCAATACCCGGGTAGCTTGCTTGCACAAACTCTATCCACCATTGTCGCTCCATTACGATGCCCTGGCTGATTCCCTGTGTAAGCCCCATTCACCACCCTTCATGGACACACCTTTGCGCTATGATCATCAGGTCCTTGCTGCCTCTTATTTCTCACACCGAGCATGACTCACAAGGGCTTAGAGTAGTAAGCATCGACCATGAAATCCTCTCCGGACAGTCTAGAGTGTAAGCCCCAAACCACACCTGAACTATGTGGTCTTTGATCCTTTCCAAGTCAAGGTACGTAAGAATCCTCCACAAGGTTCAATCCCAACACCCGGTTATTCTGACCATCTTCACGTCCGTTCACCATCACCTTGGGAAACCTGGAGTGTAATCCCCACACCCATCCTGAACTATGTGGTATTTGATCCTTGCCAAGGCATGGTATGTAGGAAGCCTCCACGAGGTTCAATCCCACCACCCCGGTCATTCCAACCATCTTCACGTCAGTTCACCAACACCTTAGGAATCCTAGAGTGTAAGCCCCACACCCATTCTCAACTACGTGGTCTTTGATTCTTTCCATGACAGGGTATGTAGGAAGCCTCCACGAGGTTTAAGCCCACCACCCCGGTTGTTCTGACCATATTCATGTCAGTTCACCAACACCTTGGGCAACCAAGAGTGTAATCCCCACAACCATCCAGAACTACGTGGTCATTGATCCTTTCCAAGGCATGATACGTAGGAAGCCTCCAAGAGGTTCAAGCCCACCACCCCGGTCATTCCGAGCTCCTTCATGTCGGTTCACCAAACCCAACCTAAACTACGTGGACTTTGATCCTCGCCAAGGCGAGGCACGTAGGAAGCCTCCCTGAGGTTCAAGCCCAACCCCCCATTGGTTCCGACCACCTTCACGTCGGTTCCCACCACTTGAACTACATGTCCTTTGATCCTTTCCAAGGCAAGGTACGTAGGAAGCCTCCACGAGGTTCAATCCCACCATCCATCTAGGTCCCATGTCCTCTTTCACATCGGTTCACCCCCGTCCTGCATGACGTTAAACCGTGGACCTCAACTAGCGGTAAGCTGTTGTTCTCCCATTTAGCAGTAAGCCGTTTTCAACCTCATTTGGTGGTAATCCGTTGGAGTCCCCAATCAATAGTAAGTCGTTGTCATATGAACTACACAGACTTTGATTCCCTACTACGGGGATACATAGGAATCCTCCATGAGGTTCAATCCCAGCACCCATGTCTCATCCTGATCTATCCCTCGATCCCATGTGTTCTGGGAAGATTATGCCCCAACCCAGAGGTTCTACTTCCTCAGGGTCCCATCCATGCATCCATTCTCACGGGCCACCTCCTCAGGTGTCCCATCATCCCACCAAACTACGCAGACTTTGATTCCCTTCCATAGGGATACATAGAAAGTCTCTTCGAGGCTCAAGACCAACACTACCGTCACCTTCACAACGGTCCCATATCATTCACCCTCAACTCCATTCAACTCTACATTATCCATCATGATTCTCACCCAGGCCGCCACATCCCGATGGGATCATGTCATCCACCTCCTCGCAGCTTCTAGCAGTACTTGGGCCACAATTCACTTGTAAGACTCAACATGTCTCCGTGTCGTTTTCCTTTGTGCACATCCCAATTCATCACCCCTTCAAACTACGCGGGTTTTGATCCCTCTCGTCTACACAGGGTATGTAGGAAGCCTCCATGAGGTTCAATCCCAATCAATGGTAAACCTTGGTGTTCCCCCATTCTGGGGTGCACACTCCCTGATCCGCCCTCAGTGGTGTCCAGATTAGCCTTCATAGTGTGACATCTTCCCTTTATAAGACACACCATCTTGGGTCTTCTCTTATTTAGTGTTCTGGTCCATCCACCCAGTAAACCTTCCTGGTGTTCCCTCATAGGGATGTACCAATCTAATCCATTTATATGGGACATTTTGATCACCCTCATTCTGTCTTCGTAAGGCGTTAAACTTGTGACCTACCTCATGATAAACATGAGATGCCTGAGGAAAACTTCGAAAGACACGCCTTTGGCGTAACCGTCTCTGCAAGATGTTAAACACGCAACATACCCTGTGATAAACATGGGAAGCTAAGGAAACCCTCAGATACATGACTCCGGTATATAATACCCCATGACTGACGTGGGATACCTCAGGTTTTGCACCCTTGAGATGCCCTCTTATGAGGAAGAATACAGGTTCCACAATGTCCACGCATCCAGATATTCCTCAACATGACTGATGTTACCATCTACTCTGACTGAAGGTTGCTACCATGTCAAGACCCCATGGAATTTCCTGAAGGAATTAGTGTAATTAACCGATGTTCACAAAGATATGGAACCGGGAACGATATTCACAAACCACGACTTAATCATTAAGGGAGACCCGGACTAGGTAACGAGTTCTGAGGAAGAATCCATGGAAGGAAGAACTGACATCCCATAATCCCGTTTCGATCAAGGAGAAAATGTCCCTGAGTAAGGAACAGATGCCACCCGCCTTTGGAAAGAGGGAATGTGGGGAAACAACTGCGTGTCCTCCACAGACGGATGTGCGCACCCCCGTGAAAGCGTCAAAAACAGGAATGGTGAACCCGATGTGAATATCTTATCCTTCAATGGAAAGTAGAACAAATATTTCGAGAAAATTGAGGAATCACCCATGTGAATCCCCTCTCCTTAATATGTGAGAGGATGAGTACCATCGGGTGTGTGAAGACTATAGTCCATCGGCTCCTCGCCAACTCCGACTCCTTAAGAGGCCGCGTAGGGGGAATTAGCCCCCGACTCCATTGGCTCCTCGCCGACTCCGCTGCCTTAAGAGGCCATGCAGGTGGCATCTGCCACCCAACTCCATTGGCTCCTTGCCGACTTCGCCGCCTTAAGAGGTTGTGCAGGTGGCATCTACCACCCGAATCCATTGGCTCCTCGCTGACTCCGCCGCTTGAAGAGGCCGTGCAGGTGGCATCGGCCACCCGACTCCATCGGCTCCTCGCTGACCCCGCCGCATTAAGAGGCCGCGCAGGGGGCATTCGCCCCCAACTCCATCGGCTCCTCACCGACTCCACTGCCTTAAGAGGTCGCGCAAGTCACATCCGCCACCCGACTCCATCAGCTCCTCATCGACCCCACCGACTCAAGAGGCCACGTAGGGGGTATCCGACCCTGACTCCATCGACTCCTCACCGAATCTGCCACCTTAAGAGGCTGTGCAGGGGGCATCCGCCCCCGACTCCATTGGCTCCTCGCTGACTCCACCGCATTAAGAGGCCGCGCAGGGGGAATCCTTCCCCAACTCCATCAGCTCCTCACTGACTCACTGCCTTAAGAGGCCGCGCAGGGGGAATCCTACCCCAACTCCATCGGCTCTTCGCCGACTTTTCCACCTTAAGAGGCCACGCAGGTGGAATCCGCCCCCAACTCCATCAACTCCTCACCAACTCTGTCACCTTAAGAGGTTGAGTAGGGGCATCCTCCCCCAAATCCATCGGCTCCTCGCCGACCCCGCCACCTTAAGAGGCCGCGCTGGGGGATTCCTCTCCCAACTCCATCAGCTCCTCGCCGACTCCACCACCTTAAGAGGCCCCACATGGGGCATCCTCCCCCGACTCCATCGGCTCCTCTCCGACTCCCCCGACTTAAGAGGCCTCAAAGGGGGCATCCTCCCCTGACTCCATCGGATCCTCGCTGACTCCACCACCTTAAGAGGCCGCGCAGGTGGCATCCACCACCCGAATCCATTGAATCCTCTCCAACTCCACTGCCTTAAGAGGTTGCGCAGGTGGCATCCACCACCCGACTCCATCGGCTCCTCACCAAATCTTCCACCTTAAGAGGCCGCACAGGGGGCATCCTCCCCCCGGCTCCATCGATCCTCGCCGACTCCACTACCTTAAGAGGCCGCACAGGGGAAATCCTCCCCCAACTCTATCGACTCCTCACCAACTTCACCACCCTCATGGGATGCATAGGGGAAAACCACCCCCAATTCAATGGTGCATCTCCAATAGTACCAATAGCCACTACAGAGGTGCTCCCTACATAGCTACCATTCTGCACTGAGGATTTCGCACCTTCCGGGCTCCTTTTCCCTCATCGTACTGACGTCCAGGCTTCTACCCCTTCCATGCTCCATCGCCCCCGTTGTACCGACGTCCAGGATTCCATGCCTTCTAGGCTCTATCGCCCTCGTCGTACCGACGTTCTAGGATTCCATGCCTTCTAGGCTCCATCTCCCTCATCGTACCGACGTTTCAGGCTTCCATGCCTTCCAGGCTTCATCGACTTCGTCGTACCGATGTTCCCGGATTCCATTCCTTTTGGGTTCCATCGCCCTGTCATACTGACATCCAGGCTTCCACACCTTCCAGGATCCATCACCCCATAGTACCGACATTCGAGGCTTCCACGCCTTCCGGGCTCCATTTCCCCTGTTGTACCGATGCTCCATTCTTCCACGCCTTCCAAGATCCATCACCCCCGTCATACCGACGTCCAGGCTTCCACGCCTTCGGGGCTCCATCACCCCATTGTACCGACGTCTAGGCTTCCACACCTTTTGGGCTCCATCGCCCCATCGTACCGATGCTCTAGGCTTCCACGCCTTCCGGGCTTCATCAACCCCATCGTACCGACGCTCGAGGATTCCACGCATTTCGGGATCCATCGCCCCCAATCGTACCAACATCCATACTTCCACGCCTTCTGGGCTCCATTGCCCCATCGTACCGATGTTCTAGGCTTCCACGCCTTTCGGGCTTCATCACCTCTTCGTACCAACGTTCCAGGTTTCCATGCATTTCGGGATCCATCACCCCATCGTACCAACGATCCTGGCTGAGGAAATGTTTTCATCTTTACCACCCTTGAGACACTCTGTGTTATCCCAACTACCACATTGCATCGACTGTAGAGGTCCTCCCAGTGGGTTCAACACCATATTGTGGAATGTTCACCATGAGGTATCCCAGCTCACACATGGAGATCATCCACGCCTACACTGGGGGAATTTTAGTGTAATCCCACCGTATGGATTCCCCCCTCATCCAAAATCACCATAATGGGGTAGAAATGACCATACCTCTATCAAAACAATCCTTGTGGCTCCACGTCCCAATTTCATGATGTTAAACTGCGTAACAACCATCATCTTGGTTGCATGACGTTAAACTGTGAGACAACGTTTTGGTCACATGACAAAAAACTGTACAACATTTTGGTCAAAGACATGTGACCTAAAACTGCAGCAACCATGGTCAAAGCTATGTGACCTAAAACTGTAGCAACCATGGTCAAAGCTATGTGACCCTAAACGCCATCCATCACTCATCCTAGCTACACGACGTTAAACTAGGCACCAGTTCCAAGCTCTATGACCTTAAACTAAGAACCTTTGGTCCAAGAAATAAGACCTTAAACTATTTGCAACACTAGGGTCTATTACTCTAAGTCTAGCTACGTCTTCCCACTAACACGCTCTGATTCATTGTGGTGTAGAACCCATAGTGTTGGACTCCAAATGAACATAATCCCAATCCATCTCTATGCTTCATAGCGTCCCTTTATTTGCATCCACACCTTCTTTCTTGTTTGAAGGGACCCCCTAACAGTACTGATGCTCAGCCTATGGCTCGCCTACTATCCTAGGCCAATGCCCCAGAAAACATTGAATGAAATTTTGTGACAGGTCCCATGTTTCAAACATGGTCAGCGATCAACTGACATTTGTCTATCCTCATTCTAGGTAACATGATACAGATGCTGTGTTTCAAACACGGTCAACAGCTATCCACCATCATTACACCAACATCATTATGATCCAGATATCAGATGCCATGATTCACCCCATTTTTTTACCTCTCTATGTTTAGGTGGAACTCCAATACCCTTGGTGTTACCCTTTTGTGCATCTTTGCATGTTGAGTGAGAGGGCCGATACTGTTGGGACATTCCCAGCTGGAAATATCCATTCCATCTTCTGTGTAATTATATATGTCAGGAAAATCCCATAATTACTTCTTGTTTTCCACACCGAGCATGACTCACGCTGGCTTATTAGTTTTCGTAGGATGTGTACTAATATGGTTGAGTGGCACAAAGATCTTTTTCCTGCATGAATTTAAACTACATCATCATTCTGCATGATGTAAAACTGTTCATTTTTATCCTTCATGAAATTAAACTACTCATTATCATTCTGCATGACTTTAAACTGCATCATTGTCCTGCATGACGTAAAACTATTCATCTTCATCTGTCATGATGTTAAACTGCTCATTATCGTCCTGCATGACTTTAAACTGCATCATCATCCTTCATGATATAAAACTATTCATCTTCGTTCGTCATGACGTTAAACTACTCATTATCATCCAACATGACTTTAAACTGCACCATCATCCTGCATGACGTAAAACTGTTCATCTTCTTCCGTCATGACATTAAACTTATCATTATCATCCTGCATGACATTAAACTGCATCATCATCCTACATGACATAAAACTATTCATCTTTGTCCGTCATGATGTTAAACTACTCATTATAATCCTTCATGACTTTAAACTACATCATCGTCCAGTATGACATAAAACTGTTCATCTTCGTCTGTCATGATGTTAAACTTCTCATTATCATCCTGCATGACTTTAAACTGCATCATTATCCTGCATGACATAAAACTGTTCATCTTCATCCATCATGATGTTAAACTACTCATTATCGTCCTGCATGACTTTAAACTACATCATCATCCTGCATGACGTTAAACTGTTCATCTTTGTCCTACATGACGTTAAACTATATCATCGTCCGTAATGACGCTAAACTGCTCATTATCATCTGACATGATAATAAACTTCAAAACGGTCCAAGATCTATGACCTTAAACTAAGATCACAACCATCCATATCACACGAAATTAAACTATGTGATTCGTCCCAAATAAAGGACGTAAAACCAATCAGCATTTGTCCCGCCTGACAATAAACTGCAAACAGGCTGGAACTTCTCATCCTTGGCCTAGCTTTAGGTCTCTTGTCCTTTCTGGGCCCCTGGCCCCAGTTCTCATCTAGGATTGTGCGATGTGGTGCAGACTCCGTGTCCTCATTCATGTCGGGCTATTTTTCCATGCCACACATATCCCCTTGAGATATCCCTTCCTTCATTTATCATCCATTTCGCGAGCACATGATCTACCTTTCTTGGCATGACCCATCATTTGGGTTCTCATCACACTCTATATCCAGAAGGGCCCTCGAATGGCATGGATGCTTGGCCCAAGGGCCCTCCTACCATTACAGGATAACGTCCTCGAGGATTGTGAGCGGTAAATTGATACAAGTCCCGTGTTTTAAATATGGTCAATGGTCGATGATCAATTTTTTCCCCAAACTTCGGTCACACAAGGGTGGATACTGTGTTGAGAATATGGTCAATAGTTTTCCTCTATTATCGTTGCCACTTTGTGGTATTCCATAGGCACAATGATTCTCCCATTCTGTCCCACGCATATGACATTAAACTAGGCATATATGGTCTGAGCTCTATGACTGTAAACTAAGATCACCTTCGTCCTCACTACAAGATGTTAAACTATAAACTGGCTGGGCCATTCCGTCTGAGGCCCAGCCTCAGGCCCCTCATCCTTTTAGGCTCCCTGGCCTAAGTTCTCACTTAGAGTTGTACGGTGTGGTGTAGGATATTTTCCTCATTCACGCCAGGTTTCTCGCCGTGTTGTACACATCCCTGAACGAGAAACCTTACCCCTTTCTTCATCCTCACCGCAAGATGTTAAACTGCAAGCTAGCCCATACTTTTCGTATGAGGCCCAGCCTCAGGCCCCTTGGCCTTCTCGGGCCCCCGGACTATGTTCTCACTTAGGGTTGTACAGTGTGGTGTGGGACTAGGTCCTCATTTACATCGGGTTACTCGCTGTGTCGTACACCTCCTTCATGTGGGGTATCTTACCCATTTGCGTCTTTATTTCATGACGGTAAACTGCACATTACTCTCTTATAGAACTACGTATGGATTGATTCCCATCCTAATGGGATACATAGGACCACCTGAAAATCTAGACTTCGAGTCCATCTCCATCTCTTAGAAATCTCCCCTTCACCTTGGCCCCTTGGCCTGAATTCCCCCAGGGAGAGGAGTATATGGTGTGGTATGGGATTATGTTCTCATTCAGGTTGTGTTTTGTAACAACCACACCATTTACCTCCTTCTCCTGAGAGTTATCCATCCCCTTGTTCTATACTCATCTTTTAAAATAGGCCACTCTCAATATGAGCCCCTCAACCCTCTTTGGTGATTCACTAATTTGCTCAAGAGTACCATGGTTCAGCATCTGGAGTGTCGGATTTTACCTAGACATGCTTTCACCCATTTTCAAGCTTCATGTTCCCCTTCATTTGGGGCTTCTATAATCTTTCACATCTAAAGGGACCCCCAAATGGCATAGATTCTTGGCCCAAGGGCCCTCCTACCATTACAGGTCAACATCCTCGAGGGTTTCGAACAACAGATTGATATAGGTCCCGCGTTGCGAATATGGTCAACAGTTGATGCTCATTTTTTTGTTCCCATTCCAAGCTAATGCGATATGGATGCTGTGTTTTGAACACTGTCAATAGTTTTCCTCCATCTTCACACTAAACCCTTCAAGCCTTGAATGTTTGTTGCATATTCACATTATTTTCCACCTCACCATGTCAAAATAGAATTTCGACACTCCTGGCACTATCCCTCAGTGCACATTTGCACGTTAGGAGGAAAAAATCCACGGTAAGGTTGTCATTCGGAGACCCTCACCAATTTCCCTTTGGCGTGCATTCCAATTATTGAAACAAACCTCTTCCATCCTTGTTTCCCACACTGAGTTTGACTCATGTGGGCTTAGGTATCGGGTTGAGGTCTGCACTTACTTGGAAGGTTTTCACTCCTCTATGGTCCGAGCTCTAAGAATATAAACTAAGATCTCTTTTAGAACTACGCACAACTTGATTACCATTCTCATGGGATACATAGGAACACCCAGACATCTCGTCTTCAGGTCCATCTCAATTGGGAGCTAGTTTCTCTTACCCCATACCCTCTAACCTTTTCTGGCCCCTCGGCCCGAGGTTTCTTTCTCAGAATCGCATACGGTATGGTGTGGACCTCATCCTCATATGACTTTAAACTATGATTCTTAGTCCCAAGCGACTCTAAAATATTGCGTCTATCCTTCACAATGTTAAAAATGCTTGGTTGGTCCCATCACATGACCCTAAATGGTGACATTATCGTCTTGGATGCATGATGAAAAACAACAATGCACCGTGATATCCTCACTCGAGGAGGCATCATGTTTGGTATCGGTCTTTCACCATACCATTTTTCAATGCCTAAACACATCTTGATTTTTGTGGTGATGCTTGGAATTTCTATCCTAGGTCCATCACTATAAAAAAAACACTCATCCTAAAGGACAAACAAGATCTATCAAATACCGCTTCTTTTTGTGTATGGGCCAGACCCACACAAACTTATTATACATGACACGTGTATACCACCGTGCCATCTTAAGAACTATGTGAGGCTTAATACTCATCCTCATGGGGTACGTAGGAACGCCCATACACTCTGCCTCGATCCCAGATTAACTTTTGTTTTTGGTCCCTCAACCTAAAAACCTCCCGAAAGAACACATGGTGGTCGGAACCCCAGATTCCCATTCACATCAGGTTTTATAATTACCCCACCATGTGTCTCCCACATTTCCTACCATCCATGGTCCGATCTCTATGACCATAAACTAATATCACTTAACGTCCTTTCCAAAAGACGTTAAACTGCATGAAATCTTCCAGAACTACGTATGTCTTGATTCCCATTCTCATGGGATACGTAGGAACACCCAGGAATTTTCGTCTCCAGGTCCAGCCCCAAGAATCTACAAATCCTATCCCTTATTTTTCAGCCCCTTGGCCCAAAATCATTTTGGAACATATGGTATGGCGAGTACCTATTAGGTTCTCATTCACGTTGGGTTTTTCAATAGCCGCACCATTTTCTTCCCATATCTTTTCCCAGCATGGTCCGAGTTCTATAACCCAAAACTAAGATCTCCCTATGGGAACTGCACGTCACGTTTGGCTATTTTGCCACCCTATGCACAGTCCATTAAATCAAGCCCCCTTAATGGTCTAACCTAGGACCTTAAGTTGAAAGTGTGTGACCCCATGACCCTTTTCCTTGGGAAGGGACTCAAATCCCTCTATCTGATGTGTCTCATTGTCGTACTCAGATGTGTTCTGACAAAGAACCCGAAGTGTGGAATTTCCATGAGAACATTCCACTCATTCCATGTACAAGCTTCATGAGCCTGTTATTTGGATCCTCATTCTCTTCCACATCCAAAGGGATACCCTTCACGACCTGTTCTCATGCCGCCTTGGCTCACATACCATTTCAGGCCAACGTCCCTAAAGATCTCGAACGACATTTGTGACATGTCCCGTGTTTCGAACATGGTCAGCGATCGACCCTCATTTGTTTTTCCCCATTCTAGTCTAACACGATATGGATACTGTGTTTTGAACATGGTCAACAAATATCCCCTATCGTCATGCCACCATCATTGTGGTCCAGATCTCAAGAATCATGATTCACATATTTCCACTTCCTTATGTTCAAGTGGAATTCCAACATAATCGTCTTTACTCCACAAATCTAGGTGCACTATATAGGAAGGTTAGTATTAGTGGGATGCCATTCACCTAGTGTCCCATCATCCCTAACTTGTGTCTCCCTATGCTAGGAAATTCCCATCACTACTGTTTGTTTCCCACATCGAGTACGACTCATGTGGGCTTAGTAGTTCTGGTAGGGCGTGTACGGGAGCAACAATGTCACGTGTATCTTCCCTCGTCCCGCATGACATTAAAATTATATGTCAGAACTACATATGGATTGATTCCCACCCTCATGGGGTATGTAGGAACGCCCGACCACTTGGCCTCGGGCCCAGATTAACTTTCATTTTTGGTCCCATGACCTAAAGAACTTCCTTTGGGGATACGTGGTGTGGTGAAAACTCCTTATGTCCTCATTCACATCGGGTTTAAAGCTTACACACCACATACTCCCTTACTAGGATCTCCCCTTTCACCCATTGTCCTATCATATGACGTTAAACTTTATGAGGCCATATGTCCTCAACACATGACACTAAACTACGGTTCTACCCTAAACAATTTTAGGATGCCCCATGTTAGTCATGGGATGCACCAGATCCCTTTACAAAGATGATTTCACCTATTAGTGTTCGTCACTGACTACACTATGCTTCAAGAACTATGTTTGGCTTGATTCTCATCCTTATTGGATACATAGTGACGCCCATACATTCCACTTAGGGCCCATACCTAGGGTCATTAACCCTCTTGGCCCCTTGACCCTGATCACGGTCCAATCCCTATGACCTTAAACTAGGAGCCTAAAGTCCATGTACCATGACTTTAAACTATTAACCTTGGTCCAAGAAGTATGAACTTTAAACTATGTTCACTTTCCTCACCTTATAACATTAAACTACGTGTCCATCATCCTTATTGGTATGAAGTAAAACTACTTATCATTCCAGTTCCTTATAGAGAGGTCCGGTTTGGAATTATGTTTGATCCCATATCAGACCAATGAGACCACCCAATGTGTCTCCACCACGGTGGCATATTTTCAAGAGTGTTGGATTCTAGTTAAACAACCCATCACTCCACACTCCACGCCTTGCATTCCCTTTATTTAGACCCTAGTCCGCTTTCATGTCTAAAAGAACCCCCTAATAGTATAGATGCTCAGCCTATGGCTCACCTACTATCCTGGGCCAATGTTATGGAAGACTAATGGGTAGAATTTTGAGTCAATCCTTGTGTTTTGAACATGGTTAATGGTCGGACCTCATTTGTTATCTCCATTTTAGGCTAATGCAATAAGGATACTGTGTTTTGAATGCAGTAAATGGTTATCCTTCATTGTCATGCCACCCCCATAGTGTTACAGATTTTGGGTATCATGATTCAAAACTTCCACTCCCCTATGTTCGTATTGATTCTAACACCCTTGGTGTTACCCTTCTCATGCACTAGAGCACGGTGGGAGAAGCAGGTCGGCTGTCTAGAGAGCCATGTTCTCCAGCTGTGACCCCTCTCTCTTTTAGGATTATCCCAAATGGTGATCGATGTCCCGTGCTGATCCCCTCAAACCTTTTGTTGTTTAACACTCTCATACATGAGCTCCCATTATCTCTTGTTTTCCAGACCGATCATGGATCACGTAGGCTTAGAGATTTAGTCTACCATCTCTTCAATACGATTGAGATACAATGGACCCCAATGCATGCATTTTCTCAGAACGCGGTCTGCCTTGCCCTCATCCTCATTAGACCCCATTCTTAGGGGGGATTTTTTGACACCAGAAAACCCATCCCCCAAAATTTTCCAAATTCTCCCATAAATGATCCAAGAGTGTAGCCCGTTTCGTAAGCTTCAATTTTATAGGTCGTAGAGCCCGAATGAAGTTACGAATTAGGAATTATGGACATTTGAAGTTGGGATGGAAAAATGGTTCACAAAGACCATTTGCAAAGCTCCCTCCACGATTGCGGAGCGCTGTTGTGGAGAAAGGAGGCAACATTCTCCACATACCCCTTTTATGTTCGCGAACCACCACGAAGCAAAGAGACGGGATGGATCTACAAACCCATTTGACATTCGTGACCCACCACGAAGCGAGCTATGTCTTCGCGCCGAGCGGACTCTACTTTGCGGTGCCTCTCCCCTATAAATACCCAGCTTACCCCCCTTCTCCAGACGATCACGCTGCCCCTTGGGCAGCCGATCTCCCATTATTTGGAGCTCTTGAGCTCCACAAACTGATTCCCTTCACCCTTTGTGAAGGAGGGAGATCTTATGGGTTGCTCGAGGCTTCGCAAGAGCCCTTTTCTCCGTGAGAGCCCTTTGATCTGTGAGAGGCATTTTATTCGTGAGCCGCCTTTTCTTTGCGATATACCTTTGCTCCACGAGATCCCTTTGCTCTGTGAGCCACCTTTGCTCCGTGAGAGCCATTTTCTCCATGAGAGCCCTTTTCTCCACAAGAGCCCTTTGCTCCGCGATAGCCCTTTGCTCCGCGAGCCACCTTTGTTCCGTGAGAGCCCTTTGCTCCATGAGATCCCTTTGCTCCATGAGCCGCATTTTCTCTACGAGATCCCTTTGCTCTATGAGAGCCCTTTTCTCCATAAGATCCCTTTTCTCTACGAGAGCCCTTTGCTCCGCAAGCCGCCTTTGCTCTGCGAGAGCCCTTTGCTCTGCGAGAGGCCTTTGCTCCGCAAACCCCACTTTGCTCCGTGAGGCCATGCTTCGCGAGGCCATGCTCCACAAAGATACTTCACGAAGACCTATCCTTTGAGAATATCCTACCTTCGCGCCCACCAGTCCATACCGCGGGGGCGCACTGCGAACTTCTTGGGCCGATATGTCGGGATTTTCCATTGCGCCCTTGTACGCACCCACCTTCCACCAATGGAATACCATGATTCAAGATACTCTTCCGAACTCCATGAAATACCTTGAGAATACATATTAGTGTAGGTACCTTTCACTTATCGTGAGTTGAGATTCTCATCATCAATTCCCTGAGTTCCTTGAGTTGAACCATTCCTCAAGAAACTTCTCCAAACCTTATCACTTGGCTCCAATGCCAGGTTGAACCAGAAAGGGTCGCTCTTGCGTAAGTCCCAACACCAACCATTGTTAGGCACCTTATTCCTAATAGTCCTCTCTACACGACTATAAACTATAGTACCCCCTATGTTCCAAATATAGGATGCCTCTTACTCAATATAAGAGATGACTCATGCTCCAAGCATGAGATGCTAATAGTCCTCTCTACATGACTATAACTATAGTACACCCTATGTTCCAAACATAGGATGCCTCTTGCTCCAAACAATAGATGCCTTATGATCCAAGCATGAGATGCCAACATTCCTCTCTACATGACTATAAACTATTGTACTCCCTATGTTCCAAACATAGGATGCCTCTTACTCAATATAAGAGATGCCTCATGCTCCAAGCATGAGATGCCAATAGTCCTCTCTACATGAATATAAACTATAGTACACCCTATGTTCCAAACATAGGATGCCTCTTGCTCCAAACAAGAGATGCCTTATGCTCTAAAAATGATATGCCAACAGTCCTCTCTACATGACTATAAACTATAGTACTCCCTATGTTCCAAACATATGAGGCCACTTACTCAATATAAGTGATGCCTCATGCTCCAAGCATGAGATGACAATAGTCCTCTCTACATGAATATAAACTGTAGTACACCCTATGTTCCAAACATAGGATGCCTCTTGCTCCAAACAGGAGATGCCTTACGCTACAAGCATGAGATGCCAACAATTCTCTCTACATGACTATAAACTGTAGTACTCCATATGTTCCAAAAAAAGGATGACTCTTACTCAATATAAGAGATGCCTCATGTTCCAAGAATGAGATTCCAATAGTCTTCTCTACATGACTATAAGTTGTAGTGGGCCCTATGTGCCAAACATATGATTCCTCTTTCTCCAAACAAGATATTCCTTATGCACTAAGCATAATATTCCTAATGCCATGTTTATAGTGGCATAATTTAAAGAGAACTGGAATCCGTTCAAACATTCCATCACTCCACCTCACGCTTTGAGTGTCCTTAATTCATATCTTCATCCTCTTCCATGTCTGAAGGGACCCCCTAACGACCCGGTCCCATGCTACATCACCTCACCTACCGTCCTAGGCCAACGCCCCGTAAGACTTTGGATGACACTTTGAGTCAGGTCCTATGTTTCTAACACAGTCAGTAGTCGAACCTCATTTTCTTGTCCCCATTTCAGGCTAACATGATATGGATTCTGTGTTTCGAACATGGTCAACAGTTATCCTCCATCTCCACACCACCATCATTTCATTCCAAATGTCGGGAATGTGATTCACATTTTTCATCTCCCTTTGTTTGGACTAATTCCAATGCCCTTGGCATTATCCATCTTGTGCACTAGCACAAAGGTGAAGGCCTCAACCCACCAGTGGGTTGGGATGCCCTCATGGCCAGACATGAGGATGAAATTATGGGAAGTATCCTCGCATAAGCCCCATCCACCATTTCTGCTCCACAGCGCCACCTGGGCAGCTTGCTTGCGTAAGCCCCATCCACCATTGCCTCTCCATAGTGGAACCCGGGTAGCTTGCTTTCGTAAGCCCTATCCACCATTGCCTCTCCATAGAGTCACCCAGGAAACATCCTCACGTAAGCCCCTTCCCCCATTGTCACTCCACAGTGGCACCCGGATAGCTTGCTTGCGTAAGCCCCATCCACCATTTCCTCTCTATAGCGGCACCCGGGCAGCTTGCTTGCATAATCCCCATTCACCATTACCACTCCATAGAGGCACCCAGGAAGAATCCTCACGTAAGCCCCATCCACCATTACCACTCCATAGCGGCACCCATGCAACTTTATTGAGTAATCCCCATCCACCATTGTCGATCCATATCGGCACCCGGGTAGCTTTCCTACGTAATCCCTATTCACCAACCTTCATGGACGCACCTTTGTACTGTGATCGTCAGGTCCTTGCTGCCTCTTGTTTCTCACACCGAGAAAGAATCACATGGGCTTATAGTAGTAAGCATAAACCATGAAATCCTCTCCGGGAATCCTAGAGTGTAAGCCCCAAACCACACCTGAACTACGTGGTCTTTGATCCTTGCTAATGCAAGGTACGTAGGAAGCCTCCACAAGGTTCAATCCCAACACCTGGTCATTCCGAACATCTTCACTTCAGTTCAAAAACACCTTGGGTAGCCTATAGTGTAAGCCCCACACCCATCCTGAACTATGTGCTCTTTGATTCTTGCCAAGGCAGGGTACGTAGGAAGCCTCCACGAGGTTCAAGCCCACCACCCCGGTCATTCCGACCATCTTTTTTTTGGTTCACCAACACCTTGTTCATCCTAGAGTGTAAGCCCCACACCCATCCTGAACTATGTGGTCTTTGATGCTTTCCATGGTAGGGTACGTAGGAAGCCTCCATGAGGTTCAATCCCACCACCCCGATCATTCCGACCATCTTCACGTCGGTTCACCAACACCTTGGCAGCCTAGAGTGTAATCCCCACACCCATTCTGAACTACGTGGTCTTTGATCCTTGTCAAGGTAGGGTACGTAGGAAGCCTCCATGAGGTTCAAGCCCACCACCCCAGTCGTTCCAACCTCCTTCACACCCATTCACCAAACCCAACCTGAACTACGTGGACTTTGATCCTCACCAAGGCAAGTTACGTAGGAAGACTCCCTGAGGTTCAATCCCAACACCCCATTGGTTTCGACCACCTTCATGTCGGTTCCCACCACTTGAACTACGTGGTATTTCATCCTTGCCAAGGTAAGGTATGTAGGAAGCCTCCATGAGGTTCAATCCCACCATCCATCTGGGCCCCAGGTCATTCTCCACATCGGTTCACCCCCGTCTTGCATGACGTTAAACTGTGGACCTCAATCAGCGGTAATCTGTTGTTCCCCCATTTAGCAATAATCCATTGTCAACCTCATTTGGTGGTAAGCCGTTGGAATTCCCAATCGACGATAATCCATCATTAGATGAACTATGAAGACTTTGATTCCCTGCTATAGGGATATGTAGGAAGCCACCATGAGGTTCAAGCCCAGCACCCATGTCTCATCCTGATCTATCCCTCAATCCCATGTGTTCCGGGAAGATCATGCCCCAACCCGGAGGTTCTACTTCCTCCCGGTCCCATCCATGAGTCCATTCTCTTGGGTCGCCTCCTCAAGTGTCCCATCATCCCACCGAACTATGCGGACTTTGATTCCCTACCACTGGGATATGTAGGAAGTCTCTTCGAGGCTCAAGACCAACACTACCATCACTTTCACGATGGTCCCATCTCATTCCCCCTCTAATCTATTCAACTCTCTATCATCCATCTGAATTCTCACCCGGGCCGCCACATCCCGGTGGGATCATGTCATCCACCTCCTTGTAGCTCCTACCAGTACTTGGGCTGCAATTCACACGTAATCCCCAGCATGTCTCCGAGTCGCTGTCCTTTGTGCACACCCCGATTCATCACCGCTTCAAACTACGTGGGTTTTGATCCCTCTCGCCTACACAGGTTACATAGGAAACCTCCATGAGGTTCAATCCCAGTCAATGGTAAACCTTGGTGTTCCCCCATTCTGGGGTACACACTCCCTAATCCACCCTCAGTGGTGTCCAGATCAGCTTTCACGGTGTGACATCTGTTCTTTATGGGACACACCATCTTGGGTCTTCTCTTATCGAGTGTTCTGATCCATACACCCGGTAAACCTTCCAGGTGTTCCCTCCTAGGGATGTACCAATATGATCCGTCTATATGGGATGTTATGATCACCCATATTTCATCTCCACAAGACGTTAAACTCACGACCTACCTCGTGATAAACATGAGATGCCTGAGGAAAACCTCGGAAGACACTCCTTTGGCGTAACCGTCTCCGCAAGATGTTAAACACATGATATACCCTATGATAAACATGGGAAGCTAAGAAAAACCTCAGAGACATGACTTCAACATATAATACCCCATGAATGATGCAGGATGCCTTGGGTTATGCACCCTTGAGATGACCTCTTATGAAGAAGAATACAGGTTCCATAATGTCCACACATCCAGATATGCCCCTACATGCCTGATGTTACCATCTACTCCGACCGAAGGTTGCTACCATGTCAAGACCCCATGGAATGTCTTGACAAAAGTTGTTTAATTAACTGGCATCCAAAAATATATGGCACCGGGAATGAGATTCATGAACCACGACTTAATCTTCAAGGGAGACCCGGACTTGGTAACGAGTTCCGAGGAGGAATCCATGGAAGGAAGAACCGACATCCCATCATCCCATTTAAATCAAGGAGAAAACTTACCTAAGTAAAGAATGGATGTTGCCCGCCTTTGGAAATTGGGAATGTGGGGCAACAGCTGCGCGTCCTCTATAGAGGGATTCGCGTGCCCCGACGAAAGCATCAGAAACATACACCTAATTATAGACTAACCTCAAATAAATATTCAAGAAGACCCCAATTCATCAAATATGATCAAAGAGATAGTATATATATAGAAGTGGTCACTAATTCTTAATATTAATATGATTAATCTATCGTTAATCCACACAATGTACAAGGGTTCCATTTTCCTTATTGGTGAAAATGACGGGTGAACCCAAAGGTTAAGTACTGGGTCGTATAAACCCTTTAGATTCTAGGTACTCTATATATATCATGAGTTCTTAAATATCAGTAAGAGCTATCCTATAAGGGTGAATATATGTCAATTCTACTCCTAGAATAAATAAAATGGCAAACTCTTCCTATCTCTCAGGAGGTGGTCTAGAAAAGTCATCAGGGAAGGCATACTTGAAATGATCTACTAATTGAGTGAAATCTATCTATCACATTCCTTGATCATTTGGAAAAAGACTAGAAATCTAGGATATCAGTTCACCTATCCTATGATGATCAGGTCTATATTGAATAGACTAGACACCCCATTGACCCTTGTAAATATAGTTACTTCCCTTGGGTGGTGAGAAGGACACCTTTTGATGATAACAATCGATATGGATGAAAAAGGGGACTAACCAGTACATCATAAGAATAATTTCAAAACCTTTCATCTTTAAGATGAAAAGATTTCATATGAAATGATATCCACCTATCTTAAAAGGAAAATCCTTTCATTGGTGCACATTCTCTGATCAGACTCCCGACATAGTATATATAGTCATCATTCCACAAAACTAATCGATCTCAAAACCAAGAATACTCACTAAATCCTTAGATATGAATGAATCCAGAACACCAGTGTCAAATAAATAAGATACTAATATTGAGGCTATTAAGATAATAACTTGAATTGTATATTGACCAGCAGTCTGCTCCCCATGTGTAGGTTGTACTGCATATAACTAGGCCGATCTATGGCCCTAAGCTACAAACTGAATAACCCAAGCAGTTCTACTTTTCTGACACTATGAAGGCTAGATTCTCTGACCTCATCTACCTCCTTGTCCTAAATAGACTATATAACTCCAGATCCCTCCCTGTCATGGAGCTTCTGATCTCGTTCCTGAACCTAGAGTTGGTGTATACCCTCTCTCACCGACCACTAGAGAAAAGGTCATAAAAAACCACTAAAGATTACCCATCTCTCCACAAGACTGAAACTCCATTAGGTATTTAATGATGGTTTCGGGTGAAGTAGAAGCATGTAGAGGTGGGTGATATATTAATTTTTTTTAATAATCATTGCTCGAAACCAAGAGTGAGGATCTTGCATGTAAAATTTATAATTAATTTATTTAATATTTGAAGAAATAAATACCTAGGATTAGGGAATTTATTTTTTGATGAATGTTTATCATCCGAAAATACCCTTTTGATTACCTTAGTTGTGATATAAGGATCCAAGGATATAATTCCTCTTATAGTGATCCACATATGCTCTAATGATCTCTGAGAAACACAACTCGAACTTTGAGTGCTAGCATGATAAATTGAATTTCTTACATTGTTCGTTATTGATCGCTAATTATTCATTGTTGATCAAATATCTCTTACACTTATTGTTCTTGAGAGGGAGAGAGAATGAGGATTTGAGGGAGAATTTATTGTCCACAAAAATTCGATATTCTCAATTTTTGGATGCTCTACACAATACACATAAACGTCTATTTATAGAGTTAGTATTTATGTTAAAATATTATTTAATTTCATAACATTCATTAAATAACATTTATAACCTCTAATAAACCCCATTACACATAATAATAATTATATTATTACTATATTGTGGTGTATTCCAACTTGTGAAATAAAAAATATTATGTAATGGTCTTGTTAATTCATATTTGTCACTAGACTTGGTCTTGTTATGTTCAAACTCCTATATCATTTATTGAACAAAAAAACAAATATTTTATTCATAAATAAATATTTTATTCACAATATAGTGAATAAATATTTATTAAAATATTGAATAAATAAAATAAATATTTTATTCACATGCCGGTAAATATATATATATTTAATTTATGTTATCAATATAACTTGAATAAAATTATTTCTCAGACTTGAGAATAATATTTATTCCATTAATTAAACTCAAATAGAATTTAATTGAGATGAAAAGAAACATTTAGTTTATGACCCTCTAGGATTCTTTATCTTTTGAATTAGGCGGACTTTCTTAAAGTCCAAGATTACTGTCTATAAATAGGTAAAGGAACCCAAGATAAATAACTTAATTTCACAATATCGATAACCAAATACAAACACTCACTGTGTAATATAGTCCCTTTATCACAATATCTCATTAAACAGGTTTCATAACTGTGTCACCAAAATATATGATTGATATGTATTTCTTTGACTATCTGAAATAAACATGTCATTATACCATGGCCATGAAATTTAATGTGATGGTTCTATTCTAATCAAAGGTCCAAGATATCATCTTCTATAAAGATGGAATGGGAAAATCCATCCTTGACTTATTCATTAATGACATGTCACTCATGAAACACACAATATATCCAACTTATCCATAAACTGTTATCATCATGGTTTACAAAATACATCTAAGTACGTGAGTTGTAACAATCATCAATAATAATATTAAAGTCTAAGGAACATCACACATGCTTGTAGATAGGAATATTTTATGACACCAAAACATGCAAAATTTCTACTGGGGGTATGTTATCATGATCTCCCATATTTGAAATTACCAAGTGAGAACTTCATGAGAATAAGTATCATCTTCTTATGAGTACTCACACATAATAGTCTATGTACTATGTGTCCCATCATATTATGTTATCCAACCGCATAAAATTATTTGATAATGTCATCATAGCACATCAAGGTTCTAATTATAGCGGGGAACTGCTATGACCTTATCAATGCAATGTATAATCTATGAAATTATTGCATTAGAGTCATGCAGAACAACAAAAAATATATAATAAAAAGTTTTATTAATATTAAATACATCTAATATTCATGTAATAAAAGTAAAAACAGCTGGTCCTAGGACTCCAACTCTAATAAAATCCCACTTGGACAAGATCCAACTACCTAAGACCTTCATTCCACTAAACCTCACAAGATAGTCATGTTTCTATTGAGTTAAGGATTTAGTTAATGGGTCTACTACATTTTGTTCCATGGAAATACTTCTCACTACATGTTCACCTCTATGAGAAAAATCCTTCAAAATATGACACTTCCATAGTATGTGATTCATTTTCTAATTCAACCTTGGCTCTTTTGCAAGAGCCACTGTTGTAGTATTATCAAAATAAAGTGTGATAGGATAAAAAATTCTAGGTATAACATTAAGATCTTGGATAAATTTTCACATCCATAATACTTCTTTAGATGCCTCAAAATCCACAATATACTCAGAATTTTCTATAGAATCTGCAACCATAGCCTACTTTGAGCTCTTCTATCTCACATTAACTCTATTAAAGGTGAAGATATATCCTATTTGTGACTTCGTGTAATCTTGATCAGTTTTAAAACTAGAATTTTCATATCCTATGATGACTAGTTTCTCATCCCCTCTATAAACCAAGAACATATCCTTAGTATGCCTTAGATACTTAAGGATAGTCTTGACTACCATCCAATGGCGGTCACCCAGACCAGTTTAATATCTTTCTACCACACTTAATATTTATTAAACTTCTAGCCTAATACATAGAATAATATACATGACTGACCCAATCACTGATACATATGAAATCCTTGTCATTATTTTTCTTTACTCATGTGTCTAAGGAAACATTTTCTTGGAAATATGAATGCCATGTGACACTGGAAAAAATCCCCTCTTGGATTGTTTCTTACTGAATCTATTCAGTATATTGTCAATGTATGTACTTTGAAATAGGCTAAGAAAACTCTTGGATCTACCATGATGTATCTTTATCCCAAGAATATATGTTTCCTCTCCCAAGTACTTCATAGAGAATCATTTATTAAACCATGCCTTAACCAACTACAAGACTGGTATTTCATTTCCAATTAGTCAAATGTCATCAACATATACTATTAAGAAAATTACTGCACTCCCACTAAACCATTTATAGAAACACACCTCACATTCGCTATTTATGAAATTAAATTCTCTTATGGTCTCATCAAAACAAATTTTCCATGACCTAAATTATTTCTTTAATACATAAATGGATAATTTAAACTTTCATACCTTTTTGGAATCCTTTGGTGTCACAAGACCTTTGAGATATGTCATATAGACATCTTCCTAAAGTTTCCCATTAAGGAAGGATATTTTGACATCCCTTTTCCAAATCTCATAATCATGGAAATCCACAGTGGAATGTGGGATTCTAATGGATTTTAGCATTGTAGTTGGTGAAAAGGTTCCGTCATATTAAATGAAATGATGCTCTTTAAAACCTTTTGCATCTAGTTTCACCTTATATGCATTTAATTTTCCTTCCATGTCCCATTTATTATTGAATACCCATTTTAAATGAAAGGTATTTACATCTATTGGAGGTTGTACCAAAATATAGATGTGGTTTTGGTACATGGAATCCATTTCAGAATTCATGGATTCTTTCCACCTGCTAACATTTGTTTCACTTACTACTTCCTTGTAGGTTAGAGAATCATTATTATCAACTAGTAATGCATAAACATCATCAGTGACTAGAAAAACACACCGTTATAGCTCTCTAACCTCTATAGTAATCATATGTAGTAGTTGTGTCTCGGGAACATTTTTTTCTTCCATGGGGATTTGTGGAATTTTTTTCTATACCAACTCTTGTATATCTTGATCTTGGAATTAATCAAAGTATATATTTCTCTAACTATATATTTTAGATATAAGATCAACTTTAATAAATTTGGGGCATATTTCTACCATAATATTTTTGTATGAAGGATTTTATAGGTAGTATTTCTTTGTTTCTTTGGGATATCCTATAAAGATACACTTTTTTCCTAGAGGTACAAGATTGTTTTCTGAAGTGGCATTAACAAGTGATTCGAAACCCCACACATGTAAGTAAGATAACATGGGTTTATTTTCATTCCATAATTGGTATGATATATTATATTTTGCTTTATTTGGAACTTAGTTTAGTATTTATGTTGCTATTTGTAACATGTATCCCCAATAGGATAATGGAAGACTCACATGAATCATCATTGATCTCACAATGTCCAAAAATTTACAGTTCCTCCTTTCACTTACACCATTCCACTGAGGCGTATAAGGAGGAGTGAGTTGAGATAAAATCTTGAACTCTCATAGATAATCAATGAAATATTGATTAAGATATTTTCCACCATAGTCTGAGTGATGTTTTTTAATCTCCTTACCAAGATGGTTATCAACTCCATTCTTATATTCCTTGAATTTTTCAAAAGAATCCTACTTATACCTCATTAATTAGGCATATCCATATCTACTAAAACCATCAATAAAAGTTATTAAGTATGAGTACCCACCCCTTTCTTCAATAGGAAATGGTCCACACAGATTAGTACAAACCAATTCAAGAAGCTCATTATCCCTTTCACCTTTACCACTAAATGGTGCTTTGGTCATTTTTCCTTATAAACATGTGTGAAATACACCAATTGGTTTTAGTTCAAAAAAAATCTAAATATCCATCTTGATGTAATTTAGTTAAGCACTTTTCATTTACACGACCTAGCTGGTGATGCCAAAGTTGGGTGTGGTATGAGTCATGTGAAGTAATTTCATTATCGATTACTATTGTTTGGTTTATGTAATCCAACACATAAAGATCATTATTTAAATGTGCCTTACCCTAAAACATGATATATTTATAAAAGAAGAAACATTTATTCCAAAACATGAAAATAAGTCATTCTATATCAAGTCTAGATATAGAAATATTTTTTTAGTAACTAAAGGAACATAATAACAACCCTTTAAAACCAAGATCATTCTAGTTGGAAGTATAAGGTGGTAGTCCCTAATAGTTAAATAAGTTGTTTACTTCCATTGGATGCTTGAATATCTACATCTCCTCGATCAATATTTATAAATCTACTTGGTTCCTATGTTTGAATACATATGTGAGAACTATAATTTGTATCAAATACCCAATTTGTAGAAACAAATAAATCTCACTCGATAACAAATGCACCTGAATCATCCCCTTGTTTCTTTGGATGGGTGCAATTTTTCTTTCAGTGGCCCTTCTTTCCACATGCGAAACTGACAACATCCTATTCCATTACTTACCCCTTGATCTTCCTCTTATTGGAAGGGCGCGAAGAAGATTTGGTCTTAAATCACTTTTATTTAACTTTTTTTTGTTCACCATAAGGATGGAATGTTTTTCATGCTTTGTATCCTTATTTATTTGGTGAAGAAGAGTATAAAGATCTGGAAGATACTTCTCAATGTTATTCATATTAAAATTCACAACAAAACTGGAGAATCTATAAGGGAGTGATTCTAGAATAAGGTCGGTGCCCGATTCTTTGGGGAGTTTAAAACCTAGAACCTATAAGTGCTCAATGTATCCAATGATATTAACTACACGAGGCCCAACTGGGTCACCCTATCCAAGATTTCTACAAAAGAGAGCCTTGGAAATATAAAACTATTCTTATCTAGATCTCTCTTAGTAAAGACAATGGAGGTTCTAAATCATTTTATACACATCCATGGTTTTGTGAGACTTCTTTAGTTCACTAGATACTAATGAAAGCATAAAAAATTGACTGTTGAATTCATAAATCAAATGTTTTTCATAATAAAATAACTATTCATCAATCACCTCTTTAGTAGGCATATCAGGCATTGAGGATTCTAGCATATAAGATTTCTGTTCATGGTGTAAGATAATCTGAAGGTGAATAAACCACTCCTAAAAGTTACTGCTAGTTAAGAGGTTATCTTTCTCCAATATTGATCGTTGGGATAGTGTGGATAATGAACTTGTCATTTTATTCTATAATTAAAAATATAAGATTATTAGTACTTTTCATGATTACAAAATATTTGAGATATAATAAATTAAATGTTTTTATTTATTTATTTATTTATTTATTAAATCTATCACTATTTTATCAAGTCTCAATAGAAATCACCATTGAACTCATAATTTCTCATTGCATTGAAAGTCTAGTGGAAAATATCCCCATTAATTTTATTAATGATCCAAACATTGTCCATGAAAACCATAATAAAGTAATTAGGTATGCAGTCTTTCCAACTATGGACTTGAAGCTCCTTGATCCATTGAGTGGATTCCCCTTTCCTAAAATTATGACTTGGATTTCCTCAACACTTACCTCCAAATTTTTATTGAACAGACTTTGGCCATTAAAATCAATATAATTTTGGTTAAGTCAACCCAAAAAACTCATGAGAACTCCCCAATAAAAGTAAGTGTCTAGAATTTGGCCATGTACTACACTTAGTTCTATGGTTTCATTCCCAATCAAGTAATGGAAGTCTTAGTATGACATAATATTTTAATTGAGGGATTTTAATTTATTATACATAAATTTTATCTTGTTTTATCCTTTATGCATCTTATTAATATTTAGTGGATGTTACCTAATTAATTAACCATATTGGATAAAATATTTATGCATAATTAATTTCTTTAATTTAGGTCTTTGCACATTAATTAATTTATTTTTGTGATCGCGGACTAACATCCATAAAATAAATAATTGCATAGATAGAAATAAATAATTAATTAAATGACCTGTTTATGATATTTTTCTAATGGTTGATTTAATGAAAAACATTAAATCAACCTTTGACATAGGGGAAATAACTCTTATTTCCAGTCATGGAATGAGTTATAGCATTACACCTGTCCACCTATGTATCACCTGAGTTGGAATAATTATGGTTCCATCTTAAACCACCTCTATGCACCTTGGGATTCCCCATTAATTACAAATATTAATTACTCACATGTAGGTCTGGGGAACCAAAGGATTTGTTAAAGGGGGTTACATAGATATCCTTGTACATGTAGGTCCTACATAATAATGGAGGGAGGGATAACTGACATGACATCAATTAATTAAATATTAAATGATTTCAAACTCATGTAATTAATTAAATTAAAACATCCAATACATAAAAAGTTCTTATTTAAGCTCATGAACGGTCATACATACAATGGATATGCAATAGTAAACATCTAGAATTCATTTATTTATTCGTTATTTTATTATTTAAGATAAACATGCTTTCATTAATTAATTAATTAATTAATTAATTAAATTTCATTTTAATGATCATCCGATCTTATTTGGAGATACCCATCATTAATGGAATTCATGGTTAATAAACAGTAGAACAAATAATGAAATATTAATTATAATAAATTAATTGAATGTCTAAAATTCTTTAAAACCATTATTAAATTTTCAAGCACACAATGGTTTTCTACTCAATAAAATAAGGGTTTAATGATGCAATTTTTAAATTTAATTTAATTTTAATTTTTTCCATTAATGGGAGACTATACATCATGTCCATGCAACTACACGCTATGTACCTCAGTTGCTATATATCCAAGTCACATGACTAGAGCTTCAATGTGTTAACTAAGATGGACTACATTGTGTGTACATGCCAGTTAAACACCCTATATCCACTTGTCACATGACAGGTTGGCCTGGTCAACATGCAGCGTGCAATAAAATCACATCATGTAATTTGTTTCTCGACATATTTAGATATAATAAGCATGGGGATATGGCGTGTGCTCTGGTCACATGCTGTGTAACCCAATTTTACCAGCCAATGATTTAGAACTTCCCAATGTCATCTCTGGTCATTCTTCATTTATCCTTAAACCTTTTATAGAATTAAAAACTGAACAAACATGATTAATATGTTGATAATATGTTAATTCAAATTAGTTTAAAGAACGAATAACATTAAATGAAAATAAAAACATAATTGTGCATAGATAAATAATAAAATAAATAATTATAAATTTAAACATAACATGGATATGATACCACTTATTGGTTATGAGCATAATTGAAGCGTGTAGAGGTGGGAGATAAATTAAAATTTATTTTAATAATCATTGTCCAAAACCAAGAGTGAGGATCTTGAATGTCAAATTTATAATTAATTTATTTAATATTTAAAGAAATAAATAACTATACTTAGGGACTTTATTCGTTGGTGAATGTTGATCATTTGAAAATACCCTTTCATATTACCTTTATTACACCATGAGGATCCAAGGATAGAATCCCTCTAGCGGTGATCCACATGTGCTCCTATGATCTCTGAGCAACACCAATTGATCTTCAAGTCCTAGAACGATGAGTTGAATGTCTTGTGTTATTCATTCTTGATCACTCATTCTTTGTTCTTGAAGAAATATCTATTCCAATTCTCATTATTGATGGGGATATAGAAGAAAGATTTGAGAGAGAATTCATTGTGCGCAACAATTCTATATTCTCAATTTTGGATTCTCTACACAATAGACATGACCATCTATTTATAGAGTTACGATTTAAGTTAAAATATTATTTAATTGTATATCATGCATTAAATAATATTTATTACCTTTAATAAACCCCATTCCACATAATAATAATTATATTATTACTATTTTGTGGTACACACTAATCTAAAAAATAACAAATATTATGCAACAGTCTTGTTAATTAATATTTTTCACTGGACTCAGTATTAGTCCATTCAAACTCCTCTATCATTTATTTAAAAACCAAATAAATATTTTATTTACAATCTAGGAAATAAATATTTATTATAATATTTAATAAATAAAATAAATATTTTATTCACATTCCACCAAATAAATATTTATTTAAATTATACGATCAATATAACATTAATAAAATTATTACTTGTACATGATAATAATATTTATTTCATTAATTAAACTAAAATAGAATTTAATCGATATCAATGGAAAAACTTACTGTATAACCCTCTAGGATTATTTCTCGTTGGCATTAGTCGGGTTTGCCTAAAGTCCAAGATTGCTTTCTAGTAATGAGTTAATACACCCAAGAGAAATAACTTAATGTCACATCATCAAAAACCACATAAAAATTCTCACTATGTAAAATAATCCCTTTATCACAATATCTAATCAAGAAGGTTGCAAAGCCATGTCACCAACCTATATGATCAATATGTCTTTCTTTGACTATCTTAAATAAACAAGTCGTTACACCATGAACATGGAATTTAATGTGAAGATTTTATTCCAATAAAAGGGTTGAGATATCGAATTATATAAAGATAGAAGGGATAAATATTTAATCAACTTATTCATTAATTAAATGTAACTTGTGACAAACCCAATGTATACAACTTCTCCATGAAATTTTATCATCATAGTTTACAAAATACATCTAAGTAAACGAGTTATAACATGAATTAATAATAATCTTAAAGTCTACAGACTATCACACACACTCATAGATAAGAATATCTGATGACACCAAAACCTATGGAATTCCTACTGGTAGGTCTGTTCTCATAATCTCCCATCTTAGAGATTACTAAGTGCGAACTTTATGCGAAGAATCCTCATCTTCTTATGAGTAATCACACATGATATTCTATGTACTATTTGTCCCATCATAGTACATTATCTAACTATAGAACATTATTTGAGAATATCTTCATAGAATATCAAGGTTCTCATCATAGTGGGGAATTTCTATGATCTTATCAATGCGACATATACTCTAGGACATTATTACATTAGAGTCATGAGGAACAACAAAAAATATATAGTAAGATATTTTATTAATATTAAATATATCGAATATTCATGTAATCAAAGTAAAAATAGTTGGTCCTAGGATACCAACTCTAACATTTACTACATTGGGACTTCGTGTGTCCTAGACTACCACATTCATGGCATACTAAATGGCTATCTAGGTGCACACTCTTACTACTATTTACCCTATGAGAAACCTCAAAGTGATGATTTCTACCATCAGATGAACTTCCACCCTATCTTGTAATTAAACTAAAATACCCCACACCCTCAGCTTCCCTCTGGTTATGATCAGAGATGAGGTACTGGTTCACTATTTTAGAAATGGTATTCAAAAAAAAAACATTCACTCGAGATTGGATATCCTTCTTAAGGCTATCATAAAATCTTATTTCTTGGTTCAATTCATTATCATTAAGGGAAAGAAAGAAGCATTTGAGCTCTATAAAACAAGATCAGTAGTCTATAAAAGATAGAGTACTCTACTCTAGATACCTAAATTTCCTAGCTTGTTTGGATCTTAACGTATCTATGTAGAGGTAATCATAAAATCTAGATTAGAAATACCTCCAAACCATGTCCCAATGCTGACCCAACCGATTTAGTACATTTCAGCAACACATGGTGGATACCTGAATAATATAAACAATGATATTGAATCTTCTTTCTAGAGGAATCTTTAGATGCTCGAAGATGGAAAATATAGCCTCTATCCATGAATTAGTATACTAAAATCTAACATTCCTTGAGAAAGTAGGTGGATGATGCTGCTGAAACTCCCTAGTCAGCTCAGAAATAGTTGGTATATGCCACATAAATCCTTACATAGAGTGAACTAGTCATAGGAAACCTTCTCAAAGCTGAGCATTAGTACCAAATCTAGGTATAATAGGAGTTATAACTATAGGTTCCACAAGAGGTACTACATGCAGGTTTGGTCTTACTACTTCAAAAACATAGTCTTCGCTACTATCATGAAATTTTACCCAAGGATATCAGGAAGAAATATCTCTACAATGTCAAAAAAATCACCAAAACATGATTCTTTTTGGAATTTTTTATTCTCTATTTTTTTGTTTTTGAATATTTCAAACCCTCTCAATATTTTACGTGGAAATTAGTTTTTATTAGATCAATGTATTTTTATTACATATTGAGTTATAGTGATTATATTTAAATAAATCTTATTTAATATGAAAGTTAATAAGTTTATATAAGTTTTCTACAACTATGATAAAGTCTAAATAAATCTGTAGAATTTTTTTATTATAGTCTGAACAAGATGCATGATTTTGGTTTCTATAATAATTTTCAGTTTATAGTGTTTTAAAAAATGATTTTGTTATTATATTATAACTTGAGTTATATAGATTGGATTTTTTTTTAAAATTACTTTATTAGATATATAATATATTTATTTTCATTTCATTAAACTATGTGAATGTTTGAAATCACTGTTTAAGTGGTTTAAAAATTTATAAAATCTAAATAACAATTATAGAATTATAGAATTTCTAGAATACATTTTCTTTTATTTTTTCAATGATAACCCTCACGATGTACCTTAGAATTGAACACTATTAATTGAGTTGGAAATATAAGGCATTTATATAAATTTTGTTAAATTGAATGAAAGGATTAAATTTCCATTTATATACCTTAAAAAATTTCCTAAGTTCTATAACTTTATAGTTATTTTTTCTTCAATTTTCAGATAATATTGTCACTATGTTATAGATGTGATATTGAAGAAATCTTTGATCCATTGGGAATGTCACAAAATTATATTCATTTAAGTGAACTTTAAATTTTTCTAATTATGAATTTTATTTTGTCTAAAAAATGGCTAAATTATTGATGTCAATCTGTATAGGTTTTGAAATCCATATTTTTTATACCTATTATGAACCATTTTTCCATACTTACCATGAACCATGTACATAACTACCATAAACTTTATATCATACTCACCTTTCATTTTGGGAGTAACCACATGATTAGTGAAGTTACCACATGAAGTTGATCTATTAATATATGCGACCTCAAGTTTATTCTTTAAGCTACCACATGAGAAACCACTACTACAAAATAGGCCTTTAACAACACTATAAATAACATTTATTAGTGCTATAAAAGCACTGACTACATGAGCGAGGTTGAAAGCCCTGGTCTTTTATCAGCACTGAAAAAGCCCTGATAAATGGGTCCTTTATGGGCACTAAAAAAAGAACTGATAAATGAGACCTTTATTAGTTATTTTAAAAGTTCTTATAAAGGAATAATTTATCAATGCTTTAATTTAGTGCCAATAAAGGCACCATTTATTAGTGCTTATAAAAGTGTTGATAAAGGGTCTTTTATCAATGATTATAGAAGTGCTGATAAAGTATACCTTAATCTACACTTATAAAAGTGATAATAAAGGACCTTTTATCAGCGCTCATATAAGAACTGATAAAGTAGAAATTTATCACCACTTTTAAAAGCACTAATAAAGAGCTATACTAGAGTGTTCTATAACGGCACACTGCAACACCACTGCAGTTTTCTGTAATTGAACACCACATCACCAAAACACACTAGATATAAAAAAAGTCCCAATATAGGATTTAAATGAAATGAAATTTACAACACAAAAATAAAATAAGAAAACTATATTACAAACATTTCAAACATTGGTTTATACAATTGCATAAATAATTTTTTTTATATACATTAAAAAACATAAATGTTCCTTTATCTTTTAATCCTGACCCGAATCATGATATTTATGAGCAAACCACCCCTTCCCAAACAAAATGACACACCTATATAAGAAAAAAAATTATGGTATTAATAATATAAATAAAAAAATGAACAAAAAGTGTTAATTTTAGTAAATTGATGTCAATTTTAAATAAAAAGTCACACTTGGAGTCATACCAGTCACACCGTGCATCTGATTTAGGTGAGGCTAATTAAAAAACATCTCAAATGACTTTTGGATCATTTTACTGAGGTATCAAAACAATATGAATGTGTTTTCTTGTTTTTCAGTACATCAATAATCTTGTTTACTAAAATTTCATTTTAAACTGGAAACATGCACTTTTAACTCATTATGATCACATATTGTATCGATTTTATGTGAAGAATATTCCTAAACATTAAGAATTAATTATTAATCATTTTCCCAAATTATCAATAAAATCCAACCATGTTTGAATGGTTTTCAATGAGTGACACTTTTTGAACTAAAATGTCTATTTTAAACTGATAACGAACACTTTGAGTCATACCGAGCACATCGTGAATTGGATTGAGGTTAAACTAATTATTATATATCAAAAATGACTTATGGATCATTTTTTTAAAGTAAAAAATATATACTAATGTGTTTTCTTAATTTTGAGTAGGGCAATTATCCATTTTACTAAAAATGATGACAATTTTAAATAAAAGATGCACTTTGAGTCATACTGGTCACACCATGCATCAAATTAAGGTGAGATTTATTTTTACATGTCCCAAATGACTTATGTTTTATTTTCCTAATGTATCAAAACAATATGAACATGTTTTATTAGTTTTGAGTATGTCACTTGTCTTTTTTACTAAAATGTCATTTTAAATTTGAAACATGCACCTTGACTCATACCAATCACATTGTGTATCATATTTTGGTGAGAATAATTCCTAAACATCAAAAAATTACTTAAGAATCATTTTCATAAAGTATTTAAACAATTTGAATGCATTTTATTAGTTTTGAGTAGGTCGGTTGTCCTTTTTACTAAAATTGATGTCAATTTTAAATAAAAACACATATCGGTCACATCATGCATCATATTGAGGTGAAACTAATTCATGTATGTCTAAAATAACTTATGGACAATTTTAATAAAGTATCAAAATAATATAAATGTGTTTGTTTCGTTTTGAGTAGTTCAGTTTGTTTTTTTTACTAAAATTGATGTCAATTTTAAATAAAGACGTACTTAGAGTCATACCGGTCACACCATACATCTGATTGAGGTTTTGCTGATTTCAACACGTTTCAAATAACTTATGGATTTTTTCCCTAAATTATCAAAACAATATGAATGTATTTTATCAGTTTTGAGTATGTCACTTTTATTTTTTACTAAAATGTCATTTTATACTTGAATCATGCACTTTGACTCATACAGATCACATCGTGTATTGGTTTGATGTGATAAAAATTCCTACACGTCAAAAATGATTTATGAATCAATTCTATAAATTATCATGAAAATATGAGCACATTTGGTTAGTTTTAAGTGAGTGACACTTTATAAAGTCAAATGTAGATTTTAAACTAATAATAGAAACATTGAGTCAGTTTTATTTTTTACTAAAATTAATGTCAATTTTAAATAAAAAGAAATACTTGGAGTCATACCGATCATATCATGGGTTGGATTGACTTGAGACTGATTACTACATGTCCCAAATTCTCAAAACAATCCTAACTATCAATGTTACCAAAATTTTCATTGACTTTTTTTTTCAAACTACCAACACTACATGAGCAGATTTGAACAAACCTCATCTACTCGAAAAAAATAATTCACTTGTATAAGAAAAAAATTATTATGAGTTATACTAAAAATAAATAAAATAAACATAAATATGAAAGAATAAATTAATTATATGGAAAATTATTTTACAATGAAGATATAAAGATTAACACTATGATTGAGTAGTGGAGGGAACTTGAAGGAAAGTGATAAATGTAAACATTATAGGGGTGAAAGGTTTTGAGGGAGAAGAAGTATGTGGGAGTTTTGGTACAGAAATGCATGAAAGATGGATAGAACATCCTGAATCAAAAAAAAGAATCCACCTGTATAAAATAACCATTATTATGTGATTAATATTAAAAAGACATAAATTAAACATAAATATGAAACAATACATTAATTCTATGGACAATTATTTTACCATGAAAACATCAACATTAACTCTGTAATTGAGAAGATGCAGCATCATTTCTATTCCTGTAAAGGAAGTGGAGGTAACTTGAAATAAAGTGATAAATGCACCACTGAATGGGTGAAAAAGTTTTGAGGGATAAGAAGTATTTGGAAGTTTTGGTGTAGAAAGGAATGAAATATAGACAGACCACCCCAACTCAAACTAAATAATCCACCTGTAGAAAAAAACAATAATTATGTGAGTAATAATAAAAAGAAATAAATTAAACATAAATATGAAACAATACATCAATTCTATGGACAATGATTTTACTTTGAAAATATCAATATTACCTCTTTAATTGAGCAGACGTAACATCATTTCTCTTTCTTCAAAGGAAGTGGAGGTAACTTGAAAGAAAGTGATAAATGAACCATTGCAGGGGTGAAAAGGTTTTTAGGGAGAATAAGTATATAGAAGTTTTGGTGAAGAAAGGAATAATAGATGGACATACCAACCCAAATAGAACAAAAGAATCCACCTATATAAGAAAATAATTATTATATGAGTAATACTAAAAGGAAATAAATTAAATATAAACATGAAACAATATATTAATTCTATGGACAATGATATTACTGTGTAAACATCAAGATTACCTCTATGATTGAGAAGAGATAACACAGTTTTTCTTCTTGTACTGGCATGACACATGGACAAAAATCTTCTAAAATAAATGAAATATATAAGTAATAATGAAAGCTAAATCAATGTTTCATTATATAAATTTTTGGTAAAATAGGGAAATATATCATAACATTACTTTTATATCTTTCCAAAGGGTTTCCTTCATTATAGTTTGTTCTTCTGAGAGATTGGTAACATCATATTGTGAAGAATAAAATGTCTACATGAGTAGTCAAACATTTAATTTAGATTATATTAATTTAGTAGAACATATATAATTTTATGAGAAAAAATATAATATATTAGAATAATCTAAATGAATTTACTTGGTTTTGAGTATGTCACTTGTCTTTTTTTACTAAAATGTCATTTTAAACTGGAAATGCACACTTTGACTCATACTAATTACATCATTTATCAGTTTGAGGTGATAATTTTTAATACACATAATAAATGGATAATGAATCAATGTCCTAAATTATTAAAGAAAACTGAGTGTATTTGCTCGGTTTTTAGTGAGAGACATTTTTTGAACTAAACCGTCAATTTTAAACTGATAACAGACACATTGAGTCAAACTAGGAAAACCGTGTGTCTGATTGAGGTGAAGATTATTCCTACATGTCAAAAATGACTTATAGATCATTTTCTTAAAGTATCAAAACAATCCGAATGTTTTTTCTCAGTTTTAAGTAGGACAATTGTCCATTTTACTAAAATTAATGGCAATTTTAAATAAAAAGAAGCGCTTTGAGCCATATGAGTCACACTGTGCATCATATTAAGGTACAAATGATTCCTACATGTCTCAAATTACTTATGAATCATTTTAATGAAGTATAAAAACAATATAAATGTTTTTTCTTAGTTTTGAGTACATCACTCATCTTTTTTACTAAAATATCATTTTAAACATGAAACACTCACTTTGACTCATATAGATCACATCGTGTATCAATTTAACATGAGACCAATTCCCACACATCAAAAAGGATTCATGAATCTATTTCCTAAATTATAAATAAAATCGAAGCATGTTTGATTTGTTTTTAATGAGTGATTTTTTTGAACTAAACTGTCAATTTTAAACTAATAACAGACACATTGAGCCATAATAGTCACACTGTGTGCTGAATTGAGGTTCATAAGATTCATACACATCCCAAATGACTTATGGATTATTTAACTAAGTGTGAATAAAGTATATGCCTCCATAGAACTCTTTTTCCAATCATATAAAACCCTATCCTTTTTTTAATAAAATAAAACCTATTAAAAAAACTAAGTTTTATTAAAAAAAACATTATAAAAAAATCCTCAACTAATTTTTTTATTAAAGTTTTATTCTGATCTTTATGGATAAATTTGCGGATAAAAATGAAAGCAATTAATCATTAACTCTGCCTCCACATGAAATCAAATAAATTAATTTCAGTAACACACACTCGTCAGTTGAAATTACACTATAGAAACCCATGACCCCTAGGCTGCGCATCACTGTAGTTTATATTCTAATTCTTTCATCTCCACCCTATCCATTTCTTTCCTGACCTTCACTATATCATTTTTATGTTTGTGTGGAGACTTTATCTAGAAAGATTTTCTAGTAATAAAGGCCCGAGTTAATAATTAGATTCAATGGTGTAATTCTCACAAATAGGAGGCATTACCCCTTTTAGAGAACACAATGAAGTATATGAGGAAAAACCTCCCATTTAATTCATTGTGTTCTATAAAAGGGGAAATGACTCCCATTTGTGATAATTACACCATTGAAAATAGTTATTAACTCGACACCTACTTTGACTCCAACTCCTAGAGAAAAGTTCCACATAACCAGAGAAACGATTGAGTGAAGGGTGGGAAAGAAATGGAGAGGGTGGAGACAGAAGAATTAGAATACTTACTATAGTATTGCGAAGCCCAAGGGTCTTGAGGTTCTATAGTTTAATTTTAGTTGATGAGTGTATATTCTTGAAATTAATTTATTTTATTTCACATAGAGGTAAAGTTAAGGATGAATTACTATCATTTTTATCCTCTAATTTATCCACAAGGATCCAAATAAACTTTAATAAATTAATTGGTTGAGAATTTTTGATATTTTTTTGATAAAACTTGTTTTTTTTCATAGGTTTTATTTTATTAAAAAAATGATAGGGTTTTATATTATTGGAAAAAGAGGTTGATGGAGGTTTGTACTTTATTCACACTTACCTCGATAGACAATAAAACTAAACATGGTTCACGCCTTCCACCATCAAAAACTATAAAATTGAAGCCACTCCTCATTCAATACATAGATAGGTAAAGTGAAACTTTCTAAATATTATATATATATATATGTTATATATATGTATTATATTATTAACTTTATTTGAATATAATTATATATATATACATATATTATTTATCATTTTTAAATTTATTTAAATATACAATATATTATTCGATGTGTATATATATATAAAATAATATTTTTTCTAATAAAACTAAAAAATACTACTAATAATAAATTTTAAATTATATTAATTATAAATAATTATTATTTTGAGTAATTATGTATAAAATATAATTATTTAAATTTTGTAAAGTTTAATTATTTAAAAAAAATGTATATATAGTTACCTAATTTTATTATTTTGAAAGTAACATGAGTTTAAAATATTTTATTAGTTCTTTAAGTATAAATTATATTACTACTAATTAAATGTATATATAGACCTAAAATGATGAATACATAATTTTTTTCTAATATATAGAATTTGATAACTTTTATTCTATTTTTTAGAACAAATGATGTAGCAACCTAAGGATTATAGGGAGGCTATATAATATGGATTGACCCATCCTTGAGATTCCAGAGTGGTCCATAAAGAAGTTTTCATAAAGCAATAATGCACATCAAAAAGATATATCAGAAAAATGAATAAAAACACACCTACCCTTGGAATGTCTACCCCATACACATTTAAACATATATATATCATGGAATTTATATTACACATAATTGAAAAAAATGCACATTTAAAAATATTTTTTAATGAAAATAATTATAATACCTTCTTAATTTAGAAATCTAGAGCCATAATTTGTGAATAAATAATTATAAAATCACCTTTACATTATAAGTTTTGAAAAAACATATAAATAGATAGAAAGATATATATTTACACACACACACACACATATATGTATATATATATTTATAAAATAAAATTAAATTGATAAAAATATATGTAAACTTTATAATAAAATTTCACAACACAATAAAATAAATACAACACCGGCCTAATTTTGAGAATAAAGATCCACTAAAAATAAGTAAATATGGTATCACCCTTATTAAGATTTATATTAAAATAAAACAACATAATTCCGATAGAATAAATTTTTAAGAAAAAAACCTTACACCCAAATATTAAAAGATAATTTAAATAAATAAATTACCTTACATGAATTTCATAAAATCAACTTCTGTTACATAAAATTTGCTTCTTTTGCTACTTCATTCCATCATTTGGTTTTCTAAATCAATTTGTTCGAAACCTACAAAGGAAATTGATTCAAAAAAATAAAAGTAAATATGGGATATAAATGTAGACATCAAAGAAAATTGATTCAAAACAACAATTTAAAAAGACGAAAATAGGATATCCAAAAAAATATTTAAGCAAAAAATGAATTTTAAACAAAAGGAAAATAGAATAAAAAACTGTAGCACAAATACAGAAAGAAAATCAGAACCTACAAAGGAAAATCAGAAACCCTTAGATCTAGATCTAGAAACAACAAATACAGAAAGAAAATTGGAACCTATAAAGGAAAAAACAAGCCTACCTTGCTAGGTTGAAGAAAATATGAGACCCTTAGATCTAGATCTTGATGTTTTCTTTGGAAACCCTAACAATAATGGAACGCCAGATTCTGGATGATGTTTGGGCAACTAGAGGCAGTGGGTTTGGGTGATTTGAGTGGGTTTATGTGATTCGAGCTTCGATTTATAGAGGAGGAGCGCCGACAATGGGTGACTTCTAAAGAAAGATTTTGATATCACGACAGGTTCGCAATAGGTTAGATTTTTTTAATTAGATCAGGATACTTTTATTAGCACTTTTTTAAAAGCACTGATAAATAATCCCTTTATTAGCACTTTTTATTTAAGCACTAATAAAAGAAATATGTATCAACGCTTATTACTTAAGTGCTGATAATGGATTTATAATTATAATTATAAATAATTTTTTTGTAAATATATATATATAATTAATAAAAATATATAAATATAAATATAGTAAATATATTCCTTATTTAAATATATTTATTATAATTTTATAATTATTTAAATATATAATTATTTATTTATAATTATATAAATATTTTTTTAAAAAATAATATTCATATCATTTTATGTATTTATATAATTATATATATTATAAATAAATAAATAAATATAAATATAGTAAATATATTCATTATTTATGTAAATTTATTATAAATTCAATAATTATTTAAATATATATACTTATTTATTTTTAATTATATAAATATTTTTTAAAAAATATTTATTCATTTATAATTATAAATATATAATTTTATAAATATATTGTGTACATTTTTAGATATATTTATTTATAAATATTATTTTATAAATATTTTTTAAAAATATAACTTTAACATAATTAATGAATATCAAATTTTAACTACATTCATGTAAAAAATTATTGAAATTGAATAAATTAAAAATAAGTACACTTTAATAATATTGAAAAAATGTACAAGTTTTGTGTGTGTGCATTGTATATAAAAATTCATTAATTACATATATGTGAAATAAATATAACACACATTTGATCTATGTTAAATTGAAAAATCAAACAACATTCAATTATAGTTCCATTACTCTATGAAATTAATGAGTATTTTTAATTCATATTAATTTTTAATTATAAACCATTATTCACTATATGTCTATTTAATGTAAAGTGCATAAATATTTTTTTAATATATAAATCATATTTATATACATTAATATATATCTATATATTTAATATATACAATTTATTAACATTATCAATAATCATCTAATTAATAAAATGTTTAATATTTTTCTCAATTTACTTAATTTTAATTTGTTGAATTTTCATTTTGTATATCTATATATTTAATATATACTATTTATTAGTCTTTATAATTTATATATAGTATAATCAATTTATTCATTTTTATCAATAATTATTTAATTAATCAAATTTGTAATATTTTTTTAATAAACTTATTTTTTTATTTTTTATTTAATTATGTCATTTTATTTATTCGGACCTTTATCAATGATAAAAAAGCACTGATAGAGGACTCCTTTATGAGTGCTAAAAATATAGTGTTGATAAAGGGTACCCTTTATCAGTGCTAAAAATAAAGCGCTGATAAAGGGTATCCTTTACCAGTGCTATAAATAAAGAACTGATAAAGGGTACCCTTTATCAGTGCTAAAAATAAAGCACTCATAAAGTGAACTTTTATGAGTGCTAAAGAAAAAGTGCTAGTAAATGTTTAAATTTATCAGCACTTTTTTCTAGCATTGATAAATACCACAGTGTTAAACACTGGTTTTTTAGTAGTGAACATAAAGGTATAGTTCTTCATAAGTTTAACTAGCATGGTAGCATGATGAACTCACATGGAAGCATCTATAGTAGACGCAAAATCATATTATTTAATGCACATGGTAGCTCAACATTCTCATACTTTGTCTCATCAGTGTAACATTACACTAGATTGGGAACCATCCACTTTGGAAGCTTTAACGCATCATGTGTTGATCTTTAGTGTATCATTACTATAGTAGTTTGACCAAGCATGCTTCATGAATACATCTCTAAAGTTTTTCCATGCACTGTATTCTCCAGGAGAGGTAGTTATCGTAAAGGATATTTGAATCTACCATAAATCATATAATCTACCACACATGGTAAGTATAGTTACTGCACTTTATCTTTTCATTGTAATTATACCGACTATTAATTCATGGTTAATATGCCTACCATACGTTATATCAAATGATCACACATTATATTTTTTCACACAGTAAGTAAAGTAACCACAAGTTATTTCCAAGTGAATGCATGATATAAATTCTCATGGTTAGTATACAGATCACATGAACACTTGAATCAACCACATGAAACTATAAGTATACTGACCGCAAGTGAAGTGTTTTTAAAATATTTTAAACAGTTTTAAAATATGTATTAATTTACTCTTTATTCATGCGTACACATACAACATTTTTTTCAAATATTTAAGTTTTTATATTTTGAGTTTATTTGTTTGTGTTATTATTTTATAAATTAATATTTTGTGACATGAAAATTATTAAAACTTATTTTATAGTATTTATCCCTGTCTAATCAATTTTTAAATATTAACACGCCACATAAAATTAAAAGGTATTTTAATATTTGAATTTAAATATTTAAATTTATTTATGATTTTTATAGGATTGATTTGACCTATTATTGTGAAGATTGTTCAAATTATTTAATAGGAAATTAAAATTGTTGTGAGTTATTCTTTATTTTTTAAATTCAAATGATATTTAATATGATTATTCTGGATGATGATTTTCTCTCTATTGGATAATTTCATAGTTTGAATTTGAATTGCTTTACCCAGTTGAAGATTGGATTATTAGTTTTTATAGATTCTATTTAAAGGTTTTGGGACACATTCAATGGATACATGCATATAAAAATTATGATAATAATATCCTTTTGAGAACCAAAGCTTTAATATGATATACAAACCAAGTCTTTTGTAATCAATTTTTCTACTGTTGGATGATCTTTCAAGGGATAAACAAAAAATTATGTGATTTCTTCTTCTACCTTAATAAGACAATCAAGCTGATCCTACTCAAGAATCAATAACTTTGTTTTATTTTTCTTATTCTATCTATTTCATTCACATTTCTTGATTCTGGAACACTTCTTACCACCACTCATGTACTTTAAATATCTCTTTATTATTTTATATAAAAAGAATTCTATTTCTTTGGGTTGTGAATCCCGAATTCTAAATTCAGGATCTGTCGGTTGTGAGTCCTTGTATCTAAAGTTAGTGTTGTATCGGGTCATGACTCACAATTTTTAAAGTCATTACTATTCATATTGTGACTCATGTACTCTAAAATCAGTGTTTTAATTGGGTTGTGACTCTAAATACAAAAATTAGGTGTCATTTAGTTATAATTCCACTATAAAAAGTAGATTGTATTTAGGTTATGATTCCCCTTTAAAAATCATGTGTTGCACAATGTATATATTGACGAGTTGAGAGATATAAGAGTAGAATTGGTCCACTTTGGACTAAAATACTATAAAAATCAGCCTTGTATTATTTTCTTTATTTTATTATTTCCATTGAAAATTAACTCTATTAATTATCATTAATAATTATTTTAGATAAATAATATTTTTTATAAGAAATTTTAATTCAGTTTGTTCACCCCCTCTAGAACATTTTCCATTACCTTTCCAGATCTAAAATTGGTATCAGAGATTGGCCCTATTAAGGATTGTTTAGATCTATTATTCCTTTTCCTGATACTAAAAAATTTGTATCAGATATTGACCCTTTTTAGGAATTTTTAGTTTAGTATAATTGTCTATTTATTGATACCAAAAATTAGTATCATAGGTTGTTCCTTTTATAATTTATCCAATCATTCTATAGAGTCTATTATTTATATTTTATTTTTATAGCCCATTCCTAGATCTCATAGTCTAAGGGAACAATATATAAGATGACAAGAATAAACATAAATAATGCATGAACTCCTCATAATCCACCTTACTTTGATTGAAATGAATATGGTTACTAGTGATCTATAATGAAGGCATACCTCAAATAGGTAAGCATAAAACACTGGTTTATCATAAAAAACCGCACCAAATACCAAAAGATGACTCAGATAATCTCATAGAAAATGACACTTTTAAATTTTTTATAAATTAAAAATTTCTGAATATTTTATATTTTTATATTAACATAAGTGTGTTTAGTAATGTGTCTAAATATAAGAAAACTAATGAGATATGGAAGATTCTATAAGTTACTCACCTTGGCTCAAAAAAATTGATATGAACCAAACTTGAAATGCTTTGAGCTGAGAATCTATATTTCAAGATGGGTGAAGATAAGATCATCAACCAAATGTTCTACCAAATCAAAAGCATTGTGAATGGAATGAATTCCCTTGGAGAAGCTTTGGAGGACCCTGTACTTTTTGAAAGAGTCATATGAGATCTATACAATAAGTGGTATACGAAGAAGGTTGTTATAGATGCAAGTAAGAACCTAAAAGAGTACACATTGGACAGAATCATCACATCACTACTCGAATACAAACTTGAGTAGAAGAATTTTTTAAAGAAGATACTTCAAAGAAGAAAAGAATCACTTTAAAATCTTATATAAACATTTCCTCTAATCTTATGAATCTAAATCATAGGAAAGTGATAAAGGATAAATAGTGAATATAACTAAGAGAATTCATAATATAATGAAGTGAAAGAAAATGTATAAGAAGATACCCAGTAAAGATAATAGGAATGATAAAAAATAATAGAAGGGTAATACTTATGGTCCAGATATAACCTGTTATGGTTGTATAAAGAAGGTTCACACCAAAACAGACTATCCAAATATGAATCAAGACAAGAAATATAATAAATAAAAGAAGGAAATTAAATATTTTTATCATTATGGATGGTGTTTAATCAAATAATCTAATTCATGTGATGAATTTGAAAGTGAGAAAGAGACAACTAATGTATGTTTGATGAAAAAAATTAAAATTAGGTTAGTAATGATTCTGATTCTAGTTATTATTATGACACTGATGATTATATATTTAATGAGTTATATGAATAAAATGAGAAGCTTAAAAATGTTGTTTTAAGAGTTATTTAATTATATAAAGTTTTAAAAGACGAGAATAAGAGGCTGATTAAGAAAAGTAATAAAGTTGTAAAGATAATTATATTCTCAAAGAAGAAAAAAAATCTATTTTTTTGGAAAATAAATGATTGAAGAAAAATATCCTTGAGTTTGATAAAAAAAATATAAAATGAATATTATAGAGAATAATATCTCAAATATTGAAATGGATAATCATGGTTTAATAAATTATGATTCATCTAAAAAAGATTAATCTTTTGATGATCTTGAGTTTGTTTATAAGGATGATATTAATATGAAAAAGAAAGTCATCGGTTTAAAATAAACACTTTATATATTTGTTAAAATAAAGGAAAAATATAATAAGATAGTATCTATGATGAAAACAAATATAGATATGACCGGTTTTGGTTATAATTATCATATTCCTTAGTTATTAAAGACCTATTTTGTTAGGAATTATATATAGAAAGTATAAAAAATTACTTGTTTCAAATTATAGTTGCAAGGATATTATACTAATGATGTTCTATAAGGTTCCCTCAATATCTATATATCACTATATTTTCTATCTCTATAATTTTATCCTCTCATTTACCTTCAAAAAATGTTTTAAATCAGCTTGGGTATCAAAAAATACTATTACTAACCCAATTGGACCTAAAATACCAAGGGTACCAAAAGGTATTTGTGTTTGATTTTTTTCAAGAATATGCCACATATACTTTAGTGTTAATCAAGTGGTGGTTTCTTAAAAAATACAATTTCATTTCATTGCACAAGAAATATTCAATTATGAAAGTATTTATGTTTTATTTTATATTCTTTATCTTTTTATATAAGTGGAGATCCTATTTTGAAATATAGTATAAATTTAGTGGGACATATTTTTATAACTAATATTTTTTTCATGGGGATATTTTCCAATTTTTGTTTTTGTTTTAATCATTTGATTAATAGTTATATCTATGTATTTATTAACACTACTATATATGAGGACTTTAACAGTGCCATAAAATGGATTTGTTAGTGTAGAAAAGAAATGAAAATCTAAGTAATGTTAAAAGTGCACATACTTTATCATTTCTAGGAAAAGAATTGATAAATGAAACATTTATCATCATCAATTTTTGTATCACTAATAGAGTCTATGAAAATACTGCAAAGCTACATCAACCCTAAAACATCCCTATAATAGAAATACCAAATCAGAAACAAGACTGATAGAAATAAAAATATACAAAAAATTATATTGAAAAACAAATATAGCATTGCACTATCATTTCAATTAAAAATTTACATAAAAAATATTTACATTGATGTAATATTTACAATTAATCAAAAAACTTATAGCCAATATACAAAATCATAACTCTTTTAGAAGGATTTCTCCAAAGATAAACCTATATAAAAAACATTGTCCCTTAAATAAAACCAATGTTTATTTTAGTAACATTAAATAAAAAAATAAATAAATTATAATTTTAATGTTATATAATCAACATATGATAAATTATATTATTAATTAATGTATATATTAATGATATTATCAGTTAAGCATACATTGGATTGATGTATAATCAATTAATACATGTCACAAATTAAATATGAATTTTTTTCCTAAAGTTTTAAAATAATCCAAGATCATTTTCTCGCTTTTGGCTATGTGATGCTAGTTTTAAACTAAAATTAAACTTTTACATTGAAAAGACACACTTCAAGTCATAAAAACCACATCCTGTGTTGGATTGACATTCAGTCAATTTATACACCTCAAAGATTAATTATGGATCAATTTACTAAGGTTAGAAAACAATATGAGCTCATTTTCTCAGGTTTGGCTATGTGACGTGCATTTTAAACTAAAATGGAAATTCTATATCCAAAAAAACACTTTGAGTCATACAAGAAAAATAATCTATCAGTTTAATTTATGGTCTATTCCTACACATCAAAAAATGAATCATGGACTATTTTCATAACATTTTAGAATAATCCAAGCCCGTATTCTTAGTTTTGTCTATGTGACACATATTAAAATAAAATGAAAATTTTATATTGAAAACACATAATTCAAGTCATAATTAACACATCATGTTTCATATTGAAATTATGTAGATTTCTAAACATAGAAAATGAATTATGGATTGTTTTCCTAAAGTTTAAAAACATTCCAATCCCATTTTCTCAGCTTTGGCTATGTGACATGCTTTTTAAACTTAAATGGAACTTCTATATTGAAAAAATGAAATTCAAGTCATAATGACCACATTATGTGTTGAATTAACATGCAATAAATTCATACACATAAAAATTAATTATAGACCATTTTCATAAAGTATCAAAAAAATATTATTGTGTTTTCTCAAATTTGAGTATGTGATGTGTGTTTTGAACTAAAATGTAAATTTCAAAATGAAAACACACATCTTAATTAATTCCATTTAAAAATAGTATCATATTGATGTGTGGTTAATTCATATACATTAAAAATTAATTATGGATAATTTTTATAAAGTTTGAAAATAATATGATCTCATTTTCTCATTTTTGGATATGTGACCCACATTTTAAAATTAAATGGAACTTTTATATTGAAAACATGCACCTTGAGTCATACTGACCACATTATGAGTTAGATTAATGTGTGGTAAATTCATACACATCAAAAATGAATTATGAATTTTTTTCCTAAATTTTTAAAACAATATGAGATCATTATCTCAGTTATGGATGGTGATAAGCGTTATAAACTAAAATGACACTTATATATTGAAAACATGAAATTCGAGTCCTATCAAAAAAATCAGGTATTGGATTGATGTGTAGTAAATTACTACATATAAAAAATACATTATAGAACATTTTAATAAATATTGATGACAATATGAGTTCATTTACTTGGTTTTGGATAGTGACATGCATTTTAAACCAAAATGACACTTTTAAATTTAAAACAAACACTTGAAGTCATACCAGACACATTGTATGCTGGATCAACATGCATTAAATTCTTAAAAGTAAAAAATAAATTATAGATCATTTTAATAAATTTTGAATAAAATATTATCTCATTTGATCATTTTTGGCTATGTGCGGTATGTTTTAAACTAAAATGACACTTGTATATTAAAAACACGCACTTAGAGTCATACCAACCACATCATGTGTCAGATTGATGTGAGATCGATTCTAACACATATATGATGAATTATGGATAATTTTAATTTTTTTAAAACAATATGATATCTTTTTCTTGGTTTTGTCTATGAGAAATGCATTTTAAACTAAAATGACACTTCTATATTGAAAACACATACTTTGATTCATACCAACCACATCATATGTCAAAATTACATGTAGTTAATTAATACATGCCAAAAATAAACTATGGATCATTTTTCAAATGTGTGATAACATATAATTCCCATTTTCTTGAATTTGTATAGTTATGAGAATTTTCAACTAAAATGGAACTTTTATATTGAAAACACATACTTAGAGTCATATAGACCAAATCATGTGTCAGATTGATGTGTGGTAGATTACTACACATCAAAAATGAATTATGGATCATTTTACTAATGTTTATAAATAATTAAATCTCATTTTATTGGTTTTGGCTATGTGACACACATTTTAAACTGAAATGAAACTTATATATTAAAAACACACATTATGATTCATATCCACCTGTGTCTTGGATTGATGTGCAGTTGATTTCTATATATCCCAAATGAATTTTGGATCATTTTACTAATGTTTGAAAATAATCAAAGATCATTTTCTTTGTTTTTTCTTTGTGACATGCGTTTGAAACTTAAATGGAAATTTTATATTGAAAACCTGCACATTGAATCATACAGACCACATCATGTGTTAGATTTATGTTCAGTCGATTCTTATAAATCACAAATGAAATATGGATTATTTTTCTAAAGTTATAAAATAATATTAGCTTGTTTTATTTATTTTTTCTAATGATGTGTGTTTTAAACTAAAATGACACATTTATATTAAAAACAAACACTTGGAGTCATACTAGACACATCGTGTGTCTGATTGATGTTCATTAAATTCCCACATGTAATAAATAAATTATACATAATTTCCTTGAAGATTAAAAACAATCTAATATTGTTTTCTTTTTTTTTTCTATGTAACACACATTTTAAATTAAAATAAAACTTTTATATTGATGACACAAAATACAAATGAGGAGGCTATGAGCATGGAAGTACCTCCCCATCAGTTAGTAATATGTATTTAGATTTTTGGGTAAAAGGATCCATGACCTATTTCCCTATTGCCATTAGCTTAGTTGTAGACTTGAAGTCCAATCTATCATGAGCACAAGAAGCTTCAGACATGTTTCTATCTCTGCCAGAATCCACAAAGCATAACCCTCCATTATAATTCTCCTTGATAAATATGTAAAAAATAATATATAATCATTACAATAATAAATATTCACATCCTAAATGTATATATAAGGTCATAGCCCATACTAGATCATAAACATAATAGGAAATCACTTAAATTTGTTTTTAAAATACATTTTGACACAATGTACTCTTCCTATTCATCTCTAAACAAATTTAACTCTTCATTTGAGTATGTATATTATTAGAAATCATGGAAATATTGAGAAAATATAGAAAAAAATGATAAACCATTTTTTAATGAAATGGTAACTACCTTTGGAAATTACATGTTTGGGGATGCTAGTATTTTGATGGTATATGATACATTTCATAAATTTGAAAATTTAATGTCCACAATAATTTTCATTATTTTTCTTTGGAAACTAAAGAAACATTGACCAAAATAAGTAATTTTTTTGAAATATATTTTTAGAGTTAAATATTACTATATATACCTTAATCTACTTCTATTTGAATAATTCTATAGGTTTATTATGTTCAATCACCAATCTCATACCATGATTTATCCTATATTCATAGATCTCAATATCATAGAAAAATTATCATTAAAACAAAAAATAGAACATATAATTCGAATTTTATCTGTAATACTTTGATTAAAGTTCATTAAAAATTAACAATAGACATCATGTGTGGTTAGTTAGATGGAAATCCATGCATGAGATCCAAAAAAATAAACATTTAGGGTATCTAAATTGATTGTGATGAACATATAATGCTTCTGAAAAAATAGAGTAAAATAAGTATAGAAGAAAAGTAAAATATATTTTAAATGATTAGATTGTAGAGTTTTACCCCTTCATTGTAGGCATCAAGAAGAGTATACCATGTATTATTTTATTCTTAGATTCCAATCTGAGTGCACCATTTTTATTTTCAATTTCTTCCAATTCCAATGAAAGTTCATTAATTGAAACGATACATGGATTAATGAGTCCAAATCATGCTTAACATTTTTTTCCTTTATACATTATTAATATATACACCTATAGAAAATATGAATAGTTATTAACTGTATGAAGATAGTAGATCATTTTTTAGATATAAGGATTATGAAAATGCATCTCATATATTTCCCAATCATTCAAACTTAATAATATCATTTATAATCTCGATACCAACTATGTCTATAATGAAATATACAAATATTTCTTCCTCATATTGAATGTATGAAATATTTCCATCTTTGAATATTGTTTCTTACTAAACTTGTAATGTAAATATATGTGGTAGTGGAATTGGAGGGTATAAGGTACTCATGGAAGGTCCTTTTGATTTCTTTATTGATTAACTAGATTGTATTAAACCAACCTTACATTTCCACAATTTTTTATTCATATTTAACACCATAACTCATTTTAAACCTTTTTTCATCAACTATTAAAGGTTTTTCATTTGATATTTTTAAAGGAATACCTCATGTATCTTTATAAGATTATATATATATGATATTAAAGTTCCAATAGAATAATCAACCATAGTAACATCTAGATCACCCAGAAGAACATGAATCTCAGTGCTCAGATATCAAGCTACTTCAATCCCCACTATCATGTGATATTTTGGGTGTCTTTTTCAGTGTAGCATGTATCCTAGTATATTATACACCATACCCCTCACAACAAGAAAATTCATGGTTGTTGATAGATATAAATTACATACAACTTTAAATTTCATTATTTTAGTAATATAAAGTTATTAGAAGTTGTTTGATCAATATTTAGAATAAAGAGTATTGAAAAAATTTATTATCTCGGGTCTGGTAAGCAGTTGAGTTGAATGGATAACCTAAAAGCTCATGGGGTTATTTGGATTTTCATGTACTCATATTTTTTACAGTAAAAATTCACTATAATCTTTTCACATATGTTGGTTCAGCAAACTAGACCATAAAATAATATCTTTTAAAGAATCCATCTATTCCTATAGTCCTTTCATCATCTTAGATGTATATCTTTATAGATTTGTATTCTCAAAATATGTTCAAGGAGACACTCCAAATATTTCACCTCTAATGTGGATATATTGTTATAGACGCTTCAAATATACTGAAATAAGTTGTTAGGTACAACCAATTCTGATTATTGTGTATAAACCATATAGAAAATAAATGGATATTTTTATGTAATACTGTTATAAAGCATAATGAATCAGTATTATCTCATACTTACACATGATTCCCATACTTCTTGTGTGTTTTGATAAACTAGTTTAACATATTTATTTATTCGGGCCTCCTTCCATAGCACATGATGTGGGATGCAAGTGGCTTTGAATTTTGATTCATCAAGATTCATATAAACAAAGGAAGATATTTTTTTTATATCACATAAAACTTTTATTATAGATTTAAAATACATACCATTTTTTTCAAATGAAGTATAACCCATAATTGCTTTATGGTAGGGGTATATTGGTTTTTATACACATTATCTATTATCATAACTCCTTTACTATTTCCTAAATTATTAATTTAGAATCAATGTGGCTAAAAGAATAATGTCAAATAAAATATTATTGACTATATTTCACCTGAAATTATTTCTCGTCACAAAAAATAATTAATGATTTCCATGTATCATATTTTATAATGGGTGTATATGTAACTAGTGGGTGGGGGTTTACTTTACCCTAAAAATCCCCGAGATAACGATTTAGAAAAAGTGTCCAAAAGACTCCATGAGCTTTTCTAGTGACCATTAAGACATATTGATTATAAAAATCATGTAAAATAAAAAACTACAAAAGGGATAAATAAAAGTAAATCAATGTTTCATTATATATTTTTTTGGTAAAATAGAGAAATTATATTGTAACATTACCTTAATTTCTTCCCAAAGGGTTTACTTCAATACAAGAAATACATATTTCCATGTATATATATCAATTGGACCATACTTTCTCATTATGAGCCCAATATAACTAATGCACATTGAATTTTTTTTGGATTTAATAGGTTAGTCATATTGATTCCATCCAACCTTAAATCTTATAACCTTGATACTATGTAACACCCCAAGATTTCATAGTACATTATCTCATTAAAGTAATTCAATAGCTTGTGCTACATGCAACACCGAGTTCGAGCGCACCACAACTTACCAAACAAGCTGTTCAAAAAGCAGTTATGAATAATATTAACTGAATTTTGAATATTATATACTATATATAATTTTAACATCCATATTATGTGTTTCTTAGACATTATATAAGAACAAATTCGTTTTTTCTGATAAAAGAAGTATTTTTCAAAAAATGTAATTTTATCGCCTTTTAATGGAGAACCCTTTTTAAAACCAATATTTGATACCTTTATATATTCAATTTAATTAAATTTAATTTTCCTTTAGAATAGGTACATAAAAATTTAGTTTGGATAATTTTTTGTACTTTTATGATAACTTTCATATTTTGACAAATACTATGTTTTAATTGAAAACAACTTTTTTAATTGAAATAATTTATAGTGATAAATTATGCATTTTAATGGATTTTAATTATAATTAGATTATATTTTTATCATTTAATAAAATTTAGGTCATTATAATTAATTTCACATTTAAATTTAACATAAACACATGTCAATCTTTTGATAGTTTTTACTTTTTAAAAACTCGTTTTTTGGTTTTGACAATGGGAATTAATTTAAAATTAATAAATGAAACTTCTATGTTTTTAATTTGGTAAGATATAATTATTTTTGAATTAGGAATATCAAAATTATCTTAGGGTGATTTTTTGGTATTTTTCTGAAAACTTTCAAATTTTGATGAATAGTGAAAAACACAGCGTTATTGTTTAAAACTAACTTTTATTTAAATAATTAGTTATTTTATTTTAATTTATTTTAGGTAAAAATAGATACATAATACTTATATATGTTCAATTTAATTCATTGGAGTCATTTTTTAATAAGTTTAGATATATAAAATTTATTGAACTTTTTACCGTCTTTTACCCACCTTCTAAGAGCATTTGAAAATTTGCCTAAAACTTAATTTTTATAGCTTCTCTGAGTTGAATTTCAAAAATACTAGAGACATGTTTAATATCAGTAAGTAAAATTTGGTTCAATATGTAACACCCCAAGATTCCACAGTACGTTTCCCTTTAAATAATGTTATAGCTTGCATTGTACGCAACTTCGAGATTCTAACACACTGCGACTAATCAAACTAGCCGTTAGGAATAGTAATACCCAATTTTTGAAATTTTATAAATTTTATCTTTCAAAATGGACTTTTTTTTGGATTCGTAATATTGAAATTAGCTTAGGTTGAATTTTTGGTATTTTTCTGAAAACTTTCAATTTTTAATGAATAGTGAAAAACACTGAGTTATAGTTTAAAATCGAATTTTTATTTAAATAATTAAGTATTTTATTTAAATTTATTTTAGGTCAAAATAGATACATAATAACTATATATGTTCAATGTAATTAACTAGAGTCATTTTTTAATAATATTAGATATATAAAATTTTATTGAACTTTTCACCGTCTTTTACCCACCTCTTAAGAGCATTTGCAAATTTACATAAAACTTAATATTACCCCTTCTGTGAGTTGAAATTATAAAATCCAAGAGACATGGTTAATAACAAGGATTAAAATTTGTTTCAATAAGATACAAAATAATTTTTTGTGAATAGTAACTTTTAACTTTTATTTACCACAGTTAAAAGTAAATAGGGTAATTAAAGGTAAAATGATATTATTATTACCCTAACACAAGTCCTAATTCTATTGGATAAGTATAATTAGACCAAAAACAACCTTAGGAATAAAATATGAACCTCTTTAGTCCACTTGGATTAAATTAGGACATTTATTATTATTTAATTCAAAGAAGAGTAAAAAGAGTTAAAATCAAAGTTTAATAACTAAAACATTTTTAATATAGGGTTAAACATAAGATAAATTCGACTATAAATATTCATTATAAATATCAAAAGGATTCATACATAATTTTATTTTATTTATATTTTTTATACTTTAAATAATTTAATTTATTTATGACACAATGATGATTAAGTAATTACCTAATTAATGAAATATTAAAATAATTAATATTATAAATATCAAAATAAATGTAATTTGAGACTTTTTATTAATTCCACTAATTTTATAGGTTAATATTATAGATTAGGGTTGGTTATATGAATTTTTTTTGAAGTAATAATGCTGTTATAAATTTATAAAAAACAAAATACCAAATAGTGTGAAAATTGACATAAAAGAGTTTTTAAAACAAATATTACATTATTAATTGATATTATATTCCTAAAAATCTAAAGTTCAGAAAAAATACTTATATAATGATAGGTGTATTCTTAATGAACCACTTGTGGTTCTCTTGAAAGTATATAGTAAGTTTATTAACCATATAATATAAAAATACAAAGAGACATGGTAAATATAAAACTATTTAACTAAGAGTTAAATCTAAAAGATAAGGTTAATATAGTGACCTAAACCTGTCTAAAACCTATTGGTTGAGTGGTTTTGGACCCATAACCACCTTATAATTTAAATAATCTACTTTGTATCCATTAGAATCCGAAAATTATTTTATTATAAAATAATATTTCTAGCTTTTCCTAAGGTGCCCCTCACCCCTCTTATAAAAGGGCACTCCCCCTTCCCTAAAATTCACAACTTCAAAGCCTTTTTTCTCGGAAAAAATCTTCCCAAATACCCTCTCAACTGTCCTCCCTTCATCCTAGAGGCATTAATTTATTCATAAATCCAACCTAAGTATCCCTTTTTATCAAATCAAAAGGAAGAACCCGAAGAAGAGGTAAATATTTCATCACCTCTTTCAAGTTCCTTTCTTCTTCCACTTCCTCTTTATTTGTTGTTTCCATTATAAAATAATAAATCCAGTATATTATATACACTGTTATGTTATTATAATTATGGTAAAACCATATTCATTATTCTATCCATCCTTTTAATGACATGTCACCATACGTGTGTATGTACGGCATACCGTCTCCACGTCGTGGTGTAATTGTTATTCAATACATTATTATTTGGATGGGTATAATAATGATGTTTAATTTATGTAAATAATAAATATAACATGATAATTATTCTTTATATATGATATACCATCCAGTTATATATTATTTTAATAACAAAAGAATGATATTGTCGCTCGTGCGTACGTACAGATTACCGTCTCCATGAACGTGATGAGATTCATTCCCCATCGTAATCTATTCAAGACTAATTTTCATTAGATGATTAAAAATTATGTTTAAATACTTAATATAATTATGAATATGACTAAGATACATCCTATCCATAACAAAAACTACTTACGAAAAAAATAATATAAAGGAAAATGAATCAGTTAACACCCGAAACGACGATAATACTAAAATATTATTAACAAAGCAATATTAAAAGATCATATATGATATAATATTCATGTATATGATTCTTGTATAGTTTAATAACAATTATTTCACCATTATACAGTAGTTTAAACTACCATCTTCCAAAGAAAAGTACAAAGTAAGGGGTTTCTTATCTCACTTTTAATTTCGTGAGATTTCCATTGTTCGCCACTTATTTATTAAATGTGGTGTATTGTGAAGTGCATTGTGTTGCATTTGTTGTCAATGAGGCATGAAGTTGTCTTGGAATGAATGGAAGTCAAGGAATGTTAAGATGTGAATGACAAAGGTTGTGATGGTGTTGGTGATGAAGAGAGAATGGCCATAGTACTAAGATGCATGTCACTTAGGAGATTCACTAAGTGACATAGGAGATGATGGTTGAAACATTCTCTAAGAAAATCTGACGATTGCTGAACTGATCTTTAAGTTCTAAGAACTTGTATCAAGATGATACAAAGTCACAACATGATTAGAAGACCATGCATTGTCTTCACAATGCATGAGGAGTTGAAAGGAGTTCCATCCACAACTACTAAGTGGATGATGTGCATTAATGAAGTCCATGCACTATCACTTAGTGCATGTGAATTTGAAGAACCAATTTGATCTCTGATTAGATCAATGAAGAACGTTGAAGAATCTATTTGACTAACAAGCTCGGTTGATGAAGATGAACCTTTTGAATTTCACTCCTAAGTGAAGATTAAATGTTGAGGAAGAATTGGAGGAATTCTTAAGAAGAAGAGAAGATATGAATAAGGGATGATGGATGAGAAGATGAAGATGTGGCACTTGGCATGTTACACTTGGTCACTTTGTTTAACAAAGGACTTAGTGTTTTTGTTGCAAAAAATAGGCCACCAAGGAGGCCAGCCGAGGGTCATCACCCAAGGCACATGTGGGACTCAAGGTCACCACGCCCATGGGGAACCCTCAGGCCAAGGCAGCATCCCTTGAGGCAGGGGCGCACCCGCAGACACCACATGGGCGCCTGGGGCACGCCCGGAGGAGCGCAGGGGGCCGTGTATAAGCCCCCGAGGGCACGCGGTGGTAAAACCCGCGCGCCGGAGGAGCATAGTGGGCGCTAGGAGCGCGCCCGCAGGAGCAAAGGGTGGGCGCAAGAGCGCGCCCGCTAAAGAACTCGGTGCGGGGCGGCACCGAGAGGGGAGGAGATTCAACTGGCGGGTTGAGGGAGCGCCAGGCTTATAAAGCGCGGAAAAACCGGCCGCGGATTCGATGTGGGACGCGCATTTTTCCCGCGGAAGAGATCCTGGCCGTCCGAGCCATCGCGCGCTTGATCTGCGCCGCACGATTCATCCGTGGCGAGGCGATCTGATCTAGGCCGTCCGAAATCAATTGAATCGACGATCCAACGGCTGCGAGATCATCTCCTTCGTCGAGCTCGAGCCGAAGTCTCCCGCGAGCAGCCGCTGAACCAGAGGCATCCCGACGACCTATCTCGAGCTCTCGGCCACCATTTCCGAATCCGAAACCTCCATTGTGATCGTCTGTGCCTACTGAACATAACCATGCAATAAAATAAGCATGCATGCGATGAAAGGAGGATTTCGAGCGAGGCCGAAGCAACCGGAGGTGCGAGGCCATTCGGTGTTCGTGCCTTTGCATGGATAGGGTTTAAAGAAGGCCGTGCATGCGTTCTAAGTCGCATGCACGTAGAGGAAATTAAAGAGGAAGATCCCGCGTGAAACAGAGGAGTAAATTCAAGATTTGGAAGATTTTTAAAGACCTGAAGATCTCGGGTGTTTGAAGTTATTTCACGCGGATAGAACCGCCTCTCCTCTGCCTATATAAATGAGGCCTAGCCCTCGAGAAGAAGTTGCTGATGTGCTGATCCTTTGAATATTTGAAGTCCCGCGTGAGCTCTCTGCCTCGCGAAGAAAGAAGCCCCCGCGCAAGTTATTTGCGCGGCTGTTGTTCCGGTGCCACCCGAGGCCCGAAGGAGTTCCTTTCGCGCACCCCTTGCACGAAAGAGGTGAAGAGTCCCCTGCGCGCTAATCCCTTGCGCGGCAGGAAGCACCCAGGGCCGCAACACCTTGTGTGCCCAGCGGTTGGCAGTGGCACTTGCGCACCCGAGCCTCCTTGCACTCAAGTGCTTGAGGACTTGCGCGATAGTGGGAAAGAAGAGGAGGGTTGCACCCCTTGCGCGCCTCCTTGAGTTCGGGTGAAGGGTATCTACATCCTACGGCTGGTGGGTGCAAAACAGGAGGAAACCCGAGGCCTTGTGCACCCAAGTACCTTGTGCTCTTTGAATAAGAAGTAGAAGTGGCCGCACCCTTGCGCGCCTTCATTTGATATTTGGGCAGTGTGTGTGCAAAGAAGAATAAAAGAATAAACCTTGTGTGCCAAGAGAAGTGGAAGGCCGTAGCCTCATGTGTGTGCAACAAGTAAAGACCACACTATTTGTGTGTGCACAAAGTGGACAAGAATACCTACGGTCCAAGTGTGTGTGCTAAGTGGAGAAGAAGTACCCGAGGCACTTTGTGTGCAATTTGAAGAAGGAGGCCGTAGCCCTTGTTGGGTGTGCACACTTGAAGATTAAAAAGAAAGAACAAATTGTGTGTGCAAAGGAAGTGAAAGGCCGTAGCCTTGTGTGGGTGAAGTGAAGATCACACCTCATTTGAGTGTGTGTGTGTGCAAATTGAAGAGGAACACCCTACGGGCATTTATTGTGTGCAAGAAGAGGAAGGTCACTACAAGTGTATGCTAAGTGAAGAATTTGTGTGTGCAAATTAAAGAAGTGGCCGAACCTAGTGTGTGCACTAAAAGTGTATACACATTAGAAGAAGAAGAAGGAGTTGACCCACACTAAAGTATAACACACTTTTAGTGTGTGAACAATTTGAATATAGTGTGTGAAGATTGTGGAGAAGGTGTGTGCTATAATTGATTACACCCTTTGTGGGTCTACTGCACCAAGAGGAAGAGAAGGAGAGTGCATGCATGCATGCATGCACGTGCATACGTGAACAGTGCTAAATCAGTGGTGTGCAACTGAGACTGGACCAGACCGAAGATAAAGATATTATTTGTCTGAGCATTCAGTAATTGGAGAGAAGCCGGGGCATCCTTAGAAGAAGGTGATAAAGCCCGAGCAAGATGAGAAGACCTGTTCACCACAAGTGATCAGAAGAAGAGCAAGGCCAGCAGTCTTTATCCCAGACTGCTGAAGATACTTGAAGAAGCTTAAAGTGAAGAAGAGCTACTCGTGTGACTCGAGGAGCCAGGAGAAGACCCTGTGGGACTCAGGGAGAAGAAGTCTTCAGTGGGATTCTGGAGCAGGCCAGTGGGACTCTGGTAACACTGTGGGACGCAGTATAAAGACCCTCCTGTGGGACTCAGGAGAGATACAGTGGGACTCTGTATCGACCATTGTAATTTTAACAGGTTATAATGGAGAATCCATGCTTGGAGAGCATGGCAAGGATGTAGGCCTTTGGTGCCGAACCTTGTAAATCCTTGTGTCCTGTGCCTTTTTATTACTGCATTATCCGGGAAAGGTTGAGAGACACAAGAAGAGTGGATCGAGGCTTTAACCAGCCATAGAGGTTTAATTGATTAAAAATCAATTAGTAAAAAAGTTTTAAAGGATCACTGATTCACCCCCTCCCCCTCTCAGTGATTCACACTGATCTGGGCACTTCATATTGTTTACTGTCATTTGATATATATATATATATACATATTATAATGATTCTATTTATATTCATGGTATTATGTGATTCATTTGGTTGTTATTAAATTTTTTCCATATGATTCGATTAATTACAACGAAGTAAGGGTTTTCACCTCACTTTCTATTTCTGTGAGATTCATGCCATACTGCCACTATTTCCTTTTGTGTGGTGTATGTACTGAAAAATGATTGTATTATTTGTGTAATGTACTTTAATTTATGAGTAATTGCATCTTCATTTTATGATCCATCTTTAATGGGATGTATGTTTCGTAAGTTACCAAATTGGTAAGGGAATTTCAAATTTCAATTTCCACTCATTCGGCTTTACGCATACTTCATTGATTATTTTACTCCATGATTATGTGTGGAATCACTAATTATTATTTGTGTAGTAATTTACACTCCCCTTTTTGTGGATATAATTTTGATACACATAATCACTCCTTTGATAAATTCTCAAGTCATCAATATGAACTTGATAAGAGTAATTTTAACTCAATCTACATTTATTAAGTTAAACATCCAATTCATTGGTGTTGTTTTTACAAGAATATGTGTGAATTTCCTATGATTGATTTACACTGAATATCCAATAATATTGAGTGTATTTATATTTTCACACATAATTATGCCGTTGATTTATACTTAACCTAAGGATAAGGTCTTTATAAGAGATTTCATCTCAATTTACATTCCATTGAGACTTCTTTGTTGTTATATGCCAATTCACTTTTATATGGTGTATATAATGTACTTTGACATAGTATATCATGAATCCCTTTATTCCCATTATATTATAAAGTTTTTATTACCTCAATTATTTGTATTCAAGTGTCTCTCTTTTGGTTAGAAACTCTAACTAAAATATTATTTTAAAATGTTTTAAAGATTTATTTTTCTAAATATTTCTCATTAATTTCCATGTTTTAAAAATGGGTTTAAGGATTTATTTATATGGAAATTAAATTTTTACAATTAAAATTCCTTTTAAAAGTTTCAAAGTGGTATGGGACACTTTGATTCAAAAATCTATTTTAAACGACTTCTTGATAAATAGTGAGACTTTTAAATGTTTTTCAAGAAAAAGGGGGATACTTCTCTCAAAAGGTTTTGATGATTATTTTCATCTATGTCAATATAATTCATTATTCTCTATTTAGGTTGATCTATTATAATACAATCTTGAATATTGTATTGAATTAGTTATGTTTGACTGTGGATGTGCTATTTTTATACATTCATGGTTTGTGGTAAAAATATTGACATTTCATATGCTAGTTTTAATACGAATGTTCCGATTATGTTTCAACATTTTCATATGAGGAATGAATTAGACTTAGTAAGTGATGGGTGGAGGCTGATATAGCTCCTCGATGCATCATTAGGTCTCATGAGACAAACTATTGTCTTGGCATAAGGCCTTGAGAAAATATTATTTGTAGTCTTGGCACAAGGCCTTGACTATGTGGTTATCAAAGTCTAGCATTATGCATTCCATCATTATAAAAGTGGATATTGATATTGCATGTGATTATTATACTAGTATAATATCCATGTGAGTAAGTAAATTACATTATTTTGATTTATATTTTCCATATTATGATGAAGTTTATGTTGAAAAGGCTTTTTTTAGTTCTATACATTGCCTTAAATGTTTATGCTTATTTATGAAAGTTTCTGCTATATTGTTATCCTTACTGAGCATCTGAGCTCACCCCTTTATATGTTTTATTTTTCCCAGGATGTGAAGAAGTATATTATGACTTACCTACAGGGATAGACTATGGGATCTCAGTGTTGTCTATGGAAACAATGTTGTTGTAGTTTACCATTTTATGATGTAATGTAAACCTTATGAATGTATCTAGTACTTCCAAGACTACTAAACTAATCGGTATTTAGAGACTTGATCTTCTGTGATCATGCCAATGATATGTAATAATTCACCAACTCTGGGATTCTGGGGTCAGGGCATTACACAATAAGATGAAAATAATTTTTGGTGAATAGTAACTTTTGACTTTTATTTACCACGGTTAAAAGTAAATAGGGTAATTAAAGGTAAAAATGATATTATAATTACCCTAACACATGTCCTAATTATATTGGATTAGTGTAATTCGACCAAAAACAAACTTATGAATAAAATATGATCCTTTTGGTCCACTTGGATTATATTAGGACATTAATTATTATTTTATTTAATGAAGAGTTAAAGTGTTAAATTCAAAGTTTATTAACTAAACCATTTTTAATATAGGGTATTACATAAGATAAATTCGACTATAAATATTCATTAGAAATTTAAAAATATTTCCTACATCATAGTATTTTATTTATAGTTTTTATACATTAAATAGTTAAATTTATTTATGACAAAATGATGATGTATTAATTACCTTATTAATGAAATAATCAAATAAATGGTAATATAAATATTAAAATAAATATAATTTAAAATTTTTGATGCCATACACGAATTTTATTGGTTAATATGACATGTTATGATTTATTATATATGTTTTTTTCTAAGTGATAAGGTTGTTATGACTTTCACAAAAACAATATAACAAATAGTGTTAAAATTGACATTAATTAATTTTTAAAACAAATACTATATTATTGGTTGATATAATATTACTAAAAATAAACAGTTTGGCAAAAAAGATTAAATAATATTATATATTTCATTAATTAACCACTTGAGGTTCTCTTGGAAGTTTAGAGTAAGTTTATTACCCATATAGTGTATGAATACAAGAAGACACGATAAAAGTTAAACCATTTAACTAAGAGTTAAATCTAAAAGATAAGGTTAAAATGGTAACCTAAACTTGTCTACAACCTCTTTTTTGTGATGATTTTGACCCATAACCACCTAAGTCTTTAAATAAATTCATTTTGAGCCATTATAAACCGAATATGATTGTATAATAAATTAATATTTTAATCTTTTCCTAAAGTGACCCTCACCCCTCTTCTAAAAGGAAACTTCTCCTTTTTTCAAAATCACACCTAAAACTCCATTTGGCTGGGCCAAAACCTACCCAAATATCCTCCCAAATTCCTTAAAATCAACCTAGATTCCTTAATTTGATCATAAAGCCAACCTATGGAGACATTTTGATCAACTCAAAAGGAAACACCCGAAGAAGAGGTAATAATTTCACCACCCTCTTTCAAGTTCTTTTCTTCTTCCACTTCCTCTTTATTTGTTGTTTCCATGCCAAAATAATAACTCCAATACCTCCTACATACTATGATTATATCATAAATATGGTGCAACCATATTCTTTATTATATCTATCCTATAAATGAAAATGTCACCATACGTGCGTACGTACGACTTACCGTCTCCACATCGTGGTGTAGTTTGTTATTCAAACACTTCATTATTTGAATGGGTATAAAAATGATTATAACTATTGTAAATAATAAATATAACATGTTAATTATTCTATATATATGATATACCATCCAATTATATATTATTTCACCATTAAAATAATGATATTGTCGCTCGTGTGTGCGTACGGATTAAGAAAAAAAACATACAATAAAATGTCGATTTCACCAGGGTAAGATATAACATTTACATTTGTTCCCTTTTATAACCTTTAAAGTCATTAGAATATAAAATTTAAATTTTTAGATAACTCCTTATAAATATGATCTTGGAACCATCCAATAAAATGTTGATTATGTGTATTTTAAATCCATCCTTCACCCCTTTATGGATTCAAATGTCTAATAATTAATTTGTGGGATTTAATGTATAGAGTAACCTCTGCACTATTATATAAAATTTAAAGGTGATATTGCTCCTGAACTATGATTGTAATTGTAACAAAATCTCTTATATAAATACCTCCACCCATAAGGTGTACGCTGTGATGAGACTTTGAGAGACTGATGTTATAAACATCTGATAGGTAATTGGTACAAAATTCAACAGTTTCTTCAATAATATATCATTCAACAATACAACTTTCTAGATGACTTTTATTCTAAACATAACCTTTCAAATAAACATATATCATTCAATGAGGTACATCCATCTATAATAGATAAGACCACATTGTTGAACATTTCTAACTAAGTGAACTATTAGGTAGACCATTATATAAAAAAATAAAGGTGGAGAAAATATCTCTAATTCACATTATATGACTTAAATATACTTATTATTGATTGGAAACTTTCCTAGGTCTATAACTTTACTACATATGGATTTGAAAAAGAATCAGAGTCTAGTTAATTTATGGAATACATTTTTAGGCATAATTTAATGTAAAGCGACGAGCATAAAATATTGCATCAAAACATGAAAATTGTGTGATTTTAGACACTATAATGTAAAATTAGTCATTGACATGGAATTCTTGATATTTGATGAATACCCCTCTCAAAATTTTGCACCATTAAAGAAATTAAAAAATTAATTTTTTTATTTTCTAGAGAGATTGTAAGCTACTAGAGGAAGATAAGTTCTCCCTTTACTCTTCACCAGTGCCAACTCTTCCCTTATCCCCATGTCAATCATGTCCAATCTAGACCTGATTCCATATTTTTTTGTTAGGAAAATTTATTAATGTGCCAATAACACAATCAAATATATATTTTTTCTACATGAATGAAATTAATAAAATGTATGACAGACAAACAATTATAGTATGATAATGAAAAGAAAATTGGTCTCTTTTTTAGTATGATTTCATAAGATTTTTAAAAAAGGTTTACCTAAAATAATGTTAATGTATTTTACTTTCCCAAATAGTTGATCACCTGTTAGAAAAGACAATGTTGTACCTTGTTCTATATTTCTATAAAATGATGTTATCCAAGATTGGTATTTATATCACCAAGGTAAAAATTTACAATGTCATAAAAACATACCCTTAGAGGAATGTTTCAATAGAACAGAGTTTGTGAATTCTTCAAAAATGGGACACCTCAATATTCATTTAATGTTATAGCCTAAAAAATTTCCATAAGTAGGAAACTCATTTATCATCCCATAAAACATTTCTCTCAATGTGAATTATTCACTTATATGAGAATCATACAATATAACAATTATATCCCACATAAATTATAGATCATAGAATAATGAATCCAAATAGAAATAAATATCATTACTGGGTTGTTTTGTTTCAGATATAAGAAGAGACAACATAATGTATTTATGTTTCATACATAACTATAGTGAAAAGTTATAATTTAACAACATAAACGGCCATGCACTATGATTACTACTCTATAAAACAAAAGGATTTATTTGATATGTAGACAATGCAAGAAAAATGGTTATAAGATCATATTCAAATTTAGGATACTCATAATCAATTTTATTCCCTGAGAGTCTATTGGGTGATGTAGTTTTCCATATTCAATTCTTCTATTCCTGTTCCATGTAATTTTTATAGCAGTTTCTTGGCATCCATATAGTCATCTAAACTATGTAATGTTAGGAAAGTACTATAAAACTTTTAAGGGACTTGAATCATCTTTCATGTATCAATTCATGATACACTTTGGGGTTTAACTGAGTGATTCATGGTCCCTGTGAAATGATATGAAATCATTTGGGCAAACATGTATTTTTTCAATGATCATTATTGTTGAACATAGAATTTTTTAGTGTGATATATTCAACAAGGAATCTCATTTTATTCTAGTAGTATATCATTCAGGAGACCAAGTAGTTCTGTAATGTTGGTGCTACTCCATCCACTGCTATATTTAAAATTATACAACTTTAATACAATTGATAATGTTGTTCATTTAGTAAAACCAGTATACAATGGTCTCTTAACATAACTATTTAAATTCTCAAACTACTTTGGACAATAAAAAAGGTCATATTAAATTTCCATTTTCATTTCTTCCATATGATCTTTACCATTAATTACTTTGGTATTCATATCAAATGATCCCTAAATTGCAATATCATCCTAATCAATATGTACATTTAGTATCTCTCTATGTTTAGTCTAATATTTATAATCAATTTTGTGAAAAATAAAATATTCTTCCAACTCTTATGAACTAATTTTTATTAAATAACAACAACATAAACATTAAAAAGGTATTTGAGAAGGGTTTTATGCATACTCTATTGCAAACTTAATAAAATCATTAAATCCAACCTAATACTATTTTTTCATACAATTAACACCCATCTATTTTTGATTTATATATATCCTTTTATATTTATAAAATATTCATTTTTAAGAAATAAATAAATAAATACACATATGGTATTAATAATCAAAGGAGAACGGTATAGAAACTTCTAATAAGGGGAACCAAAAAATTTAATGTTATTGGTGATAATTCATAACAAGTTTTCATTTTACAAAATGGTTACATGAAAATAAAAAACCTAGGGTAAACATATGGTTATAGGTCTATGTTCCCGATTGAATGTTTTTTGGTACAAAAAGGCGGTAATTCTAGAATAGTTTTTGTAACTTGATATGTGGGAGTTCAAAAATATGTAGAAGTTTATGTTTATTCATTTATTTAATTAATACATGTCTGGTTAAGTGGTGTTTCAATGGTAGGGTGATTAGGAACCAAAGATGATGATCTTTTATGAGATGATGAAACAATCAACTTCAAAAAAGTTGAAGAAGTATGCTATTAGGATCAACAAAAAGACTCATATCAAACTAATGATTGGTGTATGACACCAACTACTTGGGATAACCTGAAAATAATAATGTCAATGGAATCAATAGAGAGAATCAACTTTGTAAAAATTTCAAAGTGGAAATTGGGAGCAAGGTTTAAACAAGATAGAAGCATATATAGATGTTTTGAATGGAGTCTGTATGGGGAAGTAATTGCTATGAGTGAGAATTTATAGAATTGGGGAACTATGAATGAAAAAGAAGGTGAATTAATCTACTTAATAATTATCTAAAACTTTATATTATTTATGATAATTTTTTGTATTATTATTATAAGAATTCATTTTTTAACTAAACATGAGGTTAGTGGTTTATGTTGAAAATTTCTTATCTTAGATGTTCACGTCAATGAAAATGTTAACACTATTGGAGTTTTTTTGCATGTTAATGGAAGAAAATGGGAAGAATTGTTTGATTTTAATCCATAAGAGGAGGAAGGATACATGAAACTTGGATTCTTCTCCCTCACATTTTAATTTCAATCCAATCCCTAACTTACCTCAGGATGTGGAAGGAGTGGGAAATTTTGGGTGACTGACACTTATCAGTGGCCAAATGTAATGTATGATTAATTCAAATATATCTCATATGATTAGATATAAATGATCTAGAAAAATAAGTGAGAAATTAAAATCATATATGGAATTTGTCCACTAATAAGTATCAGTCACCCAAACATGAGATCAAAAGAAAAAACGAGTCTGAGAAGAATAAAGCTGACCGAAAAAATCACGAGTTTAGTGGCGAACCAGGTGATAACCCCATTTAATGAGGAAATTTCTGGGATTTTAGGAATTATAATGTGACGGTGGTTCCATATCAAGTATGTGTGGGGGAGGTGATGCACATCAAGAAAAATATCATAAGGATAAAGAAACTAATAAAGGAGAACATGCGATATCGACTAAAGATATAAATTGTTAAATAAATTATATACATCAATATAAATAAATTTACATGAAGTTATAAAAATATAATAATAAAATATTCACAGATGTAATTCCCTTAATTTAATAAAAAATAATATTTCAAAATATTTTTTAGGTATGGGGTATTTATTAAGAATGATTTAAATTAGAAAATAATATCATATCCACTTATTATAAAATTAATCAACCTGATTTAAAAAAATAATATTCATCCTATTTAAAGGATCACTCAATATAAGCTGAAAAAATTACAATTTAAAACTACTTTTTATAATGTTTTATGAGTTAATAAAAAATATTTTAACCAGTATAAATTAAATTAATAAAATAAATTTAATAGTTGGAAATATTTACAAACATGATTAATATTATATATGTTCTTATAGGATTTTGTTAAACTTTTTTATAAATATATCAACAGTTAAAGTATATAGTAACTTAATAAAGAAACTAAAATAAGTAGCCAATTTAAAAGATTTATATAGAGAAATGGATTAGGGATGGAGGGGATGGGGGATTATAGAGGAAAGAGGCAACATATAAAAACTTGTGAAAATTGAAGGTATAGTTAGAGCAAGAAAAAATGAACATGAGGGTGTGGGAGAGGAATAAATAGTAATGACTTGAGGCGAGGGGGATTGGGTGGAGAATTTGGGAAGTAGATCAAAGTAAAATAAATTTTCTCAGGTGTGCCTTTTAAATACTTTAAAAAAAATAAAAACACTCAAAGAAGAACTAAAAATGATGAAATAATGAAAGTGATTGAATGACAGATCAGAACTCATATACCACAGGGTTTTAAAGTATTGATTAGCCCAAGGATTATGAGGGAGAGTTTTGGTTATGTTTTAGTTCCGTGATATCTTGAATGGTGAAAATGATGGGGTCCTTTTTAGGGTCATATTTAAAATATCATAATGGTTTTATGAGTGATTTTTTAAAAAATACTGATAAATACCCATATTTATCGAAACTAAAATATAAAGTGTTGAAAAACCATTCTTTATCAGCACTAAAAAAATGTTCACTATCAGCATTTTCCAAAAAGCGCTCATAAAGATAGGTTTTGTCATCACTTTTAATTTTAGCGCTGAAAAAACCTATATTTATCAACACTCTTTGGAAAGCGCTGATAAAAACTATATAAAATAAATTAAAAAAATATTAAATGAATATATATTAAAAATGAATAAATAAAAAGGTTTAATTTAATTGAAATTATTAATGAATAGATAATCGTATATGCATAAATGTTATAAAGGAGTGAAATTTAATAATTAAAAATGAATAGAATTAAAATAAATTTTTAAAATGAATGAGTTTTATTAATTAAATTAATCAATAAAAAAGTTTAAAAATTATTATATATTAAAATTAAATGAATACATATTAAATATGTACATTACAACCATATTAAAAACCTTAAATATTAATAAATAAATAAATAAAAATAAATATAAAAATGAATAAATTACAAAAATATTAAAAGAATAAATATTAAAATTGTATAAATTATAAAGAAAGGTAAAAAAAATACAATATTATTAGTGAATAAATAATAATAAATAATATTAACTGAATGAATATTAAAAAATATTAAAATTTAATAATTAAAAACTCAGTAGATTTCAAAAAATATTAAAAAAATAAATAAGTGTTATTAATTATATAGATTATTAAAAAAAGTAGAAATGAATATATGTTAAAATAAAAATGATTACATATTAATTATATAAATTAAAACCATATTAAAAACATTAAATTTTAATCAATAAAAATGCATAAATAAATATTAAAAATGGATAAAATTAAAAAATATTAAACAATGAAAAATTAAAAATTAATAAATTTTAAAAATATTTTAAAAAAAGTAATATTAATAAAGAATAAAAAATATTAAAAAGTAATAAATAGTATATATTTAATAAAAATATAAAAAATGAATAAAATTTACCAATTAGAAATACAATATTTATTAAATATATTATGTTCATAAATATAATTCTAATTTGAATATTCAAGATTGAATAAATTATAGAAATATTATGTGTGTGCCCACGGGGTGTTAGTTAAGTTGAACCTACTGGTTGTGCCTCTCACTCTCTTTGGGAACTAGTGCAGGTTCGAGTCTCACCAAACTTGGACACTGTGTGCATTATGCACAGGGAGATTCAAAGCCATTGCCTAGTTGGGGAACATGCGACATACTCTGGGCTTGGTTAACCCCCATTGGGAGTCAATCATAACCTATACAAACATTTTCCCATGTAGATATTATCAGGTGGATGACTTGAAATCGAAATAGGTGTGGTGACATTTATCATCTTTCCCTCCGACCACACCATGGAAAGTGGGGTGCCCAACCACGATCCGTCATCTTACATGATGCAATGGTTCATGGCGGGGGTGGGGGGATAAAACTTATAGACTGGGATCAAGTTGTGATGATTACTGAAGGGGGGGGGGGTGTATGATTGGTGACATAACATGATGCAAACTTCTAACTCAGGGCCTTAAAGGGAAATGTATAGGCCTTCGGGACACTAGGCCTTTAGCCCATCAAAAAATGTAATGGGACTTTGAGCCACTAGGCCTTCAGGTCATGTTAAGGGTTACCTCTCAACATAGTTGAAAAAGAGGGATTTCTTTCCTTAATAAATAAGCGGGCATTGTCCCCTACGTGCTAAAAAAATGTGCGTGTGTTCTATATAAAAATGCATTGATTACGTATATGTATGTGCTAAATTAATATAATTAAAGTTTGATATATGTTAAACTGAAAAAATGACTTTTAATTAAACATTAATTACTTTATACAATTAGTCAATATTTTTAATTAATATGAAATTTTATTTAACATATGACTTATTTAATGTAAATAAACATATTTTGTATTATATAAATCATATTTAAGAAAATATTATATATATTGATATATATATATATTGGTATATATATATATATTGATATATATATATATATTGATATATATATATGAATATAATTCTATATTAAAAATATTAAAAATATTAAAGAATAATTATTTATAAAAAACATTAAAAAAGAATAAATTACAAAAATATTAAATGAATAAATATTTAAAATCTATAAATTATAAAAAAAGTGAAAAAACACTCAAAATTATTAATGAATAAGTAATATTAAATGAATGCATGTTAAAAATGATTGAAATTTAATTAAAATATGGATAGATTGAAAAAATATTAAAAAAATGAATAAGTGATTAATTATATAATTTTTTAAAAAATAGAAAAGAATATATGTTTAAATGAAAATGAATACATATTAATTGTGTAAATTAAAATTTTATTAAAATCATTAAATATTTAATAATAAATATAAGAAAAGATTAAAAATGAATAAAATTTTAAAAATATTAAACAAATAAAAATAAAAAATGAATAAATTACAAATGTATTTAAATTTGTAGTAATAAAATAATTATTAATTAAAATTAATAAATTTAATATATATATATATATTATAAATAATAATAAAAAGTATATATTAAATATAAAAATTGAAAATAAATAAAATATAATAATTAAAAATATATTATATATTATATATTATATTAAATATTTTAAACTAAAATATAAAATAATAATATTAACAATTTATATTATTTATTCATGTTTTTCTATATAAAATTGAATTAATTTTCTATATGTATATGTGTGATATTATTTTTTGACATATTAAGTGTAACATATTTAGTTAATTTTTTAATTAATAATTAAATATTTATTATTTGATATATATGTCAATTTAAAAAAACAAATGACATTGATAAAATAAAATGTGTTAATTAGTAAATATTTTTTATTAATATTTTTAATTTTTAATTAAATTAATAAATTTTTTTATACTAAATATATGACATAAATTTATATGGTTTATAATACATATTTGATATTATATAAATAATATTTAAGAAAATTATATATATATATATATATATATATTTATATGGCATTTTTAGCTAATTATCTTATATATCAAGTGAAAATGTATATTTAGTCATATATAAATCATATTTAATAAAATATGTTGTATTTTTATCAATATAAATATATTTATATATTAATATATAATTTTTAATGAAATCATTTTTTATTAGAATATACACTTTATCAGTGCTAAATAAAAGCACTGATAAAGACCACCATTTAACTTTTTTTTAGCATTAATAAGGGTACGTTTATTATTTCTTTTATATAGTTTTGATAAGGTGACTGCGATTTATTGTGGGTTTTTTAGTAGTGTAATGAATAATTTATTTGTTTTCAAACTGATTTTTTTCTTAATATTATCATTTTCAAAAATTTCAAAAAGGGGGAGAATTTTAAATAAATCTTATTTCAGTTATGTAATTTTCAAAAAGGTAAATTTGTTGGGAGTTTTTTGTTCTTTTTTAATGTTTTATATTTTAAAGTATTCTAAACCCTCTGAATATTTTATGTGGAAATTAGTTTTTACTATATCACTATATTTTTTATTAAATATCGAGTTATAGTGATTGATTTTAATAAATCATATTTCATATGAAACATAAAAAGTTTACATAACTTTTATTCAGCTATGATGAAGTATAAATCAATATCTATAATTTCTGTATTTTGGTCCGAATATGCTGTATGCTTTTGGCTTCAATAATAATTTTCAGTTTATAGTATTTTAAAGTGTACTTTAGTTATTCTATTATAACATGAGTTAAATAGGTTATATTCTCATGAAAAATATTTTTTTTGGATAGCTAATAGATTTATTTACATTTAATTAATCTATTTGGAACTTTTAAATCCTTGTTTAAGTGGTCTAAAAACTACCCAAAATCTATGAAATAGTTCTGGAATTCTAGAATTTCCAGAATACTTTTTCTTATATTATTTCAAGTATAAATCTCATGATATATCTCAAAATCATACATTGTTTGTTAAATTTTAAAGATAATAAATTTATCTAAATTTAATTAAAATTATTGAAAGGATGAAATTTCTATTTAGATACCTTAAGAAATGGTCAAAATTCTAAAACATTCCAATTTTTTTTTTACAATTTTCAAATAATATTGTCACAAATTTTCAATTATATATCATGTTATAGATGTTGGATTGAAGTAATATTAGGCTATTAGAAATATCTAGATATTAAATTCAATTAATTAAACTATAACTTTTTTTAATTCTAATGTTTAGTTTGTCTAAAAATTGGCTAAAGTTTAAATGTCAAGTTGTACAGGTTTTGAAATCCACATTTCCACTCACCACTCACCATTTCTATGCGTACCCTAAAACATTTTTTTATACCTACGATGAATTGTGGAATTTACTATAGTTTTAGTGATGTTACCACATAAAGTGGATTTGTTAATCAAAGTGACCTCAAGTTGATTATTGAAGTTACCACATGCGTAACATAAAGATAGAATGTATCATTTGTCATTGTTTTTTATTCTTTGATTAACTTCATGCTTACATTAATTGTTTTTAGAGTTTTGTTGATTTATAAAATTAATATATATTATATAGAATCCATGTGAAGTGTTTTTAAAATATATTAAATAGTTTTAATATATTTATTAATTTAATCTTTATTTATGCATACATATATAACATATTTAATTTTTTTAAGTTTTTAAAATTTGAGTTTATTTCTTTATGTTATTATTTTATAAATTAATATTTAGTGACATGAAAATTATTAAAAAAGTTTTTGTAGTATTTAATGAAGTATAAGTAATTTTTTAATATTAACACGCCACATTAAATTAGAAGGTATTTTAAAATTTTAATTTAAACATTCAAAATGTTTTATGATTTTTATGGGATTGCTTTGAACTATTATTATGGAGACTTTTTTGTATTATTTAATGGGTAATTAAATTTTTTTTTAATTAGTATTTATTTTTTAAATTCAAATGATATTTTCTATGATTATTTTGGATGATAATTTTCTATCTCCTAGATAATTTTTTAGTGTGAATTTGAATTTCTTTACTCTGTTGGAGATTATATTATTAGTTTTTATAACTCCTATTTAAAGGCTTCAAGAAACATTCAAAGGATTAAAACATATATGAATTATGAGAACATGGTCCTTTTGAGAACTAAATCATCACTCTACTGTACAAACCAAGTCATATGTTATCATTTTTTCTTCTACCAGATGATATCTTAGGGGATGGAAAAAACTTCTATGTATATTTCTTCTTCCTTGAAGAGACAATCAATATGATCAAACCCAAGAACCATTAAATGTGTTTTATTCTTCTTAAAACTATTTCATATTGGCTTCATAAGTTTGTAACACTTCTTCCCATTTCTCATGTGTTTTCACTTTCTCTTTATAGCTTTACATAAAAATATATTTTTTTTCTTTGGGTTGTTAATCCTAGATTCTAAAGTTAGGATATGAGGGTTATAACTCCCTATATCTAAAGTCACTATTGTATTGGGTTGTGAATCCTAAATTCTAAATTCAATACCATTTGGGTTATGAATCCTGTAGCCTAAATCCAGTTTTGTAATTAGGTTGAGACTCTCTATATAAAATTCGGATTTATTTTGGTTAAAATTCCACTATAAAATGTAGTTTTTAATTGGGTTATGATTCCCATTTAAAAATGAAGTAGTTCACAACGTATCTCTCATCGATTTGATAGGTATAAGAGTATAATAGTTCCACTTTGGACCAAAATACTATAAAAAACTTCTTTTATTTTATTTTATTTATTTTATTATTTCCACATAAAACTAAGTATCTTAATTATATTTAATAAATATTTTAAATAATTAATCTATTTATATAAGAAATTTTAACCTGATATATTCAACACCCTTTAGACTATCTTCTATAACCTATTCATACATAACAAATTCTATAAATAAATAGATTTATTTATGGTAATGATATAGGCATAAGGGATCACTCCCCAAGATGTACTAACCCAACTACCTACCACTAAGGTCCGAGAATTGGTATGATTTCAAGTTTCATTTATAGTGGTTCTGTTATATAGACTGTCAATTTCAAGTTATAGAGGAAAACACCCTTTAAGTTGTAATTGATATCCCAATTTAATGACATCTATTTCATGTATGAATAATAATCTAACATCTTTTACATTTATATCATGGTCTAGTTAGATGAGTTACCATTCCCATGTTATAAAGTCATAATTTTATAAGTTTCAATTGGAACTTCATTAAACTGCAACCAGGCTTGTTACATTAGATCTCAAGATGTAAGAATCCATATTTGAAGATTAAATTATATAGATAACATTTCCTAATTTATAAAGTCCCATGATTTATAAATTATAATTAGAATCCATTTAATTAAAATCAACTAACATATCCACCTATATAATTATAGTTTAATGGATGAAACACATGATAATTGGTTAGTTAAGGTGCCACCATCAAGATATACAAGAAAACACCATTTAGGACTATGACTACACTTTAAGTAACCAATTATTTATCATTTTTATTACAAGAAATATTCATCTAAATACAAATATAACATTCAAGGAACCAAAAATATACAGCAGGCGATGTATGTAGTAAATGAACATGGCATATCATATGCATGAAATATAAATCCTTAGGTGCCTATAATGATACACAGATAATGATACCTTGTTGTACTAGTACAAGGGTAAAAAAATCCATACTGATAATAAATTCCCAAGTCATGTGAGTCACCCAATAGTGAAATTATTTTAACTTTAATAAGATAAATATATAACACCAAGTCCCATCCTAGAAAACTTATCCTTTTCCTTGTATATGGGTTAGGTAGTCTCAGAAACATCCTCATTACCAAATTCTGACATGTCCTAGTCACCTATCTACCAACCAAAAATAGTAATAAAAAGGAAAATAATCCCTAATACCACATTTTGGCATACTGAACTACTTTTAGTAATGAGTAACCTAACCTGGTAGCCACACGACCTCAAGCACACCTCCCCATACACTAGGGGCTTCTAACTAGAATTAAGGGTTTATGGTGGTATGGTGGGGAGATTATACCCTAATTGTCATAGTGGAGAAAAATGTTAAACAAAATAGATAATAGTGGAAATGATATAATGAAAATATTGGAAGTAAACCATCCAATTCATAATAAATAGACAAAAGAAAATACATAGAGAGCCATATATAAAATGATGATGTCATGATGATGTACAAAAGTGGGGAGTAAGGGGAACATGGAAGCAAGCGTACATAATAATTCATTCCATAAAAAAATTATACAAAAAGGGGAAAATATAATCTCCACTAGCATCATGAGAACTAGATTAGTACTCTACTTTTGTACTCCATCCTAGTATAGAAATAAAGTGTCCATTTCTAGTAACTTTCCCTTATCCGTACCTACATCCATGAAGTTTTTTTGGGTTCCAATCAAAGTCCCAAACAAGGTTTGATTATAACTCAGTAGTTCACCACCAATGGTGTCTAACAATATCCATTCTATGAATATATAATGAAGCGGTGTGCATGTAATAAAAAAAATAAGTAGATAAAAAAAATAACACCCCTATCTGCACAGGATCTTCATGGGATGCCTGACTGATACTACCTACTTTGAATTAAGACAAAATTCATATGAGTATTTATTATTTTATAAAATATGATTATTAACCAAGGAAAACAAAAAAGGAATCCCTACATAGTGATAATTATATAAGGTATCAACAAGTCCCATGGAATTTAAGACTTAGCAGGTGTAGGTAAACTAATAAATTTATGTATTTAAGTCCTTTATTCATTTATGTCATTAAAATAATTTAAGTATGTTCTTTGACTTGGAAGAAACATGTTTTAATTAGATGAATTTGTGATCCCATCCAAGTAATTCCATGTAAGGAATATGGGTATCTCTCTAGACATAATATAATTCCACTATCCTATGGGCCCATCCATGGAATCCTGAATTGGAACCCAAGTATCACCCAAGGTGAGGTATAACTGCATTTCCCCTTTGAGCCCATTCAAGTAATTCTATGTATAAACCCAAGTATTTATCATGGAATAATATAAACATATCTTCTCGATGATCCTATCCAAGGTATTCCATGTACGAATCCAAGTGTCTCCCCTAACATGGTGTAATTCCATTTATAATTATTCAATTCAATATGTCCGATGAGCATATCCAAGGAATTCCGAATTGAAACCCAAGTATCACCCATGGAATACAATAATTTTTTTCATGAGTTATATAATTATCCATACCATTTAACAATTCACTTAATTCAGTTTGGCCATTCCATTTACATGGGATAACTGAAGCATAAAATAAGAAGCAACAAGGGGCCAAGTGATAATTGTATTATCATTCACATTTCATTTAATTCATTTGTATATTTCATTTATAAGGGATAAGTCCAAACCCTATTCAATGAGGTTTTATTACATTATAAAGGAATTATAGTCATGTAATTTAATAAAATAACCCAAGGGGTGTTTTATTTCTTTAAACCAAGGTGTAAACAGTTGGGTCATATAATCCACACACCCTAAGGGGTGGTTTGGGTCAAGGTAGACAACCAAAAATGATGTAATATAGGGTTAAAGAAATAGATAATTCAAAGAGATATCATTTTGTTTAATTAGTTTCACATTTAAGAGGTGATTCAGGGAAGTTATAGAACATGAAAGAATAACACATGATATATACATCAATACTTTTAAGGAAAGGTACTGTACCACCTTTCTTACACCAGTAGACAAATCCTCCTCTGGTATTAGCTTCAGATTTGATCTATAATGGAAGAAATCAGAAAAACTAGATAAATTCCCTAATAATAGGGTATAATTTCTTACATGAAGATAATATCCAAGATGTCTAGATAAACCAAGAAAATAATTATGAGGAGTTTTATCCTTATCGAGAGTCTTCCAATGCAATGAACGATGCTTGAATTGGAGCTCATATAAAGTAGTTAATTCAAAGGCTAGGTGGAGAGGAGAAGTTGGAAACCCATAGGAGAGAATCTATGTGTGAGAAGGAAGAATATGGAAGGATAAGGGTTAAAATAAAATAAGGTAAAATTTGGAATTTCATCTATTTTAAAGGGGTGAATAGTTTGGCTGCACGATTGGCCAAACTGTGTGCATATCATGCTCACCTACTAATCAACGCAAACCCCCCCTCACATGGTTAGGTGCATAATTTTGAGAAATATTACACCAAAAATACTAAGTAAACCTATAATAAATTTTAGGTTTTTCATGACTTTGAGAACCTCCTTGTGCGGTTAAAAAAACCATGTGGCACCCCTTTTGACCCACATGGTTAAGGGGAATAGTTATCACTAACCATGTGCTAACAATGCGCCTCACTTTTTTTCTCTAAAAATCAGATTTCTGAGCTCCAAATTAAACATGTCCACTTCTAAATCCTTTCTCAAACCCTTAATAACATCTATTAATATTTAAAAAGTGATTTAGACTAAAAATAATAGGATTTTTACCTCAAGAAAAAAATAGGGATCATACATCAGGGGTGGCCCAGGTTGGTTCATGAAAAAATGGTATTAGAGATTCACTTTGTTATTTGGGCGTGTCTAATAGATTAGATATAAGTATATCAAAACTATAGAGGTAGGTGTCGGGAGGGTCTCATGAACTCTTTCTCGTTCTGTACCTTGAGTCACTGTGGGATATTGTATTATGAGTCTTGGTTTTTTATCCTTCCTGATATATATTTTTTTGTATGTTTTGTTTTTTATTTATGGTTTTAAAAAATTTATTTATAATATGAAAATTATTTTAAAGGATTCTAATGATTTGGGGGATGATAATGATAGTTGAACTAGTAGAACATTGTGATGTTGTAAGGTTTGGAAAAACATGTGAAGACCAAGTTCATGGTTTAGTATAACTCATAGTGGAAGCTATATGACTGACTCATGGATCACCGATCCATGTAGTTTTTTCATGCATGGACACAAGTACCATATAAGTATGTATTATATTGTGTGGTGTGTTGAGCTATTTTTATTGAATTTTAATGAGATTTTAGAGGATGGTTTTGATTTTTAAATGAAAATGTTTAATTTTAATATTAATAAATAAAGTTTCTAAAATTGAGTGAAGTGTATTTTGATATTTGAAAATATGAATGATGGTTTTAGAAATGAATGGACTTTGGGTTTGAAAATTTTATAGGGGTTTTGAGATAGATATTGGGTTTTCGTAATTAAAATGTTAATTTTTGAGGTTTGATAAGATATTTTATAAAATAAACTAAATGAATTTGATGTTTTCAAGTGGGTAAATGATTTTAGTAAATAATTTTTGGTAAAACATAAAATGATTTTTATATATTGATTTAATATTCAAAAAAAGGGATATGGGATTTTGAAAAGAGTTTGAAAAGAAATATTTTGACATCATTTAATTGGTTGTGATTTGATTTTATATAATTCTATTTTATGATGAGATTTACTTCTAGTTGTGTATGTATTGAGTTTTATTAATTTATAATTGAGTTTGTGCTTTTTATTGTTATTTAGAGTATTCCCCCTCAAGTCTTGATGGAATTCCATGAGGAAGCTATGGGTGATCCTCCAAAACTGAACCCTTTTATTGATCCACCAAGATGTTTACTTAGAATTATATAATTTTAATCCCCTCTATTTTATGGTCTTCATGATACTTTAGAATAAAAAGACTTCCTATGATGTATCAATATAATCTTAAATCTTTTTGAGATCCCAGAGTCTCTCAAGATCAAGTTCAATATCTTTATGCTTTAGGGATTGAATTAGAAGTGGTGGAAGTATATTATTCAAACTAATCCATGAGAGGAATTTCCTAGGACAATTTTAAGTATTTTTTATCCATTAGTATTTCTATGAGTTTGTAAAACTGGTTGATGGAATGGAGTTGTATAACTTTAAATAGGGAAACTAACCATTGTTGGAGTATGTTCATCATTTTTTTGATTTAGTCCCCTATATTCTGGAGTTGGTTATGGAATATTCCTAGAATTATTAGTATTTTGAAAGTGGTATTCATCCAAATCTTCAATCAATGGTGTTATATTTTAGTTTAAAATCATATTTGGAAGTGGTGAAATAATCAATTTGGGTTAAAGAAGTCCTTTTAAGAGTGACTAAGGTGAATTCCACTCCCTTTATTCTAGAAAGAAGAGAAGGGAATTCCGGTAAAGGAAAGGAAAATCAGTTTGAGTTTGAATAGGAAAGTAGTGGTATCAAGATGAATTTCTATTTTTCTACATCATCCACTTATAGGGGTGGGACACTAGTGTTCCATCGGTATGGAAAGATATTTTTGTCCTAATTTTGTTCAATATATATTAGCCAGAAACTCTATAGGGGGTTAATTTTTGTTAAAAGGAAACTTATAAGTTTCTATCACCCTAAGGATTTATTTCAATTATAAATATGATATTTTGAATAGGTTACAATCTATAGATTAAATAAAAGTAGCATAAATTAAAAATATTGGAAATTTGAAAACTTCGGAGGAAGTAAATAAACACAGTGGAAAAAATTATTAAAACTATGTATAGAGTGTTGAATTAAAATATGAACACTCTTTACAATGATATTATAAAACCAAATAAATTTAAACTTAAGTTTTAAGGAAGTCTTTAAACCCAAATTTATGCATCCCTAATTTTATACCCATTGAAAGGTCTATCTTTCAATCCCCTAAAACCCTAAACTTAAATGCATAATAAGGTGCTATTTCTTATAATGGATTTAGAATAGTTATTTATATTCCAATAGAGTCATTCCTATACCACTATAGTTCTGGTATATAGTTCTTGTATATCTAATGAATGTAATATGTCATGAAATTTCAAATCACTATATTTTCATAAAACATCTTTAAGTGATTTAGAATTTCATTAATCAGAAATTCAATTTTTTCTTTAAAAGATAACTAAAAACATGATTCATGTTAAATAAAATTCATATAAAGTGTATTATAAATTTCAAAACAAATGAAGCAAGTTAATCATTGACTAAAAAATCTCCCCATTTTTGAAAAAAACAAGACACATAAGAAGATTTGACAAGTTATATTGAATTTTGAAAGAAAAATAAGTTGATATGAATAATATAAGTAAATAATGAATTATTATTTATTCTAATTTCTTATCCTTTTTAAACTACAAAGAATTAAAAAAAATTATCCCCTTATAATTTTTTTTAAGGCCTAATTCCCCTGCCTAAAAGTAAGTTTAAAACATCAATTAAACTGTAAGAACCTGGTCATTATTTTTAAGGTACAAGTTTCTTATTTTCCTTTTTTCCTTAAGTGTTTTTGAGAAAATAAGGAAAATGGGGAAAAATCCCAAATTTTGGGGGTACACGCCATATAATTTTCCACACGCTGTGTACTTTGGCCGTGTGGGATGAGTACATAGGGCGTGTAAGCCTGTCGGCGATGAAAGGTGTAAAAACTGACTACACACCATGTACTTGGTATTTACACGTCGTGTAATCAGTCGACAGGTGAACAGTAAGGCGGTGGGAGTAGCCTCCAATGGAGCGACAGTACACACCGTGTATTTATAAACACACACCGTGTACTCATGTCGATAGATGAACATTGTGGTGGTGAAAAGTAGCCTATAATGGAATAGTTAAAAAATGAAAAGTACACACTGTGTACTTGATAGTACACACCGTGTAGTTTGTTTTTTTTTTTCTTAAAACGGGTAGTAGCCTATTCTTTTGGAAGAGGAGGCAGTAAGCTCATTTAGAGCTTGAGAGGAGAGGCCAGAGCTTGGAGGAGCTCCCGATCGCACACTAAGAATCTGTTTCTTCTGCCATCGATCTTGTTTGAACCATGCGAGTAAGACCTTCCTTCTAATGGAGTCGTTCTTACCAATTCTTTCTCGAGGGGAAGTTATTTAAGTTTGAATGGATAAATGTTTATCCCAGATCTATGCCATTCTTGGTTGTTTCGGAAGGCGTCGTTCACATATATCGATCAGAGGCGATCGAGGTAGGTGATCTGATGTTTAATTCCAACTATCATGTTATTTTTGTGTACCGTTGTGCTACGTGCCCATGTTTGGGGCGTCGTTTGGCTGATGACTTGATTAATTAAATACCTATAGTTGCGTAGGTAATTTAATGAATATGTATAACTGCTGTTTGGGATCATTGCTTGGATCCAGGGCCACCCCGTAGTTACGTTTCCCTTGTTTATCCATTTGGCCAGGATACCTGAGGGTATACCGTGATTTTTAGCATTCTTTGAATTTTCTTGATAGAAAATATATACAAATTTCTTGCTTATATGTTGGGATTGGCCCAGTTTCATGCTTAGCTCGAGGTAATTTTTTTTAGCCTGAGTACAAGAGATTGTTTCGCCTGAGGGAAAGGTATTGATTTGCTTGAGGGCTGGGTTCTATTTCACCTGAGGGCAAGGTTCTGTTTCGCCTAAGGGTAATAATTTTTATGCCTGAGGAAAGATACTTGAGGGTTTCATTTCAGTTTGTCCTGAGGGAAAGGATCTGATTAGCCTGGGGGCATGGTACTGTTTAGCCTAAGGGCAATGTACATTTGAACATTCACTATGGTGGTTGTTACACCTGCCAAGCTAAAGCACGGTCTTGGTATCGTTTTACCTTGTACTTGTTAGATAGATTGTTGTAGTTTTTATGGGGCATTGTTTAGGAGATTTTTAGCTAAGTATGAGTCTCGGGAACTTATAATTCAAGTACAATGAATTTCTAAATAATAAATAAACGAAAATGGAACTGTTAGAAGTAGATTCTTTTGAGTACTTCCTAGTTTACTACATTTTCATTACTGCACTGCTGTTGCACAAATTCACTGATAGTTGGGAATGATCCTTTGGTGGTTGCCTATTGAGATTTATTTCTCACACCCTATTTGGGTCATTTATTGGGCCTAAATAGATTATATTGATGCAGGTGTAGATAATGGAAAGAGTCCCTATATAGGTACTTGATTGTTGTAGAGGAGTAGGAGAGCATGGGACCGAGCTTAGGCTTGCGATGCTACTGAGTTCATGCTCTGCTATTTATTTTTCTTTGATGTATTTTTCCTTGTATTGTATTGCTTTCGATTGCAGTGTATCCTCTTTTGAATGCTTTCCCAGACTTAGGGATATATTGCATCATTATATACGACTATTGTTCATTTCTTTATTTTTGTACTATTGTCCATTTCAGCTTTGGTATTGTTTACTCCTTCTGCTTTTGTATACTTGTATTTTATTCCACTGCATTACACTTTGAAAAATGAGGGCATAGTTTCCCCACTATCAGACCTAGGCCCTCACTTCTAGTCGGCAGGCTCTGGAATTTGGGCAAATGTTCTTGAGGTCATATGACCAACCGGGTTCGGGGCACCCATTGAGTGGCACCCGGATCTTGGATGTTTGAAAGTGGTATCAGAGGGTTTTTATTTTCTCTAAATTATTTTATTATTTAGTGACAATGGAAAGAGATAGATTAATAATTGATTCAGTAATAATTTTTCCTGGGAGAAGCTACCTTGTGTACAGGTAAATTCCGGATTTCCTCAAATTAAATTGTGATTTTATGTTTATGATTATTACAATTGATCTGATTTTCACCATTGGGTGACACACTTGTTGTATGATATTTATATTTTTATACCTGGGTTCTATTTAGTTTCAACTTGATGAGATGAGGGTATGCCATCTCATGCATCATTTAGGAACATATTAGAATCAAATGCCATGGATAGATTCCATGCCATGTAGGTGCATTATAAATTGCATGCTGTTGTGATAGATGCCTTGATAAAATACCTTCTATTTTATAGGGTATTGATATGTCAAGTTCTATGAATTAATTCCAAAATTTTGTTTTTTGAAGAGTATGGGCACTAATCAACCGGAATTTGGTGGATCATTGACTTGTTTACCATGTTATAACATGAATAAGATACCAAGATTTGATTCACGGGGAGTATGTACCCTCACATATCAGAATTTGGCACTTAGGTGTTGGTTTTAGTGTTTTTTTGGGATCTGGAGTAGTTTCTGAGGCTTAATGTTCAGAAAAAACCAGAATACACGTCGTGTAGATTTGATTACACACCGTTTAATCTTCTGTTTGAGAAGAAATGAAAAAAATAAGTACACGTCGTGTACCGTATGTACACGCCATGTAGTTTCTACCCGTTTCATAGGCCGTGTAGGCAGAAAATGGGATATGGAAACTTTAAGGAACATGCCGTGTTGTTATTATACACATTGTGTTGTGTTGACCCTGTGTCCGCCGTGTAACTAACAACACGGGCTGAGAAATATGAGCTTATACATACTGTGTCAATGAGGAACACACCGTGTAGTTTGACCTGGGGATCGGACCGTATAGATAACAAACACGGGTCGGTGTTACCTCCTTCTAAACACATCGTGTACCTGAGGGACACGCCATGTAGTATTGACTGTTGAAAGACTATGTGGACTTGGTCATGTGGCTGGGGAAACGGGGTGGTGTACACGCCGTTTGCAGGTGTAACAGGTCGTGTTGTGTCAGCTGAGTAGTCGGTTGTGTCACTAACAACATGGGAAGTTGTAATCTAAGCAGTACACGACGTGTGTGTGGACAACACACCGTGTGTTTGGGGTGTTACATGACCAGTTTTGGCAGAAGTACACGCCCATGTAAAAGACTTGAGAGAACATGCCGTGTAGTTATTATACACGCCGTGTAGTATTGTTTTGTAAAACATGAATGTTTTCTTTCTTTTGTTCCCTTATTACACTCCTTGTTTTTAGTCCTTGATGATCTTAATCTCAGGTGTGTGTTTTAACTTGTAGAGTCATGCCGCTGAGACAACAATGAGTTGTTCTCCAGGAGAGCGGCAAAAAGTATACTCCAGAGACGGTAGTCCACGGGCTACCAATGGATCCTCTAATAGAGCCAAATGCAGCGCCGACTGTTATACCAGACACAGGCGCGTAAGCGCAGTTCCATTAAGGCTTTATGTGGTTTATGCAGACCTTTCGGGGAGCACCACTGGCTACCACATCTATGGAAGAGCTGATGCATATATTCCAGCAGTAGCATCCGCCTACGTTTTTAGGGGATGGCGGACCATAGGCTGTAGATTCTTGGATGGGTTCTATGTATACTATCTTTGACCATATAGAGATGCCTCCGGGGTGGAGGGTCAAGCTCTCTATATACATGCTGCGTGATTCCTCCAAGAGATGGTGGGATGTTACCACCCAGACCGAGCATCATTGAGACATGGTGTGGGAAGATTTTCAGGCAGTCTTTTATGAATTTTTCTTTCCAGAGACGTTGAGGGAAGATAGAGCTCGAGAGTTCATGAATCTACAATAGGACGCTATGTCAGTGATGGATTATTCTTCCCGCTTCACCGAACTACAGCCCTTCACACCTGTTCTGGTGGTAGATGAGATGTTGAGGGATCGACGCTTTGAGGATGGTCTTCGATATGACATCCAAGTGCTGGTGAATGTTTTCAGGTTTCTTATAGTGCATGCTATTGTGAACCAGGCACTGATTACTGATCGGAACTTGCAGGAAGCTAGTGGTGCAGGCTAGGGCGGTTCGACAACAGTTTCTGGTACTATTTCTACCACTAAGAGGAAGAGGCAGATGGATTTCTTTCATGGTGGCAGTACTAGCCAGAGGAATTCTTCAGGCGGCTCAGTGATGTGCTACCAGTGCATTAAAGAGGGGAAAAAAACCTCAATGTCCACGTGACCCAGTGGAGTGCCGAGCATGTGGCAAGATTGGTCATCTGTAGCACTTTTGCAGGGTGTTTCCACCAGTGTCTAGTGAGAGGGGTTCTGTGCAGACTTCGCATACAGGAACAGGGCCAACAGCTTCTTACTAGTTAGGGAATTGGGATACATTGTGACGTTCAGGCAGAGGTGGTGGTCATGACCATGGTATCCAGACACCAGGATCTTAGAGACAGAAGGGCGGGCCAACTTAGGGTATCCATGCTATGTCGCAGGGCTGCGGCACTGGGAAAGCATATGCAGTGCAATAGACCCAGCAGAAACAGGTTCCCAGACCTTCTACTGTCAGAGGTACTATTCTTGTTGCTTCTGTTTTGTCTTATGTACTTTTAGATATGTGTGCTACACATAGCTTTATATCTGTTCCCGTTGTGGAGAGCCTTGGGCTCCATGTTTCTTCTTATTCTGATATTATGATGCTAGAAACTCCGTTGTGGACTAGAACGACAGGTGTGTATCAGTGAATGGAGTGCCCCCTAGAGGTTGGTGGGTGTCACTTTCTATGGGACCTCTATGTCTTAGAGATGAAGAGCTATGATGTCATTCTCGGGATGGACTGGTTGGTACCCTTTTGGGCCTTTGTGTATTTCTATAGTCGCAGGGAAAGTTTCACATCACCAGAGGGCAGAAAGTTTCTATACAAGGGATAATGGGATGTCCATGCGAGCCGAGCCGGACCTGAGCATCGTGGGCGAGGTTGAGTGATAGCCCAGATTGTGAGTTTATATCTAGATGACCAGGGAACTTTCTAGAAGGATTTCCTTCCAGTAGTTGATCGTTTCAAGGATGTATTCCCGGACAAATTTTCAGGTCTTACTTTGGAGAGAGATGTGGATTTATCTGTTGATCTTTTTCCAGGAGCAGCATCAGTGTCCATTCCTCCTTATAAGATGGCTACACCAGAGTTGAAAAAGCTCAAGAGGTAGTTAGAGGAGTTACAGGAAAAGGGTTTCATCCATATCAGTTCTTCTCCTTGGGGTTCACCTGTCCTATTTTCTAAGAAGGTAGACGGTACCCTCAGACATTGTGTGGATTATCGGAAGCTGAACCAGTTAACGGTCAAGAACTGACATCCCTTACCGAGGATTGATGATCTTTTTGATCAACTTCGAGGAGCACGAGTGTTCTCGAAGATTGACTTGAGATCCGGATTTCATCAGTTACGTGTTAGACCATTGGATATACAGCTTACAGCTTTTTGGAGCAGATATGGTCTATATGAGTACTTGGTCTTGCCATTCAGACTCACGAATGCACCAGTAGTTTTCATGGCTCTGATGAATCCTGTGTTCCACCCTTATCTATATTCTTTTGTGCTAGTCTTCATGGATGATATCTTAGTGTACTCTCACACTTGACACGACCATGCCACCCATCTTGAGATCGTTTGGAGTACACTGAGAGAGCATCAGCTATATGCTAAGCTCTCAAAGTGCCACTTTTGGATGGACAAGATACACTTCCTGGGTCATATTATCTCAGAGGTAGGAGTTTTAATAGACCCAGAGAAAGTGAGAGCGGTATTTTCCTGGGAGTATCCTAAGAACTTGTTTGAGATACAAAGTTTCTTAGGGATGGCTAGTTACTACATGAGCTTTATATAGGACTTCTCCCACTTATCAATGCCGTTTATGGGTTTGACGAAGAAGGGTGTGAATTTCGTTTAGTCAGAAGCTTGTGAGAAAACCTTTTAGAAGCTAAAGGGAAGGTTGACATCATCACCAGCCCTAATACTTCCAGAACAAGGGAAGAGCTATAATGTTTACTTTGATGCATCAGGTATTGGGCTTGGAGCAGTGTTGATGTAGGTCGATCGAGTAGTTGCGTATGGGTCTTGGCAGTTGAGGCCACATGAGAGGAATTACCCGACGCATGATCTCGAGTTGGCTCCAGTTGTTTATGCATTACACTATCAGAGACATTATTTCTTGGGAGAACATTTTTGTGGTGTATATGGACCAAAAAAGTCTTAAATACATATTTACCCAGTGTGAATTGAACTTGAGACAACGAAGGTGGGTTGAATACCTTTATCCCTTCAACTTTGAGATTTTCTATACACCTGGTAAGGGTAACGTAGTTGCTAATACACTGATTAGGAGGACTTAGATAGAAGCAGTGCAGGAGGCCAGTAGTGAGTGTCAGCTTATGGATTTATTCTCTGAGATGCATTTGGAGGTGCACAGTAGTTAGGGGTGAGCCTATATTTCATCCTTAGTTGTGACTTCTACCCTCCTAGATAGAGTGAGGATGAGACAACTATCGGATTCAGAAGGCCTAGTTTTATGGGAGTCGATGGAAAGTGAGGACCCTCCTCCTAGTTGGATGATAGGCGTTGACGAGGTACTATGTATCCATGGATGAGTTTGGTTTCCAGGGGATATACGCAAGGAGTTAATGTGGTAATTTCATGCTTCAGCTTGGGAAGTGCATCCTGAAGTTACCAAAATGTACCGTGACTTGAGATGTCAGTATTGGTGGCTGGGTATGAAATGAGAAGTAGCTGGTTTTGTTGCAAGATGTTCCTCCTATTAGCGGGTGAAGGCGAAGCATTAGAGGCCAGCCAGAATATTACAACAGTTACCCATTCCGGAGTGGAAATGGGATGATGTCGCGATGGATTTCGTGACGAGGTTATTGAGGTCACCTCGAGGAAATGATTCCATGTGGGTTGTTGTGGACATACTTACGAAGGTAGCTCACTTTTTTCCAATCAAGGATACCTTTGGGGTTGATGAGATCGATAGGTTGTATATCCATAAGGTGGTACATATTCATGGGGTCCCTCATTCTATCATTTTTGATAGAGACTCCCGCTTTACATCTCATTTTAGGCAGAGTTTTTAGGGGGCACTGGGTACACAGGTGCTTCTGAGAACAGCTTACCACCCTCTTATCGATGGCCAGTTAGAGCGTACGATACTGGTGCTAGAGGACATGTTGCGTGCATGCTTCCTAGACCTTGGGGGCTCTTGGGAGAAGCACATACCCCTAGTCTAGTTTTCCTACAATAATAGTTTTCATGAAACTATTGAGATGGCACCATACAAGGCTTTATATGGTAGGACATACTGATCACCTTTGTGTTGGTTGGAGGCAGGTGAGGCAGATTTACTGGGACCAAGTCTCGTGCAAGAGACTTCAGAGCAGGTCTAGTTGATTCATAAGTAGATGGCTACTGTATAGTCTCGTCAGAAATCTTATGCTAATTGTCGCAGATGACCCTTGGAGTTCATGGTTGGGGATCAAGTTTTCTTACGTGTTTCGCTGAAGTTGGGACACAGGCAGATCAGAAGACTGGGTAAACTTTCCCTGAGGTATGTGGGGCCATTTGAGATTCTGGAGAGAGTTGGGTCAGTTTCCTATCAGTTGTAGTTACCATATAGGTATCGAGTCATGCACGACATCTTCCACGTCTCTCAGCTACGCTATTATCACCTAGATCTGTCTCATGTTTTTCAGCTTGAGGAGGTTGAACTTCAATTCGATACATCCTTTGAGGAGAATTTGATTCACATTGTTGACATGAGCACGAAGGTTCTACAAGGTCAGTTAGTTCCTCTCATACGGGTGCTATGGTAGCATGGCCGAATGCAGGACAAAACCTGGGAGCGGGAGACTGACGTACATGCTCAGTGGCCAGAGTTGTTCAAAACTTTATCTTACCACCCTTGTAAGGGAAATTAGGGGACTAATTACTTTAAGGGGGGAAGTTTGTAAGAACCCAGTTCTTATTTTTAAGGTACAAGTTCCTTCTTTTACTTTTTCCTTAAGTGTTTTTGAGAAAATAAGAAAAATGGGGAAAAATCCCAAATTTTTGGGGTACATGTCGTGAACTTTTTCACACTCCGTGTACTTTGGCCGTGTAGGATGAGTACACAGGGTGTATAGGCCTATCAGTGATGAAGGGTGTAAAAACTGACTACACACTGTGTACTTGGTATTTACACACCGTGTAATCATTCGGTAGGTGAACAGTAAGACAGTGGGAGTAGCTGCCAGTGGAGCGACAGTACATGCCGTGTATGTAGAAATACACGCCGTGTACTCATGTCGATAGATGAATAGTGTGGTGGTGAAAAGTCACAACTAGTGGAACAGTAAAAAAATGAAAATTACACGCCGTGTACTTGAGAGTACACACCATTTAGTTTGTTTTTTCGCTTAAAATGGGTTGTATCTTCCTCTTTTGACAGAGGAGGCAGTAAGCTCGTTTGGATCTTGGGAGAAGAGGTCGGAGCTTGGAGGAGCTCCCGATCGCACGCCGAGAATCTATTTCTTCCGCCGTCAATCTTGTTTGAACCGTGCGGGTAATACCTTACTTATACATGATCCATTCTTACAAATTCTTTCCCGAGGAGAAGTTATTTACATTTTAATGGATAAATGTTCATCCCATATCTACGCCATTCTCAGTTGTTTTGGAAGGCGTCGTTCACATATATCGATCAGAGGCAATCAAGGTAGGTGGTCTGATGTTTAATTCCAACTGTCATATTGTTTTTGTGTACCATTTTTCTATGCGCCCATGTTTAGGGTGTCGTATGGATGAGGCCTTGATTAATTAAATACCTAGAGTTGTGTAGGTAATTTAATGAATGTGTATAACTTTTGTTTGGGATCATTTCTTGGATCCAGGGACACCCCATGGGTGCGTTACCCTTGTTTATCCATTTGGCCAGGATACCTGAGGGTATGCCGTGAGTTTTAGCATGATTTGAATTTTCTTGAGAGAAAATGTATACAAATTTCTTGCTTATATGTTGGGATTGGACCGGTTGCATGTTTATCCCGAGGGAAATGTTTTGTTTAGCCTGAGGGAAAGGGATTGTTTTTCCTGAGGGCAAGGTATTGATTCTCTTGAGGGCTGGGTTCTATTTCGATTGAGGGCAAGGCCTGAGGGTAAGGTTTTATTTCGCCTGAGGGAAATACTTGTTATGCCTGAGGGAAAATACCTGAGGGTTTCATTTCAGTTTTTCCTGAAGGAAAGGATCTGATTAGCCTGAGGGAATGGTACTGTTTAGCCTAAGGGAAATGTACATTTGAACATTCACTATGGTGGTTGTTATACCTACCAAGCTAAATCACAGGCTTGGTATCGTTTTAGCTTGTACTTGTTAGATAGATTGTTATAGTTTTGTTGTGGCATTGTTTATGAGATTTTTGGTTGTGGATGAGTCTCAGGAACTTATAATTCAAGTACAATGAATTGATAAATAATAAATAAATGAAAATGAAACTGGTAGGAGTAGCTTATTTTGAGTATTTCCTAGTTTACTACATTTTCATTACTGCATTGCTATAACACAAATTTACTGATAGTTGGGCAGGAGCCTTTGGTGGTTGCCTACAAGGATTTATTTCTCACACCCTATTTGGGTCATGTCATGGGCCCAAACAGATTATATTACTGCAGGTGTAGATAAGGTAAAGAGTCCCTATATAGGTACTTGATTGTTGCAGAGGAGTAGGAGAGCATGGGACTGAGCTTGGGATTGCGATGCTGGTGAGTTACTAACTATGCTATTTATTTTGATTTGCTGTATTTTTCCTTGTATTATATTGTTTTAGATTACAGTGTATCCTATTTTGGATGCTTTCCTAGACTTAGGTACATATTGCAACATTATATATGACTGTTGGTCATTTCTTTATTTCTGTACTGTTGTCCATTTCATCTTTGGTATTGTTTACTGCTTTCGCTTTTGTATGCTTGTATTTTGTTCCACTGCGTTACACTTTAAAAAACGAGGGCATAGTTTCCCCACTATCAGACTTAGGCCCTTGTTGCTAGTCCGCAACCTCTTCCGTTTGGAGAAATGTGCTTGAGGTCATGTGACCGACTGGGTTCGGGGCACCCGATGAGTGACACCCGGATCCGGGACGTTACAAAGTGATATCAATGGGTTTTTCTTTTCTCTGCATTATTTTATTATTTGGAGACCACAGAAAGAGATAGATTTCTAAGGGATTCGGTAATAACTATTCCTGGGAGTAGCTACCCCATGTACTGGTAAAGGCCGGATTTCATCGAATAAAATTGTGATTTTATGTTTATGATTATTACAATTGATATGATTTTCACCATTGGGTGACACACTTTTTGTGTGTTGTTTATATTTTTATACCTGGGTTCTATTTAGTTGCAACCCGATGAGATGAGGGTATGCCATCTCATGCATCATTTAGGCACATGTTAGAATCACATGCCATGCATAGTTTCCATGACATGTAGGTGCATTAGAAATTGCATGCTATTGTGATAGATGCCTTGATAAAATACATGCTATTTGATAGGGTATTGTTATGTAAGGTTCTATGAATGAACGCCAAACTTTGGTTTTTTGAGGAGTATGGGCCCTCATCAACCATAATTTGGGGGATCATCAACTTGTTTACCTTGTTATAACACACATAAGATGCCAAGATTTGATTCGTGGGGAGTATGGGCCCTCACAGATCAGAATTTGGCACTTAAGTGTTGGTTTCAGTGTTTTTCTGGGCTCCATAGTAGTTTTTAAGGCTTAATGTCTGAAAAAACCTAGAATACAAGCCGTGTAGTTTTGATTACATGTCGTTTAATAATCTATTCAGGAAGAAATGAAAAAATAAGTAAACTTCGTGTATCATATGTACACGTCGTGTAGTTTATACTCGTGTCATAGGCCGTGTAGGCAGAAACATGGGATAGGGAAACTTGAAGGAACACACCGTGTTGTTATTATACACGCTGTGTTGTGTTGACCATGTGTCCTCCGTGTAACTAACAACATGGGCGGAGAAATTTTATCTTATACACGCTGTGTCAATGAGGAACACACCATGTAGTTTGACCTGGGGATCCGACCATGTAGCTAACAAACACGAGTCAGTGTTACCTCCTCCTAAACACGCTGTGTACCTGAGGGACACACCGTGTTGTCTTGACCGTTGAAAGACCGTGTGGAATTGGCTGTGTGGCTGGGGAAATGGGGTGGTGTACACATTGTGTGTGGGTGTAACACGCCGTGTAGTGTCAGCCGAGTAGTCGGCCGTGTCACTAACAACATAGGTAGTTGGAATCTAAGCAGTACACACCATGTGTGTGGACAACACGCCGTGTGTTTGGGGTGTTACATGACCAATTTTGGTAGAAGTACATGCCCATGTGAAAGACTTGAGGGAACACACCGTGTAGTTATTATACATGCCGTTTTGTCTTGTTTTGTAAAACTTCAATGTTTTCTTTCTCTTGTTCCCTTCTTATACTCCTTGTTTTCAGTCCTTGATGATCTTAATCTCAGGTGTGTGTTTGACCTTGTAGAGTCATGCCGCCGAGACGACCACGATTTGTTCTCCAGGAGAGCTACAATGAGTATACTCCAGAGACAGTAGGCCCTGGGCTACCGATGGATCCTCCAGTAGAGCTAGATGTGGCGCCAACTGTTATACTGGACCCAGGCATGGAATCGCAGTTCCGTGAAGGCTTTATGCAGTTTATGAAGACCTTCCAGGGAGCACCTCCGGCTGCCACATCTATGGCATAGATGATGCGTATATTCCAACAGCAGCATATGCCTATGTTTTCAGGGTATGGCGGACCATAGGCTATGGAGTCTTGGATGGGTTCTATGCAGACTAACTTTGAGCATCTAGAGACATCTCCAGGGTGGAGGGTCAATCTCGCTACATACATGCTATATGATTCTGCCAAGAGATGGTGGGATGTTACCACCCAGACCGAGCATCACCGAGACATGGCATGGGAATATTTTCAAGTAGTCTTTTATGAGTTTTTCTTTCCAGAGACACTGAGGGTAGATAGAGCTCTAGAGTTCATGAATCTGTAGTAGGGCGCCATGTCAATGATGGACTATTCTGCCTGCTTCACCGAGCTACAACTCTTCGCACCTGTTTTGGTGGGAGATGAGATGTTGAGGGCTCGATGCTTTGGGGATGGTCTTCGATATGACATCTGAGAACTGGTGAAAGTTTTCTGGTTGCCTATAGTGCATGCTATTGTGAACCAGGCACTCATTACTAAGAGGAACCTATGGGAAGCTAGTGGTGCAGGCCTGGGTGGTTCAGCACCGGTTTCTGGTACTATTTATACCAGTAAGAGGAAGAGGCATATGGATTTCTTTCATAGTGGCAGTACTAGCCAGAGGAATTATTCAGGTGGCTTGGTGATGTGCTACCAGTGCGTTAAAGAGGGGCACAAAAGACCTCAATGTCCACATGACCCAGTGTAGTGCCAAGCTTGCAGAAATATGGGTCATCTGTAGTGATTTTGCAGGGAATTTCCACCAGTGGCTATTGAGAGGGGTTCTTTTTAGACTCCGTGTGCGGGAACAGGGCCAACAACTTCTTACTAGTTAGGGAATTGGGATATGTCAGGACGTTCAGCCAGAGGTGGTGGTCGTGGTCATGGTAGACAGACACCAGGATCTCAGAGACAATAGGGTAGGTCATCTCAGGGTAGCCAGGCTATGTCGTAGGGCCGCAACACTGGGCAAGCACATGCAGTGCAACAGACCCATCATGAGCAGGATCTCAGACATTCTACTGTTAGAGGTACTATTCTAGTTGCTTCTGTTTTTTCCTTCTGTACTTTCCGATACGGGTTCTACACATAGCTTTATATCTATGCCCGTTGTGGAGAGCCTTGGTGTAACGACCCAAAGTTTCATTAATGTAAATTCCTCTTGATCTAGTTAAATGTCTCTTTATGTAAAATGTTTATATAAAATTTCAACTTCTTTAGTTTTATGTTAAGAGTTGTGACCATTACTTTTATAGATGTTGAACAGTGATCACATGATTAGTATAAATATAAGGCTTTAACGAACCCAATTTACTCAGACAAAAGACACGATGGACTCATCCAGTAGAATTTCTCCATATGAAGCCCATTTTTCAGAGCTCGGAAAAGAGGTGGCATCTTTGGGCTTCTCTCTTAACCAATCCCAAGCTGAGCTTCACCATGTAAAGATCGAATGAGACCGTCTACGGGAAAAGTGGAAGTTGATAGAGATTACCACTCGAGCGATGTTATCCGAGCCACCCCAAGAGTCTGTCACCATCGCACACCTTACCCTTAGGACTTATGCGGCTGTTTTAAGGGGTTATGTAACAAATCGCTAGTACTATGTTCATGTACATCATTTTTGTATATAATAATTAATATGCTTTATTGTCATTATTGATACATTGTAAATAGTTTTTAAAGTAAAAATAATGTTTTTAGTTTTTATTTAATTAAGAATTATATTTTATTAAATTAAGGGATTTTTGAATTAAATAATATTTAAATAAATTATTATTATTATTATTAAATTATTTTTTATTAAATATAAATGATCTTATAATTTTATGAATGCAATTGTAATTTTTATTATGGTTTGAAAGCCATTTTTGTCAAAACCCGTGAATTTTCGATAAATGTTGGTTTTTATTTTAAAAGTGAAAATTAACATATTTTGAAAATTATTTAGATAAAATAAATGTTATTTCTGGAATCAGGATGTCGGAATTATCCAACAATGAATTTTTCATAATTTTCTGAGACAGTCAAATTTTTGGGTAAAAATTAAATACCGTTTAAATATATAAAGTGTTTTATGACATCATAATGACACAATAGAGATGTAATAAAATACTATAAGCTTTATGTTCGGCCAATATATGTTTTACCATTAAAATAATGTGATTTTGGGTTTGTTTGACTTATTTTACAAAGCATTAATGGACCCCTCAAGACTTATTAAACATCATGTCTTTTAAATGTTTTTTCCATGGGAGTGTGACTCACCTCCACATAAGCAACCCCATTATTTTAAGAAGTTAAGACTTTGGCCTTATAAAAAATTGTTTTCCTCTCCCCTTTTACAAAAACCATGGGCAAAAACCATGAGCTGATTTGTGGTTTGGATTAGTTTAATGTAAGGGGTCCCAAACCTAAATAATAAAGAATTCACTCACCTTTCCTATATAAACCCACCCAAGACCCCACTTCCTCCTCACTCAAAGCCTTTTGAGTTCATCCAAACTCTTACCTACTCTCTCTATAATCCTCTCAAGGTTCCCCAATCTCCCAAGAAGCCTCTCTCAAGCCTCTCTAAAACCTTTGTAAGCACACTTCGAAGTAAGGGTTTTTTTCTTCCTTTCTCATTTTTGTACAATTTTCTTTAAGTTGTTTTGCCCATTTAATTTAAATTATGAATGTTGGGGTATGGTTTCGCACCTCTATCATACCACCCTCTTTATGTTTGAATGATGGGAGACCCCTTTCTCTCTCATTAAATTCCTCCCATGTACACCTGTTACTATGCTGAAATTCCGAAAGGAACTTCTCTCTCCTCATTTACATTTAAGAAATACTTTTGTATCATGAATATAAATTCCATTACAATTGTTGGAAAATGTATCTATATGACCTCCTTACTTTCCATTACATGTAAATATGATGATTAACCCCTTTCTCTTTCATCAACCATTTTTATGAATTCTTATGTCACACCGTTACGCTGCCGAAATCGCACCGATTTTCTAAGCCAATGCCATTGTGTAGTGAATACCATGCCCATTTATCCATCAAGGGTATTCACCTTTATGCACATTTACTTATTGATTATAAAGTTTCACGTATGAATTCCAAATTCCTTTATCGTGGAATAAATTATTATGTTTTATGAATCCATGTTTTATGATCCATGTGGCACACTTATGCATGAAATGAAATGTTTAAGAAGGGTGCGCCCTTATAGCGCTGCAATGCATTGGGTAAAGTATAATATCATGATACGTCATGTGAAATGAGTGTTGACTCATGCTAATTTAAGTGCAACAATGGTTTACTCGTGCTTAATGCGCAATGAGAATTTACTCATGCTCCATGTGCAATGAGCCTTGGCTCATGCTAATTCCATGCTAAGTGTTGTTGCCACATTTCCATGTTATGATTATCATGCTTTATCATGCATTTATGTTCATGTATCTCTTGTGCTCTATTGATATTTCTATTGTCTAACATGTATTTTACTCCTCATGTATTCCGTGTTTATTCCCTTACTGAGCTTTATAGCTCACCCTTTTCTTATGCATGTCCTCAGGTTATCTCATGCAATGCTAAGTACGAGGGAATGTAGTGGTCATGTAAAGGAAGTTTTCAATAAAGATGTTGTATTTCATGTTTTAAGTTGTTATGTAATTATCCTAAGCCCCAAAGACACTAGACCTCATGATCTTCCATGTTGTATCAAGGGAATAGTATATGTAATAAATCATGTTTAAGTTTGTAATAAAAGCAGGGTTGTCATAGTTGGTATCAAAGGATAGGTTTAGTTATTTTTGGGATTAGGATTAGAAAACCCTAGTAAAGCCTTAGATACAAGACTAAGTATAATAAGAACATCCCTAAGTTTTGGTAAGTACTGAGTTAGTGGTTTATCAAACAAATACATCCCTGTCTGGATACGAGCAGGTAGAGGCGGCTCTCGCACAGATGTGTCCTAGGGCTAAAACCCGAAAACACCGCTTTGAGCTAGACTCGAACGGGAACTGGTGCACGACAACGGGCCTTGCTGCACTCTCGGTTACAACACTCCCGAGGGATACGTTTTGATAAATTCACAAGCTTAGTATGAACCCTTATTAATGGAATTAAAAAAAATGCCCCTAAGAATATATGTTAGAAAGTAGATCATGAAAATCCTAGACTAAATCCTATAGACTCATGAGTTAAGGAAATAAAAGTTTATTTATAAGTCATCAACTTTTGTTTTTGGATTACCCTTTATGTGTTACCCCCTAACTTTCCTTTTATTCCAGCCAATGTCCGATAATAGGAGGACTTAGGCTAACAACTGATGTGAAGATCAATGTGATGATTGTACTAATGAGATGCCCAATCCAATGGGAGTGGGAATCATGAACTTTGTCACACTTCTCTCTCAGCTAACTTAAGCTTTGAATAGAAACACGGGTCAAGAGGAACGTCCAAACCACCATAAGAAGGAAAAAGTTGCTATTGAGAGCTTCATGAGACAAAGGCCTCCTACTTTTAGTGGATCATCTGATCCCATGATCGCTGAACAGTGGATCAACTCCATTGAAAAGATCTTCTCCATCCTTCAATGTTCTGAACAAGAGAAGTTTCTCCTGGAGGCTTATCGTATGGAGGGTGAAGCTGATCAATGGTGGATGTTGATCAAAAATACGAAGCCTGAGGAGGAGATTGAGGCGTTGGAATGAAAGGATTTCTGGAAGAATTTTTTCGATAAATATTTTCCACGCACCCTCTGGCTTAAGATGGAAAGGGACTTCCCTTCCCTCAAGAAAAAAAAACAAAGAATCTATTGGAGAGTATGAGGTAAACTTCACAAGGCTTGCACGATACGCTTCCGGCTTTTTCATTACCCCCGAATGCAAAGTTGACCGCTTATTTGGTGGGCTGAAGCCTAGCCTATGGAAATCATTTGTGATCCGTGACTTTAACAGCTATGAAGAAATTCTCCGATGTTCCCTCAAGGTTAGAATGGAGATCGGGGAATCACAGGGGTATCATGGGTACAACAAGCGTAAGGTGGACTTCAATGCTGGAGGTCCGATGGATAAATCCAATGGTGCTAAGAAGATCCAGCACCCCATTTTCCAAAAGTGCAGAAAGAAGCACCCTAGAAATTGACTCAAGGGGATGAGGAAATGCTTTAGGGGGGGAAGATAAGGGAACCTAGCTGTTAAATGTCGGCAAAAAAGACCCGCGACTGCAACAGAGGATAGAAATGCTCCGTTCGAACCTCAACGTGTTGTTCATTGCTAAAACTGCAAAGAACCGGGGCATTTTGCAAATCAGTGCCCTAATCCAAGGGTTTTCGGAGGCAACCAACAACCTCCAAGGCAGCAAGGAAGAGCTTTTTCCATCACTTCTGCCTAAGTGAACCCCGACAACGAAGTGGTGAAAGGTACGATAGTTATTCATTCAAGAATAGAGAATGTACTTTTTGATTCAGGTTCTACGCATTCTTTTATATCTCTAAAGTTTTGTAGAACAATCCCAACACCACCACAAATCATGGGAGTGAAGATGTCGGTGAGTATGAAAAATGGGGCAATCATTGCATCCCATGAATATAATTCCTCCCCTATTATAATCTGTGGATTGAATTTCCTGGAGAACCTCTTCATACTCCCTCTAGTAGAATTTTATGCAATTCTTGGCATGGATTGGATTTCCTTATATAGAGCCAACATAAATTGTCGGGAAAGGGAAATCACACTCCATATGGAGAATCGACCCCCGATTCTTTACAAGTGTAAGGAAGAAGATGAATCTCCTTTAGCTCCATCATCTCAATCATGGATATTACTGCCCTATGAGAACGCGTATCTGGCTCAGATGATTGAGTCCAAGGAAGAAACCATCCTTGAAGAAATGCCTATTGTGAGGGAATTTGCTGAAGTGTTTCCTGAGGAACTTACTGGTCTTCCTCCTAGAAGAGACATTTAATTCTCAATTGAACTTATATGAGGGGCTCTACCAATATCCAAGACTCTATATAGAATGGCTATCATGGAGCTTGAAGAGCTGAAGAAACAACTACAGGAGAATCTAGATAAAGGGTTTATACGCCCAAGTGCTTCACCATGGGGTGCACCAGTCCTCTTCATCAAGAAGAAGGATGGGTCAATGTTCCTTTTCATCGATTATCATGAACTCAACAAAATCACGATAAAGAACAAGTATCCTATCCCATGAATTGATGACTTGTTCGATCAGCTGCGTGAAGCACAATACTTCTCCAAGGTGGACTTGCGGTCGGGATATTATCAAGTAAGGGTGAAGAAGGAAGATATCCCCAAGACTGTTTTTCACACAAGATACGGGTACTATGAATTCATAGTAATGCCTTTTGGACTCACTAATTCTATAGAAATATTCATGAACTTGATGAATAGAGTATTTAGAGATTACCTTGACAAATTTTTGGTAGTATTTATAGATGATATTCTAATATACTACAAAACCAAGGATGATCATGAGGAGAATTTAAGAACTGTACTAGAGACTTTGTGCATGGAGAAGCTCTATGAAAAGTACATCAAGTGTGAGTTCTAGTTGAAGGAGGTCTCATTATTGGGCCATATCATCACAAGAAATGGGATATCTATGGATCCCTCCAAAACAGATGCAATTGAGGAATGACTAAGGCCAACATCGGTAATAGATATCCGTAGATTCTTGGGGTTAGCTGGATATTATCGATGATTTGTGAGAAATTTCTCACGATTGTCCAACCCTCTTACCAAGATAACTCGAAAGGGAGTAAAGTTTTCTTAGAGTGATGAATGCGAACAAAGCTTCAAGGAGTTGAAAAGGAGGCTTATCACTGTGCCCATGCTCACTTTACCCACAAGTGGGGAACATTTTTTGATATTAAGTGATGCTTCGAAGAAGGGATTAGGCTGTGTTCTGATGCAGAATGATAAAGTGATATCCTATTCCCCAAGATAGTTGAAAATCCATGAGCTAAACTATCCAACACATGATCTGGAGTTGGCGGCGGTGATCTTTGCCTTGAAAATCTGGCAGCATTATCTCTATGGGGAGAAATTTGAGACATATACTAACCACAAGAGTCTTAAATATATATTCACACAGAAAGAGATTAATATGTGCCAGAGAAGATGGATAGATCTCATCAAGGATTATGATTGTTCAATACATTACCACCCTAGGAAAGCGAACAAGGTGGCAGATGCCCTAAGTAGAAAGGACCCAACAATTCTATCAATGATGATAATTGAGAAGGATCCAATTTTCTTAGACTTGATAAAGATGGACATGGGAATCATAAATAAGGGAACATCATCAATCATTTCACAAATGATTTCTCAACCATCTCTTTTGGAAATGTTAAAGGATGCTCAAAAGGATGATGTGGGAATTCAGGAAAAAGTGGAAGCTATCGAAAAAGGGAAATCCTCGGATTTTAATGTTAACAAAGAAGGAATTGTGAGATTTGAGAAAATACTATGTGTTCCATCAAGCCCGGAGCTGAAGAAAGAAATTTTGGATGATACACATAGTTCAAATTTCTCTATTCACCTAGGGAGCACAAAGATGTATCGATATCTCCGAGAAAATTTTTGGTGGGATAATATGAAGAAGGATATCGCTGAATATACATCAAAGTGCCTGGTGTTCTAGCAAGTTAAGGTAGAGAGGTAGAAGTCTAAGGGGATGATGCAACCATTTCCCATACCAGAATGGAAATGGGAGAACATCACCATGGACTTTGTCACCGGACTTCCAAGGACAACCGAAGGCAACAATGCAATCTGGGTTGTGGTGGATCGTCTTACAAAGACTGCACACTTCATTGCTATTCGGGAGGATTTCTCATTGGATCAACTGGAACGGATATATATCAGGGAAGTGGTAAGGCTGCATGGAGTACCACTATCTATTGTGTCTGACCGAGATCCAAGATTCACCTCTATGTTTTGGAAGAGTCTTCAACGTGCTCTAAATACTGAACTGAACTTCAGTACGACCTATCATCCTCAAATTGATGGCCAATCCGAGCAGACTATCCAAACACTTGAGGACATGTTGAGAGCATTCTTAATGGACTTTAAAGGAGTATGGGATCAAAATATTCCTATGGTTGAGTTCTCTTATAATAATAGTTTCCACTCGAGCATCCAAATGACACCTTATGAAGCCTTGTATGCGAAAAGGTGTAGAACACTGACATGTTAGGATGAGGTCGGTGAACGTAAGCTACTTATACCAGAAATGGTCAAGGAAATGGTGGAGAACGTGAAAACCATTCAATATCATATCAAGGCAGCCTAGAGTCAATAGAAGAGTTATGCAGATAATTTTTGATGATACCTTGAGTTTAAAGTTGGAGACATGGTTTTTCTACACATATCTCCATGGAAGAAGGTCATGAGGTTTGGAAAGAAAGGGAAGTTAAGTCCAAGGTACATCAGCCCCTTCGATATTATTGATCGTGTCGGGGCTGTAGCCTATCGACTAGAACTTCCACCTAGCATGAACAAAGTACATTATGTATTTCATGTATCCCTCTTAAGAAAGTACATACCAGACCTTTCACATGTACTCTCTTCTGAGGTGGTACAGTTGGAGGATGATCTTTCTTATGCGGAGCAACTAGTGAAGATCTTAGATCGTAGAGAAAAATTTCTAAGAAATAAGACAATGCCCCTCATCAAGGTGTTGTGGTGAAACCACAAGTTTGAAGAAGCGACTTGGGAATCAGAGGAAATGATGAAGTTCAGTTACCCACATCTGTTTTAGTGTGGGAAAAGGAAATTTCGAGGGAGAAATTTTTTAAGGGGGGAATATTGTAACGATCCAAAGTTTTATTAATGGAAATTCTTCTTGATCTAGTTAAATGTATCTTTATGTAAAACATTTATATAAAATATCATCTTCTTTAGTTTTATGTTAAGATTTGTGACTGTTACTTTTATAGCCGTTGAACAGTGATCACATGATTAGTATAGATATAAGGCTTTAACGAACCCAATTTACTCAGACAAAAGAAGCAATGGCCTCATCTAGTAGAATTGCTCCATACGAATCCCATTTTTCAGAGCTTGGAAAAGAGGTGGTGTCTTTGGGCTTCGCTCTTGACCAAGCCCAAGCTGAGCTTCACCATTTCAAGCTCGAACGAGACCGTCTACGGGAAATGTGTAAGTTGATAGAGATTACCACTCGAGCGATGTTATCAGAGCCACCCCAAGAGTCTATCACCATCGCACACCTTACCCTTAGGTCTTATGTGGCTGTTTTAAGGGGTTATGTAACAAATCGCTAGTACTATGTTCATGTACATTATTTTTGTATATAATAATGAATATGCTTTCTTGTCATTATTGATACATTGTAAATATTTTTTAAAGTACAAATAGTGTTTTTAGTTATTATTTAATTAAGAATTATATTTTATTAAATTAAAGTATTTTTGAATTAAATATTATTTTAATAAAATATTATTATGATTATTAAATTAATTTTTATTAAATATAAATGATCTTATAATTTTATGAATGCAATTGTAATTTTTATTAAGGTTTGAAAGCCATTTTTGTCAAAACCCATGAATTTTCGATAAATGTCGGTTTTTATTTTAAAATTGAAAATTAACATATTTAGAAAATTATTTAGATAAAATAAATGTTATTTCTAGAATCAGGATGTCGAAATTATCCAATGGATAATTTCTCATAATTTTCTGAGACAGTCAAATTTTTGGGTAAAAATTAAATACCGTTTAAATATATAATGTGTTTTATGACATAATAATGACCCAATAGTGATGTAATAAAATACTATAAGATTTATGTTCGGTTAATATATGTTTTAACAATAAAATAATGTGATTTTGGGTTTGTTTGATATATTTTACAAAGCATTAATGGACCCCTCAAGACTTATTAAACATCTTGTCTTTTCAAATTATTTTCCATGGGAGTGTGACTCACCTCCACATAAGCAACCCCATTATTTTAAGAAGTTAGGACTTTGGACTTATAAAATATTTTTTTCCTCTCCCCTTTTCCAAAAACCATGGGCAAAAACCATGATCTGATTTGTGGTTTGGATTAGTTTAATGTAAGGGGTCCCAAACCTAAATAATAAAGAATTCACTCACCTTTCCTATATAAACCCACCCAAGCTCCCACTTCCTCCTCACTCAAAGCCTTTGGAGTTCATCCAACCTCTGCCCTAATCTCTCTAAAATCCTCCCAAGGTGACCCAATCTCCCAAGAATCCTCTCTCAATCCTCTCTCAAGCCTTTGGAAGCACACTTCCAAGTAAGGGGTTTCTTTCTTCCTTTCTCATTTTTGTCCAATTTTCTTTAAGTTGTTTTTCCCTTTTAATTTCAATTATGAATGTTGGGTTATGGTTTTTAACCTCTCTTATACCACCCTCTTTATGTTTTAATGATGTGATACCCCTTTCTATCTCATTAAATGCCTCCCATGTACACCTGTTACTATGCCGAAATTCTGAAAGGAACTTCTCTCTCCTCATTTACATTCAAGCAATACTTTTGTATCCTGAATCTAAATTCCATTAAAATTGTTGGGTCATGTATCTATATGACCTCCTTACTGTCCATTACATGTAAATATAATGAGTAAACCCTTTATCTCTCATCAACCGTTTTTATGAATTCTTATGTCACGCCGTTACGCTGCCGAAATCACACCGATTTTCTAAGCCAATGCCATTGTGTAGTGAATTCCATGCCCATTTCTCCATCAAGGGTATTCACCTTTATGCACATTTAATTATTGATTATAAAGTTTCATGTATTAATTCCACATTAATTTATCATGGAATATATGATTATGTTTTATGAATCCATGTTTTATGATCCAAGTGGCACACTTATGCATGAAATGAAATGTTTAAGAAGGGCACACCCTTATAGCGCTCAAATGCATTGGGTAAAGTATAGTATCATGATAGGTCATGTTCAATGAGTATTGACTCATGATAATTTAAGTGCAATGAGGGTTTACTCATACTTCATGTGCAATGACAATTTACTTATTCTCCATGTGCAATGAGCCTTGGCTCATGCTAATTCTATGTTAAGTGTTGTTGCCACATTTCCATGTTATGATTATCATGCTTTATCATTCCTTTATGTTCATGTTTCTATTGTTCTCTATTTATATGAATATTTTCTAACATGTATTGCACTCCTCATGTATTCTGTGTTTATTCCCTTACTGGGCTTTATAGCTCACCCTTTTCTTATGCATGTCCTCAGGTTATCCCATCCAATGCTAAGTACGAGGGAATGTAGTGGTCATGTAAAGGATGTTTTCAATAAAGATGTTGTATTTCATGTTTTAAGTTGTTATGTAATGTTCCTAAGCCCCAAATACACTATACCTCTCAATCTTCCATGTTGTATCAAGTGCATAGTATATGTAATAAATCATGTTTAAGTTTGTAATAAAATCATGGTTTTCATACTTGGGCTCTGTGTTTCTTCTTATTATTATGATATTATGACTCTAGACACTCCTTTGGGGACTAGAATGGCATGTGTACGTTAGTGCAAGGAGTTCCTCCTAGAGGTTGGTGGGTGTCAATTTATGTGGGACCTCTATGTCTTAGAGATGACGAGCTATGATGTCATTCTTGGGATGGACTGGTTGGTACCCTTTCAAGCCTTTGTGGATTGCTATCGTCGTAGGGTAAGTTTCACATCACCAAAGGGCAGAAAGTTTCTATACAAGGGAAAATGGGATGTCCAGGCGAGCCGAGCCGGACCCGAGCATCATGGGCGAGGTGGAGTGACATCCCAGATTGAGAGTTTATATCTGGATGACCAAGGAACTTTCCAGAAGGATTTCCCTCTAGTAGTTGATAGTTTCCGGGATGTCTTCCCGGATGACTTTTCAGGTCTTCATCTAGAGCGAAAGGTGTATTTATCTATTCAGCTTGTGCTAGGAGCATCACCCGTGTCCATTACTCCTTATAGGATGGCTAAACCAGAGTTGTTGGAGCTCAAGAGGCAGTTAGAGGAGTTGGAGGCAAAGGGTTTCATCCGACCTAGTACTTCCCCTTGGGGTTTGCCTATCCTTTTTGCTAAGAGGGAAGACGATACCCTCAGAATTTATGTGGATTATCAAAAGCTGAACCAGTTAACAGTTAAGAACTGATATCCCCTGCCGAGGATTGATGATCTTTTTGATCAACTTAGAGGAGCATGAGTGTTCTCAAAGATTAACTTGAGATCCGGATATCATTAGTTATGCATTAGACCATAAGATATACCGCTTACAGCTTTTTGGAGTAGATATGGTCTATATGAGTACTTGGTCATGCCGTTCAGACTCACGAACGCACCAATAGTTTTCATAGCTCTGATGAATCGTGTGTTCCACCCTTATCTAGATTCTTTTGTGTTAGTCTTCATAGACGATATATTAGTATACTCTCACACTCGACACTACCATACCACCATTCTTGAGATCATTTTGAGTACACTGAGAGAGAATCAACTATATGCTAAGCTCTTAAAGTGCCACTTTTGGATGGACCAGATACACTTCCTGGGTCATATTATCTCAGAGGTAGGAGTTGAAGTAGACCCAGAGAAAGTGAGAGTAGTAGTGTTATGGGAGAATCCTAAGAACATGTTTGAGATACAGAGTTTCTTAGGGATGGATGGTTACTACAGGTACTTTATACAGGACTTCTTTCACTTATCAAAATTGTTTATGGGTTTGACTAATAAGGGTGTGAAGTTCGTTTGGCCAAAAGCTTGCAAGATTGACTTTTAGGAGTTGAAGGGAAGGTTGACATCAGTACCAGTCCTGATACTTCCAAAATAAGGGAAGAGATATACAGTTTGCTATGATGCATCAGGTATTGGGCTGGGAGCAGTGTTGATGCAGGGAAATCAACGTAGTTGCGTATGGGTCTCAGCTGTTGAGGCCACATGATAGGAATTACCCGATGCATGACCTCGAGTTGGCTTCAGTTGTTCATGCATTACGCTGTTGGAGAAATTATCTCTTGGGAGAACATTTTGTGGTATATAAGGACCACAAAAGTCTTAAATACATCTTTACCCAGCATGACTTGAACTTGAGACAATGAAGGTGGGTTAAATACCTTTAGTCCTTCGACTTTGAGCTTGCATATACACCTGGTAAGGGTAACACAGTTGCTGATGCACTGAGTAGGAGGACTCAGATATAGGTAGTGAAGGAGGCTAGTAGTGAGTGGCAACTTATGGCTTTGTTGTTTGAGATGCATTTGGAGGTGCATGATAGTTAGGGGAGAGACTATATTTCATCCTTAGCTGTGACTTCTACCCTCCTGGATAGAGTGAGGATGATATAGCTATCGGATTCAGAAGGCCTAATTCTATGGGATTCAGTGCCAAGTGAGGACCCTCCTCCTGGTTGGACGATAGGAATTGATGAGGCACTACGTATCCATGGACGAGTGTAGGTTCCAAGGGATATACACGAGGAGTTGATGCAGGAATTTCATGCTTCATCATGGGTAGTGCATCTCGGAGTTACCAAAAATATACCGTGACTTTAGACGTCAGTATTGGTGGCTGGGTATGAAACGGGAAGTAGTTGGTTTTGTTGTGAGATGTTCCACCTTTCAGCAGGTGAAGGCGGAGCATTAGAGGCATGTCGGACAGTTACAACAGTTACCTATTCCAGAGTGGAAATGGGAAGATGTCATGATGGATTTCATGAAGGGGTTACCGAGGTCACCTTGAGGCAATGACGCCATGTGGGTTGTTGTGGATAGACTTATGAAGGTATTTCACTTTTTTCCGATCAAGGAGACCTTCAGGGTTGATGAGCTCAAGAAGTTGTATATCCGAGAGGTGGTACATCTTCATGGGGTACCTCATTCTATCATTTCAGATAGGAATTCCCACTTTACATCTCGTTTCTGGAAGAGTTTTCAGAGGGCACTGGGTACACAGGTGCTTCTGAGCACAACTTACCACCCTTAGACCGATGGCCAGTTAGAGCGTACGATACAGGTGCTAGAGGACATGCTGTGTGCATGTGTCCTAGACCTTGGAGGCTCTTGGGAGAAGCACATACCCCTGGTCAAGTCTTCCTACAATAATAGTTTTCAGGAAACTATTGAGATGCAACCGTACAAGGATTTATATAGTAGGCCATGCCGATCACCTTTGTGCTGGTTGGAGGCAGGTGAGGCAGCTTTACTGGGACCACGTCTCATGCAGGAGACTTCAGAGTAGGTCTAGTTGATTCAGAAGCGGATGGCTACTGCATAGTCTCATCAGAAATCTTATGCTGATCGCCGAAGACAACCCTTAGAGTTCGGGGTCAGGGATCAGGTTTTCTTACGTGTTTCGCTGAGGTTGGGACACAGGCTGATCAAGAGATAGGGTAAACTTTCACCGAGGTATGTGGGGCCGTTTGAGATTCTGGAGAGAGTCGGGTCGGTTGCCTATCGGTTGAGGTTACCGCAGAGGTACTCGACCATGCATGATGTCTTCCACGTATCTTAGCTACGCCATTATCACTCAGACCCGTCTCACGTTTTTCAGCCCGAGGAGGTTGAACTTCAGGTCGATGCATCATTTGAGGAGCATCTGATTCACATTGTTGACAGGAGCACAAAGGTTCTCTGAGGCTGGTTAGTTCCTCCCGTATAGGTGCTATGGTAGCATGGCCGAGTGTAGGACAAAACCTGGGAGTGGGAGACCGACGTACGTGCTTAGTGTCCAGAGTTGTTCATAGCTTTATCTTCACCACCCTTGGAAAGGAAATTTGGGGACAAATTGCTTTAAAGGGGGAGGTTTGTAAGAACCCAGTTCTTATTTTTAAGGTACGAGTTTCTTATTTTCCTTTTTCCTTAATTGTTTTTGAGAAAATAAGGAAAATGGGAAAAATCCCATATTTTGGGGGTACATGCCATGTACTTTTCCACACACCGTGTACTTTGGCAGTGTGGGATGAGTACACAGGGCGTGTAGGCCTGTCGGTGATGAAGGGTGTAAAAACTGACTACACGCCCTGTACTTGGTATTTACACACCGTGTAATCAGTCGGCAGGTAAACAGTAAGGCGATAGGAGTAACTTCCAGTGGAGTGACAATACATACCGTGTATTTAGAAATACACGTTGTGTACTCATGTCGACAGATGAACAGTGTGATGGTGAAAATTAGCCGCCAGTGGAACAGTTTAAAAATGAAAAGTACATGTCTTGTACTTAATATCACATGTCGTGTAGTTTTTTTTCCACTTAAAATGGGCAGTAGACTCCTCTTTCAGTAGATGAGGTAGTAAGCTTGTTTGGAGCTCGGGAGGAGAGGTCGAAGCTTGGAGAAGATCCCGATCGCACGCTGAGAATCCATTTCTTCCGCCGTCGATCTTTTTTGAACCGCGCAGGTAAGACCTTCCTTCTCCTTGAGTCATTCTTACCAATTATTTCTCAAGGGGAAGTTATTTAATTTTGAATGGATAAATGTTTATACCATATCTACACCATTCTTTGTTGTTTCAGAAGGTGTCGTTCATGTATATCGATCAAAGGTGATCGAGGTAGGTGGACTGATGTTTAATTCTAACTGTCATGTTTTTTTTGTGTACCGTTGTGCTATGAGCCCATGTTTGGGGTGTCGTATGGCTCGGGCCTTGATTAATTAAATACCTAGAGTTTCATAGGTAATTTAATGAATGTGTATAACTACTGTTTGGGATAATTACTTGGATCTAGGGCCACCCCGTGGGTGCGTTTCACTTGTTTAGCCGTTTGGCCATGATACTTGAGGGTATGCTGTGATTTTTAGCATGCTTTGAATTTTCTTGAGAGAAAATGTATACAAATTTCTTGCTTATATGTTGGGCTTGGCCCGATTGCATGCTTAGCCCAAGGGCAATGTTTTGTTTAGCTTGAGGGAAAGGGATTGTTTCGCCTGAGGGCAAGGTATTGATTCGCCTGAGGGCCGGGTTCTATTTCTCTTGAGGGCAAGGCTTGAGGGAAAGGTTCTATTTCACCTGAGGGCAATACTCGTTATTCATGAGGGCAGATATCTAAGGGTTTCATTTAAGTTTGGCCTGAGGGAAAGGATATGATTATCCTAAGGGCATGGTACTATTTATCTAGAGGGCAATGTACATTTGAACATTCACTATGGTGGTTGTTATACCTACCAAGCTAAAGCACATGCTTGGTACCATTTTACATTATACTTGTTAGATAGCTTGTTGTAGTTTTTCTACGGCATTGTTTAGGAGATTGTAGGATGAGGCTGAGTCTCAGGAACTTATAATTCAAGTACATTGAATTTATAAATAATAAATAAATGAAAATGGAACTGGTAGGAGTAGCCGCTTTTGAGTACTTCCCAGTTTAATGCATTTTCATTACTACACTGTTGTTTCACAAATTCACTGATAGTTGGGCATGAGCCTTTGGTGGTTGCCTACTTGGATTTATTTTTCACACCCTGTTTGGGTCATGTCTTGGGCCTAAACAGATTATATTGTTGTAGGTGTAGATAAGGGAAAGAGTCCCTATACAAGTACTTGATTGTTGCAGAGGAGTAGGAGAGCATGGGACTGAGCTTAGGCTTGCGATTCTACTGAGTTCCTGCTGCGCTGTTTATTTTTCTTTGCTATATTTGTCCTTGTATTGTATTACTTCATATTGCAGTGTATTCTATTTTGGCTTCTTTCCTAGACTTAGGGACATATTGCATCATTATATACGACTGTTGGTCATTTCTTTATTTCTGTACTGTTGTCCATTTCAGTTTTGGAACTGTTTACTTCTTCCGCTTTTGTATGCTTGTATTTTGTTCCGCTGCATTACACTTTGAAAAATGAGGGCATAGTTTCCCCACTATCATACATAGGACCTCGCTGCTAGTCAGCAGCCTCTGGTGTTTGGGGAAATGCGCTTGAGGTCATGTGACCAACTGGGTTCGGGGCACCCATTGAGTGGCAACAGGATCCGGGACATTACATAAACTTTATTTTTTATCTCCCCCTTTTGGAAAATATACAACCTTTAAAAAAAAATTAAATTAAATTTATTTTTCAATTTAAAATTTACCATTTTTATTAAATTTCTCATTCTTGATATTCTACCACCTTATCCTCCTTTTAAATTTTTCTTAACATTATATCAGTCTTAAAAATAAATAGAGGAATGTAATATTTGAAAAAAAATATCCCCCTCAATTTCATAGAAAATTCAAAGAAAAAAATAAAATTAGAAGAGGATAGAGTTTATGAAATTGAACTTCCCAAAAGTTATCTTCAATATAAAAATTAACATTCTCTTTTGAAGATGATTATAGAAAAAAATCAAATTGAAAAATTTCATCATCTATAAGAGATTATGTTCCTAAAAACATTTTGAATAATATTATACTTTTCTTTCAAATATTAGTGCATAGAATCAATAAATAATAATGTTAAAAGTTAATTAAAATATAATAAGTTAAACTTTAAACATTTCATTATTAAATAGAATCAACAAAAAATGCTGAAGGAAAATTTCCTACCCCTTTATTAAAATATTTTTCAATTTTAAAATACAGGTTAAGAGTAAATAAAATTTATGATCACTTTAAGTTGATCATTCACAAAATAATTTAGATGTATTAGAACCTATTAGAATTTTAAGGTTTTTTTTAAAATATTAGTAGAATAATTTTAGTTCCAAGAAATTAAAGAATGACATCTCTTTTTAGTGAGTGATCACTTAGGAAATGGTGTATGTTTTCATTGTTTTTTTCATGTGAGTTATGTGATGCTTTCTTATATAATGAAATAACAATACTATTATAAAAAATAATTAGATTTTGGGTAAAATTTAAATAAAAATACATGATTATGTATTGTATCTATAACACTTTTTTCACAAAAAATTCCAATTTCTACATATTCAAATTCAAAAGTGTAGGGTGAAACTAAGTGTTGCTTCTTGTTAGACCCAAAAAATAAAGATTAAACTAATAAACAAATTTTTTCTAAAATAATTATCCTACCTAATCCACAACTTCCAAAGTCAGTATTTGAGTAAATTTTAAGTAAAAAATTCATTTCTAGGAGAATAAAATAAACTATGTTTTTATCTTCCTTTAAGTTAGTGTAAAATAAATTTTCCCAGTAATATATGCGATTCCTTTGGATTATCTTGGGATTACAAAGAGAAAAATATTGAACATTTAATTTCTATAAAATTATTATAATATAAATAATTTTTTTGACAATACTTCTATAAAGTTTTTTAAAACAAGTTTCCTAGATTAATCAAGATCAAGTTTGATAGAATATACTATTGGGGTAATTATAGTTGAATAATTTTCAAAAATAAAATGTTTGAGTAAATCCATAACATATTTGTTTTGAGTTAAAATATTTCATTATAGTTTTTTAGTGATTTTAAATTTAAGGAAAATGTTATGTTATGTAAAGACCCGGAAATTTCAAGGAATTTTTTTAAAAATACTTTGGAATTTTACGAGTCTGTGGCTTCTGACGGCACTTGATTCCGAGGCCCGGTGTACCCAGAATCAATTTCTGAAGTTTATCTCAGGTACGTTCAGTGAACGAACGAGCGAGTTTTTCTATCTTTTGAACCGGTGCTTGGAATTAAAATCTGAGGGCATCGATGAAATCGCAACGCCGATAATTGCTTAACAGGATCCTTACCGTAGTTGCGTTCATGCGGGAGGAGAAGTTAATTTTTGGGGGTTTATTTAAGAGGTAAATAAAAAAATGGTCGGAACAATTTTCATTTCATAAGGAGGTTTTTCCATCCCATGGGTAGTTAAGGGTGGGGCCCACAGCCACTTAACTACCCAAGTGTGGATGTTAGAGAGGTGGGGCCCACACAAGTCCCACCATTTAATTTCCTCTAATCTCATTAAGAACCCCCCATTAATTGGCAAAACCCCCATTTAACTGCCAATGCGTTTAATAATGGGGAACCTTCTCTCTCCCTTCTTAAATTAATTGTCATCATATTATTAAATGTGGTGAATTAATTCTAGGAGTTTATTTTTGTGTGTAATTAAGTAATAGGAGGAACCTATTATTTAATTTGGGGGAGAACATTCGTTGTGCGGGAGAACTTTGGAGCTTTAGGAAGAATGCCAGTCTTCAACGAAGAACGCCAGTTCTTAGAAGATCAACGACGCACCACCCTTTCTCTTCTCCGCGACAAGAGAGGAGATGCCGTTTACTCCTCGGCGCACTTCGACAAGGCCTATGATCCTCTTCCCCGCAACGCTGTCTACCGTGACACCAACTTCCGACATCAACTGTTGAGGTATGGGAATTTGTATAAATTTCATTATGTGATTTTATACCCTCGGCATGGCGTGCAAATTGTTTGGGGATGTTTAGAACAATTAACGCGGTGGGTGCGGACTAACGAACAAGTCCAAACCCACCTCTACTTTGTTCTTGATGTTAAAAATATTTGGCGATGACGAAGTGGGGCTGAAATGGTGATTGGAGGCCTTCGCAGTGATGTATGGGTCCCGAGGAGACCGTAGGAATATACGAAAGCAAAATCGGACCACCAGAATGACTCCGGTGGCCCAGAGAAGTCTCCGGCAGTGCGGGTATAAGGCCCCGACCTTAAACCTTACTTAATATTGAATTAAATGAATAATTCACATTGAGGATCTTTTCAGGTTTAGAGTTTTAGAGAATTAGAACATAACTATTACATCTCAAAAGATTTCAAAGTAGACACTTCTACTAAGTTTCCATAGAATAAAAAAACTCTTAAAAAGAAACATGTCTAGTTCCAAGTTTTATATAGCATGACTTTCTCTTGATCCCATCCTTGACCCTATTCCACATTAGGTCCTGTGAAAAACATTTCAAAAAACTTGGGGTGAGGATAAAGAGCTCATTAAGGGATACACAAAGAATGAAAACTATTAGTTTATCAAAACAACAAGTAAACCATGTATACTTTATCAAAGTAATACTTTTCACCTTTATGAAGTAGTAAAAACTCTTCACTGAATAAAATATCATTACTTACCCTTTTGTAACCAAAGGATTACCATTAAACCCATATAAAGAACACATAACATATAAAGGTAACTTGGGACATAAACATACTTAAGTGGAATAACCATACGATCGACTTCCACACATATCACTTAATGGAATAGCCATACGGCCAACTTCCATACATACTTAATGGAATAGCCATACGGCTGACTTCCATACCCAATGCATTGGAGGTTATAACGTAACCACCCATCCTGGTATTCACGGCACCACCCTTCATATGGTTTATCACGTAACCACCCGTCAAATGTCCAAGTACCATTATAAAAATCATAATACATAAAACAAATATAATGGGAAGATAACATTTCCACACTTTGATCACAATATATCACTTAAATATATTGACATAAAAAATCCATTATAAAAACAATTTTCAATAAAAAAATACATAAAAGAGTATATGGTATTTATTTCATTTAAAAAAAACATTACGGCTTGTTCAGGAAGCCAAAGACCAAATAATACTCGCGGCGACGGAAAAGGTTGTTGTCACTGCGTACGTTAAAAGAAACATTCCTTTTTGTCGTTTTGTAAAAAGCTTCATAGAAAAAGATTCCTTTTGTATAAAAGTAATAGTCAAAGGGGTTTATACACTGTATAAAATAAAGTTGTGTATAAAACGAAATATGCCTCAATGAAAGGAGATTGAGACGAAGTCCCTTACCTCGGGTCCGACTTGACTCGATCATTCTTTAACGTCCTGAATAATAAACTTAAGTTAATTTATATTTTCTTAAGAACCTATTTCATGTTAATTATTCCTTTTATATCACTTATTTCCATGTTATAAATATTATTTAATCATTTAAGTTAATAATGTTTGTTTTGTCGATATTTGGTTCTTAAGTCGAAAGTGGACTTCTTACAGTTACTTGTTATTCGTGTGGTCAAAGGTTCTTTATATCCAGAATGAAATTCCTGATTTGGATATCATATATATCATATATATCTAGAATATACATGTATTTATAATATCACATAATCATTTAGAGGTAAGAAATGAAATGCACCGTTCATGGAGACGGTAAGCCGTACGTACACATGAACGCTACTTTCATTTTTATGTCATATTGATGGAATTAAAACTAAATGAGAGGTATGTATATTTTAATTCAAGAATTATATTAAACATTTAGATGTAACATACATCATATATATCCATTATATATATGTACTTATAATAGTACATTACATTTGGGGATAAGAAATGAAATGCACCGTTCATGGAGACGGTAAGCCGTACGTATGCATGAACGCTACTTTCATTTATATCTCATACTTTAATGGAAAGAAATAATAATGATATAGAGGTATATTATAATTCCAGTATAACATCATATATAATAACTTTGAATCCATCCTTTATACGTCCCACATATGGCATTAACGAATCAAATCACTTTGAGGGGGCGGTAGTCCGCACTTCCTAAAATGAAATTATCGTGTTTACCCACAATGGAAACCATAAAGGTATACAAAAAATGAAAAATAAGGAAGCATAATGAAAACATAAACATAATATATATCATATATAAATAGAGTGACATCTTAATGGCCACCATTAAATGTGTTTAAAAGACGATTGAACAATCATCGTTTCGTGAGGCAGAAATTCGCCAACCACAGAAACAGTATGTTCTTTTACCATTAGATGTAGATGTGTGTAAGTGTAGATATAAAGCTTCTAATAAAAACATCCTAGTATATTGAAGATACTGTATTTGTTACAAAATAAATTAATAAAAAGAGTTTAGTGGGTTGGAGAAGCAAAATAAAACAAAAGAACACAAGTGAAGACATTACCTTAAAATCGGGTAACTCTCTTAGATTTGAGCTCAAAGGCTTCCTTGGGAAGACTTCTGCCCAAAGTGAGGCTTCAAGGAGTAAGAGAGGGATGTGGAGAGACAAAATGGGCAGGGTTTGGCCGAGCCGAAGTCTTTGGAAGTGTGGGTAAAGAGGTATAGGTGGGGGCCTTTTATAAGAGGAAAGAAGGGGCACTCTTGGAAAGTAAAGAAAAGTTACTTTATTTTCAAATGAGATTTGGATTTAAAAGGTCCCACATTGATATAATTCAAGGATAAGGTGATAAGGGTTCTAAATATACCCATCCAATAGGTTTTGGACATGTGTAGGTCATAGATTTTACATTATCTTTCCATTTTATTTAAATCCTTTATTAATGAGGTAATCAATGCATCATCATGATGTCATAAATAATTTAATATATTTAATGTCTAAAAATTATAAAAAAAATATCATGATGTAGGAAATAGTTTTAGCTTTCTAATGAATATTTATAGTCAAAAATATGACTTTTATAACCCCATGTAAATTTTTTTTTAGTAAAACATCTCATGTTTGTGTCATTTTTACTTTAACATTAAATAAAACGTTATTTATGTCATTTCCCAACCAAAGTGGCTCCATGGGGTCCCCAAGTTGACCCATGGATTTTTCTGGTCGGCCATGACACATCCAATGAGGGTAGGACATGTGTCAAGCTCATCTCATATTATTAAAACATTATTTTTACCTTAAACTACACTAATTACCTCTAATCGCGATTAAGAACTTAAAAGTTACTATTCACCAAAAAATTAATTTAATCTCATTGAACCACATTTTACTTATTAATGACAACCATGTATGTCGGATTTTTGAAAATCAAATTACAGAAGTGACAAAGTTTCATTTAAACGAAAAATCAGTTTCTTTAACTACCACTTAGTGGTTTCACTATTCATCAAAAATTGAAGTTTTTCAGAAAAATACCAAAACTTCACCCTAAGCTATATTTGATATTCTGAATTCAAAAATGATGTCTATTTTACAAAAATCAAATCATATAAGTCACATTAATTAATTTAATAATTAATTCCCACTGTCATGACAAATAGCGTGTTTTTATGAAACAATAAGTATCAAAAGATTGACACTAGTTTAAGTCCAATTTCAAAGTGAAATTGATTCCAATGACCACCATTGGATTAAATGGTAAAAATATATTATAATTTAACTTTAAAACCAATTCAAAAGATAATCTAATTATATAAATAAATTAGATTAAAAAGAGGTTTTGAATTAAAATACAACATTTTTTCACTATTCATTAAAAAATGAACTTTATCGGAAAAATACCAAAAATTCACAAAAAGTAAATTTTGATGTCCCAATCATAAAGAATAAGTTTATTTTGAAAAACATAGCTTATAAAATTGTCAAAAGATATATTTAAAAATGGTTTTCCATAAAAAGGCAGTAAAACAATCTTTTAAAAATATTAGTGTATTTCATGCTTAAGATTGGATTTATTTTCATTTTAAGCCTCTAAAACACTATCTAATTCATTAATAGGCACAGATAAAAATATCTATTGTTCATTACTTACTTGGGATGCTACATCCTTCCCCCCTTTAGAAAATTGCGTCCTCGCAATTTATTTACTTATCGAATAAGTGGGGGTATTTATCCCTCATTGCATTTTCAGATTCCCATGTTGCCTCTTCAATCATGTAGTTTTTCCACAAAACCTTTACCTAACGAATCACCTTATTACATAACACTTGCTCCCTGTGGTCAAGAATCTGGACCGATTGTTCCTCATAAGATAGGTTCTCTTCCATCTGAACTACCTCTGGACTCAAAACATGAGATGGATCTAGCATATACTTCCTCAACATCGAAACATGAAAAACATTGTGTACATGAGATAAACTCAGAGGTAAAGCCAATCGGTAAGAAACTGATCCAACTCTCTCCAGAATTTCATATGGTCCAATGAACCTTGGACTCAGCTTTCCTTTCTTACCAAATCTCATCACACTTTTCCATGGAGAAACCTTGAGAAAAACATGATCACCTACCTCGAAATATAGATCCTTCCTCTGGTTATCTGCATAACTCTTCTGCCTACTCTGAGCTGTTCTCATGTGTTTCTGAATCAACTAAACTTTTTCTGCCATCTCTTCTACCAATTCTAGTCCCATCAGCTTCCTTTCACCCACTTCATCCCAAATAGCTGGAGTTAGACACCGCTTCCCATATAATGACTCAAATGGTGCCATCTGTATACTGGAATGAAAACTGTTATTATAAGAAAACTCAACCAAGGAAAGATGTTGGTCCCAAATTCCCTGATAATCCATCGAACAAGCTCATAGCATATCCTCCAAGGTCTGAATTGTTCGTTCTGACTGCCCATCTGATTGAGGATGATAAGCTGTACTAAAATTTAATTCAGTACCCAACGACTTCTGAAGGCCTTTCCAAAAGTTAGAAGTAAACCTGGGACCACGATCAGACACAATGGAAAGAGGAACTCCATGTAACATGACTATCTCTTTAAGATACAAATGGGAAAGTTGATCTAGGGAAAACATATCTCGTATAGCAAGGAAATGAGCAGATTTGGTCAAGCAATCGACAATAACCCAGATTTCATTATTACCTCGAGATGTCTTCGGTAATCCCACAACAAAGTCCATGGATATATTCTCCCATTTCCACTCTGGCCCTGGTAAAGGCTGAAGCATCCCTTTCGGTAACTGCCGCTCTGCTTTAACCTGCTGCCAAGTCAAACACTTCACAGTAAAATTAGTAATATCTCTTTTCATTCCATCTCACCAGTAATACTCCCGCAAATCCCTGTACATCTTAGTACTGCCAAGATGAACTGAAAATGGGGAACTATGAGCCTCACATAACAACTCATTCTTCAACTGTGAATCACCAGGGACACATAATCTCTTCCCAAACCTCAAAACACAATCATTATCAATGTTGAATTCAGGCAACTTACCCTTCTGAACCAGCTCTACCTTTTTCTGCAACTCATTGTCTTGCTTCTGTGCTTGCTTGATTCTGTTTGATAGGGATGATCTCACTGATACCTGAAACAAAACAGAAGAAATTCCTGCACCAACAACTTCTATGCCAAAGTTCATCAAATCAAAAACCAAAGGATCTTGTTCCAAACGTAGCATGGTTAATGAAGCATTACTTTTCCGAATCAAAGCATCGGCCACTTTATTTGCTTTTCCTGGATGGTAGTGAATTGTACAATCATAATCCTTGATTAATTTCAGCCATCTCCTCTGTCTCATGTTCAATTCTTTCTGAGTGAATATATACTTTAAACTTTTGTGATCAGTATATATTTCACACTTTACTCCATACAAATGATGCCTCCAAATTTTTAAAGCAAAAAACAACAGCAGCTAATTCTAAATCATGTGTAGGGTATTTTACCTCATGAGTTTTTAACTAACGTGAAGCATAAGCAATTACCTGATCATTCTGCATAAGGACACAACCAAGTCCCTTCAATGAAGCATCACTGTAGATAACAAACTCACCATTCCTGGAAGGAATTTCCAAAACTGGATCATTCACCAATCTTCTTTTCAACTCCTGAAAAGAATCATCACATTCTTTTTTCCAGATGAACTTAACACCCTTACAAGTTATCTTAGTCATTGGACTAGATAACCGTGAAAAAATTTCAAAAAACCTTCGGTAGTAACATGCCAAACCAAGAAAACTACGGATCTCGGTTACATTTTTGGGTCTTGTCCATTCTTAAACAACTTTTTTTTAACAGGAAGAACAATTATGCCATCTTTTGAAACAATGTGACCCAGGAAAGAAATTTGCTGTAACCAAAACTCACACATGCTGAATTTTCCATATATTTTCTTTTCTTTTAAGGTTTGCAAGATAACCCTTAAATGACTTTCATGCTCCCATTTACTTTTATAAAACACCAAAATATCATCAATAAACACAACCACCATTTATCACCTGATTCAACTGAGCCATTACTGCAACAAACTGTTCAATTCTGATTTTGACCATCTCAGGATGCCGATTTGAAAGTTCATTTCCCTCTGTATGGCTTCCCAGAAAAGTTGTTCTGTTTCCTCTATGAAAAATCATTCTTAAAACAGAAATATCTTAGGCAAAGCAACATGGTAATATTTAAATGCTATATCATTTCAATCATACCATAAATTAACATATAATTTAACACTTTTCTAACTCCTAAAGTTGTCTAAACTGACCTTTGATACCAACTATAAGGCCCCGGACTTAAACAATACTTAATATTGAATTAAATGAATAATTCACATTGAGGATCTTTTCAGGTTTAGAGTTTTAGAGAATTAGAACATAAATATTACATCTCAAAAGATTACAAAGTATACAATTCTACTAAGTTTCCATAGAATAAAAAAACTCTTAAAAAGAAACATGTCTAGTTCCAAGTTTTATATAGAATGACTTTACCTTGATCCCATCCTTGACCCTATTCCACATTAGGTCCTGTGAAAAACATTTCAAAAAACTTGGGGTGAGCATAAAGAGCTCAGTAAGGGATACACAAAGAATGAAAACTGTTAGTTTATCAAAACAACAAGTAAACCATGTATACTTTATCAAAGTAATACTTTTCACCTTTATGAAGTAGTAAAAACTCTTCACTGAATAAAATATCATTACTTACCCTTTTTTAACCAAAGGATTACCATAAAACCCATATAAAGAACACATAACATATAAAGGTAACTTGGGACATAAACATACTTAAGTGGAATAACCATAGGGTCGAATTCCACACATATCACTTAATGGAATAGCCATACGGCCAAATTCCATACATACTTAATGGAATAGCCATATGGCCGACTTCCATACCCAATGCATTGGAGGTTATAACGTAACCACCCATCTTGGTATTCACGGCACCACCCATCATATGGTTTATCACGTAACCACCCGTCAAATGTCAAAGTACCATTATAAAAATCATAAGACATAAAACAAATATAATGGAGAGATAAAATTTCCACACTTTGATAAAAATATATCACTTAAATATATTGACATAAAAAATCCATTATAAAAACCATTTTCAATACCAAAATACATAAAAGAGTATATGGTATTTATTTCATTTAAGAAAAAACATTACGGCTTGTTCAGGAAGCCAAAGACCAAATAATACTCGTGGCGGCGGAGAAGGTTGTTGTCACCGCGTACGTTAAAAGAAACATTCCTTTTTGTCGTTTTGTAAAAAGCTTCGTAGAAAAAGATTCCTTTTGTATAAAAGTAATAGTCAAAGGGGTTTATACACCGTATAAAATAAAGTTGTGTATAAAATGAAATATGCTTCAATGAAAGGAGATTGAGACGAAGTCCCTTACCTCGGGTCGGACTTGACTCGATCGTTCTTTAACATCCTGAATAATAAACTTGAGTTAATTTCTATTTTCTTAAGAACCTATTTCATGTTAATTATTACTTTTATATCACTTATTTCCATGTTATAAACATTATGTAATCATTTAAGTTAATAATGTTTGTTTTGTCGATATTTGGTTCTTAAGTCGAAAGTGGACTTCTTATAATTACTTGTTGTTCGTGTGGTCAAAGGTTCTTTATATCCAGAATGACATTACTGATTTGGATATCATATATATCATATATATATAGAATATAAATGTATTTGTAATATCACATAATCATTTAGAGGTAAGAAATGAAATGCACCGTTCATGGAGACGGTAAGCCGTACGTACGCATGAACGCTACTTTCATTTCTATGTCATATTAATGGAATTAAAACTAAATGAGAGGTATGTATATTTTAATTCTAGAATTATATTAATCATTTAGATGTAACATACATCATATATATCCATTATATATATGTACTTATAATAGTACATTACATTTGGGGATAATAAATGAAATGCACCGTTCATGGAGACGGTAAGCCGTACGTATGCATGAACGCTACTTTCATTTATATCTCATACTTTAATGGAAAGAAATAATAATGATATAGAGGTATATTATAATTCCAGTATAACATCATATATAATAACTTTGAATCCATCCTTTATACGTCCCACATATGGCATTAACGAATCAAATCACTTTGAGGGGGCGGTAGTCCGCACTTCCTAAAATGAAATTATCGTGTTTACCCACAATGGAAACCATAAAGGTATACAAAAAATGAAAAATAAGGAAGCATAATGAAAACATAAACATAATATATATCATATATAAATATAGTGACATCTTAATGGCCACCATTAAATGTGTTTAAAAGACGATTGAACAATCATCGTTTCGTGAGGCAGAAATTCGCCAACCACAGAAACAGTATGTTCTTTTACCATTAGATGTAGATGTGTGTAAGTGTAGATATAAAGCTTCTAATAAAAACATCCTAGTATATTGAAGATACTGTATTTGTTACAAAATAAATTAATAAAAAGAGTTTAGTGGGTTGGAGAAGCAAAATAAAACAAAAGAACACAAGTGAAGACATTACCTTAAAATCGGGTAACTCTCTTAGATTTGAGCTCAAAGGCTTCCTTGGGAAGACTTCTGCCCAAAGTGAGGCTTCAAGGAGTAAGAGAGGGATGTGGAGAGACAAAATGGGCAGGGTTTGGCCGAGCCGAAGTCTTTGGAAGTGTGGGTAAAGAGGTATAGGTTGGGGCCTTTTATAAGAGGAAAGAAGGGGCACTCTTGGAAAGTAAAGAAAAGTTACTTTATTTTCAAATGAGATTTGGATTTAAAAGGTCCCACATTGATATAATTCAAGGATAAGGTGATAAGGGTTCTAAATATACCCATCCAATAGGTTTTGGACATGTGTAGGTCATAGATTTTACATTATCTTTCCATTTTATTTAAATCCTTTATTAATGAGGTAATCAATGCATCATCATGATGTCATAAATAATTTAATATATTTAATGTCTAAAAATTATAAAAAAAAAATCATGATGTAGGAAATAGTTTTAGCTTTCTAATGAATATTTATAGTCAAAAATATGACTTTTATAACCCCATGTAAATTTTTTTTTAGTAAAACATCTCATGTTTGTGTCATTTTTACTTTAACATTAAATAAAACGTTATTTATGTCATTTCCCAACCAAAGTGGCTCCATGGGGTCCCCAAGTTGACCCATGGATTTTTCTGGTCGGCCATGACACATCCAATGAGGGTAGGACATGTGTCAAGCTCATCTCATATTATTAAAACATTATTTTTACCTTAAACTACACTAATTACCTCTAATCGCGATTAAGAACTTAAAAGTTACTATTCACCAAAAAATTAATTTAATCTCATTGAACCACATTTTACTTATTAATGACAACCATGTATGTCGGATTTTTGAAAATCAAATCACAGAAGTGACAAAGTTTCATTTAAACGAAAAATCAGTTTCTTTAACTACCACTTAGTGGTTTCACTATTCATCAAAAATTGAAGTTTTTCAGAAAAATACCAAAACTTCACCCTAAGCTATATTTGATATTCTGAATTCAAAAATGATGTCTATTTTACAAAAATCAAATCATATAAGTCACATTAATTAATTTAATAATTAATTCCCACTGTCATGACAAATAGCGTGTTTTTATGAAACAATAAGTATCAAAAGATTGACACTAGTTTAAGTCCAATTTCAAAGTGAAATTGATTCCAATGACCACCATTGGATTAAATGGTAAAAATATATTATAATTTAACTTTAAAACCAATTCAAAAGATAATCTAATTATATAAATAAATTAGATTAAAAAGAGGTTTTGAATTAAAATACAACATTTTTTCACTATTCATTAAAAAATGAACTTTATCGGAAAAATACCAAAAATTCACAAAAAGTAAATTTTGATGTCCCAATCATAAAGAATAAGTTTATTTTGAAAAACATAGCTTATAAAATTGTCAAAAGATATATTTAAAAATGGTTTTCCATAAAAAGGCAGTAAAACAATCTTTTAAAAATATTAGTGTATTTCATGCTTAAGATTGGATTTATTTTCATTTTAAGCCTCTAAAACACTATCTAATTCATTAATAGGCACAGATAAAAATATCTATTATTCATTACTTACTTGGGATGTTACAGCGGGACTCCGGCGTGGTGGTCGACACCGGCCGGCCGCCCGGAGGCGGCGGCGCCACGGCGCGCCGCCGGCAGGAGCCCGCCGTGGCTGAAGCCGCGGCGGCGAGGGATTGGATCCCGCGACCACACGGGATCCAGGGGAGATGCGGCGTTGGGTGCTGCATCCGCGGAACAGAAAGGGGGGACCGCATCCCCCCCCTGCCCGACCCGCTGGCCGAGCTAGCGCACCCCCCGGCCGAGCCGGACCTGGATTTGGGTCGGGTCGACCCAGTTCGGGCCGACCCAGGGGGGTTGGGCCGGGTCGGACCGGGCCCAGACCCCCCACTTTAGACCGTTTTCGGTCTTTTGCCCATAACTTGAGCTATGGACCTCTGATCGATGCACTGTCAGTTGTGTAGGAATCCTTTGATTGAGACGGTCATTTAGGTATATTACGCTCAAGGTTTGGGTAAAGATTGGGTATGGCCGGATTGGTTCGAACCCGAAACCAACCGGGCCCTTGGAGCAGAAACGCTTATAACTTAAGGACCGGGTGTCTATTTGACGTGACGTCAAATGCGTCGAATTCCTATTAATGATACGGTCCTATTGGATTGCTCTGCTTGAGGTTTGGATTCGACTGGAGTACAGTTGGGTTGGTTTTAGCTTAAAAACCAACCGAGCCCCTCGGACGGAAAAGCCAATAACTCTCAGACCGGGCGTCCGATTGACGCACTGTTTGTCATGTTGGGTTTATTTTGAGGAGACAAAACTTTGGTATACATCAACTCTGGACTTTTTGAAAGTTGATGTATTGAATCTCTCTCTCTTTCTCGAGGAGCAGACCCTCTCGAAATCGAGAATGCTGTGTGCGGGAACCCTAGAGATGGCTTCGACTACGACGATGACGACTGCACTTGGATCCTCCGTGGGTTCGGCAGTGAGGATGACTGTACTTGTATCCTCTTTGGGTTTGGCAGCGACGATGAACGTACTGGGATACTATGTGGGTTTGACGATGATTGACTACTGTTCTTGTATCCTACGTGGGTCCGGCAGTATATGACCTCTGTACTTGTATCTTGTGTGGGTCCGGCAGAGTAGCTGGTCTTGTATCCTTTGTGGGTCCAACAACTTAGTTGGTCTTGTATCCTATGTGGGTCCGACAGCTTAGATGAATCAGTGGCTACATCTGATCATCTCTATCGCCTTACGAAGTGTATACCTGTGTGAGTTGAGTCTTGATTTTCAATCATTATCATCGATGTGATTATCTTGATTTCCTGTGTGGACCGGGTTGTGTTTTCCTGTGTGGAATGGATTGTTCTTGGGCTCGAGGGTTGGAGACGAACTGTACCTGATGACTTAGGTATATGTATGGGAATATACCTAAGCATAGTTGTTGATAGTTCGTGATTGTATCTTTCCTTTGTGGTTTATCCTTAGTGGATTCTGAGAGACCTTCGGGGGTCTCGGGGTCCCTACTGATTATCGTATACTCACCCATGCACGGGATATGGCTGCACTACATTGTGTTGGATGCAGATGATGGAAAACACTAATCAAGGTGGAGGCTTGTTGATCTGGATGGTACTCGTAGGTGGACCACTTAGCGGGACGTACATTGAGCGGACGACCGGACCCGAGGAGCTGAGGAGACTATCTGTACCCACCCTTCACATGGGATTTCTAGAGGATGACTCGGTGTTGATATTTTACTTACTGCTGTTGTAATTTCCTTTCAGTTGTACTGTACTTTCAGTTGGGTTTGTATACTGGCCCATTTACTTTTCAACACTTACCTTGTACCCAGTTTTTACTTAGTGCTTACTTCACTTGTGTACTCTGTTGTGTTTTTGTTTACTTTATAAAAAGGCAATGCCTTCCCTTTTTTTGGGATTTATGCCTTTGGTTCTAGTCGCCAACCCCTGGTCTATGGAAGGCGGGCTTGGGGTAGTCACGACATGGGCCCCGAGGATGGGTCATGACAAATTGGTATCAGAGGAGTCAGTTCTACCGTAGAACTCAGGACTCTGATAATTTCTTCTCTGTGATGCAATAGTGTTAAGAGTATTGAGTGTGGTTTTCAGTCTAGTGAGTCCAGTGTTGGTGTAGCGGCCAACATATCCATACACTGGGACCCTGACCTCTGATTTCCGACTCAGTGCACGAAAACACTGATTGCATGTGTGTTTCATTTCAAATGTTTTCTTTGTGATTAATTTATGTCAGCTCACTAGGTATATGGTACTAACCGTGGCGCACCTGTTTCTTTTTAGGATGGCCCCATGAAGGCAGCCAGCAAGGGTTCCTAGTTACGTGTGGGATGGTAGCCCACTGAGCAACGAGGCCTCGGTGCAGGGCCCTATTACAGCAGAGGGACCATCGGTACCTCTACCCACTGAGCCACCGATGCTACCCGCCCTAGCGGTGGAGAGTGCACGCCACCTGAGCACGTTGCATGAGTTTCAGAGATAGAGGATGCCCAGGTTTTGTAGAGAGATGGATCCTCAGGAATCTGAGGATTGGCTGGAGGCCATCGTTAGAGTTTTCAGAATGGTAGGGACACCAGAAGATCTTATGGTGGTCCTTGCCGCGAGTCTCCTACATGCAGCAGTAGGTAAATGGTCGAGCATGATGCTCCAGGTGCATGATGAGGCATATCTTCTATGGATGGACTTCGAGAGCCTCTTCCGCTCGGAGTTTTTTCCAGCCACCCTCCATGCGGTGCGCATCCAGGAGTTACTACAGCTGCGATAGGGCAACATGTCTGTAGCCCAGTACTTGGCGAGATTTACCGACCTCTTGCGCTACTCCACGAACATGGTACGCGACCCATTCTTCTAGGCCCGGACCTTTGAGAAGGGACTGAGGCATGAGATCAGAGCCTCGACGATTCCCCTCAGCATCCCGACGCAGGCGGGGGTGCTGGAGAAAGCCCTGTTAGTGGAGAGATTTCTCGCTGAGCAACTATCAATAGTGAGACCCACCGCAGGACGACACAGAGTAGAGTTTTCTGCAGCCGGCAGTCGACAGACGACGTAGGGGTCCAAGAGGACCAGGCCGACAGGTGGGCGACCTCAGGATTCAGGTTCAGGTGTGCGGGGCACACAACGCAGATCCAGCCTTACGAGGAGCAGATAGTGCTATGCATGCGGCGGGCAGGGCCACATGTCTCGTGACTGCCTGACCCGCCATGCAGATGAGCAGACAGTGGAGGGACCTCCTAGGAAGAGGCAGAGGTTTGACCGTGGTGGTTCTTAGGGAGCAGGTGGACGTGGCAGAGGAGCTGGCCGAGCATCGGGTGGTGGACGACGCTTCGAGGATCTACCACCACCACCCACAAGAGGTCCACCCCGACCATAGGGAGCTTGCAGACAGAGGTAGGCTCGGCTCTAGGCAGCAGAGGATTATGACCACGGTGCACCTGAGATGATTCAAGGTACTATCTGTGTCTACTCTACCCTTTCTGCAGTTCTTATAGACACAGGTGCGAGTCATTCTTTTATTGTCGCTGCCCTTGTTCGGAACTCAGAGATTCCGACAGAGCCGTTGGTTCGATCCTTGCAGCTAGAGACTCCTACGGGAGCAGACTCGATGATTATGCACTGGTGCTGGTAGTGTGAGCTTACTCTAGGAGGTGAGAGATTCGGCTGAGATCTTCTTGTATTGGCGTCGAGGCCTTACGACGTCATCTTTTGGGTATGGACTGGTTATCTACATTCCATGCTCAGATCGACCGTATTAGGCGCAAGGTGCGGTGTGTCTGTATGGATGGGACCCAGTTCACCTTCACCAGCGAGAAGGGAACCTTCACAGCACAAGATGGACTCATGTAGAGGAGAGGGCAGTCAATCACACGTCAGTTGGCTAGTCTCATCCTCGGAGCAGTTGACGTACGAAGTCCGAGTTTTCCTGTAGTGGTGCATCAGCATGCGGACGTTTTTCCTGATGATGTTCCAGGACTACCTCCTCGTAGGGAGGTAGATTTCTATATAGTGGTGTACCCCTAGACATCACTGATATCCACTCCATCATATCGGATTGCTCCCGCTGAGCTTCGTGAGTTGCGGGTACAGTTGGAGGACTTACAGATGAAAGGTTTCATCTGACCCAGTGTTTCACCCTGGGCTTCTCCGGTTCTATTCGCCAATAAGGTGGATGGGGGCTTGAAACTATGTGTCAACTACCGTCTCCTGAACCAGGTGACCGTGAGGAACAAGTATCCACTTCCGAGGATTGATGACCTCTTTGAAGCTCAAGGGAGCATGTTGGTTCTCGAAGATAAACCTCAGGTTAGGCTATCATCAGCTCTGAGTTCGGGACAAGGATGTGTAGAAAACGACCTTCATGTGTCGGTATGGCCACTATGAGTTCTTGGTCATGCCCTTAGGTGTGACAAACACCCCAGAAATGTTCATGAGTCCTATGAATAGGATCTTCTAGCCCTATCTCAATCGGTTTTTCATAGTCTTCATTGACGACATACTGATATACTCGACCACCAAGGAGGAGCATGCCTACCACTTACGGGTTGTACTGGATACACTCCGAGAGCACCAGATTTATGGTAAGCTCTCAAAGTGCCAGTTCTGGCTTTGAGATGTTCACTTCTTGGGGTACGTCATCTCAGAGGCGGGATTTGCATTTGATCCCGCAAAGGTCGAGGCGGTACTTGCTTGGGAGCCACCCAGGAGTGTGACAGAGGTGCGGAGTTTCCTAGGTCTGGTTGGGTATTATCGGAGATTTGTGCCAGACTTCTCCAGAGTTGAAACACCGCTTTCATATTTGACGAAGAAGGGGAAACACTTCATGTGGTTAGGCAGATGTCAGCAGAGCTTCTAGGAGTTGAGGCTGATATTGACCAGTGCGCCCATCTTGAGGCTACTTGAGGAGGGCGTAGGGTACGTAGTTTACTGCGATGCATCTGGGACTGGGCTTAGGTGTGTCCTAATGCAGGAGAAAGCAGTGATCACTTACTGTTCATGGAAGTTGAGTCAGCATGAGCAGAACTATGCTACCCATGACCTGGAGTTAGCAGAAGTGGTCTTCACCCTAAAGATGTGGCGGCACTATCTCATGGGAGAGCGCTTTACAGTCTAATCAGACCACTAGAGTCTCAGGTACATTTTATCACAGAAGAACCTAAATATGAGACAACGAAGATGGATCGAGTTCTTCCAGGATTATGACTTTGAGATTGTCCATACTCCTAGGAAGGGGAACGCTGTGGCTGATGCTCTCAGCAGGATATCGGGCATTCAGCTACTTGGAGAGGTAACGGAGCAGTTAGCCGCTTTGTAGATATCCTTCATGGATAGATATGGGAAATACTATCTTCAGTCCCTCACAGTCACTCCTCCACTACTTCAGTGGGTCAAAGAGGCATAGCGTGGGGACGTTGACTATGAGGCGCGACGTGCTCAGATATCCTCAGGGCTGGAACCCGATGGATTTTCTGAAGGCGGGGAGCACATCGTCCTCTTCTGGAGACGTACCATGGTACCAGTTGCACTGCAGGAGGAGGTGCTGAGGGAGTTACACACATCCCCTCTAGGGGTACATTTAAGAGTAGCGAAGATGTACCAGGACCTCAGACGACAGTACTGGTGGCCAGGTATGAAGAAGGCTCTGGTAGAGTTCGTTTCTCGATGCCTCACTTGTCAGCAAGTGAAGGAAGAGCACCAGGTACCTGCAGGCTTGGTACAGCCCTGAGAGGTCCTAGAGTAGAAGTGGGACGGGATATCCATGGATTTCGTGACGGGGCTTCCACGTACTTCTAGAGGACATGACACCATCTGGGTGATCGTAGACTGAATCACCAAGTCAGCCCACTTCCTACCGATCAGAGAACAGGGCTCAGTAGAGAGCTTGGGATGCCTCTATGTTAAGGAGATCGTACGTCTTCATGGTGTTCCATCATCTATAGTCTCCGATCGAGATGCTCTCTTTACTTCCCGACTTTGGAAGGGGTTGCAGGAGGCCTTTGGGACGCAACTACGCCTGAGCACTGCCTCTCACCCACAGACGGATGGCTAGATGGAGAGGACCATTCAGACACTCGAGGACATGCTCTATGCATGTGTCCTTGACTTTGGTTGCAGCTGGGAGGATCACCTACCCTTTGTGGAGTTTGCGTACAACAATAGCTACCACTCCACCATCAGGATGACACCTTACGAGGCACTGTACGAATGACTATGCAGATCACCTATGTGCTAGACTGACCCTGGGGAGTCAGCACTCGTAGGACCAGATATGGTTCAGGCTATGACGGAGAAGGTGCAGATCATCCAGGAGTGGATGGGGACTGCACAGAGCAGACTGAAGTCCTATGGTGATAGGAGGCAGAGACCACTGGAGTTCAGGATGGCAGCCACGTTTTCTTATGGGTCTCACCTCGATGTGGATTATGGAGATTTGGCCACGGCGACAAGTTACCTCCGCGCTTCATCGGACCATTCCAGGTCCTCAGCAGGGTAGGTGAGTTGGCTTACCGCCTGGCCCTTCCACCTCAGCTGCATTGGGTGCATGATGTCTTTCGCGTATCTCAGCTGAGGAGATATGTGCACGACCCGAGACATATCATCGACCACAGGGAGTTGGACATCGATGACGGGGTGACTTTTGCGGAGGTCCCAGTGGAGATCAAGGATCGATAGGAGTGGGTTCTACGTGGATGGTCGATTCCTCTGGTGCACAATTGTTGGCATCACGAGAACCTCTAGGAGAGCACATGGGAGCATGAGGCTCAGATGCGTGCTCAGTACCCTCATTTGTTCCCCTAGTTTATATTTTAGATTTACGAGGATGCAAATCCATGAGATGAGAGTAATTTAAAGACCCGGAAATTTCAAGGAATTTTTTTAAAAAATACTTCGGAATTTTTCAAGTCTGTGGCTTCTGACGACACTTGATTCCAAGGCCCGGTGTGCCTGGAATCAATTTCCAAAGTTTAGTTCAGGTACGTTCAGGGAACGAACGAGCGAGTTTTTCTATCTTTTGAACCGGTGCTCGAAATTAAAATACGAGGGAACCGATGAATTCGCAACTCTAGTAATTTCTTAACGGGATCCTTACCGTTGTTGCGTCCGCATGGGAGGAGAAGTTAATTTTTGTGGGTTTATTTAATAAGTAAATAAAAAAATTGTCGGAACAATTTTTATTTCATAAGGAGGTCTTCCCTCCCATGGGTAGTTAAGGGTGGGGCCCACATCCACTTAACTACCCAAGTGTGGATGTTAGAGAGGTGGGGCCCACACGAGTCCCACCATTTAATTTCCTCTAATATCATTAAGAACCCCCCATTAATTGGAAAACCCCCATTTAACTACCAACGCGTTTAATAATGGGGAACCTTCTCTCTCCCTTGTTAAATTAATTGTCATCACGTTATTAAATGTGGTGAATTAATTCTGGGATTTTCTTTGTGTGTGTAATTAAATAATAGGAGGAACGTATTATTTAATTTGGGGAAGAACATTTGTTGTGCGGGAGAGCTTTGGAGATTTAGGAAGAACGCCGGTCTCTGACAAAGAATGATGAAGAACGCCGATTCTTCGAAGATTGATGATGCGCCACCCTTTCTCTTCTCTGTGATAAGAGAGGAGACACTGCTTCCTCCTCGGCGTGCTCTGACGAGGCCTACGATCCACTTCCCCGCAACGCCATCTACTGCAACACTGACATCCGAAATCAACTGTTGAGGTAGGGGAATTTGTATAAATTTCATTTTGTGACTTTATACCCTCGGCATGGCGTGCAAATTGTTTGGTGATGTTTAGAACCACTAACGCGGTGGGTGCAGACTAACGAACAAGTCTGAACCCACCGCTACTTTGTTATTGATGTACGGAATATTTGGCGATGACGAAGAGGGACCGAAATGGCGATTGGAGGCCTTCGCAGTGATGTATGGGTCCCGAGGCGACTGTAGGTACAGATGGGAGCAAAATCAGACCACCAGAATGACTCCGGTGGCCTGCAGAAGTCTCCGGCGGCACGGGACGCCAGCGCCCCGGCGCACCGCTGGCAAGAGCCCACTGCAGCTGAAGCCACGGCGGTGAGGGGTTGGATCCCATGGCCGCGTGGGATCTAGGGGAGATGCGGCATCGGGCTCCGCGTCCGCAGAACACAAAGTGGGGATCACGTCCCACCCTGCTCGGCTCACTGGCCGAGCCAGCGCACCCCCCGGACGGGCCGGGGCGGGTCGCGCGGTCCGGGCTACGCCCAGCCGAGCCATGCCACGTCCAGCTGGGCAGGGTTGTGCCCTACCAGGTGGGCCCCAGACCCGGGTCGGGTCGACCCAGGGGGGTTGGGCCGGGTCGCACCTGGCCCAGACCCCCCACTTCAGACCATTTTCGGTCTTTTTACCATAACTTGAGCTATGGACCTCCGATCGACGCACCGTCAGTTGGGTTGGAATACTTAGATCGAGAAGGTAATTTCAGTATATTAAACTCGAGGTTTTGGAAAATTTTGGGTTTGACCGGTTTGGTTTGAACCCAAAACCAACCGGGCCCTTGGAACGGAAACGCTTATAACTTAAGGACCGGGCGTCCATTTGACGTGCCATCAACTGCGTCAAATTCCTCTTGATGAGACAGTCCTTTTGGATTAATAAGATTGAGGTTTTTATGAAACTGATGTATGGTCGGGTTGGTTTTAGCTTAAAAACCAACCAGCCCCCTGGGACGGAAAAGCCAATAACTCTCAGACCGGGCGTTCGATTGGCGCACCATCTATCGCATTGGGTTTCTTTTGATGTGACATAACTTTGGGATACATCAACTCTAGACTTCTTGATAGTTTATGTATCGAATCTCTCTCTCTTGATCAAGTAGTGGACCCTCCCGGAATTGAGCATGCTGTGTGCGAGAACCCTAGAGCTGGCTGCGACTGCGACGATGATGACTGCACTTGGATCCTCCGTGGGTTCGGTAGCGAGGACTACTGTACTTGGATCCTCCGTGGGTTCGGCAACGACGACGACCATACTGGGATCCTCTATGGTTTTGACGGTGATTGACTACTGTCCTTGTATCCTATGTGGGTCCAGCAGTATATGACCTCTGTACTTGTATCCTGTGTGGGTCTGGCAGAGTAACTGGTCTTGTATCCTTTGTGTGTCCGACAACTTAGCTGGTCTTGTATCCTATGTGGGTCCGACATCTTAGATGAATCACTGGATACATATGATCACCTCTATCACCTTACAAAGTGTATACCTATGTGAGATGAGTCTTGATTTTCAATCATTATCATCGATGTGATTATCTTACTTTCCTGTGTGGATTGGGTTGTGTTTTCTTGTGTGGACTGGATTGTTCTTGGGCTCGAGGGTTGGAGACGAACTGTAACTGATGACTTAGGTATATGTATGGGCATATACCTAAACAGAGTTTTTGATACTTTGTGATTGTATATTTCCTTTGTGGTTTATCCTTCGTGGATTCTGAGAGACCTTTGGGGGTCTCGGGGTCCCTACTGAGTATCATATACTCACCCTTGCATGGGCTATGCCCAAACTACTTTATGTTGGATGCAGAAGATAGACAACACTGATCGAGGTTGAGGCTTGTGGAGATGGACGGTACTCGGAGGTGGACCACTTGGAGGGACGTACATGGGGCGGACGACCGGACCCGAGGAGCTGAGGAGACTATCTGTACCCACCCTTATGGTGGGATTTCCGGAGGACGACTCGGTGTTGTTGTTTTACTCACTACTGTTGTAATTTTCTTTCAGTTGTACTGTACTTTCAGTTGGGTTTTTATACTGGCCCATTTACTTTTCATCACTTACCTTGTACCCAGTTTTTACTTAGTTCTTACTTCACTTGCGTACTCTGTTGTGTTTTTGTTTAATTTATAAAAAGGAAATGCCTTCCCCTTTTTTTTGGGATTTACACCTTTGGTGCTAGTCGCCAGCCTCTGGCCTATGGATGGCGGGCTTGGGGTAGTCACGGCATGGGCCCTGAGGACGGGTCGTGACAAGTTATTACACCATGATAATTTCTAAATCACTTTTTATATGTTCTAAAACACCATCAAAAATTGTTTTTTTAGTTGAGCCAAAAAATATTATCATTGATATAATTTTTTGAAAAATATAGTTTATTTGAAAATATTTTTTATAAAAATATTTTGGTCAAAACTTCCTTTAAAAAAATTATTTTGAAGTAAAATTTTTAAAATTCAAACATAATAAGAACTCATGGCTTGTTTTATTCTGAAAATTGATTTGGTAAGTTTGAATACATGATATATAAATTTAACACCTTTAGAACCAGGGGATTGTTCAACACAAATGTTCAACTGAAAAAGTTTATTTTTAAAATTTATTTTTTTGTCCTTTTATAATAAGTAAAGTCAAGATATGTTTTGAAGGCTAGTAAGATTTGAATAGATTCAAGTCTATCTACTAGTGAAAAAGTTTTACCATAATTTGTGCCTTATTCTTGAAAATAACCTTTTGAAACAATTACCAACTTATTACTTAATATAATTCCATTTTCATTATAATTATTTATAAAAACTTATTTTACACCAATATTTAAAAGTTATTTATAACTTTTAATGAAATTAAAAACTTGATTCCATTAAAATTGATTTATCAATTCCTGTGTAGACCCAATCCAAATTTCATCACCTAAATAATCATCTACCATTTTAGGTTCAAATTGAGATAGGAATACATGATGATCACATTGATTTCTTAACAAACATGTAGTTTTTAATGGTTGTGTTACATCTCCAATGATATAATTAGTGGGATGAATCCTTAAGATTGATTGGTTCTGAGTTAAAGTTTTAATTTGATCCTCAACTATCAGTTGTATATCTCCCATTAAATTTTTGTCTAGATATTGAAAATCCATTGAAGTTACTATAAAAGGGTTTAATACCAATGGTTGTGAATTAACTTGTGGTAAAATTATAATAATTATTTTAAAAAAATCATCTAGAGTATTAACTTTCAGATGTTTTTGTAAAGAATAAAATGATCGATTTCATTAAAACAGAAATGACCAATTTCTTCAATTAAATTTATTTATTTATTAAAAACTTCATAGGAATTACTAGTTATAGAATAACCAAATAATGTAACTTCATCATCCTTATGGAAAAATTTATAAATTTTATATTTACTATTCAAGATGAATAATTTATATCAAAATACTTTTAAATAATAATGTTTTGTCTTTCTTCCAGTCCATAACCCATATGGTTTTTTATTTAGAAAAGGTCAAAGTAAAACATTATTTTTAATATAAGAATATGTACTCACTAATTCAACCCAAAATTATCTATAAATAGAATATTTATTCAATAATATTTGAATAATTTTCTAAATAATTATATATCTTTATTATACTACACCATTTAGTTAAGGTTTTATTGATGATAAAAAGTTATGAGTAATACCTATATTATTACAAAAATTTTTAAAATAGGAGTATAAAAAATCACCACCATGACCACTCTAGATATTAATAAAAGGTATTTTATTATATTTTTTAATGGAAACATTAAAATATTTTAAATTAGATAGTAGTTTATATTTTTCTGTGATAAAATATACCTATATAAATCTAGTGTAATCATCAACCAAGATATACTCATAGTGTTTCACTCCAATATTCCCAGTTTGTGTAGGAATGAATAAATACATGTAAACTAAAAATAAATCTTAAAAATTTGAGACTTCACTTTTAGGTTTAAAACTAGACTTTTATTTCTCACCAAATCGACAAGGTTCACAAATTCTAGAAGTATTAAACTTATGTTTTGGTAGTTCTATAACACGTCCTTTCCTAGAAATTGTAGATGAAGTATAAAAGTTATTATTTCATAATATTCTATGACACAACCAATATTAATATTTGGTTTCAATTAAATAAGGTAAATTATTAATTATTATAAGTTAAGTGCATATAAATTCTCATGTCTATTAGAAAAAATAATAAAAATACCTTTCAAATTTTGAACTGTACTATTTTCATTCTGGAAATTCACAAGGTATTCATTATCACATAGTTGGATAATGCTTATAAGGTTTTGATTAAGTCCTAAAATGTATAAAATATGATATATTGTGGGTTTTAAATGAAAATAAACACAACCAATTCCAATGATTTCACTTTGTGTATTATTTTCAAAAGTTACTCGTCTCCCATTTAACCTTTTAAGATTCTGAAATTTGGAATTATCGCCAGTTATATATTGAGACAAACCACTATACATGTACTTTTTGTTATATTTTCTAGTAATTAAAACATTTTCATAAAAATAATAAAAATAATTTCTTATTACACAAACCTTCTTAGGCCTGGTTAGGTTAAAAAATATTTTTTTGGAACTCATAATAGTCCAACTCTTTTGTGTTGAACGATTGCTAGTTATTCAGATATAAAATCTCTATGAAAAAAAACTTAGTTTAAAGAAAAATATTTTTACTAGTGACCTACCCTTCTTCATTTATTATAAAATGGTTCACTTTTAGGTACAAATTAATTTTAATGGAAATACAGATTATCATAAGTAAAATCTATTCCGTTAGAAGTTATTGAAGGTTTCAATTATTTATAATTTTTTGAAAAATTTTCTTTACCAGAAGTAAAGTTCACAAGAGTTTATTTAGAATTATATTTATAATTTAATTCTGATTGATTTTTAGAAACATCAAAAGTTAACTTCAAAATACCTTTATTTGATTTATTAAAATTTTCCTCATCCCAATCATAGTTATTTTCCAAGATTTTATTTTCCTTTTCCATAAGGTTTATATACTAACCATTTATTCAGAAGTAGGAATATAATAATCATCATAGGATTTATTATTTTCATTATCCAATGGTTTTTATTTTTTATCATCATATGAAGTTGAATAATCCTAAAAATTATAAGTAACTTTCAGCCTCAATCTTGAAGGCCTTTATATTTTTATTATATTTTGGATAATCTCTCTTTTTAAACTAGGTTGATAAGGAACACTACATGACTTGTAGGACTAGAGGAATAAGTACAAGAAATGATCTAGGGTCCCTTGACTAGAAACATAGTATAACCCCTCCCATATAAATGTTTTAGCTAATGATCCCAAGATTCCTACCACACAATATTGATTATAATGCATTTCTCCATGTTGAATTACACGATGCCTGATACTGATGAAAAATTCCATACCCTCTAAATCATATAAATCCAAAAAGATATGTAGGTGTATAACATATGATCTTATATCCTCATATATGTTCCATATTGTGAATATTAAATCTTCCTATCACCCAAGAAAGGACCATGACCACCACCAAATCACCACTCAATTGCTATGTTTTTCAATCGCTGTGGCCCTTGCACTATCAATACCACCCTTAATGAGACACCAAAATCTAATTTCCTCACTGGTAATCCTACTCACCCATCGCCTCCGAGGATGTTTTGTCAAGATACCACCATCACCAAGTTGATCTTCCCAATTCACTGCCATCACTACCGATCCTACTCATCTGTTTCCATCAAGGATGCACCACAAAGCCATCTTATATCACTGAGGTTCATTCCTAATCACTACTAATTCCACCTTTTCCATTTCCACGGTCCCCCTCCCATAACCATATTCCAAAAAATAAAGCACCCCCTGAGGACCAAATTCCTCCACCGAATCCACCCCCATTCATATTTACACATTGAGCCCCAAATATTTTTGGCTTCTAGGATAATATATGGGGCTTGATATAGGATTATGGGGATGCCTTGTCACTTGGACAAACCCCAACTAAAATTATTAGTAAATTCCAGATCTAATGTTATTTTTTTAAAATACTATATAGTTACCTTATCCATAAATCATATTTTATCCTTCCTAATATATGAATAAAAATAAACAATATTCTAACTATATCTCACACTATCTTCTGATGAATTATTAAATGTTTTATAACCTTCACAATAACTCTATGTGTCCAAGTATTTCAGGTTCTTCTTCTCTCTACTTTTAAATTAATTTTCATAATTTTTTATCTTCCTTATTTAATTAGTATTAGTCTAGTCTAATATGATATGCCTTCTTCTATTCATAAAAAATATTATATGAAGAATATTTCTTATCATGTTTTCCTTTTCCAACTTTGCAAGGAGTATATCAATTTTTTTTATTTCTTTCTTCATTCTTCTAGAGTGTTTATTGGTCATAATTTCATAGTTATCTAAACTACTTATATCTAAATGATTATATTTCTTCTTTTAAACTTGAGATTTAGAAACATCAACACAATAATTAAAAACATCATAAGTATAATTACTACAAGAAGATTCAAAATATACTCCATTATTTTATTTATATTTTTATGTATCTCTATTTCCTCTTTAATTCAAACTCCTTTGACATTATATCAATAAACTTTTCAATAAGATGATATATATTTTTTATTTATTTATCACATAAATATTGTAAACTATTTATATTAGTTATAAAATAATGATTCATTTGAGTCACTATTTCCCTAGGTATAAAATAAAAAGCATGATAGTTTGCTCCCAATATAGCTATTTGATTTTATAACACTTTATAAGTTACAAATTGTGTAACCTCTAACTTATTCTAAATTCCATTTTCAACATCACAAGATAATATTTGAATATATATATTTATGTTCATAGAACACAATAGAGTATTTATCACTTTATTATTTACATGATATTCCATATTTTCTTCATGACAAAAACAAATCACCTCTTTTTCTAGAAGACTATAATTTTCCGCCATCACGAGAAATTATAAACACCAATATTAATGATATAATGTTTCATATGATCACACCCATATTAATAATCTTATCCATCAAATATATGTGGTTTTATTGGATTTAAATTTTTATGATTTCCAATTGGAAGTCCTGCCATAAAAAAAGACAACATTTATTCTACAGTATGGTTAGTGTAAGGAAATTGAGATAAAGTTTTGATAAACTAACATAAAATATAAACTAATACCAAATAACATTATTAGTTAAGATATGATTATTCTTATAATTTAGTAGAAAATATCTCTAATACCAAATTTTTTCCAAATATTTATTGAGATATATTAGGAGGAAACACTATGATGGGGGGGGGTAAATTTTAGTTAGAAGTCAACTTGAAAATTTCGAAGACCCACATATTTTACATTAATAATAAATATTATCTTTTGACTAGGTTACAATCTGTTAGAGTATATAAATTCAATAGGAATTAAAAATATTGTAAATTTGATAACTTCCAATGAAGTTAATAAACACGGTGAAAAAATTATTAAAACAATGCATAGAGCACCGAGTCACAATTTGTACACTTATAAAAAAGATATTATAAAACAAACCCACTTTCAATTTAAGTGGTAAGAATGTATGTAAACCTAAATTTATGAATCTTAAATTTTATACCTATCATAATTTTTGTCTTCCTATCCTTGGAATCCCCCTACTTGAACTCGTTGAATCGTTCTATGTCTTCCTATCCCAAGACACCTTCAATCCAGTATGATCAGAAATACCTAGATCTATCTTCCAATACCTATAATCCATCTACATATAAGTTGATTGTATGCTTCAAACATGAAGAAATTTCTTCCTATCATAATTCCTGAATCTCAATAATCAAAAAATTAAACCATTATAAAATAAACTAAGATATTTACAAGGAGAAACTCACACAATAGTAGCTCTAAGATAAATTCTGATAAAGAAATTTACAACAATCATAAGTATTCTCAAGAAAAAAAAATTTCATAGATTCAAAATAAACATAAAATTTTGAATCATCAAGTCTTATATTATTTCTACATAAAGTTGTAGATCTATTTAAAGTATTTGTTGTTATAAACTACAATGTTTGATTCTAATTTATTCAGGATCAGTTGTAACTGCATCAAATGATTCATCAATATTTTTAATGTAATTATATTAGTTAATCATATTTTGATATAGTATCTTAAATCCCAAACGATCATGTAGGATTTATTTAAAATAATATAATATGTGTGTTTTCATCACAATGAAGAAAGTTGGTTTTGTTGATAAATATCATTATTGATTACACATGATTGAAGATGAATAATGTTATAAATTGGTTCTTGGGAGATTGGTTTATCCTAATAGATATGTAAAAGGTGAATTTTTTACAACAAGATTAATTGATATTAATGCTTTAATTTCTAATAAATAGGTGATTAGTCAGGTGGAAGAAGTCTGGAATCAATTCGGAATTGAATAACTACGAGTTATATTGCACAAGATTGTAACAAAATCAAGATAGTAAGGCCACACCCATAGTGGAGGTCATGTTTATGAGAAGTATGATCAACATGGTAAATCCCATTCCTTGGTTAGTGGCTATGGTGAATACAAAGATAAGAATTTTTGTGACCAAATCGACAACATTAGGTGTATAGAGAAGATAATTCCTAGAACATGAAACTAGAAAGGGACCATTCTAAAGTGACCCCTTGGAGGAGTTATAGTTCACCTATAAAACATGACCGAAGTATAATTACCATGATCATACTAAGAGAATCCCTGGTTAATAGCAGGAGTATTAAGCCAACATGGTTAGTATGATTGTGGAATATGATAGTGTTCAATATGTTGAGTTCAAAATAGCCAAAATTTTTACAACACACTATAATTATGATTCTTTAGTAGAGCACATGTTATAACATAAATAATTGTAGTTCAAAGGGGGCTAAAATGAGATGGCCCATTCCATGGATGTAGGTGAGTTAGTTTGAGATAATCCCTATGTAACATGAGAAATACCAAAAAGTGTGTGGTGATTCTCAAGGAATTCATGGTTGAAAAGTGGAGTGGAAGGATAAAAATGGACAAATGATTGGAGAGTACGCCCATGGTGTTTGGTGTTTTAAAGGAATATGAACAAGGATTCTACACTAGTCCATGGTGAAAAGTGTCTCGATGGGTAACACATAGATTTCATAAGAAATAAATTAGAAAATGTATTATTTGGATGTTTAATGATTCATAAATCATGTTTATTTGTTTTATACCCTAATCCAAGATAATATCAAAGGATATTTTCAACATTTATGATGGTAGATTAATTGTATAATTAATTTACACTATAAGTGGATAGAGAATTATATGAATTGGTTATTTTTTTGAATGCTAATAGAGAAGTACAAGAAGGATTTATACTATAATGATGATGATAGACATCTATATGATTGGGAATATGGACTCCTTATTCAAAGAAGAGAAGACCGATTAACAGAGAGAGAGACCTGAGCTTATAATGAATATCCAAATCTCTATGTAGAATAATTTTTTGTTCTAAGTGCAGGGATGGAAATTGTTTAAGAATTATTTGGAATCCATTAAATAATTTTCCAAGTAAATTTTCTCTTTTTTGTTCCTATAAAAAAGTGAAGGGTATTCTATATTTTCTCTGTAAAGTGAAGAAGTTGTGATTCTTCAATAAGTTATTCAAATATTATAAAGGATCAGCCCAAGTGAACATTAAAAAAGTATATATCTATATTCTAGGATTCATTCCATACAAGTTATTCGAGAGAAGGGACCAATATTCTGATAAAATATATGGGGATATATCCCAGAGTAGTGAGAAAAGGAGGATGAAGTAGCAGTGAGAAAGCAATGAGCCTTGGGTGATAGCGAGTCAACCCTAAACTTTGTAAGGTAGTGATCCCGACTAAAGAGTGACCTAGCCAAAACCCCAGTATTGTTCAGTAAGGATAGTGTATTTTGGAACATGACATAATTCTGATTCATACTCCTTGAATGTATCATAGTGAGGGTGAACTATGTAAATTATCATGTCCCCATTTACTTTATGTATGCAAAACAAAATGGGTCAAGAAATATGAAGAACATATATTAAAGAAAAGTGCAAGAGAAATATGAATAAGATCAAAGTATAAAGAAATAGAAGTGACCCTCATGGTTTAAAGGTCAAGATCATTTTGGGAAAGTGAGATATTAAAATAATAAGTGTTTGAATTTGATAAGTCTAGTACACCTTGGTTTAACCCAAATGAAGGTAATCTCAATCTAATCCAATATTGAAGGGTGATTAGTCACTGAAAGTGGCTAATATTCATTGTTAAGATCTTAATATTAATGTATTTAAAAGTTCATAAACATCAATTTTAGTCCAATTCAGAAATTGAACTTCATTTCCCATCATTGTGCAATTCATGCTTAAAATGTCAATTTGGGCCCACACAATACTTTGCTTTTGGAAATTACAATATTCATCATTTTAATTTGAAATTTTGGGATATGATTTATCACTTTGTTTGGAACATTTTATCTTTTAGGTCCGATGGATTAATCCCAAAGGAAGATGGAGAATTTTGCGCCTGAAGGCAGAAACTTGGTAGAAAAAGCATAATGGGCCTAAGGCCCATCAAAGAAATGTGGGGCCTAGAAACCAATCCCAATGAAGCTCAAATTTATACAGTAGAAAGATAAAAATATGAGGATCATTTTATTCAACTGTGGCCGGAGCTAATTCTGATGTTTTCATGATGATAAAGGGATATGAAGTTAAGATTTAAATGGTGGACTCGTCATTAATGCACAGAAATCAGTCCCACCATTTCGACCATAACTTCCAAACGGCTGAGCCAACTTTCCTGAGATTTTGCGATCTTCTAGAAGACACATGGACAAAGATATTTTATATTTATGACACCATCGGATTCGGCCATATGAAGTGTCAAACGCACACGTCAAAATGGAGGACGAATCTGGACAGTTTTCCGGGTCAACTTCGAAACGTCAATTTCCTTTTGATTCTTCACCCTCCTTTTGACTCTCTTAATTGTTGGGGGGTGAATTTAATGTTGGGGGTGGATCTAAGGCTCCTAATATGCCTATATAAGAAGATGGTGGTGAATGAAATTATCATCTAACATTTTCCTTTGAATCCATGTTTTTCTTTCAATTGTAATTTCCCGCTTTCGTTTTGTAATGGCATCGTCAATTTCTCTAATGTAAGTTTTTCATTCACATTTAGTATTTTAATAAAATTTCTTCTTCTTCTTCACTTTTTATTTTCCTTTTATTCACACGTTGATACCGTTGAATCTTAGTGTGAATTTATTCACACCCGCACTTGTGAATTGATCACACAACGGTGGAGTGTTCATTTTGATTAATGTTTTTTTTCTTTCTTCTTCAATCCCGCTTCTTTAAGTCAATTACCCGCTTCAATTGATAGAATAGCATCAATGGAGGGCTAACATTTTATGGGTTGATCCTAGGGAGTTGCATGAGTTGTATTGAATGTTATTTGATGTTCTTAAATTCTTAAATTTGTTCTTTATTTTAAGAGTTCATTTATTTGATTTATCTTTTTCTTTATCTTCACCGAATTTAACGACGACACATTTTGAGTGCTAGTACGATCCAATTCCTTGGAGTGCTCATTTAATTGATCCTCTAAGTGAATTGGTGATTAGCCTTGAAATTGTGTATGGATTAAATCGGAGAATGATATTGAGGAATTATTTCATTTAATGGATACCTCTTGAACCGATGAATAGAAAATCAAATGAAAAAAAAATACATCCAATCAAGCCCAAGAGAAAACCTAGGATCAACTCACATTAATTAGTTGTTTTAATTCAAGTAATTTTATTTTTTTTGTTCTTTAATTTAAATAAATATTTCTTCAAATCAATCAACACCATAGTTGGCCACTTCATAGCCAATCCCGCATCTAATCAAAGTGTCTCAAGGTTTCTTCTTCGGTCCCTGTGGATTCGACCCCTACGTGTACTACATCGACCGCTATTACCAGTAGGGTAAATTTGGGCGCAACCAAATTTTGGCGCCGTTGTCGGGGACCCAAGTAAGTACCTTAGACACTCATCTTCTTTTCTCACCCCAAATTCTCTATTCTCACCCAAATTTCTCTTCTCTTTTCCCCTTTCTGTTCCTGTGTGTCCAATGAATCCCAAAAACAATTTTCAATCAACTCCAATGGATTATCTTCCACAATACCCATTAATATACCAAGGATATAATCATTTGGAAAATCAATATTTTGAATCACCTCACATAGAAAATTTCATTGACCAATCCTTAATTGAATACACCACACCAGATGAGATGTACAATCAATGGGATGCTGAATGTTTACAAGATAAATTTCCATACCTATCAAGAATGATTGAAAAGATAAATAATGAGGAAGTACAGGATGTACAAACATATATCAACCCTAATCCTGAAAAAATTCTTGAACAATTGTGTGAACAAATGGATAAAATGAATTCAGAAGTTTCATCTTTCCGATCAGAATTACAATGCTTTAAGACTTTTGAGGAACCCGTTCCCACTCAAGATGTTCTTTACTCATCTTTGATAGATGAATCTTTTATCCCAAATACATCTCATGATTTGAAAAAAAGAACTAACCTTTGGATATGGGATAACTAAACAAGATCAAGGAATTGTTAATGAGTGTTTAAATCAGGATGAAATTGATTTCAGGAATTCACAAGAGGGAAATTTTTCTTCATGGATTGAATGCCCGGAATATTTCTCCAATGATAATTTTTCAGAAACACCAATCATTGAACCATTAGGAGAAATCACAAACATCAAATCCATACCCATTCATGAAACTCATCTAGAAAACTTTGGGGTTGAATCTTCAATTCAAATGGAACCAATTGTGTTGGGAAATGCTGAAAATGAAATTGATTTTGATTCTAATTCCTTATCTGTGTTTAAATGTCCTATCCAACCTGAACTCAAAATCAATGTCCTTACTTCCCCACCGAGGCATCCCATCATAGGTGATAAACAAGAAATTTCAGTTGTCATTCATCCATATCATGTAATCAATAATTTAGGAATGATCCTTGGTGTCTTAGGAAAGACTATAGAAACAACTCGATCAACCATTTTAGATATTCCTTGGATTTTACCAATCATTATAGAAAATATGATTTCATACGAAAAAAATTTCAAAAAAACAATCAATCTCAATCTTTTTGAAGTGGAGAAAGATGGGTTAATTAAAATTTTGAAAGTTGGAATTGGATAAGTTGGGGGGTACAAGTCGAGCTAACGACGTTAAACAAAAGCGCTGCATGGGAGGCAACCCATGGTTTTCATGTTTTCTAATTATTTTGAATCATTTTTTTCATATAATAAATTACCATAAATTGTTGACCTGTTCTTCTTTTATGAGTAAAGATGGGTATGAAAGGGGAGCGCCATATTCATCCGTGTCACGTGGTGTAATATCTGAGTAATACCTTACCCAGAAAATATAAAGAAGACAATGTATCATCAGTTTATTTTGTTTTATTTTTATGTTTTTATAGGTTTAAAAAAAATAAAAGGACATGTCGTAAACCATAAGGAAAATCCATTCACCATCATCCAAGCTGTTGAGACTCAAATCCAGGATTGAAGGGAGACTATGGCATGCGCTATCATCATCAACCACCAGGTGACTTCATTCCATGATTTTCATTTAAAATTTCTTCTTTGAACTCCTCTCCTACCCCCTTCTATCTTTTCATTTCATTAAACACTGGGGATAGTGTCATTCTAAGTTGGGGGGAGATAAAAAATGATTTTTTTTAAAAAAACATGCATGAAAAGAAAAATTCCATTAACCATAAACATGATAAAACACATTGCAAACTCTAAAATTGGATATCAAATAAATTTTGCATGCCTTGATTCTGATTTTAAGGCAAGTATAAGTTCATGAGCATAGTTTTTGGAAAGTGCGGTTGTCCGATGTGATTTTTCAATGTTTACAATTTCATCCTCTTAATAAAAATGCCACAATGCACGTCTACTAGATCGTGGGTGTAAATTTGAGTTCTTGGGTCCCTTTCAATATAGCATAGGGTTCTGGGGTCACTTTTAGTTTAATTTGAGTATCCAAAAAAAAAAACAAAAAAAAAACAAAACAAAAAAAAACAAAAACAAATTGAAAAAAATAATAATGACCACATAGAGCAATGTTTTGTCCAAATGTGTGGCGTCCGGCACTTGGGGATCGTGACTCCATAGTTGTCTTTCCCAGAGTTAGGCTTTATATCTCTATTGTAGAGCATGAAATTGACAAAATGCGTGGCGTCCGACACTTGGGGATCGTGACTCCATAGTTGTCTTGCACAGAGTTAGTCTTTTCATATCTATTGTGGTTAAAAAAAAATCAAAAAAAAAATCAAAAATCAAAATAAAAAAAATGGATACTCATCTTAAGGTTTAATGTGATTCCCACCTAGCGCTTCCATTTTTTCCCCTTGAACAATAAAATGGGCCCCATATCTTTTATGATGCACAACACTTTATCATGCTTAATTGGAATTGGATGAAATGTGGCAATGAATTTGGACAAAGGAATGAGCTTGGGCTTGGGATATGCTTATGGACCTAGCTTGTTTTAAATGATTTTGATGGGTTTTCATAATTTTTTTGGTATTAGATATTTGGGTGAGTAATGTGTATTTAAATGTTTCTAGAAAAGGGGATTTGAATTTCATATTTGTAATTTATTTTGCTCGGGACTAGCAAAACTCAAGTTGGGGGTGTGATTAGTCACTGAAAGTGGCTAATATTCATTGTTAAGATCTTAATATTAATGTATTTAAAAGTTCATAAACATCAATTTTAGTCCAATTCAGAAATTGAACTTCATTTCCCATCATTGTGCAATTCATGCTTAAAATGTCAATTTGGGCCCACTCAATACTTTGCTTTTTGAAATTACAATATTCATCATTTTAATTTGAAATTTTGGGATATGATTTATCACTTTGTTTGGAACATTTTATCTTTTAGGTCCGATGGATGAATCCCAAAGGAAGATGGAGAATTTTGCGCCTGAAGGCAGAAACTTGCTAGAAAAAGCATAATGGGCCTAAGGCCCATCAAAGAAATGTGGGGCCCAGAAACCAAGCCCAATGAAGCTAAAATTTATACAGTAGAAAGATAAAAATATTAGGATCATTTTATTCAACTGTGTCCGGAGCTAATTCTGATGTTTTCATGATGATAAAGGGATATGAAGTTAAGATTTAAATGGTGGACTCGTCATTAATGCACAGAAATCAGTCCCACCATTTCGACCATAACTTCCAAACGGCTGAGCCAACTTTCCTGAGATTTTTAGATCTTCTATAAGACACATGGACGAAGATATTTTAAATTTATGACACCATCGGATTCGGCCATATGAAGTGTCAAACGCACACGTCAAAATGGAGGACGAATCTGGACAGTTTTCCGGGTCAACTTCGAAACGTCAATTTCCTTTTGATTCTTCACCCTCCTTTTGACTCTCTTAATTGTTGGGGGGTGAATTTAATGTTGGGGGTGGACCTAAGGCTCCTAATATGCCTATATAAGAAGATGGTGGTGAATGAAATTATCATCTAACATTTTCCTTTGAATCCATGTTTTTCTTTCAATTGTAATTTCCCGCTTTCGTTTTGTAATGGCATCGTCAATTTCTCTAATGTAAGTTTTTCATTCACATTTAGTATTTTAATAAAATTTCTTCTTCTTCTTCACTTTTTATTTTCCTTTTATTCACACGTTGATACCGTTGAATCTTAGTGTGAATTTATTCACACCCGCACTTGTGAATTGATCACACAACGGTGGAGTGTTCATTTTGATTAATGTTTTTTTTCTTTCTTCTTCAATCCCGCTTCTTTAAGTCAATTACCCGCTTCAATTGATAGAATAGCATCAATGGAGGGATAACATTTTATGGGTTGATCCTAGGGAGTTGCATGAGTTGTATTGAATGTTATTTGATGTTCTTAAATTCTTAAATTTGTTCTTTATTTTAAGAGTTCATTTCTTTGATTTATCTTTTTCTTTATCTTCACCGAATTTAACGACGACACATTTTGAGTGCTAGTACGATCCAATTCCTTGGAGTGCTCATTTAATTGATCCTCTAAGTGAATTGGTGATTAGCCTTGAAATTGTGTATGGATTAAATCGGAGAATGATATTGAGGAATTATTTCATTTAATGGATACCTCTTGAACCGATGAATAGAAAATCAAATGAAAAACAAATACATCCAATCAAGCCCAAGAGACAACCTAGGATCAACTCACATTAATTAGTTGTTTTAATTCAAGTAATTTTATTTTTTTTGTTCTTTAATTTAAATAAATATTTCTTCAAATCAATCAACACCATAGTTGGCCACTTCATAGCCAATCCCGCATCTAATCAAAGTGTCTCAAGGTTTCTTCTTCGGTCCCTGTGGATTCGACCCCTACGTATACTACATCGACCGCTATTACCAGTAGGGTAAATTTGGGCGCAACCAAAGGGATAACAAGTGGTATCAAAGGGATGTTCATTTTTATTGGATTTTTTATTTCTATAACTTTATATGAATTTATTGAAGAAAAATGGAATCCAAAGTGAAGGCTATAGTGTTTTATGGAAATCATTTCAAAGAACAGAAAAAGGAGTTAATTTAATTCATGGATATTATCTTGAGGTTAATCAAGAAGTTTTTAAAGATCAAATTGTTTTTTTTTGACTGAAATAGATTTATCTTTGAGATAGATCAATGAAATATTTAAATTGATGCTTCAGTCAAAGAATAATTATAGGAGGTTCTCTAGGAAGTTTTCTAAAAATAGATTAACTAGTGTAGATTCTATAAAGATATGTGGATGGAGTTGGAGTATATGTTTATCAAATAATATATTCCAAAATAAAATTGTCTTATCTAAAAAGTAAAAAATAATAAAAATAAGATGAATTCATCCCCAATGTTTTGTTCTTCAAACAAGGTAAAATCTGATCAGAATATTATTTCAGATTCTAACCCTCTTATGGATAAAGGATGTAAAATTTCAAACACTCTTAGATATTAAAGTGATATGTGATTCTGGAAGTGAAGATGCAACAACATCAAGTTCATATTCCATGTAATGATCATACAACGAAAATGAAGAACAATGGGGTATCATGCATGGAGTTTACTATTCATTGATTGAATATTTTCCCCTAGAAATAAAGAAGTTTAAGAATAAATTAGTGGCCATGAATTTTATCATTAATATAATGGGAATGAGGATGAGATAACAAAGCAACATGCTTTAAGAACTTTCCCAAATGTTTGGAAAAAAATATCCAAGGAAATGGAATTGAAGAAATGTGTTATTTCACTAAGAATACAATCCTAAGAAAGAAAATGGGATTTGGGAAATGTTTTATCATAGTTGATTTTTTTGGTAAAATTGGAAGAAAATGATGAGAAGATAAGAGACCTATATGACAGGATAAATACCTCAAAAGTGAATATGAATATCCCTTTGAAAGTTACCACAACTTGTGAAGAAATGAAGAGAAATATAGATATGAAATATGAATGAAAAGAATTTTTCCATGAAAAATTTGGTAGTGTGATTCCATGAAAGAAGGAATCACCGAAGTTATACTATTGTGAAATAATTAAGAACATCATGAATATGTGTTTACAAGATAACAAGCCCAAAGATGTGATAATAACTCCATAATTTCCAATATATCAGTAAATGAGACTCTAAAAGAGGTATGATTCTTATAGTAAATGTTTCATTTGTTCTAACTTTGTTCATATGTAAAGTTATTGAAATTATATGAATTCATGGAAGAGTAAAGAATATATATAGATACACTCCACTCCTATGACTTTCAAGGAGAAAGATTATATTGGAAGAAGGTGTATTAAGATGAAAAATAGGTTAAATGTTTTAGAGAATGAAAATTAAACTCAAAAAAACGTGTATAAAGCTACTAGATATGGGTACTCAGAATTAATATCTTGAAAGTAGTTAAGAAAAGCATGGAAGTAAAAATAAGTGGTTCTTCCAGCTGTGAATAAAGTGTAAGAGAACGTGAAGTTGACTCTGCCAAGGAAGAAGTATTCTAATATGGAACTCATAACCATCGAGGAAGAGGTTTTCCAAAGTGTTTCCATAAAAACTATTAAAAGAAAAAAGATGAAGATTCAATGAAGAAGAAATATAGAGTTGAGATCCACTAATTATGAAACTCTTTAAGATACTATTTCAAGTGTGATTGATTCCATAATTATGGAAAGGCTTATGTAAAGTAAGAATGAAAATGGTTTCATCCATGAAGAGAGGTGTACAAGTAGTATCACACATGATAAATAATTTGTAAAGAGGTCAAGTTTTCCAGCTATAAGAAACAATGGATAACTTAAAGAGATTATTGCATTCGTTTTCTAAAATATGAAAAATGGAAAAGGAAAGATGGAAGGTAATGGGTTGATTTATCTTGACCAGCCATATTCCTCAACTTGAGGAACCTTGAGGTACCCCTCTCCCCATATGATTTATTGTTTCTAAATGTTTTTAAGAGGTACAAAATTAATTGTGAGATATGATACATGATGGGTATTTTTTTCTAGAAAATCACATATTATAGATCTAAAATCATATATGCCTAAGAATTTTTTGAAACCTATGAATAAATAAAAGGCATAGAGTATTAGTGGATTCATTTGTTCAAATTGAACTACTCTTTTAACAATCTGTATCAATTATTTTATCAATTGGTATGATCCTCACACAAATTGGTTTAATGTTATATACTATTGGTTTGGTGTAATGTGTGTTGGAGATCAAAAATTGAGTCAAGAAGTGAAAAATCGAATGATATAATGAGATTTTCATTGGTATTCATGAATGTAATGGTTAGACTTATCATTTTCTAAAAAAAATCTTGTTTCCTACACCAAGCTCGTGATCAGTAGGTTTAGATGATTTATTGACATATCAAGTGACATGTGGTAAATTAAATCAATGAATATCTAGAGAAAATATAGACGGTATGGTATTTGAAAAAAAAAGATTATGGAGACAAAGGGGGAGAATAAATGAGATGAAAAAGTCCTCCCTACCCTCATAGGGGTATTTTAATCCCGCAAAGATCCCCCCTTGGAAGTTAAATACATAGGGTGAGTTAAGATTTCTAATAGTTTCTTCCCATAAATTATAGAGGAGAAAAGTTGGAAAATTAAATGAGGAGAATCTATGAATATGATGAAGTTCCATACAATAAATGGGGTAAATAAGAAAGGTGAACCCTTATATATGAATGGGAAAATCGTAAAGATCATTTTTATTTTATTAATAATAATGTGGAGAAGATACTTTAAAACGGTGTATTGTGTATTGTCAACAAAATCAAAAGGTAAAGATTGTTAGTAACACCAAAGGATTGTGTTGGATTTGTTGATGATAAGATAAGATGTGGTTGGTATCTCAATGAATATATTTGGATTTTTTGACAATATAATTATTGAAAACACATGATTGAAGATGAACAAATTGATGAAGTGGTTCTTGGTAGATTGTTTTATCCTAATAGATATGATTAATGTGAGTTCTTGATAATAAGATTAATTTATATTCATTTTAGAATTTTTGAAAAATAGGTGATTGGTTAAGTGGAATAATTTCAAAATAAATATGAAAGTAAACCAACATTATTTCTATTTCACAAGAGTGAAGCATGGACAAGATATTAAGGCCACACCCATGGTGGAGGGAATGATGATGGAAAGTAGGATCAACATGGGAAATACCATTACCAAGTAATTATCCAAGGTGAATATTGAGATGAAACCAGGTGTGGACATGCCAATAACATGGGGCATGTTGAGAAGATAATTCCCAAAATGGGAAACTATAAATGGATCACACTGTAGTGGTCCTCTTGGTTGAGTTCTAGTGCACTTTTTAAGCATAACCAAAGAAGAATGACCACACCTGTAGTAAGAAAAGCTACGGTTAACATCGATAATTGTAGGCCAACATGGTCAAGATGACTTTGGTATGTGTCATAGTGTTTAGTTTTTTTGAGTGAAAAAATGGTCATTTTTTTGCAACATGCAGAAGAAGCCATGGTCAAGTATGCATTCTATGATGAACACATGAAGTACAATGAAGGCATACATAGGATGGACCACACCATAGAGGTAGGTGTGGTAGTTTGAGATGATCCCTATGTAACACGGTTAATTCAAAAATGGGTGTAGTGATACTCAATGGAATTCATGGTCAATAGGTGGGGCAACAAACCAAAATGTCTGAATGGAAGGAGACCACACCCATGGTGTTTTTTTAGAGTAAATTGAAAAAGGAATTTGTACAAGGCCATGGTGAAAGGCTTTTAAATGGGTGATGTAGAGTTTAAGAACCCAAATCTTCATTTCAGGTATGTATCTTTATTTCAGTTTGTTTTTGATGAAAAAGTAAGGAATGATAATTTTATAAGTACATGTCGTGTACCCGGGTACCACATACAACCATGTACCAGCCATGTAACGGCCGAGTACATGGTCATGTGATGACCTGGCTGACCCACTTAAGTTAGGGGCAGTTAAGGCTAACACACAATGTGTACATTTAATGAACATGTCGTGTACGTTTATTTTTTATTTGAGATATCGGAGCGGGGTCACGCCTCATGTCAAGAACTTATTTCTTCTCCTTGTGGTTCGTACAGGAGAGTGAGGGAATGGCCACGAACTTCGAACCCCTCTCGATTCTCCATCCGACCTCCGATTGAGATGTCGTCAAGTGCATTGGAATCCCACCGGTGAGTTCTCAATTTACCTAGATCCCTTATTCCAGATTCTTGATTCCTCCTATCTTATTAGTTATTCAAGTTTGAACGTTTTCATCGTTTTGTAGATCTACTCCATTCTAGGATGATTCAAGGTCCGACGTTCAAGAGTATTGATCGTACGACATCATGGTAGGTGGATTGTGCCTTTAATTGTTCATATTTGGATAATATATTCTTAAAGTAATGCATACCCATGTTTGGTGTATTTCTTGATTTGGATTTTAACCTTATTTATCACCTTCTTTGGCTTGATTGTTTGATAAAGGTAGTTTCTTATGCATAAGGTTGTATACCTTGTTTATGGGTCACACCATGGGTGTGTTCCCTTATTTGATTATTCATGGCCATTTGGTCTAGGATTCCTATTAGGATTTCTTTTTTTCCATGCCTTGTGTTGTTAGGATGAAGTTACTATTTATATGAAATGTTTATGTTATGCATTGTGAAGTTTTTACCAAAGGGGAATTGACTGTGAGAGCTTTCTGAGGGAGGATCAGTTATGTATGTTTTACTATTATGTGACCCAGTGGTATTGACCATGAGAGCTACCAGGTGGTCATCGACCCAGGGGTTTAGACCGTGATAGCTTGCCCAAGTGGTTGTTTATAATTTATTGATATTATATTAGAACCTATGGTATTGACTGTGAGAGCTACCTAAAAGGTTGTTTAGAATTTATTGATGATAGGTTGACCTAGTGATGTTGATCGTGAGAGATACTTAGGTGGTTGTTTGTAAATGATTAGTGATATGATTAGAACATAGGGTTTAGACTGTAATAGCTGCCCAGAGGTTCATTATTAAATGAATTGTTATTATGTTAGACCACGATATTAGATCATGATAACTTTCTTGAAAGGGTTGTTATTGAATAATTGAATGATGGTGATGAGTCTTCTAAGCCAAAGCACATGCTTGGACTCAGTCTTACTTGATTGTTTAGATGGTATTCTGAGACATCTTTTGTTACTATTACATAGGGGATACATATATTAGGCTAGATCCCAAGGTTTACATGATTCAACATATGAATAATTAATGTTAAATGAATGTAATTCAAAATAGTAGGATTGTTTACTTTTGAGTACTTACTAGTTTATTTCTTCATCTCTGCATATTACCTGATATATATATTCATTGATAGTTAGGTACATATCTTTTTGTGGTTTCCTATCGAGATTCATCTCACAACTTGTTTGGGTCATGTTTTTGGACCCAAATAAATTATATGGTTGTAGGTATAGATAAGGTAAAGCACCATTATTCATCAAGTACTTGATTGCTGTCGGAGCTGGAGAGCATGGGACTAAGCCGAGGCTTGCGATGCTGTTGGAGTTTACTTTTTTTTCTATACATTGGTTTCAGTATTGTATTTCCATAATTTTTACTTGTTTGGATACGTTCCTATAAACATGAGACATGCATCATTTTTATAATATCTAGTTGTTATATTATTATCAGTCTTCCGCTGTTTACTTTTGTTGTATGGTATTACTGCTTCCGCTATTGATTACTATTTTCTTTCTGTTATGTATACGATGCCAATGAGGGAATAGTTTCCCCATTATTACACTATAGACCATACTACTAGTCAGTAGCCTCTGGTGTTTGGGGGAAATGCACTTGAGGTCATGTGACCAACTAGGTTCGTGGAACATTTGGGAAGCACTCAGAACTAGGACATTACAAAGTGTTATCAGAGGGGTTTTATTTTCTACTTTGCCTTACTATTGGGAGCCTATAAACTGGGATATGAAAGAATGGGTAGTTGGTAATAATCTATGCTCAGGATTAGCTAACCTATGTACAATTAAAATCTAAATTACCTTTAATATTGAAAATTTTCTGGTTTTTCAATTGTTACAGTTGATCTGATTTCACCATTGAGTGATACACTTGTTTTCTGTTGTTAGGATTTATATAATTGTGGTTCTATTTCTATTACAACCTAATGAGATTAGGGTATTCTGTCTCATTTATTATATAGACACTTGTTAGAAATCACATGTCATACATTCTTGTCTTGCCATTTAGGGTGCATTACTGATTGCATGCTATTGTGATAGATGTTTTGATAGATATTCATGCTGTTGTGATAGATTTTGTGATAGAATACCTACTATTTTTGATAGGGTATTAGTATATGTAAAGTTTCATTTGGATATATGACAAGATTTAGTTTTTGAGGTGTTATGGTCCCTCTTGGATCAGAATTTTGTGGATCATGTTTGAACTTTAATTGAATTCTGTTACAATATGACATGAATAAGGGTGAAAAAATTTATTCGTAGGGAGTATGGGCTCCCACAAGTCATAATTTTTCATTCCTTGGTCAAATTTTATGTTTTTAAGGGTTTCAAAGAAGTTTCAGTGTCTTACTATTCTGAAACCTAGTTAACACGACATGTGATGTTATGAACACACGCCATGCGTTCTTCTATTCTAGAAGAATCAAATTTTCTTAAGTACACACTGTATACCATATGTGCATGCCATGTAGTTTTTGATCATGTGACTGACTGTGTGAGCAGGGATAGAGGGTAGATAAATGTTTGATATAACATGCCATGTACTATGTATACATAACGTGATGTAGAGACCATGTATCCAGGCGTGTGGCTAATGAAATGGGTGGATGAAACTTAGGTTGTACATGACATGTCTAGCTTATACCCACCATGTAGAAATTGATCATGTGTCCGGCCGTGTCATTAATGACATGAGTGGAGGGAAACTTGTGGTACATGTTGTTTCTAGAGTGAAAATTCCATGTAGCATTACACTAGGAGAGAACTGTGTAGTTCTAATCGTGTAGAAGAACCTGGGTAGGAGGGAAAATTCATGTACACACTGTGTCACAGGATGAACATGCTATGTGTATGGGGTGTTACATGACCAGTTTGTAAGAGGTACATGCCCATCTAAAAAGCTCAAGGGAACATTCCATGTATGCTTCTACACTTTGTGAAACCCAGTTGTATAAAACCTGAATGATTTATTTCTCATATTCCATTATTTCACTTCTAAGTTGTCGTCCTTGATAATATTAAACTAAGGTGTGATCTTGAACTTGTAGAGTCTTGCCACCAAGACGTCCTCCGATGGCACGCTAGGTGCATGGTGATGATTAGACACTATAAATGGTAGATCAAGGACTACCAGTATATCCTCATGTCATGCCTATCTTGGAACCAATTGTTATACCAGATGCAGTTTCTGAGGAACAATTCTGTGAAGGCTTCATGAGGATGATGCATACTTTTTAGGGAGCACCACATCCTACCCTGGATATGTAGGAGTTTATGAGGGTGTTCCAACAATAGAATCCTCCCACATTTTTAGGGGATGAAGGACCATAGGCCTCATAGTCATGGTTGGAGGCCATGCTTTCCATCTTTGATCATCTGGATACGCCTATTGATAGGAGAGTGAAGCTCGAGACTTACATGCTACGTGATTCCACCAAGAGATGGTGGTATGTTATCTCACAGGCAGGATGTCATCGAGATATGGATTGGGAAGATTTTTAGTGAACCTTCTATGATTAATTCTACCCTGAGATGTTGAGGGCCAATTGAGCCTGAGAGTTCATGAATTTGGAGTAGGGCACTATTTTAGTGATGGATTACTATTATCATTTTACATAGCTTCAGTGTTTTTCACCTATTTTGGGAGGTGACAAGTTATCTTTGACTATGAAATTTGAGGATGGTCTCAGGTAAGAAACCCATTCATAGGTGAAAGTTTTAGGGTTGAATTTAGTGACTGCTATAGTAAATCAGGCACTGATTATCGAGAATAATATGAGGAATTTGGGAGCTACGAGCTAGGGCAGTTCAACATCCAGGTTCGGTACTCCTTCAACAGATAGTAGGAAGCTCTACAGGGAGATATCCTATGATGTTTCTTCTGGTATCCATGTGTTACGCTACCAGTGTAGGAAGATTGGGCATACGAGACCACATTTCCCGAAGGAACCAGTTGAGTAATGATCTTATGAAAAGATGGTCTATATTAATCATATTTTTTAGATTTTTTCACCAAAAGAGAGTGAGAGAAGGTCTGTTATGATTCCACGTTGAAGAGAAGGACCACCAGTCATTCATCAGTCAGGGAACTAGGGCTTTTCAGGCCATTGAGGCTGAGGAGGAGGTCATGGATGTGGTAGCCAGATGACAGGATTTTAGCGACAGTAGGGTGGATCAGCTTAGGGTAGTCTGTCTGGGTTATAGGGTTGCATTACAGGTCAAACTTTTGTAGTGGAGCAGACCCAGTAAGACCAGGATCCTGAACCCTCTACGGTTAGAGGTACGATATTAGTTACCTCAGATTTAGCTTCTTATCTTTTTTTATATATAAGATTCCCATAGTTTTATATCTATTTCCATTGTGGATATCCATGGGCTCTATATCTTTACTTATGAGGATGTTAGGATACTGGAAACTCAGTTGGGGATTAGGACAGATAGTGTACGTCAGTGCAAGAAGTTACCTCTTGAGGTTGGTGGGTGTGACTTCTTATGGGACCTCTATGTCTTAGAGATGACGGGCTTTGATTTCATTCTCATAATGGACTGGTTGGTATTTTTCTGGCCTTTGTTGACTTCTATCAATGTAGGGTGAGTTTTACATAACCAGAGGGCAGATAATTTCTATACAAAGGTGAATGGGATGTTCAGGAGAGCATAGATAGACCTGAGAATCATCGGTTGGAAAGAATTACAACCCATATTTCTAGTTTATATCCAGATGACTACGTGACATTATAGATGGACTTTCCTCTAGTGGTGGATCATTTCAGATATTTCTTTTTAGACAAATTTTCTGGTTTACCTCTAGAGCGAGAGGTGGATTTCTCTACTGATCTTGTTCCAGGAGCAGCATTAGTGTCCATTCCTCCATATAGGATGGCTACACCAGAGTTACATGATCTCAAGAAGTGTTTATAGGATTTACAGGAAAAGAGTTTCATCTAACCCAGTACCTCCCCTTGGGTTTCGCCTATCCTTTTTGCGAAGAAGGCAGGTGGTACCCTAAAAATTTTCATGGATTATCGGAAGTTAAACCAGTTGATGATCAAGAACTGATATCCGTTATTGAGGATTGATGATCTCTTTGATCACCTTCGAGGTGCCTGAGTTTTCTTGAAAATTGACTTTAGATCTGGTTATCATTAGTTATGCATTAGACCATTAGATATTACTCTTACAACCTTTCGGATCAGGCATGGTCTATACGAGTACTTGGTTATTCCATTTGGTATCACGAACACGCCATCAGTTTTCATGGAACTGATTAACCAAGTGTTCCATCCTTTCTTGGATTATTTTTTCGTAGTATTTGTGGATGATATCTTGGTGTACTCTCACACTAAACACGACCATGCCACCCATATTAAGATCGTATTGAGTACAATGAGAGATAATCAATTGTTTGCTAAGATCTCAAAATGACACTTTTGGATAGACTAGATTCACTTCTGGAGTCATGTCATCTCAGAGACATGAGTATCAGTAGACCCATAGAATGTGAGAGTAGTAGTTTTCTGGAAGCATATGAAGAACATAATTGAAGCACAGAGTTTTCTAGGGCTGGTTGGTTACTACAGATGCTTCATTTAGGACTTTTCATGCTTAGGAGTGGCACTGATGGGCCTGAATAAGATGGGTGTAAAGTACTTGTGGACAGATTCCTACAAATCATCCTTTTAGAAGCTAAAGGGGAGGTTGACTTCAAGACTGATACTAATTTTTCCAGATCCGGGCCAGAGTTACACTATTTACTATGATGCGTCAGGTATCGGTTTGGGATTAGTGCTTATGCAGGGGTAAGGAGTCGTTGTGTATGGGTCTTGGCAATTGAGGACACATGAGAGGAATTATCCAATTCATGATCTTGAGTTATCTTTAGTTTTTCATTATTTATACTATTGTAGACATTATCTTTTGGGAGATAATTTTGTGGTATACATTGACCACAAAAGTATCAAGTATATCTTTACTCAGTGAGATCTGAATTTGAGACCACAAACATGGATTGAATACCTTTAGTATTTTGACTTTGAGATTGCCTATATGCCTGAGAAAGGCAACGAATTGGATGATGCATTGAGTTAGAGGAATCAGATACAGGTAGTTCAGGAGGCTAGCAGTGAGTAAAAGCTTATGCCTATGTTCTTTGAGATGCATTTGGAGGTGCACAATAGATAGGGGTGGACATTTCTTTCTTCTATAGCTGTTACCTCTACTCTATTGAATCAAGTGCGAATGAGGTAGCTATCAGATTCTGAAGGCCTAGTTCTATGGGAGAGTGTGTCAAACAAGGACCCTACTCCTAGGTGGACCGTAGGCAATGATGAGGTCTTACACTTTCATGGGAATGTATGGGTATCAACAGACATATGCGAGGATCTGTTCCGAGATTACCATTCCTCAGTTAGGGTAGTTCATCCTGGTATCACCAAGATGTATTGAGATTTACATTTCTAGTATTGGTGTCCAACTATGAATAGGGATATATCTGATTTTTTTATGAGATGTTCCACCTGTTAGTAGGTGAAGGTGGAGTGTCAGTGACCAGTAGGGATTTTCTAGTAGTTACTCATTCCCGATTGGAAGTGAAATGATGTTGAAATGGATTTTTTGATAGGTTTACCGAGGTCACCTTGAGGGAATGATGTTGTATGGGTTGTTGTTGAAAAACTCACGAAGGTTTCACATTTCTTTCCGATCAAGGTGACCTTTAGTGTTAGTGATCATAGAAGGTTGTACATATGAGATATTGTACGTTTTCATGGGGCTTCACACTCCACCATTTTAGATAGGGACACCCAGTTTACTTATTATTTCTAGTAGGGACTACAGAGGGATTTGGGTACACAAGTTCTTCTGAATACAACTTACCATCCCCATACAGATGGCCAATCTGAGCGCATGATACAGGTTTTGGAGGACATGATTCGAGCATGCATCCCGGATTTTAGGGGCTCTTGGGAGAGACACATACCTCTAGTGGAGTTTTCCTACAATAATAATTTTCAGGAAACAATTTAGATAGAACCTTATGAGTCTTTGTATGTTAGTCCATACCGGTCACCCATATGTTGGATGGAGGTAGGATATGAAGCTATGTTGGGACCTCATCTTGTCTAGGAGACTACTGAGCAAGTGGAGTTGATTCAAAAGAGGATGGATACTAGAAAATCTCACAAGAAATTTTATACCGATTGACAGAGATGACCCTTGGAGTTATAGGTCAGAGATCAGGTTTTCTTATGTGTCACACCGTGGTTGGTACATAAGAGGATTAGGAGATAGGGAAAACATTCACCGAGATACATCGGGCCTTTTGAGGTTTTGGAGGGAGTTGGGACGGTTTCCTATCAGTTGCAGTTACCTTAGAGTTACCGTGATATGCATGACATATTTCATGGTTCTTAGCTACAACATTACTTTTTATACCCATCTCATGTCTTTTCAACTCGAGGAGGTTGAGTTGGATATGGGTGCATCATTCGAGGAGCACCCTATTCAGAATGTCAATCGCAACACGAAGGTGGTCTATGGTCGATCTGTTCCTTTGGTATGGGTGTTAAGGCAGCACATGTGAGTATAAGTTGAGACTTGGGAGAGGGAGGCCAACATTCAATCACAGTATACATAGTTGTTTGAAGCTTCTTCTTCTTCACTACCCTTGGAAGGGAAATTCAGGGAGGAATTTCTTTAAAGAGGGAAGTTTATAAGAACCCAGATCTTCATTTCAGGTATGGATATTTATTTTGGGTTGTTTTTTAAGAAAAATAAAGGAATGATAATTTTATAAGTACACGCTATGTACTTATGAGTACACACTGTATACCCGGGTACCACATACAGCCGTGTACTAGCCGTGTAACGACCAAGTATGTAGCCGTGTGATGACCTGGCTGACCTGCTTAAGTCAGGGGCTAGTTGAGGCTATTACACATCATGTACATTTAAGGAACATCCAATGTACTTTTATTTTTATTTGAGATAGCGAAGCAGGGTCACATCTCATGTCTAGAACTTATTTCTTCTCCCATTGGTTTGTACAGGAGAGTGACAGAATGACTACAAACTTAGAACCCATCCCGACTCTCTGTCTGACCTCTAATTGAGATGCCGTCAGGTGCATTGGAATTCCCTTGGTAAGTTCTTAATTTCCCTAGATCCCTACTTCCTGATTCCTCCTCTATTTTTAGTTATTCAAGGTTGAAATTTTTTCACCTTTTTTCAGATCTATGCCGTTCTAGGCTGATTCAAGGGCCGACGTTCAATAATATTGATCATACGAAATCAAGGTAGGTGGTTTGTGTATTTTTTTCATCTTTTGATTATATATTCTTAATGTTCCGTATAACCATGTTTGGGATATTGATTGATTCAAGTTTTAACCTTTTTTATCACTTATTATGGCTTGATTGTTTGATAAAGGGTAGTTTCTTATGAACAAGGTTGTATACCTTGTTTATGGGTCACAACATGGGTGCGTTTTTTGATTGATTATTCATGGTCATTTGGTCTAGGATGCCTATTAGTCTTGATTTGTTTTCCATCACTTGTGTTGTTAGTATGGAGTTACTATTTATATGAAATTCCTGTGTTATGCACTGTGAAGGTTTGACCAAAGGGTAATTGAATGTGAGAGCTTCCTGATGGATGGTTAGTTATGTATGTTTTACTGTTATGTGACCCTGTGGTATTAACAGTGAGAGATACTAGGTGGTTGTGAACCCAAGGGTTTAGACCATGAGATCTTGCCTAGGTGATTGTTTATAATTGATTGATATTATATTAGACCATGTGGTATTGACCGTGAGAGCAACCTATGAGGTCATTTAGAATTTATTGATGATATATTGACCTAGTGGTGTTGATCGTGAGAGCTTCCTAGGTGGTCGTTTGTAAATGATTAGTGCTATGATTAGACCAGAGGGGTTAGACTGTGAGAACTACCTAGAGGGTCATTATTAAATGAATTATTATTATGTTAGTCCAGGGGAATTATACTGTGAGAAATTTCTCAAAAGGGTTGTTATTGAATAATTGAATGATGGTGACTAGTCTTCCAAGACAAAGCACAAGCTTGGACTCGGTCTTACTTGATTTTTTAGATGGTCTTCTGAGACATCTTTTGTTACTATTACACCAGGGATATAAAGATTGGGATAGATCCCAAGGTTTACATTATTCAATTAATGAATAATGAATGTTAAATGAATATAATTGAAAACTATAGGATTTTTTACTTTGGAGTACTTCCTATTTTATTGCTTCATTTATACACATTACCTATTATATATATATATTCACTAATAGTTAGGAACATATATTTTGGTGTATTCCTACTGGGATTTATCTCACACCATATTTGGGTCATGTTTTTGGACCCAAAAAGATTATATGGTTTCAGGTATAGATATGGGCAAGATCCCTTCTTCATTAGGTACTTGATTGCTGCTGGACCTGGAGAGTATGGGACCAAGCTAAGGATTGTGATGCTGTTGGAGTTTACTTGTTTTTCTATACTTTGGTTTCAATATTGAATTTCCAGCATTGTGACGTATTTGGATTCTTTCCTAGACACATGTGACATGAATCATTTTTATATTCTCCAATTGTTATATTATTATCATTTTCCTCTCTTTATTTTTGTTGTATGGTATTAATACTTCTACTATTGTTTAATATTTTATTTCCACTGTGTATACTCTGACAATGAGGGCATAGTGTCCCCATTATCACACTGTGACCCTTGCTGCTAGTTAGAATCCTTTGGAATTTGGGGAAATGTGCTCGAGGTCATGTGACCAACTGGGTTTGAGGAACCTTTGGGAGGAACTCAGAACTGAGATGTTACAAAAAGATTTCAAAAGATATCAATCAGGTGATTCCTGAGTTGGATGGTTAATGATTCATATATAATTTTTCCCGATTTTATATTATTATCCAAGCAAAGATCAAAGGATATTTTTCTAAATGATAATGGTGGATTAATTGAAGAATTAATTCACATTGCATGAGGAGTGAGAAGTCCATGAAGCATTTATTTTATTGGTTTATATTAGAGGAGATCAAGGAGGAGTTATAAAGGAGTTATATAGAACTTATGGGTGGTTTTATTATCCCATAATGATACTGATAGGTTCATAGTTTATTGGGAATATGGTCTCCCTATTTGAAGATATGGAGATCGATTGACTGAGAGAGATAGAGTGGACCAAGCTCATATTGAATATCTAAATCTCTATGTAGAAGAAGTTTGTGTTCTAGGAAAGGGGTAATAAAATATTTATGAAGTAGTTATCATCCATTTAATATTTATCCAATTAATTTTTTTTGTTTACTATTCCTACAAGAAAGTGAAGGTTATTCCATAATTTCTCTAAAAAGTGAAAAAAAGGTGTTTCTTCAAGGGGTTGTTCACATATTGTGAAGGAACAACCCAAGAAGATGTTAAAAGAGAATTTATCTTTATTAAAGTATGTATTCCATGAAATAAATTCTAGATAAAAACCTATATGTCTATAAATTATGTGTAGATACTTCTCGAAGAAGTGAGAAAAGGAGGAGGAAGAAGTGGTCGTGATCCTTGGGTGATAGTGAGTCAACCCTAAACTTTGTAAGGCAGTGAGCCTTGGAAATGTGTAACCTATCTTTAACCCCACTATTTTTAGTGTAGATAGTTGATTTTTGTTCACAAAACAACACTGATACATGATCCTTGGTAATATCCTTCTGAGGGCATACCAAATAAATTTTCATGTACCTATTTACTTTATGCATGCACACAAATACATTTCAAACAATATAAATAACACCTTGAAAATAAAGGGTCAAGATAAGTTTGAATCAGATCAAATTATAAGTCAACATTAATCCAAGTGACCCTCAAGGTTGATAGGTCAAGTTCCTTTAAGTAAATTGAGGCATTAAAGGAACAAGTGTTTAAATTTTATAATTCTAGAAAACCCTAATTCACTCCATATTAGGGTAATCTCACTCTAATACCCTATTGGAGTAATAACGTAGAGTTATTACTATACCTCTACAGTTCTCATACATTTTCATGTAAATGAGATGAATTTAATCTATCATTAAGTTTTAGATCATTATTTTCATATAACTTCTTTAAGTTATTAGAATTTTTATTAATTTGAAATTTAGTTTTATACACAATAGATAACTAAAAACAAGACTAATGTTAAATAAAATTCATATAAAATGTATTGTGATTTCAAAGAAAAATAATAAGTTGAGTTATTGAATTAACACCATAATCATCAGAATCACTCATGTCAGAAATAATTATAGAAATATTATAGTTGTGGATGTTTGGGTCATTGAAAAAGGATTTATAAAAAATATAAATGTAAAAGGAGTGGAGATAGACATAAACTTTAATAGGACTACTTAGTCAAACAAGTTGATTATAATCTCAATTAAATGGTTGGTTGAGATTTTATTCATTTTTTCCTTGTGTTCCTTTTATTAAGTTGGATCCCTTGTTCTTTGTTTGATGTTATGCTGGTTCTGATGTTTTGGATTTTAAGGAATTATTTAGCCTTATTATGGTATGCTGCTTCTCATGGAAATTATGAATTATTTGTAGTTGTGTTTTGGGATCGTTATTATCATCATAGATTTTCTCTTGATAGGGTGTAAAACCTTTGGGTGTAGCTAAGGGTGATTGTTTAGAGGAATTATAAAATGGTGGGGAGACAAAAATATTCATGGCATTGTTGGATGTATTATTTGATAAAGTAGTGTTTAGTTAATTGTCCATGTATATTTAGGTTCTTCGAGAGTTGAATTTGGTTTGTTTTAGCTAGAGTATCTGTTCTTGTCTAGGTATTTATCATGGAATTCCTTAGTTTAATGATTCAAGTCAAGTTAGGGGGCTAAATTTTGTTTTTTTAATTTACTGAATATAATGAGGCTTTCTAGAGGCCAAAAGCATTATGGCGGGAATAATTGTCATACCCCAATATTTTTTCCAATCATTTTCTTTATTTATTAGATTTTCTTTGAGTTTGGGAAGTTTTTTACTATATTTTTGGAACTTTTATGGGATTTTTTTAATTCCACTCTCTTTTCACATTCACCACAATGGTTTACCAAACCATATATATGAAACTTATGTAGGGTCCATAATAGGAAACTAATTATTGTGTATAGTTTAGTGTAAAACATGTGGGTTAACCTTACATAGGTATTTTTCCATTCATTTTTAAAAATGAACGATTAGTCTAAATGAGAAGCACACAAATTGGGGGAGACCATGTAGGGTTACCCTTCCGTGGGGGTTATCTGGAACATGGCTTGCACACAATTAGAATGAACTTTGCAACAAGCATGAGACTTATTCTAAAATTTTACTAGATCCATTTTTCATGGTTAGCGTATAGTTTTTCCAACCTTACATCCAAACTATGTGTGTGTTTCCAAGGTGTCTAAAAGAGGATTCATGATTGGCACATAGTTAACTAAACTGTGCTACCAAACCATACAGACTTCCCAGAACATAAAATTATAGAATTTAATTGTTGAAACCTCTCCAACTTAACCCATAAGCTACCCTATATCGTTATATTCGACTCCCACACACCGTACATAGAACATACCTCCATTCATCTCCTTTCTATGGTGAATCCAAGGGATTTATTTATGATTTAAGGAAATTTTTTCAAGTTTAGGTCTCCTATCCTCTCTTCTTTCCTTTACCCTTATTTTTTTTTGTTTTTTTATTTTAAACCTATTTAGTTTCTCTTTGGGAAAACCCTAGGGTGAAGTTTTGACCACGAACCATGTGATTTTTCATGTATAGGGTGTGTGGATTTTCTTCTAGGTTATGTTCACCCCATATTCAAAGTTCTTGGCCATTTGTATTTGATTTGAGGTTGTTTACCCATTACATCAGCCTTTAAATCCTAGAACCATGATTTCCTATGTGTAAAATATATGTTTTCGATATGAAATGATAGTATTAAACACACTTTATAATTATATGAAAAGAAATGATATTTTCACTTGATATTCATTTTATGTTAATTTTTATAATTTAAAAATGTATTATAAATTTTTATTTATTTAACCTCATACAAAAAGTGTTTGATAAATTTCACAAATGGATTCAATATCATTATTTCAACTCATAAAATTTGTGTTGGTATTTAAACTAATTCTAAAATGAACATCAAGAATTGAAATGGTGTTCTTGGTCCTTCAGAAGGGTTTTTCAAATGTTTAGAATATTTTTAATACTTTAAAGTTTTAAATACCATTTTTAAAGTTGGTTTTTTAGTATTTGAATCCAAAGACTAATATGAGGCTTAGTAAACATTTTATTATTATTAATTTCAGGATGAAAACCTACCCAGGGTATGTGACCTTATATTTTTTTTAAATAATGAAATTTTCTTTGGTATTGGACATGTTTTCTATATGATTTTTTCCTGTTTAATAAGAGGACTTTACATGAGAGGTACTTAGGCGTAGGGCCATGTTGATGATTTCAGTTTTGTGTAACTATATGTATAAGTTTTTATTTATAAATGTACCATTTCTAGTTATATTCTAAATTGGTTCACCACTATTTTATATACATCATGTGAAATGAGAGTATCTAGTGTATGTTGTGAGAGAATATTATACACTAGATTGGAATCAAACTATATTTAGTGGATATTATTATGGATTATACCCTCCTTTGGTGGTTTCCCCATGGATTGGCTAGGTAGAGTATGACTGTTCTTTAGGGTGGTCAGATTTCATCTGACACACTTTTATAATGGATCTTGTTTAATACTGTTACAGATGATCCCTTGAGCTCCTAGGTATTCCCATGATTTTTGGTAGTTTTTTATTATAAATTTGATACATTTATTTTATTTCTATGATAGTATAGTATACATTATTTCTCATTTACCTTACCTTACTATTGCTACTATTTCAATTATTATGATTTTTACTTTCTGATTTTGTATTCTTCTGTTTGAAAGAAATTGGTGTCATAATGTTTTGAAAAAGTTTTATATTTTTTATTAAATATTTAAAGGTCTGCATATTTTAATTTTTTTTAAAACCTATGTATTATGAATGAACTATTTGAAAGTAATTTTATAATGTACTGTTGTTGTTTTTTAAAATATAAATTTAAAAACATATTTTTTTGGTAAATGGTATTTCAAATTAAATTGAATAAGATCATTTTTAAAGGTAATTCATGGGGTCTGGTTTATTTGGTATACCAAATAGGAATTTATGATCACAAATATATATATATATATATATTATTTTTATGTTCTAGGTTATGTTTTTTTTCACTTTTGAAGTGTTTATGGTATTGAGGTTGGATGGTGACTTGTGGAGTCACTCGTAGACCAGGATTTATATTTGTTTTAGTTTTGTATATTTATTATATCATCCAAGTCAACCTTCATTATTCCAAAAATCCCAGTTCAATATTATCTTGTTTTATTTATGTCTTATATTTATTTATTATGATTTATTTGGTTCTATTTCTTAGAAAAATGTTATTTTTTTGGCATATGGACCTACGACATATGATGTGTTCATGCCAGATTTCCATAGGGAATTCCAATGTTTAATTTTATATTTATTGTGTGAAATAATTTCCACTAAGTTCCTTATGATTCCTTCAGTGCTTATCACTATCCCTTAGGGATCAATAATTCCCCATAGGTATATCGCAGGCTGGATCAAGTGCCCAATTTAGGGGTGGTCTGGTTTGGTTCCTGACATGGTTGGAGTTATACCAAAGATCCCAATTTAAGTGAAGAATCTAGTTATAAAAAAGAATTAGAAAATATATTTTGATGAAATCATTTTAATCAAGTAAGTGAATTTGATTCTGATCGATTTCAATAAATTTTGAAAAACCATCATTGGATAAATTATATGATGAAATTTAAATTTTTCAAAATGGAATACATAATATTTCATAATTTCATAAGGAACTTAGAAATAAGTACAATAATATTATTGAATAACAAAATAACTATCTTAAATAGAATAAAATGTTGATAAATTATGCCTCCTAATCTAAGGATAAGATATGAAATAATTTTTAAAATACTGAAAAATTAAAATAAAATAAAAACTCAAGGACTATATTTCTAAAAACAATGATGATAGAGAGATAAAATTTAATACCATTCTGGTTAAAAATTATAAGCTAAAAAATCAAATTGAAAATTTAAAATTAGATCCATCTAGTTTTATTCGATGAAATAAGAAATATGATAAAATGGTAAGAATGAAAAATTCAATAAAATTAAAACTGTTCGGGGTTATGATTATCAATTATAATATTTTTTCATAAAATTATTTTTGAAAAGTTAAAATGGAATCATTTCAGTAGAAACTTATTTTGTATGTGGAATAAAAATCCATTAAACAAGTGAATGTTCCTTGAGATCCCCATAATCCCTTAAATACACTAAAACCTTTGTTTATAAATCATTATCATCAATAAATATTTTTAATAAATTTTTAAAATTAGTATGGGTTCTAAAGTAATCATTTTCTAACCTAATTAGACCTAAGTTTGAATGGGTACCAAAACTATCATAAATATATTTTTTTAGGATATGTGATTTAAAATTTGATAAAATAAACTTAGAGTATTGATAATGGGTGTTCTTGAAATATAATAGGTAAAGATATAAATAATATATAATTCAAACAATATAAAGGATGTAATGTTACATTTGGTGATAATTCAAAAGGTATTGTCAAAGGTTTTAGAGAAGTTGAAATTGAAAAATATAATAATATTTTAAAAGTTCTACATGTTTAAGAGTTAAAACATAATTTGATAAGAGTTTATCAATTTTGTGATTATGGAATGAATGTAAAATTTCAAAATTTCAAAATGTATAGTTTATAAATATGAATCTATAAAATTTTATTGAAATTGAAAGGATAATATTTATTTTATTAATCTTGTTGAATTGATTAACCATAATGTTAAGTTTTTAAGTGTTGTTTAGTTAGATAACATCTTCTAGAATATGTGACTTGTCCATTCCAACTTTTAACTATTGTATAAATTATAAAAATATTATATGGTTCTACAAATTACATAATTAAAAATAGGCAATACCTACTTTTGTGACTCATGAATAAAAGGTAAACTCCATAAATAGTATTTCAGACTTATCAAGGAAGTTTACATGGTATGTCCTTTAAAAATGACACATCTTGATTTATTTGGACCTATATCTACGTCTAGTTTTTGTGGGAAAAGTTATGAATTTATAAATTTTAATGATTTTAATCAATTTACATGGGTGCATTTTCTTAGTCATAAATCTAAAACTATTTCAGCATTTTATACTCATTAAAATATTGTTTAAAATAAAAAATAATATATAATTTTTTCTATTAAAAGTTTTAATGGAGTAGATTTTTTAATATTGGAATATTAATTTTTTATAAAGGTAATGGTTATTCCCATTATTTTTCATCCCCTAGGACACCACAAAAAATGGTGTTTTGAAAAGGAAAAATAGAACACTTGAAGAAATTTATAGAACCATGTTATATGAATCTAAAATAACAAAATATTTCTAGTAACAATATATAAATATATCTTTCCATGTGTCAAATAGAGTTATTTTAAGATCTATTTAAAACAACACTTTATGAACTTTAGAAAGAAAGAAAATGAAAAATTAGTAACTTTAAAGTAATTGGTTGTAATGTTTATATTCTTAACACTAAAGATTCATTAGATATAATTTATTCAAAATCAAATAAAGGAATATTTTTAAGATATTTAAACTCTAGTACATCATATAGAGATTACCATAAATATATATAGAATTTTAATAATCTATTAGTGTGAAATTTTATAGAAATAATTTGAAATAAAAGAATGATTATTTGAACCATATTGAAGAAGAATTTAAAAATTTTAATTTTGGAGAGGTTGATCCCCAAAATAATAATGAAAATGTTGAGTAGAAGAGTTATCCTAATAAAAATTTGTAATAACCCAATTCTTCCTTTGAGGTATAGATCATTACTTTTTAGTTTATACTTAAGAAAATAGGGAAAAAGAGGTCAAGGGCTAGATGAAGGCCTGTTACAGGATGTGACTGGGAACTACACGTCGTGTACTTATAGGTACACACTTTTTATGGAAGGATACATACCATGTTATCCTAACACACAACCAAGTAATGGTTTGGTAGGAAACTATACACACACGATGTGTAGTCTCAAGTACATGCTGTGTACTTATTTTTATTATTTAAATCGGGTAGTAGTGTCATTTTTTTGAAAACAGACAGGGGTATCCTGGGTTGACAAACAAGTGGTGTCAGACCTTCAATCCCTTCCCGATTGATAATCTAAACCCTAATTCCTTCTCCATCAGTTGTGTTTGAACCCAATCGATAATCTCTAGATTAATCTTGAGCTGTTATTCATGATTTTTTCTCTAGATGAAGTTATTTAAGGTTGAGAGTTTATCATTGTTTTGTAGATCAACATCGTTCTAGCTTGAATTATAGGTTAAGGCTGGATAAAGAGAGTCGTACTACGATGAGGTAGGTGGTCTTGTGCCTTTCTCTCAATGTCGAGTTGTTTATATCTACCATAGTGTCGTTATTCCATGTTTAGGGTGTATCCTTGAATATAAATTTACCCTTTTTGATTCGTAATGATGATTAGGTCATGAATTAAATCAATTTTTTCATTTTAGAGATTATTGGTTTGATTAAGGGCCACCATGTGGGTGAGTTTCCCTCGGATGACCATTGTTTAGCCATTTTTCTTAGGATACCTATGGGAATACCTTTTTTTCCATTTTTGGGTTGTTTAAAACAAAATTGGTTAATTGAACATTTCCTACATGAGATGACAATTACTTAATCCTTGTGATAGTTTAATTAACATGTTTTCTTGTTATACATAAACTGCCCATGTGAGTATATTTGGTTAAGCCTTATAATTGTTAGATTACATATTAGGCTTGTGATATGAAATTCCCATGTGAGTATAATTGTTTTAGCCTTGTGAAAGTTTAATTCACTTGTTTATTATTTTGTATGATGCACATGTGAGTTGTTAATATGTTAACCATTTAATAGTGTAATTTACTTGTGTCGTATATTATGTTGAAATGTTGATATACCAGGCTTGAACTTGTTGAATTCTATGCCTATGAGAAAGGATTTTTTATACCTACGGGTGAGGATTTTTTATGCATGTGGGTGAGGATTTTTATGCCTATGGGTGAGGATTGGTTATGCAAGAGGGCGGGGTTTTTTATGCCTTCAGGTGAGATGTTGAATTGAATATTGAAATGGAATGATGATTTTGAACTATTTACATTCCTCTCGCTCTCATCTTCCTCTGGAAAAACCCTAATGGGGTCGGAGACGATCCCCCCTCCGCCACTAATCGGCATGGGGGGGGGATTCTCAGTATCCTCGTAATGACTGGAAACGTGCCTTCAAACCTTTCACCAGAACTAATTTGATCCCGAGGTTCCCCTCGATTAACCTGGAACTGAAGGTCCCTGGTTTTCGAGATGGCGCGCCAGTGATTCCATTATCGGCATTGGAATTTACAGAGGCGGAGAGCTTCCTTAATCTAAATCCGGTGGCAAGGTTTAGGAAAAAATGACCTTCGGTGGATGTATTCGACAGGTTTGTATTTGATTTTTGGGGGCTCCAAGATCGGGGGGTTGTCGGCCTGATTGATAAGAAAAACTTTATGGTGCGATGTTCTTCTTCAGAAAACCTTGTTCGTGCTCTGTCATGTGCTCCAAAAAGTGCGGTGTCTCTAGCTTCCATCTGTCTCGTTGGAGCTATGACTTCTATCTAAACCGCGACTCTCCTATGGTTCCGATTTGGGTAAGTCTTCCTCATATGCCTCTTCCATTTCAGAATCCTACTATTATGAACATATTAGGGAATGTGGTGGGTTGATTTCTTTGTGTTGATTCTTGTACTGCCGCCGTCTGCCATCCGATCAACCCACAGATGTATGTGGAGGTCGACGTGTCGAGAGTACCAGGTGAATATGTGTGGATAGAGGCCGGTGAGCAGATCCGGTGTAAACAACCAGTCTTCTATGAGCAGTGGGTGGATTTCTACTCTTCTTGCCAGCGGATGGGTCATGTGAGCGACACATGCAGAAGGGGCGGTCACCAGGAGAAGATTGCTGAACTGGTGAGGAAAGAAGAATCTGGAACGATCCAGTTCCAGGCTTTGGCAAGGTAGGGCGTTGAACCCCCAGTGTCGGGAGCTTCGGAGTAGATCAAAGAAAAAGTGGGGAGCTGGGATATGGGTAAAATAGTTGTTGCGTGGGTTGAGGAGACGAAAGATGAAGGTGGAAATTTACGTGGAATGAAAATTGTGCTTTGGTAAGAGGGATTGGTGAAAGATCCCAAGGCCACTTTAAAGTATAATGCATCTTCTTAGGGGGTCAAAAAACATCAATTTGTAGGGTAGGGATTGGTTTTTGATGGCATAAAAACTCACAACCATTGTCCAGAACATGATGATAAGGGGATGGAAGAAATTCAGTTGGCTCTGGTCTTTTGAATCCTTGTGTTGACAACAAGGTGAGGCAGGAGAAGCCACTTTCTTTTCCTCCTAACCCGAAAGTTCAAGATGTTTTTAGCAGATTGATAGGTGGTCTCAGTGATGTGAGCATGCCAGTCTCAATGCCAAATCGTAATGCAGTGTCCAGATATAGTTAGTATAGACCTGCAGGTGAATCAAAATCTGAAACCAACGAGGATTGTCCTACGGAGAAAGAAATGTGTGCTTTACAGGGTGTGGTTTTAGAAGATTTTTACAAGAAGGCTCAGTTCATGGGGGGTGACTTCATGCAACCCAGCCAAGATGAGGCTAATGGCCAGATGCCGCTGGATGGGGAGGCTATTTTGGGTATGAATATTAAGCCTATGGATGGCAGTAGTGATATTAATGGAAGGGAATCTCAAATGGTGATTGTGGGAGGGGGTCGAGACCATATTACTAACTCATTTTATTTGAGAAATAGGTTTGAAGGCCTTCTAGAGGCTGATGGGAACTCTGAATCCATTACCCTAGGCGAGGGAGTAGGGGCTGGAGTGAAGGCTATCAAAGGGAGTGATCATGGTTAATCAGCAGAGGAGGATTCTAGTCCAAGGAGTAATAGGGGTTTCGAGAAGAGGAAGGGGAATAAAGACTAATCTTCATTACCTCCTCCTCTATTGACTCGCTCTGCAAAGAAGATAAAGGAAAAGAAGATGGAAAAAGGGGTCTAGACACCTTCATAGACTAGGGGATCAGGATGATGATGACTTGGTTCTCCTTTTAAGTTCTGAATAAACAGCGATGGACCAGGTCTTGATGCTCAATGCAACTGAGGAGGAGGAATCTAGGATGATGGGGGGGGGGTCACTAGAGGTGTCCCTTAATGAGGACCAATTTTCATGGATTGACATACATGACTCAATTCTGGTAGGGGGGTTTAACAGAGGGGAAATCAACGTTGAGGAGTACATTCAGACATAGGATCAACTTGCTTCCAATTTTGAGAAGAGGATGGGGGAGGTTGCTGACTTACAGGTTTCATCTCTATCCTGTAAACTTTTTAGGTAAAGGGATTCAGGTAATAATAAATTTATTCTTAATAATTCTGGTCAAGTTGGTGGTTTTAGCCAGGTGATTTGACAGGTCATGCGTGTGAGAATGTGAAACCCTATGGTTTTTTCCTGCTGGATGTCTTTGTTTGGATTTTTGGTACTTATTTCTAGCTCTTTACTTGGACCTATGCCAGATGAGGATCAGAGCATGAAGTCTTCATCTATGGAGTCATTTTGGATTGGGATGTGAGAGGGTATGGCTACGCCATCAGTACTATGCTTTTGAACTTTTCAAGTGACTGTTTGCCAAAGGGTCCTATGTTGGTGAAGGATTTCTATCATGACTCAATTGTTGGGGTGGGGCAGGTTCGGTTGTTTTCTTTAGTTTATTTCCCTTATCTGCTTGTGTTTTTTTGAGATTGTTCTGTCTGATTTTGGGGTTTCTCACTTTTTCCCTCAAAAGTGTTTTAATAATAAAAAAGTAATTTGCAGTAGTAGAAATGGAATGACTTATGACGCATATGACAAGCCAATTCCCAAGCTTGGATTCAGTATTCACTTTATTTGTTTAGATAACCTTTTGAGGTATTTATTGAGAATTATTTATATGGGAGATTAACGAGCTTATTCCAGATCTAGATAATTATATAATTCAATGTAATTGAATGGTTGAATTGAACATAATGAATGAAAATGGAAAACAAGGCTTGTAGAATTGTTTTCTTTTGAGTACATCCTAGTTTACTGATTTCATTTTATACAATACTTATTTCATATACTCACTGATAGTTAGGAATAGATCTTGGGTGGTTGCCTACTGGGATTTATTTTCACACTCTGTTTGGGTCATGATTTTGGTCCCAAACAAATTATATTATTGCAGGTGTTGATAAGGGAAAGTGTCCATCTACCTGTACTTGAGATGCTGTTTAGGAGCCAGAGAGCATGAGACCTATCTGAGGCTTGCGATGCTTCTTAGTTTCCTTTTTTTATCTTTATTTTGGAACATATATTTTGGATTCCTATAGTGTACATATTTTGGATGTTTTTTTAAAACATAACATACTGAATCATCTTTTTTAAGGAATGATGCTTGGTTATTTATCTTATTAGTCTCCCGTTGTTTATTTCATATGTATGTTGTTTACTTCTTCCACATTATATTATTATTTATTCCACTATGTTATAATCTGAAAATGAGGGCATAATTTCCCCACTATCACACCATAGACCCTCACTGATAGTCAGTAGCCTCTGGCATTTAGGAAAATGTGCTTAAGGCCATGTGGCCAACTGTGTTTGGGGCACTAGTTGAGTGGCATCAAAATCCAGAATGTTACAAAGTGGTATCAAAGGGGTTTTCTTTTCAATTTTACTTTATTTTTTGGAAACAATAAAAAGAGATGGAAATTCAAGGGATTTGTTACTAAGATGTTCCCAAGAGTATCTACGCCACATACAAGGTAAACGTGAAATTGTCTCGAATGAAATTGTGTTTTTTTGGATTTTGAGCTATTATAATTGATTCGATTTCACTGTTGGGTGACACACTTGTTTTGTTCTATTATTATTGATACCATTATGGTTCTATTTTGTTACAACCTAATGAGATGAGGCTATTCCATCTCATGCATCATATAGGCACTTGTTCGAAATCACATTCCATGCATCCTTTCCATGCCATTTAGAGAGCATTATTGATTTCATGTTGTGGTCATAGATGTAGTGCTAGATATGATTACTGTTGTGATAGGTTCCATGATAGATATAACTGATATTGTGATAGGTGTATTGATACGTGTTATGGTTGAATTGGATGGATGCTGAAATTTGTTCCCTATGGAGTATGGGACCTCTTGGATCAGAATTTGGTGGATATTGTTTGGAAATGGATATAAATTATGTTGTTATGTGCTATATGTAGATGCCAATATTTTATTCGTGAGGACTCTAGGACCCCAAGTATTAGAATTTGGCACACCGTTGCTTTATTTTTCAAAAACAGGGGCTCCTGGGAAGTTTATGAGGCTTACTATCTAGAAACCCAGACAATACGGTGTGTGATGCTATGAACACATGCCATGTAATATTATATTTGGGAAGAGAGAAATTTTCTTAAGTACATGACTTGTACTCAAAGTATACTCTGTGTAGTAAGTGACCATGTCATTGGCCATGCAGGAGAAAACACGGGTTGTTGAGTTTTGATCAGAACATGCAGTGTACATTATGTACACCCCATGTAGTTCTACATAGGAATACCTATGTGGCGTTGGCCATGTAAAAGTACATGGAAAGGAGGGAAGAATTGAGTACACACCATGTGTCAGTCTGAAACTCCATGTACCTTGGAAATTTATACAACCAAGGCATGCAGAGTTACACTACCATGTGAGAGTTAAGGGGACACTCCATGTGTCAGCTTGACACGTTGTGTACCTAGGACATTTAGACACCTAGGCAGGTGGAAGTAAATGCCACAGTAGAAGCTTGAGGGTACACACTATTTATCATTTCTACACACTGTGTACTAATATTTTGTGAACTTTTGAGGATTTTCTTCTCATGTTTAGTTCTTTCACTCTTGAACTGAGAACCTTGATCAACATGAACTAAGGTGTGTTCTTGACCTTGCAGATCCATGCCTCCATGACGACCTCCATTTGTACACTAGGAGAGTGGAAATGATCATAACCTAGAGGTGGTAGGCCATGGGATACCAGTGGACCCTCTAGTCATACCAGTTGCGGAACTAGATATTATACCGGATGCAGGTGTTGATGCACAATTTCATGAAGGATTTATGAGGTTTATGTAGACCTTCAAGAGAGTACCTCAGCCTGCCACATCTATGGAAGAACTTACACGAGTATTCTAGAAGCAGCATCCACCTACATTTTTAGGGGATAATGTACCACAAGATACAGATTCATGACTGGAGTCCATACTTATGATCATCAAGCATATAGAGATGCCTCCTGAGAGGATGGTCAAGCTTGCAACTTATATGCTACGTGATTTAGCCAAGAGGTGGTGGAATGTTATCACTCAGACGGAGCGTAATTGAGAAATGGAATGAGGAGATTTTCAGATGGTCTTCTATGACATCTATTTTCCCTAGATTCTAAGGGATGATAGAGCTCAGGAGTTCATGAATATGGAGAAGGGTGGTTTGTCAGTGATGGAATACTCTGGCAGTTTCACTGAGCTTCAGAGATTTTCACATATTCTGATGGGTGACGAGACATTGAGGGATAGGTGATTCGAGGATGGTCTTAGGTACAAAATACGATCGTAGGTGAACATTTTCAGGTTTCCTTATATATATGAAATTGTGAATCAGGTGTTGATAACCGATCATAATCTATGAGAAGATGAAGGTGCGAACCAGGGCGGTTCTACACTGAGATCTGGCACTGTCTCAATCGAGAGGAAGAAGCATCATATGTAGTTTTCTCGTTGTGATACAAGCAGTCAAGAATGTTTTTTCTGGTAGCTAGGTGAGGTTCTAATAGTGTGGTAGAGCTGGGTATATGAGACCGCAGTGTCTGATGGACCCATTTGAGTTCTGATCTTTTGGTAAGATGGGTCATATACAGTGTTTCTGCAGTGTGTTTTCACGAGCAACTAGAAAGAGAGGTTTTGCACATACTCCACATTCAGGAGAAGGGTCACAAGCTTCTCACCAGTCGTGGAATTTGAATATGTCAGGTCATTCAAGATGAGGTGGTGGTCATGTATATGGTAGCCAGACCCCAGGATCTCAGCGAAAGTAGGGAGGGTCATCTTAGGGTAGCTAGGTAGTGTCTCAGGGCCATGATACAAGTTAGACTTATGCAGTGAAAAAAACTTAGCAGGAGCATGATCCTAGACCTTCTACTATTAGAGGTACTATTCTAGTCACCTATATTTTATCTTCTATAATTTTTGATATAAGGGCTTTGCATAGTTTTATATCTATTCCTATTGTAGAGATTCTTGGGCTCGGTGTTTTCTATTATGATAATTTTAAGACTCTAGACACATCATTAGGGATAAGAACGACATGTGTGCATTAGTGTAAGGAGTTCCCCCTTGAGGTTGGTGGGTGTCACTTTTTATGGGATCTCTATGTCTTAGAGATGACAGGCTTTAATTCCATACTCGAAATGGACTGGTTAGTCTTCTTTCAAGCCTTTGTTAATTACTATCACTGTAGGGTGAGTTTTGCATCACCCAAAGGCAGATTTTTTCTATACAAGGGAGAGTGGGATGTCCAGGCATGCTAAGCTAGACCTGAGCAATGTGGGTTGAGTGGGATGACAACATAGATTCCCAGTTTATATCTAGATGACCAGGGAACACATCAAATGGATTTCCATCCAGTGGTTGATTGTTTTAGGGATGTATTCCCAGATAACTTTTCAGGATTACCTCTGGTAAGAGAGGTAGAGTTCTCTATCGATCAAGTACTAGGAGTTACACTAGTATCCATTCCTCCTTATATTATGGATACGATGGAGTTTCAAGATGTCAAGAATAAGCTAGAGTATTTAGAGTTAAAGGGGATTATCTGACCTAGTACTTTTCCGTGGGGTTTTCTGGTCCTTTTTGAAAAGGTGTATGGCACCCTTAGGATATGTGTGAACTATCATAAACTAAATCAGCTGACAATTAAAAATTGACATCCATTTCCATGGATAGATGACTGGTTTGATCAGCTTTAAGGAGATAGAGTGTTCTTGAAGATCTACTTGAGGCCAGGATATCACCAGGTGCGTGTTCGACCTGTAGACATACATCGTACAACCTTTCATAGCAGGTATGAGCTATATGAGTATCTAGTTATATCATTCAGTCTCATGAATGCCCAAATGTTTTTCATGGTGTTGATGAACTGAGTGTTCCATCTTTAGTTGGATTCTTTTGTGGTGGTTTTCGTGGAATACATCTTGGTGCATTCTCATAATTGACATGACCATGCCAACCATCTTGAGATCATTATAAATACACTATGGGAGAATTAGTTATATGTTAAGATAAAAAATTTCCACTTCTAGATGGATCCAATTCACTTATTAGGTCATGTCATCTCAAATACAGGAGTATCATGGACCCAGATAAAGTGAGAGTAGTAGTTACCTGGGAGCATCCTAAGAACATATTTGAAGTGCAGAGTTTTATAGGGATGGTTAATTACTATAGGCATTTCATATAGGAATTATCATGCTTAGAAGTTCCAATGACATGCTTGACCCAGAATGGTGTAAAGTACATATGGTCAGATTCATAGGAGACAACCTTTCAAGAGTTGAAAGGGAGATTAACATCGGCACTGATACTGATTTTTCCAGATACAAGCAGGAGTTAAACTGTGTACTACAATGCATTAGGTATCAGTCTAGGAGCAGTACTTATGTAGGGGGATCATGTCATTGCATACAAGTCTCGGTAGTTGAAGCCACATGAGAGTAACTACCCAACACACGATCTCGAGTAAGCCATAGTTGTTCATTCCTTATGTTGTTGGAGACATTACTTATTGGGGGAGCATTTTGTGGTGTAAATGAACCACAAAAATCTAAAGTACATCATTAATCAGAGTGATCTAAATCTGAGGTAGTGAATGTGGGTGGAATACCTTTAGTATTTTGACTTCAAGCTCACCTACACGCCTGTAAAATGTAATTCAGTGGTTGATGCACTGAGTAGGAGGATTTAGATGCAGGCAGTGCAGGAGGCCAGTAGTGAGTGACAACTTATGGAATTGTTCTATAAGATGAACTTGGAGATGGATGATAGTCAGTAAGAGGATTTAATTTCTTATTTAGCTATGACTTTTATCACATTGTCAAGCACATCAAATTAGTTGTTTAATTTTGACTAGAATTTCTGCAGTATAATGACAACCCTAGGTCATCTCTCGACGGAGCCTTAGATTATTAATTTAAAAAGAGGGTATAGATTATGAAAATATAAGGGGAATAATATTTTATAAAACATGGGGTTTGATGATTAAATATTACAATAAAAAATGAAAATGATATAACAAAGTATAAATGAACAAGATTAATTAAACGTGATCTACCCAAGGAAGTATCATGATGCTCATCCTTTATCACTTCAAGAGAAAGGGTAAAAATCTTTTAATACATAGTTTTTAACACCTATTTCCATAATGTTATTGAGTTTATGATAGGATACCTCCTAGGGTTCAGTCTAAAACACAAAATGATTCACCAAACACTGCCGATGATTGGGTTATTTGTGTTTGACTTCATAATCGAAACTCACCAAGGAAACACACGAAGAATTCAATGTGTTGTCTGGGTTTGTCTATTATTTCTGTGTGATACCATGAAATAAATTTACATGACCTTGAAATTGCTTATGTGATTTCAATTGACCAATATGAACCACACAAGCACCACAATTTAATGAGGGAAGAAAAAGTGATGAACGGTGTGTGAAACATAACATGAAAGGGTACCCCCAAACATGCTCATTTGAGTTTGAGTATAACATACCAGTATATAACATAATAAAATAAGAATATTTGATGAATAAAAACTACATAAAACATATAATTAAAAATATCATTCAACATAATATAGACATGAAGCTCGAGATTACATCATGTTCTTCCTCGGGTGACCACAAGGGGTTAAAATCCATGGGAGGAGAGGAAGAAAAAGTTGTTGAAGTAGTACTTACCATAACCTCTAGAACTTCTAGGGATGATGAGAAAACCCATTTTGAACTCCAAAATGGAAGCATCTTTCCTCCTGGTTGAAATCTCAAATGAGGTGCCTATGATGCCGTTTTATAGCCAAAATGGGAAGTGGTGTTGGACACCCAGATTTTTAGAAACCACTTGGCTCGTGGTTTTCAGCCACTAGGTAGTAGAATCTTGATTTAGAGAAAAATAAACAGTTTTATACCCACCTCTTGAATATATGCATTGAAAATTTGGCACCAGATGGACAAATACAACTCAAGGTATTAATAAAATACAGAACACCACTTTTGGCTTTGTGGTGATTTGATTCCCTAGACAAATCAATTCGAATGGGAATCGTAGAGGCTGAATGAGGATTTGGTTCCCTCATATGAATTGTATGAAATTTAATTTTGGACTATTTAACAAAAATTCTGCCCATTTTGATGCACTTTTTATTATAAGTATTTGTTTTATTCCACTAGTGTGCTTGGAACTTGTGTAGATTGGCCTATTTTTTTTACTTGATCACAAGCCCTCCAAATCACCTCCACCTACAATGTAATTATCTAAACAAGTGACATTTTTCTTTTTAAAAGTGTTAAAAACAAAATAATTGAATAAAAAATGAAGTTAAATGTGTTATTATACTTGTAATTTAAATACAGAACCAGTTTAATACATTGGTATAAGGGTGAAATAAATCAGTGAATCATGGTGTGATCACACCCCCACACCTAAACATTTTCACTCCTAGGAAAAGTATAATATACCAATCATGTCCCATTCTCAAATCAATAATGTGAGAACATCCAAGATTATTTTGAAATGAAATTCATCATGTCTCATTTATGGAATCAATTTTCCTATCATTTTTCTTTTCTCACATTTGAATTTGTTAAACATCATTTGTTCACCCATGGAACATGTCACAACCTACCTCACCATGAAATTTTCTCTCTTCACATAAGGAACATATAAAAGTGGAGTTATGCTCCTTTCCCAAAGTTCATGGGATCTTAAATATGATTTCTAAGAGTCTCAGTTCTCTACCGGTAGAAACTATTGTTCTAATCAAGAGGACATCCAACATGTTGTTTTGAGGTTCAATGTAACACCCCGAGCTTCCACGATACGCTTCTCTTTCAATAATGCAATAGCTTGCATTGTACGCAAGTTCGAGTTCTAACACACCGCGACTAATCAAAGTAGCAGTTATGAATAGTAATACCCACTTTTTAAAATTATAGAAATTTTATATTTCAAAATGGACTTTATTTTTGTATTTGTAATATTGAAATTATCCTAAGTTGAATTTTTTGTAATTTTCTGAGAACTTCCAGTTTTTTATGAATAGTGAAAAATACTTAAAACAACTTTTTTAATCAAAATAATTTATAGTGATAAATTATACTATTTAGTGGTTTTAAAGTATAATTAGAATATATTTTTACCATTTTATCCAATGTTGGTCATTAGAATTAATTTAACATTGAAATTGGACAAGAACAATTGTCAATCTTTTGATATATATTGTTTCATAAAAACACGCTATTTGTTGTGACAACGGGAATTAATTATAAAATTAATTAATTAAACTTATATGTTTGGAATTTTGTAAAATAGACATCATTTTTGAATTTGGAATATCAATTATATCTTAGGGTGAAATTTTGGCATTATTCTGAAAAACTTCAATTTTTGATGAATAGTGAAACCACTAAGTGGTAGTTAAAAAAACTGATTTTTCATTTAAATGAAACTTTACCGCTTATATGAATTTAATTTCAAAAATCTGACATACATGGTTGTCATTAAGATGTAAAATTTGGTTCAATGGGATTAATATAATTTTTTGGTGAATAGTAAATTTTATGTTTTATTAATCGCGATTAAAGGTAATTAGTGAAATTTAAGGTAAAGATAATGTTATAATAATATGAAATGACCTTGAAACTTGTCCCAAACTTATTGGATGAGTCATGGCCGACCAAGAAAATCCATGGGTCAACTTGGGGACCCCATGGAGCCACTTGGGTAAGAAAATGACAATAATAACTTTTTATTTAAAGTAAAAATAAAATTGTCACAAACATGAGTTGTTTTACTAAAAAAATTATTACATGGGATTATATAAAGTAAATTTTAGACTATAAATATTAATTGGAAAGCCAAAAATATTTCCAACATCATGATAGTTTTTTTATAATTTTTAGACATTAAATAAATTAAATATTTTATGACACTATGATGATGCAGCGATTACCTCATTAATTAACGATTTAAATAAAATGAAAAGATAATGTAAAATCTAAGACTTACACTTGTCAAAAACCTATTGGATGAGTATATTTCGAACCCTTATAACCTTATACTCGAAATATATAAGTTTGGGACCTTTAAAATCAGAAACACATTATATAATAAAGTAACATTTCATGACTTTCCAAGAGTGCCCCTCCTCTTCTCTTATAAAAGGCCCCCACCACTACCACATTATTCACACCTTAAAAGCCTTTTGGCTTGGACAAACTCTACCAAAATACTCTCTCAACTTCCCTATATTACTCCTAGAAGCCTCACTTTGGGCATAATTCTTCCCAAGGATGCCTTTGTCAAAAATCAAAAAAGAGTTACCCGATTTTAAGGTAATGTCTTCTCTTATGTTATTTTGTTTTATTTTGCTTCCCCAACCCATTAAACTCTTTTTATTCATTTATTTTGTAAGAAAAACAGTATATTTAATATAATAGGATGTTTCTATGAGAATTATTTTATTTACACTTACACACACCTTCGTCTAATGGTTAAAGAACATACTGTTTCTGCGGTTGACAAATTTCATCCTCACGAAACGATGATTGTTCAATCTTCTTTTAACACCTCTCATGGTGGACATTATGATGAAACTATTTTTATATAGGATATATATTATGTTTTTGTTTTCCTTATGATTCTGTATTTTTCATTTATGGCATACCTTTACAATTTCTATTATGGGTAAACGCGATAATTTCATTTTAGGAAGTGCGGACTACCGCCCCCTCAAAGTGATTTGAATCGTTAATGCCATATGTGGGATGTATAAAGGATGAAGTAAATGGTATTATAAATTATATTATACTGGAATTATATTATACCTTTATATAATTATAACTTCATTCCATTAAATACTAAATAGGAATGAAATTAGCGTTCATGCGTACGTACGACTTACCGTCTCCATGAACGGTGCATTTCATTTCATACCTCTAAATGTTATGTAATATTATAAATGCATGTGTATACTGGATATATAGGATATATATGATATCTAAATCATGAATATAATTCTGGAGATAATGGATATTCTACCACATAAACAACTTGTAATTATAAGAAGTTTATTATTGACTCAAGTACCAAAGATCGAAAAAACGACCGTTATTAACTTAAATGACTACATAATTTTTGTAACATTGTAATAAGTGATATAAAAGGGATAATGAACTTGAAAAAGGTTCTTAAGCAAGTATATATTAACTCTAGATTATTATTCAAGAGGTTAAAGAGCGGTTGAGTCAAGTCGGACACGAGGTAAGTGAACTTCTTAACCCAATTTCCGTTCTTTGGGTTAATCTCCTACTTTCAAATTATATCATGATATTATTATATCCTATCTTGTATTTTTTACTTTCTTTATGTGTAAGTATAGTGAATACACATAATAGATCTATTTTATTTAAAAAATGATCTTTGTAAGGACTTCGTCTCAATCTCCCTTCATTGAGGCATATTTTGTTTTATACACAACTTTCTTTTATACGGTGTATAAACCCATTTGAATTTTACGTTTATTCAAAAGGAATATTTTTATACGAAGTGTTTTACTAAACGACAAAAAGGAATGTTTTTTTGTCATACGTATGTGGCGACAACGACTTCTCCACCGCCGTGACCATTATTTGAGTTTCGACTTCCTCTACAAGCCATAACTTTTTTTAAAATGAAAAATAAATAAAAAGTTTTAATTTTCTTTTAATTTGGTATTGAAAATTGTTTTGAAAGTGTTTTTTTATTTTATAAATGTTTTGTATTGATATCTTGTGATTGAAATGTGGAAATGTTATGTTTCCTTTATTCATGTTTTAAGTGATACGATTATGTTATGGTTTATGATATGTTTAAACCTGTTTATATGAGGAATGCATTGGACTTAATAAGTGACGGGTGGAGCCCGCTATAGATCCTCGATGCATCGGTAGGTCTCATGAGGCAAACTAGTGTCTTGGCACGAGGCCTTGACAAAATCTTATTTGTAGTCTTGGCACGAGGCCTTGGCTACATGGTTATGATAGTCTGGCATTATGCATTCCATCATTATTAAAGTGGTTATTGATATTGCATGTGATCATTCGACAAGTAAAATATCCATGTGAATAAGTAAATGGCATTATTTCATTTTATTTTTGCCATATTATGCTGAAGTTCATGTTTAAAAGGCTTTTGTTTTAGTTATACATTTCCTTAAATGTTAATGTTTATTTATGAAATCTTCCGCTATATTGTTATCCTTACTGAGCATCTGAGCTCACCCCTTTCAATGTTTCAATTTTTTCAGGATGTGAAGAAGTATTTTAGGAATGACCTACAGGGATAGTCTAAAAGGGATATGAGTGTGGAAATTGGAGACTATGTTATTGTAGTTTTTCACTTTATGATGTAATGTAACATTTATGAATGTATCTAGTGTTTCCAAGGATACTAAACTAATTGGTCTTTCGAGACTTGATCTTTTGTGATCAATGAAATGTTACACAATAATGCACTAGCTCTGGGTAACTAGGGTCAGGGCGTTACAGTTGGTATCAGAGGCACTTTAGTACTAACCTTGGAAGCTAGATTTAGATAAAATCTGATTAGAGAACATATCCCAAAGATAGACTTTGAGGATTAGTATAGAATAATTTCCTAGAATTTTGATATTATAGAGATTTTTTGAGTTTTCCGAGCAATACATACCTGTCTGGATATGAGCAGGTAGAGGCGGCTCTGGCACAGATGTACCTAGAGGTAAAACCCGAAAACACCACTTTGAGCTAGACTCGAACAGGAACTAGTGCACGACAACGGGACTTGCTACACTCTTGGTTACGACACTCCCGGGGGATATACTTAGGATAATTATCATTTTCTTTATAAACCATTATGAAGGGCTTATGAGTATATACATCCTCAAAGAAAACATTTTTATTATTATGGATTATATCCATAAATAGTTCAATTTATATTAAGTGTTTTACAAGTATGGAATTATGTATTTTAATTCATAAACTAATCTAGTTTATTCCATTGTTTAGAAATGGCACCTAGTGGGAGGAATGGAAACCGTATCAATGCACGCACTCCGTGTAGGGATTGCCCTCCTGCTCAAGATAATTATTGTGGAGATGGAGATACAACTGGTGCTAATAAACTTATTACCATACTGGGACAACTCACTTAGGTTATGAATAATAACCTTACTCATATGGAGCACCCTGATCCGCAATGTGGAGGATCAATGTTAGACCGCTTCATGAGGCAAAAACCGCCAACATTTAATGGGGGTACAAATCCATTAGTAGCTGAGCAATGGATAAACTCCTTAGAGAAAATATTCAACGCCTTGGGGAGTAGAAAAAGGGAGAAGGTTGTCATGGCAGTCTACCGCCTCACTGGAGATGCCGATCAATGGTGGTCGCTAATTCAAAACACAAAGAAAGATGAAGAAGTATCAAGTATGGAATGGAGGGAGTTTAAGGAAATTTTCTTAGAAAAATACTTTCCATGTGACCATCAAGCAGATATGGAAAGACAATTTCTGAGTCTGAGGCAGAAGGAGGATGAGAATGTCACAAAGTATGAGGCTAACTTTACAAGGTTAGCGAAGCATGCTGCAGATTATATACGTAACCCAAGAAGTAAGATTGATCATTTCTTTTATGGGTTAAAACCATTTCTCTGTCAAGCATTAGTCTCACAAACCTTCTCGTCGTACGAAGATATTGTCTCGTGTGCTATCAAGATGGAAAAGGAATTCTCTAAGTCTTATGACTTTAAAGTAAAGAAAGAAAAGAAGAGATCTTATGATCAGTCTGGAAATGTAAATAAGGGGAAGAAGGGAAAAGTAAAATATCAGTCCTGCAGTAAATGTGGGAAGAAACACCCCAGTACTTGCTTGAAGGGAATGTGAGTCTGTTACAAGTGTGGTGAAAAAGGCCACCAAGCTCATGATTGCAAGGGAAAGAAATTTGCTGTCAATGTGGAATACTATAATTGTGGAGAGATGGGAAATTATGAAAATGAATGTCCTAAGCGTCAGGGGAACTTACCTCAGAAGAGGCCAAAGGATCAAGTCCAAGCTTATGCTATCACTACTACTGATGTTGAAGCTCCGAAAGACGTGGTGGATGGTAATTTAATGGTTTCCTCAAGTTTATAAAATGCATTATTTGATTCTGGATTATCGCATTGTTTCATATATTCCTAGTTTGCTAAGAAAATTAGATATTTCCAATTTGATTTAACAAGATAATTGTCAGTCAAAACTCTTAAGGGAAGTATCATTGCAAAAAAATTTTGTGAATCAGTCCCCATTAGAGCACATAAATGTTCTTTATCCGCTGATCTCATTGTCATACCTATGATTGAGTTTGATATAATCCTCGGTATGGATTGGATTTCGGACTATGATTCAAAGATTTATTGTAAGAAGAAGGAGGTTACGATTTTTGATGATGATGATAAGGAACACCTTATTTTTAGAGCAGAATCGTCACCACCTAATTCTTATTTAGATCCACCCCCAGCAGCTCAACTAAATTCAATTTTTGGGGAGGAAGAGAATGAAATGACTAAGGGCGAGGAAAGGAATGTTCAAATAGAGGATGTACCTATTGCGAAAGAATATGTAGATGTGTTTCTGGAAGATTTACCTGGACATCCTCCAGAACGAGAAGTTGAGTTTTCCATTGATTTAATTCCTGGATCAAAGCCTATATCGAAGACCCCTTATATAATGGCCACCGTGGAATTAGTTGAACTAAAGAAAAAACTAGTGGAATTGAGTAATAAGGGATTTATTCACCCTAGTGTTTCTCCATGGGGATCCCCTATCCTTTTTGTTAAGAAGAAAGATGGATCTTTGAGGTTGTGCGTTGACTATAGGGAGATCAATGCTATAACAATAAAGAACAAGTATCCCTACCCCGCATTGATGATTTATTTGACCAATTGCATAGAGATCAATAATTTTCAAAGATTAACCTTCGATCTGGATACCATCAGTTGTGTGTGATGAAGGAAGACATTCCGAAGACAACATTTTGAACAAGGTACGAGCATTACGAGTTTACAATAATGCCTTTTGGATTGACTAATGCACCCTCTTGTATTCATGGATCTAATGAATAGAGTTTTCAAGGAATATCTTGATGATTTTGTGGTGGTATTTATTGATGATATCTTGGTATACTCTAAAATCTACGAAGATCATGAAAATCACTTGTGCATTATCTTGAAGACTCTTAGAAGGCGTGAATTATATGGGAAGTTTAGCAAGTGTGAATTCTAGCTTCAGGAGATTTCTTTTCTTGTCCATATTGTCTCTAAGGATGGAATTTTTGTTGATCCTTCTAAGACAAAGGAAATCAAAGAATGGCCAGCACCGACGAGTATAACTGAGGTACACAACTTTATTGGTTTGGCAGGTTATTATCGACGTTTTGTCCAGAATTTTGCCTGATTGACTAACCCATTAACGAAGATCACACGTAAAGGGGTTAAATTTGTTTGGAAAAAAGAGTGTGAAGAATTTTTTGAAGAACTGAAGAGAAGATTAGTCAACGCTCTTATATTGACTCTACCATCAGGGAATGATGGGTTCATTATTTATAGTGATGCATCAATGAAAGGACTTGGTTGTGTTCTTATAAAGAATGATAGGGTTATTTCCTATGCATCACGATAGCTAAAAATTCATGAGCAGAATTATCCTACTCATGATCTCGAGTTAGCTGCTGTAATCTTTGCCTTGAAGATATAGATACATTATCTCTATGGTGAAAAATGTGAGATATATACCGATCACAAGAGTTTGAAATATATTTTCTCACAAAAAGAACTCAACATGAGGCAAAGGTGATGGCTTGAACTACTCAGGGATTATGATTGCACGATACACTACCACGCAGGGAAGGAAAATAAGGTTGCAGATTCTTTGAGTAGAAAATATCATGGAGTTTTGAACATGATGAGAGTGAAAAGGGATCCTATTTTCATGTATCTAGTAAAGATGGATATGGGAATCACCATAGAGGGTGAAACATCAAATTTTTTTCAAATGGTTGCCAAACCATCTTTACTAGAAAGGATAAAGTGTTCTCAGGCCAATGATGAAGAGTTAAAAAAGAAGATTAAAGCTGTGAATGATGGGCGATTGAGTGACTTTGTGTATAAAGATGGAATTTTGAAATTTGGGAGAATACTTTGTGTTCTCAATATACCTGATTTAAAGAGGGAATTGTTGGATTATTCTCATACTCCAATTTTTCTATACACCCTAGGAGCACCAAAATGTATAGAGATTTAAAGGGACATTTTTGGTGGGACAAAATGAAGAGGGAGATTGCTGATTTTGTGTCAAGATGTATGGTTTGTAAACAAGTGAAAGCTGGAAGGCAACTGCCTGGTGGAGTATTGCAACCTCTTCCCATACCTGAGTGGAAATGAGATAATATTACGATGGATTTTGTCATGGGACTACCAAAGACTCCTAGAAGGAATGACAAAATATAGGTCATTGTTGATCGTCTCACAAAGTCAGCACATTTTCTTGCTATAAGGGAAGATCTACCACTTGAACGTATAACACGACTATATATTAATGAAGTTGTGAGAATTCATGGAGTACCCCTGTCGATTGTATCGGATCGTGATCCCCATTTTACATCAAGATTCTGGAAAAGTCTTCAGAAGGCCTTGGATACTGAACTTCGTTTGAGCACTGCTTACCACCCTCAAACAGATGGACAATCAGAAAGAACTATTCAAACCTTAGAAGACATGTTGAGATCATGCTCACTTGACTTTCAAGGAATGTGGGATAAATATTTACCTCTGGTAGAATTTTCCTATAACAATAGCTTCCATTCAAGTATTAAGATGGCACCATATAAAGCATTATACGGAAAGAGATGTCTCACACCAACCTGTTGGGATGACGTTGGTGAAAGAAAACTTGTAGGCCCAGAACTGGTGGAGGAAACGATGGAAAAGGTGAAATTAATCCAAAACCACATCAAAGCAGCTCAAAGTAGGCAGAAGAGCTATGCCGACAACCGAATGAAGGATTTGGAATTTCAGGTAGGAGATCATGTTTTCTTGAAGGTATCTCCATGGAAGGGAGTTTTACGTTTCGGTTAGAAGGGTAAATTGAGTCCCAGGTACATCAGAACCTTCAAAATTCTAGAACGAATTGGGGCTGTACCTTACCGTTTGGCAATGCCGCCAAGTCTCTCCAAAGTTCACGATGTATTCCACGTATCATTGTTGAGAAAATACATGCCTGACCCAACGCATGTACTCACCTATGAGGAATTAGAACTAGAACCCGATCTGTCTTATTGCGAAGAGCCCGTCAGGATTCTTGATACAAGAGAACAAGTGCTGAGAAACCGAACAACTCGTCTGGTAAAAGTTCTATGGAGAAACCATAAGATGGAGGAGGCAACATGGGAATCTGAGGAACTTATGATGAAGAATCACCCGAGTCTTTTTATACAGTGATATTATATGAAATTTTGATGATGAAATTATTTGAAGGAGGGGAGAATTTAACACCCCGAGCTTCCACGATATGCTTCTCTTTCAATAATGCAATAGCTTGCATTGTACGCAAGTTCGAGTTCTAACACACCGCGACTAATCAAGGTAGCTGTTATGAATAGTAATACCCACTTTTTAAAATTATAGAAATTTTATATTTCAAAATGGACTTCATTTTTGTATTCGTAATATCGAAATTATCTTAAGTTGAATTTTTGTAATTTTCTGAGAACTTCCAATTTTTTATGAATAATGAAAAATACTTAAAATAACTTTTTTAATAAAAATAATTTATAATGATAAATTATACTATTTAGTGATTTTAAAGTATAATTATAATATATTTTTACCATTTTATCCAATGGTGGTCATTAGAATTAATTTAACATTGAAATTGGACATGAACAATTGTCAATCTTTTGATATATATTGTTTCTTAAAAACATGCTATTTGTTGTGACAATGGGAATTAATTATAAAATTAATTAATGCAACTTATATGTTTCGAATTTTTTAAAATAGACATAATTTTTTAATTCTGAATATCAATTATATCTTAGGGTGAAATTTTGGCATTGTTCTGAAAAACTTCAATTTTTGATGAATAGTGAAACCACTAAGTGGTAGTTAAAAAAACTGATTTTTCGTTTAAATGAAACTTTACCGCTACTATGAATTGAATTTAAAAAATAAAACATAAATGGTTGTCATTAGGATATAAAATGTGGTTCAATGGGATTAAAATAATTTTTTGGTGAATAGTAACTTTTATGTTTTATTAATCGCGATTGAAGGTAATTAGTGAAAATTAAGGTAAAGATAATGTTATAATAATATCAAATGACCTTGGCACTTGTCCTACACTTATTTTATGAGTCATGGACGACCAATAAAATCCATGGGTCAACATGGGGACCCCATGGAGCTACTTGGGTAAGAAAATGACAATAATAACTTTTTATTTAAAGTAAAAATAAAATTGTCACAAACATGAGTTGTTTTACTAAAACAATTATTACATGGGGTTATATAAGGTAACTTTTAGACTATAAATATTTATTGGAAAGAAAAAAATATTTCCTACATCATGATATTTTTTTATAATTTTTAGAGATTAAATAAATTAAATATTTTATGACACTATGATGATGCAACGATTACCTCATTAATTAACTATTTAAATAAAATGAAAAGATAATATAAAATATAAGACATACACTTGTAAAAAACCTATTGCATGAGTATATTTCGAACCCTTATCACCTTATCCTCTAAATATATAAGTGTGGGACCTTTAAAATCCGAAACTCATTATATAATAAAGTAACATTTAATGACTTTCCAAGAGTGCCCCTCCTCTCCTCTTATAAAAGGCCCCCACCACTACCACCTTATTCACACCTTCAAAGCATTTTTGCTCGGCCAAAATCTAGACAAATACTCTCTAAAATTTCCTCTCTTACTCCTAGTAGCCTCACTTTGGGAATAATTCTTCCCAAGGAAGCCTTTGGCTCAAATCAAAAAAAGAGTTACCCGATTTTATGGTAATGTCTTCTCTTATGTTATTTTGTTTTATTTTTCTTCTCCAACCCCTTAAAATATTTTTATTCCTTTAATTTGTAAAAAAACCAGTATCTTAAATATACTAGGATGTTGTTATGAGAAGTATTTTATTTACACTTACACACACCTTCGTCTAATGGTTAAAGAACATATTGTTTCTGTGGTTGGCAAATTTCTGCCTCACGAAACGATGATAGTTCAATATTCTTTTAACACCTCTCATGGTGGCCATTATGATGACACTATTTTTATATATGATATATATTATGTTTTGGTTTTCCTTATGATTCTGTATTTTTCATTTATGGCATACCTTTATGATTTCCATTATGGGTAAACGCGATAATTTCATTTTAGGAAGTGCGGACTACTGCCCCCTCAAAGTGATTTGAATCGTTAATGCCATATGTGGGATGTATAAAGGATGGAGTAAATGGTATTATACATTATATTATACTAGAAATATATTATAACTTTATATAATTATAACTTCATTCCATTAAATATGAAATAGGAATGAAAGTAGCATTCATGCGTACGTACGGCTTACCGTCTCCATGAACGGTGCATTTCATTTCTTACCTCTAAATGTTATGTAATATTATAAATGCATGTATATACTGGATATATAGGATATATATGATATCTACATCATGAATATAATTCTGGAGATAATTGATATTCTACCACATAAACAACTTGTAATTATAATAAGTTTATTGTTGATTCAAGTACCAAAGATCGACAAAACGACCGTTATTAACTTAAATGACTACATAATTTTTGTAACCTTGTAATAAGTGATATAAAAGGGATAATGAACTTGAAAAAGGTTCTTAAGAAAGTAGATATTAACTCTAGTTTATTATTCAGGAGGTTAAAGAGCGGTCGAGTCAAGTTGGACATGAGGTAAGGGAACTTCTTAACCCAATTTTCGTTCTTTGGGTTAATCTCCTACTTTCAAATTATGTCATGATATTATTATGTCCTATCTTGTATTTTTTAGTTTCTTTATGTGTAATTATAGTGAATACACATAATAGATCTATTTTATTTAAAAAATTATCTTTGTAAGGACTTCGTCTCAATCTCCCTTCATTGAGGCATATTTTGTTTTATACACAAATTTCTTTTATACGGTGTATAAACCCATTTGAATTTTATGTTTATTCAAAAGGAATCTTTTTATACGAAGTGTTTTACTAAACAAAAAAAGGATTGTTTTTTTTCATACATATGCGGCGACAATGACTTCTCCACCGCCGTGACCATTATTTGAGTTTCAGCTTCCTCTACAAGCCATAACTTTTTTTAAAATGAAAAATAAATAAAAATTTTTAATTTTCTTTTATTTTGGTATTGAAAATGGTTTTGAAAGTGTTTTTATTATTATATAAATGTGTTGTATTGATATCTTTTTATTGAAATGTGGAAATTTTATGTTTCCTTTATGCATGTTTTATGTAATACGATTATGTTATGGTTTATGATATGTTTAAACCTGTTCATATGAGGAATGCATTGGACCTAATAAGTGACGGGTGGAGCCCACTATAGCTCCTCGATGCATCGGTAGGTCTCTTGAGACAAACTAGTGTCTTGGCACGAGGCCTTTACAAAATCTTATTTTTAGTCTTGGCATGAGGCCTTGGCTACGTGGTTATGATAGTCTTGCATTATGCATTCCATCATTATGAAAGTTGTTATTGATATTTCATGTGATCATTCAACTAGTAGAACATTCATGTGAATAAGTAAATGGAATTATTTCATTTTATTTTTTCCATATTATGTTGAAGTTCAAGTTTAAAAGGCTTTTGTTTTAGTTATACATTTTCTTAAATGTTAATTTTTATTTATGAAAGCTTCTGCTATATTGTTATCCTTACTAAGCATCTGAGCTCACCCCTTTCAATGTTTTAATTTTTCCAGGATGTGAAGAAGTATTTTAGGAATGACCTGCAGGGATAGTCTGAAAGGGATATGAGTGTGGAAAATGGAGACTATGTTATTGCATTTTTTCACTTTATGATGTAATGTAACATTTATGAATGTATCTATTGTTTCCAAGGCTACTAAACTAATCGGTCTTTAGAGACTTGATCTTTTTTGATCATGCCAATGTTACGCAATAATGCACCAGCTCTGGGTAACTGGGGTCTGGGCGTTACATTCAAGGATTGGTAGGATTTAATGTTTAAAAATATAAGGCAAAAGAGAAGTGTTTAATCTCTTATGTACAAAAAATGTAAAAATTCAGCAAGTTTTCCCAATGAATGTACACACTAAACCCCTCAAAAAGTGTATTACCTCAAACTCACTATCCCCATTTTCTATTTGTGTGGGTCATAACAAATAAGTGAATAATAATGAGTAAACATCCTCTTTTCTCCATTTTATTCTTTTGTTCTATTTTTTTTCAAACTTAAGAACTATTTTTTTAATATATAGTTTTTTAAGATAAAGAGGGAAACCATTGTAAAACAATGATACAATATGTCTTATGAACCCATTGTACAAGGAAAATGTAGGCACCCTTTATATAAACCCATAACCATGATTCTCTCCCTAAAATTCCCATGGAAACACCCTATATCCAACACATGATAAAAATAAAACAAGAATATACACAAGATATGGGTAGGTAGGGATAAATTATCTTGTAATGTGGCTACCTAATAGGCATTTCATGGTCTCTAAGTCTTAAAAAGGATAAAATGTAAAGGTGGCCAAAAATAGATGATAATTGTACAAAGGTATTTTCAATAAATGATTGCCTCTATCATGAATATTGTATACTTGAATCTTATGGATTTAAACAGAATCATGTAATTTTCTAGTTTCCCTACATGACCTGAGACTCTCAAAAAAGTGATTAAAAGGAAGAATATTCAATAAAGAGAATAGAATGTCTCTTGGGTAAGGGATTCAAATATTGGTAAGTGCTAATGATGCATGAGATTCCAAAATCCATTAAATATATAAAAATTATTTGAAAATACAAATTCTAGAAAAAGATTCCATATCAACACTCATTTGAAAAACATTTTTCCAAAAACAATGTAATTTTCCACACAATTGACTCCAACATGAAAAATGATTTTGGATATTCTTTTTAAGATCAATTTTTCTAAAAACACAAAATAAATAAAAATAAATAAAAAATAAAAAAACATTTTTTTGTTTCTTTTAATCCTAACTATGACATGTTACCCTCCCCCACACTTAAAAATTACATTGTCCTTAATGAAAGTATTTTAAATAAATATACAAGTAAATAAAGGTATAGAGAAGGGAGAGCCTGCTAAGTTATGTCATATGTGGAATCTATTAGTTTTATTTCCTCCATAAGATGCTTTGGAAAATTCTCATAGAAGTGTTTGAGACTCTACCCATTGAAAGTAATCATATTTCCACTCTTCTCATGAAAATACTGTATATCACTAAACGGGTAAACATCAGTAACTGTATAAGGACCGAGCCATCGGGAACGAAGCTTACCTGGGTGGAGCTTTAGCCTAAAATTATACATGAGAACCTTATCACCAATATTAAACATCCATGGATGAATCATCCCATAATGGATTTACTTTATTCTCTTTTTATAGATTTAAGAGTTCTCATATGCATCACGTCAAATTTCTTCCAAATACTGAATCTACAACTTTATATACTCACCTGCATCTAAGAGATTAATATTAAATTGTTTAACATCCCAATATTCTTGGTGATATACCTCTACCAGAAGGTGAAAATACTTTCAAAACACAATCCTATATTGTGAATTTCCTATTGGGGTTTTAAAAGATGTACGATACACCCAGAGTGAATCTTCCAAGTGAAAACTCTAATCTTTCCTATTGGGATGTACCGTTTTTCCAAGATTATCTTAACTTCTTGATTTGATATTTTTTCTTATCCATTAGTTTGGGGGAAATATGCTATGGAGACTTTATGAACAACCCCAAACATATGAAGAAAATTTTTCATGCTCTGATTGAAAAAATGTGGACCTTGGTCACTAATGATGAATCTTGGAAAACCAAACCTACTAAAAATCTGGGACCTCACAAAATCAACAACCACTCAAGAGTCATCGGTCCTAGTGGCCTTTGCTTCCACCCATTTAGATACATAGTCAATAAAAAATAATATGTATACAAATCCAAATGAATTTGGAAAAGGACCCATGAAGTCAATGCACCATGCATCGAAGATCTCACAAAATAACATGGGTTATTGGAGCATTTCATTCCTCTTGGAGATATTCCCTATGAATTGACATCTAGTACATGGATTACAAAACCTATGGGCATCTCTATGAAATGTTAGCCAATAAAGACCCGAGTCAAGGAAATTTTGAGAAATTCTTTGAGAGCCAGAGTTACCCCCACAAGCCAGAGTGTGGAAGAAGGTCAAAACAGAGGTGAAATCATGGTCAGGGACACACCGACAGACTACTTGGTCACAAAAAATTCTCCAAAAATATGGGTCATCCCCAATGTACCAAAAAGAATCATGCTTATGTCTCTTAGATTGTGAAGTTATGAAATAAATGGGGACCCTAGATGTTTATAGAAAATTTACAATGTCTGCATACTAGGGGGTAAGGTCCACAATATCACAAAGGTTCTCATGAGGGAAGAATTCTCCAATAGGTAGGGGTAACTCAACATGATGTTCTAGTGGTGCAAAAATCATACTAATGTGGTAAGCTACCACATTTTCCACTCCTCTCTTATCTCTAATATTAGGGTCAAACACTTGGAGGAGGAGCATCCACCGTATGAGGTGAGGATTGGCTTCAGGTTTCTTTAGCATAAAATGAAGGGAAACATGATCAAAAAAGACAATTATTTTTTACCCGATAAGATATGAACCTATTTTTTCCAAGGAAAAAAATATAAAGAAGTTCTTTTTCAGTGGTTGTGTATTTTACCAGGGAAGGGTCAAGGGTATGTGTGGCATGCACAATAAAATGAGGAGTCTTCTGAACCCTTTTTGATAAAACTACCCCAACTGCAAAGTTAGATGCATTGCACATAATCTCAAAAGGGAGATCCCACCTTGGTGGTTAGATGATGGGAGGTTATGTGAGACTCCTTTTTAGTGAATTGAAATCATCCTCAAAATTTTCATCCAACACAAACTTAGAATCTTTTGGTAATAACCAGAATAAGGGAAGTGAAATCTTACTAATTTTTTTAATGTATTGGCGGTAAAAACCAGCATGAACCAAGAAATATCGTACATAATGAACACATTTTGGATATGGAAGGGTTGAAATTAATTAAAATTTTAATTTATACACTTGAATTCCCTCTTTTGAAATAACATTCCCAAGAACTATCCCCCATTCAACCATGAAATGGAATTTCTCATAATTTAATACAAGATCTTTTTCTATGCAACAATGGAGGATAGAACCTAGGTGAGCCAAACATCCATCAAAGGAAGTTCCATTAACTATGAAATCATCCATAAAAACTTCCATGAAATTCTCTAGGTACTCATAAAATATACTCAACATACAATGCTGGAAAGTACCAGGAGCATTATAAAGACCAAAAGATATCCATCTATATGAAAATGTGCCAAATGGACAGGTAAATGTTGTCTTTTCTTAATCCTCAGGGGCTATATAGATTTGAAAATAACCCAAATATCCATCAAGGAAACAATAATGGGACTTACCATCCAATCATTCTAAAATTTGATCAATGAAAGGTAGAGGAAATTGGTCCTTTCCTGTGGCTTGATTCAATCGAAAATAGTAAATATAGACTCACCAACTGTTTTTCACACATGTTTGAAGCAATTCATTCTATTCATTTGACACAACAACCATTATAGTTTTTTAGGCATAATTTTCACTGAGCTAACCCATTTACTATAATATATAGAATAAATGATCCTAGCAGTAAGTAGTTTACTGACTTCCAATTTTACCACTTTAAGGAGAGTAAGATTTAACCAGTGTTGAGCTTTCCTTATGGGCTTATCTTCATCATATGAAGGTATATGGTGCATACAAATAGATGGGATAATCCTAAGAATATAAACCAATGTCAATCATATCAACTTTTTACACTCTCTCAAAAGATCAAGCAATTTTGATTCCTGATGTTGAGAGAGATTATTGGAAATAATGATGAGAAATTGGTCAATACCCTCAATATTGACATATTTTAAATTAGATGGAAGTGGTTTTAATTACAACACTAGTGGTTTTGGATTGAGGGAGGGGATTTAGGGGGAGTGAGGTCCATGAAACTTTCTATCTGCTCATGTTTATTTTCTAAATATAGAGAATATAATTGAAATGAGATTTTCAGAATCATCGACGGTTATGGGTACCTCTAAATGAACACACTCATCAATTAAAGCACAAGATTTACACATTTTATAACCCACACAACAATAGAAACATGAATCAAAGATCAAATCATCCAAAGGTGAGGAATAGAAAAATGAATTAGAGTATGGGTCAAGGAGAGAATTGTGTGTGTGTGTATCATTTTGGATCACTTCCATTGAATAGACAGGAAGAGTAGAGTGCTCTTCAATGGGGTGTTTCATAGCCTCAAGGATGTTAAAACTTACCTTTTCCCCACCAAACTCCATAGACAACGTACCATTGTGAATTTTAATGATAGTATTTTCTATTTTGAGGAATGTATTCCCATGTATGAGAGGGTAATGTCCTTCAGTTCAGGTATCCTCCATCTCAAGAATGTAGAAGTCAGCAGGGAATATGATATTCTTCACTTTTACAAGGATGTCCTCGACCACTCCTGATGGGTGTGTTGTGCTCCAGTTGGAAATTTTCACTATGATTCCTATCGGTTGAAGCTCTACAACCTATAGAGAAGTGTACATAGAGTAAGGAATTATATTAATTTAAGCACCTAAATCTAGAATAACATCAAAAAGATTGTCTCCCCTATGGTGTAAGGTATTGTGAAAGTTATCAGATCTTTGCACTTGGTTGGCATTGCTAGTTGAATTAAGGCTAAGACATTACTTCCCAAGTTAACTCTCTCATTCCCCTTTAGTCTCCTTCTATGGGTGCAAATATCTTTAATAAATTTGGCATATCAAGGGATTTGTTTAACTACATCCAATAAAAGAATGTTAACTCACCCCTTTTTAAATGTATCCATTATTTCTTTATCAATATCATTATCAAAATTCTTCTTAGATTTAGAGAGTATTTGGGGGAAAGAGAGAGGAATGGATTGTTCATGTAAATCCTCAATGATAATTGGTTTACCCTTTTGGTTTTATTTTTCTTCACTAGAATCATTTATGGGTGGAGAAAGAGTGTTTTCAATAGGGGACATACCTATTGTGTAGAATCAGTATAAGGAGAAAATTATTTACCACTAAGAAGTTTAATTGCACATACATTACCTTTTTCCTTCAGATTAGAAATGGGTTGGGATGGTAGTTTTCCAGAAACTTGCATCTTGATCTCATCGATAATGTTTTTCCAATTGTACCACTTGAGTTCGTAGGTCTTAAATAGATGATTGTGTTGTCTATTGAAACATGAGGTTATGGGTTTCCATTTTCTTTAACATTTCCTCGATACTTAGTTTAGATTTGGGAGGAGGAGTATTGTTTTGAGATGTTGATGGATAAGAAGGTTTCATACCTTGGACTTGTTGATACCAATTCTTCTTGGGGTATCTTGAGTTTTCTCCTTGTCAGTATTATGGTTGTGCTTTCCACCCAGGGTTTGGATTTGGCCTAAATGGTTATTTCTTGAAGGGAGGTGCTTATTGGAATGGATTCCTAGGGAATACCACTGCACAAGACTTAGTTGAATCCTAAAGTTGTGGTAAGTAGTCAGAAAAATTAGTGTTATCAGAACAAATACCACGATGTAATGGAACAAGAGGAGATTGTGAGTTACCTTGTACTTGAGATGATTTCCTTAAAAGGGAATTCATATCATCAATCTTGTTATCTAACTTTTGTTCTTGAGATGAATGACTTACCTCATGAACTCATCTGGTGGGTGTAATTACTCGTGTACCAAATTGTTATGCATTTTGAGCCATGTTGGCTATTAAGTCACGAGCAGCGGAAGGAGTTTTATCAACAAAGGCACCACCAGCTAAAACATCAATAATTCCAAAATACATGGGGATACGTACCTCATAGAAGTATTGGATTAAAATTTCTTCACTAATCCGGTGGTGGGGGAATCTTGAACAAAGTCTTTTGAATCTCTCCCAGTATTCAGGAAGGGTCTCTCTTTGTGATTGCCTAATGCCACAAATTTCTTTCCTAATTGATTTAGTTTGGAAGGCAGGGAATATATTCTCTAGAAAGATTCATTTAAGGTCATTATATACCCCAATTTTGGTAGGAAAATAGTATATCTGGTCTTTGTCTACACCATTAGGGGAGAAATGGAAGACCCTAAACTTAATGAGGCCCTCAGTTACATTTTGGGGTTTCATTGTGGAGAACACTATATGAAAATCCTTGGGATGTTTGTGAGGGTCCTCACTAGGAAGACCATGGAATTTAGGAATTAGGTGGTTGATAACTGATCTCATCTCAAAGTTGGCTTATTCCTCAGGATATTGGATGAACACAGGTTGGTACACCACATCCGGGGTGGTCAGTTCTTTTAAGGTTTGATTATTTGCAGCCATATTTTCTTGGGTTTGATTGGGTTCAATTTTTGATTGGTTTATGACCACTTGATGTTAAAAAATGGGTTACTAAGTGCTACTTTATTGACCTACTATATATTCCTTGATTTGTGAGTGAAGTGTATTTTTAATTTCTAGGTCAAATTCAAGCAGTTTTTCTTTTCCAGATCTTGTCATGCAACAAGGATGTCCAGTTTGATTGATGGATTTTTTGTTTTTTTTTATTTTTTTGAATTTTTTTTATGGAGGATTAATGAAATAAAAAAACTTAAAAAATTAAAGTAGAAAATAAAAGATAATTTTATACTACAGAATTAGAGATAGAGAGAGATAAAGAGAGAGAGAGAGAACACACAAAAACAATAAAAAATAATGACAAAAAACCAAAACAAAAACAATAAACTGGGGGGTAGGGGTGGGATATTGAAAGGAGTACTAATTAAGAAGTAAAATAAATAAAAAAAATGAAATAAATAAGAGAAAAATGATCTTGGATCCCTAAAAATGGTGTCAAAATTTGATTTCATTTTCAAGCGCGTCAAATTAGTTGTTTAATTTTGATTCGAATTTCTATAGTATAGCAGCAACCCTAGGTCATCTCTCGATGGAGCCTTATATCATTAATTTAAAAATAAGGTTTTTATTATGAAAATATAATTGTAATGGTATTTCAGAAAACATGGGGTTTGATGATTAAATATGACAATAGAAAATGAAAATGATAAAACAATGTTGAAATGAAAAATATTAATTAAACGTGATCAACCCAAGGAATTATCGTGATGCTCATCATTCATTGCTTCAATAGAAAGGGTATATATCTTTTAATACCTGTTTTTTAACACCTATTACCATAATGTTACTGATTTTATTCTAGGATACCTCTTAGGGTTTAGTTGAAAACACACAATGATTCACCAGACACCGCTGATGATTGGTTTATTTGTGTTCGACTTCATAACCGAAACTCACCAAGGAAACACAAAAATAAATCAATGTGCTATCCAGATTTATATGTTATTTCTTTGTTATACCATTATATAAATGTACACGACCATGAAAATTATTATGTGAGTTCAAAGGACCAATATTAACCACACAAACACTTCAATTTAATGAGGGAAGAAAAAGCGATGAATGGTGTGTGAAACATCACATGAAAGGGTACCCCCAAACATGATCATTTGAGTTTGAGTATAACATAATACTATATAACTCAATTAAATAAGAATAGGGGATTAATAAAGAAAACATACACCCTGGAATTAAAAATATCATTCAATATAATTCAAACATGAAGCTCGGGATTACATGACGTTCCTCCCCAGGTGATCACAAGGGATTTAGAAATCCATGGGAGGGGAAAAAGAAGAATATTTTGAATTAACACTTACTATAGCCTCCATAACTTCTATGGATAATTAGAAGACCCCTTTGGGAATCCAAAATGGCAGAAGCTTACCTCCTGATTAAAGTCTCAAATGAGGTTCCCATGGTTCCTTTTCATAGCCAAAATGGGAAGTGGTGTTGGAAACCTAGATTTTGAGAGGCCACTTGGATCATGGTTTTCGGACACTAGATAGTATAATATCCCTTTATAGAAAACTAAAAAGTTTTATCCATACAAATTTAATATCTCCAAATAAAATTTGGCTCCACTTGGAAAACTACATCTCGATATATTAATAAAATACGGAACACTGCTTTTGACTTTGTGTAGATATGATTCCCTAGACAGATCAGTTCGTATGGGAATCATAGAGGCCAAATGTGGATTGGGTTCCTTCATATTAGATGTATCAATTTAATTTTGGACCAGTACACAAAATTTCATTCCATTTGGATTCACGGTTAAGTATAATTATGCGGTTTAGTTCACTAGTGTACTTGGATCTTGTGCAGATTGGCCCATTTTTCATGGACTTCATCATGGGCCATCCAAATCACTTCCGCCTACAATGTAATTATAAAAAAGTGACATTTCCCATTCTAATAGTGTTAAACACAAAATAATTGAATAAAAAATGAAGTGAAACTTGTTGTTATACTTGTAATTCCGATACAAAACCAGTTTAATACATTGATATAAGGGTAAAATAAAACAGTGAATCATGGTACGATCAGACTTCTAACCTCATGGAAAGAGTTATTATGAGAAAAATATCATATTTTGATGGCCTAGTACTGTGGGAGAGTTTAGTAGGTGAGGAACCAACTCTTAGTTGGATGGTAGGTGATGATGAGATCTTTTGGATCCAAGGACGTGTCTGGGTTCCAGTGGACATACGTGAGGAGTTGATGTGGGAGTTTCACGCTTCATCTTGGGAAATGCATCCTAGAGTTACCAAGATGTACCATGACTTGCACCGTTAGTACTGCTGAATGGGTATTATGAGAGAGGTGTCTGGTTTTGTTATGAGGTGTTCCACCAGTCATCAGGTGAAGGTAGAACATCACCAGCCAGCTGGGCTTTTACCGTAGTTACCTATTCCGAAGTGGAAATGGGATAATTTCGTGATGGATTTTATTATGGGTTTACCAAGGTTTCCCCAAGGTAATGATGGAGTGTGGGTGGTGGTTGAAAAACTTATGAATTTTGGTCACTTCTTTCCAATGAAGTAGACCATCTATGTTGATGGTCTTGGGAAGATATATATTCGTGAGGTGGTACGACTTCATGGGGTCCCTCATTCTATCATTTCAGATAGGGATGTCTTCTTTATATATCATTTATGGTAGAGTTTTTAGAGGGCACTAGGTACATAGGTGCTTCGAAGCACAACATACCACACTCAAACTGATGTCCAATCATAGCGTACAATATAGGTGTTAGAGGATATGTTGCGAGCATGCATCCTAGACTTTGGGAGATCTTGGGAGAAACATAATCTTCTTATAAAATTTTCCTACAATAATAGTTTCCAAGTGACTATAGAGATGGCTCCATATAAGGCTTTATACGGTTGGCCATGTCGATCACCGCTGTGTTGGTCAGAGGCAGGATAGACAACGATGTTGGGACCATGTCTTGTCCAGGAGACCATTGAGTAGGTTTCATTAATTTAGAAATAGATGGATATAACACAGTCTCATCAGATATTATATGCCGATCACCGTATCCAAATTTTGGGATTTGAGGTTAGGGATTGAGTTTTTCTATGTGCCGCACTAAGGTTGGGACACAATAGAATCAGGAGATAGAGTAACATTTTGCTGAGGTACATCGGTTTGTTTGAGATTTTAGAGAGGGTCGAGCTGGTTGCCTATCGATTGTAGTTACCTAAGAGGTTCAGGTACATGCACAAATTCTTCCACATTTCTCAGTTGAGACATTAATTTTTGGATTTTTCTCACACCTTTCAGCCTGAAGAAGTGGAGTTACAGGAATATATATCCTTTAAGGAGCATCTCATTCATATTATGAATTGTAGCACAAAGGTTCTCCATGGAAGGTCTATTCCTTTGGTATGAGTGCTATGGCAGCATGACCGAGTGTAGGATGAGAATTGGGAGAGGGAGGCCAACGTACAATCATAGTGTCCAGAGTTGTTCTCAGATAATTATTCATCACCCTTGGAAGGGAAATTCAGGGGAAAATTACTTTAAGGGGAGAAGTTTGTAAGAACTCGGTTCTTCTTTTGAGGTATGGATCTTTCCTTTTCAGTTTATACATAAAAAATGGGGGAAAAGAGGTCAAAGGCTGGCTACATGCCTATTATACGACGTGACTGGGAACTACACGCCGTGTGCGTATAAGTACACATAGTGTATGGAAGGATACATGCCATGTAATCTCGGCACATGACCATGTAATGGTCTAGCCAGAAACTATACTGACAAGGCATGTAGTATCAAGTGCACAATGTGTAAATTTTTATTGTCTAAATTGCGCAATAGCGTTGTTTTTTTGAAAATGGATAGGGTCTCCCCCGGGTTTATGAACAAGTGGAACCAGACCTTCAATCCCTTCTTGATTGATCATTTGAACCCTGATTCCTTTGCCATCAGTTGCATTTAAACCCAATCAGTATGTTATCAATTCCTCTTGAGCCATTATTCGTGATTTTTTCTCTTGATGAAGTTATTTAAGGTTGAGATTTTATCACCTTTATATAGATATACATCATTATTGCTTGAATTGGAGGTTAATCCTTGATGAGGAGAGTCGTACTACGACGAGGTAGGTGGTCTTGTGCCTTTCTCTCAATGTCGAGTTTTTTATATGTGTTTTAGTGCCATTATTCCATGTTTAGGGTGTAGTCTCGAATGGGAATTGAAACTTGTTGTATCCTAATAATGATTAGGTCATGAATTAAATTAATTTAAGGATGTTATAACTTGTTGTTTTGATTAATGGACACCCCATGGGTGTGTTTCCCTTAGATGACCACTGTTTAGCCGTTTGGCTTAGGATGCCTATGGGCATGCCTTTGTTTCCCTTTTTGGGGTTGTTTAAAATGAAATTGGTTAATTTAATGTTTCATACATGAGATGAAAATTTCTTAAGCCTTGTGATAGTTTAATTCACATGTTTTATTGTTATATATAAACTACCAATGTGAGTATATTTGGTTAAGCCGTATAATTGTTATATTACATATTAGGCTTGCAATATGAACTGCCCATGTGAGTATAATTGTTTAAGCCTTGTGATAGTTTAATTCACTTTTTTATTGTTTTGTATGATGCCTATGTGAGTTTTTAATATGATAACATTGTAATAGTGTAATTTACATGTGTTGTCTATTATGCTGAAATGCTGATATACTGGGCTCGACCCTATTGACTACTATGCTTGTGGGTGATGATTTGTTATGCCTTCAGGTGAGGATTTATTATGCATGCAGGCAATGATTTGTATACCTATGGGTGAGGATTGGTTATACCTGTGGGTGGGATTTTTCGATGCCTACGGGCGCGATGTTGAATTGCATATTGAAATGGAATGACTTATGACGTGTCTTCCAAGCCAAATAACAAGCTTGGATTTGTTCTTCACTTTATTTGTTTAGATAACCTTCTAAGGTATATGTTGAGCATTATATTTATGGGGGATTGATGAGCTTAGGTTAGATCTCAATACATATATAATTCAATTTAATTGGTTTAATGGAACATAATAAATGAAAATGGAAAACAAGGATTGTGGGGTTATTTACTTTTGATCACTTCCTAGTTTACTACTTTTCCTTTTGTACAATAATTGTTGCATATACTCACTAAAAAATAGTCATAGATCTTAGGTGGATGCCTACTGGGATTTATTCTCACACCCTGTTTGGGTCATGATTTTGGGTCTAAATAGATTATACTGTTGTAGGCGTTGATAAGGAAAAGCGCCAATCTACAGGTACTTGAGATGCTGTTTAAGAGATGAAGAGCCTGGGACCAAGACGAGGATTGTGATTCTTCTTAGTTTCCTTTGTTTTGTTTTCTTTTGGAATATATATTGCGGATTCCTGCAGTGTACTTATTTTGGGTGTTTTCTTAAAACATAACACACTGCATCATCTTTTGTAAGGAACGATGCTTGGTTATTTATCTTGTCAGTCTTCCACTGTTTATTTCAGATGTATTTTTTTACTGCATCCACTATTGTATTATTATTTATTCCACTTTATTAAACTCTTCCAATGAGGGAATAGTTTCCCCACTATTACATCTAAGGCCCTCACTGCAAGTCGGCAGCCTCTGGCATTTGGGGAAATTCACTTGAGGCTATGTGGCCAACCGGGTACAGGGACCCAGTTGAGAGGCATATAGATCCAAGACATTACAAAAGTTATGAAAAAATCCTAAATAATACCCCTAAAATAATGTTATTGTAAAAATTGATTAAATAGTTAAAACTAAAAATTCATTAAGGAGTTTTTATGTTTATCATGACTTTATTTTTTATTTTTTTATTAAAAAAGTTAATAAGGCTTTAAAGGAATAAAACTAGAAATTAGCAGAAAAGCATTTTTTCCATTTTCAAAAGCCGGTTTACGGGTTCCCGGTACCCGTACAAACAGTCCCCAAAAATCCAGATTACAAAATTCAAATTCAAACCGAACCACTGTCCATCAAACACCACATACCACACCTCGATCCTTAATCTCATCATCACACGTCACCATCACTGCATCGCCATCACTGCATCGCCATCAATGTTCAACATCCATCACTACAGGTCACCGGTGAGACCATTGGAAGCATCATTGCCAGAACCTCCTCCACAGATCACCACCATTCAACATATGTCTCATACGCAGTATCAGACATCAGTAACAAACAAGAATCATCTTTAATGCCCAGAAAACAAACAAGAACAACCAGCGTAGAAGCAGCAACATCCCTTCAAAGGCCCGACCACCAGAACCAAAATCGAAGAACCCCACCACCACTATGAGACCTCCTCCAACATCATAGCCATTCCAGAAAACCTAAGAGGAAAGAATACCATAGAACTCAGAGCCAAACCACTGTCACCCAGGACTGGGAGGCTAAACCCTGTGTCGAGGTAGCATCACCGGCGACAAGATCTGGGCCGATCTGACCAAAAACCGCCACTCTGAGCTTGGATCTGAAAAAATCTGAACCGCGGAAGAATCATCACTGGAGTCCAAATCGCGCCTACCACTGGAATTGGAAAAATAAATCAAGAGGGATGGGAAACACTGATGATGGCGGCGCTGAAAAAGTACCTTCTGAGCTCCAACCTCAATTCATCATACCGGTTCACCTGTGTCGTGAAGACCACCGAGCACTAACCTAGGAGAGAAAATAGAAAGAACATGAATAGAGGGAATATGGAATATCAATATAGATGATGTATCTCGGAATAAGCTTTCACTTCTTCCCAAACCTCATTATATTATTTCATAGTGATATTCAATGGAACACCCTATATCTGACCTCAAACACTAGTTCTCATTGATAATTGTATGTATAAATTTTCTATTGATTTTGTGTGGATTTCATATGATGTTGAATAGTTTGAACCTTCTATATAATATCTTGGATAAGATCAGGTCCCATGATCTTCTTCCCTCCAAATTTATTCCAACATTTCAGAGTCTAACACCTCTTCCAATACAGAGCCTCATGAGGTGTTGTTTTAAGGATAGAATGGAAACTGTTGTTATATGAAAACTCCACCAGGGGAAGGTGTTGATTCCAAAATCCTTGGAAATATATTAAATGTGATATCTGTATATACTCTATAGTTTTAATGGTTCTCTCATACTATCCATCTGTCTTATAGTGATAAGTATTACCAGAACATATCTCTATATCCAATGATTACTGAAAGATTCTCTAGAACCTCAAGTTAAACCTTATATCTTGATCAGATACAATGGAGAGTAGAACTTCATATAGTCTTACCACTTCCCTTATGTATACCTTTTTGAGTTGGTCTAAAGATAAATATTCCTTCATAGAAATGAAATTAAATTAATTTATAATCCAATCAACTACCACCCAGATAGAGTTGTAACATTTAGATGTATTGGGAATCCCTACGATGAAATCCATAGTTATTTTTTCCCATTTCCATACTAGTTTGAGAAATGGTTGTTTCATATGTAATATACCAAACCCAGATTCCACTGAAAGGTTCCCCAATCCCAGTGTATCACATGACCTCAAGCACATCTACCCAAATTCTAGATGCTACCGACTAGAAGCGAGAGCCTAGGTGTATCAATGGAGATACTATTCCCTCATTACCAAAGTGCATCACATTAGATAACAATAGGATACAAGTAACATAAAAAGTATAATATCCATACAATAAGTAAAAAGAAAAACACTGATAATATAAAATATCTAGAAGACATATCATAAAAAAATGATGATACATGTCATATGTATCTATTGAAGTAGCCAAAACATGTATACAAGGTAGATACACAATACATGTAAAAAAAGTGAAAAATGGTAAAATGTATCCCAATAGAATAAAAAGCCTCATCTTGGTCCCATGCTCCCATACTCCTGAGAAGAAATCAAGAACCTATAGTAGGGAAATTTCCCTTATCAACACTTGAAATCATATAATATTTTTGGGTTCCTAAAGGTGGACCAAATAGTTTGTGATATAAAATACCAGTACCCTACCACCCAAGGTCACATGTCAATCAGTTAGTGAATATATATAACTAACATTGAATGTAGTAAAACAATAAGTAAAGGAGATACTCAAAAGTAACATCCTATAAGTATAGGTTCTCATTTAATATCCATTTAATTTATTCAAATTCATTTAGTAAATAAGTCTCTGATTTAACAGTCAGGTTTGTGTCATTTATAACATTATCATTTAATTATAATTTCATTTAATAATAAAGTATTAGAACCTAGAATAAATTCTAGAATTCCCCATAATCACATGTAACCAAGGATTCCTAAACATTCCATCCATAAAGTGTAAGACAAGACTGAATCCAAGCCTATGATTTGGCTTGGTAGACATGTCATACAATTCATTTCATTCATTATTCATTCATGAACCTGAGTCCATCCTTGGAATTCCTAAGTTGGAATCCAAGTATCATTCTAGTTATAATATAAACAAACACCATACAATAAAATACATGTATAACCTCTCAAGAACCCATGTATCTCTCTATGTGTGGTATAACATCCTTGCAAATCGAGTCTTTCCTTGGCGGTCCACTAAGGGATCCCAAGTATCACCCATGGAATATATATCAATTCCCTTTGAGTCCATCCATGGAATTATCATATGAATCCGTGTATCACTCAATATATAAGTCAAGACTTAATGATTCCATCCATTTCATCCTTCATTTGGATCCATGTATCATCCATGGCATAAAAAATCCTCAAGATAGCTGAGTTTGTCCATGGAATTATCATATGAATCCATGTATCACCCATGGAATAAACAAGGATCAAGCCAACTGAGACCTTCAATGGAATTCTCATATGAATCCATGTATCACCCAAGTCCTTTAGTATTCAAAATTATTTAATCAAATCCATTTAATGATGTCATGGTCAAAACCAATAACATCTCATTTCAATATCACCTAGAAAGGTGAATCATGTCATTATCCAAGATTAAAAGGAATATCTTCCAAATAATCACATGGTAATATCTTTTTAACAAGATTCTCATGCTTAAATAAACTATTACATGGAATAGTCTTTATCTATATCACATGGGAATAACAATATAAAGATAAATTCATTCTTAATAAAGAAATTTCATAACAAGGGATAAGATCAGGCGGATTTACTTTAACTACTCATATAGGAATTTCAATATATAAAGAATCAAATGCATAAAAAAGTTATACCATGCCATATAAATTATTTAACTTAGATGATAAAATCAACAAAAAGATAAATTCAATATTGAAAAATAAATTTCAGTTCATAGGCTAAGGGACATGGTCATTTCCACCCTTGCCATTAACCAATTAAATTTTAATTAATATCACAAGTAAATTCATATATCAATTCACAATTATAAAATCATTTTAATCACATTTTTCAATTCAATGTTTTACATCCCATGAAATGGTGTAAAATGGCCCACCTCAAGGGGATCCAAAGAATAATCCATCATAATGTCCATTTAATTAAACAACGCACCCAAAGGGGTGGTTCTAGTTTCAAGGTCCTTAAATTATAACCAATCTTTAACAAGTATCCTTAATCACATAGGATATTCCTAGAAATTCTAAGATTCATTTTCAATTTAAGGAGATTTCCAAGGTGTATGACGCGAAAACATATATAAATATATCCAAATTATGCAAAATTCATGATACCACCTACTTTAGGTCCATAGTTGATAGTTCATCTAGTATCGACTCCTGATTTGGCTCATATTGGAAGAAATTGAAAGAATGGAAGAAGAACCTAATAATAGGGTAAATTAGATTTCATGTAAATAGTGAAACTGATATCTTGAAGAATGAAGAATTGCTAAAAAGGAATGGGAGACCCATCAAGAAAGATTCTATACCTTTGATAGATCTTGCTTCCGAGCTCAGAAAAAAGAATATAGATCAATTCCAAGAGTAGCAAATGAGAGAGCTTCCAAGGGGGATTATTATTGTGTGGGAGGAGAAAGAAACCTTAATTAGGTTTATAAAAATATTTTTAATTTAATTAAAATCATTAATTCTTCCAAAATTAATGGTGTCGCACATTTTTGGAAAATTGTGCACCAACCGTGCACATGTATTTGTAGAAGAAGGTACACCACATGGTTTGTCTACATGGTTTGAATACCTATGCACAAACCATGTGAAAACCCACTATCAAGATTTCAGAGTTGAATGAACATTTGTGCGACCCAAGTCACATGGTTTGTCTGAAAATAGGGGGCGTATATGTTCTCTCCTCCCATGCCTCACATAGTTTGCTAAACCATGCATCCTAACCCACACGGTTTATTGTAACAATGTGCCAATCCAATTTCACCCGAAATCTCAGGTTTTCGGATCCAAACCATCCCCCGATACCCCCAACACCTCCATGACCTCAAAGCGAATTTACATTAAGTAACATTAAAACATTTAAACTGAGAATTGATAGAAAATAAAAGATCCATACATCAAGGAACAATTGGGTTCATACAAACTCTCCCCTTAAAGTAATTCATCCCCGAATTACCTTCTCAAGGGTGATCAACCATGTCTGAGGAAAATTACAGCCACTGTGATCGTACATCGGCCTCCGACTCACATGTCTCCCCCTATACATGGTCGTGCTGCCATAAAACCCATTCTAGAGGAACTAAGCAGCCTTGTATAAACTTCATTATACAATCCACAATACGTATAATCTGATTCTCAAAGGATGCATCTACCAATAACTCAACCTCATTAGGCTAAAAGTCATGAGACTGGTCTGAATAATAGCGTCGCAATTGAAAAACGTGGAAGATTTCATGCAAGGTTTGATACCATTGAGGTAACTACAACCAATAGGATACCATCCTGACACTCTCCAGAATCTCGAATGACCCAACATACCTTGTTGAAAGCTTACCCTATCTGTTAATCCTTCTATGTCTTAGTCTTGGTGAGATACACAAGAAAACCCAATCCCTGACCTCAAACTCTAGAGGTCATTAGCAACGATTGGCATATGATTTTTGATGAGACCATGCAGTATCCATCCATTTATGCATAAACTGAACGTAATTTTCAGTCTCTTGAACAAGATTAGGTCCCATCATAGCTACCTCTCTTGCCTCTAACAAATACATGGGTGATCGATATGGATTACGGTATAAAGATTCATATGGAACCATCTGAAAAGCATCCTAAAATATATTTTTGTAGGTGAATTCAACTAGGGGTATATGCCTCTACAAATATCCCCTAAATTCTAGGATACATACTCATAGAATTTCCTTAAGAACCTGAATTTTTTGCTCATATTGGCCATATCTATAGGGGTGATATGCTATGCTCAGAAGCACCTATATACATAATGACCTATATATCCCTTTCTAGAACAATGAAGTAAATTGGGAATCCATATATGAAATGAGAGTATATGGGACCCCTTAAATCCATACTATCTCATGGATATATAACCTACCAAAGTCATCCACACTAAAGTTTTACTTGATCCTCATGAAATGTGAAACCTTCATGAACCTTTCAATAAAAAACCATACAACATCATTACCTTGAGGTGACCTCAGTAAACCTATCAACAAAACCATAAAAGAATAATTCCATTTCCACTAAAAAATGGGTAGATACTATAAATTTCTAGTTGGTAACTGGTTTTCTTCCTTCACCTTATTACTGGTGGAACACCTTATGAAAAAACTAGCTACATCCCTTTTCATACATGGACACCAATTCTCATGATGTAAATCTCGCTACATATTTGTGATGTGGGGGTAAACTTTACAAGATGAAGTATGGAAGTCTCACCTCATATCATCACACATGTATGCAGAAACCCATACGTGACCATTAACACAAAGAATTTCATCATCTCTTATGGTATAACTAGGAGGAGGGTCCTCACCTGCCACACTCTCGCATAAGACTAGGCTCTCAAAGACTGATAGATGCCTCATATTAACTCTATCCAAAAGTTTATAGGTCACAACTAAGGATGAAAAAAAAAATATCGCAGATCATGTTGCACCTCCATGTGCATCTCAGAGAATAAATCCATGATCTTCCACTCACTACTGTCCTGCTGAACTTCCTGTATCTATGTCCTCCTACTCAATGCATCAGCCACTACATTTCATTTACTAGGAATGTAGGAAATATTGAATTCAACAGACTAAATATACTCAACCCACATTCACTACCTTAGATTTAGATCACACTAAGTAAATATGTAATTGATGATTTTGTGGTCCATGTAAATCACAAAACTCTCTCCCTATAAATAGTGTCTCCAACAAAATAATTTGTGAATAACATCATCTAAATCGAGATCCTGCATCGGGTAAATCCTATTATGTGGCCTCAAATTCCAAGATATGTAAACCATAACTATATCTATATATAATAACTTCACCTAGACCGATACCTTATGCATAAAAGTAATCCATGTAACATCTTCTCAACCCTAGAAACTTCATAATTGAAACTGAAGTTAATATCCCTCATTTCCTAAAAGGATGTATTGTAGGAATCTAACCATACAAACTTTACACCATTCTTACTCAAGCCCATAAATATCACTTCTAAGCATGATAATTCCTATATGAAATGCATATAATATTCAAATTTCCCTAAGAAACTCTGTACCTCAAAGATATTCATAGGATGCTCCCAGGAAAATACATCTCTCAACTTCTCTCGGTCTACTGATGCTCCTATTTATGAGATTATGTGACCCAGGAAGTGAATATAATCCATCCAGAAGTGTCACTTTGTGATCTTTGCATATATATGATTCTCTATCAGTGTATTCAAAATGATATCAAGATTTTTGTAATGGTAGTATCGATTGTGAGAATACACAAGTATGTCAGCCATAAAAAACAAAAAAAATCAAGATAAGGATGGAAGAATCAGTTCATCAATTCCATGAAGAACACTGGTGCATTCTTGAGACCAAACGATATAACCAAATACTCATAGAGACCATACCTACTATGAAAGGTTATGTAAGGCATGTTTGATGGTCTAAAATGAACCTAATGATAACAAAATTTTAAATCAATCATTTAGAAGACACAATCTCCTTAGAATTAGTTGAAGATATAATCAATATATGAAAGAGGATAACAGTTCTTAACTATTAGCTGGTTTAATTTCTGGTAATCCACAAATAACCTGAGAGTTTCATCCTCCTTCTTCATAAAAAGTACCGACGAACCCCACAGAGAAGAACTGGGCCAGATAAACCCATTCTCCTCTAAATCTTCTAGATGCCTCTTGAATTCTTGAATCTTAGTAGTTTATATACTATAAGGAGGAATGGATATAGGTGCAGCTCCTGACCCTAGAACGATAGATAACTCTACCTCTCTCACTATAGGAAATCCTAAAAAGTTTTTGGAAAATGTACTTGAAATGATCAACCACTGGAGGGAAATATGTCTGGTGTGTTTTTTAATATTTTAGATACAAATAATCAATTTTCTCTATCATCCCACTAAGCCAACAATGTTTTGGTCCATCTTAGATTTATTAGACATCACATTCACCATTGTGAATGAACTCACCTCTCTAGTGATTTTATGGTCACCCTACAATGATAGCAATCAACAAAAGCATGAAAGGGAACCAACCAGTCCATCTCGAAAATAATATGAAAACCAGTAATCTCAAAGAAAAAAAGGTCCCATAAGTAGACACCCACAAATCTTAATGGGGAACTCCCTACACTAACATACACCCTCCATTCTAATCCCCAACAAAGTTTCAAGAGTCATTTAACCATCAAATCACTGAACACTGATCCCAAGGATCTCCATAATATGCACAGATATAAAGCTATGTGAATCCCCTATATAAAAATGTGAAGAAACTAAGTTATAGGATACTATAATACTACCTCTGATATTAGAAGGTATAGTATCCTCCTCCTAATGGGTCTATTTCATTGCATATACCTGGCTTGAACCACAACTTTGTGATACTACCGAGATACCATGAGTTGATCCATCTTGTTGTCTCTATACAACTGGGGTCTGAATACCATGTCCATGACCACAACCTTATCCTAATTATCCTCCTATACTCCATCTCTCCTTATTATGATAATATTTAGACCCTTCCCATGAATGTAGAGTCGGTGCAGATCCTCTCTCACTAGATTTTGGTGGAAAATTCCCATAGAAGTGTTGTAGATGGCCCATCTTTCCATAAGATCGGCACTCGATTGGGTTACTTATACACTATGGCCTTGTATATTCTAGACCAACACACTGGAAAAACCTCTCCTAGATACCAGATTGTGTTCTCTGGATACTGGTATCACTACATGGAAGCTCTAGACGACGCTTCCTACTACCAATCGATGCAGTTTGAGATTTAGATGTTGAATTGCCTTGGCTCGCACCTCCAACATCACTCAGGTTATGATCTATGATAAGAAACTGATTCACTAATCCAGAAATGGTATTCATATGAAAATAATTCCACTATAATTGGATGTCGAACCTGATACCATCCTCGAATAAACTATCTTTCGATAACTCTTCACTAATAAAAATAGGTTCGAAGCACTGGAGCTCAGTAAAAAATGACAAGTAATAAATAACAGATAGCACACCCTACTCTAGATTCATGAACTCCAAGGCTCTATAGGACCTCAATTTATTTGAATAGAAGTAGTCCTAGAATAATGTATGAAAATATCTCATTCCATATCCCACTGAATATCTATCTGAGTGATAACATCCCACCATCTCTTTGTGGAGTCCCGCAACATATACAAAATGAACTTGACCCTCCTCTTAGAAGGCACATCTAGATTCTCAAATATATAGAACATGGCCTCTATCCATTACTATAGAACATATGGTCCCCAATCCCTTGAAAAAGTGAGTGGATGATGCTGTTGGAACTCACACATCAACTATTCCAAAGTCAAGGAAGGTCACGGTGCTCCCTGAAATGTCTGAATAAATCATAATAATTCATCATATAACTTTTCCTCAACACCTGTGTCTATTACAAAAACTGTTTCCATAGTTGGCACAACTGGAGGATCCACTGGTATCCCATGGATCACCACCTCCAGAGTGTGGTCATCTCCATCCTCCTAGCGTATGAATAGAGGAAATCACAATGGTATAACTCTATAAATGCCAAGAACATGCCTCAGTTCAAGATTTTTATCAGGTTTATAGCTCAAAAGTCTAGAAATAGAAATAATATAGGTACACTAATTCTTATATAAGATCACACCCCTCTACCTTCTCCAAGATTCTGGTCTGGATGTTTTACTAATTAGGTATAACCAAGAGACACTACTGATAGCCCACTACTAAGGTCAGATCTAGTCATGTTCTCTACTATACACTATTTTAGTTTCCATTTCATTCCAGTTTCATTTCAGATTTCATTTCCACTTGATTTCACATATTCATTCTCATTTCAATTATTACTAATTTCATATTTATCTCATTTAATTTTAAAATTTTGAAGTAATGGTCTACAAAATTATGATCCAAGAGGGACCATACTACTTAGGGACCAAATGAGGGCATCCACCTGATTTATACCATAACACATTCAAAATACCCATCACAACAGAAGGTATACATATCACCGAATGAATCACAACAAAATTCAACAAGTAATGCATCCTAAATGGAATGTCATAATTCATTGAATGTGAAATATAGAAGGTGACTATATAATTCATGATATGACACACCCACATCTCATCGGGTTGCAATTAAATAGAACCCAAAGTCATATAAATTATTAAATCAAAACTCAATTATGTCACCCAACAGTTGAATCAAATTAGCTGTAATAATAAAAATTAAGAAAATAATAATTATATTCAAGGAAAATTTTATTTTTCCTATATGTCAGTTAGCTACGTTCGAGAAAATCTCATTACCAAATACCTATTCCTTCCTACCCCTTTATATTATCAAAAAATAATAAAACAAATAATTAAATACTTATTTGATAACACTTGTAACATCCTGAACTTGTATTCCACTGAAAGGTGCCCCGTGCCCGGTGGGTTACATGGCTCAAGTGCATATCCCCAAATGCTAGAGGATTTTAACTTGCAGTGAGGGCCTAGATGTGTATGTGTGGGGACTATTCCTTCATTACTAGAGTGTAGCATAATATATAACAATAAGATACAAGTGGTGAAAATAGTATAATAACTATACAATAATCAAACAATGGAATACTGATAATATAATAGAGACATAAGAAATTTCATATACAAAATGATGATATAGGCCATATGTCTCTACTAAAGAATCCAAAAAATGTATACAAAGTAGATAAAAAATACAAATAACAAAATTGAAAAAGGCCAAAATGTATCCCAATAGCATCACAAGCCTCAGATTGGTCCCATGCTCCCCTGATTCTAAGAAGCAATCAAGAGCCTATAATAGAGTGATTTCCCTTATCAACACCTTAAATCATATAATCTATTTGGGTCCCTATAGGTGGCCCAAATAGGGTGTGAGATAAAATGTAATGTCCCAGAAATTCCATGTAATTTTTTATTATATAGAATTATTTCGATACCAGGTACTAAGATGATGTGCGATTCTGAGGCCTAGAGTTCCTAGAATGATTTTTTAAAAAATGTTATGTTTTAAATAGCACACGTGAGTGGTTTTCATGAAAAAGTGGAATAAGTCTTCAATGGGTGCCTGAATTAGAAATATGAGGGCATCGTTGTGTTCAGGATGACAGTTTTACTCTAGGCCCGACTTAAATTTAGTCGGCACAAGCCTCTAGTGAGAAAACCCAAAAATAGAATAATCATAAATAAAATAATTAAATTAAATAATTTTATTTTTCAAATGATTATAAATCACGAAAAATGACTCAGATTGAAAATCTGACACTACCGTTGATCTCGTGAGGTTATTCTTTCCTTAGGAAGAACCTAACGTTGGCCGACGTGGTCCAATAGTGGAAGTTAGTTTTTTTCCATAAATAAAATAATTAAGTAACAATTATTTTATTATAAAATACTTATAAATCCTAAACGGTAACTCGTATTGGAAATATGATACCACTATTAAGATCGTGAGGGTGTGTTTCCCTTAGGCGGAGCATAACCTCAACTGGTGCGGGTCGATGGTGAAAGATAATTTATTTTGATTTTTTTAAGATCATTTAAATAAACGTGTGAGCAGGTTTTTATAACTTTTAAACCAATGCTCAAATAAAAAAAACTGAGGGAACCATTTAACTAAGAACAAAGTTATTCACCTAGAATGGACCTAACTTCGATTTACAAGGTTTGAATCGAAACGTTAATTTTCGGACTTTTAAGAAAAAATAAAATAACAAAAAAATTTATTTTATTTGTTTTTCCCAACCACTGGGAGGTGGAACGGCAGCGCTGTGGTGAAAAAAAGATGATGAGCCATATTAAATGAAATTCATTAATTTCTCATAAATGTGCAATATAACGATGCATTAAATGAAGAGTAACAGGTATATTGTTTCATAAATGAAACAACATAACGACACGACAATGCAATATAACAGAAACACTGTGACGTTTTTTATTTTAATGGGTTAACGTGTGGGAGAAATTAGGATCAAAGGGTGGAATTTCTCTAAAGAACCTACAGTGATACTTCTCTCTAACAACAAATGATTAATGAAGTTGAATCACCAGCGACAACGACACACCTTGAAGAATGGGACTGGAGATTGTCGAACTCCAACGAAACTTGAATCCCTGTAGACAGATCGCTTCAACGATGAAATCCAACAAGGTAGGGGTTGTTTTGTTTGAATTTCTCTGTTCTTTATTCTAAAACAATGAACATGGATCAACCCACAAACAGGTTTATCCGAATATCACTGGTTCTTTTGGAAGGGTACATTCTTTGTGGTTTCTCATCGATATTAATTATTTTGTTGGATATAACTTCAATCTCAAGCCTCCCCATGTTTAAACTCTAATGCAGAGGGCGCGGGTCGACACTAACAAGGCCCTAGCCCCTATGTATTGTGCGTTCTTTGTGGTCGAGCTTTCAAAATGTAGACAAGAAGGTTTTGAGTCCTAAGAAGGGAAGGAAACGCCCCATGGAGGCTAGAGGCATAGGAGGCACAGAGAATGGACTACCAGAGCGGACCCGATGGTTTGCAGTAGAACCTGCCGGTGAATATCAGCAGCGGCCACGGTTGGGTGGTGGCGCACCATTATGGAATGCCAAAAATGGAATATGCAACCGGCTTGGGCTGCAATGATGCAATAGGATCCGCCAACACTTGGGTCGGTGGCTGGAGGACTGGGGACGCGGCCAACCAGCCATGTTGGACAGGGCGGTTCGCACTCGCGGGTGGTGAAACCCTGTTGGCACGTGGTCGCTCGACCGAGTGAGGACCCCCAGTGAAGCTGGATATCCAACCATGGCACACCAAACTGGATTCCCTTAGTCATCCGAGCTAGAGGAGACCCGACCCACTTTCATGGGTCGGGTAGAGGCAACTAGCTTTCCAGCTACAGGTCGGACCAGGGCGGGCCAACCTGGCTGCTATGCGGCCCGGGATGGAAATGAAACTGGACCTCTTTTGTGGGTCGGGCCAAAAATGTAATGTTGAGACATTGGCCGGACTAGACTAGGAATAAACAGTCCTACCAGTTGTGGGTTGGGCTAGATGGGACCTAGTCGTGGGGCGACGCGGCGGGCTGGGCCCCTGGCCGAAATGGGTCGGGTCCAGAAAGGCCCAATGGGCCGGGCCGGACGAGACCCAAACCAGGTTGGGTCAGGCTAGTCAAATCAAACCAGGGTATGTGGGTCCACTAGTCTAGGTTGGTCGGGTCGATCCGACCGGGTCGGACTGGGACTGAACACAACTGACCCCTGTTTATTAAAACACCAATATCTCTCAAACCAAGAATCTGATTGACAAGCCGTTTGGGGAATTCGAACCCTCACGAAGAGATATATATTTTGGCATAATCTAAGGAGGATTTCGTGGAAGTTGGAATAAGAAGAATGGATTGAGGAGAGGTTTATCCCGGAATCAAGTGCACTACATGCAGAAATCCTATGACTGGATGGAAATTGAAGACTGCTGACAAGAAATCCTGTGTGGATCAGCTACGATGGCCCAGGGAGAAGAGTCTCTGTGTGAACCAGTAGGAACATGGTGGGGAGAAGATTTGTGTGACTCAAATGACCCATGGTACTCAATTGGGAGGAGTACCTCAGTATGATGACCAAGGTGGGAAGAGACTCTATGACCCAACATGCCCACGGTGGGGAGAATCTATGTGTGACCCAGCATACCCACAATACTAATCAGGGATGATTACCACAACAGTCCAATGTTAAGGGATATAGGCTCTATGTGACCCAACAATCCCACAATGGGGAGCTGCTCTGTGTGACCCAGCATACCCACAATACTCATTGGAGAGGAGTACTCCAACAACCCAATGTTTTCAGTGATATGACTAATATTATTACTTTACTTACTCTAGATTATACCTACGTGAGATTTCTTTCTTCATGATTATGCTTCATGAACATGATTCTTTCATTTGTGGTTTGGGGTCCCTACTAAGTATTGTGTTACTCACCCCTACACGGGCTTCACCCACACGTGTTGTGTCCCATGCAGGTGATCAATGATTCGATAGAGACCTTGGGGGTACAGGACTAGGTGGTGCACACTGAGACAGGATAGACGAACTCTTCAACGAAGAACTTGGTGATTCGGGACCAGGTGGTGCTCAGTTAGACGGGACAGGCGTGCGTACTTCTATGGCTACATGAAGATACCCTTCACCTACCCTTCAGTCGGGGTCTTCTATAGAAGTCTTACAAATATCTTTTGTACTTTATTCTTTTTAGTTTGTTTTTGTTGGGATTTTTTTTTCTGGCCCATTTGAATTGCAGCTTGTACGTTTACTCAGTGGTTGTTTAGGGGAATGCATGTTTCCCTTGCGAGCTATTTGGGACGTGGTTGTGTGTGTGAGAAAGCTTACAGTTACTCTAGAAAATGCCTCCCACTATTAGGATAATGCCTTCAATGCTAGTCACCAGCCCCTGGCCTTTGGGAGGTGGTCTTGGGGTAGTCACAACATAGTCCCTGGGGGAAGGGTCATGACAAAGTGGTATTATAGGTGGTCAGTTCTACCTCAAAGATCGGGAGTGTTTTGTTTCATTTTTGGGAAATAATGTTAAATGTTTCTTGTTCGACATTCAGATTCAGGGAGTCCAGTGTTGGTGTGGCAGCCAACATATCCATACACCAAGACAATGAATTATGATTTTTGGATCTATACATAAAAACACTAGTTTCATGAATCCTATAGGAACTGACTACTTTCTCATGATCTTTTGGAGTTAGAGTCAGCTCACTAGGTATAATCTATTAATCATGATTCATCTTGACCTCTTTCAAGATGTATCCATGAAGACAATCAGCTATGATTACAGTGTGTGATCATGAAGATGTTCCATAGAGTGATGAGGATTTAGTAAAGGGACTGTTTCCTAAGATGGAACCTTTAGGTAGTGTCCCATTTTTCCACCGCCCATTGGTCAGCAGTTACTACTGACCCTATCAGTAGAGGACACATGTAGGCACAATGCCTTACATGAGTTTCAGTGACAGAGACCCCTCATGTTCTGAGGATATCCTGATTCACAGGTATCTAAGGACTGTCTTAAGGTGGTTACCAAGTTATCCATCCAGTTAGGGAGCCATTAGATCAGATGGTAGTCCTAGAAGGGATCCTTATACATGGCTCAGCAGGGCGATGGCGGGGTTTAGATTACCCAATCATATTATGAAGTGATTTTTTTCATGGATATAACTTGATAACCTCTCTATGAGAAGGGTATATTTACATAAAATACAAGGGATATGCATGCCCAAGAGATTCTATAACTTCAGCAGGACGACATGTTAGTAGCTGAGTATTCATGAAGACATACTGATCCTTCCAGGTAATCGATGAATATGATGCGACCAGTGCTTCAAGGCTCGGACCTCTAAGCGAGTTATGTTTAGAGACATTCGAGAAAACAATATTTCTATGTACATTCCTTCTTATTCTGGGGTGATAGAGAGAAAGTTTTTTGTTAGAAGTGCTTTGGCTAAGCAGATACAACTAGTAAATGTCAGCAGTGGGCAAGCAGGCAGTCGAATTTAGTCTCAGAGACTTGGACATGTGATACATTCTGAGAAGCGGTCCCAAGATAGGGGATCTACAGCTCAAGGATCATAGGATGAGTCCAGTCAGCCTAGAAAGAGCTAATTCTTTTCAAAAGATGGTAGGGAACATCTCGCTAGAGATTGTCCTTCCCGTCATGCTGACAGTGAAATGATGGATGGGCTACTGGGTAGAGGAAGTAATAGGAATAGATGAATCTGTAGGGTGACAAACGTAGCAGAGGAGTTAAGAGAGCAGTGGGAGGTGATATACTTTTCAACATGTTACAACCACCACCCCAATGTGGTCCCCACTAGGCTCAGGGAGCTGGGGGATAAGGGAAGAGAGTAGCTGCATGTGGTCAAGGAATATGAACCAAGGGCTCCAGGAATGATTCAATGTATGGTCTGTGTCCACTATTAGCTGGTGCATAAATAAACATAGGTTTTAATCATTTATTATTGTCAAGAATCTTTTTCAATACATAGAGTTTCTAGTTAAACCATTGACTTGACCCTTACTTCTAGAAATACCTATGGGAGGAGACTCGATAATCACACATATGTCGATGGTGTGATCTGACCCTTGAGGTGAGAGTTTCGGTTGAAAACTCTTGGTGGTAGCATCGAGGCCTTACGATGTTAGTTTGGGCATGGAATGGTCATCCACATTTTATGATCAAATTGACTATTTTAGGAAAAAGGATGTGATATATCCACAACATTGGAATTTTGTTTTCCTTGGTCGGTGAAAAGGGAAACCCAAGAAGCACCAGATAAACTCATTATTAGGAGGGTGCAACCGATCACCCATGAGTCAGTCATACTTACCCTCATGGATGTGGATGTTTTGAGTTTTTAGTTCTCAGAAGTAGTGGTGGAGTGTGGGGACGTCCCTTAAAATGTTTTTTCTAGGATTACTTCCCCACAAAGAGATGGACTTCTACATCATTCTACACCCCAAAATAGAACTGATATCAACATCAGTATATTATTTGGATTTCACAAAGCTTCAAAAGATGAGAGTGAAGGTGTGGGGCTTGTAGAAGAATGGATTAATAAGACCCAGTGTTCAAGGTTGTGTGAGGATTTATGGTACTTTAACCATGTGGCCATGGATAATGAGTACCCACTACCAAAGGGGAGATGAGAACATCAATCAGTTTAAAGGGGTAGCCTTTTGTGTGGATGTACAGGTTCCCATAGGATTTTCAATAGTTGATACATGGATGAAGAAAGTGGTGACAGAGTTCATTTCACAGTGCCTCACTTGTCAGCAAGTGAAGGACAAATATTAGGTTTCAGTAGGTTTGTCATAGCCACTTGAGGTTCCAGAGTGGAGGTGGTATGGTATATCGATGGAATTCGTGATGGTATTAACACACACGTCCAAGAGAAATGATTCTATCTCTGTGATCATTGACTAACTCGCCAAGTTGGATCACTTCCTACCCATCTGAGAGTAGGGATCCGTAGATGGCTTGGGACACCTTTATGCCTAGGAGAAAGTGAGACTTCACAGGGTTAAATTGATGATCGTCTCATATCATGATTCTTGCTTCACATCCCAATAGTGGAAGGGATTACAAGAGGCATTCGTGACTAAGCTGCGCTTGAGCACAGTTTTTCACCCTCAGACAGATGGTCAGACATAGTAGACCATACAGACCTTGGAGGACATGCTTCATGCTTGCGTCCTAGATTTTGGTTGTAGTTGGCAGGACCACCTACCACTGGTGGAGTTTTCATACAACAACAACTATCACTCCACCATTGGCATGGAACCATTTGAGGATTTGTACGAGTGGCCTTACAGAACACCTCTATGTTGGAAAGACCTAGGGGATTCAAAACTCATGGGTCCAGAGTTTGTATGAACTACCACTGAGAAGGTTCAGATAATCTAGGAGCAGATGAGGACTACAAAAAGAAGGAAGAAATCTTATGATGACAAGAGACCGAGACCCTTGATTTTTTAAGACATAGAAAATGTGTTCCTTTGGGTCTCACCACGATAAGAATTTTAGAGATTTTGCAAGGGCATCAAGTTATCTCCAAGGTTCATCAGACCTTTCCCGATTCTGAGGAGATTTGGTGAGGTGATGTATCTCAAAGATCTTCCCCCACAGATGCACTGGGTACAAAATGTTTTTTATATGTCACAAATGAGGAGGTACATGCAAGATCTATCACACGTCATCGATTGGGGCTATCTAGAAATTGATGTTGGTTTGACGTTTGCAGAGTTTTTGAGTGGAGATAGAGGATCGACAGGATCGGGTCCTTCATGGACAGTCGATTCCTATGGTGTGAGTTCAGTGGAAACACAACAATCTCCATGAGATCACATGAGAGTGGGAGGCTTAGATTCATGCGCAGTACCTCCTTTTGTCAATTTAGCATTGTTTTGGATTATGAGGACGTAAGTCCCAAAATGGGAGAGTAATGTAATGTCCCAAAAATTCCATGTAATATTTTTATTATATGGAATTATTTCTAGACCAGGTGCTAAGACGGTATGTGATTATGAGGCCTGGAGTGCCCAGAATGATCCATCAAAAACTGTTATGTTTTAAATAGCGCACATGAGCAGTTTTCTTGAAAAGTGGAATAACTCTTAAATGGGTTCCCACATCAGAAATATGAGGGCATCATTGCATTCAGGATGGTGGTTTTCCCTAGGTGAGACTTAAGTTTAGTCGGCGCGAGCCTCTAGTGAGAAAACCTGAAAATGACATAACCGTAAATAAAATAATTAAATAAAATTATTTTATTTTTCAAATGATTATAACTCACGAATGGTAACTCAGATTGAAAATCCAAGACCACCATTGAGATCTTGAGTGTATTTTTTCATTAGGTAGAGCCTAATGTTGGACAGCGCGGGCCAATAGTGGAAGTTAGTTTTTGGCTGTAAATAAAATAATTAAGTAACATTTATTTTACTTTCAAATCCTTAAACCTACTAAATGGTAACTTAGATTGGAAATTAGATACCACTATTGAGCTCGTGAGGGTGTGTTTCTTTGAGGTAGAGCTTAACCTTGAAGGGCGTGGGTTGAGGGTGAAATATATTTTTTTTGAACTTTTTTTAAGTTCATTTAAATAAACATGCGAGCAGGTTTTTATAACTTTTAAACTGATGTTTGGATCAAAAATATGAGGGCACTATTGAACTCAAAATGGAAGGATTCGCCTAGAATAGACCTAACTTCGATCGGAAATGGTCGACCAAAAAGGTTAATTTTCCGACTTTTCGGAAAAAAATAAAATAACATAAAAAGTTATTTTATTTGTTTTTCCCAACTGTTGGGTGGTGGAATGCCGACTCTGTAGTGCGGTAAAAAATAGACGATGAGTCAAATTAAATGAATCTCATTAATGGCTTGTAAACATGCAACATAATTATGCATTAAATGAAGCATAACAGGTACATATTTTCATAAATGAAACAAGATAATGACATGAGGACACAACATAAAAAAAACACTGTGATGTGTTTTATTTCAATGGGTTAACATGTTATATTAATCCGGATCAAAGGGTGGAATTTCTCTAATGAACCTATGATGAGAATTCTATCCAAAAATTAATGAAAAAAGCCGATGAATCACCAGTGACACCGACACACCTTGAAGAATGGGACCGGAGAGCGTTAAATGCCAACGGAACATGAATCCATGTGGATAGATCACATCGATGATGAACTCCAACAAGGTATGGGCTTTTTTGTTTGAATTTCCCTGTTCTTTATTCTAAAACGTAGAATGCAGATCAACTCATGAACAGGTTGATCTGACGACCACTCATTCTTGAGGGAGGGTTCTTTCCATGGGGTTTTGCACCCAGATTAATTATTTTGTTGAATAGAACTTCTATCCCAATCCTCCCCATGTTTAAACTATAATGTGGAGGGCGCAGACCGACATGAACAAGGATCAAGCCCCTTCTTCTTGTGTGTTCATCATGGAAAAAATTTCGAAATGGTGGCAAGAAGGTTTTGAGTCCTTAGTAGAGAAGGTGGTGCTCCATGGAGGCCGGAGGCACATGAGGAATGAAGAACAGACCATCAGAATAGACCTGATGATCTGTGGAAGAACCCGCTGGCGGTGGCCAGTGGCGGCAGCCATAGGAGGTTAGCAGCGCACTGAAAACAGATGCCAAGGCCGGATCGGGCCACGGTGAGGTAGTATAAGCCTCAGGTACTTGGGCTGATAGATGGGAGACCGGGGACCCGACCAACGAGCTGTGTCGAATAGGGCAGCTCATGCTCGCAGGTCGTGGCACCCTACTGGAATGCGGTCACGGGACCGCGTGTGGAGAAACAATGCGGTTGGCCTAGCTGGCCACATCCCACAAAAATGGATCCCCTAAAGTGTCCGGGATAGAAGAGACCCAACCCATGCTCGTGGGCTGGGTAGAGGGAGCTGGTTGTAGGTTGCAGGCTGGACCATTGCGCACCAACCAGACTGCTATGCAGCTCGGGCTGGAAATGAAACTGTCCTGCTTCTGTGGGCTAGGCCGGTGAGGTAAGTCGGGCCGTTGGGTGGCCCGGGTAGGAAATAAACCAGCCTACCTGTTGCGGGTTGGGCCACATGGGGACTAGGTCGCCAGGCGACCCGATGGGCTGGACCCTTAGTCAAACCAAGACGGGTCCAGCGAGTCCTAATGGGCCTGACCCACTGGCCAAGCTAGACTGAGGCGGCCCAGAACCGAACCTGGTCGGTTTGGGAAATTCGAATCAAACCAAGGCATGTGGGCCTCCTAATCTGGGTTGTTCGGGTCGGTCTGACCGGGTGGGACCGAGCCTAGACACAACATGCCTCTATTTAATAAAATGCCAATATCTCTCAAACAGAGCATCTAATTGATGAGCCATTTGTGTCATTGGAACCCTCGAAGAGAGGTAGATATTTTGGAATAATTTTATGAAGTATTTCATGGAAGTTAGAATATGAAGAATGGTTGGAGAAGTAGTTTCTCCAAGAATCAATTGCACTATGTGTGGAAATACTGCAGCTAGTTGAGAACCAAAGACTGCTGACAAGAGACCCTGTGTGGATCAACTATAATGGCCTTATGGTAAGAGGATCTGTGTGACCTGACAGGCCCACAGTGGGGAGCAACTCTGTGTGACCTGGTAGACCCATGATACTCGATGGGGAGGAGTACCTCAGTATGATGGCCAAGTTGGAAAATAGATCTATGTGACTAGACATACCCACAGTGGGGAACGACTCTGTGTGACCCAAAATACCCATAGTACTCATCAAAGATGATTACCATAGTAGTAAAAGGTCAAGGGGAACTGACCCTATGTGACTCAGCAGGTCCATGGTGGGGAGTGGCTCTATGTGACCTAGCATAGACACAATACTCATTGGGGAGGATTACTCCAACAACCCTAGGTGTTCAGTGATATGAGTGATATTCTTACTTTCCTTAATATATATTATAACTGTGTGAGTTGTCTTGCTTTGTGATCATGATTTGGGATCATGATTCATGGTTTAATTTATGGACTACTTTGTAGTATTTCCTTTTTTGTTTGGGGTTCCTACTGAGTATTGTGTTACTCACCCCTATACGGTCTTTGCTTGCACATGTCGTGTCTCATGCAGGTGATCGATGCTTCTAAGGATACCTTGGTGGTTCAGGACAAGGTGGAGCTTAGTGAGACAGGACAAACAGGCGCTTCGACAGAGACCTTGGTGATCTGGGACAAGGTGGTGCTCAGTGAGACGGGACAGAAGGACATACTTCTACGACTACAAGAATCTACCCTTCACCTACCCTTTAGGCAGGGTCTTCTACAAATGTATTATACAGATATTTTGTACTTTCATTTTTTTAGTTTGTCTTTGTTGAGTTTTTATTCTACCCCCTTTGACTTAGAGCTTGTACCTTTACTTAGTGGTTGTTTAGTGGCATGCATGTTTCCCTTTTGAGCTATTTGGGACATGGTTGTGTGTGTGTTCATGCATACAAGTACTTAGGAAAATGCCTCCCACTCATGTGATAATTTCTTTGGTGCTAGTCTCTATCCCCTGGCCTTTGGGAGGTAGGCTTGGGGTAGTCACAGGATGGCCCCCAGGGGATGGGTTGGGACATAAAATCCTAGTAGGAAACCACCCAAGCTCTGGTGCCATTGAGCCAGTGAATATATATATAAAAGGTAGTTCAGGCATTAAAACAATAAGTAAATGAGGTACTAAAAAGTAACATCCTATAAGTACAAGTTGTTATTTAATATCTATTTCATTTAATCAAATTCATTTATTCAATAAGTCTCTGATTTAATAGTCACACCCGTGTCATTTATAACATGCTCATTTAACTAGAAGTTTTTTAATCATAATGTCTCAGAACATGAAATAAATCCCTGTGTTCCCTATAAGCACATGTAATCAAGAATTCCTAGAAATTATATCCATAAAGTGTATTTCAAGATCGAATCCAAGCTTGTGCTTTGTCTTGGAATACATGTCATATAATTCATTCCATTCATTATTAATTCACGAACCTGAGTCTATCCTTGGAATTCCTAAGTTGGAATCCAAGTATCACTCCAGGTATAATATAAACCAACACCCTATAATCTCATCCATGGATAACCTCTCAAGAACCCATGTATCTCTCTAGGTGTGGTATAACATCCCTTCCAATCGAGTCTGTCCTTAGTGGTCCACTAAGGGATCCCAAGTATCACCCATGTAATCTAAATAAATGACCTTTTTATCCATTTATATAATTCTCATATGAGTAAATGTATAAATCTACATATAATTCAAGCCTTAATTATTCCATCCATGACATCATTCATTTGGATCTAGGTATCACCCATGGCATAAACAAGGCTCAAGACAACTGCTCCCATCTATGGAATTATAATATGAATCCATGTATCGCCCATGGAATAAACAAGGATCATGATAACTGAGTCCATCCATGGAATTATCATATGAATCCATGTATCACCCACAAACTTTAACATTTAACATTATTTAATCAAATAAATTTAATCTTGTCATGGTCAAAACCAAAAACATATCATTTCAATCTCACCTAGAAGGGTGACTCATGTCATTATCCAAGATTAACAGGCTTGGATTCCAAATAATCACATGGGAATATATTTATAACAATATTATCAAGTTTAAATAAGCTATTACATGACATATTATTTATCTATCTCACATAGGTATAAAAATATAAATAGAAATTCCTGCTTAATCAAGCAATTTCATAACAATGGATAAGCTTAGAAGGTCTGAATTTAACTACTCACATGGAAAGTCTGCCTTTAATTACTCACATGGGCATTTCAATATATATATCATAACATGAATAAACAATCCATTACATGTAATATACATCATTTAACTCACATGAGAAAATCAATAATAAGAGAAATTTAATCTTGAACAGGCAATTTCATGTCTTGGGACAAGGTCCATGATCATTTCCTCCCATCCCATTAACTAATTCAATTTCAATTGATATCACATGTTGATTCACATATCAATTCAAAATTATAAAATCATTGTAATCAAAATTTTCAATTCAATGTTTAATATCTTGTGACATGGTGTGAAATGGCACACCTTAAGGGGGTCCAAAGCATAAGCCATCATAATGGCTATTTAATTAAACAACACACCCAAATGTGTGATTCTAATTTAAAGATCCTTAACCAATGAACAATATTTAATAAGACTCCTTAATCAAATAGGCCATGGATAGTGATTGCAAGAATTAATTTCAATTTAAGGAAACACCAAAAAAATCAGGCATGTGACACGATGACATATATAAAAAGCTAAAATTTAAGAAAAAGGAATGAGACCAATTTCATTAGGTTGATATTCAATAGTTAATCTAGTATCCACTCATGATTTGGCTCAGATCATGAGAAATTTGAAGGAAGGATGAAGAACCTAATAATTGGAAATATCAGCTTGCACCTAAATATCTCAATCAATATATAGAAGAATGAATAATGACTAAAATCGAATGAGAGACTCACCGAGATAGATCTGTTACCTCTGAAGGATTTTGATTCCAATCTTAGATAAATAACTTACTAAAATTTCAAGTGCAACTAAGGAGGATAGCCTCCAAGGGGGATACTTGTAGTACGGGAGGAGAAATAAATTTAAATTAAGTTTATAAAAATATTTTTAATTAAATTAAAATTATTAAATTTTCTAAAATTAAAGTGGTAATATGGTTTGGGTGTATGGTTTGGAAAACCTTTGACCAACTATGCATGAGTATCTCTAGAAAAAGGGGCACCTCATAGGTTTTCCACAGGGTTTGACTAATCGTGCACAAACCATTCCAAAACCCACTCTCAAGATTGTAGAGCTATCCATGCAGCCATGCCACCCAGGTCACATGGTTTTCCTGAAAGCATGTGAACCAGATCTTCTCTCTACCAATGAATCACATGGTATGTTAAACCATGCTTTTTGACCCACACAATTTACTCTAACTATGTGCCAGACCAATTTCACCCAAAATCTCAGGTTTTGGGATCCAAACCAACCCTATACACCCCCGAAACCTCCATGACCACCAAGGGAATTTACATCAGGCCACATTTAAATATTTAAATTGATAACTGATGTAAATTAATATATCCTTACCTTAAGTAATAACCATGTTCTTACATTATACCTTTATACTTCTATCATTCATCATTGAATTATTGGAATACCAATCATTGAGATAAAATTTTACAATCTCCCTCTCCATATTATACCATAAGAAATTTTTCTTTATATCTCTATACATTTTAGATATTCTTGGTTGAATGGAGAAATATATTCTATTCAAATCATCAATAAGTTACGTCTTCAGCTCTAGTTTTGATGGGACACATATCCAAGTTCATAACCATAAAAATATATCTTTAGAAAAGTTAAACTTCAGAATATTCACTACCTTTCTCTATAGCTCCTCATCATCTTTTTGGGACTCTTTTATCATCTCAAGAATGGATTCTTAAGTAGTCATTTTTGTAAGGTAGGACATATATACTTTTATTATTCCAATTTCCATCCTTTGTATGTCTAAGAATATTGGATCCCTTTAAATCCTCATCATGGATAGTGTTGTAAGATCCTTTCTACTTAGAGAAGCTGAATTTGTTTTCACCATTTAAGGATAGAAATGGATTGAAAAATCATAATACTTGATTATATATGACCACTTTCATTAGTATATATCGTTCTTATTTTGTGTGAATATATACATGAGTATTTTTATGATCCATATATATTCCACAATTCTCCCCATGTAGGCAATACCACCAAATTATTTATGTGGAGATCACTGTATCCAATTATAGATCATTGGTTATGTATTTATACTCATGTATTTTTAATTAGTTAGGACATAAAATTGTCATCTTGTATGAGTAAAAAACCCAATCCCTTTTTAGACGCATCACTATAGATCACAAATCCTTCCCTGCTGGTGGGTAATGTGGGAAAAAGTGATGTGATTACTAATTCTTTAACTCTTTAAATAATTCCTTTAGTTCATCAGTCCAGACAAACATCACTCCCTTCAGAGTTATCTTGGTTAGTGGGCTTGAAAAATGTTAATTTTTTTTCACAAATCCACAATAGTACCTAGATAATCTATGGAAACCACATACCTCTATCATAGATATTGGTCTGGACCATCCCTCAACTGAATTTGTTTATAAAGGGTATATAGATATCATTTTACTAATGATAAGATTGTTTAGTAATTTGACTTACTATATCAAAAACTTGAATTTTCTATACTTTTCATATAAAATTTCCTTTCATAAGGTATTCAATACAACATTAAAATGCTTCAAATTTTTCGCCTCAATTTGAGAGAAGATAAAAATATCATATATAAAGACTATATAAAACTTTTCTAAGAGATACCTAAATAATCTATTCATTAATTCCATGAAGATACCTGGATAATTAGTGAGTCTAAATGGAATCAATATGATCTCATAGTGCATGAGACTTGTACAAAAAGTAGTCTTGGTGATGTTCTCCTCATTCAACTTTACTTGATAATATATGAAAAAAATATTAACCTTATATAATTACTAGGATCCATGTAGATGATTTATGTTATTAATATTTTAGTTACTTATTATATACCCTATTTACTGATTTTACATGAAATGTGTATAATTTGTGTGAAATATTAATGTTTAAATATTAAATATAATTTTAGAGAACTATTTGATGTCATCCAGATTTAATTTTATTTACTTTTTTAATAATAACTCTCACCTTATAAAAATTTCATTAATATTATTTTTATGGTTCCTTACTAAAGTTACAACATTTCATTAGAAGTAATCAGTGGGAAATTCTTTCATTTGAAGGATCATATGGTCTACACAAGAAGACCCAAAGAATCTGTGAAGAAACTAGATCATCCATGATGATTGTGTTATTGTCCTAAATCATGAAGCCCAAATTTTATGAAACTCCACCATATGTTCTTGATTAACCTAAATAACAATGGATAAAAATTTCAAGGCCAAAAAAAAAAATTAAGGGTCCCAAATGAAGCTTTGAAGTCCATCCCACCATTCTCTATGAGAAATGAAATCAACACACCACAATTGACTTCTCTCATGATCTAATCATCAATGAAAGCTGATATTTTTTAGTGTTAAATAGGAGATATAGGCGGACAACTTTGTAAATAAATAATTCAGATTTGAAGGTATCTTCCTATTGATAAACCCATTCACATTTCGGCCATAGAAAAATCTTGGATTAAAATGGACAAATTAACATTGTTTAATAAAACAACCATAACTTTTCCTCAGTAAGTCCAAATGCCTCAAAATTTTGAGATTAGACTTACAAAATTATTATATACAAATTTTAATAAGGATATATCTCAGGATTCATCTATATGGATGTCCAAATAATCTAGCCAAGTGGAAGGGTAGTTTTGGAATGAAAACAGTCCACCACCTTGGGCTATAAATACATTCCCTCATATCCTTTAAAAAGGGTAAGTATTTTAGAAGAGATGAGCATATATTGGAATGAAAAAATCCCTGAAAATGTGTTGGGAGGACCTTCCATACTCATGTTTTTACTTGAGAGACCTTTCCTCCTCACTTTTTTTCATTTACTTTTGTGTTGTTCTTCATTTGTAATTGTGTAAGTGTTTGTTTTTGAAATTATATTTTAATGAATGTTTCTTCTTCTTAATCTATTATTATCAACCAAATTATGTTAAATAATATTATTGGTCTTAAAATAGTTTAAATACATTTGAATCCACTTACCTTATTGTGATTTCTCATTCAATCTAAAGTTGGTATTTAATTTCCTTCACTGTTTGTGTGTGTGTGTTCGACGAACAACTCTTTTCTTATCCCTTTCTTTTTATTCACTTATTAATTAACCACCATAAAAATATATTACCATATTAAGAACCATATTAATGGATGAGTAAATATACCATTGGGTTGAGTCATTATTTAGATATGTTAATCGATTGATATCTTTTTCTCGATGAGTATTTTTTGAATTTAACATTGTGTATGTTGGACTTAACATGTCATGGATTAATGACATATTTTGTTTAACATTTGGATTACATGGATTATTAGAACCATAAATACACTACCAAAATCAAGTAATGATTGAGATTATAATCCTAGTTAAGTTAAGGATTGGATTAAATCCTTAACACTTAGGAATTCCAATCAACGTCAACTTGTGACATGGGTGTTAATTTAATACAATACAATGCAAAGCTCAAGGATATCACAAGATTAAATACTTAAAAATGAACTCACCTCAATAATTATCAAATTGTTAAATCAAAAACCAATCATTAATCACATTATTTAATCTCATCAAACAAACCCCCCAATTAAAATACAATCAAATAAAAACAATCGACTATTAAAAAAGTATCAACACCGAGGATTCAACCCAAGTTCTTTTATACACATTAACAGAGCATCGAAAACTTGAACGGTCGATAGGTGATAATAGAACATGTTTTCACTGATAAAATAATCCATAAATCAATGTAATATGATAATTTTATTTATTTTTATTTTCTTGAGCTCACAATAATCAATAAAAAGGCGCATTGACCCATCCTTCTTCTTGATAAATAGTACCAACACACCCCATGGAGAAGCACTTGGGTGTATAAAACCTTTATATAGATTCTATTGTAGTGGCTTCTTTATCTTCTCAATTTCAACGATGGACATTCTCTATGAAGTCATGGATATTAGTAAATCTTTGTGAATGAGTTTGATTCAAAACTCAACCTCTTGGTTTGGAGGAAGACCAAACAATTCTTCCGAAAACACATCAGTATATTCTCTTAAAATGGTCATGTAAACAAGGATGATATTTTACATAGTCTTAATCATTTTACCTAGATATATTTTATCACAAACCAATAATATCCATGTTTTATATGATTATTCTAAACACGATTCATCCTCCTCATTGCACTTGTATAGAATCAGAGGATGATTCAAGATGTGAAATGTGATTTCCTTTTATCATAAATTTATGTTAGCTCTATATAAAAAAATTCTAATCCATACATATAATAACATCAATTTATACTAAAGGGAGTATCAAAAGGTTCATTAGGAAATTAAGTCCACAAATATGGAAAAGGGATAAGTTATATACTTTGGATGTAATAATTTTTCATTTCTCATTTTCATAGATAGCTCCACTACTATGTTTTGAGGTGGTGTTTGAATAGTTCTTCTAAACATGTTATTTAAAAGAATTCATAGAATAAAAATCAAATAGTACATTCACTATACTTGTATGAATAACTTGTTTACATATCACCACATCATTGTTGGAATATACCTCAACAGTTTTGATGGAATAAGTTTTCCCTTTCTTTATAGTCATTGGAGGTTGTTTTCATCGGTTTTCATCGACAACCATTGTCTTATTTCATAGGTTTCTATAATCTCCATGTTCTATGTAGTGGAATAATTAGGGAGCAGGAAAAGGGTTGACTGCATAATTCCTTTCTTCCATCACACTAGTGGGTTTCTCCCATCGGCATTTGAAAGCTAGGTGTCATTCCTTCACACACCTAAAACATTTTAATTCCCCCTTTAGGAAATTTACAGAATGATTCTTCTGATGCCATTGAAAAGTGTGATATTGGGTGTTATTTCCACCTTAAGATCTCTACATCACTCCACCAGAGATAAAATCCATTCTCAAATTTCTATCTCCTAACCCATAAGACCCTTGATATTCACTAATATCTATTTTTACATAGAGGTAACATTATAAAATTTCTTTATAGATTTAAAAGTCTTGAATCACCAAATATTTTCAAAGATATAGATTTATCCCACTAAATAAGTGGTTAACATTACTTTTGAGGTCAATGAAAAATACAGAGGTTTATCAAGAAAATCTTATAAAGTTCACCTTGTATGTCTCGATGGATTCATCATAATTTTTATTGAGGCCAAGGAAGTCCATCTATGTTTTAAGTTAGAGAGTGCGAGGAAAATATTTATGATAAAAAATTTCTATAATTATTTTCACTAAATCTATTTGATCATTTCCTCAGACATCATATTTTTTATTAACATCCTCCATTGAAAATGTTTCTCCTCTATATGATAAATAACTAGAATAACCTTATATTTCCCAGATAATTAAAGGAAGGAAAAAATATTTTCAATGGATTTGATGCATAGTTCAATGATTAATGGATCAGAAGATCCACTGAAAGTAATAAGCCTTTGTCACATAACAATATAAATTGAAACTTTCTCATTCTTAAGGGTATGTGGGTTTTCCACCAAATTCAAGTTTATATTCAAAACAAGAGTTAATGAGTAAGTATTTTCATGAATTAATTCACTCCTTATCCCATTTAGATGAGTATCTAATTTGGAAAGTCATCACATTACCCTTCGTATTGCTTGTTGATTCAGTCCCTCATATTTACAACCACTAACCAAAGTAAATGTAGAATTATGGATGATAATTTTCAAACTATTACACACATAAAATGCAAAATTATGAACATTGAAGGGATAACTCACAAATGACACACATTACATAACCTTTGAATTTATAGGTTTTAATCTAAGTTATCCATGGTCTATTTCCTAGTATTAAATTTTCTAGTAATTTTTGTTCCCTTCATAATAGTTCACATAGAGATTGTAAATTTAACAAATCATATCACATGGTAGTGTCAAAAAATCTTTGTAATAATACATATTTTTCTTGCACTAGGTGACGATCACATTAATACACAATGCACCCTTTTCAGGGTGCTAACCCTTAAGTACAACTTCACCATATCCACATCTATTTTTAGAATCCAAAAATATTTTTTTTTCTTATAAACCACTTACTATAAACTTTACCAAAATTTAGGGATGTTTTTATATGTTTATTATTATTCTTAAGGCCTTCACTAAGGCTTTATAATCATAATCCTATAATATAAGTAGACATTGCCTCTAATAAAAACTATGAAAACCCATGTCTTTTATACACCATATTTTATTATTTATTACATAAATACACACTTAATACAATATCAAAAAATATATAAACCTAGTATCTTTGGGTATTTAGTTACATAATACAATAACCTATAATAGGGATATGATGAAATTATTTTAAAACTCCACAAAATTCCCTTAAAATCCCTTGATCTTCTAATACTGTATGGGATAACCTGGGTTTGTACATAAGAAAGGGTAATATATAAATCCCAGTAAGGGAATAATAAAAGCATAATATGATGAAAATAAATACATGTGACTCAATAGGAATATAAATATGATACAAATGGGGTGATAATCATAACCATGAACATCATAACATGATATAAGATGATAACACCGAGGAAACACAAGGAATTCTGCAAAAACAAAAAACACGACATCATAAACACAAGACAAGGATAATAGTTGAGACATAAAAACATAGTGTGATTATGATAACCTCTCAATAACCATACATGGTATATCATGAGATAAAAAAATTACCTAATTGATTAGAGGGCTATATAGTTATGGGACCACCAGTCACATTCATATCATATACATGAATTTGTGTGCCACATATATCATTAAAAAAAGTATTTCATTAAACATTAATCCCAAAATTAAGGTTTATAGGTTACATACATAGGATTAGAAAATCAATGAAGGATATTCAAATCTAGGGTAATTCCCTTGAGAGTAAATGGGGATGGGTATACGTACTGAAAATGTTTGTAATTGAAGACCACAGGATAATTTCAGTAGCATAATAAGTGTATATAAAGGCCCATGAAAGAGTTTAAGGAGAGTTAAAGGTGGTATCTATTTACTTTTTAATCATAGAGGCACCAATTTAATGTGTAAAAACACATTATAACATGAAAAAAGTTAAATTTAAGGGCATAATATTAGGAAATTACTTAAACAAAGAGGAGTAAGAGAATCCCTTACCCTAAGAGGGAACTTCTAAAATATTGGTAGGATATTATTATGATCTTTAGAGAATCATTGGAGGGATTAATAGAGGTATTGTGATAGTAAATTACTGATAAATGTGTTTTTAGTGAAGTGGGGTGGTATGTTGGGTGGGTATTTATAGTAAAAGAGAGTGGAATTCATTATTAATTTATCTTTTGGAATATATATAATAAAATAATCAAAACCAAAAACCACTCCATAGTTTTTTCACATGGTTTCTTCCAAACAGGATTGTATTTAAATATTTCCTAAGTCCATGAACCAAATATATTAAATTAATACCATTGGTGATGTAGAAGTGATTCATGTTCACCAAGAATTGATTTTAAAACATTAAAATTTAATATAGGTTTTGGAGGATTCATTAATGGTTTATAAAATTAATCAAATAGCTCCAAGAAGACATTATTTTAAAGGAAAAATATATTTTAGGTCATGGATACTTTTTATTGTATATATTACACCACTTTTGAGCTATTATGATGTCATAATATAGATTGTATAAATATACCATATTTAATTTTTAACCAAAAGTTTTACCATCTCAAAAAATTATGAAAAATTCACCATTGGCTAATCTTGATGTGTTGATTTCAAAAAAAAAATTACCAAATTTTTTTTCTAAAAATTAGAATTCCTACATTTTAATAAAAATTATTATTTAGTAGAAAATGCTAGTTTTTATAACACTAACGAATTTCTGAACCTAATAAAAATTACATTGGAATTCATTAAATTACATAATCATTTATATTAAATATTTTTTAATAAAAATATTTTATTAAAATAATTTTTTTAAAAAAATTTATTGAATTTATTGAAAAGTAGTGTCTTAATTGAAACTATATATTTCCCAAAAATACAATTTTAGTTTATTCATATCAAAATATCATTTTTATCAAACTTATTATTTAATAATATTTATTGTAACGTGCCAGTTCCGGAAGCCACCCAGAGGCACCCCGTACCAGGTTGGTCACATGGCCTCAAGCTCATTTCCCCAAATGCCAGAGGCTACTGACTAGCAGTGAGAGCCTTGGGTGTGATAGTGGGGAAACTATGCCGTCATTGGCAGAGTAACACAGCAGAAGTAAACAACATGCAAGAGTAGAAGCAGTAATAATCCATACAAGAGTTAACAACGGAAGACTAAAAGCAAGAAACAATTGGAGCACATATATATATAAATGATGAATGATACATATGTCTAAGAAAGAATCCAAAAAATCACAATAATGGAATACAAATAGTACTAAACGAAAGTACAAAAGAAACAGATAAACAACTCCTCAACATCACAAGGCTAAGCTTAGTCCCATGCTCTCCAGCTCCACAGAAAGTCCAGTACCTGACATAGAAGGGCTCTTTCCCTTATCTATACCTGCAAAAATATAATCTGTTTGGGCCCAAAATCATGACCCAAATAGGGTGTGAGGATAAATCCTAGTAGGCAACCACCCAAAGATCTGTGCTTAACAGTTAGTGAATATATGACAGGTAAGTACAGAAGTAGTAAGCAGGAAAGTACTCAGTAGTAAACAATCCATAGTTTCAACATTAAGCAGCAGCTAATCAAATATCTAAACACAAATAGGTAACCCTCTGGGATGTACTCATATCCATCCCCTCTGGTCCAACCTAAAAATTACAAGAAACCCTTTGGGTATTACACTTGTCCTAACCCCTCCGGTTCAGTCATAAGAATATATAAAGAATCTCTGAGGAAGAACTCACCGTCAATTCCCCTTATAGTCTAATGTAGTTAGGAACTCTCTGAGGAAGCTCACATGGTTGATTCCCCTTATATCCCCAAGGTCAAGGACTCTCTGAGGAAGATCACTCAGTCAATTCCCCTTATAGATCAGGTTGTTCTAAAAAATTCAAAGACTCTCTGAGGAAGCTCACACGGTCAATTTCCCTTATAGTCTAAAGTAGTCAAGGACTCTCTGAGGAAGCTCACTCAGTCAATTCCCCTTATAGCCCAAAGTGATTCAAAGACACTCTGAGGAATCTCACTCTATAAATTCCCCTTACAGTCTACTACACCAGGTTATCATGGCCCTGTGAAGGTAAACGAGCATAGAAATTCAATATGGACAAAGTAAACCTACAAAACTACTTACCTAACCAATCTACATCATATCAAGCATGTCAGAATACAAACAATCCACCCTACAACACTAGTCATGGAAAATAGGAACGACGGCCAATAGGCTAATAAGATCAACGGTCTTAAATAGAATATGCTGGGAAATACATCCAAAGCATATAAAAACACCTTATTCACAATAAATCAACCTCTACTCAAGAACACAAGCATGGAAGGAAAGAAATAGGGTTAAAACGGTAAATGCACAATACACCATTCAGTGGTATTGGGAACAATTGCACATAATACTTAATGACTTTCATCAGAAAGGAACAAACCACCTACCTTGGTGTTAGGATATCGTTATATGTGAATCCCAAGGCTTGAATCACCTTAGAACTTTGAAGATCTAAAAAATTTCCTAAAAGGTTCAATAGAGGATAACTTGAGAAAGAGAAAGAATCATGAAACGAAGATCAACCAGAAGAGAGATATTACTGAGGCTATCCCAACACAATTGACAGTGGTCAAATCAGAGTTTAGATTCTCGATTGGGGGCCTGGAGGAAGATCACGACCATACAGGAGCTCTTGGCCGAACGAGACCTAGAAGAAGATTGTTCTGGAAATTAGACGCGACCCTAGTGCGTTTAATGAAAAAAAGAAAATACACAATGTGTACTTTTAAAGTACATGGCGTGTAATTTCTTTTCTCATACTCCGCTTTAGGCATACTCCATGTCACCCCCACATAGCCATGTGTGTGGCCATGACACGGCCAACACACGACCTCCTGTGGAAAAGTAGTACACAACATGTACTCATAAAGTACATGGTGTGTACTTCAAAAATTTCCAGAACTTACCCTTTTTCTCAAAAACGGCCAGAAGAAGAAAACATACCTGAAAAAGAAGATCCGAGTTATTACAAACTTCCCCCCTTAAATAAATTCATTCCTGAATTTCCCTAGAAAGGTAGCATAGAATAAAAACCCCGAGTAGCTCTAGCCACTATAATCGTACATCGGCCTCCATCTCCCAAGTCTCGTCCGTTACTCACCCGTGTTGCCAAAGCACCCATACCAGAGTGACAGACTGGACAGAGAGAACCTTTATACTTCAATCAACAATCCAGATAGGATGCTCCTCGAACGATGCATCCACTTTCAACTCAACCTCCTCGGGTTTGAAAACATGAGATGGGTCTGAGAAGTAACGTCGAAGCTGAGAAACGTGGAAAATATCATGCATAGGACGGTGCCTCTGAGATAACTGCAACCGATAGGCAACCATCCCAACTTTCTCCAACACCTCAAATGGACTGACGTACCTTAGCGAAAGCTTACCCTATCTTCTAATCCTCCTGTTCCCTAACCTTGGTGTGACACACTAGAAAACCTGATCCCCGACCTCAAACTCCAGAGGTCGTCTCCGCTGATCAGCATAAGACTTATGTTAAGACTTTGTAGTAGCCATTCTCTTCCAAATTGTCTATATCTGCTCTGTGGTCTCCTGGACAAGACGAGGTACCATCATAGCTGTCTCTCCTTCCTCTAGCCAATATAATGGTGATCGGCATGACCTACCGTACAAAGCCACATAAGGTGCCATCTGAATAGTTTCTTGAAAACTATTGTTGTAGGAAAACTCCACAAGAGATATATTCTTCTCCCAAGAACCTCCAAAATTCAGAATACATGCTCACAGCATGTCCTCAAGCACCTAAATTGCACACTCGGACTGGCCATCTGTTTGGGGATGGTGATCTGTACTCAAAAGTACCTGTGTACCCAAAGCCTTCTGAATCCCCTTCTAAACCCAAGAAGTAAAATGAGCATCCCTATCTAGAACAATGGAATATGGAAGTACATGAAGGCGTAAATCTCTCAGATGTAAAACCACCCCTTCTCATCAACACTGAAGGTCTCCTTAATTGGTAATAAGTGAACAACCTTTGTGAGTCTGTCAATGACAACCCAGACTACATCACTCCCTCGAGGCGACCATGGAAACCCAGTCACGAAGTCCATCACAACATCATTCCACTTCTACTCGGGAATGAGTAACTACTGTAAAAACCCTGCCGGTCTTTGATGCTCCACCTTCACCTGCTGATAGGTGGAACACCTCATGACAAAACCAGCAACATCCCTCTTCATACCTGGCCACCAATACTAATTGCGTAGATCACAATACATCTTGGTGATGCCAGGATGAACTGCCCAAACCGAGGAATGAAATTCCCGAATCATCTCCTTGCATATGTCTGCTGACACCCATACACACCCCTAGAAATGCAAGATCTCATCCTCGCCTATGGTTCATCCAGGAATAGGGTTCTCTCCTGATACGCTTTCCCATAAGACTAGGACTTCTGAGTCTGATAGCTACCTCATTCGTGCTCGATCAAGAAGAGTATAGGTAACATCTACAGAAGAAAGAAATGTATGCCCCTGTCTGGTGTGCACCTCTAAATGCATCTCAGAGAACAGGGCCATAAACTTCCACTCATTGCTGGCATCCAGAACTGTCTATATATGAGTCCTCCTGCTCAACACATCAGCCACTTCCTTGCCTTTCCCAGGCATATAGGCAAGCTCAAAGTCAAAGGACTGAAGACACTCAACCCACCTGCGCTACCTCAAATTTAGATCCCACTAAGTGAAGATGTACTTGAGACTCTTGTGGTTGGTAAAAACCACAAAATGTTCTGCCAGCAAATAATGTCTCCAACAGTATAAGGCATGGACAACCGTAGCCAACTCGAGATCGTGCGTCGGGTAATTCCTCTCATGTGGCCTCAACTACCAATACCCCTATGCAACGACTCCTTCTCCTTGCATAATCATAGCTCCCATCCCAATACCTGATGCATCATAGTACATAGTATAGCTCTTTCCTAGATCTGGAAAGACTAGCATCGATGCCAAAGTTAGCCTCCCTTTCAGCTTCTGAAAGGCTGACTCACAAGAATCTGATCATAAGAACTTTTCACCCTTCTTATTCTAACCCTTCAGTGGTTTTTCTAAGCGCAAAAAGTCTTGTATGAAGTGTCTTTAGTATCCAGCCAGTCCCATAAAAATTGATACCTCAAAGATGTTCTTCGACTGCTTCCATGAAACTAATGCTCTCACTTTCTCAAGGTTGACAGATTATCCTGTCTCTGAGATAACATGACTTAAGAAGTGAAACAGATCCACCCAAAAGTGGCATTTTGAGAGCTGAGAATATAACTTATTCACTCTCAGTTTACTCAGAATGATCTCAAGAATTGTAGTATGGTCGTGTCGATTGTGAGAGTACACTAAGATATCGGCCATGAAGACCACTAAGAAGGAATAAAAGTACGGATGGAACACTCAGTTCATCAGTTCCATGAAAACTGTAGGCACGTTTGTGAGACCGAACGACATAACCATATATTCTTATAGACCATACATGCTCCGAAAGGTTATGAGAGGTATATCAGACGGTCTAATGCGCAACTGATGGTAACCGGACCTCAAGTCAATCTTCAAGAACACCCGGGCTCCTCGAAGCTGATCAAAGAGATCATAAATACTAGGAAAGGGATATCCGTTCTTGACCATGAATTGGTTCAACTTTCGGTAATCCACAAAAAACCTAAGGGTACTGTCTTCCTTCTTTGAAAATAAGAGAGGAAAAACCCAAGGAGAAGTACTGAGTTGGATGAAACTCTTTTCCTGCAACTATGGTGTATCCATCCTATAAGAAGGAATAGACACTGGTGCCTCCCCTAGAACAAGCTCAATGGAAAAGTCTACCTCACGCTTCGGAGGAAAACATGAAAATTCCTCTTGAAAGACGTCCCTAAAATGATCCACCTCTAGATGAAATTATAACAATGAAGTCCCCTGGTCATCTAGATATAGATCGGAAATCTGGGTGGTAACTCCTCCCAACCTATGATGCTTGGGTCCCGCTCTGCTCTCCTGGACATCCCATTTGCCCCTATGAAGAAAAGATCCACCCTTTGGTGATGTGAAAATCACCCTACGAAAATAACAATTGACGACTATCTGGAAGGAAACTAACCAGTCCATTCTGAGAATGACATCATAGCCTATCATCTCTATGACATAGTAGTCCCATAAAAAGTGACACCCACCAACTTATAGGGGTAACTCCTTGCACAAACACACACTCACCGTTATAGTCCCCAACGGAGTGTCTAGAATCAAGATATCAGTTGAAGAAAAGTTTCAGAGCCCAAGGCTCTTCACAATAGCAACAGATATAAAGCCATGGGAAGCCCTTGTATCGAAAAGAGAAGAAGATAAAAATGAGGCTACTAATATCGTACCTCGAACTGTAGAAGTTCCAAGATCCTGCTCTTACTAGGTCTGCTCCACTAAAAATGTTTGGCCTGCTCCATGGCCCTGTGACCTTGCCTGACCACTCTAAGCTGATCCGCCCTATTGTTGCTGGAAACTGGGAGACTAGCTACCATGACCACGACCTCCACCTCATCCTGAACGGCTGGAAGAAATCCAGTTCCCTGATTGCTGAGAAACTGGTGGTGCTACTCCTGAACATGGAGTCATAGAAGAATCCCTATCACCAGCTGCTGGTGAGAAGATCTGACAGAATCACTAAAGATGTCCCATCTTGCCGCATGATTGGCACTCCATCGGGTCTCTCAGGTAATGCAGCCTCGTATGCCTACTCTTCCCATACAGGTAGCACACCACCTGGCTACCAGAATATGCATCCCGCCTACTCTGGTCTCCTCGTGCAATTTCCCTGCGGCGTTTCCTGCTATCAGTAGGAGGAATACTAACTTTGGATGCCGAACCACCCCGGCTCACAGCTCCAGAATCCCTCAGATTACACTCTATGATTAGCGCCTGGTTGACGATAGAGGATATCGAAGTCAACCTGAAGATGTTCACCTGAGATCGGATGTAGTGCCTCAGACAATCCTCAATCTTCCATAAATGTAATAAATCATCACCTATTGGAATAGGTGTGAAACGATGCAGCTCTGTGAAGTGAGAGGAATACTCCATAACAGAAACAACACCCTACTCCAAACTCATGAACTCTCAGGGTCAATCGACCCTTAAGGTCTCTGGGTAGAAGTAATCGTAGAAGACGTGATAAAACTCATCCCAACCAATATTCTGCTGGTGCCCCACCGATGAGATCACATCCCACCACCTCTTGGAGGAGTCTCAAAGCATGTAGGTAGCGAGCTTCACCCTCATCTCTGGAGGTATCTTTAGATGATAGAAGATCTTCAGCATGGCTTCTAGCCATGATTCTGTAGCCTGGGGTCCTCCATCCACTGATAATGTGGGAAGATGTTGCTGCTGAAAGACCTGCTTCAATTCTTCCATCGACGGGGCAGGTGGCGACGCTCCATGAAAAGTCTGGAATATAATATCTAAGATTCCCCTTGAGGAACTACCTTCAAAAATTCCACAACTTTCATCTCTATTTACCATGCTAGGATTTGGCAGTTTCGAATACTATGAAATTCATACTGCGGTAAAAAATATAATTCATAGGATGGAGAAAGAGCACAAGATTCGACAAGATTTGTTAAAATTAAAAATGTTGATCAATATTGAAGAGTTCCAAGAAGCACTGTCCCAGGCTGAGGCTAATCATGCTGCAATGTTGAAGGGACTGACACAGACAATTAAAGAAAAGATTGTTCAACAGTTTTTCCTTTAATAGGAGTAAGATATCATTATAGGGGAACATGACCAGCTTCGTAGATAATTAGAAAAAGTTAATAAGGATGATGCAAAATCCATTGTAGATGCCAGAGAATCACTTCATCATGCTGAAGAGAGTGAAGCTAGTCAAATAAACGAGCTTCAACAAGTAGCTGATGGAGCCCAAGAGGCTATCAAAAAAATGAGTAATTATGTAGAAAGACTTTTATAATTTTTGATTTCTGACAAGGGAGAGACTCTAATTTGTGTATTCTTCACTGTGAAATTTTTCATAAATGAAAATTATTTTGTCTTCAATCATTTGTTTTTTCGTTCTCGCTAACATATTTCGTTTTACTTAATCCATTGAGCCTATTAAACATAGTTTTATTTTTTATAAGGTTATATGGAAAACCCCACAAACTTTATATCTCTTGACTTTTTGTTTCTCAATATTACTTAAATCTTACAAAAATGTACGTTTTAATGAGTTGGGACTCGACTTTTGTTCAAAGTTCCCTTTGCGGGTTCTCAGTTTAGTGGTTACCATGTCTCTTGATGTTGGCAGTTTAGAGTAATGCATGTTGGACTATAAAGGGATAGTATTTAATGTCGAATATCTTTGACCATAAATTTTGCAATTAAATCCAAAACAAGACTCTATGGCTAAGAATTGATTTACTATTCTTTAAATATTTCCAAAGGGTATCTTGAGTTATGATTTTTTATGATCACAAAATGTAAAACCTATATCAACATAAGGGGAGTCTCTTCCAAGAAAGAAGTTACCATTTATTTGAAAAAATCATTATAGGGGTTGTGTTATGCAGGGCCAATTGGGGCATATGCTGCATAGCCAAATAGTGGCATCTTTTGGCTGACAGACCTATTATGTAAGCAACTTATGAAAGGCCACCAAAGGGGACATGATGCATAATCAGGGAAACGAATTCTCAAGAATTTAACATTTTACTGTTGAAAGATAAGGGAAAATGATATTTGGGTGACTGAAGACCACAATGGTATTTTTTCTAAGGAATGGAATTTTAAGAATGAAAGGGATATTTTATACTGACATATTTCATGAATTTGAAACAAATTTCCATACAAATTTGGAATATGAGTAATGGTTAAAATTTATCAGAAAGGGGAGTTTCTGATATCATACTGTGCAGTTTTAAGTCATATAGTGAGGACATTGTACTGTGCAGTTTTAAGTCATGCAGTGAGGACATTATACTGTGTAGTTTTAAGTAATGCAGTGAGGACATTATGTTGTAAAATTTTAATTCATCCAGTGAGGACATTGTTTGGCTTTGATTTAAGGTCTTTAGCTCTGACCAAAGGTATGAGAGTCTCCCAATTTTATGATAATTTTTTTGGAAACATACTATCATCTTCAGGTATGGAAGGGAAAATGGTAAACTATGATTTGGAGATTTCTAAATCTGAAGAATGATATGGAAATTGAGCTAAAGGCATTAGAGGGAGTTTTTTTTTTCAAGAATGAAGTTACCATTATTTGACAAACCCGTTACGGGGGTTATGTTATGTAGGTCCAATTGGGGCATATGCTACATAGCCAAATAGTAGCATCTTTTTACTAGAAGACCTATTATGTAGGTAACTTATGCAAGGCTGCCTAAGAGAACGTGTTGTGTAGTCAGGAAAATGAAATCTCAAAAATCTGACATTCTACTGCTAAAATCCGAATAAATTTTATGGAGATTCAGATTTTCCAAAGAACAGAGTTTGGTTTATAGAAAGGTACCTGAATATGGAAAGGGTATTTCCAACCAATATGTCCAAATAATCAGATTAATTGGACTTTTACAAAGGTCTGACCCAAACGCAAGACGTATGGTGTCTGTAGTTTTAGGTCATACGAATAAGACCAGAAAAGGAAACAGTATGTGATATGTGGCCATGTGGTTCCAAGATTATTTCATATTGTATTGAACACATAGTAAGAGAAATGTGTAAACTATGGTCTTGAAGACTTTTAGACTGGGAGAAAGATAATGGGACAAGTGTACTTGAATGACTGTTTTACAATTTAGATTCTAGTATATTGTCATCAAAGTTTGAAGGGGACAAAGATACTATAACTAAGAACGAAGTTACCATTTTTTGACAGACATGTTATGGGGGTTGTATTATGCAGGTCCAACTAGGGCATATGATGTATAGCCAAATAATGGAATCTTTTGACTGATAGGCCTGTTATGTAGGCAACTTATGCAAGACCACCTAAGGGCACATGCTGCATAGTTAGGAAAAAGACTTCTCAGATAATAGAAACTATGTCACTTGAAACCGTAAGAAAGATTATGAAGATATAAAAACATTCAAGATTAAGAGTATAAAATATGGAAGGGGTTTATGTCTGATGCAGATGATAAATATTTTAACCAATATTGGCCATGAGTTTTATGTCCTTTACATATATCTGACTCATATGTAAAATGAATACTTTCTTTGTTTCCTCTGAATTAATATTATGATGTGTAGTTTTAAGACATGAAATGGGGACATTATACTATTCAGTTTGAAGTCCTACAGTGAAGACATTAACAACCCCATAATAAATTGAGACCCCTTATTTATATAAATAAGCCTTTTACCCAATTCCTAAGCCCACTTGAGCTATGATTGGTATGAGAAACAAGGAGTAGTAAAGGTTTATTCTTTAATATAAAGGCGACACAGGTGATGAATGGGGTGTTAAATTTCCATGCAGTTTAACGTCATTCGGTAAGGATGAAGATGAACCGAAATGAAAATAAAGACATATTGTAACTGTATTAAGGGATAAAACCCAAGTGTCACTATGTGCCTTACATAGCTCAAGAATCAAGTCACACATAGCTCTTAAAACATTCCCTATGTAGGTTTGATTCTTATACAAGGAATAAATAAGTTTTTTTATCGTGGCTGAGCCCAAGATTCGAGATCTAAGAATCTCTACGTATCTCATTGAAAATGAGAATCAATCTATACGTATTTCTTTAAACAATCATTTCTCATTCCAATCAAGTTTGACATGAAGAATTGGGGCTTTTGACACATTCTAAGAGAGCGGTAAATATTAAAACATAAAATTGTATAAGGTCTAAATCATATATCTCAAGGAAACACTTAGTATAGATCAGATTCATATACATGAGGAGAAAAGAAAAATAAAAATATTTTTTGACTATGGTTGGGCCCAAAATTGGAGATTTATGTTTCTCTATATATCTCATTGAAAATGAGAACCAAGCCATACATAGTTCTTGAAACAAGGTCTTTATGCATATCTGACTCAGACATAGGAAAGAGAGGGAATCATATGCTACAAAGGAGTAGTGGTGATGTCAATGATATTTGCTTATGGAAGATTCTAACGTCAAATAAAGAAAATTCTAGTCGTATAGTTTAATGTCATGCAATAGGGACAAATAACGTCATGCAGTTTAACGTCATGCGACAAGGATGAAGATACTATGAATTTTAATGTCATGCCACATGGATGCTTATGGTTGTTATGAAGTTTAATGTCTTGCAAATAGGACATTATACTATGCAGTTTTAAGTCTTGCAGTAAGGACATTTTCACTGTGTAGTTTTAAGTCTTGTAGTGAGGACGAATGATACTAAACAAAGTATTTCTTTAAGAATATTTCATTGGTAGGAGTTGTAATAAGCTCTCCATCCATGTAAATTAAGGCATAAGCTCCATTGGAATATAATTTATGTATCTAATAAGGTCCTTCCCACTTTTTCTCAAGGTTTGGAGGTTTTATCCTTGGTATCATTGGAGTCCTAAGGACTAATACCAATTCTCCTTGAAGAAATGAATGGAGGTGAATTTTCTTGTTAAAAGTTCATGCTATTCTGTTCTGATATACTTCTAAATGATGCAAAGTTTTTAATCTTTTCTCATCTAATCGTTCCAGCTCATTGAACCATTTCTGAGACCTCTCATCTGTAGAAAATTGATCACATATTGCAACTTTGAGGGAGGAAAATTGCATTTCAATAGGAAAAACTTCATCTATTCCATATACCAATGAATAAGGAGTTTATTGGGTGGAAGTACAAGTAGTGTTCTGATAATCCCATAAAGCATTACAAAGTTTATCATGCCATGATTTCTTATCTTTATCCACCATCTTCTAGAGTATATTTGATAGGGAGTTGTTTAAGGCCTCTATCTGTCCATTGGCCACTGCATGATAGTGAGAAAAATGGTTAGATTTGATATTATTCTCCTGATATAACTTTATTACCTCAATTGAACAAAAATTTGTGCCATTTTCAGTCAAAATAGTATTAAGTACACCAAATCTAGTGATGATATTAGTTTTGAAAAAACTAACAATGCTTTTGGCTCTGAATTCTTTAAGAGGTTTTTCTTCAGCCCATTTAGAAAAGAAGTTAGTAATAGTAAGTATATACTTGAACTACTTAGATGTAGCTGGAGGATAAGGCCATACTACATCCATTCCCCAAGTGGAAAATGGCCAGAAGTATTTAGCTGTATGTAGCAACTCTGGGGGTTGATGAATGAAGTTGGCATGAATTTGGTAGGGATGACATTTCTTAGTGAAATTTGTGCAATCCTGCGTCATTGAAGGCCAAAAGTATCCAAGCCTTCAGATCTGATTAGAGAGTTTGTGCCCAGACTGGTGGGCACCACAAGCTCGTGAATGTACCTCTTTCATGACATCTGCTGTCTCTTCTCCATCAATACATCTGAAGATAATTCCATTGAAGACTCATTTATAAAGGATCTTTTAATGGTCTTGAGTATCATAAAGAGTAAAATTGGCCGCTCGTCACTGGATATGTTCTTTTTCAGCCTTATTTGGTGGAAGTACTCCATTATGAAGATATTACACGATGGATATTCTCCATCCCATGGTGTGACCATATGGATAAGAAATAGGGATAATTTCATTAATTTACTCTATTCTGGTTTGAACAAAAGGTGAGACCACATGATGATGGGCTATGCTAATGACTGTCTCATCCAGATTTGGATCTACCAAGGCTTTAGCTACATTATCTAGTGCATATTATTAGTCATTTTGTGATCACGTGACATAATACAATGTCAGATCAGATGGAAATCCAGCCATTAACACTCTTACGTAATCACATAAAGGAATTAACTCTTCTTTTCTAATAGAATATTCTCCATTGATTTTCTTGATTACCAATTCCGAATCACCTTTTACTATTAAATGATTCACTTGCACTTGAAGGGAAAATTCCAAAATTGTGATGAGAGTTTGATATTCTCCCTCATTATTGGTACCACCTTCCGACAATAGAAAGGAATAAGGAAAAACTGCCTTTTCTGGGGAAATATGGACAATTCCTAACCCGAATTTTTTGAGTTTAGTGTTTTCCATTCTATCCCCTATTAGACTTTTAGAAGCACCATCAAAGTACATTTCCTATGTTTGGGAGTTATCTTGAATAGAGAATACTTTTTAATCAGGAAGTTCAATATTTAATGATGTATCTTCTACAGATAGATGCTCAGCAAGGAAGTCGGCTAGTGCTTGGCCTTTTACTGTCTTTTTAGGTACAAAATAGATATCAAACTATTACAAAATAACTGCCCACTGTGCTAGACACCCAATAAGAATTGGACGACTGAGGATAAATTTGAGAGGGTTGTTGCGAGATACCAATTGGACCTCATGATGTTGTAGGTATTGCCTCAATTTATGAACTACAAAGATATATTCTAGGTAGCACTTTTCAATACATGAATACCGAGTTTCCACATTAAGCATAGTACAACTGAGATATTATATGATGTTTTCATTCCCAACATCATACTTTTGAGAAAGAAAAGAACCTAATGATCACTCTAAAGCTGTCACACAGAGGATAAGTGGTCTTAATTGAATAGGTGGCATTAATACCAGTGGACTAAAGAGATATTTCTTGAGGGTATCAAATGCTTCGGGGAAGTATTTGTTCCATTGGTATGTGACTCCCTTCTTCATTAATCTGGTGAAGGGCAAACACTTTCCTACCAAATTAGCGATAAAGCGCAGAATATAGGCAAAGTGTCCTTAGATTCCTCTTAATTTTTTCAAATTTTGAGAAGGTGACATACTAAGGATTGATTTTGTTTTCTCAGGATCAACTTCAATACCATTATGGCATACAACGATGCTAAGGAACATTCTTGAGGTTACCCCGAAAGCACATTTCAAGGGGTTCATCTTCAAATTGTGTTGTCAAAGTTTATGGAATATGGTCTCCAAATAAACCAAGTGACTGGAACATTATCTAGATTTGACCACCAAATCATCCACATAACATTCAATAAAATTACCTAAGAAGGGTTTGAAGATATAGTGCATGACACGTTGATATGTTGCACCTGCATTCTTTAAACACAAGGGAATTACCTGATAGAAAAACCAACCTTGAGGGGCTCTGAAGGCTGTGGATTATTCATCCTCTAGGTCCATACATATTTGATTATACCCATAGTATCCATACATTAAAGAAATAGCTTCATAGACAGTTGTTTCATAAATAATATGTTCTATAATCAGAACTGGAAAATCATCTTTAGGACAATACTGGTTAAGATATCCAAAATCAATGTAGGCTCTAACTTTACCATTATTCTTTTTTACTAGGAAAATATTGGCTAACCATTTGGGATATTGAACTTCTCAGACAAAGTTATACTTTATAATCTTATCAAATTCAGCTTCAATTTTTGAGGCATTGATTGGGTGTGTTCTTCTTGCTACTTTCTTGAATCCACGATGTTCTTCTAGCAAACCCAAATGATGGGTGGATACATAAGGATTAAGACCTGACATTTCTATATAATTACAAGAAAATATATCTCGATGTTTCTTTATAAATGAAGTATACACCTATTTCTTTCAAAGTTTAGGGCCACACTAATTAGAGTGGGGCATAGATCTTCTTTTGTACCCAAATTTATTTCTATGAGATTATCCATGGTGGTAGATGCACCTTTCTCAAATGCTAGAGAAGCATCCCTGATATCTTAATCTTCTTCTTAATTATTTTTTACCTCTTATTTTTCTACTTTCATAGTAGATGATGAGGAAAAACTCCTATAATTAGATGGGGATTTAGTATTTGAACATCCTGAAGAAGAGGCCACGATATCTGACCCTACTGATGAGGGAGGGTCTTCATATGGTAATAAAGAAGAAATGATTGATTAAGAATCAATATCTTTGTCTTCATCTAGAATTGCTACAATCTCTTTTAATATGTTTGACTAATTAGAGGCTTGTTTTAGTTTAGTAGATGAAATGAAAACATCTCCATTTAGGCTTTCATCATTTCTTAGTGGATCAATAATTTCTTCCATGTTGTTAGGATTAATTACCATAATTAACATTATGGAAGTTACTGGACAATTTCTTGGATTTAAGATTACCTTTTAAATTTGATTAATAGGTAATACATAATCTATACTCAAATGTATGAATGGATTTTATAGAATCTTTTCTAATCCATTCGGAGAATTAACTCTAGTTATTTCTTTGGTCATAAACTTTGTTCCTTTTGTGTGATAAAACTCTGCCTCAATGTATTAAGATTCACATGTTTTGAATGGAGACTTGTCACTATACAATGTCCTGATTTTGACCATTGAAACAGTACTTACGATATTGTTGGTATGATGAAGGTATGGATGCATGTCGATACAGCCATGCCCTTCCAAAAAAAAACACTGAAGGCTGTGTCCTGAAGAATAATCATGAAATATGAATTAGACACAAGATATCCAATCTGAGTTCTGAGTGTAATCTCTCCCAGAGGTTCTTGCTCATTCTTATCATAAGCTTGCAACATTAAAGTCAAATGAGATAAGTCAGATTCATTTATTCCCAATCGACGAAGTGTACAAACGAGAATGAGATTGACTCCGGAGCTATTATCAATGAAGGATCATCTAATTTTTATGTCATTTAATTTTCCATAAAAAACAAAGGTCTGATATTCCCATGCACCACATCATTTTCATCTTCATCTGTAAAAGATATGATTGCATGAAATTCTGCAGAATCATTATATATACAGTAAACCTCAACAACAACAAATTTAGTTTCAAACTCTTGAAGACTTGACAAAGCCTCAATGAGTGCTTCTCAAAGATATTTTGACAGATTTAAAGCATCCATAATTGAAAACTTAGACAGTACTTGGGCCAATTGTTTTAAGAAATAATACATTTGGTCCAAAGGTCTGTGTTTCCCAACATGAAGATATGGTTTTGTAGGTGCTTTGGAAGTTGATGCTTCTAATGTAGATGTACTCTTTGTCAGAGAAGAAGCTGGAAATACTCATAGATTTGGTAAATTAGACAGAACATGTCTATTAATTTGCTGAGAAGAAGATAGTGTGACTTCTAATCGGTCCTCCAAAATAATTGTGTTAGAACCGAACTTGTCTTTAATGGAAGAATTTCCTTGTTCTCGTTGAGCCTACTGAAGTTCTCTTCCATGAGTTTCTACCGCATATATGGTTCAAGCAGGGGTAGAGTTAAAATGGAGGTTTCTATAGTTCCCATGTTTTCCCCTGTATCCTCAACCCTGGCCTCTTTCTCTAGTTCCCCAATTAATTACCAGGAATTCTGGATCATTATAATCCAGATCACCATTAGTATAAGGACCCGTTAAGTGGAGAATTTTGATGGAAAGAAAGATCAACTCTTCATCTGATGAAGATTCTTCTTGATGGGTTAATTCTAGTTGTGCCATTTGGTGGGGCAGTGCCTGTGCTTTTTAAATAGATGGCATGAAATCTTCTAGGGTCAAGGACAACTTCGGCCTTAACGTGAGCTCATCTTCTTCTAATTACTCTTTTTCCTTATAATCACTTGCCTTCTTTGAGGAACCACCTTTTTATAAAGATGGTTTTGCTGTGGCAAGAGTGGTAGAAGACACAATCGATTGTTTCAACTGTGTTCTGAAAATGGCATGAGTCCGGTTGATATTTTTCCTTATCATCCAATCATCGTATTTCTACACATTTTTACTTTTGAATTCCTTCCATTCAACTTCTTCCTTTGGATCAGTATTAGTAACACATGATACTTGAGCTGATGAACTTTTTAGTTTCACTTGTCCAAAATCTGCCATCTTTTGCAAAAGTTCTTTGAAAACAAAACATTCCTAGATGAGATGCCCTAACATCTGGTGAAAGGGACAATAATTCAGAATATCTTCATCTCCTTATTTATTTGTTTTCTTCGGCCTTGGAAACTAAACCAAGTTGTTTTCTAAGGCACAAATGAATTAATCATGAACTTGTTCATTCTTGAAAGAATAAACTTTATTCTTTAATTCCTCAAACTATTTCTATATTTAATCACTTTGTTCATCTTGATGAGGCGGTCATTGCTGATGATGCTCAGGAGGCAGAGCCCTTTGATATGATGAAGGTCTTGGAGTAGAAGCAGGTACAGGTGCTTTCTTGAGTGTAACTGTAGCAGCTTCTGCCTTTCCTATCATCCTCCCCGGAGTAGATGGAATTACACGAGTTTTAGCCTCAGTTTCTATAATAGAGTTTTCTATCTATTGAGCGATTGAACTAAGGTCTCAAAACCCTTATGTTTATTTCACAGGGATCAATTTTGTGTGTAGCTCATCACACATATTTTCCACACAGATTGGAAGAAACTCTTCTTGATGGAGTTCTAGAATTAAGTAATATGTTAATACTTTACATCACACAATGAAATATGAAACTCTTTAATTATCCCTTTGTTTACAATTAGTAAGATAAAAAACCGTAATATTTGGTAGCATTGAGCTAAATTGAAGAAGTAATTTCTAACGAAGATTTTCCCATCCAGTAATTGATCGAGATTGTAAAACTTGTATACCAAAAAAAAGTCGGTCCCTTTAATGACTGCTCAAAAAACCTAAGCTTAACTACTTCTTGTTGTTGAGAAGTTCCCATCATAGGATTACAACGAGAAACAAAATGCGTTACATGTTGTTTTTGATCTCCCGAACCACTAAAAATTTAGAATGTGGTATTCACAAAATTTGGTGGGGGTGGAATTGCATCCACCCATTTAGGGTAAGCTCTTTTTTCCAACTAAACTGGTTCACATCATTCCTCCATAGCTTCCAATTGAGTCTTTAATGCCTCAATTGTGTTCATAAGCATTTGAGGAACATCCATATGAGCTGGAACTTGTTCATGTATAGCAACTGGATCTTGAGCTGGTGCAACGACCGTCAAAACCACTAATGGTGGTGCTGATATTTTCCTTGGATAACCCACACGAACAAGACTATTGGGATGTATATGGTCCTACCTTGATTGTTTACCCAGTGGAGGGAATTCATTATCCGCATCTGTAGTCACTAAAAATCCTATTTTCTAAAGGGATCTTACAGGATGTGCAAGTTGAGGACCTACCTAGGGAGTACATCTAGCAGAAATGCTACTTCGAAGTAACTCTGTATTGATTCTTTTCAACCCCTTTATTTCCACTTCTTGTAGTGAAAATCTCTATTCAAGAGGAAGATATTGACCTTATCCAGTGGAAAGGTGAGATGAAATATGACTTTTGCCTTTCCCCTTGTTAGATGCCTTTCGGAGGGGTGAGAGTTGGTCATTTGAAGGCATATCTAGATTCTTGTTAAGCCTATGATTTCAGGTACGCACACCTTATTCATTTGACTTATTGTGTACCGTATCATGTACAAGAAATTCATCTTTTGATTCCCCTGAACTAGGTTCATTTTCTGGAAGATCTTATGCAGTGGTGTTAATGACATTCACTGACGCATAATGCATTGATGGAATTCTGTCAGTATTTTTGTAAGGTCGTCTCCCTCTGTATCTTCCATGATACTCTGTTCTCTTATATGATGAATTCCTGGGAACTTTTTGGCAGATAATAACTCGAAGGGAATCCTTGGATAATTCAGTTGTATGCTTTTCTTGTGGCTTCTTCCCTAATCGGGAGAAAATTGATTTTTGTTAAAGAGGGGATTGTAGATGTGAAAAATCCCCTAGCCCTGCAGGATATAGCTCTTTCTATCCTTCTTATTCTAATCTCTAAACATTATTTAATGAATTTGAAGGTTGAATTAAATTATCCCCTATCCTTGCAAGATGGGGTGATTCTTGAACTACTATGGATGAAATTTGTCCAGATGCTCTTCTGATTTTGCGAATTTTGGTTCGGGCATTAGCTGGGTGAATTATTTGAAAACCACTCAAATCACATGTTTCAGAATATCACTTTCCCATTTCATACATATTTAATTCTCTGATTCCTGTCATTCTCTAAGCAGGATTCCTGCTTAATATTCTCAGATGCTTGATGTAAAAGCAACTCAACAACTTTTTTTCTTTAGGCATGACTCTGATGAGAGCTTTTTGAGGCCTGTTCTTAAGCGTACATTTGATTACATACAAAATCTATTGATTGTGGCTGACCTTGGACAATAACATTGCATGAGACCACTTTTGACGGACTTTACTGACTTTGGAGTGAATTGAAATGCAATTCTCTATGTGCACCCCATCCTCTGATACGAACACTAGATGGTGAATCGAAAATTAACTGGCATAGCCTCTTTAGATCATTGATCCATGTACGCTGAAGGATTCTCTACTGTTTTTCAACTTTTGGATGTTGGGAAACTGAAAGAGACCCCAAATCAATTTGGCATTAAAACCCTTCTATTATCTTTGCATGATTTTGATATTCATCATATGGTAATAATTTGGTATTCAAATGATGAAGAGTCTTCCATAAATTAAGGCAGATATTAGGAATGAAATTTTTTGTAATCAATTATGGAATGTTATAATGAGAATTTTCCATTGGCCAGAACATGTCTGGTTCTTCTCCCTTAGCTAATTGTTTCCTCATGTTTAACACATATTCATCATCTTTCACTAGAGGTTTCTCCACTTGGTTTGACCAATGTGGATGCTCTGTATTAGAATAAAAATGAACCAAGGGAGGTTAGAAGAATGATTGTTCCCTTAAGACGTCTTATTTTTAAGATAGTGTTTCACCTTTCAATGACAAGGCATTAGACATGAATGGCCTTGGGTTTGCAAGTGCCTTGAGAAAGGAGGACTTTCTTGTCGTTACATTGTCAATTATAGAATTTTTTTAACAATGCGATATACTACTGCAGAGAGGACTTTCGTAGTGAATGACATCATGGATAGGATCACCATGATGGATTACAGCAAGGTATAAATCTTCTTGCTCCTTGGTCTTCTAGCCAAAAAGAGGGTTGTCATGGCTCTCATCCAAAGATAGAAACTCTGGATTGACAAAATTTTCATAAAGAAAGCCTTCATAATGAAGTTTCCAATGAGGAACTTCAGAATTACCACTACCACTCCCATAATTTGGTAATTGGAGGATAGGATCTTGAGATGCAATATATAAATGTATGAGGGCTTCAAGAACTCCAACATTAAGAGGATCCAAATTGCTGATTGACTCTTGGTTTTCCAACAATGCTTGGAGATATTTTTTTGGATGTTCATATACTTATTTGGGGCCACTTGATGGGAAAAGTGGTTATCATGGGAAAGTGTATGTACCTACGTTGGAGTGGTTGCTGGAATGAGCCGATTACCACCAATTGGAAAGTGTGTATGTTCCCAATCTTGTTGTCCATCTGATATTGGGGAGTTTTCCTCATGACCCTTCAGGAATAGAACAAAGTTATGTATCTGCTCTGGGATGGCATGCTGATGTGTCATCGCATGTGTGGGGACATATTTATGTGTCTGATTCCCTAGTACTACTGAAGTTGTTGTTATAATATCCTGACATGCTTCCAGAATATGGGTAGGGATTTTCGTCGGCCCTTTCACCATTGATAAGATATGTTTGGTGACTTCAGTGACTAGAATGTGAATATACATCCATTCCATATCTGGAGTAGGTTTATGTGCCTACTCCTGTCCTTCCTTTTTCTGTAAATGGGTATTGAAATTACTCATATATGGGGCCAGAGAGTTGGGTTTGCCTGAAATTTTTCATCAGAGCTTTCTGACCGACTTCTCTAGGTGATACCAAACGAGACTATTGGCAGACTTGATGAACATTGGTAGGTGAATGTGCCTACTATCTATTTGTTGTCAAGTATGGTTGACAGACTTCCTTCAATAATGGAAGACGATACTACTGACAGAATTAGTGATTATAAATAGGTGTATGTTTTTGTTTACCAGTTTTCACCCCATTAGATTGGAAGGCTTCTTAAAATGCAGTCAGAAGAGCCTGATGACTGGTTGATAACTTGTAAGAAGGTGTATTTGCATGTTCTTGGTACTCCACCAAAGTTATCTGGTGGGATTGGTGGGTTGCTTCCAAAAAAGTCTGTTGAGTAGCAAAATTAGGATGAATGGGTGTATTTTCCCACTCATTTTTTTCCATCAAGTTAAATTGATGGACTTATCCGGAAGTGGCAGAGGTGAGTACCTACTCCCTATTGACCAGACATTGTCCCTGGTGGTTCGTCTTGCGTGCCCGGGTCTAGGAGACCTAGACCGAACATCCAAAGGCAACACCCCCATCATGTTGGGGGTACCCTACAATGCGATTCTGGTGGAGATTTCTAGTGGGAGTCCTCAGGAAGCACTCATGCATTCCTGAATTGAGGCCTTGAGTGGACTCTTGATCCACCTCCCTATAGTATGGGAGGGATTTATTGTTGTGTTATGGGGATAAGGACCCAAAACGGTTAAAGAAAGTGGTTGGCCCCCTCTGCTTCTTGATCATTGGTCATAATTGGCCAGATGATCGAGGATATTTATTGACCTGGAGGTCCTGTCGAGCTGCCTCTAAAGTTGGGATTGTACTATGCTGGAGATATTCATTTACCAGCACATTAGAGACTAGCGTTGAAGACACTGGGTTGGTGATGATGTCCTTCTGGTGGATGAGGATCCATCTTTATTAGCGGTCAGGAAGTTCACATATATTGTCTTGAAGAAATCCATTTTGGAGTGAAGGGGATTCTGAGAAACACTTGAAACAACAACAAACTCCATTAAAGAAACATCTTTTTATATGGATACATGCGTGATGGATTCTTTTGTTTGTCCTTCCTTTATCAATTGATAGGGGCCTAACAGGTGGGTAACACTATTAACTCAGTTAAAGATTCATGTCAGGTTCACCATTTTTGGTTCGTTGTTCCTTGAAACGTGTGTTCTAGTTTTAAGAATCACTATTTCTAGGAGGTTTCCATTGGATTTATTTATGGAACTAAAAACTTCCAACAATTAATTATCCAAAGGGGACCTTCTTTCCAAAGGCAGGATTTTGTTATGTCTAAACTTTACGATACTTAAGAAAGTGCATTAGTTAAGAGGATGGGAGGTTGGACTCATCACACCATTTTAGGGGGGATTATTGTATAATCCAGGACTCTATAAATTTATGATATTTTAATGAATCCTTATTAATTCAACAAGCATAACACAAGTTTTCCTTGTAATTTACAATCAATTATTAACATGTGTAAAATTAAGAATCATTAGTATGCATTCAAGGTTCTTCATTAATGGAAATATCTGTATGTATTCGAGGTTTTCCATCAATGGTATCCTTTAATATACTTCTTAGTTATTCTTTTAATCATCATTGTGATGATACTAGTTTTTAAGCCACTCAGTGGGGCACTCTGGAATTTATTGTCATCCAGGGAGATGAAGGTTTGGTTTGATTTTGGGATCGTTCCCATAAAATGGGCTACCTATGTATCCTTGTAAAAGAAATCAGAACCCCTATAGTTCGGTGACACTGAATGGGACAAATCATACCTTTTAAGGTCATGTGATAAGGACCTAGTCGTACAGTTTAATGTCATGTGGTATGGACATCTAAGCGGAAGGTTCTTAGTCAAAACATAGTGTGGGACTTATAATGAATCAGACTAATGAACTTTGGAAAGAATATGGGTTTCCAAGTAAGATCAGACCCTATTTGGAATATGGCCCAAGGGGAATAGTGTTGAATTAGGGTATTGGGTTTGAACCTTAAATAGGCTTCCTACGTATACCAAATAGATGGGAATTAAATCCCATGTAGTTCGATTAGTCTCATAGGAGAGTATAGTCCTTTGAGAGAAATTTGTTTGGGCCTACTTCCGAAAAAGGATGCCTTGGTGACTTAAGGGTTTTATTTGGGGATTATACCTAGGGAGGATGACAAGATTAAAGGAATTAGGGTTGGATTCCTGAATATGATTTCCAGTCAGCTCGGGCCCTAAAAGGGATTCTTACATATCCTCGTTTGAACAGGAATCAGAGTTCTCGTAGTTCGTTTGATTGTGAAAATGTTGTGACTATGACAAATCTATAAGCCCACGTGATTCATGATTAGTGTGAGAAACAAAAGGATGTCAAAGATTCAACAAAGGAATTCACACTTTCAAATTTTTCCTCCTCCGCTGGTGGAAGAGGGCAAACCTATGGTGTCCAAGGTGAAAGAGGTCAAGTAAACCTGGGAAGAGGGAGAGGTGACAAGCCTTCCCTCTATTCACTTTACATTGGACAAGGTTCCAATGAAAGGAGGAAGGGATGAAGGTTGGGGTCTTCCACCAGGATGGCTTCCCATGGTGACAATGCCCAACGGGAGAGGGAAAGGGTCACAAAAGTCCTTGTACTCATCTCTCCTCTGGTCTTTGGCACCGAAGAAGAGATGAGGAGCAATGATGCCACCTCATGAAAGAAAATATAGGGGCTTACGCTAGGAATGTTTCCCTAAAATTGATCCTGGTATGGGAGGAAGAATTCTCCTTTATTTTTAAAAGAAAAATTAGGTATGAATCGTATCTTACCCTAATAGAGACTTGATGTTACGGGTCATCTCTTCAAGAAGGGAGAGGCCAGGACCCAACCCTACTCCAAACTGAGAACTTCCCAACACTGTTTCTGGGAGAAAGTTCCATGTGACTATGGATATACAAACACACAGACCCTCCATGAATCCTAACCCCATTGTGAAACAAGTGTGGGAAACCTCTGACTGTGGATATACAAACCCAAATAGGAGAAACGCTGATGTGTCTTTCCCAAAGGTCTGATAAGTTTGGAGGTTTTGGTGGAGGTATCAAAAGAATCCTTTTCAGAAAAGGGATCCAATGAAGAATAATTCTTGTCATGAATGGATTTGAGGAAGGCTTGATGGCTTGTAGACTGAAGAGAGTGAACAAAGTAAGTGAATCAAAGAGGGGAACCCAAGTAGATAAGGGCGCACAAGTATGGGCACACAAGTAGATTTGGGCGACCTGATGTTCACTTAAGAGACGAACAACCTGTAGGGTAATATATGGGGGAGACCTTGCTCAAGCCTTATAGAGTATTCATTGGTTATCCCAGAAGTAGGGCACTCAAGTTCCTATGAAAGGAATAGTCAGCGTGCAAGTATTTCTGATTTGGGGAGGTTTGGCACTTTAGCTGCGCAAGTGTTATGGTTTTCAAACACAGGACTTAAGTCTAATTATCCTCCCTTAAATCATCCACTCAAGGTGTTAAAGAACTACCTTGAAAGTTTCGGAAGACTGGGGCGAAGTACAAGGGTGACCAGAGTAGCAATTGGGCTTCAAGGAAATTATTTCGTACAAATGAGGGCCCCAAGGGTCTATTTATAGGCAAAAATAGGACCTTGGGAAAAAAGATGTAGGTCTTGTAAGTAGTCTGTGTGACATTTTGGGGTGCACAAGTAGGTTGCGCACTGATGATGTTTTGGATAGACTAAGGATATTTAAAATTTCATGCCTTTTAAAATCCTTATTTTCTTCAAGTATTTTTTCCCTTTTCTTTCTAAGGGGATTCCATTTTTCATTTTTTAGACTATTTGACAGAATAGAGTGTCAACACACACAAAAAAAATTCTCACAACACTCTAGATCATATAATTATTTATGTTACAAATCTCAAGTACATTCACTTTACCCATAGGCTTGTAATATATCTAAATATCTATATATAAATCAATAAAAAAATCATGAGGACTCTGTTGGAACCGAAAAACGCGTTTCCAAAATATTCCAAATGCTTCCATACATGATCCAAGATCGTATCCCATTTCGCAAGCTTCAATTTGGTAGGTCGTACGGCCCTAATAGAGTTATGGATTAAGAGTTATGGGTATTTAAATATGGGATGGAAAATTGGTTCGCTGGGCCCATTTGCGAAGCTCCCTCCATGATCACAGAGCAGAAGAACTTGACCGGAGCCCCCGGAGCCTCACGACCGGTACAAAGCCCCCCCTTCACAAAGCCGCCATGGAGCAAAGAGGCGGGATGCTCCACGAAACCATTTTACATTAGCGAATCCACCGTGGATCAAGGAGGTGGGATGCCCCGTGAAACGATTTGACATTCGTGAACCCATCGCGGAGTAAGGAGGCAGGATGCTTTGCGAACCCCTTTGACATTCGCGAACCCACCATGGAGAAAGCTCTGTCTTTGCGCCGAGTGAGATTTAATTTGTGGTGCCTCTTGCCTATAAATACATGGCTCACCCCCTTCATGATGACGATCAATCTGCCCTTTGGGTGTCTGATCACCCAGTTCGCGGAGCTCCTATTTCCTTCATGAAGTGGCTCCACGGGTCCATGCTCGGCGAGTAACTTCCTTCACAAAGCCACTACATGAGTCCATGATCAGTGAGTAGCATTATTTCGTGAAACTGCTCCATGAGTCCATGCTCCATGAGCACCTTTCCTTTGCAAATCTACCCCATGAGACACCATGCTTCATGAGCCCCTTTGCTCTGTGAAGCAACTTCACAAAGACCTATCCTTTGCGAGGCTCCTACCTTCGCACCCACCGGTCCATACCAGGGGGGATTCTCCCCCGCACCCCACTCATAGTTAGTGTTGGGATGTGGTCCCAGCCCTCCAGGATGATCCATTTGCTATCATCACTGACCCCTATGAAAAATGGAGAGTCTCACCGGGAACTTTTCGGGCCGGGATGTCGGGATTTTCCATTGCGCCCTTATGCGCACCCACCTTCCACTTATAATGTACCATGATTCGAGATACTCCTACACACACCATTAAACACCTTCAGTTGACATATTCCTCTTGGTTCATTTCTCATGTCATGAGTGGAGATTCTCCTCATCAATTCCCCAAGTACCTTTAGTCGAACCATTCCTCAAGCAACTCATCCAAACCCTATCACTCTGCTCCTATGCCAGGTTGAACTAGAAAGGGCCGCCCTTGAATAAGTCACAACACCAACCAATTCTAGGAACCTTATTCCTAACAATAGTATCTACATGACTATAAACAACAGTGCACCCTATGTTCCAAACATAGGATGCCTCTTGCTCCAAACAAGAGATGCCTTATACTTCAAGCATGAGATGCCAACAATCCTTTCTACATGACTATAAACCATAGTACACCCTATATATCAAACACAAGATATATCTTGCTCCAAACAAGAGATGCCTTATGCTCCAAGCATGAGATTCCAATAGTCCTTTCTACATGTCTATAATCTTTAGTAATCCCTATGTGACAAACATAGGATGTCTCTTACTCCAAACAAGAGATTCCTTATACTCCAAGCATGAGATGCTAATAGTACTATCTATATGATTAAAAACTATAGTAATCTCTATGTATCAAACATAGGATGCATCTTGCTCAAAAAAAAGATTCCTTATGCTCCAAGCAGGAGGTGCCAATAGTCCTCTCTACATGACTATAAATTGTAGCACTCTCTATGTATCAAACATAGAATGCATATTGCTCCAAAAAAATATGCCTTATTCTCCAAGCATGAGATTCCAATAGTCCTATCTATATGACTATAAACTGTAGTGCACCCAATGTTTAAAACCTAGAATTCCTCTTACTCCAAACAAGAGATTCCTTATTCTCCAAGCATGAGATGCCAATAGTCCTATCTACATGACTTTAAACTGTTTTAATCCCTATATGACAAACATAGTATGCCTATTACTCAATATAATAGATTCCTTGTGCGACAAGCATAAGAGGCCAACAGTCCTCTCTACATGACTCTAAACTGTAGTATTCTCTATGTTCCAAATATAGGATGCCTCTTGCTCTAAATGAGAGATGCATTATGCTCCAAGAATAAGATGCCAACAATCATATCTAAATGACTATAAACTGTAGTGCACCCTATGTTTCAAACCTAGGATGCCTCTTTCTCCAAACAAGAGATGCCTTATTCTCCAAGCATGAGATGCCAATAGTCCGATCTATATGACTTTAAACTGTAGTAATCCCTATATGAAAAACATAGGATGCCTCTTACTCAATATAAGAGATGTCTTGTGCACCAAGCATAAGAGGCCAACCGTCCACTCTACATGAATATTAACTGTAGTATTCCCTATGTTCTAAATATAGGATACCTCTTGCTCTAAATGATAGATTCCTTATGCTCCAAGCATAAGATGCCAATAGTCCTATCTACATGACTATAAATTGTATCTTGCCCTATCATTCAATAATAGGATGCCACTTGTTCGAAATAATAGATGCCTTATGTGACAAGAATAATATGCCACATGCCATTAATACAGTGGCCTAATTTCAAGTGAATTGGAATCCATTAAAACATTCCATCACTCAACCTCACGCTTTGTGTGTCCTTAATTCAGATCTTCATCCACTTCTTTATCTGAAGGTACCCCCTTATGGCCTGGTCCCATGCCACATTATCTCACCTACTGTCCTGGGCCAACACCATGGAAGACTTTGGAGGACACTTTGAGTTAGGTCCTGTGTTTCAAACATGGTCAATAGTCGACCCTCATTTGTTTGTACCCATTTCAGGCTGATGTGATTTGGATGCTGCGTTTCGAACATGGTCAACGATTATCCTTCATTGCCACGCCACCCTCACCGCATTACAAATATCAGGCATGTGATTCACACTTTTCATCTCCCTTTTTTAGGACTAATTCCAACGCCCTTGGCATTATCCCTCTTGTACACTAGCGCATAGGAGGAGGCCTCAACCCACCAGTGAGTTGGGATGACCTCGTGGCCAGAGATGAGGAAGACATCTCGGGAAGCTTCCTTGAGAAATCCCCATCCACCATTTCTCCTCCATAGCGGCACCCGATCAGCTTCCTTACATAAGCCCCATCCATTGCTGCTCTATAGCGGCACCCGAGAAGCTTCCTTGTATAAGTCCCATCCATTTTTTCTCCATAGTGGCACACAGGCAGCTTCCCTACATAAGCCCCATCCATCATTGCCACTCTATAGCGGCACCCGAGATGCTTCCTTGTGTAAGTCTCATCCACTTCTGCTCCATAGAGACACACAAACTTTATTGCATAAGCACCATCCACCATTTCCTCTCCATAGTGTTACCCGAGCATCTTCTTTGCGTATGCACCATCCACCATTGTCGCTTCATAGCGGCACATGGGCAGCTTCCATGCATAAGCACCATGCATAATTGCCGCTCCATTGTTGTACCAAGGCAGCTTCCTCACATAATGCCCATTCACAACCCTTCATGGAAGCACCTTTGCACCGTGATCATTAGGTCCTTTCCGTCTCTTGTTTCACACACCGAGCAAGCCTCCCATGGACTTAGAGTAGTAAGCATTGACTATGGAATCCTCTCTAGGCCGCCTTAGAGTGTAATACCCAAACCCCTATCCTAAAATATGAGGTATTTGATCCTTTCCAAGGAAAGGTATGTAGGAAGCCACCCTGAGGTTCAAGCCCAACACCCATTGGTCCCGACCATCATCACGCCGGTCTACCACTCACCTGAACTATGTGGATTTTGATCCTTGTCAAGGCAAGGTATGTAAGAAGCCTCCCTGAGGTTAAAGCCCACCATCCATTGGTTCCATACTCCCTACACGTCGGTTCCCGCTCCTTCTGAATTACATGTTATTTGATCCTTTACAAGGCATGGTACATAAGAAGCCTCTCTAAGGTTCAATCCCACCAACCATCCGTCCCGACTATCTTCACATCGGCTCACCAAAACCCATTCGGAACTACGTGGTCTTTGATCCTTTCCAAGGAAAGGTATGTAGGAAGTCTCCCTAAGGTTCAAGTCTAACAACCATTGGTTCCAACCCCCTTCACATCAGACCACCTTCATCCCACATGACGTTGAAGTGCATGCCCCCCTTTCATCCTACAAGACGTTAAACTGCATCCACCATCTCAAACTACATGGCATTTTATCCTTGTCTCCTAGACAGGGTACATAGGAAGCCTCCATGAGGTTCAACCCCATACAACGGTAAGCCATTGTGACCCCATATAGTGGTAATCCATTGTAACCTCATCCAGTGGTAATTTTTTGTGACCCAATCTAGCGGTAAGCCATTGTGACTCCATCCAGCGGTAAGCTGTTGTGACCTCATCTAGCTGTAAGCTGTTGTGTCTCCATCTAGTGGTAAGTCATTGTGCCCCCAATCGACGGTAAGCCATTGAAGTCCCCAATCGATGGTAATCCGTCTTCAGATGAACTACATGGAATTTGATTCCCTACCATGGAGATACGTAGGAAGCCTCTTTGAGGTTCAATCCCATCACTCATGACTCATCCTGATCTACCTCTCGATCCCATGTGTTTCGAGAAGATCATTCCCCAACCTGGAGGTTCAATTTCCTCCAAATCCCCTCCATGTGTCCATTCTCATGGGCCTCCTCCATAGGTGTCCCATAATCCCACCAAACTACACGAACTTTGATTCCCTTCCACAAGGATACGTAGGAAGTCTCCTCAAGGATCAATACCAACATCACCATTGTCCTCACGTCAGTTCCATCTCATTATCCCTCCATTTCATTCAACTCTCCATCATCAATCCGGATTCTTACCCAGGCCGCCACATCCTGGCGGGATCATGTCATCCACCTCCTCACTGCTCCTAGCAGTACATGGGTTGCTTTCCATGCGTATGACCCCGCATGTATCCAAGTTGTTGTGATTTATGTACACCCTGATTCATCACCCCTTCGAACTATGTGGGTTTTGATCCCTGCCGTCTACATAGGGTACGTAGGAAACCTCCACGAGGTTCAATCCCATCCAATGGTGAACCTTGGTGTTCTCCCATTCTAGGGTGCATGCTCCTTGATCCGCCCTGAGTGGTGTCCATATCAGCATTCACAGTGTGACATCTTCCCTTTATGGGACACACCATCTTGGTTCTGTTCTTATTGAGTGTTCTGATCCATCCGCCCGGTAAACCTTCCAGGTGTTCCCTCCTAGGGATGTACCAATCTGATCCGTCTCTATGGGATGTTCTAATCACCCTCATTCTGTCTGTACAATACATTTAACTCATGACCTACCTCGTGTTAAACATGAGATGCCTGAGGAAATCCTCGAAAGATATTCCATTGGCGTAACCGTCTCCTCAAGACGTTAAACTCATGGAATACCCTTTGTTAAACATGGGAAGCTAAGGAAAACCTCAGAGACATGAATCCGACATAAGATACCCCAGGAATGACATGGAATGCCTCGGGTTCTGCACCCTTTAGATGCCCTCTTATGAAGAATAATACACGTTCCCCAATGTACATGCATCCAGAGATGCTTTGACATGTGTGATGTTGTCATCTACTCGGACCGAAGGTTGCTACCATGTCAAGACCCCATGGAATGTCCTGATGAAAGTAGTGTAATTAACCAACGTCCACAAAGATATGGCACCAGGAACGAGATTCACAAACCATGACTTAATCTTTAAGGTAGACCCGGACGAGGTAACGAGTTCCGAGGAGGAATCCACGGAAGGAAGAACCGACCTCCCATCATACCATTTCAATTAAGGAGAAAATTTCCCTGAATAAGTGATGGATGTCACCTACCTTTCGGAGGAGGGAATGTGGGGCAACAACTGCGTGTACTCTATAGACAGATTCAAGCGCCTCAGCGAAAATGTTGGAAACAAAAATTGTGAACCCAACGTGAATCTATTCTCCATTAATAGCGAGTGGACCAAATATGTTGGGAAAATTGAGACCTCACCCATGTGAGTCCCCTCTTCTTAATATGTGATAGGATGAGTACCATCTGGTGTGTGAAGACTACAATCCATGAGCTCCTCACTGACCCCACCGCCTCAAGAGGCCACACAGGTGGCATCCTCCAATAGATTACATCGGCTCATCGTCGACTCCGCTACCTTAAGAGGCTGCATTGGAGGCATCCTCCACCTAACTCCATCAGCTCCTCGCCGACTCTGCCACCTCAATAGGTGGCGTAGGTGGCATCTTCCACCCGACTCAATCGGCTCCTCACCAACTTTACTGCCTTAAGAGGTCGCGCAGGTGGCATCCATCACCCGACTCCATCGACTCCTCGCCAACTCCGCCACCTTAAGAGGCTGTGTAGGTGGCATCCCTCACCCGACTCCATCAGCTCCTCGCTGAATCTTCCACCTTAAGAGGCTGCACAGGTGGCATCCGCCACCCGAATCCATCGGCTCCTCGCTGACCTATCCACATCAAGAGGTTGCACAAGGAGCATCTGCCCCCAACAACATCAACTCCTCATCGACGCCACCACTTCAAGAGGTTGCGCAGGTGGCATTTGCAAACTGACTCCAAGGTCTCCTCACCAAATCTGCCGCCTTAAGTGGCCGCGTAGGTGGAATCCGCCACCCGACTCCATAGGCTCCTCACCTCCACCGCCGCCTTAAGAGGCTGTATAGGGGGCATCCGCCCCCCAACTCTTTCAGATCCTTGCCGAAACCTCCGCCTCAAGAGGCCGTGCAGTGGGCATCCTCCCTCGACTCCTTTAGATCCTCGCCGACATCGCCGCCTCAAGAGGATGTGCAGGTGGCATCCACCACCTGACTCCATCGGCTCCTCTCTAACTCAGCCGCCATAAGAGGCCGTGCAGGTGGCATCCTCCACCTAACTCCATCGGATCCTCTCCAATGCTTCCACCTTAAGAGGCGGTGCATGTGGCATCCAACACCCAACTCCATCGGCTCCTCGCTGACTCCTCCACCTTAAGAGGCCGCGAAGGTGGCATCCCCCACCCGACTATATCGGCTCCTCACTGACTCCGCCGCCTTAAGAGTTTGCGTAGGTGGAATCCGCCACTCGACTCCATCGGCTCCTCGCCGATGCCATTGACTGAAGAGGTTGTGCAGGTGGAATCTGCCACCCGACTCTATCAGATCCTCACTGACTCTGCCACCTCAGGAGGTCGTGCATGGGGCATTCACCCCGACTCCATCAGCTCCTCGCCAAGGTCGCTACCTCAAGAGGCTGTGTAGGTGGAATTCTACACACGAATCCATCGGATCCTCATCGATTCTGCCACTTGAAGAGGCCGCGGAGGTGGCAACTTCCACCCGACTCCTTCGGCTCCCTGCCGACGCCGCTGCCTCAACAGGCTGCACAGGGGGAATCCGCCCTCGACTCTATCTGATCCATGCCGATTCCTCCACCTCAAGAGGCTGCATCGGTGGAATCCTCCACCTGACTCCATCGGATCCTCACCGACTCCACCGCCTTAAGAGGTCGTGCAGGTGGAATTCGCCACCCGACTCCTTCGGCTCCTCGTCGATGTTGCTGCCTCAAGAGGCCACGCAGGGGGCATCCTCCCCCGAATCCATCGACTCCTCGCCGCCGCCGCCACCTCAAGAGGCTGCATAGGTGGAATCGACCCCCGACTCCTTCAGCTCCTCACTAAAGCCGCCACCTCAAGAGGCTGTGCAGGTGGAATCCACCACCCGACTCCATCGGCTCCTCGTCAACTCCTCCTCCTTAAGAGGCCGCATAGGTGATATCCGCCACCTGAGTCCATCGACTCCTCACAGACACCACCCCTTTAAGAGGAGTCATAGGTGGAATCTTCCACCTATATCCATTGGCTCCTCACAAACTCCACCGCCTTAAGAGGCCACCCAGGTGGTATCGGCCACCCGACTCCATCGGCTCCCCGCTGACTCCTCCATCTAAAGAGGCTGCGTAGGTGGCATCCGCCACTCGACTCCATCAAATCCTCGTCGACTCTACTGCCTTAAGAGGCTGTGTAGGTGGCATCCTCCACCCGACTCCATTGGCTCCTCACCGACTCCACTTCATTAAGAGACCATGCATGCAACATCCGACACTCGACTCCTTCAGCTCCTCACCAAAGTCGCTCCATCAAGAGGCCACGTAGGGGGAATCCGCCACCGACTCCATCGACTCCTTACCAACGCCGCCACCTTAAGAGGCTGCGTAGGTAGAATCCGCCACCCGAATCCACTAGCTCCTCACTGACGCTGCTGCAGCAAGAGGCCAAAGCCGCTGCCTCAAGAGGCTGCATAGGTGGTATCCACCACCCAACTCCATATGATCCTCACCGACTCCACTGCCTTAAGAGGCCACGTAGGTGGAATCCTCCACCTGACTCCATCGACTCCTCACCGACTCTGCTGACTTAAGCGACTGCACAGATGGCATCTGACACCCGACATCATCGGATCCTCACCGACTCCACCGCCTTAAGAGGCCGCTCAGGTGGCATCCACCACCAGACTCTATCAGCTCTACGCCGACTCCGCTGCCTTAAGAGGCTGTGTAGTTGGCATCCACCACCCGACTCCATCGGCTCCTCACTGACTCCGCCCCCTTATGAAGCTGCATTGGTGGAATCCCCCACCATACTTCATCAGATCTTCATTTAATCTACCACCTTAAGAGGCTACGTAGGTGGAATCCACCACCCAACTCCATGGACTCCTCGCTGACCCAGCCGCCTCAAGAGGTCGCATAGGGGGAATCCTCCCCCAACTCGATAAGCTCCTCGCTGATGCTGCCGCCTCAAGAGGTTGTGCAGGTGGCATCCGTCACCCGACTCCATGGGCTCCTCACCCACTCTGCCACCTTAAGAGGCCACACAGGTGGCATCTGCCACCCGACTCCATAGGATCCTCGCCGCCACCACCTTAAGAGGACGTGCAGGGGGCATCCGCCCTCCGACTCCTTCAAATCCTTGTTGACTCCTTTTCCTTAAGAGGTCGTGCTGGGGGCATCCACCCCCGACTCCTTCGGATCCTAGCAACGCCGCCACCTTAAGAGGCTGTGCAGGTGGCATCCACCACCCGACTCCATCGGCTCCTCACCGACTTCGCCGCCTTAAAAGGCCACATAGGTGGAATCTGCCACCCGTCTTTATCAGCTCATCACCAACGCTGAAACATTAAGAGGTGGTGCAGGTGGCATCCGCCACCCGACTCCATCAGCTCCTCGCTGACTCCGCCGACTTAAGAGGTCTGGAAGGTGGAATCCCCCACCTGACTCCGTAGGCCCCTCACCGACTCCTCCACCTTAAGAGGCTGCGCAAGTGGCATCCGCCACCTAACTCCATCGGCTACTCACCACCATCACCGCTTAAAGAGGCTGCACAGGTGGCATCTTCCACCCGAATCCATCGGCTCCTCGCTGACCCTGACCCCTCAAGATGTCGCACAGGGGGCATCCACCCCCGACTCCATAGGTTCCTCACCGCCGCCGCCGCCTTAAGAGGCTGTGAAGATGGCATCTACCACCTGACTCCATCAACCCCTCTCTGACTCCGCTGCCATAAGAGGCCGCACAGGTGGTATTCGCCACCCGATTCCTTCAGCTCCTCGATGATGCCGCTGCCTCAGGAGGCCATGTAAGGGGCATCCGCCCTTGACTTCATTTGATCCTTGCCAACGCCGCCACCTCAAGAGGCTGTGTAGCTGGCATCTGTCACCCGACTCCATCGGCTCTTCACCGACTCAACTGCCTTGAGAGGTCTTACTGGTGGAATCCGCCACCCGACTCCTTCGGCTCCTCATCGATACCGCTACCTCAAGAGGCCACTCAGGGGGCATCCACCCACGACTCCATCGACTCATTTCCGACACGTCCACCTCAAGAGGCTATGTAGGTCGCATCCAACCCCGACTCCTTTAGCTCCTCGCTGATGTCGCTGCCTCAAGAGGCTGCACAGGTGGAATTCTCCATCTGCCACCTGACTCCATCGCCTCCTCACCGACTCTACCACCTTAAGAGGTCACATAGATGGCATCCGCCACCCGAGTCCATTGAATCCTCTCCGATGCCACCCCCTTAAGAGGTGGCATAGGTGGAATACACCACCTGACTCCATCGACTCCTCACCGACTCTGCCACCTTAAGAGGTTGCGTAGGTGGTATCTGCAACCCGACTTCATCGGCTCCTCGCTGACTCTGCCACTTTAAGAGGCTGCACAGGTGGCATCCACCACCCGACTCCATCACCTCCACGCCGAATCTGCCACCTTAAGAGGCAGCGTAGGTGGCATCTTCCACACGACTCCATCGGCTCCTCGCTGACTCCGCTTCCTTAAGAGGCCACGCAGGTGGCATCCGCCACCCGACTCCTTCGGCTCCTCACCGAAGCTACTCCATCCAGAGGTCGCGTAGGGAGAATCCTCCCCCAACTCCATCGGCTCCTCGCTAATGGTACCACCTCAAGAGGCTGCGTAGGTGGAATCCACCACCCGACTCCATGAGCTCCTCGCTGACACCGCTGCTTCAAGAGGCCGACGCCTCTGCCTCAAGAGGCCGACACCTCTGCCTCAAGAGGCCGACGCCGCTACCTCAAGAGGCTGTGTAGGTGGCATCCACCACCCGACTTCATCATATCCTCACCAACTCCACCACCTTAAGAGGTCATGCAGTTGGCATCCGCCACCAGACTCCATGGGCTCCTTGCCGACTCTGCTTCCTTAAGAGGCCGCACAAGTGGCATCCGCCACCAGACTCCGTCAGCTACTCGTGGACTCCGCCACCTTAAGAGGCCACGTAGGTGGCATCCTTCAGCTGACTCCATTTTCTCCTCACTGACTCTGCCGCCTTAAGAGGCTGCGCAGGTGGAATCCACCAGCCGACTCCATCGGCTCTTTTCCGACTCCGCCACCTTAATAGGTGGCGCAGGAGGCGTCCACCACCCGACTCCATCGGCTCCTCACTGACTCTGCCTCCTAAAAAGGCCACAAAGCTGGCATCCGACACCCGACTCTATTGGATCCCTGCCAAATCTGCCACCTCAAGAGTCCATACAGGTGGCATCCGCTACCCGACTCTAGTGGCTCCTCACCAAGCTTCCCTCTCAAGAGGCCACACAGGTGGCATCAGCTATTGGAACCATGGTCATTCTATGAAAGAATTGGAATGTGGTTTGTGTTTGTTTTCAATCCTCTTTTGAAGTTTAGAATTTTTCATAGTAAAGTGATCATACAGTTTAAGCAGAAAAAAATATTGAAGGTGGCGCCATTTCCCATCATTTTCCAAATTTTTGGGCCTGAAAATCGGAAAATGAAGACCTGGATTATTGGTAAAAGGAGGAGTGCGCAAAGAGGAATTGGTGCACGAAAAACATGGTCTGTGTGCAAAATACTTGATTTGTGTGCGAAAAAAAGTGTGGTGCACGAAATAGTGGAGCAAGGTTTTTCACGCAAGTAGTATTTCAGAATCAGAACATCGAAAAATGGAAAACGCATGGGCTGCATGAAAAACATGGGCTATGCGTGAAATATTTGAGTTGTGCCTAAAAAATGAGTGGTGCACAAAATAGTGGAGCAAGGTTTTTCTCACAATTAGTGTTTGAGAATCAGAACACCAAAAAATGACAAAGGCATGGGCTGCATGAAAAACATGGAGATGTGCGTGAAAAACAGTACCTGCGTGAAATATTACACACCGAATGAGAGGTTTTTTGCACCACAAAGGGTTTTGTGCATGGGGTTAGAGATGCCTATAAATAATAAGTAACCCCCTTATTATAGATTGATAATGAATTAGAGAAGATTCAAGTGCTGATGTCTGTAAAAGGTTCACGTAAAGGTAGTTGCGAGAAAAATTCTGAGTAGCACGAAAAAGGGCTGAGTTGCGCGAAAAATTCTGAGTTGCGTTAGAATTCCATGCTGTGCGAAAAAAGGAGATGTTTCACAATAAAAATATTAAGTTGCGTGAAATATTATTCCGCACAAAAATCATGTATTACACGAAAAAGTGAGAACTTGCGCGCAAAGGGTAGGTGTTGTGCGAAATCATATGTGTAACCTTTTTTTACTTTTTGATTATCCGGATCAGTGGTTTAGTGTGTTCAAGAGCATCAATTCAGGAATTCGATGCAAGAAGAGTCTCATTCTAAGTAGAGACAAAGACTTTAATTCAAATCTATTTAAGAGGCCTTGACGTCTATAAACTGACTTGGACTTCACCAAAGGCAGTGAGACAGGGGGAGTCAACGGAAGTGACCTGAGGGATGTAGTGGGCTGTCCCTAAACAGTTTTAAAGGCGGTGAGTCTAGGATAGAGTGACTATTCCCGAACCTTTGTAATCCACAACTAGTGAAGAATAGTGGAATTAGGCATGACCGAGAACCTGTCAGCATATGCTCCTTGGACGTAGCCCTTAGTAGTGAACCAAGTAAATTTTTTTGTGTCATCTCTTTGAATGTGAATGTTTGATTTCTTCTCATATCCATTATACAGGTTAAACTAGTTCCTTCCAATGTGGGAACAAGATCCATCAGTTTTAAAGAAAAATTTGACACCCTGATTCACCCCTCCTCTCTCAGGGTGTCCCAAGGTCCTACAAGTGGTATCAGAGGAAGGTTGCTGGTGTTTGATCTGTACTTTGTCTTCATGGAGAATGTTTTCAATGCTAGGGGAATCCCTCTCTTTGATGGAAGTAATTTTCAGATTTGGAAGAAAAAATGAGATCTCATTTAAGATCTATAGTAATGGAAGTCCTCTTTTCTACTGTGAAAGGAATACATCTTAATGATCCAATAGGTCTTACTATGACTGATATAGACATGAAAGTTATTGATGCATATGCTAAGGCTCGGAATTCTATCACTACGGTTCTTTATGATCAGATCTATCTAATGGTGGTGAGTTGCACCTCAACAAAGTCTATGTGGGATAAAAATGAAAATATCTATGAAGGAGACAACAGAGTGAAGGAGAAAAAACTTCAAGTCCTGTAAAAAAGGTTTGATGATCTAAAGACGCATCCTGATGAGAATGCAGATTCATTCTTCAATCAAATCATTGAAGTAGTGGGAGCAATTTTAGGTCTTGGAGAGGAAATCAAAGACATTGATATCGTAAAGAAAATCTTGCGAAGACTTCCTCTTATGTACAATGCAAAGGTGTCATCCCTTGAATAAGGAGATCTATCTAAACTATCTCTAGATGATCCGCTAAGTAGTCTAGTGGCATATGAGATAAGAGTCAAACTCGAAGAAGCTACGACTCATGTTAGCAAGGAAATGGCATTCAAAGCCATGGAAAAACTGAAAATTTCAGAAGATAGTGGTGGTGAAGATGATGAAGAAAAATAAATTCTTTATCTCATTTCCAAGAAGATGAAGAAGGGAAAAGGTAAATTTAAAGGTAAGTTACCTCTGACATGCTTTCGCTGTGGAAGAGTTGGGCACATTGCCTCTCAGTTCCAAAGAAAGTTTGATGATGAAGAAAGTGAAGCAGAATAAATTGAAAATCCTTATGAAAGGTTTTTCAAAAAGGGAGACTTCAAATATAGAAAAAACGTACAAAAGAAGAGTTTTGTCTGTGAAGAGGAAGAGGATGATATTGAATTCTGTGAAGAAGAAGAACCAGAATTTAAAACTGGAAACCATGCTTCGATGATGGTTACCATTAAAAAGTTAGAACCCTCGATCGATAAAGACATAGAAAATAATATGACTCCTAAGGGTGATCCCATGTTTAAAATTAAGGATTCATTTTCAAAGATTGAGAACAAATTCAAGAGATGTAGAAAGTGGAATGAAATGGTGGAAGAATCATCAGAATATGTTGATGAGCTTGAAGCTGAAATTGAATGACTAGAAGAACTAGTGAGAGTTAAATCTTCAATCCTTGAAAGAACATACGACATTGTGGATTTGAATATTAGAATTAAAGAACAACCAAAGGTCATAAATGACCTTACATACAGACTAGAAGAGAAGTCCAAGACCGTTTAGGGTCTTGAAGAAGAAGTTGTTACTCTTATGAGTAAACTTGAGTGTTGATCTACCACAAATGAGGGTAAGAAGAAAATTCATTTGGGAAGATTCTCAGATGCATAGTTACTAGTAAGAGTCAAGTGTGGTTCAGATGGGGTTGGAAAAATCTTGATTGATCAAAGACACACATGCATGGGAAAGAGTGGAATTGGATGTGAAGCTGAGACATCAACTACTGGAAGTGAAGAGAGCCAAAAGAAAGACAAGATGAAAGCCGAACATGTTTAAACGTTTCCTGAAGTGATGAAAAAGAAACCCTCAATATAAACTAAAAGAATAACTGAATATTATCTTCAAATTTTTAGAAATTATAGGAAGTCCAACCATTCTCCCAAGGAAGAATGCATGAGGATAAATTTAAGTGAGAAGACATTTCCCCTCATGAAGTGTCAGTTCTATGGCTATCTAGGTCATACCATGTCATATTGCGAAGAGGCAAGGAGCTACTTGAATGGGGAAGATCTGGGAAGTCAACAAAGGAGACTGATTTAATATCCTCCATCTTATAGAATAAATAGATTCTATGGTTACTATTTTCATTGTTATAACTTTGGACATAAAGCTATGTATTGCAGGCAGAGGTACGATAGGAGAAATTCATACAACTCTCAGAGACGGGTCAGTATTCACCCTCATGATGGTGTTGTTCTTACAAACAGTTTTTCTCCTCTGGAAGAAGATTATGGGTATGAAGAATATGATTACGTGGAGGAAATTATTATAAGGCCATCAGTATCCTATACTCAATCTAATATATTATGGAAAGAAAAGAAGAAGATCAAGAAATCCAATCTTGAAGAAGTATCCCTCAAAGCTACAAAGAGAAACATCACCTAGATTCTTGATAGTGGATGCTCTTCCCATATGATGGGAAATTATGACCTTTTGAAGAAAATTAAAAAGAATGTTGATTGAACAGTGAGGTTTAGTAATGATGGTGCTTTAAAGATTAAAGGTAGTGGGAATACTTCTCTCACCAATGGAGAGCTAAAGAAGACTAAAGTTCTTTATGTGGATGGTCTACGTCACAATATCCTCAGTGTGAGTCAACTTTGGGACTCAGGGCTCTTAGTAACTTTCAATCAAAAAGGCTTCACTATAAAGGAAAAGGGTATTATCTTACGAAAGGCTACAAAACAGATGGAAACTTATATCAGGTTGACAGTAAAGTGAACTCCTACTATTTTTCTGTTGAAGAAGAAAAAAACCTATGGCATTGAAGGCTGGGGAACATTAACCAACAAGACATGAAAAAGATATCTAAGATGAAGATATTCATGGATATCCCCATTCTAAAATGTGAATGGGAAAATACTTGTGATGATTGCATACGGGGGAAGCTAGTCTATAATTCATATCGACCAAAGAAAAAAAGGGCATCACATCTTCTTGATCTCATACATACAAACGTATGTGGCCAGAGAAATGTTTCTAGAACTCATGGAGAGAGGTAATTTGTCCCTTTCATTGATGATTATAGTAGAATGGCTTGTGTAATGGTTATTCACAGGAAGCGACAAGTACTTGATTGCATGAAAAATTATCACTGTATTACTGAGAATGATACTGAACGGACAATAAAAGTCATTAGATCTGACAATAGAGGGAAATAAACATCCAATGAGTTTGAGAATTACCTAGAAAAACATGGAATATGACATGAGGTAGCTTTTGTGAGAAATCCACAGCAAAATCGAGTTGTTGAGCACCAGAATCGACAGGTCAACAATATGGCAAGGACTATGCTGATTGAGAGTTGTATCTCTTGCCGTTACTGGATAGAAGTTGTTGAAGCTGCAGTGCATATTCAGAATCTAACATGGCTTTATATTGGGGAACAAAGAAACCATATGAATTTTGGCATAGAACGAAGCATTCGTTGAAATAATTTTGTGTTTTTAGAAGAAAATGTTTCACACGAAATAAAGGAGGAAATCAAGGAAGTTTGGTGACAATGCTGATGAAGGAATATTTATTCGATATCCAATGAATAACAAAGAATACAAGTGCTTCAATAAATTCTTAGGGAGTATTGTGGAAATAAATGATGTTAAGATCATTGAGGGAAAACACCCAATGGATTCAAATAATTCCCATGCTGATGAGATAGAATATGAATATTAATGTGAACATGGAGTAGATGTACGAATAGAAATGGAAGAAGGTGTACAATACCCCCAAGAGCCACATCGTGATGTTGAATCAGAAGAAGAATCTGAAGTTGAAACCATAGCTGGAGAAAATACAATTGAACCTCAGTGGAGGAATCAAAGAGAAGAAATTGATCAATCCAACATCATTGGGGATTGGACGAAACCCACACAAATAATGAAAATTAAAATTAATGAACAATCTGCTTTATTATCTACGGTAGATCCATCCTCATTTGAAGAAGCGTCAATGGATGAATCTTGGGTGAAAACCATGAATGAAGAGTTAGATCAGATTGACAAGAATCAGACATGGATCTTGTCCAGAGACCTGAAGGTCACAATGTGATTGGTACAAAATGGATCTTCATGAACAAGTTTGATGAGCATGGAAATGTTATTAGAAACAAGGAACAACTGGTATGTAAAGGATACTCATAGATTGAAGGTGGTGATGTTGAAGAAACCTTTGCTCCAGTGGCTAGACTGGAGTCAATCAGGCTTTTCCTTTCCATGGAACTCCAAAGAGGATATAAAGTATATCAAATGGATGTCAAGACAACATTCTTGAATGGTGTACTCGAAGAAGAAGTCTATATTGAACAACCAGTGGGTTTTCATCTTGGTACTGATGAAACAAAGGTTGGAAAACTAAATAAGGATATATATGGTTTGAAGCAGGACCCACGAGTATGGTATTCCCAGTTGGACTCTTATCTCACGAAGCTGGAATTCAAAAGTGGAGGAGTAGATCACAATCTATATGTGAAGAATTATCCAGTCTACATTTATGACATTATATTCGATGGAAGCAGGCAGAAATCAGTGGATGAATTTTATAATCACATGAAATCAGAATTTGAAATTTCTATGATTGGGGAACTCACATATTTTTTGGGGCGGAAGGTTATTCAAAAGAAGGATTACAATTTCATTTCTCAGGAAAAGTATGCCAGAGAGATACTGAAGAATTTTAATATGCATGACTCCAAACCGATGTTAACTCCAATTGTGGTTAGAACCAAACTTGTAAAGTATGAGGATGGGACCTATGTAGATCCCACAATGTACAGGTGGATTATTGGAAGGTTATTGTACCTGACAGCAACACTACCAGACATTGTCTTTGCAACATGCTTATTATCTCGCTTTCAGAGTAATCCAAAGGAAAAATATATGGTAGCAGTAAAAAGAATCATGTGGTATATTCAAGGTACTCACAATTGTGGCTTATACTTCGCTGAAGGAAGGGATACTGAATTATCAGAATTTTCTGATGCTGACTGGGCTGGAAATGTTGTTGACAGAAAGTCCACCAGTGGTGGATCATTCTATTTTGGGAATAAATTTGTTGGCTGGTTGAGCAAGAAACAAGAAAGTACATCTCTTAGTACTGCTGAATCTGAGTATATTTCCGCCACAAAGGCATGCACTAAACTGCTATGGATGAAGTAACAACTAATAGATATTAGTGATGAGGTGAAGCAACCAATGGTGATTTACTGTGATAACAAGAGCACAATTGATCTTACGAAGAATCTTGTTCAACATTCTCATACAAAACATATTGAAATCAGGTATCACTTTATCAAATAAAAATTTGAGCAAGGCGTGATTAGAATGGATCATGTGGGAATTGATGAGCAAGTGGCTGATATCCTGACCAAGTCACTGTCAGCGGCTGTGTTTGAGAAACATCAGTTGAACCTCGGTTTTCAGCCACCTCCCAGTGCATAAATAGGTTACAAAATACCCCTCTCCCCAATTCTATTAACTGCTTTTAATCTTTTTATGAATGTGATGTAGGTTTTTCGGGGAGATACTATCCAGGGGAGTGTGTTTTGAGATGAACAATGAACAATTACCGGTCTTTGGGTTTTTTTTCAATGGGGGAGAAAGGAATAAATTCATGAATGTCATGGACATGTAATGCTTCTATGACACAATTAGAATTCAATGTCAGTGATAGGATGAGAAGGAATACATTGGATATGTAATGCTTCTGTGACACTGTAAGATAATTTTTTGGGCGTTATTGAGAATTCCAAAACAAGGGAACCCAATTCAAGATTTCTCTCTTGTTTTCTACACCAAGCATTTATCACATAGACTTAGAGTTTTGGCTGAGTTGATTCTTTCATTTTTTTGGTTTTCATGTGGATGGTGCTCTATTGAATTCATTTGGTGATTGCCAAAAAACCCAAAGGGGGAGATTGTTGGAACCATGGATGTTCTATGAAATAATTGGAATATGGTTTCTGTGTGTTTTCAATCCTCTTTGGAAGTTCATAATATTTCCTAGTAAAGTGATCATACAGTTCAAGCAGACAACAGTATTGAAGTTGACGCCATTTCCCAGTGTTTGCCAAATTTTTGGGACTGAAAATCAGAAAATAAAGACATGGATTGTTGGTAAAAGGAGGTGCACACAAAGAGGAAGTGGTGCGTGAAAAACATGGGTTGTGCACGAAATATTTGAGTTGTGCGCTAAAAACAGTGTGGTGCGCAAAATAGTGGAGTGAGGTTTTTTTGCACAAGAAGTGTTTTGGAATCAGAACATCAAAAAATGGAAAAGGCATGGGCTGTGTGAAAAACATGGGATGTGAGTGAAATATTTGAGTTGTGCATGAAAAACAGCATGGTGTGCGAAATAGTGAGAGAGGTTTTTCGTGAAAGTAGTGTTTCAGAATCAGAACATCGAAAAATGGCAAAGGCATGGGCTACGCGAAAAACATGGAGATTTGCATGAAAAATGGTACATGCGTGAAATATTACACGCCGAATGAGAGGTTTTTTGAGCCACAAGGGGGTTTTTCTCACAGGATTTAGAGATGCCTATAAATAAGAGGTGAACCCCCTCATTCCAGATAGCTAAAGAATTAGAGAATATTCAAGTGCTGATGCGGGTAAAAGGTTCGCATAAAGGAAGTTGCGCGAAAAATTCCGAGTTGCGCAGAAAAGGGCCGAGTTGCGTGAAAAATTCTGAGCTACACGAGGAATTTTGTGCTACGCGAAAAAGGAGAGGTCACGTGTAAAAAGATGAAGTTGTGTGAAATATTTTTTCGTGTGAAAATCATGTATTACACGCAAAAGTGAGAACTTGCGCACAAAGGGTAGGTGCTGCGCGAAATCATCTGTGTAACCTTTTTGCACTTTATGATTATCCAAATCAGTGATTTAGTGTGTTCAAGAGCATCAATTCAGGACTTCGATGCAAGAAGATTCTCGTGATAAGAAGATGCAATGACTTCAATGTGAATCTATTGAAGAGACCTTCACATCTATAAATTGAGTGGGACTTCACCAAAGGCAGTGAGCCAGGGGGAGTCAATGGGAGTGACCCGAGGGACGCAGTGGGCTATCCCTGAATAGTTGTAAAGGCAGTGAGCCTTGGACATAGTGACTATTCCCAAACCTTTGTAATCCACAACTATTGAAGAATAGTGCAATTAGGTGCGACCGAAAACCTATCAGCTTATGCTCCTTGGACGTATCCCTTAGTGGTGAACCAAGTAAAAAGTGATGTGTCATGTCTTTGCTTGTGAATGTTTGACTTCTTATCATATCCATCATACAGGTTAAACTAGTTCCTACCAACATGGAAACAAGATCAAACAATTTTGATGAAAAAGTTGACACCGTGATTCAATCCTTCCCTCTTTGGGTGTCTCGGGGTCCTACATCAGCCACCCGACTCCATCGGCTCCTTGCTGACCTTGCCACCTCAAGAGGCCGCGCATGGGGCATCCATCCCCAACTCTATCGGCTCTTTGTCAACCTCGTCTCCACCAATAGCCACTGTGAATGTCCTCCCTGCACCGTTGTCACCATACATTATGGATGTGCCCCCATATCACTATCGTTCGGCACGAAGGCTTCTGTGCCTCCTGGGATCCATCGTCCCGTCATACCAACGTCCAGGATTCTGTACCTTCTGAGCTCCATCATCCTTGTTGTACATACGTTCCAGGCTTCCCTGCCTTCTGGGCTACTTTTCCACCGTCCTACCGATGATCAAGGCTTCTGCACCTTCCAGGCTCCATCGCCCCCATCGTACAGACGTTCCAGACTTCCACACCTTTCGGTCTCCATCGACCCCGTCGTACAGATGTTCTAGACTTCTACACCTTCCGGGATCCGTCGCCCCCATCGTACCAATGCTCCAAGCTTCCACGCCATCTGGGCTCCATCACCCCCATCGTACTGAAGTCCAGGCTTCCACGTCTTCCGAGCTCCGTCGCCCCATCATACCGACGTCCAGGCTTCCATGCCTTCTGGTCTCCATCGCCCCCATCATACCAATTCTTCAGGCTTCCATGAATTTCGGGCTCCATCACCCCCATCGTACCGACGCTCCTGGATTCCACGCCTTCCGGGCTCCATCTCCCCTGTCGTACAGACATCCAGGCTTCCCTGCATTCCGGGCTTCATCACCCACGTCGTACAGAAGCTCTAGGCTTCCATGCCTTCTGGGCTCCATCTCCCCATCATACCGACGTCCAGGATTCCCCACCTTCTGGGCTCCATTACCCCCATCGTACCGACACTCCAGGCTTCTGTACCTTTCAGGCTCTGTTGCCCCCATCGTACCGACGCTCCAGGCTTCCGTGCCTTCCAGGATCCGTCAACCCTGTCATACCAACGTCTAGGCTTCCATGCATTCAAGGCTCCATCACCCCGTCGTACTGGCGTTGAGGCCTTTACGCCTTTCAGACTCCATAGACCCCATCGTACTGATGTCCAGGCTTCCACACCTTCCGGGCTCCATCGCCCCGTCGTACCGACATCCAGGCTTCCATGCCTTCCGAGCTCCATCAACCCCATTGTACTGAATATCCAGGCTTCCATGACTTTCAGGCTCCATCACCCCTGTCGTACTGATGCTATAGGCTTCCACACCTTACAGGCTCTGTCGCCCCTGTCGTACAGATGTTCCAGGCTTCCACGCCTTCCAGGATCCATCGCCCTTGTCAAACCGACGCTATAGGATTCCTCTACTTCTGGGCTCCGTTGCCCCCATCGTACAGACGTTCCATGCTTCCATGCCTTCCGAGATCCATTTCCACCATCGTACCAACGCTCCAGGCTTCCACGCCTTCCGGGTTACATCACCCCTGTTGTACCGATGACCAGACTTCCACGCCTTCTGGGCTCCATCGCCCCGTCGTACCGACGTCCATGATTCTATGACTTCTGGGCTCCATCACCCCAGTTGTACCGACACTCCAGGATTCCACACCTTTCAGGCTCCATCGCCCCCATCGTACCGACTCTCCAGGCTTCCACGCCTTCCGGGCTCCATCACCCCTGTCGTACCGACATCCAGGCTTCCACGCCTTCCAGGCTCCATCACCCCCATCGTACCGAAGATCCAGGCTTCCACACCTTCCAGGCTCCATCGCCCCTTCATACCGACGTCCAGGCTTCCATGCCTTTAGGGCTCCATCGCCCCCATCATACCAACGCTCAAGGATTCCGCACCTTCCAGGCTCCGTCGCCCCCATCGTACTGACGCTCCTGGCTTCCTTATCTTCTGGGCCCCATCACCCCCATCGTACCGATGTACAGGCTTCCACGCCTTCCGAGATCCTTGCCCCTTCATACCGACATCTAGGCTTCCATGCCTTCTAGGCTCCATCGCCCCCATCATACCGATGTCCAAGCTTCCACACCTTCCAGGCTCCATCGCCCTGTCATACCGACGTATAGGTTTCTATACATTTCGGGATCCATTTCCCTCATTGTACCAACGATCCAGGCTTCCAAGCCTTTCAGGATCCATCACCCCTGTCATACCGTCATACCGATGCTCTAGGATTCCACACCTTCTGGGCTCCATCGCCCCTGCCATACCAACGTCCAGGCTTCCACTCCTTCCGGGCTCCATCGCCCCCGTCATACTAATGCTTCAGGCTTCCATGCCTTCTGGGCGCCATCTCCCCCATCATACCGATGCTCCAGGATTCTACACCTTTTGGGCTCCATCACCCCCATCGTACTGACGCTCTAGGCTTTCACGCCATTCAGGCTCTGTCGCCACTGTCATACCGACACTCCATGTTTCCGTGCCTTTAGGGATCTGTCACCCTTGTCGTACAGACATTCCTGGCTTCCACTCCTTCTGGGATCCATCTCCCCCATCGTTCCGATGTTCCAGGCTTCCATGCCTTCTAGGATTCTTCAACCCGTTGTACCGACGATCCTGCCTTTATCACCCCTTAGGACTGAGGGAATGTTGTCATCCATACCACCCTCACGACACTCTATTTCATATCCAACTACAACATTTCATTGACCACAGAGGTCCTCCCAGTGGCCTTGACACCAGCTTGTGGAAGGTTCATTATGATGTATCCCAACTCACGCACAGAGAACATCCATGCATACGATCGAGGAATTTTATGGAAATCCCATCTTATAGATTCCCACCTCATCCCAACCCACCAGAATGGGGTAGAGATAACCATCCCTCTACTAACACAATCTGTGTGGTACCATGTCCCAGTTGCATGATGTTAAACGGTGTAACAACCGCGTCCTAGTTGCACGCCATTAAACATCATAACAACCATCATATTGGTTGTATGACATTAAATTGGGAGACAACATCTTGGTCACATGATGAAAAACTGTACAACATTTTGGTCAAAGCTATGTGACCTAAAACTACAGCAACCATGTTCAATGATACGCGATCTAAAACTGCAGCAACTAGGGTTAATGCTATGTGACCCTAAACACCAGCCATCACTCATCCTAGCTACACGACGCTAAACTATGCACCAGGTCCGAACTATAAGATCTTAACCTAAAACCTTTGGTACAAGAAAAAATACCTTAAACAATTTGCAATACCAGGGTTTGTTACTTTGATTATAGATACGTCTTCCCACTGACACGCTCTGATGCGTTGTGGTGTAGAAACCTGAGTGTTGGACTCCAAATAAACATAATCCCAATATATCTCCACGATTTGTAGCATCCCTTTATTTGGATACACACCTTATTTCTTGTTTAAAGGGACACCCTAACAGTATGGATTCTTGGCCTATGGATCACCTGTTGTCTTGGACCAACGCCATAAAAAACAATGAATGACATTTTGCGACAGGTCCCACGTTTTGAGCATGGTATTTGGTCGGCCGTCATTTCTCTATCCTCATCCCTGGTAACACGATATGGATTCTATGTTTAGAACATGGTAAATAGATATACTCCATTATTACACCAACATAATTATTATCTAGATATTGAATTCTCTGATTTTCCCCTTTTTTCACCTCTCTATGTTTAGGTGGAACTCCAACACCCTTAGTGTTACCCTGCTATGCATCTTTTCACATCGAATAAGTGGGCCAGTGTCACTAGAATATTTCCAACCTGACATCTTCATTCCCCTTTCTGTGTGCTTCTATCTGTCAGGAAAATCCAATAATTACTTTTTGTTTCCCACTCCAAGCATGACTCACTTGGGCTTAGTATTTTTGGTAGTATGTGTAATGATATGGTTGAGTGACACAGACATCTTCGTCCTGCATGATGTTAAACTGTGCATCAACGTCCCACATGATGTTAAACAACATCATCATCCTGCATGACGTTAAACTATTCATCTTCATCCCAATTAATGTAAAGATGTTCATATTCATCCTGCATGACATTAAACTACATCATCATCCTGCATGACGTAAAACTGTTCATCTTCATCTGTCATGACATTAAACTACACATTATCATCCTGCATGACATTAAACTACATAATCATCCAAAATGACGTTAAACTGTTCATTATCTTCCCACATGATGTTAAATTTCATCATTGTCCTGCATGACGTAAAAATGTTCATCTTCATCCGTCATGATGTTAAAAAGATCATTATCATCCTTCATGAAATTAAAATGCATCATCGTCCTATATGAAATTAAACTGTGCATCATCATGCATGACGTTAAACTGTTCACCATCATCCTGCATGACGTTAAACTGTTCATCTTCATCTTTCATGTCATTAAACTGCTCATTATTGTACATCATGACATTAAACTACTCATCTTCATCCATCACGATGTTAAACTGCATTATCATCCATCATGAAGTTAAAATGCTTATCTTCATCCGTCATGACGTTAAACTTATCATTATTGTCCTCCATGACTTTAAACTACATTATCATCTTGCATGACTTTAAACTACCTCATCGTCCCACATGACGTTAAACTGCATCATCGTCCTACATGATGTTAAACTGTTCACCATCGTCCTGCATGACATTCAACTGTTCATCTTCATCCTTCATGATGTTAAATTGCTCATTATCATCTGGCATGACAATAAACTGCAAAGAGGTTGGAGCTATATGACCTTAAACTAAGATCACAACTGTCCATATCACATGATGTTAAACTTTGTGATCCGTCCAAACTGAAGGACGTAAAACCACTCAGCACTTGTCCCGCATGACAATAAACTACAAACTAGCTGGGAAATCCATTCCTTAGCCCAGCCACAGGGCCCTCAACCTTTCCCCCTGGTCCAAGTTATCATTTAGGATTGTGTGGTGTGGTACAAACTCATGTACCCATTCACTTCAGGCTATTCTATCATGCCACACATATCCCTTTGAGAAATCTCACCATTTATCATCTTTTTCACAAGCGCAGGCCATGCCGTGCTTCGTGAGTCCCATAATTTGGGTTTCTATCATCTTCAATATTCAAAATGACCCCTGAATGGTATGGATGATTGGCCCAAGGGTCCTTATACCAATATGGGCTAATGCCCTTGAGGATTGCGAGCGAAAAATTGATAAAATTCCCATATTGTGAGTATGGTCAATGGTCGACGCTCAATTGTTTGCCCCGAACTCTGGTCACACAAGGGTGGATACTATGTTCCAAACCTGGTCAACAATTGTCTTCTATCATCGTTGCCACTTTGTGGTCTTCTATAGGCACGATGATTCTCCCTCTCTGTCCCATGCATATGACATTAAACTAGGCATATACGGTCCGAGATCTATGACCCAAAACTAAGATCACCTTCTTCCCCACTACAAGATGTTAAAATGCAAGCTGATCATGAAATTATGTCTGTGACCCAGCCTTAGACCCCTTGGCCTTCTCGGGCCCCTGGACCAAGTTCTCACTTGGGGTTTTCCAGTGTGGTGTAGTATTTTTTCCACATTCACATTGGGTTACTTGTTGTGCCATACACATACCTAGATGAGATACCTTTCCCCTACCTTCATCCTCACTACAAGATGTTAAAATACAAGCTGGCTGTGACATTCTGTCCATGGCCCAGCCTCAGGCCCCTCATCCTTTTCAGGCCCCTATCCAATGTTCTCACTTAGGGTTGTATGGTGTGGTGTGGGATTATGTCCTCATTCATGTCGAGTTACTCACAGTTCCATACACGCCCCTCGTTGGGGGTATCATTCCCTTATTAGCGTCCTCCTTTCCCCCAGAACTATGTATGGATTGATTACCATTCCAATGGGATACGTAGGACCACCCGAATTTCTAGTCTTTGGGTCCATTCCCATCGCATAGAAAGCTCCCAATAATTTTGTCCCCTTATCCCAAATTCTTCCAGAAGAGGGGTATACAGTGTGGTATGGGTGTATGTCCCCATTCACATTAGGTTTATAACAACCACACTGGATACCTCTATCTCTTGATCGACCTTCACTCTCTTTACCTTCTTTCATCTCTTTGAGTCGGCTACCCTTAAGTTGGGTCCCTCTTCCCTCTTCGGTGATTCACCAATTGGCCCATGAGTACTCTGGTCTAGAACCTGGAGTGTGAGATTCTATGTGGACATGCTTTCACCCACTTTTCCAACTTCTCATTCCTCTTCATTTGGGCTTCCATTTTCTTTCACACCCAAAGGGACCCCTAAATGGAATGGGTTCTAGGCCTAAGGTCTCTCCTACCATTACAGGCCAACATCCTCAAGGGTTTTTGAAAAAAAATCGGTACAAGTCCCGCGTTGCGAATATGATCAGTGGTCTATGCTCATTTATTGTTCCCATTTTAGGCCACATAATATGGATTATGTGTTTTGAACATGACCAATAGTTATCCTCCATCGTCACTCCAGCCCCTTCAAGAATAGAATGTTGGTTACATGATTCACATTATTTTCCACCCCATCATGTCCAAATGGAATTTCGACACTCCTAGAACTGTCCATCACTGCAAATTTGCACATTAGGAGGATAAGAGCCATGATAAGGCATCATTCAGGGATCCACACCGAATTTCCTTTGGTGTGCATTCTAGGCATTGCAAAAACCTCTTCCGACCTTGTTTCCCACACCAAGTTTGACTCACGTGGGCTTAAGAATTGGATTGAGGTATGTGCCCACTTGGAAGGAATATGCCTATCTAAGGTCTGAACTCTGAGACCTTAAACAAAGATCTCTTTTAGAACTATGTAAAGCTTGATTACCATTCCCATAGGATACATAAGAATTCCTAGACATCTCACCTTTGGGTCCATCTTCAGTTACACTAATTCATATCTTCTGTTCTTCATTTTGGGCTCTGGATCTTATAGGACCGCATGGCATGGTGCATGTAGGATTGTGCCCTTATTCATGTCAAGTTTGGAATATTCTCACCACATACACCCCTTTCTATGAGTTAGTCCCCCATACTTCTTGTCCCACATGACATTAAACTGTATGTTGTCCCGCATGATGTTAAAAAAACTTTAAGAAAAATGTGTGGCTTGATTCCCATCCTCATGGGATACGTAGGAACACCCAGACATCTCGTCTTTGGGTCCAACTCAACTGAGGTCTATCCTCTCATGTACCATATCCTCTAACCTATTTTGGACCCACGACCCAAGATTGCCTCCTTAGAATCATTCACGGTATGATGTGGACCTCGCCCTCATTCACATCGGGTATGATTTACCACACTGTGCACATTTCATATAGAACCTCATCTCTCATGTATATGTCTGAGCCATATGAATTTAAACTATCATGCATGGCCCCACATGAATTTAAACTATTACGTTTATATCGTACGGTGTTAAAGTGCATGGTTGGTCCTATCACATAACCCTAAAACTATGACATTATCATCCTAGTCGCATGACGAAAAACGACACAACACTATGATATCCTCACTCAAGGGGGAATCATGTTTGGTATTGGTCACACACCATACGATTTTTCAATGCATTCATATGACTTGATTCTAGTGGCGATGCCTGGAATTTCTATCTTAGATCCATCACTTCACAGAAAAACAAAAAAACCCATTCATCCTAAAGGACAAACAAGATCTATCAAATGACGCTTCTTTTGGTGCAAGGGGCCAGACCCGCACAACGTTATTATCTCTAGCACTTGTATCTTACCGTTCCATTCCTATAACTACATGTGGATTGATTCTCATTCTCAAGGGATATGTAAGAAATCTCGTGCACTTTTCCTCAGGCCCAACCTACCATTCATTTTCTGTCCCTCGACCAAAAACCTCCCCAAAGAACACATGGTGATCTGAACTCTAGGTCCTCATTCACCACGTGTCTCCCATATTCCCTACCATACCTGTTCTGAGCCCTATGAAAATAAAATAAGATCACTCTGCATCCTTTTCGTAAGATGTTAAACTGCATGACATCTACTAGAACTACATATGGCTTGATTCTCATCCTTATGAGATACGTAGGACTGCCCAGCCACATTGTCTCCTAGTCAAGCCCCATGAATCTACAATCTTGTCCTATCTTTCGGCCACTTGGCCCGAACTCTTTTGGGAACAGGTGGTGTGGCAAGTACCTCATGGGTTCTCATTCACATCAGGTTTTTCAATAACTATACCATGAGCCCTCCATGTCTTTTCCCAACCTGTTATGAATTCTAAATCTTTAAAATAATATCTTTCTATGGAAACTATGCATTGGGTTTGGCTACTTTTCCATCCTGTGCCCAGTCCATTAAATCAATCCCCCTTAATGGATCATCCTACGACCATTAAGCTAGAAGTGTGCAACCTCAAGACACTTTTTCTTTCGAGGGGGATTAACTCCCTCTATCTGATACGTCTTGTTGTTGTACTCTGATATGTTGTGGAAGTTCCTAATGTGGGGAATTTTTACAGGGACATTCCCTCATTCCATGTACAAGCTTCGTGAGCCCATCATTTGGATCCTCATATTCTTCAATGTCTGAAGGGACCCCTAACGATCTGGCCTCATGCCACACTGGCTTACCTACCATCTTAGGACAACGTCCCTGAGGACCTCATATGACATTTGCGATAGGTCCCATGTGATAGGACCAGTTTGGGATATGTCTAACACTGATAGGGGGGGTGAATCAGTGTTGGAGACTTTTTAAACCAATTCCAACTTTTATCCCTATACCTCGTGACTTGTTAGGATCTTGATTCTCTTATTCTCTTTTCCCTATCGCATGCAATAATAGAAAGTAGTAAAAATATGCACACGATATTTTTACAAGGTTCACCACTCAATAAGAGTAGATACGTCCTTGCCATGCATGGGTATGACCACTGCATGGATTCTCCATTATAATGTGATATGCTTTTACAATGGAGTGGCTAGGAAAGCAATCCTCTAGCCCGTGCGAGTCCCTACACTTTAGAGGGGGATGGGAAACAATCCTCTTCCCTGGACTGGTGATGACCTATCCCAACTTGCAGCGTCTAGCTGGTTCTTTATACTGCCTATAGAGACAGTCTTCTTCCTTCTTCAAAAGGTAGGTTCTGCTCTTGATCTATTTCAGTGCTCTTCATTTGATTTCTTGCAAATTAGTAGGCAAAAAATTCTCTTGTTTATTTATCTTATTCTCTAGCACAAAAACCGGTTGCAATAGTTATTCTTCTTTCTTCCTATTAGTGCAACAACTGACTGCACTAATAGTCTTCTCTTCTCTCTATTCAGTAAACCAGTAAGTTGCACACTCTTATTCTTTTTCTGCTTCTTCAATGCAAAACCAGCAGCACTGAAACCTAATCTTCTTCACATGTTTTCTTTCAGTGCAAAACCATATGCACCAAGATCTTATTATTCTTCTTCTTGTTATAATTACAAGTTCTAGCTTGCACGCCACCCTACTTGCGCGCCTCCCTGCTTCAGCTTGTGCGCCACCTACTTGCACGCCACTCATCTTGCGCGTCTTCCTGCTTGCGTGCCACCTGCTTGCGCGCCTCACTGCTTGCGCGCCACCTACTTGCGCGCCTACTCAGTACTTGTGCACCACCGTTCCGCCCAGCTCACAACTTGCACGCCACCTTTGGCTTATACATAGACCCCTTCTTGAAAGCACCTCTGGCAACTTGTGCAGCAAAACTTGCCCGACACACTACTTGCGCGCCTTCAGCTTGCGCGCCACCCACTTGTGCGATCAGACCACCTTCTACTACTTGCGCGATCAGAGCTCTAATTTTTCTCTAGTGTTGAGCCTTAAGAAATTAAGAGGCTAGTCGTCGATTTATAGGCATTTTGGTGACTTGCGCGACCTATACTTGCGCGCTAAATACTTGCGCGCCGCTCCATCACTTGCGCGCCACTTCATCACTTGTGCGCTGCTTCATCACTTGCATGACACTTTCTTTCCTTTGTCATATTTTGATATGATGATGTTGAAATATGACTTGCAAACAACATGCACTTGTTCACCAAGACTTGTGCGCCAATACTTGCGTGACACTCTTGACTTGCATGACACTTTCTAACTTACGGTCCACTTTATTTCCTTTGTCATATTTTTATTGGATGATCTTTGAAATATGACTTGCGCGCCTCCACATACTTGCGCGACTACTGCATACTTGCACACTTACTGCATACTTTCACGCCTATTTCTTTCTATATCCCTTTCCTTCATAAGGCTTGCATCACAAGTTCTCCAAACTTATGATATTTTCGAAATACAAATCAACAAAGCATCGTCTGGTTTTTCCATTCTTTTTGGAATATGAATTCCAAAGTACTTCTTTCATCCTCACTTCAAATCATCAATTATTCTTCAACCAACCTTAGATAGATGATACTTCACCATTATGATCCAATCATCCTCAAATGGATGATACTTCTCCATTCTTCATTGTTGTAAACAATTTGTCACCTTTGACACAAGTTCTTTGAACTTAGGATCAGTTCAAAAATTGTCTGAATTTATCTTCTTAGAGAATTACTCAAGTATGAAATCCAATGCTATGATTTCATAATAATTCTCTAAGGATCCTCACTTCAGCTGATCTCCATTAACTTTGGAGTCCTTCTTTATCTCCTTCTTCATTTTGACCAGCATTGACAACTATTGACAACAAATACAATCTTCACACACAAAGTGGTCCCAACAATCTCCCCTTTTTATTTTGTTGTCAATACCAAAAAGTCTTCTCAAATGAATGTGTCAATGTCAAAATGAAAATCTTATCTCTCACTTTTACTTATGTCTCCCCCTAGACATTCATTTCATTTCTCTCACCCTTATTGACAAGAAATACAAAGTTCATGGTAGCGAGGGTATCATTCTATACTTAAGCAATGTGCCATCAATCATTTCACTCTAAGTCTACTTGAGCAATGCTCGGCGTAGAAAAGAAGAGGATTTGATTTAGACAACAAAGATGTCCATTACCCACATAATATGACACATCATGAGATTATAACTCATACACTTTTCTTCAAGGGTTTTTCACTTTCATTCCAGGCCGAAGATATTGAGTGTGAAAGAAATAATCAACCTGAAATTCCTGCACTCACTTCAACAAATGGATCAAAAACATTCATGTGCAATTGGTAGGACAAGTGGCCTTGGATCACATTCACTCTTATTATGTCATTGATTATCTTTGTTACTCCCCCTTTGTAGAATGATCTTTATTTTGAGTAACCAAGGATGAAATATTTAGAAATAACATACCATTTCCAATGACATGATCTTCAGACAATCTTCAGAGTAGTTGACTTTAGTACCAACTAAAATTGATACTTATTGAGATAATGAATCTGGAAGCTTCTTCATGTGTATCCCTCTATAGGTAACACATCTCATCACTGAATCTCAGGTTCTCCCCCTGAGATCTTGCATCCCCTTCAATTCCCTGTATTTAATGAACAAATACAATACACAGAGATTTAAGGGAATATGGTGGGTCCTCCATGCTTTTTCAATGTGAGCAGGAGGGATGAGATGATTTTCTCAACCAGGATGCTCCATTTTATCCACTCCCCACACTTTCACATTTGATCTTTAATTTTGAATGTAGCTATGTGGATCTCAATACTTCTTCTATCTCTTTGTGTGTGAATCTTCTTTCTTTAGGAGAATTCCAAGCACTAGAATCTCTCGGTGCAACATTCATCCTCTACATGAATTCTTGTTGGGATGGAATAAATTCAAAACACTTTCTGACAGTGTGACCAGCCTTGTTTCACCTCACACACAGAACTTCTTTGTCTTCATGTAGAATCTTCTTTTTGTTTTTAGCACTAGCATTAGCTTGTGCATCTTCCATCTTTCTCATTATTTTCAAATCTTCTGGCCAAATCACAAAAATATCATTAGGGACTGAGGCATCAAGATTGGATCTTCTACATGGATTCTTCTGAGTGGATTCCTTCATAGTAGTTCTTTTGGATGCACCACCCTTCACCTTCTTGGACATGGAATCCAAGGACTTCTCAGTTTTCCTCATTGTAATCTTCTTGTTATCATTTTATTTTGAAACATACTTATGATTACATCCCATGATAGATTCTTCATTCTTCTCCAGCTTTTGTGGTCTTTTGTTCTTATTAGCTTTGAATACATTCTGAGATAGGCATCCACCATTCTTGTGACCACTCCCATTGCATACATCACAGATGTTGTCCAGCATTCCAAATCTATTTGCAGTATACAGATGTTTCTGGATCTGTGGATGTTTCTTATTCTTCTCTGGATTTCTCCCCCTTGATATGGGATTTCTCTGTGCTTTTACATTTAAGGGATTGTACCAAAAATCCAGTGCACAATGCCCAAACCTGTTGCATCACCAGCATTGACCAACAAACCTTAACTTCTTGTCATCTTCTTGATAAGTTTGCTGCATCTTCTTCTTCTTGGTATGTTGTGATTTCTGCGGGGATCTATCTTCCACACTATTTCCCATATCCACCTGATCCATGGTGATAGGTTTAATCTCACTTTTCTTCATCCAAACTTGTTTAGAATTTTTCTTCTTACCTGCACTTTTTGTAGGAGCAATTTTAGAAACATTAATACAAGTTGGAATGGATAATACCTTTACTTTATCTGCTGCTTTTGATAGATCAATGAGTGAAGCCATGATCTTCTTATCTCATGTTGGAGGTCTTTTGACAGTAGAATCCTCTAGTGAGCATTGAGTACTAGAAGCAACTATTTCCTTCTTTTGTGGAGACTCAATATGTGTCTTCTCAAGATTGGTTAGTTCGACTTCCAATTCTAGACATCTCATATTGAAGATGACTTCCTGGTTTTCAATCATAGTCATCATCTCTTCACAAGCCTTATTTAATCTTTCAACTTCATCTTCATGCATCTTTACTTTGTTCTGTAACAAAGAGTCAAGTTCATTGATCTTCTTGGAGTTATCTTCCAAATATAACTTCTTGACATCATTGCCACTTTTCATCTCATCTTCTAGTGCGTGGATCTTCTCTTCTAGAGTCTTGTTGACTCCCTCCTTTTCTTCAACATCTTTGAGGCACTTTGAAGAACATTATTCAAATCCCATATTTGTTTCTTCAAAGGCTCTAACCTGTCTAGAGAGCTTTAAAAATTCGGCAATTTTTGCTTGTAAGACTTTCTCCAAAACATCAGTTTCTTCTTCCATTTGAGTGATATTTTCTTGCATGTAGTGAAATACCCCGCAAACCAGGGATGCACTCTCTTCAGCAATACCATACAGAATCATTCTTAATCTATCAACTGATATTTCTTGAGATGTTGTAGATTTTTCATCACCACTTGTGCTAGCATTTTCATCATGAGGGTAATTTCCAAATGTACTAACACATACCTCTTGATCAGTTGAGGTAGGAAGGTTGTCCATATTCTTGGTGGGTACTTGAGCCACCTTCTCATTACTTTCCAAATCTAGTGTGTCTTCAATGTCAGCCAGATATGGAGAACCAGATGCTTCCTCTTCTTTAGATAAGAGGGAATTCTTCTTCAACTTTCTCTTCTCTTTCTTTTTCCTGATCATCATGTTCTTGGTAGATATAACTAAATCTTCACCAACACTACTCTTCATTGTTGACACAGGAATAGAAATAAAGTTTTCAAAAGAGAATAACTTCACTTTAGAGAATTGAAAGTTCGGCCGATTGTCACCTATCGACCGTTCAAGGTTCCGGTGCTCTGCTAATGTGTATAGCAGCACTCGGGTCGAATCCTCGGCGATGATACTTTGTAGTAGTCGTTTGTTTTTAGTTGATTGTATTTTTATTAGGGGGGTTTGTTTGCATAGCTTAATTGAAATGATTTATGGATGATTTTTGATTTACCAAATTGATAAAGATTGGGGTGAGTTCATCATTAGGTTAGTTAAGCTTGTGATATCCTCGAGCTTTGCTTTATATTGCATTTAAATTAACACCCATGTCACAAGATGATGTTGATTAGAATTCTTAAGTGTTAAGGCTTTAAACCAAGACTTAACTTAACTTAAGGTTATAATCTCAATCAGATCTTATTTATGGTTGTGTATTTATGGTTCCAATAATCCATGGAAACCACATGTTAAACAAAACAAGTCATTAATCCATGACATGTTAAGTCCAACATACACAATGTTAATTCAAAGAATATTCATCGAGCAGAAGCTCTCAATCACTTAACATACCTAAATTATAACTCACCCCAATGAGAGATTTACTCAGCCATTTGGGTGATTAATAATCTGGTTATAATGATTATTATTATAAATTAATAAGAGAAGAAAAAGAAAGGGATAAGAAAAGATTGGTACGTCAACACACACACACGAACAATGATGATAATTAAAAACGAACTTTCGATTGAATGAGGAAGCTAAAGAAGGGAAGGGGATTGAACTGAATTTAAACTATTTTAAGAACATCAATATTAAAATACAGAAGGTGGAAGAGAATAAGAGATATTGAAGAAGAAACTTTCATTAAAACAGAATTACAAAATAAAGGACTTACAAAATTACAAAAATGAAGAACACAAAAGTAAGTGAAAAGAAAGAGAGGAGGAAAGGTCCCTCAAGTGTAAACATGAGTATGGAAGGTCCTCCCAAGCCTTTGGAAAAGCTTTGGTCGTGCCAATATGATCTCCTCTCTTCTGAAATGCCAACCCCTCTCAAGGAGAGAAGGGGAGAGTATTTATAGCCCAAGGAGTGGACAGTTTGCATTCCCAATCTGTCCCTCCACTTACATCGCCAATTGAGCTATTCAGACAGCCGAATCTTCAAATATCTCCTTCTTTAAAGTTGTATACAATAATGTTGGCCGACTACTCTCAAAATTTAGAGTCATGTGGACTTAAGGATCAAAAGTTATGGCCGGTTTATTAAACAAACTTAAAATTTCCATTTCAATCCAGTCTTTTTGAAGTCCATAATGTGAAAGGGTTTTTGAATATGAAGATGCCTTCAAATCCGAAATGTTTCTTCAACAAAGTCGGCCACATATATCTCCTCTTTCACACTGCAAAATCTCAGATATATTGGATGCTTACAGAAAGAGATATGTCATGCATACTATACTGATTTTAATTCTCGTCCAGAATGGTGGGCTGGACTTAAAAGATTTATTTGGGCCCCTTTTACTTGGATTTGGGCCATGAAATATTTATCCAAGATGAAATGTAGTGTCCCCCGAATTATGGTGGAGATTTAAGGTTTTTGGACTTCTGGATTGAACCCAGTAAATCAATCTTCAAGGATGGTCCAGTTTGTTCACAGATTCTTTGGTCTTGTTTGTGAGGACCATATGACCCTTCAAATGGAAGAATTGGCTCATGGTTCCTTCTAATGAAATGTTTTATATTGAAAGGAGAATCCTACAAAACAAGAACCACACAATTTGGATCCGTATAGTGATAGTTATAATTAAAACATTAAACTGACTCAATTTGACTACTTCTAAAAATGCTCAAATATTATACTTAATATTAAAACATTAATATTTCACACAAATTATGCACATTTCATATAAAATAAGTAAAGGGGGAATATAATAAGTCATGAAAATATTAATAACATCAACTCCCCCACACTTAGATTTGTGCGTGTCCTCATGTGCAACAAATAAAAAAAACATGACAAAATCATTTTCACTCACCAACAAATATTAAAATTTTGTTTTCTCCAATCAGGGGAGGTTTAGACTATTTTACTCATCCATATTGAATTCCATCACAAATTTGGTTCACAATAATGCATCATAAACAATTCATTTTTTCATGTTCAAGGTTTGAATTGGAAAATGTAGGCACTCAAAACTTACTCCTCTCAAGATGATAAAAATGTATTTTAGGAGGTTCACTCATTCACCAACAAAAAGTGAAAATCAAGAGTTTGTAAGAGCTCTCAGCTTCCATTCCCAAATCTAATGTGTACAATAATCAAGAGGTCTTTTAAGGGGTTTTTCAGTGGCTATGGGACGGTAGGTATATAATGTCCAAAGGAAAAGAGGGGTTAAAAACACCAACATGGAAAAATCAATGCACATTTTTTTTTTGAAATTTGATTTGAAAGGAAATAGAAACACATATTTACAAGGGAATGAATGTGTGATGAATGAAAAGTGAGGGAGATAGAAAATGGAATAGGTTGAGATGATGGAATATGTACAACATGGAAGACTTACAATAATGGCACAATACAAGATGATTCAAGTGTTCTTTTTTTCTTCTTTTTTTTGCTCTTTTTGTTTCGAAAGTTGTGCTTGAAACAAGTCTCACAGTCATCTCCCAACCCATGCTTGATCTCCACATGGAACTAATTTATAACACGAACAAAGGTTGATGATGAATGATTTTTGACCCACCCAAGACACAACCCATTCCTTTTTTTTTATTTTTTCATTTTTTTTATATAATTTTTTTTCATTTTTTTTGAACACTTTTCAATGACTTTTGTACAAATGACAATTACACATATACACCCCAAAGCTCACAGAATTACAACCTCTCCCCCACACTTGAATGGAAGCTTTCCCTCAAGCATATGATGACACATTGGAAATCAATGAAAGTATGCCCAAAAATGAAGTCTATTCCCCCCACACTTAAATTTCAATAAATTGTACAATGAAAATCCATGAAGATGTTGGGTGGGACAAGGTATTAGGCTTGTAATGTGGCTATCAAAAGAAAGGGTTTCATAGGCTCAAAGGGGCTTTCAAAAGTAGGATCAATGTAAGGGTAACGGGAGGCTATTTGGCTATTCTGATTCTCATGTGGCTTAGAAAATGCCTCTATCATATTAATGCACACAAAAGATGGAAATTCAGCTCGAAGGTCCACAAACTCAAGACTCACAATCAGTGGTGAAGACACACAATGAAAAAGATGGCCATAGATGACCCTGGCATGAAGGCTAATGTTATTCCTCACGGTAGGGGAAAATCATTTTCCACCAAAAATTGTTCATTCAAAATGGTTGTTATTGACACAAAATTGTTTACCCAAGTTTGAGATAAAAATTCAATATATTTGAGTTTAAAACAAGCCTTTTGACTCCACAAAATGGTTGGACAAAATTTCAATATTGGATGATGAGTAATTATGACACCCCTTTTTTTCAATTTTCATTTGTTTTTAATTATTTTTTTTAAATTTTTTTTATTTTTAATGACACATCCACACAAAAGAGAAAATAGAAAAAAGGTTGGGGAAGAATGTTGTAAAAAAAATGAGAGGGAGAGAGGAAGAAGAAGAAATAGAGAGAAGAAGAGAGGGAAGAGAGATTGAGGAGAGAGAGAGTTAAAGGGAAAGAGGTGCCCCCTGGTTTGGATTTGGCGGGTCTCCATCCAGTGGTGGTTCTATTGAAGTGGATGGGGTTTCGATGGAAGTCGACGTGGTTCCTGGATTGTGAGACCTCTCATGGTGATGCTTTAACCGGTGTCCATTTACCGTGAATGTTCTTTTTGAAGAAGGGTCTTGGACTTGCACTGCACCAAATGGGTAAACGTTAGTAATAACAAAAGGACCTTCCCAACGAGAATTAAGCTTACATGGGTGAATTCGAAATCGAGAATTGAAGAGCATTACCTTTTCACCTTCATGAAATACCTTTCGAAGAATGTTCTTGTCATGGAGTGACTTTGCCTTTTCTTTGTAGAGAATGGAGTTCTCATACGAATCGAGTCGAAGCTCCTCCAATTCAGTCAACTGCAACAATCTTTCTTCACCAGATTTTTCACAATCAAAATTACAAGTTTTGACAGCCCAAAATGACTTATGTTGGATTTCAACTGGTAAATGATAGGCTTTACCAAAAACTAGCCTAAATGGATACATCCCAATGGGTGTCTTATAGGCTGTTCAATAGGCCCAAAGTGCTTCACCAAGTCTATCGGGCCAGTCTTTTCTTGTGGGCTTAACAATTCTTTCAAGCACTCTTTTCACTTATCTGTTAGAAAGTTCAGCCATTCCATTTGTTTGAGGGTGATATGCAGTGGATGTTTTATGTACAACCCCATTCTTTTTCAAAAGTGACTCCATGGTTCTATTACAGAAATGAGTTCCTAAGTCACTTATCAAAGCACGTGGTGTTCCGAATCGATGGAAGATATGGGTTTTGAGGAACTCACTCACAGTTTGAGCATCATCTTTCCTAGTGGGTTTGGCCTCGACCCACCTAGAAACATAGTCAACAGCAAGGAGAATGTAGGATAATCCATTGGAAGGGGGAAAAGGTCCCATGAAATCGATTCCCCAAACATCGAAAAGCTCACAGAAGATTAATGGCTTTTGAGGCATGTCGTTTCTTTTGGAAATTGTGCCAAACTTTTGGCAAGTAGGACATGATTGACAGAACTCGTGTGAGTCCTTGAAGAGTGAAGGCCAAAAGAATCCAGAATCTAGGACCTTTCGAGAAGTCCTTTGTGGTCCAAAGTGGCCACCTCCAGGCATTGAGTGGCAGAATTCCAAGATGGAGGATTGTTCAGTTTCATCAACACATCTCCTAATTACCATGTCAGCCCCAGTTTTCCAAAGTTTATTATCTTCCCAAAAATAATGCTTTGAATCACTTCTCATCTTTTCTTTTTGTTCTTTTGAAAAATATTCAGGGAAAACACCAGAAACCAAGTAATTGACAATTGGTGCATACCATGGTAACTTTGGAGTGAGAGATGAGAGGTGTTCAGTTGGAAATTCAGGATCAATTATTTCAGAATGAGAAGAATTAGAAATTCTACTCAGGTGATCAGCTACAGGGTTTTCTTTTCCAGGTTTATCTTTTATCACGAGGTCAAACTCTTGGAGCATTAAAATCCATCTTATTAGCCTTGGTTTGGAATCACTTTTCTTAAGTAAGAACTTTAATGCTGAGTGGTCCGTGAAGATGATGATTTTGGCACCTAAGAGATAGGGCCGGAATTTATCCAAGGCAAAAACCACAGCTAAAAGTTCTTTTTCAGTCACAGTGTATTGTGATTGAGTTTCATCCAATGTTTTTGAGGCATAAAATATGACATGAGGAATGTTTTCTCTTCTTTGACCAAGAACAGTCCCAATGGCTCTATCAGAAGCATCACACATCAATTCAAATGGTAAGGACCAATCTGGGGGTTGGATTATTGGAGCAGATGTGAGAGCAGTTTTGAGTTCAATGAAGGCTCTCTTGCAAGCCTCGTCAAAATTGAATGTGACATCATTTTGAAGTAAACGAGTGAGTGTAAGGGAAATCTTGCTGAAGTTCTGAATGAATCGCCGATAGAAACTGGCATGACCAAGGAAGGACCGAATGTCTCGAACTGATTTGGGTTCAGGAAGTGATTGGATCACCTCAATTTTGGATGGATCAACTTGGATACCCTCTTGAGAAATTATGTGCCCTAGAACAATCCCATTTGAAACCATGAAGTGACATTTTTCAAAATTTAGCACAAGGTTGCACTTGACACACTTTTGAAGGACCAAAGAGAGTGAATGTAAGAAAGATTCAAATGACTCGCCATAAATGTTAAAGTCATCCATGAAGACCTCCATGCAATTCTCAATGAATTCAGAAAAGATACTCATCATACACCGCTGGAATGTTGCAGGAGAATTACAAAGGCCAAAAGGCATTCGCCTATAGGCATAGGTTCCAAAGGGGCAAGTGAATGTGGTCTTTTCTTGGTCTTGAGGTGCGATTGGAATTTGGAAGTAGCCGGTGTAACCATCAAGAAAGCAATAGTGTGACTTTCCGGCCAATCTCTCAAGCACTTGGTCAAGGAAAGGAAGTGGGTAGTGATCTTTTCGTGTTTCAGCATTCAATTTGCGATAATCGATGCACACACGCCATTTGTTTTTCACTCGAGTTGTGACCACTTCTCCATGTTCATTTATGACAACTGTTATCCCGCCCTTCTTAGGAACGACTTGAATTGGACTAACCCATTCACTATCAGAAATTGGGTAGATAATACCAGCTTGAAGAAGCTTGGTAATCTCTTCCCTAACTACCTCAAGTGTGAGTGGATTGAGTATTCTTTGAGGTTGCCTAATTGGTTTGGATGATTCCTCTAGATGGATGTGATGCATGCAAAGGTTAGGGTTGATTCCTGGAATATCCTCTAGGGTCCAACCTAAGGCATTTTTGTTTTCTTCTAACACTTGAACAAGTTGGGACTCCTCAGTTTCAGAAAGTGAAGCATAGATAATGACAGGGTAGGAGGGATTATGGAAAAGGAATGCATACTTGAGGTGTGAAGGAAGTGGTTTTAGATCAGTTTCAGCCTTGATTTGAGAGCTAGACAAGTTAGGAGAAGTAGAAGGGATTCCAGATGGGTTTGGATCATTTTCCTCAACACTGTCCAAGGTGGAGCAGTAGAGATCAGAGTTGATGTGGGATTCAAGAGAGTTTTCAAGTTCCTCCAGATTGATGGAGTCTATGAATGAGAGGTCCACATCAACTTCACCATTTATGACTTTGTTAATCATGGTGCAGATTTCACAAGATCCTTTATCATTATAACATGAAGAACATGGTGGATTGGGGTTCGATTGAATCGTAGAAGTGTCCTCAAAAGAATGGATTGAGAATGTAGAGTTATCCTCAGATGGGTATCGCATGGCTTGGAAAATGTTGAACTTGACCAGTTGGTCACCGAATTCCATGGATAAGATGCCTGAATGGACATCAATCTTGGTTCTTGCAGTCATGAGGAATGGTCTTCCTAGAATTAGGGGAGATCGAGAAGATGTCGTCTCACCTTCCATGTCAAGGACATAGAAATCAGCTGGGAAGATAAGATCATTGACCCGAACAAGAACATCCTCAATTATCCCCTCAGGACTGGCAGTGCTTCGATTGGCTAATTGAATGACAATACCCGTTGGGTGCAAGGGACCTAGACCAAGGTCGGAGAAAATGGATTTGGGCATGACATTTATTGAGGCTCCAAGGTCTATGAGTGCATCATCAAAGTTGGAACTCCCTATTTGACATGGAACCGTGAAGGTCCCTGGATCTTTACACTTCATGGGAATGGACTGTTGGGTTGAAACATTTTCAATTTTCCTAAGTTGCCTCTTATGGGTGCACAATTCCTTAAGAAACTTGGCATACTTAGGGATTTGTTTGATGGCATCGAAGAGGGGGATGTTCACTTCAACACGTCTAAACATGTCAAGCATTTCAGGATCAGGTTCAAAGGACTTCTTAGGCTTGGAGATGGCTTGAGGAAAAGGAATTGGGTTCCTTAGAGGAATGGAAGGAGGTGAAGGAGTGGATTCAAGTTCCTTTTCCAGCTTTTTTTTCTTTTCATTTTCTAGATCAACATCGAAAGGGGAGGTAGAGAAATCAGCATGGGGCATTGCAATTTGCTTTCCCGATCTAAGTGCAATCGCACTTACATTACCCTTAGGGTTGGGTAATGGTTGAGCTGGAAGTTGGGACGAATTGGATGGTTGTTGCTGGCTAAGGTGGGATGCAAGTTGACCTATTTGGGTTTCAATGTTCTTGAGGCTAGAACGGGTGAAGGAACCAAGATCCTCTACATCACTTTCCCATGGTTGTTTAGAAGAAGAGGCTTGTCCCAAATTGGGTTGGCCTTGATTTTGGTTCTTGGGAAAGCGATTGTATTGGGTGGGGAATTGGGAAGGCTCATTAGGATAGTGGAATCCAGGAGGAGGATTGTTCCTTTGGGGTTGAGGGACAAAAGGGTAAGGTTGTTGGAAGTTACCAACACCTTGACTGTATTGAAAGTAGTTTGGGTTTTGAGGAGGGAACTGCGGAGGATGAGAAATGGGATTACCATACCTCATAGGTGGGTTAAAGGTAGAAAAGAAGGGCTCAGAGTGGGGTTGGTTGAAGTTTCTAACAAACTGACCTGATTGTTGAGGGTTGAATTTTCGCTGAGCATATGCCGCATTGAGCTCCATTGGACTAGATGAATCAGATGGATCATCTTGAAGTTGTGGACATGTGTCAGTTGGATGAGATCGAGAGTTGCAGATTCCACAATTCTTGATAGGTCCAGGGAATAGTGACTGTGGAGAAGATGAGGTTGGGGCTTTGGTAGCCACCGCTAGTTGACGCACAAGACCTGTAAGTTCACTCATCCACTCAGTCATCTTGTTGGGCTCTATGGATTGATTCTCTTGGGCTTGTTTCACTTGAGCATGTGCTCGAGTATGGAATTGTTGCGTGTTTTCAGCCATGTTACTTATGAGATCTCTTACAGCTGCAGGAGTTTTGTCAACAAGAGCACCGCCACTTGCGGCATCAATGAGAGTTCGCTCCATAGCCAATAACCCCTCATAAAGGTATTGGATCAGGAGTTGGTCAGGGATTTGATGGTGTGGACAAGTTTCCACAAGCTTTTTGAACCTCTCCCAATACTCATGGAGTGATTCATTAGGGAATTGACGGATGCCGCTTATTTCCTTTCGGATAGAAGCTGTTCGGGAAGCGGGAAAGAACTTCTCAAGGAAAAGTCTCTTCATGTCAACCCATGAGTTTATGGAACCAGGTGGGAGGTAGTAGAGCCAAGACTTGGCAGAATCTGCTAGGGAAAAGGGGAAAGCTCTAAGCTTGATTTGTTCTTCAGAAACCCCTTGAGGTTTCATGGTTGAGCAGACCACTTGGAACTCTTTGAGGTGAAGATGAGGATCCTCACCAGCTAGACCATGGAAATGAGGAAGAAGATGAATCAAACCCGATTTGAGTTCGAAGTCAGCTTCAATGTTTGGATATTGAATACCAAGAGGTTGGTAATTCATATCAGGGGCAGCAAGTTCTTTCAATGTTTTTTCCCTAGGATTGGCCATATCTAATTCAATTGGTAGGGCAATGATTGGTTCTTGGGTGATTTGGTTATCCCTAATGGTCCTCCTAATTCGACGAAGAGTTCTATTAATTTCAGGGTCAAACAAATCCGAGGGATTGTTTGGAAGGCTACGGGGCATTCAGAGAGATTTTGGAAGAAAGAGGAAGACGGGTTTTTCTTTGAATTTTTTTTTTCAGTTTATGATTTTTACGAGGAAGACGGGTTTTTCTTTGTGTTTTTTTTTCAATTTTTTTTAAACTTTTGTTTTTTTTGGGTTTTTTTACAATAACCAGAAACTAATGACTACGTAAAGCACCATCCCCGGCAACGATGCCATTTAAAAGTTCGGCCGATTGTCGCCTATCGACCGTTCAAGGTTCCGGTGCTCTGCTAATGTGTATAGCAGCACTCGGGTCGAATCCTCGGCGATGATACTTTGTAGTAGTCGTTTGTTTTTAGTTGATTATATTTTGATTAGGGGGGTTTGTTTTCAGAGCTTAATTGAAATGATTTATGGATGATTTTTGATTTACCAAATTGATAAAGATTGGGGTGAGTTCATCATTAGGTTAGTTAAGCTTGTGATATCCTCGAGCTTTTCTTTATATTGCATTTAAATTAACACCCATGTCACAAGATGATGTTGATTAGAATTCTTAAGTGTTAAGGCTTTAAACCAAGACTTAACTTAACTTAAGGTTATAATCTCAATCAGATCTTATTTATGGTTGTGTATTTATGGTTTCAATAATCCATGGAAACCACATTTTAAACAAAACAAGTCATTAATCCATGACATGTTAAGTCCAACATACACAATGTTAATTCAAAGAATATTCATCGAGCAGAAGCTCTCAATCACTTAACATACCTAAATTATAACTCACCCCAATGAGAGATTTACTCAGCCATTTGGGTGATTAATAATCTGGTTATAATGATTATGATTATAAATTAATAAGAGAAGAAAAAGAAAGGGATAAGAAAAGATTGGTACGTCGACACACACACACGAACAATGATGATAATTAAAAATGAACTTTCGATTGAATGAGGAAGCTAAAGAAGGGAAGGGGATTGAACTGAATTTAAACTATTTTAAGAACATCAATATTAAAATACAGAAGGTGGAAGAGAATAAGAGATATTGAAGAAGAAACTTTCATTAAAACAGAATTAAAAAATAAAGGACTTACAAAATTACAAAAATGAAGAACACAAAAGTAAGTGAAAAGAAAGAGAGGAGGAAAGGTCCCTCAAGTGTAAACCTGAGTATTGCAGGTCCTCCCAAGCCTTTGGCAAAGCTTTTTTCGTGCCAATATGATCTCCTCTCTTCTGAAATGCCAACCCCTCTCAAGGAGAGAAGGGGAGAGTATTTATAGCCCAAGGAGTGGACTGTTTGCATTCCCAATCTGTCCCTCCACTTGCATCGCCAATTGAGCTATTCAGACAGCCTAATATTCAAATATCTCCTTCTTCAAAGTTGTATAAAATAATGTTGGCCGACTAATCTCAAAAGTTGGAGTCATTTGGACTTAAGGATAAAAAGTTATGGCCGGTTTAAAAAACAAACTTAAACTGTCCATTTCAATCCAGTCTTTTTGAAGTCCATAATGTGAAAGGGTTTTTGAATATGAAGATGCCTTCAAATCCGAATTGTTTCTTCAAAAAGTCGGCCACCTATATCTCCTCTTGCACACCGAAAAATCTCAGATAGATTGGATGCTTAAATCAGGAGATATGTCATGCATACTATACTGATTTTAATTCTCGTCCAGAATGGTGGGCTGGACTTCAAAGATTTATTTGGGCCCCTTGGACTTGGATTTGGGAAATGAAATTTTTATCCAAGATGAAATGTAGTGTCCCCCGAATTATGGTGGAGATTTAAGGTTTTTGGACTTCTGGATTGAACCCAGTAAATCAATCTTCAAGGATGGTCCAGTTTGTTCACAGATTCTTTGGTCTTGTTTGTGAGGACCATATGACCCTTCAAATGGCAGAATTGGCTCATGGTTCCTTCTAATGAAATGTTGTATATTGAAAGCAGAATCCTACAAAACAAGAACCACACAATTTGGATCAGTATAGTGATAGTTATAATTAAAAAATTTAACTGACTCAATTTGACTACTTCTAAAAATGCTCAAATATTATACTTAATATTAAAACATTAATATTTCACACAAATTATGCACATTTCATATAAAATAAGTAAAGGGGGAATATAATAAGTCATGAAAATATTAATAACATCAAGAATCCAATAGAGGTTAACCTTCCTCTGATACCAATTGATAGGACCAGTTTGGGATAAGTATAACACTGAGAGGGGGGTGAATCAGTGTTGGGGACTTTTTAAACCAATTCCAACTTTTATCCCTGTACCTCATGACCTGTTAGGATCTTGATTCTCTTAATTATCTTTTTCCTATCACATGAAATAATAGAAAGCAGTAAAAATATACACACGATATTTTTACAAGGTTCACCGCTCAATAAGAGTAGGTATGTCCTTGCCATGCATGGGTATGAAAACTGCATGGATTCTCCATTATAATGTAATATTCTTTTAAAATGGAGTGGCTAGGAAAACAATCCTCTAGCCCGTGTGAGTCCCTACATTTTAGAGGGGGTGGGAAACAATCCTCTTCCCTGTACTGGTGATGACCTAGCCCAACTTGCAGCATCTAGCTGGTTCTTTATACTGCCTATGGAGACAGTCTTCTTCCTTCTTCAAAAAGTTGGTTCTGCTCTTGATCTATTTCAGTGCTCTTCACTTGATTGCTTGCAAAGAAATAGGCAAACAATTCTCTTCTTTCTTTATCTTCTTCTCTAGCACAAAAACCGGCTGCACTAGTTCTTCTTATTTCTTCTTATTAGTGCAATAACTGACTGCACTAATCTTCTTCTCTTCTCTCTATATAGCAAACCTGTAAGCTTCACACTCTTCTTCTTCTTCTTCTTCTTCAATGAAAAACCAACCGCACTGAAACCTACTCTTCTTCACACGTTTTCTTTCAGTGCAAAACCATCTGCACCAAGCTCTTCTTCTTCTTCTTCTTCTTGCTATAATAACAAGTTCTAGATTGCACGCCACCCTACTTGCGTGCCACCTACTTGCGCGCCACTCATCTTGCGCTCCTTCCTGCTTGTGCGCCACCTGCTTGCGCGCCTCACTACTTGCGCGCCACCTACTTGCACGCCTACTCAGTACTTGCACACCACCGTTCAGCCCAGCTCACAACTTGCGCGCCACAATTGGCTTATACACAGACCACTTCTTGAAAGCACCTATGGAAACTTCCACGGAAATACTTGCGCGGCACCCTACTTGCGCGCCTTCAGCTTGCACGCCACCCACTTGCGCGATCAGACCGCCTTCTACTACTTGCGCGATCAGAGCTCTAATTTTTCTCTTAAGTGTTGAGCCTTAAGAAATAAAGAGGCTATTCATCTATGTATAGGAATTTTGGTGACTTGCGTGACCTATACTTGCATGCCAAATACTTGCACACTGCTCCATCACTTGCATGCCACTTCATCACTTGTGCGCTACTTCATCACTTGCACGACACTTTCTTTCCTTTGTCATATTTTGATATGATGTTGTTGAAATATGACTTGTGCACAACATGAACTTGCACGCCAATACTTTCACGCCAATACTTGCGCGACACTCTTGACTTGCGTGACAGTTTCTAACTTGCGGGCCACTTTATTTCCTTTATCATATTTTTATTGGATGATCTTTGAAATATGACTTACGCGCCTCCACATACTTGCGCGCCTACTGCATACTTGCACGCCTACTGCATACTTGCATGCCTACTTCTTTCTCTCTACCTTTCCTTCATAAGGATTGCATCACAAGTTATCCAAACTTATGATATTTGTGAAAAACAAATCAGAAAAGCATCGTCTAGTTTTTCCATTCTTTTTGGAATATGAATTCCAAAGTACTTCTTTCATCCTCACATCAAATACTCAATTCTTCTTCAACCATCCTTAGATAGATGATAATTCACCATTATGCTCCAATAATCCTCAAATGGATGATACTTCTCCATTTTTTATTGTTGTAAACAATGTGTCACCTTTGACACAAGTTCTTTGAACTTAGGATCAGTTCAACAATTGTCTGAATTTATCTTCTTAGAGAATTACTCAAGTATGAAATCCAATGCTACGATTTCATAATAATTCTCCAAGCTTCCTCACTTCAGCCGATCTCCATTAACTTTGGAGTCCTTCTTTATCTCCTTCTTCATTTTCACCAGCATTGAAAACTATTGACAACAAATACAATCTTCACACAGAAAGTGGTCCCAACACCGTGTTTCGAACATGGTCAGTGGTCGACCCTCGTTTTTCTGTCCCCATTCCAGGCTAACGCGAAATGGATACTATGTTTCGAACATGGTCAACAGTTATCTACTATCATTATGCCACCATCATTGTGATCCATATCCTGAGCATCATGATTCACATATTTTTGTTTCCTTATGTCCAAGTGTAATTCCAACATACTCAGCTTTACCCCTTCACACATCTAGGTGTGTTATATAGGAATTTCAACATTATTGGGACATCATTCACCTAGCGCCCCATCAACCCTAACATGTACCTTCCTATGCTAGGAAATTCCCATCACTACTCCTTTTTTCCCACATTGAGCATGACTCACGTGGGCTTAGTAGTTCAGGCAGGATATGTACTGGCGCAACCATGCCACACATGCCTTTCTTCATCCTGCATGACATTAAACCGCACCTTCAGAACTACGTATAGCTTGATTCCCATCCTAATGGGGTACGTAGGAATGTCTAGGAACCTTGCCTTGGGCCCATACTCTCTTTCACTTTTTGTCCCTTGACTTAAAGAATTTATTTTAGAGATACATAGTGTGGTGCAGACTTCTTATGTCTTCATTCATGTCGGGTTTATAGCTACCACACCACATAATTTTTTCCTGGGATCTACCCTTTCCCCCATCTTTCTATTGTATGATGTTAAACTATACAAGCCCACATGTCCTTGACATAAGACACTAAACTACGGTTCTACCCTGAACAAGTTCAGGATGCCCCTTGTTAGTCATGGGATGCACTAGATCCATTTCCAAAGAGGATTTACCCTATCAGTGTTAGCCTCTTGCCACGCCGTGCTTATGAACTACATTTGGACTGATTCTCATCCTTATGGGATAGATAGCAATGCCCAGGAATTCCGCATGAGGCCACGCCCTAGGGTCATTAACCCTCTTGGCCCCTCAACCCCGATCACGGTCCAGTCTTTATAACCTTAAACTAGAAGCCTACAGTCCATGTAACATGTCTTTAAACTATTAACCTTGGTCCAGGTAGTATAACCTTAAAACTATGTACACCATACTCACCGTACAATGTTAAACTACATGTATATCGTCCTCATTGGTATGATGTAAAACTACATGTCATTCTAGGTCCTTACCAGAGAGGTCCTGTTCGGAAGTAGGTATGATCACTGATCAGACTGATGCTCCCACCTAATGTGTCTTCACCACAGTGATGCAATTTCAAGAGTGTTGTACTCTATTCAAACAACCCATCACTCCACCCTTCACGCTTTGCGTGCGCTTTATTCGGACCCTTATCCTCTTTCACGTCTAAAGGAACCCCCTAACAGTATGGATGCTTGGACTATAGATTTCCTACTGTCCTATTCCAATGTTCTGGAAGACTAATGGGTAGTATTTGGAGTCAGGCCTCGTGTTTTGAACATGGTGAACAGTCAGCCCTCGTATGTTATCTTCATTTCAGGCTAATGCAATAAGGATACTGTGTTTTGAATGTGGTCAACAGTTATCCTTCATTGTCACGCCACCCCTAAAGTGTTCCAAATTCAGGTATCATGATTCACACCTTCTACCCCCCTATGTTTGGATTAATTCCAATGCCCATGACGTTACCCCACTCGTGCACAAGAGCACACTCAGAAAACGATAATTAGACTATTCTGAGAGCTTCATTCTCTAGTCAGGTCTCCCTATTTCTCCCTATAAATCTTGATTGACTATTTAGAGAGCCTCATCCTCTATCTAGAATCTTTATTTTAGGATTATCCCAATGGTGATCAATGCACCATTCTGATCCCCTCACACCTTCCGTTTTTTAGAACTCTCGTACAGGTGAATGATCTCCTATTATCTCTTGTTTCCCTCACAAAAAATGGCTCACCCAAGCTTAGAGATTTAGTTGGATATTTCCTCAATGCAATCGAGGTACAATAGACCATGAGACATGCGTTTTCCCTGGTCTTTTCCTCAGAACATGGTCTGCCTCACCCTCCTCATCCTCGTTGGACCGCATTCTTAGGGTGGGAGTTTGTTGGCACTGAAATACGCATCCCCAAAATATTCCAAATGCTTCCATAAATGATCCAAGATCGTAGCCTATTTCACAAGCTTCGATTTGGTAGGTCGTAGGGCCCTAACAGAGTTACGAATTAAGAGTTATAGGCATTTGACGTTGGGCTGGAAAACTGGTTCGCAGAGCCCATTCGTGAAGCTCACTCCATGATCACAGAGCAGAGGAACTTTACGAGAGCCCCCAAAGCCTCGAAGCCAGTGAAAAGCTCCCCCTTCATGAATCCACCATGGAGTAAGGAGGTGGGATGATCTGCAAACCCATTTTATGTTCGCGAATCCGTTGTGGAACAAGGAGGCGGGATGCTCCACAAATCGATTTGACGTTCGTGAACCCGCCACAGAGCCAGGAGGCGGGATGCTCCAAGAACCCCTTTGACGTTTGCAAATCTGCCACAGAGCAATCTCCATCTTCGCGCTAAGCGAGCTCTACTTCGTAGTGCCTCTTGCCTATAAATACCTGACTCCCCCCCTTGAGGACCACAGTCACTCTGACCCTTGGGCGGATGATCTCCCAGTTCACAGAGCTCCACTTTCCTTCACGAAGCCACTCCACAAGTCCATGCTCCGCGAGTAGCTTCCTTCGCAAAGATTCTCTGTGAGTCCATACTCTGTGAGAAGCTTTACTTCATGAAACAACTCCGAGAGTCCATGCTCCCTGAGCACCTTTCCTTCACGAAGCTACTCCACGAGACCCCATGCTCCATGAGCCCCTTTGCTCTGTGAAGCTACTTCATGAATACCTTTACTTTGCAAGGTTCCTACCTTCGTGCCCACCAGTCCATACCATGGGGGCTACGCCCCCACACCCCCACTCGCGGTCAGTGCTGGGTTGCGGTCCCAACCCTCCGGGCCAGTCCCTTCTCTACCGTCACCAACACTCATGAAAAATGGAGAGTCACACCACAAACTTTTCGGGCTGGGATGTCAGGATTTTCCATTGCGCCCTTATGCGCACCCACCTTCCACTTATGAAGTACCATGGTTTGAGATACTCCTCCGCACACCATTAAACACCTTGAGTCAACATATTCCTCTTCGTTCATTTCTCATGTCATGAGTTGAGATTCTCCTCATCAATTCCCCAAGTACTTTCAGTCGAACCATTCCTCAAGAAACTCATCCAAACCCGATCACTCTGCTCCTATGCCAGATTGAACTAGAAAGGGATGCCCTTTATTAAGTCCCAACACCAACCATTTCTAGGTGCCTTATGCCTAATAGTTTTATCTACATGACTATAAACTGTAGTTCACCCTATGTTCCAAACAGAGGATGCTTTTTGCTCCAAACAAGAGATGCCTTATGCTCCAAGCCTGAGATTCCAACAGACCTTTCTACATGGCTATAAACTGTTGTACACCCTATATATCAAACATAGTATTCCTCTTGCTCCAAACAAGATATTCCTTATGCTCTAATAATGAGATGCCAATAGTTCTCTCTACATGACTATAAACTACAGTACTCCCTATGTGACAAACATAGGATGCCTATTACTCCAAACAAGAGATGCCTTATGATCTAATCATGAGATGCCAACAATCCTTCATAAATGACTATAAAATATAGTACACACTATATATCAAACATAGGATGCCTCTTACACCAAACAAGAGATGCCTTATGCTCCAAGCATGATATGCCAATAGTCCTCTTTACATGACTATAAACTATAGTACTCCCTATGTGAAAAAATAGGGCTCCTTTTACTCCAAACAAGATATGCCTTATGCTGCAAGCATTAGATGCCAATAGTCCACTCTACATAACTATAAACTGTAGTACTCTCTGTGTATCAAACATAGGATGCATCTTGCTCCAAAAAAAGATGCCTTATGTTCCAAGCATGAGATGTCAATAAACCTCTCTACATGACTATAAACTGTAGTACGCTCTATGTATCAAACATAGGATGCATCTTGTTCCAAAAAATATGCGTTATTCTCTAAGAATGAGATGCCAATAGTCCTACCTACATGACTATAAATTATAGTGCACCCTATGTTTTAATCCTAGGATGCCTCTTTCTCCAAACAATAGATTTCTTATGCTTCAAGAATGAGATTCCAATAGTCTTATCTGCATGAATTTAAACTATAGTAATCCCTATATGAAAAAACATAGGATGCCTCTTACTGAATATAAGAGATGCCTTGTGTGCCAAGAATAAGAGGCCAACAATCTTATCTATAATATTTCATATGATCGAAATATAGGATGCCTCTTTCTCTAAATGAGAGAAGACTTATGCTCCAAGAATAAGATGCCAACAATCCTATCTACATGACTATAAACTATGTGCACCCTATGTTTCAAACCTAGGATGCCTCTTACTCCAAACAAGAGTTGACTTATGCTCCAAGCATGAGATGCCAATAGTACTATCTAATGACTTTAAACTATAGTAACCCCTATATGACAAAAATAGGATGCCTCTTACTCAATATAAGAGATGTCATGTGAACCAAGCATAAGAGTCAAATAGTCCTCTCCACATGACTATAAACTGTAGTATTACCTATGTTCCAAATATAGGATGCCTATTGATCTAAATGAGATATGACTTATGCTCCAATCATAAGATTCTAGTAGTCCTATCTATATGATTATTAACTGTAGCTTACCCTATCATTCAATAATAGGATTCCTCCTGTTCCAAATAAGAGATGCCTTATGTGACAAGCATAAGATGCATCATGCCATGATTACAGTGACATAATTTCAAGAGCATTGGAATTCGTTCAAACATTACATCACTCCACCTCAAGCTTTGCATGTCCTTCATTAGGATCTTAATCCACTTCCATGTTTTAAGGGACCCCCTAACGGCCTGGTCCCATGCCACATCAACTCACCTACCATCCCGGGAAAACGCCCCAGAAGACTTTGGACAACACTTTGAGTTAGGTCCTGTATTTTGAACATTGTCAACAATCGACCCTCATTTGTTTTTCCCCATTTCAGGCGAACGCGATATGGATGTTGTGTTTCAAGCATGGTCAACAGTTATCCTTCATCGCCATGCCACCCTCACCATGTTCCAAATGTTGGGAATGCGATTCACACTTTTAATCTCCCTTTTTTTGGACTAATTACAATGCCCTTGGAATTATCCCTCTTGTGAACTAGCACATAGGTGAAGGCCTCAACCCACCCATGAGTTGGGATTCCCTCATTTCCAGACATGAGGAAGACATCTCGAGAATATTCCTTGTGTAATCCCCATCCACCATTTCCGCTCTATAGAGGCACCCGAGTAGCTTCTTTGTATAAGCCCCATCCATTGCCACTCTATAGTGGCACCCGGGAAGCTACCTTGGGTAAGTCCCATCCATTGCTACTCCACAATGGTACATGGGAAGCTTCCTTGAATAATCCCCATCCACCATTGCCACTCCATAGTGGCACCCTGGTATCTTCCTTATGTAAGTCCCATCCTTTGCCATGCCATAGCAGCACACAAGAAGATTTCTTGCATAAGCCCCATCCACTATTGTCGCTCTATAGCATCACATGGGCATCTTCCTTATAGAATCCCCATCCACCATTCCTACTCCATAGTAGCACATAGGAAGATTCCATGCTTAAGCCCCATTCATAATTTCCGCTCCATAGCGGCACATGGAAAGATTCCTCACGTAAGCTCTATTCCCCACCCTTCATGGATTCACCTTTACGCCGTGATCGTCAGGTCCTTTCTGCCTCTTGTTTCTCCCACTGAGAATGACTCACGTGGGCTTAGAGTAGTAAGAATTGACTATGGAATCCTCTCTAGGCTGCCGTAGAGTGTAAGCCCCAAACCCCTATTTTGAACTATGAGGTCTTTGATCCTTGCCAAGGAAAGGTATGTAGGAAGCCTCCCCGTGGTTCAAGCCCAACACCCATTGGTCCTGACCATCTTCGCACCGGTCCACCACCCTTTTAAACTACGTGGACTTTGATACATGCCAAGTTAAGGTACGTAGGAAGCCTCCCTAAGGGTCAAGACCACCATCCATTGGTTCTGAACCCCTTCATGTCAGTTCCCGCTCCTTCTGAACTACGTGGTCTTTGATCCTTTCCAAGGCAAGGTACATTAGAAGCCTTCCTGATGTTGACGCCCAACAACCATTGGTCCTGAATATCTTCATGTCGACTCACCAAAACCCATCCTTACATGTTATTTAATCCTTTCCCAGGAATGGTACGTAGGAAGCCTCCCTGAGGTTCAAGTTCGATAACCATTGGTTCTGACCTCCTTCAAATCGGACCACCTTCATCTCAGATGAAGTTAAAGTGCATGGCCCCTTTTCATCCTGTAATATGTTAAACTACATCCACCATCTTGAACTACGTGGGCTTTTATCCTTGTATCCTAGACAGGGTACGTAGGAAGCCTTCATGAGGTTCAAGCCCATACAACGGTAAGCCGTTGTGACCCCATCCAGTGGTAAGCCGTTGTGACCCCATTTAGTGGTAAGACGTTGTGACTCCATCTAGCGGTAAGCCATTGTGACCTCATCCAGTAATAATCCATTGTGTCTTCATCCAGCGGTAAGCCATTGTGACCCTAATCAATGGTAAGCCGTTGAAGTCCCCAATCGACTGTAAGCCATCTTCAGATGAACTACGTGGAATTTGATTCCCTGCCACGAGGATATGTAGGAAGCCTCTTTGAGGTTCAATCCCATCACTCATGACTCATCTTGATCTACCTTTCGATCCAATGTGTTTCAAGAAGATCATTCCCCAACCTAGAGGTTATATATCTTTCGGATCCCATCCATGTGTCCATTTACACAGGCTGCCTCCTTAGGTGTCCCATTGTCCCACCGAACTATGTGGACTTTGATTCCATACCACGTGGATACGTAGGAAGTCTCCTCAAGGCTTAATCCCAACATCACCATCATCCTCACATAAGTTCCATCTCATTCTCCCTCCACTTAATTAATCTCTCCATCATCCATCCTGATTCTTACCCAGGCCACCACATCCCAGTGGGATCATGTCATCCACCTCCTCGCTGCTCCTAGAAGTACTTGGGCATCTTTCTATGCGTAAGCCTCAACATGTATCCAGGTTATTGTGCTTTTTGTACACCCTAATTCAGCACCCCTTTGAACTACGTGGGGTTTGATCCCTATTGTCTACACAGGGTACGTAGGAAACCTCCACGAGGTTCAATCCCATGCAATGGTAAACCTTGGTGTTCCCCCATTATGGGGTGCACACTCCTTGATCCACCTTCAGTGGTGTCCAGATCAGCCTTCACGGTGTGACATCTTCCCTTTATTGGACACACCATCTTGGGTCTGTTCTTATTGAGTGTTCTGATCCATCCACCCGGTAAACCTTCCAGGTGTTCCCTCCTAGGGATGTACTAATCTGATCCATCTCTATGGGATGTTCTGATTACCCTCATTCCATCTTCTCAAGACATTAAACTCATGGCCTACCTTGTGTTAAACATGAGATGCCTGAGGAAAACATTGGAAGACACACCTTTGGTGTAACATTCTACAGAAGACATTAAACTCATGGCATACCATGTGTTAAACATCAGAAGATTAGGCAAACCTTAGATACATGCCTCCGACATAAGATACCCGACGACTGACATGGAATGCCTCAAGTTCTGCACCATTAAGATACCCTATTATGAGAAATAATACAGGTTCCCCAATGTCCACACATCCAGAGATGCCCCGACATGCCTGATGTTGTCATCTACTCCGACTGAAGGTTGCTACCATTTCAAGACCCAATGGAATGTCCAGATGGAAGTAGTGTAATTAACCAACATCCACAAAGATATGGTATTTGGAACTAGATTCACGAATCATGACTTAATCTTTAAGAGAGACCCGGACGAGGTAACGAGTTCCGAGGAGGAATCCACGGAAGGAAGAGCCAACATCCCATCATCCTATTTCGATCAAGAATAAAATTTCCTTGAATAAAAGACAGATGTCCCTTGCCTTTGGAAAGTGGGAATACTAGGCAACAATTGCACGTCATCCACAAACGGATGCGCGCGCCCTGAAAAAAGCATCGGAAATAGACTCTAATCAATGTTTTAATGTCTCTAAGGTTAAAGGATGGTAGATAATGAAGTAAATAAAACTCAAATAATTTCTTGAAAATGATGGTATGTTAATTAATTATAATTAATGATTTTTTATAAAGATAAAAAATACTTTTAACCCTTCAACATCCTTCAAACGAAATTAATTCCACTCCATTTTTCTCATCTTCACACAGGTTTGAAAACCCAACACGAATAAAATGATTGATTTGTTCCTCTTTCATTAATTTGTTTTTTCAATTGGAAAAACCTGTAGGCATAATGAATGATATATTTTCATCCCTTTCCCCATATGATTAAGGTATTATTACCCAACACTTTATCTCATTCAATTCTCACCTAGTGGTACCGTAAATCACTAATCTCCCTCTTGAATTTTAAAAGAAAAATTATGAAATAATACTAAAGAAGAAGGGTATGAAAGATAATAAGTCTTGTAATGTTCCATCCTATAAATAAATCTATAGTCTATATAGATTAAAATATATAAAACATAGGTAAAGTCACAATAAATATTATAATGAAAGTTATAGTACAGATTTAAATCTAGATAATCTCTCAACGAAGAGGTTATTAGAAAGAATATAGAAAATTTGTTTAGAATACATCTTGGGAAACATAATATTCTAAAATAATTCATGGAATGAATAATAATCACAAATAAATAAATATATAATTCCAATAGTTAATGTATAATTTTTTTGAGTAATTTCATTTACATAAATCAATTAATCTTCCCATATCATTATTCATTAAATCAATGATATCATTTGTATATTTACTAATCCATTGTTCATTTTACACATTCAATTGTATCAAAATTAATATTAAAAACAACATATGATGGTATTCCTAAGAAACTCTTGTAACATAACAAAATGTTTTTAATAAATTTAAGTGTGGCATGTAACATCTTTAACATTAAAAATATTAAATATAGTGAGTGTAAAAATGTAAAATAATATAAAAAATACCCTCAGCCCATGACGATATTTATATAAAATATTATTATCATATTGTATCATGTGGATTCCTATATTATCTTCAAGGCACTATAAAATTAAAATAAAAATTTAAAATTATAATATCCATTCCATTAAATAAAAAAAATATAAGGGTAGTTGAAATCTATATCCTAAAACAAGTTCCTTTTTTGAATTCCTAAAAACAATTCTTAAAGAATAATTCATATGGAAATAAAAAATTATGGTTTCCACATAAAAGAACCTTTTTTAGGTAATTTGAAGTAGAAATGATCACATAATGTCAAGTAACATATGATTGGAAATGATTTACCCAATCCAGATCATTGAATCATCTAATTTTTGATTCCTCTATATAGATGAGCTTTCATTATTTTTTTGAAATCATATTTACTCCCCCATGAGTAATAATTTTCTCCAATACCACTAGAAAAATCCACCAATATCAAGTTAATATTAAAAAAACTTAAAGTTAATTCATCTACTAACCAAACTTATTTTCCTAATTTTAACTCATTTGTCTTAGAAGAATTCCCAACATTCACATTCCTATCATGAAGTTCAATTTAATATGTATCTTCCTAAATCTCATCTTATTATTTCCTCAAACAATATCCCTCTTTTATTTCTTCAGGGGAAGAAAAATTTTCTAATTCTTAACATCTATCCTCATTCAAATCCTCATATTTTTCTTAAAAATTATTTATTTACTAATGAATATTAAATTTCAATTTATCAAAACCCACTATAAAATACAACTCCCCACATTAAAAAATAATTAAGGCCTTTAATTTTACTAAGAATATCCTTCTATGGACAATGGGTATTATATCTTCACCCATCTCAAGGATAAGGAAATCTACCAAAAAATAAAACTTTTCTACTTTAACCAAAATATCTACAATCAAACCTCATGGATATCTTATCATTATATAAAAAAATTGAAGATAAACTTTATTAGCTTCATATCATCCAATCCCAAGTATTTAAATTCTTAGTATGACATTATGTCCACACAATCAAAAAAATTCCATAAATATTTCCAAAACTCATAAATTTATTATTAATAATATTTGAAAAACTACTTGAATATTATTTATTATTTGGTATAATTCTTAACAATATGGATAAAAATTTCCCCATGAGTGATATTTTTCCTATATTATAAAGATTAATATTATTTGAAACTAACTATTTCATTATTTTTTAATATATTGGGATATTTAATAAAGATTTGAAAAGGGAATTTTAATATGACATTTCTTAAATATTTATTTAAAAATAATTTTTTTCCTTAATTTTACTTTTCTCCGTCCTTTTCAAGAATGGTACTGGTGGTTTGTAAGGTGGTGGTGATTCTTATAAGACATATTTATTATATTCCCCAAAATTCTCCTTCCTCTTTCCTTATATTTTATTTATTTATTTGATCAATTATCTTGCTAATTTATCTTTTCTTCAGAACCTTCCCCGATGCTTTTGTAACTCCTAAGGGTATTTCACTTTAATTAAAAACATGGTTTGATCTTTGTGTCACATGGTAATACTCTTTATGGACTCTCCTTATATTTATTTTAAATTTATCCAACTTAAAATTTAAAACTTTCTTAGAATAACTTTAATTTTATAATTTTTTTAACTCATTGATAGTAGTCTTGATGGTTTTCATGGATATTGAAAAATTTCCCTCTAATAAATGAATTTTACTTTGAATTGATAGTGCTTGTTTTGTGGGAACCTAAATTCTCTTTGTCTAATTCCTTGGTTTACATATTTCCACCATCCCTGAAAATTATTTTTACACTTACAATTGATGTAATTAACATCATCAGTGTATGTACCCCTTTTATGGAATGATTGGATGACCAGTTGAAATGATAATTGAGTTATCATTTCCCCCTACATTAGTTTTTACCATATAATCTCTATTTAATTTTCAAACTTCTTGATTTCATTGATTTTTTAAATATTTCAACTAAAAAGATGAAAATATCTTCATGTATGTTATTTTTAAATGATCATCATGTGGAGGCATCTATGACTAACCTAAAAGCTTGGGATAAACCATTATAAAATATTTATATGATTAACCATTTCTCTTGACTAAGATTGTGAAACTTAACAAATATTTATATATCTCTTGTGTTATATAAATTAAATATAAATAACTATTTTTTTAATTTTAAATATTTAATGGATTATTCCTTTTTTTTATATTGGTGAATTTTTCAGGTTATGAATTTTATTTCCATCTCATCCAATATAGTAATATAATCTGGTACTAATGTTGGAATTGATTATTTATATTTATCCATTAGTAAAAATTCTAAAATTTTAATCTAAAATTCATTATTAGAGACATCATTAAATTGAAAAATATCAAATAAAATCATAAAACTTACAAAGTGTGTGTTTGGATCTTCATGTGGTAGGAAAAGAAATTAATGTGAATTAGTGATCATACAAATGATCTCTTGATTTATCTCAAAGTTATTTTCAGAAACCTATGACACTATAATTCTACATTGTACCCTAGATATAAAGTTAATAAATTATCCATAAGTGTCCTTTTCATTAGTTTTCATCATTACACAACCACCATTCATCTCTCATTATTAATACACTATAATCATGTCTTCTTATTTTTGATGTTTCCTCAATATCTTCACCAAGTTTAGAATGAAATCAAATTACTCATTGATTTTCCCTGAGTTGAGTACTGATTCATAAATAATTAAGTACTTGAAAATCAAATAAAAAACACACCAATCATTGAAAAATGAGTGTAAAATGAAATGGAAAAATAATAGACTTCTCATAATCTTTCAAACCTAAGATGATAAAAATATCACCACACCTACAAATAGTTCCAAAAATATTGAATCCTCATATGGTTTCATTAATTGATATGGGTTATCATATTTATAATTTATAATTTTCTATTTACAACTAATAAATAATAAAGCATAGAAAGTGGATAGTCAGAGGTTGAATTCATATAGACATTTACATAACATGAAAACCATATTTTACAAGTTAAGATGGTAGATTTTAAGGAATTTAAACATAAAGAAGTGAAAATAATTTTAAAATAAAATTTAGTCAATGTATATGTACCTAGCTTAAGAAATCCAAGGAATTAAAGTAGTGATATTAAAATAATGAAAGTATAACTTAGTTGTTTTCAGAATAGGTTCTAAGTAAAATATTAGTCTTGTAATTCCCTCTCTAAATTATGTACTCACCTTTTATTTTGATCATTTAATTTGATTTATTTAAGAGGTAGGTGACCCGAAACCATATTTAAACATCAAACTCATACAATTGATACACTTAAATTAAAATAATTAATTAATTCATTAAAAAAATAACTATCAACAAACAATGATCATGTATGAAGAATGTATATAATATCAAAAAAAATATAAATTCAAAAATATAACATGGGTTATTATTAAAAAAGAACCTATCTAAATTAATCAACCTTCAATACATATATTAGAAAAATGAAAATTACCAACCCATGTTAATAATAAGAGAGAACATAAAAATAAAGAAAACCTCACCCTAGAATCATGGTATTTGAAATCATGGAACTCCCCATTACAATTATAATTCATACTGGATATGACCATTTGGATTTTTTTATACCATGAACCTTTATATCTTCAAAATATCATGATTTGGTATCATTTAACTGTGGTTTAGATATTATAGTTTTAGTTTTTTAACTTTTCTATATCTAAGATTCCACTTTGGCTATAGTATATTCATCTTCTAAATGGACATTTTATTTTATATATCATATGTATACATTTGCAAATTTCATAGAGACCATAATATAATAGATTCTTTAACTATATCTAATAGTTTTAAAAATGGTTTACTCTTTTCATTATAGATGTTTTACATCAACAAGTTTTTTATACATCAATGAAAAACCACCATACCTTTAACTATTATGAAAGCCTCACCATTTCCATGTTTGAGTTTCCATATGGAACATGACCTATAAATACATGAAATATTTAATTCCAGTACAAATTTCACGAAACCCTCTTGATCTAATCTCATCATGGTTGTCACAACCTAACCCACTAGGGCCTTCTTGGCTGGTGGTAAGCTGAGTGTGACACCCCAATCTCACCTCCAATATGTTAGGGGATGACGACAAGCACTGAGTATGATTATCACAAACACGGGAGGCCTTAGACTAATGTAACATGCACACATCTTTATATACCCACACAATTATGAAAGGAAAAATAAAAATGATACCCAAATGCATTTATACTTATATATCCCACAATCATAGTACAAAAAAAGTACTGGAAAACATAATGGGATAAATAAAATCCCACAAAAACCGGCAAAGAAGTCAAACCCATAGAAGGAGGGACTATTGTCAAATGAAATAAATGTTATGAACCACAGTTAGTATATCTCAACTATGATTTATCTACTACTTTTTGTCCTAGGAAATGATTAAAAGTACTATCATCTTCATAAGACATTACATGTGCAAGAAGTTCCCATGCAAGGGAGAGCACAAAAATACCTAGTAAGACACCTTGAAATCACTAAACATAAAGAATAAAAGAGAGGGTCATCTCAACACTATGAAAATATTTCAATTAGAATACAAGATACCTAGATACAAAAAATTCATATATGATCAAAATAGACACTCTGACTCAAGGGTCCTAACCAAAAAACCAACCAAGGATCACACCTTATGATTTAGTGTAACACTCATCTAGGAGCACTCACTCAATGATTCTAGATAATACTAATGGTGATCATATGAGATTACATGATTATTAGGATAAAAAATTATAAATAAAACACTAAAACTAAGAATAAAATGATAAAAATATAGGATATTACATCCAATAATCATAGGGGACACCAAAAACCCAACTGGATTAACCTGATAGATAAGGGATCAACGCCCATGTATGTAGGTCATGATGATTCCTAAAACCCAACCCAGGGTGAATAGTGGAAAATGAGGATCTAACCCAATCCTAATAAGATTATTACTACTTATGTCCATTAAGGTATCTCATATCAAATACTCAAGACTAGATTCCGTACTAAACCTTTAGGGGAGTGGATTGAGTGAGACTCCCCCCATAACAAGATAACTCACCCACATTGAAATGGAAAGAGAGAAAACACCAAATTGATGTTACTCTATACTAAAGAGAATTAGATATCCAAAATTCCTTATAGAAAGTACATGGTTTGTAGTAGTAGTACTTGATGTGTACCACTAATCCCTGACAAGCCTCTTCCATGCTTGTGTTCCTATGCCCGTGCCTATGTACTCTGGCCATGCCTGTGTACACTAGCTATTCCTGTGTACTTTGGATGTTCTATGTATAGAGAAAATTCCCGTGTTCCTCTACATGTTCTTATGTACTCTAACCATTCCCATGTACATTATCCATTCCCCTGTACTCTGGAAATGTCATGTAAAAAGGCCATTCTTGGGTACCTGATCATGCCCATGTACCATAGTCATTCCCATATGCCTGACCATGTTTGTACTTATGTACCAATGGGGTACATGCTGAGCCCCCGAATACAGTTCATATGGTTTGTGCCACATTTTACATGGCTTGCGATACTTTTTTCTATGCGTAAACCCTAGAATCACAGGAGGGGACCACATGATGTTGTTATTTATACTAGAGAATGTATAGTCATTATTTTCTATGAAATTCCATATTTCTCTATGCATGTCACCCATGATGCCGCTACTATTGATTACACTACTAGATCCTCCAATAAATTTAGATCAAGGATTCAACATGCCTTTACATCACAAGTGATCAGATTTTGGCCACCCAAATCCCTCCATGAAGCTTCTATGTCACAACACATAGATCGTACTCCCTAAACCATGAAGTGAAGAACTCTTGATCCATTCCTGATTGATCCTCCAACATCATCACACATCACAACCACATTTTCAATATTCAATATGAACTAATGGTAGTGATAAATTTTGTGAAATATTTATTTCTCAATGATCATTCAATGAATATTTTTAGAACCATTAGTAAAAAAGAACACCGACAATGGATACGTGATGACTAAAGATAGAAAGACTTAAAACACAAATGTAAGGAATGAAAATCAACAATTATTTGAAATGGAATTGATTATATATCGTATGGTGATGAATTAAGAGGAATAAAAAGGTATATAAAATAGTAATATCAATTCTTACTTTATAGGAAGATAAAAACCATCAATCACAAATCATCCGCCAACGTGAAAATAAAACTGTTAAAAAAATTACTTCATGTTTAATGGACGCTAATGAAAAATAGGATAAAATATACAAAAAGACATCCTACCTTGATTTTGGATCCATCTCTAATGAAAAATGGTCATACATTATTGTCGTTGATGTGATCCACGAACTCTATTGGCGAAGAGGCCAACTGAAAATTTTCCTTGATCCTCGATCTATTATCATTCACCAAGATATCCTCCAAACTCTCATCTCAAATACCAAGGGTTATTTGGATATCCCTAAAGATTTTACATAAGCGTGTTTAAAAAAAAGAGGCTAGGTTTACTGAAAAAAAATATATATAAATAAATAAATAAATAAATAAAATAAATAAATAAATAAATATACTAATCTACCCTCAACCACACTTAAATGTACCACCTGACACCTACATAGATTATATCAAACCTAGGGTAAAATCCATATCCCAGATCAAAATATGGGGTAATATCTCTTATATGATTCCTTGGTCAAGAGTTATTACATTATTTTAGAAAAAATATACATACGTGATATAATATGTTAAATATTTTTATTATATCAACATCAAGGATTAGTAGGCCTCAGAATCTCACACTGTTATTGAACCTAGACCTAGAGATATTTTATAATAAATTCCAAAGTCTTATAAGAAAAAAGTGTCATTACATTCACTATACCATAGGTATTTTTATCATGAAAAGAAAAAAAACAACTCAAACAAGTAGGGGTATTGAACTTGCATCTAGTTATCCAACTCCCAAGAGCTCTCCTGGAGGTTCATGTACAATCACTAAACATGAACTGAGGGAATAGATATCCTACAAAGGATCCTCTACTATTGACCATCAATATCTATTGTGTAATCTGTAATGGTAGGTCCATTATTGATGTCTATATCACTCTAGTCAATAACATGAAATGGTTCATGCACATACCTCCTCAATTTTGACATGTGGAAGATGTAATGTACCTAGTCTAACTACAGTGGTAGAGTTAAGAGGTATGCCAGCTCATCAACACTATTTAGTAACAGGAAAATGCCAATGAACCTCAAATACAACTTTCCACACTGACTAAATATCCATAATCCTCACCAAGGTGAAAACTCAGGAACACATAGTCATCCTTATCAAACTCCAAAGACCTTAATCATTGTTCCTCATAAGACTTATGATGGAATTTGGAAGTATTAATCTATTCCTAGATGATATTAACCTTCTTTGATTTCACTCACACCAACTCTAGGCCCACAAGTGCTGACTCTCCAGGATCAGTCCAACATAGTGGTGACCTACAGGGTCTCCCATACAAGGATGAAAATGGTGACATACAAATAGTTAAATGGTATTTAATGTTATAAAAAAACTCCAAAAATGGTAGGTGATCCTCTCAACCATGTAAAATGTAAAAAATGTAATCTTGAAGCATTTCCTCTAAAACTTGAAAGGTCCACTCAGTTTGGAAATATTTCTAGGGTTGACATATCATGCTCAAATGAAACTGTTTCCTAAAGGCCTCCTAAAATCCACTCCATAATCATGATGTGAAGGGAGAATCATAGTCTGAAATGAAGATTGAGGAGACTATGTCATGCCATCCTATCTACTTCACATAAAGGCAACAAAATATCTCTACTGAACTCAGCTCTAAGATGAATAGAAAGTGGGATGACTTTGTAAGTCGTTGTATAATCACCTAGTTAGAATCATGTCCTATAGATGATTGTGGGAATATTTTCAGAAATTTTACATATATACCATCCCATTTCCAATATGAAACCTCAAGGTATTGAGATAAACCATCTAGAACTTGGTGCTGAGCCTTCATCTGCTAACAAGAGAGGGATCAGGAGAAAAACTATATAACATATGTTTTCATATACGTACCCCAAAAATAATTTCAATGGATACAATACATCCTTTACACTCATAGATATATTGATAAATGGGAAGTATGAAAATCCATTATACCTCTTCATGAAATATCACTGGTACCATAATCCTCCCTTAGTGAATAAAGATATGCTCCCCAACTTCATAAAATCCATCAAGAGCATGTCCAATGGATATTTGAACACGTGTGGTCACAAAATCAGTATCTCCAAGATTTTCCTCTATAAATAACTATAGAAGATAAGGGGTAAAAAATTGAATAGTTGAATGTTGCACTGTCCTCATACATAAAGAGAAACTATAATGAGGGTAACATGCTCCAAGGCCACTCTCAAAAAGTGCAAACAAGATCTCTGGATGATAGAATCTGCTACAATATCCGCCATTCACTAGATTTTATAATATATCAAAGTCATAATCTTAGAGGAACTATAGTCACTAGCACTATCATAAGCTATGTTCATTTTGATAAATGATATACTTGAGACTCTTATGGTCATAATAGATGATAAACTACTCACCCAAAAAATATTTATTCAACATATTTATGGTAAAAAACACTACTACCAATTCTAGATCATGGTTCATGTTGTTATGATATTATTTTCCCAAATTCATATACCCATAGGCAATTAATGCCTTTTTTTTCAATATAGCACCTATAAGTACTATTCCAGAAGAAACACATAATAATATATACTAAACACCCTCCTCTAACAGTCACAAGATGGGGGAAATTGTAACCCTCTTTTGACACTTATCCATCCACATGAAATGATTACCCTTTTGAGTCAAAGAATTCAAGGGTGATGATATCCTAGATAAGTTAGGAACAAATATAATTTAGTATCGTACCAACCGAAGGAATATTCATACCTCCTACATGCTCTTGGGTGGCTCCCAAGCTAGCACTACATCAATATTTATTAGATCCACTGCTACTCCCTCTATCGAGATGTAATTTCTCAGAAAGTGGACCTATAAAATATAAAACTAACACTTAAAGATTTTACCATAAAGCTGGTGCTCTTGAATTATGTCTCGGACCATCTCCAAGTGTCTCATGTACTCCTCCTTGGACACTGAGTACAATAGGATGTCATAGAAAAGACCACTAAAAACTGGTCTAATAATGGGTGAAAGATATATTTCATGAGTCCCATGAACACTGTTTGGGTTTTGGTCATACCTAAAGGCATCACCATGTACTCATAGTGATCTTAATGACATCATAATTTTGTCTTCAGTATATCATCATCTTGAACATAGAGATGATGATAACCCGACCCGAGGTCAATCTTCAAGAACCATCTCACCCCTTTCAACTTTTACAAGAGGTCATTGATTATTGAAAGTGGATACTTAATATTTACGATCACACGATTCAGGTAATAGTAATCCACATATAACCTTAATCCCCTGTATCACTTCTTGGAAAACAGAACTGGGGTTTCCCAGGAAGATACACTTGGTCTAACAAAGACCATCCTCTATAAGTCCTCCAATTTCACCTTTAGAAAGTGAATCTATATAAGATACATCAGATAGAATGATAGAGATATCATGGTCTTCCATAGGTGAAATTATATATAGAAATAGATTTCTTAGTGGGGAGGTAATCTAAACACATCATTAGGAAAGACTTCATCATACCCCACCACCACTGTAGGGAACTGCAATATCACAAAATGAACTATGCCAAGGGTAATACTATATAACTAGTTAGTAATAGGATATAACCTCCCTAAAAAAGAGCACATATTTATCTACCTATAATTACTTCTTTCTAATGAAGGAAATCCCTATCCCATAGATGTGGACATACCACATCATCGGTATAATATGGTGAATTTATACATCAAATGTGGAGAGAAAATCTGTACTGAGGATGGCGTCTTAAGGTATTATCATTGTTATAAGAATGTCCAATGGGAATATATCTCCTCCAAGAGTTAGGTCACATTATTGAAAGAAGTGTTTTATCATTGAATCTTCTATAGTAGGAGTGTCCAACCATAAATGTTGAGTTATAATATACACCATAAGCCTTAATTCTAGAACCAAAGATGTAGTAGGGACATAATGTATCTTACGTGTGTTTATAAACACTTCAGATAAAGTATAAGAGATATATATTATACTTTGAATCAGTCCTAGTGACTTTGGGTTATAAGCCTGCAGTTTCTACAACTGCCTACGTCCCTGTCCAGTAGCTCCCTGAGCATGGTGTGGACTGCCTAGGGGTGGTGGTGGTGTAAATAAATCAAAGCACCAACCACCTCATGATTTTCTCCCAACTCATACACCACATCTTCCTCCCTGAAGACCTCCCTGATCCAATCACTACCTCGGCCTGGGTGGTCCATTGACCATCTCTCTCCCTATAACATGATGGATAGAAAATCCTATGAAAGATGTTAAAGTATAAAATAATCATAACAACACCTATTCATTGATGGAATATGTTTTCCTCATGGTCTTGTGAATGATGAAACCTCTTGTTTTGTGATAGGCATCACATGCCTACTACCAGAAGGTCTTTCTAAACTTGAACCCCATGTGGTCCCTACCTTGGAAGCCCACAACACACACTCAGCCCTGATGAATCAATATCCATCAACATCAAAGCTATCCATGGATGATTCTGATGTGATGCATCCATATGAACAACTAGAGGTAAGTCCATATACTGATCAATGGGAGAAAGTACCACCTACTGTCCTCCCGAAACAACAACCTTCTCAAGACCAGGCCCCTTCATGGAGGCCTCATCACCCATCAAGTAATAATATCAAATCTTGTATGGAAAACTTATTGACTATAATATTTGAATCATCCTTGATAAAGACAAGAAGTACCATAGTAAATGAGAAATATCCAAGTAATTGACTCAAGAAGGACTTGGAATCCATAACCCATCCCTATATGATGCATGTATTAATTTTTTCCTTTTGACCAGTTCCTACAAGTATCGATTCAAAAAACTTGTTATCAGAGTATTAGTGAATGGATATATTAACCACCACAACAACACTGGATTCCCTAGCCTCATATCTAAACTAAAAAACCATTAACACTATTTCCGTAGTTCCCAAACTAATCATCACTTTATAATGTCTCCAAAATCTGATACTAATGTAGAACCTAGCTCTCATACCACTCAATCATGCCCCAACCCACCACGATATGCCTTTCTAGTAGTAATATGAGTGTGAAACCTCAGGCTCACCTCTAAAAGGCTTAGGGATAACAAAAATTACCAAGTAGGAATATCACATACATGGGTGGCCTTAGCCTAATGTACCCCCACACACATATCCAAGTACCCACACAATACTAAATGGTAAAATAAAACTGTTAACCAAATGCATGTATACATCTATATCTCAAAACTAAAGTATATAAAATGTATTGGAAAACAAAAAAGGCCAAATATAATCCCACAAAACTAGAAAAGAAGTCCATACATCTAGAAGCAGTGGATTTCTATCAAATGAAACACCTGGTATGAACCATGTTCAATCTATCTCAACCATGCTTCATATTCTCCTAATCCTCCTAAGAAATCATCCAAAAGACTATAATCTATATAAGTCATGACACATGTGAGAAGAGTCGATTCATAGGTGAGTATAATAATACCCATAAGGACAACCTAAAATCACCAAACATAAATCATAAAAGAGACGTTATATCGGTACTATGAAGATATATCAGTCACAATAATAGTGAAATATATAGAAAATATACATGTATTCTCAAAATATACACTCTAACTCAATCATCAAAACCAAATACAAAACCTAATATTTCTTCTAAGGATTCAAAGTAACACTTGTTTGGGAGCATTCACTCCATGATTCTAGATAACACTAATGGAATTCATCTGCGATTCCATGCTCATTGGGAATAACTATCAATAAGAACATAGTAAAAAATAGATGATAATGATGCAAATATAGGGGATAGAACCCCAGGATCATGGGAGACACTGAAAAAACTACATGATTTATGTGATAGATAGGGAATCAACACCCGTGTATGTAGGTCATGACGATTCCTAAAACCCAAAATAGGGTGAATGGTGGGAAATGAGGATTCAACCAAAGCCTCATGGAAGGATTCTTTCCCTAATCATATTAGAGTTATTATATACAATACTTTGGACTAGATGCCGTACTAAAACCTTAAGGGAGTGGATTTATCAAGACTCACTCAAAAAATAAGAGAACTCACCCACAGAAAATCGGAAAGTGGAGAATGTACCCAACCAAAGTTCCTCTAGAATAAAGATATTAGGGGATCCAAAATTCCTTAGAGGAAGTGCACAATGTATAATATTAGTACACACTTTTTACCAAAAAAATCAGACTTTCCCATGTCATTCCCAAATTCCTATACTCGTGATTGTGCCTGTGTACATTGGCCGTGCTTGTGTACACTAGACATGATTTTATAATTTATCCATGACATGTACAGAATACATTAAAATGTTCCTCTTTCCATGACTATATACTCTGGTCAAGCCCATGTATACTGGACAAGCCTATGTACTCTGGACATACTGTTTATAGAGTCCATGCCTGGGTTCATGACCGTGAACATGTACCTTGGCCATGCCTGTGTTCCTGATCAAGTTCATTACCATGTACCCAGTGGATTACATGTGGAAATTCATACTACATGTGACATGGAATGTTAAATGTGTAACACGAGATGTGATATTTTTCTATTTGTGTAAACCCTAGTTCTACAGGAGGGGACCACATAGTGTGGTTTCTTCAAACTATATGTCATGTAGTGGGGAGTTTCTAAAAAATCCCAGATTGCTTTATGCTTCTTTCCCACACCACCACCACTACCAATTATTCCAAAAAATCAACTGATAAGAATAAATCGTGGATCAAATGAGAATTTTGGTCATTGGTGACCAACTTATTTCTACCTGTATCCCATTACAATGAATCGATTTTGCACCACATCTATTGCATTCCCAAAAATGTGAATAAAAGAACTCTCGTTTTGATTCCAATCGATCCTCCATCATTCTCAAACATCACAACAACATCATAGATATAAAAAAAAAACCATGGAAGAAATATTTTGCATCAAATAATGATTGATGAATGATCATTAATATGGTATTTATCAAACCACTGGTGAAAAGGAGCAACGATGATGAAGGTAGGATGAACATGGAAAGAATGATAAAAAATATGAGAAATGAACTTTAGAAATTATTCTGGTTATCCTTGATTTTTTTTCATATATTTACAAACAAAGAGGAATAAAATTATCTAAAAAATAATAATATCATTTCCTACATTTTAGGAAGATAAATATCATTGACCCCAAATCATCTTCCAAACCACAAATAAAACTGTCAAATGGAAAAAAATATTAGATATAAGATAATAAAAAATGGGATAAAATACACAAAACAACATCATACTATGGGTTTGGATCAATCATTGAAGAATAAAATTCATGTATCATTGACATCAGTTAGATCCACAAACTTTGTTGGAGAAGACACCCCTTTGGAAATTGATTTCGATACTCAATCCAATTCATTCACCAAGATATACTCCACACTCTCCTATAAAATACCTAGGGTTACAAGGCTAACTCTAATGATTTTACATAACACAGTTTAAAAATAATAGGTTAGGTCTGGTGAAATAAATAAATAAATAAATTTTCTATCCCACCCAGGACCATACTAAAATGAACCACCTGACGTTGAAAAAGATTATGTCGCACCTATGGTACCCACTTTCAAGATATAATGATAGTCTCATATTTCCCATTTGAATCTCTATTCAATATTTATTCCATTACATTATGAAAAAATTTCATGCGTAATATAATAAATATAATATTTTTATTATATCAACACCAAGCCTCACCAGGTCTCAGAACCTCATGTTGTTTTAGAACCAGACTCAAAAAATGTTCCTTAATTCATTTAAAAGTATTAAAATAAAAAATAGGGATGTTAAAATGGTGGCCACTATATCGTGGAATATTAATAGGTGAAATGCTTAGTGTTTCCCAAATAAGCTCATCTCACCCAAGCTCCTTCCATTCTTGTTTCTTACAACATTGTTGGAATTTCCACTTAAGCTTACTATGATTTCCAACAAACCAACCAAAATATTTCATTCACTATTGTGAGAGGAATCACTACATCATGAAGAAATGTTCTATATGAGTAGTTAAGGTTTCATATAGGGTATCGTCACATTGTAGGATGATCAGAAATGATTCATGGTGCATTATTATAGCTATTTCACCACTATTGTAGGTGTTGATGTTGGGGGAGGACCAAACCATGAATCCATTGGAATATACTAATTTAATTCTCCAAAATATCACACAAACATAGATTCTACACCATGGTATTCGAATAACTGAAACATCACCCTATGCTTAGTGGAATTAGTGATAGGAAGACTATGAACCCTACTCAGCATACTAAGTTACACTACTCATACACTCTCCAAACGACCTCACACATAGTAATTTTAGAAAAATAAAGTAACAAGAAAATAAATGTGGACACACAGGATTAAAAATTTTATATTTTCATCTTAAATCCATGGGAGAACACTACAAACTTTAATTTTATCATAAAATAAAGATAATAATCAGTATAACTAAGGATAAAGTTATTAATACTTTGATATAATATAAATTATCATCAATAAATGTTCCCATAACTACTTTATATAGGTTCACAATTGTTAATGCCAGTGTTAAATCCATCTAAAAATTACAAAAATCCATCAATTGAATTTAATGTTCTTTTAAAGTGATGAAAAACTCAACCACGACAACTTGTGTACTATTCATTTCCCCTGTCCAATAAATTTAGACTAATAAGAAAGATCATTATATGTTCACAAGATTATAGTAAATGAAACCCATGTGATGAAGATTCTCTTGTCATTTCATTTACAAGGTTGCGATGAATTTCTAGATTCATTCTTCTAATAATTTGAATCTGGTTACCCTTAAAAGTCTTCAAAATTATGAAAATATATACCTTGAAGAACATTCCAAGGGATCTTTTCCGTATCCTTAAACACTTATTTATGATCACAAACTTTCTTTTGTGAAGGTAGTGCCCTCGATTGACCTCCTTCACTCAAGTCCCACTGAGAAATAGTATCTCCTCATAAATAATAGAAATTAAACATTCATAACCATGTTAGCCATATTTTTCTTACATTTTATCTTTCACATCTCTAACACTTTATCCTCATGTATATTTTATGATAAATGAAATTTTAGGTCAATATTTTTTGTTATTTTATGAAAAACAAGGTTTTGAGAAAATTGAATTATAATATGACTATCAAAGAATAACATTACTCCTTTTAGTGACCCTCCATGACCATTAACCAAGAATATTGACTAGACAAACTCTTTTAAATATTATTTAGTTTCTATATATTCTTCTTCCATTATAAATAAAGTATCCATAGGTTATAGCCTAAGAATCTGAATATCCATTGTTCTACAAAACATAAATGCAAATCACATTATGCTCTTCCATGTTTCTTAATCCCTAGTAAAACATGAATCAATGAATCCATGAAAAGAATGATCTAGAAAAACAATAACACTATATCATTTGATATATTTATGTATCAAATGATCCACTCAACAACTTCAATTCTCCCTTCCAGAGTTTGATATGAACCAGCTTACTATTTCCCCCATAAAGTCTATATCTGTTTTTGTATAAATCATCACATACTTTATGATTCTAATTGATGATACATACTATAGTATTTCATGAACTCATAATAATATTTGGATATTGGTGCATATACCTTGGATAACATGAAATGTCTATAAATGGGGGTTGAGATAGTTTTACATCCATTCAACCCACATTTCTTGATGATGTTACAGATTAATTATTTCTAGGATAACACTAGAGTACTTGATGTTTTTTCCTTTATATCCTCACCCCCAAAATTATCTTAGATTGTTCCAGATCCTTCATTTAAAATGTTCTAAAAAACTTAATATTCAAATCTTGAATCCATGATCTCTTGGGAACTACTAGAAATATATCATCCATGTAGAGTATAAATATGATTAATGTTTAATCTTCCCACAACATTTTCTAATAGAAATGTTTGGTGTAAAAACACATGAAACCATCCTTGGTCATGAAACTATTAAACTTCTAGTTCCACTATTGAGGTGCTTGTTTCATGATATAGTGGCTTTGTTTCAACATACAAGAAAATCTATTATTCAGATGGTCTTCAATAATCCTTGAGATGATTGATGTAGATATACTCCACCAATAAATTATAATGAAATAAAGTCTTAAAATTTTTATTATATAAGTTTAAACCATTAGAGTCAATAAGATTAAGTACTATATAGATGGTAGTATGCTCAACTATCAGTGAACATATTTTTATAAAACTCATTCCTTATATTGTAATCCTTTCACCACTAGTAATGCCTTATATCATCATATTTTTTATCATATTTATTCAAATAAATTCCCATTAAATCTATATTAATAACTATTTTTTTTCACTATTTAATCCATTTCCCATGTTCCATTGAACTCTAAGGACTTAATTTCGTCCTATATGTATAAATACCACTACTTCAAGTCACAGAGCATCATTTATAATTATAAGAATTCAGATTCCCTAATATCCCTAAAATGTATGAATTTAATATCAAATGTATACCTTTGGATAGGTTGTATGACTCTAAAAGGACTTACCAACTATTATTGTGACACTTATCATTCTGGTTATATAATTTTAAAGTCCCCAAATTCCTATGAAACAAATTTGAATTTCCTAATTTCCTGACATTTCCCTTCGGCCTCAATGGATATTAATAATTATATCACATTTTACACTGGTCAAACTCATGTTGGATGAATGATAATATCTGGAGTCACCAGAACATTAAATATTCTTATGATTTAATCCAAATTAACTTGTACTTTAGTATTTTCCATTTTTTGTCTCTCAACTTATGATTTATCCATGTTCTGATCCTATAAAGGTTCTTCTCATTGAAGTGAATGTTTTGAAGTATGATTATTTGATGTATGTCTTTATCCCATATCCTAAAAGAAAAATCTCTACTCACATAGCATATGATAAAATAGGATTTGGAATTTTCCTCTAGATTGTCTCTATCCTTTTCATCGATTATAGAATAGGTCAAACTTATGAATATTTTTAGGTGTTCATATTCTAGTAACATACCTGAGCAAATATACTATGGTAGAATTTGTCTGACAAGATTTTATAGACTTTTGTTTTCAAAGTACTATCTAGTGTTAATTTCATCTACACAAATGGCAAGAAATTAAATTATTATTATTTCTAAAACACTTTTGAGGAGAAAGTGAGAAAACAAGACTGCACGAACCATTACATATCATAGAATCCATACACATCATCACATCCTCCATAAGGTTCTTCCTCCATAGTGTATGATTCCTACTCATAAGCCGGGTTATAATTCCACCAGAGATTAGCATGCTGATTGTTAATCTTTGGCTGTTCAAATGAACTCGCTTCTAGACATATCTGGTTGACCACACGATCTTTCCCAAAATCAAGGACAACCCCTCTTCCCCTCTTAGTTACAGACCTTGTTTTAATTGGTTTCAGAAGGTAAGAATAATCCTTTCTCATCTTTATCTGGGCTGGGGCTAACATAACTTCTTCACACTTAAGTATCCTATGTTTTCCACCTTGCACAATATCGCTATAGGAAAGTCTGGCAATGCTTCTCACAATCTACTTGCCAATATCACCGCTTTGTAAATGTTAGTCCCAACTTTATTACCCTTGCATCCATCCTTTTTCAATAGTAGGGGATGCAGGTTAGAGTCAATCGGGGTAAGGCATTGAACCACATTTTCATGGCTCTCAAAAGCTTCCTTTCCCATTGAACCATCCTCAATCACAGCCTTATGAACACTGGACCCCTTTTGTATGCTAACAACACCACAGTCATGATTTTTACCTGAATGAGGTCCCACCTATTTTGGTAGCTGCAAGTAATCCTTGTGACCCCTCATTTGCTTCTTCTTGGTCATACCTTCCTCAAGAACCTTAGATAATCCTGGAACCTCCTCATACCCTGCACATTCTGAGCTGTTTCCATTAGGATCATAGGAAGACTCATGAGGGAGGGCCTCAATATCCAGACACTCAAAAGAGTTATGAGTTTGGACACTCCCATGATATCGTTTAATGAATATACCATAAATACTACAAACCATAATGAAATACCTTTGAATAGTGTCATGTATTATAAAAATCAACCCTTTCAAACCATCGACATATATCACCTACAATATAAAACCAAAACATATACAAAATGGAATAGAAAAAAAAACAGGTACACTAAAAATAACTAAAAAAGACAAAAACTCATAACATTCAATTTAAGTTTAACAAATTTTTTAAAACGATATCATTATATCTCAAAGAGACACTAATAAATGAGAATAGATTTCATCATATATTGTCAAAGTAAAAATAATTCCTTTTTTTTAGAAAAATTCAATATGTAATTTAATCATATCATGAAATCTATTTTGGATATTATATAATTTGTTTCAAATAAAACTAGCATGAAATGAGAAACATATATTTTCCAATTGAAGCAGTAAATTAATATCATCAAAACACATAAAAATAAAATGAAATGTGATGTCATATCAAACATCCAAAAATAACATATCACCTATTAAACATGGGTTAACCAAAAAATAAATAAAAAAAACCAATTTAAAATATAAACAAATAATATATCATTTTTTATATGTTAAAAAATAACAACTAAAAATGAAAAAATAATAAACAACATCTCATAGTTTATTAATGTCAAAAAGCTTACCAACCAAACCAAAATTAATTATTGATGGTGTGAAATAGTTATAAAATAATTTAATAAATCTCAGTAAAGTTTCAACATTATATCCAAAACCATATAAAAAGATAATAATTGTGAAAATGTAATTAAATAAGATAGTTGAAAATTTTATTTCCATACCAATGATGTATATATTTTTAGGGAAGAATATATTTATTGATATAATAAGTATTTACTATAATCCTCTAATTTGGTGTGCAGTGATTCAATTTACATGTTTTTCTATGATTCCCCTTAGTTAAATCTTTCCAACCTATAAGGAATCATTTATATATTTAGGTATCAAATTAATAAAAACAAACATTAAATCAAAAAATAAATCTCCCATATTGTGAATTGTATTTTAAACATTTTTAGATTCATAAATTTATTTATAATTATTGGTTGAATTAGGGATAAAACATTGATTTCAAGTTTTAATATCTCATTATCCTTTATTTTTCATTCTTGGGTGTAAATCATATTAATAAATTTAGTAGAGTGAAGAGTTGTTTTAATTACATCCAAGATAGTAATGTTAAATTTCATATTTTTAAAGGGACCCATGATATCTTAGTAAATTTAAATATAAAATGTTTTCTTCTATTGAGAATGTATTTGGGGAAAATAATGATGAAGATATAGATTAGGGGAAACTTGAATGATATTTTTTTTACCTTTTTTATTTGTTCATTTTTACATAATTTTTTTCCATTGAGAGAGAGTTTTCTAGTGGAACATTTACCCATTTTTTAGAATCATATAATGGTTATAGTTATATGATGTTATAAATTATAATGAAATATACATTAGTATTTTTATTCTTTAAATTTTAAATAGTGATTTTTATAAAGAAAATTACATCTTGATTTCATGAATGGTGTTTTCTAGCTATCCTTATTAAGTATTTAAGTATTTAATTATTGATTGAGTGTTATGCTGGAACTGGAGATACTAGGATTCCATTTACCTCACCCTTTACATGAGTCAAGTTTTGTATTTTAGAGGAATAATTGGGTTATTTTTGTAAGGTTAAAGATGTGTACCTTGGCCATCATGATACTTGTTTTATTTGAGATATCTTGAGCTACCTCTTTATTGATACTCTAGTTGTATTTTTAAATCAATGTTGTGATATGTCCTAAAAGTATCCTTCTGGAATTATCATTCTTACTAAAATGGATTCCTCAGAAAAACTACTACAAAATACATAAATGAATCCTAAAGTTATGGTAATTGATTTCAGAAATGAGTGTTATCAATACAATTACCAGACCCTAGAGTAATAGGTAGCCATTTTGAATTAACTTTATCATGATCTTACTATTTTAAAATTATAATCATTTTATCATGGTTATTATCCACTTTTTTGCATATAATAAAATTTTACATCTTGTACTCTTTGAGTATGTTTTATTTATCATGTCCCAAATTTCTATATATTTAGAGTCATATTGGATATCATGTCACAAGTGGTAGAAATATTTTATCCACTTGATCACCACTGGATACACAATCTATTATTCTATGATCCATGGGGATATATACCTCATATAATTATTTGATTATAAGATGGTCAATAATCTGATTATGAAAGAAACTATAAAAAACTATTTTAAATCACTCCCAGTATTCATGAATTTCTTTCCTTATGGTTTCCTAAATCCATAAATCCCTTTTTAATGGAAGATGTTTGGGATGTTAGATATATTTTAATATAAATTATCAATCATGGTCTAACCAACCACCCAATTTATTAGGTAGAAAATATATCTAATCTTTGGCTACACCATCTTATGATAATTAAAAGACCCTATGTTTGATGTGGTCTACGGTAACACTCTATTTTTTCATGTTGGAACAAACAATGTGAAACTTCTTAAGGTATTTTTATGTGTCCTCAAAAAGAAGACCATGAATTTTGGGGCGAGTTGGATGAGTCCCGATATCGGTTCAAAGTTGGTTAATTATTCAATTTATTGGATATAAATATGTTGGTACTCCACATTAGGGTAGTCCATTTTTATTGTCCTATTATTTCCTACAATGTTTTTAGGGATTTTATTAGGTTCACTCTTTTCTTCGTTTTGGTGCTCTTGAGGTTCTATAATGGGTTCCCAATATTACTTTATTTCCATACACTAGAAGGTCTAATGTGTGTGTGAAGGGAATTTTCAATTTTTTTTGAAAATTTAATGTAACTTAACATTTGAAAATATTGACATAAAATAATGATAAAATATTTTTTTTGATCTAATAAAAATATAAAGAAATAAAAACACATGAGAAAGAATAAGAAATTAAAAGAATATACTACAAAACCAAAGAAAATTGAGATGATGAAATTAAAAAATCATTAATAAAACCAATGAATAAAATATTGTGAAAAGATAAGAATACCAAAAAGAAATAAAAATAAACAAAATAAAAAAATTAATGAAAAAAATAAATTGATTTTGGATTCCTTGGTAACAACACCAAAATTTGATTAAATTTTCAAGCATGTAAAATTATTAGTTTGTTTTTTATATAATTTCCAAAGTTTTATAGGAACCCCAGGACATATCCTAATGAATCCTTAGATCAAAAAATTTTAAAAATAAATAAATTTTTGAAAATAAGAATGATTGGAATAAATGGGTTTTTTGGGTTTTAGCAATAAAGTATTAATAGTTAAATATTTAAAGAAATTGAACATTTGATGTGATGATTAAATTATGATTAACTAAGATAAATACATTTTAGATAATAATTAATTTATTTAAGGGATAGTTTTAGATCTTTTAATATTTGATTTTAAACAAACGCACCAGAAACAAAAATTACACATCAATTACTGCATGTAATAAATTATTTGTGCCGAACATCATAACCGAAACTCATCAAGGAAAAAGATGTGTATCTAAATATTATATATATATTTTTATCTTTTTGTTTGTATAAAAATATGAATTTTATATTAAATTAAAATTGTATATTCATAGGGATTTTTTCAATCAATATGATTCACACAAATTTTATTCTCGAGAAATCATTGAAAATAGAGAACGTAATACTGAATCAACCCATGAATAGATATCCCCAAACATGATCCTTTGAATAATAGAGTGACATATTAACACAAAACACAAAAAAAATAATTTCTGAAAAACATAAGACAAAAAAATATAATTACAATATCATTAAAATATTAAAAAAGAGAAGCTTGATATTACACTAAGTTCTCATCCCTAGGAGATCAGTTGGAGTTTATTACTCTAAAAATATGTGGAAGTAAATTATGAAAAAACAGGATGTCCTAATACTTTACCTCTCACCCTATAGTCTAAAATCATTTGATAATGAAATTTATGAGTGATTTTTTTTATAAATTTAATATAACATTCCACAAATAAGTCAAGAGTCTAAGGGATGAGGTGAATATTTCATGTAATACATTTATATTTAACTTTATACATACATAAGACTAATATAGGAATCAAATATTAACTTAAAATTTAGTGGATACATGAGATATTGATTTATTTATCTAATTAAAGTATAACCAGATCGATTGGAGGTCCTTATCATAATATATGGCTTATATATAGAAGGTATACCAAACATGTGTCAACCACATTTTTCTTCTCATTATGGACCTCCATTGATCCTCTAGTGGATGTATCATGATCTTGGTCCAATTGAAGAAATTGAATCTCATTTTTCAAATCATCATTTTTTTTAATTTTTGGATTATTGCACAAAATAATATTATTAAAAAACACGTATGATGTACATTTGGGACATAATATTTTCTTTTTCAGGTTTTCAATAAAATATTTCAAAATATTTTTGTAATGAAAAAATAACTTATAATGGGATACATAAAACCATAATATATATATATATATATATATATATTTCATTAATGGTTAAAATATATTATAAATCATCACATGATTAGGTTTATATTTTTTTAAAAGATACAATGATCTTTTCTTAATAACTGCCACTATATGTGGTACTTAGTAGAATTTTTAAAAAAAGCAACAACATGTTATTATTATTTTTATAATTTAAATATTATGAAGATTTTATAAAACCACCACTATATTTAAATTAAATTGATAATAATAATAATATGTTTGTGAATGATTCATTAATCACTAATAAAACAACTTCTATTTAATCACTTTTTCTGAAGGGAATATTTTATAGTGATGGATTTTAGGAGTTTTATTCCTAAAATAAACGATAGTTTTAAAGAATAAATTATTATTTGAATTGGACTATCGATGGTGTATGGAAATTCTTTGTCTTAGTTAGTAATATAGTTTTGAACATACAATTTTTTTATTTCTGTTGCACTCTTTTTGTTTACTATGTAACATTACCTGACCGACAAGGACACCACATGAGATGGAGATTATATCTAGTGGTCTACACCATGGCCACCTCAGATATCCTAAGGGATATTAACTAGAATTGAGTAGGTATATCACAAAACATGGGAGGCCTTAGACTAATGAACCTACACAACACACATATATCTACACATGATGTAAAAATAACGTGAGATAGAAAAATAAAATAACTACAATAATATAAATGCATGTAACAGATGATAATACCCCACATAGTATGAAAAGATTAGAACCAAAAATTAATGATTAAAATCAAAATATCTTGAAAGTAAACCAACCTAGAAAAATTGGGAAAGGTAAGAGACACCTAAATGCACAAATCCCAACATGAACACCGTCGCACATTAATCACCTTTGAGTGCCACTAAACTTCTACTCCACCAACACCATTTACACTATGAACATATCCAAAATAATCATAATATATATATAACATGATATGTTTTGGTGATACTTCCACGCAGGGGTTAATATATATATTCTTAGTAAGATGATCTAATAAAATGGAAAAATAGAAATATGAGTTAGATCATAACCATATAGGTAAATATAAATACCCAGATACATATTAATGATAAAGAAACCAATAAATTGGTAATACTCACTCTTCTTATACCAACTACACTAGAAATACATACCATGAGAATCCTAAATGAAACCATACTTCCCAATACAATCAAACCCTATAACATCATAAAGACTATATTGTGTGACTCATACCTCACCAAAATATGTGTAACCATCGATGGAATTCCGAAACCTAATAGAGTAACCTTACCTCATATAGTATTTATCATTGAATGATGCATTTCCAAACTCCATTGATAGAGGATCCACACACCAGTAGTGGAGAGTTCCTGTCTCTATCACCTAATAAGGTGTCCCACACATTATCTGGCCTAAGGGAGTATGAAAATGACAAAAGAATTTAAAGGATTTATGGATTGATTATTTGGGAGAGTGAAAAAATAAATCAGTATATGGGGAAACCATACCTTGTATCTAGAATATATCCACGAGATTATCAAAACCCCATTCACTTTCTTATCATCAAGATTAAACCTTGTTGTCGGACCTATAGAGTTAAAAATCAAATCCTCCCAAATTAACTTGAGAGCAACCATGAATGGAAAAACTGATATCACCTTTGTGATCAATGTGAAAAAAATTATTAGGATGAGATATTTATTTTATAGAAATCAGATTAATATGAGAAATATATAAAAAATACCATTTTGGAAAAGAAAGATCCCTGAAGAAGACTATAGTTAGACCACTTGCAAAATTTGGGTGCAGGGAGTGAAACCTATTTGTGGTAATCATAGAATAATGTAGAACCCATGAATTACATGAATATAACCTATAGTGTTTGGTCATAAAGACATGAATTGGTACATTTTACTATATAACCTTGTGTTTGAGCCATCCTACACTATTAGGCTATGCACTAGGCCCGTAACACCCATACCATGAAGGGGTTAGGCTAGGCTATGCAAGGTGGTGGGTTGCTCCAACCAATACTGAGATCCCCACAAACCTAATGGAGGGTGTGTGTTCATCTAATAATTGGGAATTTTAAAGTGAGGGGTGGGATCCCATATACCCTAGATTAAGATACCTTCAAATGATAGTATCCCTATCAGGCCCACCCCCTTCACTTCACCAACCACTGATCAACTAGACTTCACTATCTAGATGTTGGGGCCCTAAATTGTCTTTTCTATCCCCTCACCAAACCACATCACCCCTATTTCATATAACTATGCCTTGGACTACCTCCCATAATCACTTATCGATATCACCGCCAACCACTACTAGGACCAATGACCCTTTATATAATTTCAAAATAAAGAAAAATAGAGAGCGGCACAAAGAGACAAATATTTGAGATCCTAGTAATTGATGTGTGACACAAATATCATTGGAAAATGACTCTAATCTATTTCAGGGATGTATGAATCTTTCAATGGAAGGGGGATAAAGGAAATAGTGGTTGATCTTGGAAGGACATCACTACCTTCATTAATCATTGATTGGACATCACCCATCATGAAAATCATTAAAAAAAATAAAGAGATAAAAAATTTGTAATAATTATAGGTAATAAGGATTAAAAATAGAGAAACAAATTGAAATATAAAAATTCAAAACAACATTTTAAGAAAAATGAAGTAATAAAAAAATAATGATCCCTACCTCGCATTTGGATCAAAATTTACTGAGGACCAAGATCAAACTCAACTCCATTGTTGATCTCTTAAAAAATGAACTTGAAAATTTCTCCAGTTCCTCTCCCTTCTCTCGATTAGGGTTTATGTTAAAAATTAATAACCTTATCGAGAGGGTTAAGAATGTTTAAATAATATATGATGATGGTTTTTATTATTTTAATTAAAATAGTCAACAATGGATTGGTCTCGAGGCTTGATACCCACACTTAGATTATGACACCCCTTGGACAAACCCTCTTTTATAGACACAATTATGGTGTTAAATTTTTGATACAAGGATTTTTGAGGAGTTATAAGTTTTTATTCATGATCTCACATATGTAGGATAAAATTAATACATTTTTTAATATAATATATCCTAGAATATATAATTAAATTAATATTAAAATGACTTAGAAACCACCTCATAAAATTTATTTAATATTTTTTAAATATTCTTATATAATTTTTTAGTTTACTAAGACCTCCCCGATTTCAAGGATTTCTATCATATAAATTTTAACATACTAAAAAAATTAAGGATAATGAGCCCACATCTTAACTTTTTATTCCTAGTTTCTCTTTTGACGCATCCCATATTAATACCAAAAAACACACCAATGGTATCACCCTACCCCATAGGGTCCTCTATTTTTAGTTATTGATCACTATTGGGTACTCTAATAAGATATAATCATCCTTGATGTCCTACCCTCCCTATTCGATAACATGTGATGGGTTATACATGAATCTATTTAGCTAGAACATATGGAAGATGTTGTATGACTAATTGAATTATAAGGATAGTTATAGGGTATAATAAACCTCACCAACCTAGAAAAATATCCGGAATATATTGATACCTTGATCACTTGATCAATTATTTGAAAAACATACCATGAGAATACCCTTATGAGAACACAATGTTCATCCATGAACTCTAAAAGATTTTTTAATTAGTCCTAATAAGAATTTATATGAATTTTATCTATCCTAATCCACTCATAGATCAACCATACCGTCTACATCATCAACTACACCAACATTGGTCATGTAAGTGATGACTCACTGATCATTGTTTGGAATAAGGGTGTATTATAAGGTCTCTTATATAGGTCCTAAAAAGGTGACATACCGATATTAGAGTGGTAGTTATTGTTTATTGAAAATTCCACTAGAGGTTCATGATCCTCCAAGCACCATTCAAAATCAAGCACTCAATACCTCAATATATCATCAAGATCATGACTGTTCCTCTTTGGTTAGGCATTCATTTAAGGGTGGAGCACTATAATAAACCGAAGGTTATTCTTCATATACAGTTTTAATCTCATCCAAATTAAAGGTGTAAATATCTTTGGTTGGAAATGATAATCCATGGTATTTAATGGAATTAGAAGATTTTACCCACATAAATTTTTCAAGATATCTCCACTAAACTCTTATACCAAATGAGAAAGAAGTGTAATAAATTGATCAGTCAGTTGATAATTACCCAAAAAACATCATTCCTTTTTCATGAGCATATAATCCCTATCAAAAGTATGATCAATATTTCATAATACTTCTATTCTGAAACCTGAAGGGGTTAATCCAAACCCATTAGAACCTTGTTCATAACATTTACCTCCTGATAGGTGTAAAATTATTATATAAACTAATAAATTCCATGATTAATAACCAATACTAATTCGTGATATCCTAGAACATATTAATCACACCCAAATACACCCCAAGATGGAAGGGAAAAACTACCTCTGTACCTCATCACATAGCATGACTGAGATCATTTTCCACCCATAATATTAGATAACACACTCGCCACCATTATATAATCTATTTGGTTTCAAAATTGATGATATAATATCAAACATGACCTTATAGTTAATGTATACCATTTATCGCTCCCACATAAATTGAATAATTGGAGGGAAAACCACCATTGATTAATGATAAGAAACATCTCCCTCACCCCCATGGAAAATTGTGTCAAGGCCAACTACTCATCCACCACTTCCATCTGCTGAGGATGTGAATTACTACTAAGGGAATCACCCACCACATTTCCCATTCATAAAGTATATAAAATCTCAAAGTCATATAATTTTCATAACTCCAACCGATTTATTTACCTTAGGTTTATATCCAACTAAGAGAATATACACCTTATACTCTTATAGTCTATATAAAATAAGAACCACTTTCTTAGAATATAATGCATCTACTTGTTTAGGGAGAAAATTTCCACCATGATATTTAAATCATGGGATTTTAGTCATACTAATGGTTTCTTAGCTTCTTATACCCATAAGAAATCATCATCCCTATCTACATTAAGACACAACCCAATCCGGTTATAGAGTCATCACATAACACTATATTCTTAACTACTTACTCGAGTTTCCTTAGAATGTAAGGACCCAAAAATCCCTAATTCATCCCCTAAAAATATTTTTTCTATCACTTAGACAATAAGAAGGGATACCCTTATTGGGTAAGGGTTTTCATTTGAGCTTTACTCCTCAATAATTTTAAAACAAATCTATAGTAGAATCCTAAAAAACATAGGAACTTATGCACCTAAAAAACATTTTGGGGTATCTTCCAAAAAGAACTACCTTGATCTTCATTACGTCTATATCTACTCACCCTTAGAGATGAAATACCCTAAGAAGTGGAAATCATAAATCTAAAAATTAAACTTCAAGATATTTACATAGTTCCAATTATACAAAATTTTTTTTAGGATAATCCATAGATACTTTATATGATCTTTATTTTTCACTATATATACAAAAATATCATCAATGGAGCACCAAAAACCATTCCAAGAAGGGTTAAAATATACTATTAATTTGACTCATGAACACATCAGGTGTGTTCATTATAATACAAGGAATCATTAAAAACTCATTATTCCCATAACATCATATAAATGGAGTCTCTAGAATACCATTTTAATTAACACAATACTAGTGATGGATGGACTTGAGATTGATATTTGAGTACAAATTTTCTCTCTTTAGCTAGTTGAATTGGTCCTTTATCCTTGATAGAGAGTATTTGTTCTTGAATTTCACCTTATCAATCTAGTGATAGTCAATACACAGTATCAAACCTCCACCCTCAGTTTTGGAAACAACACTAGAGCTACCATGAGTAACACAATGGGTCTGATGAAAAATTTCTCTATAAGGTCATTTAGATGAACATTTATTTCCTTGAGGTTATCTGTGTCCATATAATAACCTATGAAAGGTATTTTTGTAGTCACAAGGTACAAATTATTGTATAAGTCAATCTCCGGATGATGGAGTAATCCTAGAAAATCTTGGAAAAAACATCCATATATTCCACCAAGATTAAAGGAAGTTAATCATACAAATTCTCTAATACACATTGATCCAAAATCTATAATTTATGGGGGACCAACTACAATATTCCACAGATATGCTTCACTCAACTTGACTGAAGGTATTACTCACTTAGGATGGAAAAACTTAATCTATCACATTGTAAACACACCACTCTCTGATGATAGTTCTTGATCCAAGTATGGACTGAGGATATCCATTACTTTCTATATATTAAATCATAGGGATTTAACCCAACACCTATATGGTCCCATGAAAACCTCTATTTACCAAGAACAAGCTTACATAATTGGAAGATATGGGTGAGAATGTGATCTCTTCTAGTATATGTTTCTTTTAGAATAGGTTAAGATCAAAATTATACCATTTTTATAGACCTTTAATAATAAATATAATAAAAAAATAATTAATTACACCAATATATTTATGTATAGGCACCTGTGTAGATATGAAATGGTGTATACCTTGAATCATGTTAGAAGCTTCCTAGACATAGCACTCTATTTCCTAAATTTGACCATGACCTTATCCACGAGCCCCCCAAGCCTTTAATAGAATTATTGGAGGGGGTGGATAAAGAGTAGGATTATAATTATGTACCCCAATATATTTTTGTGGTGCATTTCTATATGCCTTTTCCAATGGTCCTCCCTAAGGACCACCCTTTCCACATTTGGAGGTGCCTATTCTTGTTTCTACCTCAGAAATGGGGTTCCATATACTATATCACACCATCTTATTTATACTTTACATCAATTTAATATGTGTTTATCCATATGAATTTGTACTTAATAAGAATAAAAAACATATCCCTTTACTGATTAGATCCTCTATGTGACTATCTTATTGCCGAACCTTGAGACTTAGATTGTATATATGCGTACATTTGATATTGTGAACCTAGTGTATTCCATATAATTAATAATACTAAAAAAATATTCTTATAGAAATATTGTACAAGATTCTAGAATTATCTTTCCTTCATCTAAAAATCTCTCAATCACTAGCACTCTCTTCAAGACTCTAATATAAGTGGGGATGAATGAAAGACAACCATGGCTCAAACCTCCCTATGAAGTCCACGATCGAACATTTATGCTTAAAATAATCCATCATGAATCATATCATGATAGTACCTTTTGAGGTTGTTGAACCTAAAAATGTACTTTTTTAGTAGACATGATACCCCCTGAAGGTATAATAGCTCTTGGATATGTAACATCTTCAACGTCGTTGGGTATTATTCCCCATGAAAAGGTTCTTAAACTCTGAAAATGATGGTTCACCTAATATTTTTTCAATAACATAAAAGTACAAAAATGAATCCCTAAATCATAGATAAGTATGGATACTAAATCCACCATCTGTTTAGTAGGTGTCTAGTCTAAGAAGAAAACTTGAGTCACCACATCAAGCTTGTCCTTAGCTAATTAATGGTCAGGCTTACCTTAGAACCTAGGTTTTTAATTTTACATTAACTCATGAAGAACGCTCACACTATATGAATACTTATTATATTTGATTTAAATAATATTATACACATAAATTGGAGAGTCTTATACCTTAACTATGAGTGGAGGGTATAATTTTTGCACTACAGGTGTAGAATTTTATCCCTACTGCCCCGGTGGTGGCATCTTCTGATCAAGTCCTTAGATAGAAGAATGATTTCTCAATTAGGTGTAGATAAGAGTTCCAATAACTAGTACTTGAATTTCATTAACCTAACCTAAGATTCTATTTAGATACCATCATGGTGACATCATGTATTTGATAGAATGAATCCATGGACGTTAAATCATATATGGTAAGATGACTCAAAAAACAATCGAGAACCAATAAATGACCACTATATGATGATTGTTTCGTCATATTCATACCCTAGAGACAATTATTTAATATATTGAGTAAACTAATAGGTTATAAATACCTAGTGAATAGATATTTTAGTCATTACACTAACATCGGGTTCCCTGATTTTAAATTTAAACTCATGAACCTTATACATAATTTCCCTAACTTCCTAAACCAATCCTAACGTAACTCTTATCTCCAAAATCCATTTCTAAGACAAACCAACTCTAATACCACTATGAATTGAACTATCCCATTGGGACCATTATTGGGCCAGTGGTTATGTCATGTTTTCATCCTCAAACCTACCTCCAAATGTACAGGGGATGGTGACTAGGACCAAGTTGTTATATCACACAACATGGGTGGAATTAGCCCAATGAACTTTCATAACACACATATCTATATACAGTATATTAAAATAATAAAAGATATAAAAATAAACCATTTATAATAATATAAATGCATGTGTTACATGCTAATCATCCAAATAGTATGGTAAGAGTATAACCACAAAGTAATAGAGAAAAAGTTTAATATCCTAAAAATAAACCAACCTATAAGAAATGAGAAGGGTAAAAGAATCATCGACACATAACCCCTAAAATAAATATATCCCTACATCTATCATGTCCAAGAACCACTAATACCCTTCTCTATAAACAACATTTCCACCACGAACACCAAAAAATTGCTCCTCATTAATATAATTCATGGCACACATTGGTGACATTTCCATACATCAGTGAGTATATGCATACCCTATAAGATTACTCATAAATCTCAATGGATAAATAAAAAGTACAGTTAACTCAGAAAAAATAGGTAAAGATAACTATCCTAATATTATTTAGAGATTGAAAATTTTAAATATAATCAATTCTCACTCTTCATATCATAACTACACTTGGAATCCACACATTGAGCAACCTTAAGTAAGGAAAGACACTTAGCCCAATAGAAACCCACATCACCTCCCAAAACATATAGTAGGTGGACCAAAACATAGTGAAGTTTATGTAATATTATAGGGAGTGAAAAAAACCAATGGAAAACTTTTTCCTTATAGAGTATTACTCATAGAATGTGGGATTACATAACTTTATAGATAAAGGTCCCATGTCCTGATTGTGTGGGAGTTCCCAACACTATCAGTCACATAAGTAATCTATTATTTATCAGACCTAAGGGATTACAAAACCCATACATGAATTTTGAGTACCCATACATAATGTATTTGGGGGATTACCATACTCTATAGGTATATGGGGGACCTATTCCCTATATCTAACATGTAGTCTGGAAAGTACCAAAATCCCATGCATGCTTTGATCATCATGATAAAACATTATCATTCACCCAATAAAGGTAAAACCTAAATCTATATAAATCACCTAAGAACATCCTTAAATGGGAAAAAATATTTCATCACCATGATCTATATTTAAACACACCCTGAATAGACTACTAATTTTTTTAAAACCAATAAATAATGAGAAATCCACAAAAAAGCGCCACATATGCAAAGAACATGCCATGTGGTCGCCTTTAGGTGTTCCAAAAATCATGTCAGTGTGGAGGGGGAGTTAAAAACACATGTGAGGCATGTTGTAACATTATATAATATGAATATAATGTAGAACCTCCTATGATAGCTAAGGAATACTTGATTTGATATTCTTCACTATACACCGAGTCCTGTACTGGGTTGCACGCTACCTGCCCCATAAAGGGGTTTAGGCAAAGATTAGTACACGAGTGGGTAGATCCCAATAGTTCCAAGTTATTACCTTCCATATTGTGAAATAGTTTCTATACGATCGTGGGGTGCTGACCAATACATCCTACCCTACACTAAATCTACATCACAACATACATAAAATGGCCATTAAATTTAATTTATTGACTATTATTCCATCTTCCCCCATTGCTCACAGGATAGGTCCACCAACCAACTCCATTTGTGGCTGACCACACCACTTTAACCCAAAAATTGGAACCATTACTTGGGTATCCTCCACCCATTTCCTATTAAAACTATCACATTCCATTATTAGGGATGAAAAATCATTAGCCATTCATGTAAAATAAAATAAGAGAGTGAGAGGGAATGTTATAGTTGGTAGGGATCCTAACAACCCATAAATTACCCAACCTTTCGTGCCTTAAAGTTTTTAGCTAAACTATAGAGGAATGTTTCTCAATAGAGAAGGGGTGTTGGGGAATAATATATGGCCTTGGTCACCCACCACAATATTTATTTTTCATCAAATTTCCATTTCCCATCATGAAAATCATAAAAAATCAGGTGGATAAAAATCACCAATAATCCTAGGTCATGAGGATTGAGAGTCAGGAAAAAATTGAAATCTATTGATGTAATATAAAAATTTATGAAATAGAGAAAGAATGAAAAAATGTTCCCTAACTCACATTTGAATTGATGTTCAATGCAGACCATGATAACACTGAGATATTTTTTCAATGTCCACAAGAAATACACACATCATATTTTCCAATTACACTCGTATATCTTAATTAGGGTTTGTGTTAGTGATGAATACCACTATTCTCGAGGGTAAATATATTCAAATAAGGTCGGATTACTGTTTTTGTATTTTTATTAGAATAATCGATATGGGCCTGGTCTCTCAGCCTATTATCCACACTAAGATTATATCACCCCTATTTGAAAACTCATATCCTAGATTGAACGATATTTAAGAATTCTAATATATGGATTTATTAATATAATTTAAGTATTTCTTCATGATTACGTATATATAGATTAAAATTAATATTTTTTTAATATAATATATTCTAGAATCCATAATTTAGTTAATATGAAAACAACTTAGATACTACCTCCTAAAACTATTATTTATTATTTTCAAAAGGTTCAAATGGAAATTTTGGTGTTTCTACACTATGTTTACTTTAAAATGGGTTATTTAACGTTTTTTATTATATATTAAATGAAAAATATACATTCCTAATTATATGTAATTATATAATTATTATAATAAGAAATAACTCCTTAATAATGATTATATATATCCCTTAACAAAAAGTTCAATCCATTGGTGATAAGAGAACATTCTTGAGAGTTTTTGGTTGGCTGAATTGGTTATCTAGGGGAATTCATCAAAAAAATTGTATTATGACCCTTATTTAAAAGTTTAGTATTGGGAATATTGATAAGTATGGAAATTATGATGGACTAAACTGTATATATTCCAATAAAAATTCATATATGACCTCCTTTTTGGAAAACATTCGGTTGTGAGGTAGTTTTATTAAGACAAGTGATCATAGGATCCATTTCAGGATGTTTTTTTGTTATTTACTATATGTGTTTTCTCCTATAATGGCTTATGAGGAGTAGTGTACTCATGATTCATGTTATAAATTTGAAAAAATTAAATGAATATCAATTGAATTGTTTCTATTGATTCAATCTAATAGATTTTTCTGAAAGTAGTTTCAAATGTGTTTGTCTCAGTGGAAAACTCAGGGGGGGGGGGGGTGAATTTAGTTTCCAATTAAAAATTTATGTTTAAAATATTTTAAACATAAATCCACAATTTTGATTAATTTCCAAGTAACCTAAAATTATAAAATTATATAATTTTATCATTTAAAAAGTTTCTATAAATAGTGATCAAGGTTAAAATAAAGTTAGTTTAAAACATTTTTATGTTTTGAAACAATTTTATGAAAATAAAACTCAATATATATAAAACTTAAAGTAAACATTGAGAGTAAGGATTTTCTATATAATTGAGTAAAGTGATAAAAATATTTTTAGAGAATATAGTATAAGAGAACATATAATAAACACAGTGAAAAAAATATTGCGTTTAGTCTCAGGATGTGACCTAATCCCCTCTACTTGGAAATCACCTACTACTATGCAGTTTATTATAAAATAAACTAATCCAAAACTGGTATTAAGTTTTATAAAAACACACAATATTTCATAGTCTTCACAAATCTTCTTCTATAGTTTTAAGTAGGAGAAATAAATGATAAATAAACTAGAGAGAGTGACTTTCACCCTCCAATTCTGTAGAGGAGATGGTGCTACATAAAAAATGTACAATAAATTTACACATCTCAAAAATAAATGAAATAGATTAAGAGAAGGAAAATATTCTATGCATTAGAGTTTGTTGTTTTGTTTTTTATTTAGTTAGGTATTATCTTCTCATATTACTATTTTAATTTTAAATTGGTGTGTGAATATTTTCATTTGTTCTCATATTAATTTTCAAATTTTAGGTGATAATAGAGTGCCATATATGTTCATAATAGATTAAATGTTATTCGTTTGCATTCAAGAATAATTTTGAGGTCCTTATATTGATGTGAGTAAGTCGATCTCTCTATTTATTGTCAAGAGTCTTTGATATTTTAAAGTATTTCTTAAAAAACTATCTATTGAGAAATAATCATGAAGATCCTCATATTTTGACAAAAAAATAAAAATCATTAAATTCTTATAATGAAATTTAATTCTATATAAAAAATTATTTGGATTAGTATTAATAAAATAATATTATAATGATTAACTTTAGTTATGATCATTTGAAAGTACCACATATGCAATAATGGTTATTTCGAATTTCCATGCCAATAGCCATGTCAACATCAATAGTTTCTTCCACACTATAATTTTTAATCCAATAGTTTATTTCATTTTGACTTATTTTTAATGATCCTTTCATTTGGTCAAAAAATCACTAGTTTACTTTGTGGTATTTCTAATAGTTTCATGGTCACTTTGATTTTTCTTTATAATTAAAATTGATTATACAGACAATCCAACTGGATATGTAGTTGATCTATTTTTAACATTATAGTCATTACATTATAATGAATTTTGATGTTTATTGATATTCATCATTCAGTAAATTTATTTATCTTGGTCAGTTGGTGTGTTTTCTCTTTGGTCAATCAGATTAATCAAGCAGCCGACTGGTTATACTGTGCGGTCAATTCTAGACTCAACAAAAAATTCATACTTTTCTAGATACTGAAGTTACTTTCATAAAATATAAAATATATTATAATTAAACTTAACATGATATTTTATTATTAAAATAAAAAATTTATATACTATTCCAATAATATCAAAATTTTTTATGATAAAAAACCAGGGCATAATTTTTTATTCAAAGAATTAAAGATAAAGCATTATGATCTTCTTAAGCAACTGATAGTGAGAAAAAAATCAACTAAAACTGATATTTTTTAATCTCCCTTATGAAATCATACTATAATACCATACATTGTACTATCCCTTTGTGATTATCGAAAATAAATCATAATGTGTTAAATAAAAGAGAAATGATGTAGGAAACAAAATAAAGAGAACAACACAATAATAAAAAATTGATATTTCATTAAATATTCAAGAATATAACATATTACCAATAATAGTCTAATCAGGGTATGAATTTTAAGGTTTTGGGGATTATAAGGGTTAATGAGATACTTCCCTTTTCTAATATTAGGTGTACGAGTAGGAGGATGAGAAGAATTAGGAGGTCATAGATTGTTGATTCTTTTGAAAATAGGAATTATATAACCATGTTCATGGGAAAGAGTGAGACCAAAAGGTCTGGTTAGAGGAATTTGTGATGTAGATGTTGGAATAGAAGCATCAAAAATAGATTTTTGGATAAGAGTGATAGAAACTTGAGGTCAGGGAAGAGAAGAATGAGCTAACATAGGAGCATTAGTAACTTACATGTATGAATCTAAAATCCTTGTGATATCATCCACAACTATAGCTACTTAGTCTATCTCTCAAATAACCTCATCCTTTTTTTGAAATAACTTGATTCTGTAGAGAATTCACTGCCAATAAACTCTCCACTATGGATTTTAATAAAGTTATCAGAGGTTTCATATTCAAGTCTCCATCTAATTACTAAAATCAAATTTTAAAAGCTACTTTGGGGAAAATATATTTTAGATAATAACCTATTACACCATTTATTGTATTCTTATCCTTATAAGGCTTGGTTTCTTCTAATTTAATCAAATAAAATTTATTCTCTCAATGAGAAAAAATATCCATTTGAACTTGATTTCTTAAATATTTCACACTAGCTATAAAATTCTAAATCTCTTTATAGATCATATTTTGAAACAAGTTTTCATCAACTAAAACTAAAAAAGTGGTAGGAGGAGTTGAAGATGAGGTTGAGGGTTTGAAAGGGTTATATATAGAAACCTTTTATCCATGGTATCCATCATTTCAGTATGATATACATACATGGCTCCCATGTGGCTTCTAAAACATGCCAATTCAATATAGAAAGATCTAGATTCTTGGTTCATATGATCTAACTTGATAAATAACTATAGAAAAATATAAGAAACAACCTTTTAAATAGTGAATACAATATATTATTTTCTATCAATATTATTAGAAAAAATAATACTCAAGAATATTTTATTCAAATTATTTAGAAGTTCATTGTTAAACTGAATGATATTTATAGAAGTGAGTTATTAAATAGAGATAGATAAAGGTCTAGGATGTTAATATGTAGAATCTATAACTTGGGGAGAATCAAATTTAGGGAGGAAATCATAAACATGATTAGAAGAATGATAACTAAGATCATGAATCTATCTCCATGATTATTCTTTAGGTGAGACGACCCTATGGGGTCTCTCAATTTCCTTCAAAGAGGCCTCATATTATTCAATACAATCATCAATGGCCACAACCACACTTCTAGTAGAATATTCATAAACATTCTTGTCTATACAAATGTTATCAAAAACAAATTTTAGAGATAGAGGGGTAGCTAAAAACATCAATAGATATTAATTAGAGAAAGGTCTCACTAGTCTCTCTAAAATAGGTGTAAAAAGATGATTTGTTTGTAATGATATTACTACTTATTATTTCCTTGATACAACAAAAATTTAATCGTCTTTATGATTTCCTTCTAGATTAGGAGGTTTATCATCATCATTATTATAATAATTATCCTCATTATATTTTCCATCCTCATCATCCTTATTATCATAATCACCTTTCTTAACTTCTTTATAATCTTCCCTATCCTTCTATCTATTTAAAACTCATGGAGAATTACACCCAAATCAAAGAAAATGTTATATATAGGGGAATATTATTCATAAGGTAAGGAATAAAAAATGGGAGCTCCTCCTATTTTATACATATGTGGAATATCCACTGGTATAGGGTCCATATCTTTATCACATTAAAAATATGTAAGAGTAGGTCCAAACACAATTAACCTTAGATCTCACTCCTCCTTAAGAGATGTATCTTCTCTTTCTGATTCTTTCATTAGAGATATATATGGCACTTTTTCATCTCCTTCCAAAACATCTGGAATCCTATGCACTTCATGAGAATAAATAATTTCTTTTATCATTGATTATATCTCAACATGAACTTTAAGAACATGAGTCCTTTAAAATATTTAAACAAAGTATTTTCTATCTTATTCATTCAAATAAACAAGAGACAATATGTATTATTAATTATAAGAATATTTGGTCTCAATGATCTAATATGGTTTAAAACAAGGGTCATTTAATTCTCTTAACCTATAGGGAAGTGAAACTGGATTGAACTTCTCATTCAACATGTCCTCATTATCTTTCCACATCCTTTTTTGAGGATTCCAGCTAATTTTCACTATTTTAAAAGTAATCTACCTTAAAAAGACACAACTTACAAAACAATACTTTTAACACCTAAATGAACTATGTTTCTCTATTCCATTAATATAGAAATGAATTTCATGTAAGGAAGATTTATGGATCCAGAACATGGTTTAGTGAACTAATATATATGTCTCATTAATAAAGTAGGAAGATTAATATGAATTAAATGAACCATAATATATAAAAATAACATGTCCCTATAACTTATAGAACTAAAATATACATTACTTGAGAAGATATAATACTAAATAAACTTCAACAAGATCCTACACTTTGTAATAAGATCATTCAGAACTAGTCTTCTGATGGTTATGTCATCAGTTAGTTCCTCCAAAAAAATTCAAATTTTGAATTGATGATGTTTTATAATGTATTATAATTGGTTGTCCTTATATTCTACAATTTTAAAGACACTTATATAGTCACCCCAAAAATTCAAATAAAACATGAATTCATGACCATCAAAAATTGTTCAAATTACATCCTCTCACTCCCCAATTTTAAACACCATGTTTGGATAGAACTACCTTATAAGGTGTATATTAAAAGGTTCATTTCCATGTAAAAACAAATTTTTTAAGTTCTAATGAAGAATATATCTCCATAGAAAATATTTTCTGGTCCAAAACTATTCAATGCTGAATTCTCTTTTAGCTACAACTTTACTTTGTAATAGATCTAGTTTTAAAAGCTTCATTGACTTTCTCAAACTAGATTTATTTTCACTTAGATGATTTCTGATAATATTATATAGAATATATATTTATATTTACTGAGAATATTTTGAAATTCAATATGGTATCTATGGATTCGATGATGTTTAAGAAAGAGGGTTCAAAAAGAGGGCTTGATTTGGGTTAGGAAAGGTGTTTCCATTTGATTCTGATTTGACCGATTACTCATTTAGATATTTTAATTATATAGTAACATGTAGGAATTAAAAACATAAATTTAATACTTTTATAAAATCAATATGAAATATTTTAAAGTTAAATAGTTCAATATAATACTTGATAAAGGTAGAACAAATATCTTAATAAAAATTCTGAAAATAATATTAAAATATTTCAAAAAAAATCATCATATTTATTCATACATAATTAATGATTGATATATATCATTCTATCATAATTTATTGGATTTATGAATATGGCAACAATTTGATGTTCTATGCTAATAAATCTAGGAGAGATATATCCTTTTTGAAAATTACTTCTCAAAAAATGATGTCATATATCAATGTTCTTTTTTCTAGAATGTGATACTGCATTCTTAGAAATATTTATCACTCTTTTATTATCATAGTTTATAGTTTCATGTATAAATTGATATTTTTAGTCCAATGAAATGTGTTTCATACACAAAATCAATTCCCAACAACTACCTATAGCTATGTACCCAACTTCAATAGCTGATAATGCAGCAAAATTATATCTATTTATATGCCATGAATGTAAAGGCTTATAAAAAAGGCGAAATTTTCCATAATATATTTATCTATATAACTTGAAATCACAAAAATCTATATATGAATAATTAACTATTTCAAATGCCTATCCTCTTAAATAAAAAAATCCTTAGTTGGTTGTATTTTTGATGTATTTGAAAATTATTTTCAAAATACCTAAATGAGATTCTTTTGGATTTTATTAAAATTGGGTATGCATACACACACTAAATATAATATCAGGTCATCTTGCAGTTAAGTATAGTAAAATTACATTTATGACTCAATAAGTGGGTTAATTAACTTGTTTCCCAGTTTTATAAAGATTTAATTCATTTCCTGTACTCATGGGAGTATCAGTACCTTTATTACTACCCATACTAAATGTTTCTAATATATATTAAGTGAACCTAGTTTGATTTATGATAATTCCTTCTCTGTTTTGAAAAATCTAAATACCAAGGAACAATTTTCGTTCACTTATCAAACCAATTTCAAATTCATTTTGAAACATCTTTGAAAATTTAGTACACAAAGAGTATTTTGATGATCCAAAAATAAAATAATTAATATATATTTTTACTAATAAAAAATATTTTGAAATACTCGTAATAAATAAAATAGGATCATATATTCCATTAGAAAAATCTTTAGAAATTAAAAATGATCTAATCCTATAATTCTATGATCTAGTATCTTGTTTTAAACCATATAAATATTTAATTAATTCAAATACATGATTTTGGAATTGAGGGCATTGAAATATATGGGATTGATAAAAAAATATCTAATTATATAACCATTTATTATTTCACTCTTGACATTCATCGGATATAATACAAAATTTAAACGTACATTATAGGAAAGATATATTCTAATAACTTCATGTATTGCAACTTCTTCCAAGTTTTCCTCATATTGAATACCTTCATATTAACTATATATTTTTGAAACCAATCTATGTTTATTTCTAATTATAGTGTCTGACTCATCTACTTTATTCCTAAACACCCATTTAGTGCCAATGGCTAGGTAGTAATTATGTATTTCTACTAGTTCATAGACATTATTTTGTTAAACTTTTGTCATATCCTCTTGCATTTACATTAATCATAATACATTATTAATTTTTTATTTGATGTTATAAGGTTCAAAATTTGAAAAAAAGTCTTTATATTCAACCTTATTTCTAAGAAAATATCCAATATGTGTTCCTTTATCTAGGTCTCCTAGAACCACATCTAATGAATGGTCTCTATGGGTATTAATATCTCTAGGAATAAAACTATTTTACACTACATTTTATTATATAGGTTCATGTTTAACTAATTATATGGTGGGTGATTTTTATAGGTTTCATATAACTATAACAAGGATTATAATTGATATTTAGATGGTAATGATAATCCTAATAGTTCTTTAGAGAAGTCTTAGAATCATGTGGTTCTATTTCATTATATTTTACATGTATAGATTCTACCATAATATTAGACCTTTTATTAAACACCCTATATTATTTACTGGATGCTGAATATACATATAAAATTAATTCATTACTTTTTGATGAATGTTTTTTTGAATTATCTTTTATATTGAGTATAAATATTTTACAACAGAAAACTATAATGTAATTAAATTTTAATTTTATACAATTATCTAAATCATACAAGATTTTGTTTAAAAGTGGTATAACTAGTCATATATTAGTAAAATATATTCCTATATTCAGAACCTATATCCAAAAGTAAAAAGTATGATCATACTAATTTAGTATAGTACGCTAAATTTCATGAAGGGTTTGCTTTCTTCTTTCTACTACACTGGTCTTCTATGAGGTTATATAAGTAGAAAATTTGTGATTGTATCCATGTTCTGAGTATAAATATTTAAAGTCTCATTTTTCAAACTCATTACCATGATCACTAATCAAGGTCTTAATCATAATCCCACTAATATTTTTTATAGATTTTTCATACTTGGAAAAATTGGAAAAATTATTAATTTTGTGAGATAAAATGAATACCCAAGTGTATCTAGAAAAGTCATCCACTAGAACATAATCACAATGATTGCCACTTAAGCTAGGAAATATAAAAGGTTAATAAAAATTTATGTGAATAAACTATAGGTGTTGAGAAGTTGAAAGGTATTTCTTTGGTATGAAATAGATTTTATATTTTTTACCTTTTTGACATGGGTTATAGACTTTATCTGTTTGAAATCATAGATTAGGTAGATCCTTGACTAATCATTTCATAGCTATCTTTTTAAGTGAGTGTTGGTTTCAATGTCCTAGTATCCTATTCCAAATCCAACATTCTTTATGAAAGGAACTTAAAAAAGAAATATTTTTAGGAAATAATGAATTAAAATCAATATCATAAGAATTTTACTTACACAAGGTAGTAAAAAGTAAAGTATACTTGGAATCATAAATTTTTCAAGAATTATTTTCAACTTTAACATGGAATCCATCATCACATAATTGTGAGACGATAAAAGGATTATATTTTAATCCACCTAGAAATAAAACCTTAGAAATAAAAACAATGTTAGAGTTATCAATTTGACCGAGTCTAATTATTTTTCCCTTGGAGTTATCACCAAAAGTGATATGTCCACCATTTACATTGACAATGTTCCTTATGCTTGATTAGTCCCCTGTCATGTGTCTTGAACATCCACTATCAAGATACCATAGATTCTTATTGTTACTATTTAAGAAGATTTACTACATCAATATTTATAAAAGTAATGATTTTGGCACCCATATTTTATTAGGTCCAGAAATATTAGTACTATGAGATTTATGAATACAATTTTGTTTCATTGATTTTACATAAATATATATTAGACTTTTATAAATAAAACGTCATTAGGTCTAAAAGAATAATAAAAACTTACATATTTTGTAGATCTATATTTAAAAGTAAATTTTTTCTTATAAATTTTTCTCTTTCCATGTTGGTAACCAATTCTAGTAGTATATTTAAGAGTGTTTTTCCAACGAAGAATCATAGTAAGAGTTTCTATAAATTTTTTTATTCTTTATAGATCATTTTTCAATTATTTATTAGACATTTTATGTACATTTTTTTTAAATACTTGAGCATTGTTGGTTTTTTATACAGCAATATTGGATTTAAAGCGAACTATTAAATATTGAATTTTCTTTAAAATTTTATGTTTATCTTTTAGTTCATTAAAAATATCATATAAAATATTAAAATTTTATAATAAATCACCACTGTATTTATTATCATAATTTTTTATACTTAGAAATATTTTAAATATGAACAAGAGACACTAAAAAGATATTTGATACTTTAGATGTGTTTTCCATAAATCACATGTTGGATATATCATTTTTATCATCAATAATCGAGTCATAATCACTTAAAATATTCTTAGAGGTGATCTAGGTGGGTTTAATATCCCTTTTATATTTTTTACCTTTTACCTGAAACTTTGTTATTATATTTTATCTTTTTGAAATTATATTTGATGTGTTCTTTTCTTTTACACTCATATAAAGTTATCTCATAAGTGGAATTATCATTTTTCTACTCTTTTACCTAATTTATATTATTTATATATTTACGTATATAATTTTGTTTCTTAAAGAATTTCCTTTTTCATAAAGAAATGATTGAATTTTCTGTCTTGGTGATCCATTTACTCATCACTATATGAGGGTGATTCATCAAATATGGAACTATCATCTTTGATTTTATCTTTTAGATTTGAGTCATTAGTCATGAAGGCTATCAAATTCCTCTTGGTTTCATTTTCATATTCTTGATTTAATTTTAGTTTCTACTAATATATCATAAGTTATCCAATTAGTTCCTTCAATTATAGTGTACTTATGTCACATGATTCTTCTATGGAAATTGAGGCCTCTCTCCACTTATCATGTAGACATCTCAAAAGTCGCATAATATGATCATCATCAGTAACTTTCTTTCCAAGTGCATGTATGATGTTGCTAAGTTCGTTAATCCTAAGATACATACAAAAAAATTTATACCTAAGAATTCATTTTTGATGTATATTATTCTATAGTATAAGTATTTAAACTCATTTCTTCTAAATATTATGTTCCCTTAAGATATATAGAAAGTGAATCCCAAAGTTAAAAAGTAGTAGAACAATAAAATATTGTATTAAATTAATATTCACCTAAAGAATATTAAAAATCATTCATAGATTTATATGTTTAATTATAAGGCTCCTTTATGGAATTAGTTAATTTACCACTAGAAGATTTGGGGTTTTAATATTTATCCTTAATAACAATCCAAATATCAAAGACCATGATCTCGATATGAATTTTCATCTTAATTTTATTTTTTTATCATAGGTAGTTGCATTAAAATAACGAGGATGATTAGTGATGATTCATTTTATTATATTATTATCCATAAAGATATAAATTTAGATTTAACAAAAAATTTAAGTTCTTTTTATAAAACAAGATTTTATTAGAATGTATTTATAAAGAGATATAATAACAAATGTCAGTCCTAGTGGACAACTCAATAGGGGGGGGGGGTGAATTGATTTTCGAGTTAAAATTTTAACTTAACAGATTCAAAACATAAATACTCCAAATTTTATAAAATACCCAGTTATATTAAATTATAGAAATATATAATATTACTCTTTAAAAAACTCACTAAAGTGGAATTAAGGCTACAAAAACATGTTAAAAACCATTTTATCTTTTGAAAATATTTTAATATGATAAAAAAACACAAACTAAAGTAAACTATTAGAGTAATGTTTTATTATATAGTTTCCAAAATAGATATTGATAATATCAAAAAATACATTATAAAAAACCTGATAATAAACATAGAATTAATAAATATGGGGTTCATTCTCAATCAAAAACCTAGTCCCCTACATTTAGAAATCACCCACTATTAATTAATAAATTATAATTAAAACCAACCAACAACCTATATTGAGTTTTGAAAAAGAACACAAGGATTTCCAATATTCACCAAGCCTCTTCCAAAATTATATATGGGTGAAATAAACGGTAAATAAATGAGAGAGAGTGTCTTGAAATATCCACTTCATTACATGAGTTGGTGATATAAAATAAATTGTACGACATACACACATAACTTGAAAATAAATAAAATTGAGTAAGAGAAGGAAATGAGTGTGGTGTTGTATAGTATGTTGTTATATTTATTATTTAGGTAGTTTTTATCTTCTCATAGTTTCCTTTTTATTTTAAATAGCCCTATAATGATGTTCAATGTCTCTCAAATTATTTTATTAAAGTTCAAGTGAGTATAAAGTGTCACCAACATTCAACACAAAGTAAATTTTATTTATTTTTTGTTCAGTAATAATTGTGATATCTTTGTGTTCACATGAGTATTTCCATCTCTATCTTTCCCTAAATGCATCTTTGATATTTTAAATTCATTTTCTAAAAATTATCCAATTATAAATGATTATGAAGATCCTTATATATTGATAGTAAATTTTTGATCATTATATAATTCTAAGGAAACTTAATTCTTCATTAGGAAGTAGTTATATTAGTATTAAAAAAATAATAATATAATTATTACCAATAATTAATGTCATTTTAAAGTTCAACATCAACATTTATGACTATTCCACTTTGCAATGTTAGCATCCACGTCAGCATCGATAGTTTCTTTCACATTGGGATGATCTAATATTCTGTATGGTCAAATATTTGTTCTTACGATCATTTTGTTTGTACATGAGGTCGATCAATTTATAGTTTGAGTTAATCTAATACTTTATCATATTCTAACTTCTTTATCATAGTTGCTTCTTTTTTTTTCAAATGGTTAATCTTTTACTTTTCATGATTTCTGATAGTTGTGTGGTCTCTTTGATTTTTCATTACATGTTAAATTTCTCATGCAGTCAATCTCACTTTATGTGTTTTTGACCTCAATTTATAATTTAGGTAGGTTAATTATGAATAATACAAAAATAGATTTAGTTACACCATTCGATCGATTGATTTGTCTGTTTACTTTTTATATGTTCTCCATGGCCAATTAGATTAATTGTATGGTCGATTTCAAATATTGTGCGGTAAATTCCAGTATTATCTAAATAATTATACTTTTACAGAAACGAAATTTACTTTCATAAATAATAAAATAGATTTTTATTAACATTAAAATAATTGTTTGATTATTAAAATAAGGAATTTTTGGAATAATCTAACAAAATGTTTTGGAAACTTTTTTGTTATGGAAATAATTTTGTCAAAATTATTTATAATTACTTGTGTGATAATTGATTTTTTTACGGATTAATCAATAAAATTAGAGAAGATACAATTATACATATAATAAAAATCTTTGATTTTATGTTTAAAAAATTTGGTGACATAGGAGGATGAAATTTTTATATAGTGCCTCATTTGCCTTTTGTTCTTAATTCATTATAAAAATGCCTCTACATAGATACCCTATTCATGAGAGATGATATAGGAATGGGGAACGTAATCCTAAACTAATGAGTTCATTTAGTGATGTTTTAGAATTAACACTTTATTTCATAGAAAATTATACATGTTTCTTAATTCAACCTAATTTTGAATTTTATGGATTAATTCAGAATTGGAATAAAATAAATGGGTGAATATTTTAATTTATTTAATTTATTGATATACAGGAAGTGGAAGGATCATAAAAGATTTTTTTTAGGTTGAAATTTAAAAACTACTAAGAGCCCCAACTTTTTATGATTAACACATCATACATTAGGTCTAGATCACTATATGTGCTCAAAATTGAGATACAACATTGAAAAGAAAATTCTATGGGAATTAAATGTAAAAGAAAAATTAGTAGTCAATTCTACCTCACATGGTAACTCAAAAAATAATCAAATCATGGATTTAGTAGGTATTTATTTCATGGTAGACCATTAGTTTTAATTTTTTATGGTGATCTTATATAATAGTACATTGGAAAAAAATCCATATATGTTTTAAATATGGGAGGCTAACATAATATACTCTACACATAAAATCCTTACATGATACTTATTAGGAAAATAAAATCCATTCAATGATTTATGACTAATAAATTTTAGATAGTGTATAATGGAGTTTAGTGTAAGAAAATTTGAATCAATATACACTTTATCAAGTAAACCTAATCCAATTTTATACAAAACTCTTTATTAACATAGCTTCAATAAGAACACTATATATATATATATATCCAATTTCCAATATAATGTGACACTAAAATATTATAAAGGATCCAAATCAAAATGTAAGCCCCACTAAAAGTATTAAAAGTTGTGAAATTCTATTTGGGGAGACAATGACAAGCACCATCAAAATTGGAATCAAACACTTCCATAACCTCCAATGTAGCCTTTGTTCACTTATCAATTCCATATTACCATCCAATTATGATTGTATTATTAATATTATACTACCTAAATTTAAATATAGAAAGAGTAAAACCATGATCAAGTAGATTCCCAATTCTACAGATAATCATGTGTGGATTTATATATGATAAGTTGAAGCTAAAATAATCTTCATACACAATGTATAACCAAATCTGTAAAGAGAGAAAAAAATATGATTAATGGAACATGATTTAGGATAGAGAAATATGGTTTAGATCATGGATGTGAAGTGTTTATAAAAAACTATTGGAAGGATCCTAAACTCTATGTGGATATAATATAGGGAATCCCATTCACATATGGGGACATCAATAAGGAAAGAGAGGATTATTTAAGGAGTTGGCAATCTTTACCTTCAGAAGATTTTTGTTCATGCATCATTTTATTACATTGTGTTAGGAAATATTCTCATGTCCAAAAACCATCATATATAGGGATAAACCCATTTTCAATTATTTATTTCTCATGGAAGGGATTTTTTTATTCTTAAGTTATAATAAACTTCTATAATTTTTCTTATATTTATTGATCTTAGTGTTCAATATTTTTTGTTTATGATTGATATACCAATGTTATTAGTTATAATCATCTAAAAATTATTATTTTTTTAATTAATCCAATATATATCTATATTTATTTGATCATAGTTGTATATGATAATGAACATGTGATAAAGTGGTGAAGTTCTTGTAAAAATATAGTATGTGTTTGGGAGGTTGGTCCCCATTCTTAGTTTCTCTGGATCGCCCTATTCCAATTAGAAGTTTCACAAGTGATTGAAGGTGAGTTCACTATTAAATAATTAGGTGAGGGTATACTACTCCCCCATACACATAAAAATAAGGCAATCCTTATAGTAATAATTTAAATTTTTAAACTCACCAAAACTAACAACTAGCGGTGGGAGGTGTATGATTGTGGGTATTCTCATTAATTAGTAGTTAGAATGAACATTTATCATTTTAGAAGCTATGATAATATAATAACTAAAAATATTAACCCAGAATAAATCATTGATCTCTCATATAATATTTTATTCAACTTATTTATTACTATGTAGTTACAAATAGATTAAAAAAACCCCGTTTACATTAATGTATACATCATGACCCATAGGAATATGCTAAACTCCATGAAGACATTATGAGGTTCCCACTATAACCTATTATAACATTTTATAAAATATATTTTTATTACACACAATTAGATTATCCTATAAATAAAAATTTAATTTCCAATTAGGTGGTGAAATTCATAACATAATTACTAATTTTATAATGAATGAAAAAATCTCATAGTAAAGGCTAATACACTCTGGACCATGAGATAGAGAGAACCTCTTTGGCTTGAGTAGAAGAATTAAATTATTTTGAGAATCTATATTTTTAATTTTAAAACTCTTATTTAATATATTCAAGTAAACCTCATAGTGTTAAAAATAAATATTTGTTATAAAACATTGTATATAATCATGATTATACTTTGAGAGACCGTTTTGAACATCAGTTTATTGACCAAAATAATTTTATTATTTACAATACATTATATGTATAATATGAGAATAATACTATACTAATTATAATATTACCTAATTTTTATGTAATGACATGTAAATATATAAATAAACACATAAATTGATTCACAATGGTGTGTGAAAATATGAAATTGAGAGGCGTGTTAGAGGAACAAGTCATGTATAGAGAATTTACATTCTCTTTGGAAGGGGAATCTAATGAGTGGTCATACAAATTATAACTTGGAGATGTTACCATCATAGAAAAATTTCAAAGAAACTTTATCTAAATATTATTTCCCCCCTTAAGAAACACTATCTCTAGAAAGTAGATTTATGGAATTAAAAAATATTCTAGTGAAGCATTATATAAGCACTGGGGGAGATTAAAGAATACCTTCTAAAAATATTCACAACAATAATTTTAGGAAAATTAATTTTTAGTATTTTTTATCAAGTACTATTAAATAGTGATATGTATCTTATAGATATGTCATCTATAGGATCCTATAATAATTGAAAAGTTTTTATAAAATTAACAACAATTAGGTACCCGTGGTACTTCCATAAGAGGATTTTATAAGGTAAAATATACAGATTCTCCTTTAAATGAAGTAAAACATTTAGAACTACCCACTTTTTTTAGAAATAATTCACCTAAGTAATCAACTGATAAAAAAAATCCTATAATGTTATGTGGCCTTTATTCTTCCCCAAATCACTTTTCTAAACAAATTGTAAAGATAAAATATATTAAAATTTGTGATGTTGCTTTTTAGAGAAGACCATTTCAACAACCAATGAACATCCAAAGATAGAGGGAAACCTCCTAAGCCCAATATGGGATTATAAAAAAATATAATTAAGTTATACCACCATTTAATCGATAATATAATCAACCCACACCATTTAAACAATGTTTTATGAAAGGTATAATAATGTAATTTCCCATAACCACCATTATAATAATGAAAATCCATTGGACCACCTTCAAGAAGTCCCCAAACACAAAATCAAACTATAATAAATCTATAAATTTAAGAATTTAAAAATAAAATGTACCAGAAAAAATGATAGGGAATCTTGTGTTATCTTTAGAATAAATGATTAACAATAATTATAGAAAACTACCCCCCTAAAACACTATACAATTACAAAAATTAATTTTAGGATGGTAACAATAAGAAATGGAAATGAAATTCACCCCAAAATAAAACCAAAATTAGAATAGTCCAAGACAAAAAATTAAAAAAATTAGAAGAATAGTTCTAAAATGTTGTATCCACGTTATTTTAATGCTCACAGATCATGTTAATTATGTTTCTAATGAGTTTTACGTTCTATGACAGTATTTTATAATATAAGGAAATTTGATGAAAATTTGGTTAACTATAGTAAAGAGTCACCACCTGACTATACCTACCATCAAAATTGAGTCAATGTCATAAAAGAGTCACTGTGATAAAATAATCCCTACCCTAAAAGAGTCACCACCAGAATTTACTTATAATGATAAAAGAATCACCACCAGAAAAGACTCATTGCTAGAGATGAATCATTTCCAGACCAGAGTGACTGTCAGACTAGACTAACCATTAAACCTAAGTAACCACTAAGAATGAGTCTCATCTATATAAACTACCTCCAATAATGAACTATAATCATACATGAGTCTCCACTGGATATGAGTCACCATCAAATGACCAATCACTAGCCAGACTCACTGATAGCTCGACTCATCGCTAGACATGAGTCACTGTCTGCATGATCCACAATTTCTGTTCTAGGGAATTTAAATTAACATCTCCCAAATGACTATATTATTGAATTTTATGTGAATCATTATGAAATAATCTTTTTAAGTATTCCATGGATACATTGAAGACTATGTCAGATACCAGTATGAGGTTTTAGGAAATCTTTATGATTACCTTTAAATGGATATTTATTAATTCTATTATATAAATTTAAAAAATACTATCTCCCTATCTATAGATGTGGGGATTCATGATCAAGAAGTACACTGACCATATATTGAAAGGAACATCACTCAAGATCTTAGATGAGGAAATCCTATATAAATTCATATGTGAAAGTTTGAAACTCATTGAAGATCAAAATAATTTAATGTAGATAGAAAAATAGATATTTACAACACTCTATTTTACTAGTACTTTAAAAGAATCAAATATAGCTTCTCACCAATCCACATATGAGGAGACTCAAGAATCTGAGAAACATCAGACTGAGAAATACTATCTTTTCTATATCTTCATAATTTCTCTTTCTATTTATAGATTTGACTTTATTTTAGTGTTATTTATTTTTTTATCAACACACACTGACTCCTACAATAGAACTGGAGAATTCTAGAAATTATTTCCACTCTGTTTTCATTGGTATACCCACGATGTTTGTGGAAGAGGTCCTATGTAATCTATGTTATTTTCATCCATTGTTTATTGTGGAAGAGGTCCATAAATGGCATGGAAAGATTGTATGCTATTGTTTTTATACCTGATCTAGGCTGGGGTTTAGATTATATTTATATAATCTTCTTAGAAATGGGTGATTTCCATCTGAAGGGGATTAGGTGTCATCTTGAGATTAAACCCCTTGTTTTATTCCATTGGTTGTTTTTGTTGTATTTAATTATTTAAAAAAAATTGAACTGATTTTTTAAGCTACAAAAAACGAGTACTTTGATATTTAATCTTAATTAGTGTTTATATAAGTATTTTATTAAGTAAAATTTTCTCAAAAGCTAAAGTAATTTTCACATTTGTTTACTGGAATGTAATATAGATTTGAGGAATATTTTGAAATATGAAAATTATAATAAAATTATCCTTTAAATAACTGGTAGACTTTAATTTATTTGGTGGATTTTATTTGAACATGTTTTAATATAAATTTTATAGGGAATTTATTCAACCCCCTCTTGAGTTACTAACTTTGAACTACATTTTGTATGAATGTATTTCAAAATAATTTCAATTGTGATTTTAGTTTTGTGTTCAAGATCATAAAATTTTATAGTTCTAAATTTATTTATTTAATGAATAATATATAAGAAGGTTTTGATACTGACAAAACTTCATTATTTAATTGAAACAATTATGCTTAGTGGAAAAATAAAATTGAAAATTCATATTGAAAGCTTGGGTTTAGAAATTTGGACTGCTATTGAAGATAAATATGAAATACCTTTGACTTCTAGAAACACATGGGCTGACTCTACTAAAACTGTTTATAATAATTACTATAAATATATGAATGATCTTTATTGGGATTTAGGTTATGAATAATTCAACATATTATTTATATGTAAAACTGCATATGAAATTTGGGATATTTTAGCTATTTATCATGAAGGAACACTTAATGGTAATGAAATGAATGTAAATAATTATACAATTAAATATAAAAAATTTAATACAAAAAATGATGAGATTATTTTTTACATGTATCTCAGGTTCAATGATATAGTAAATACAATACATTCTTTTGGAAATGTATTTTTTTACGAAGACCAAATCATGCAATTGTTAAGAAACTTACCTAAAAGAAGGAGATGAACTTCAATATACATCATAGAGTCTTGTGATATAAGAAAGCTACATATTAAAGAGTTTACTATAAAGATAATGATGAATGAAGAAGAACATAAAGTGAAATGAGAAGATAAAGATGAACCTAAAATGAAATATGTATCATTTAAGTCTACAACTTCAAAACAGAAGGAAACAATTCATGGTGAGAGTTCAAGTGATGAAGAATCACTAGTTGATAGTGATGACGATATGGACCATCTAGATAGAAGGTTAAAAAGTTTTTATAATAATAAAAAATTCTTTATGAAACCAAGATACTAAGGAAAATAAAATAATAGAGGAAATTGGAAGAATGATTGGAAGAGGGATGATACTCAAAATGAGATCATTTTCTATCATTGTTAGAGGAATGGGCATGTCAAAGATGACTGTCCAAAGATGAAATATAAAAATAACTATGATAAAAAATGATACAAAATACAAGAAATTACTGAAAAAACTAGATTTCTTCTGAAGATAGCTCCAGTTCCTCATATTCTACCCATGAAGAAAGACATGACAGAGCAAACATGTGTTTCATGACAAACACAACTGATGTATCCCATGAACTTAATACGTCTCCTACGAATATTTATAATCATTATAGAAATGAATATAATGACGAAAATACATCAAATTATGAGATTATTGAATACTATAACATGATAGAAGATATTTTAAATGATTTAAAAGATAAGTGTAGAATTTTAAATAGAAAACATGCTTTAACTATTAATATTAAATCTGATCTTTTTTAGAAAAGAAGAAGAATGGTCTAGTCTTGAAAGAAAATATTTAAGTTAAATTTTATAATAATAAATTAAAAAGGAAATTATAAAGATTAAGTAATTCTATAAATACTCTCAATCATATATTGTGTAAAAATATTGCACACAAGTATATCACAAGTTTAGGTTATCAACCTAGATTGAGTAGAATTTTCAAAAACTATTTTATTCCTAAATACAGTTATAGAAATTATACCACTAATTATTATTCATATAGATATAACAATTTTTTTATTAAATATGTTTATAATATGATTATATAAAACCCATTAAGAAATTACGGGTTTCTAAATCCTTAATTACTAACATTTTTGGATGTAAGAATATTTAGGTACCAAAATCATTTTTTGAATAAAATTATTTTGCATGGAACCTACATGAAGAGATCTAACAAATGTCTATGGTACTTGGATAGGGGTTGTTTCAGACACATGAATAGGGATTACTCTAGCTTCAGAAATTTGATAATGGTTGATGGTGTACATTTCACCTTATGTTATAATGCTAAATAAAAAATCATTTTTTTGGCCAAGTTGGTAATTCAAAATCAGTTTTAATTTCTAAATTATTATTTGTGGATTGTTTAAAATAAAACATAATTAGCATATTACAACTATATGATGATGTTTTTCATGTAAAATTTGAAAAAAATTATTTTAATGTTTTTGACTCAAAAAATTGTTTAGTATTTACTTCTTTTAAAATGACAATGTTTATAAAGTTGGTTGAAATTATTTATTTTCTCAAAATGTTTTGTGTTTTAGTTTATTTAATAAGGAATCTTGGATTTGGAATAAGAGAATAGGCCACTAAAACATTCACTCACTTATAAAGCTAACTCATAAAGGGTTAGTCAAAGATTTACCAAAACTTTAATTCCCAAAAGACAAAGTCTATAACCCCTATCAAAGGAAAATAACATATTTCATATAAAAGAAATAATTTTCAACATCTCAAAACCTAGAATTTGTATACATGGAATTTTTTGGACAATCTATATTTTCTTGTTTAAATGGGAAGCACTATTTATATATCCTTATAAATGACTTTTCTAGATATACTAAGGTATTATTTTTAACTCAAAAAGTGAAGCTTCATCTTAATTTTCCAAGTAATATAAATTTATAGAAAATATTAGTGGAATTTACATTAAAATATTAATAATTTAAAATATATGCGAGTTTGAAAATCAAGACTTTGAATTATATTATTAAAAAATAGCTATAATAACAACATTTATTCTCTTAGGACCCCACAACAGAATGGAGTTGTAGAATGTAGAAATAATACACTTTAATAAATATCGTTGACTATGATTAAGGAAAATGACCTTCCTATTTACATTTAATGCAATGTCTGTTGACCTAGATTTATATATAATTAATATAATTTTAATAACAACTCTTTTAAAGAAAACCCCTTATTAACTATGGAATAAAAGGAAGAATATGGTTAATTACTTTAGAGTTTTTGGTTTCAATGCCTTCATTTTAATCTTTAAAGATAATCTTGAAAAATTTTCCTCCAAGGGTGATGAAGTAGTTGCCTTAGTTATTAAAAATCTATTAAATCATATATATCTTTTAATAAAAGGAAAAATACTATGTACTAATCTATGTATGTTAAGTTTTATGAGACAAATCAACACGATCATAAGAACACTTTAGAAAACCTTGAGGATGATTGACATTAATTCCAAACCTTGTAACGCTTCTATGAAAGAAGAAAAAAATCATCCAATTTTGTGGAACAACCCAAAATTGAAACTATAGAAGACCCTAAGATGATTGGAAATTATTTTTCAGGATCTGTTAAGATTCTTAAATATTATCCTCTAGATTTTATAGTTGGAGACCTAGATAGAGGTACACAGACTAGATTTTCTCTTTGGAATCAAGTTGAACAAACATAATTCTTCTTCCATCTAGAACCTAATAGCACCAATGATTCAATTAATGATGAATTATAGATAATTGATATAAAGGAAAAACATAATAAGTTTTAGATAAATAATGTTTTGTAACTTCTAGTTATACATAAAGATACTATCACTCTTGGCACTAAATGGGTGTTTAGAAATAAGGTTTATGAGTTTGAAACCATTGTAGGAAATAAATATAGGTTTGTTTCAGAAAGGTATAGTAAAAAAGAAGGTATTGAATATCAGGAAAATTTTTCACATGTATAAATACATGAATCCATATGAATACTGTTTTCTTAGGCATCATATTTGGATTTCAAACTATATCAAATGTATGTCAAAAGTGAATTTGTAAATGGTATATAATTGAGGATATTTTTGAAAAACCACTTGGTTTTCAAAATCCTCATTTTCCGAATCATGTCATCAAATTAACAGAATACTTATATAGTTTCAAATAGGGTCCTAGAGGTTGGTACGATAAGAATAACTCTATTCTTATTTCTAAATGTTTTTCAAAAGGTATAACTGATACTACCATTTTTATAAAAATAATTCAAAATATGTTTCATTTGTTCATGAATATCTTGATGATATTATTTTCAGATATTTCAAAAAAAAAATATGTATTAATTTTTCAAAAATGATGAAAAATTAATTTGAAATAAGTTTAATTGATGAACATAAATTCCTTCTTGATTTTCATATTTTTTAAAATAACGAAGGAGTAATTTTAAATGAATATAAGTACACCAAAGACCATCTAAAACGATTTGTTTGGATAGAACTAAAAGTGTTGACCCTCCTATGAGTACCACCAGTAAGTTAGACCTTGATGATGTTAGGAATCCAGTGGATCAAACTAGTTACTGAGGTATGATTGGATGTATTCTCTACCTAACTAATATCTTTCTTGATGATGTTAGGAAGCCAGTGGATCATACTCAATAAAATTCAAATTAATCTAAAATAGAATGATTAAATTGAACACAATGAAGTGAGATTCAAAGTTTTTTCCTACATGGAATCTCCCTAGAAAAATTGAATTATTTCCCTCTTGAAAAAAAATATTTTTTAAAAAATATGGTTTCTCATTATGAAAAGAATGATTATAATTTAAATTATTGAAATTATTTGAACTCAATTTATATCACATTCAAGTGTTCTTCCAACGATATCTATTTTTTTCCATGGTGTTCATAGGAAAAACAAAATAGTTAACCCATAATTAACATCTCAACATAAATATTACCAAAAATAATGATGGATGGGTGATAAAAACCAACAAATAATAGCTCAACATAATTAAACCCCTTTTCCTCTATTTCCTATAGATGAGAATTTATCTCTAGGAGATCTATAAGAGCTATCCTATATTGTGTAATTGATATAGGCTCTGCACTAGGAAGGAGCTCCACCACAAACATTACCTCTCACTTAGGTGTCAATATAGATAATCATAAAGAGAAACATCCTAGAATTTATTAACGAACTAGGGTAAGACAACCTGATGCATCACTCTAATATATTGAATAAGACTAAAAACCCAAGTTGCAATCCCTCTAAGAAACTGACCGTTAGTTCCCACATAACCTACACACAAATCCCACTCTCCAACATCAACATAATTAAAATCCCCATGAGATGAAAATTAACAACATCAATGTTCTTGACACTAAACTATCAAAACCATCATGAGGATCAAGTCAAAATTACCCATATATTATACAACCCCCCTTGAAATGAGTATCCTATAATCACTATAGTGCAATTTCGACATCTATGAATACGCTTAGATCACACCCTGAAGGGTTTATAAATCAACACCACCTCATATAAATACTCTCTGTCCATCTATAATCCATAAAAACTGATCAAATTATAATTTATGTGGTTCAATTATATCAAACAAGGAAGATTATAAATTATATTTCATGGAGATAATAACTTATATAACACCCTGACACTTTAATATGTGATTACATTTAAATAATTCAATGTGTTTAGTAACTGGATCCATATAAAACCTTAAACTTAAATGAAACCATTATATATATTAGTATGACCTCTAAAATCTATTTATTGAATTAGTAGAAATTAATAATAGTGGCTTCTTTATGAAAAATTTATATTAATAAAATAATGTTTACTTTAAATATAAACGAAATTCAATTATTTTTATCAAAAATGAATAATAATATAATTTATTATATATAAAATTATTTTTCTATAATCTTTCTTTTAATAAAGTACACATTTATATTTTAAGTAATAGATAATTAATGATGATAAATTATTTTTAATATTAATATTTGGTTAACACTAATTTGGTGTGTAAATTATGTGAAATAATAATAAGAAAAGTAACTATTTGAAAATGTCATTTTCCAAATAAAATTGTTTATCATTATATTTCATTAGTTTTTTTCAAAATTTGAATACAAAATTTTTAGAATTTTACTTTTAAAAAATGAATATCATTTTTGGATTTTGGATAAAAATATTATCTTAAGATTATTATTTAGTAATTTTGTAAGTTAATTTATTATTATGTGGATAGTGAAGAAATACCAATTTTACTACAAACTATAACTTTTATAACATTTTCATAATACAGGAATGAATTAAATGTTTTAGAACATTTTTATAAAAAATATACACTTTTATATGTAAATAAATAATTTAAAATTCATTTTTTGAATTTATAAAACCCATGAATAATATTTTAGGAAATTTAGTAATATTTTATAAAAATTGTTTTATCTTTTTTCTTTAATTAAATTATCAAATTGTGAAATTATATTTTAAATTTACATTAATGTTACATTTGTTATATTTATAAATTCATAAATATTTTGATTTCATTAGAATCAATATAATTGACAATTTTTTCCTAAACATAAATTTTATGCTTAAAATTACAGTTTTCCTAAAAATAGGTTTTCAAAGTTGTATTGTTAAAATTATTTTTTCAATATATATAAATTTAATCTCATAATATGGGACATATATTTGAAATAATAATATTCATATTATTAGATAATAACAATTTTATTTTTCTTTGTTAACAAAAAAATATTTATCAGATTAAAGTTAATTACCTTATTAATGGTGAAATTGTTATTTTAAAATTGGTTTTTTTGAAATTATTTAATTTTTTAATATAATGAGTTAATTTTATATCTTTTTAACATAATAAAATATTTTTTTTATAAAAAATAGTTTTCACTATAATATATTATGTAATTTAGAAGCAAATTTTCTATAATTTACAAGTGTAATTATATTAAAATAAGGTTAAATTTAGTTTTACCACACAGAAAAATCTATAATAGGGGAAACATTTTTATTTTAATAAAATGTAAAATTACTTAGCTAAAAACCCATTTCCATAATAAAATATAATTTGGTAAAAGGTTAATTTAAAAATAATATCCTTAAAGCACTCAATGTTGTATCTCAAATGAGTGGTTTAGGTGCGTTTCTACCCACACTCGCATTCACCTCCTGTTTTTTCCATTTTGGATCTATTGAACTTGGAATAGTAACACCATATTATTTAAAAGGTTAAGGATTCTTCCAAAAGTGAGATTCTATTTAGTTATAAAAAGTAAAATTCCCTCCACTTCAACACTCACATATTATTTTAATTACACCTTGAAAGAGTAACATTTTACTCTATCTATATTCTTATTCAATTAACATAAGATTTTGGTCACACTATGTTAGTGTAGGCTCTTCAATTCCTAGAAGGATTCCATAGAAGATTCAAATATCCAATGTGAGTACAATCAACAAACTATCTTTTCTTTTTAATATAACTCTTAAAAATTTATTATAACTACCCTAATATAACTACATTAATATATTATATTTAATTTAATTTAATTATATTTAGGCTACAATCACAATCTACTAACCTTTCTCACCTATTAAGAAAACTAGAACCATCATTCATGTGTATGCGCGGACTATCATCTCCACAAAATGAAACTTTCTATTTATCATCAAAAACACTCATGGACGGTCATATGGATAGTATTGATAAATAAATATGGTGTATATAATATAATAATTATTCTAAAATGTAAAATTATCATATACCATCATTCTTTAAATTCAGGGAGAAAGATATTGGTAATTGTTCGTACGTCCGGACTATCGCCTCCATGAGTGATGAATTACATTTATAATCAACACTAGAACTGTATAGTTATAAGAATTATTTTACTAGATATATATGATATATATTAAATGTTTAAGTTAAAATTATGTTTGTATTAAAATAATATAATAACATATTCTTATTCATTCAAATGTTATAACATACTCATATTTTGATGTATTTTACCGCCTATATGAACGATGTGGTAATGTTTTTATAATGAATAATTAGGGTATGCTATATAATGGTAAGAACATATAATAATAATTTTCAATATCTTTTAATTATTTTTAATGGTAATATTAATATCTAAACATGTTATTAATATATCATATTCTTTTATTAAAAACAATCCAAACAAGATTATCACCAATTTCATCTTCATGATCCATAACTAAAAATCTCAAGTAATGAAAGTGGATTTTTTTTAATATATATTAAAGTTACATAAATAATATATAAATTATGAACTTGGAGCCAATTAGTGATAATCGATCCCATCTCCAAGAAGTTTGTACAAAACAAAAAACCAAATGTTCTAAAACCCTATAACAAAAATAAACTGTAAACAGTTAATAGATTTGTAATATATGTTTATAAAATAATTATAAGAGGGTAGTATGTTTATATTATGATTATGGGATAAGTGATTAATATATTTATATTCATTATATAGGATGTTATATAATTATCAAGTATGAAAGAATATAAGGTAAGTAATTTTCATCTAAAAATTTTCTCCTTGATATATGTTTTGTATTATGAATCTAATATCATTTATGTGGGGTATATAATGATTTTTTGTATAAAATCATGCATTATATTTTATTAATATTATTTTAATTTAAATTGGACCCACTCCTTTTCAATGGTATTTTATCAAAATGTTACTCAAGTCATATGGGTTTTCTTGGCCTCAATTCTGATTCATTGAGACATGATTCATGGTATGCACCATGTTCCCTTTGTATGGTGTTATATTTATTTACTATCCCATGAATTTATATAATTTATTTATAGGTATTTCATTGAATTTACTTGCAATATAATTTTCCATTATTCAAGTGTTTATTGATTTAGTTTATTCTCAAGTAGTAAATATTTTTGGAAACTCAAATTTTGTTCACTGATTAATAATAATTCTCTTAAGAATATTTCATATAAGTTAGTTAAATTTTGAACATTAATTGTATTATTTTTATTCTAATTTTTTTTCTATAGATATCAATTCCTACCACATAAATCCTTTAAAAAATATGTCTCACTTCAAAGGTTGTGTTCTTTTGAAACCATCCACCTTCTTTATCTAAATGGATTATGACCATGTTATCCCTTCTACTATAATGGGGGAAAAGTATTTGTGTTATGTTTGTTATTATTAATATATTTATTATTATTGGAATATTGACTATATACTTTTTGACCATCAACCTTATTTATTTTGTTGATTTATGACCATATGTTTCCTTTTATTGACACAAAGAAAATTACTGGCGTCCTGTATATAATTATTCCAATATGGATGATTATTAGGAAATTTGATTATGTATTATTTACATAAGATATCATATGATGAATAAACTGGACACAAAAAAGTGACGGGTGGGTATTGAAATTTTATATCACCTCGATGCATCAGTATGTATCATGAGACAAACATTTCTCTGTATTTTGGTGTATGACTTCCTAGAACTATATATTTATTTTATGGTAAGATCATGATGTCTAAGATCATGATGACATCACTTATGATATTCAACTAACTATATGGAATTATGAATTTCATTACTAAGTATCCAATTATTGATATCCCTATGATCTATTTATTTATATTCATATCCATGGGTATATTATGCTTCTAGTTTCATTCTATTATAGAATTATTTTTTATTATCTAATATTTAAATAATATTTATTCCATGATTATTCCATGATTTAATTGTTTATATATTTAACTTTACTTAGTTTTTGATCTAACCCCTTCTTAGGTTTCCATTTTCTAGGTTATGGATAAAATTATCACACATGAAAAGTCTAATAGGATAACTTGTGTGGAGAATTTTTGGGAGATATTGGAGACTTAGTATGGATAAATTAGTTTTTTATTTAGTAAAAAATATGCATTAGTTTATGAATAAATGAGTTTAGTTAGTTTTTTTTGTTTACTAATTCTCTAAATATCTAAACAAAAAAGGTATTGTCAATGAATTTAAATTAATTTTTTCATTAAGTCATATAATTATGGGATAGTTATGTTTTTGTTTATGCTATTAGTGTTGAAGCCAATATGTAAAGTATTTGTTTACGAGCATCGAATCCCAGAGAATAGGTATGTGGTGTCACACCATAGATATTAAATGATCAATTATCCAAATTAATAGGGGTATTCCTAATAACATACTACTGGAATAAACCTAGACCTAGAGCCCCAAATTGAATACCTTAAACTAAACTCCCTTATATCTATAACACCCTTATCCCTAAAAGATAGATCCAACACCTAGACATGAATGGTTGGTGGAAATAATTATACCTTACCTCCATGGTTTATCTTATGATTCCATTAAACACCACACCTATACAGATCCCCTATCATTTCATAGAAATTGTACACTTATGAAAAATATGTATATGCGTCTCATATTCTTGAATAACTGACACTCAATCGGGGGTTGGTGGTAGTAAGCATGAATGTGGATGAAATTTCCACATTGGTGTCACTCTATAACACTACCTCCCCAATTATGAAGATATATACCAATACTTTTCATTCTTCTTTCACTAACACCATAGTCTGAATTATCAAATAAGTGCTTCCTACTATTTGAGGACCCACTGCTGGCCCCTCTAGTATAGTACATCAGTCATGACCCTCTTCCTTCAATCAGGTTTCTCTTAGGGATGAGTGTCTAACAAACCACATTTTATAATTTAGTTAAATGAAATATATTTACAAGGACTCATATCATACACTTAAGGTCATCCTCAGAATACCACACCCTGTCTATCTCATCCCCTGTTAGCATTGGGTGAAACAATGAAAATCATAAAAATGAGAAATATTATTATTAGAAAAAATATTCCATTAATACGTTTTCAATTTTTTATTGACAATAAAGTATAATTAATCTTCATGGAAGCTCATTTAAGAGTGTGGAGTTCATTTTATGAACTATGGAGTAACTTGAAACGATTTTGGAGTGTTTTTTTAACATAATAAAAAACCCTGCCATACTGTACAAGCACCATGAAATTTTATATTCAAAAACATTGAAATATTTTTATTAACACTATGGTGTGTAGGGTTTTGAGTAAGAATATTCCATGTATAAAATAAGTACCTCCAACCGGTACATAGTGTTTATCATGATCGAGAATTTTGGTAAAACATAATAATGGAAAAACCTTTTGTGAAAAAGAAAGAAAAAATGGACAACCCTTGCATCAACATAGTTAAAATGAAAAACCATGTGGAATTAAAAAAAATAACTAAAATTCGAAGAATGGGAAGCTTGATAAGTGGAGGTATTGTTCTTATAAATGCTATCAGAAGTTAGGCAAAGCCTAGCCTAGTTTGATGCTATACATAATTACTATTGTATAGGGAATCACCATGGGAGTTGTTCAAGCTATAGATAACATGATATATATTACCAAATATCCTTATAAAAAGATCAATACAGATAGAGGATAAGGAGTTGAATCACTTTATAATGTAAACAAAGAATATAAGGAAATTTGGTTATAAATAGAGAGAATACTCCATAGACCATAACGAATGTTCCATGGCGGAGGAAAACAATGATCATATTTTTATAACAGTATTAATATCGATGATTAACTATGTGGATTTCCATATATAAAATCAGTAATAGCTGTTCAATTATACCATAGTACATAGACATGGTCAAAATCATTTTATAGGCATGAACTATATGGAGACTTGTAAAAGCCAAAATGGTAAAAATAAGACAACTTTCCTATGTTGTTAGTTGTGGTTCCTCTCTAAAGTACCTATTAAATATGAGAATCCCAATATATTCATTTTATCTACCATGGTGGACTTAAGTGTGGAATTTTTTTGTAGAGATACTAAAGAGGATCTACATCATTGTCCAAGGAATATTTAGGTATGGGTTTCTAAAATTAAAAGGGGAAATGTATGGTGAGCATGGTGCCTCCCGTTTCCACAGGTAGTTTTTAGAGCCCCAACAAGTGATATTAATTCCGGGGCTAAAAACAATATAAGCACCATATTATTTTAATAACTTTGATAACAAAGATGTTACATAAAATTGAACATTTTATAATTAAAACCTAAATACTATATAATGATTCACTATATCCTTGAGAATTTATTAGGTCTATAGATTTAAAAAATTAGGAATTAATATTACAAATAAAAATCATACAATCCTTTGAAAAGAATATTTTTTCTTATACAAAATACTTCAAATTATATTCCAGCTTAACCCAAGCTAAAGGATACCTAACTTTACAGTAACTCCTAATCAGTAGTAACCCCTATGATTTTTTTTCAAAAGTTCAATAGGGAAATAAATATTATAAATAGGTTTTAAAAAAAAATCAAGAAGCCACCCTTTTAGAATTCTTGAAAAATCCATGAAATGTTTTATTTAAAAAAACCGCAAAATTTATAGAGCATTTTTTAAATCCACATTATAAAATTAAATAGGGTTTTCATAGAATAATTTTTATAAAACTTAATGCTTAAAAAACAATCATTGAGGAGACAAAAATATTAAAGGCATTTTTCTTTAAAAAACAAAATCCTTTGAAAATAATTTTATAAATGAAGGACCCCATTTTTAAATAAAACATTTATTATTAGAAAATATTATAATAATTTAAAATTAAATTCAATGGTATTTAGAAATATTATAAAATCTTTAAGGAAACCGGGGTTATTAAATGGATATATTGGGCCCAACCACAAATTTGTGGAGAAATTACACTGAGTATTGGAGTCACTACCCATATCTCATAAAAATTTAAAATACAAAGTGAATTTTTATAATAAAAAAATTTCAACAGATTTCTATTATCATCATAATTCTATTAAAAAATTTATTCCATATGATCAAAATCAATGGAGAAATATTTTCAACTGGATGAAAATTTTATAAATAAATTAATTGATATTAACTCAAAAAAAGTTGTTTTGTAGGAAATAAAAACAATTAAAAGTAATAAGAGTAATTTTTATAAGAAACATGATATTTATTGAGAAAATAACATTAAATAAATTTTTAAATTAGAAGTCAAAATGATCACTGTTTTTTGATGAATATATAGATAAAAAGTGTGTTTTTACCTAGTATATTTTAAAACATTAATGAAAATTGTGATTGAAGAAAATTAATTGAATGTAATATTATTTTCTAAGGAAAACTTGGTTTAATAAAAATATATATTGTGAAAGATTTTAATATAAAATATTTTACACATGAAATGATTATTTTTAAGAATTCTGGAAACAAACTTTTACATTAGAATATTTTTAAAAATAATTTGATCCAGAGATAATTTTCTTTTTATAATGCATCAAGAGAGTTTGATTTCTGGTATCATTAGAGAAAGTATTAAAACATTAAAAAATATATATATTTTAAAACTTTTCTATCATAAGGAAATTATTTGGATATTTTAAGTAGGATTTTTTGAAACAATTACCTTGCCTCATACTGATATCAAAACATTCCCTTGAAGAAGCACTTATTCAAAAATGCAACTCCTACACTCAGATACTTCATTAATGTCCCTTTTTCTACAACTATTTATTTGGGAATAAAATTTATTTTAGTGGAGTATAATGTTTTTATGAACATTCGAATGGAGTGAAATATTTTTATAGAAAAAATTCCCTAAGAAATATAATATTATATAATTGATTATTTATTTTATCAATCTTGTCGATATAATAACATTAAAACATGTATTTTTTGTCTATAACTATTATAGTTCTATCCTATATAAATAATTTATTCCCCCTACAAATATTTCTTGCCTCCATACAATCATATTTTATCCCAAACCAGATGTGTATGGTTCCTATGATAAAAATGTATATATATGTTTATAAAAACCACCGATAACCTAGAAAGAATTGAACCCTAGGAAGATAATGGAGACTTACTAAGGCTTTAATTTCCCCTTATAATTTTCTCTTATAAAACCACAATTTTCATGAAAATCCCACTAATATATATATATTATAATTGGATTTTTTCCTCTATAATTGAGAAGATTACAGATTCAATTTTTATTGTGGCCCTGTGAGCTTTTTTTGACCATGTATCACATGATTCCAATGCATCGATATACAACAGACACAAAGACCCTATAAATAATTTACTATGGTGGGTGTAGAAAAGAATATGATGTCCTTGGAATTTTATTTTATCCTTTGATGTGAATATATATATATATATATATAATTGTGTGTATGAGTGTGCTTTGTCAATAATAGACCCATTTCATGTGGGAGGTTAAAAATTACAATGGTGATGGTGGGTTTTAATATTCTGAATGTGCACATGGTTGATGAAGACACCAATGAGGGAGGGAGACATTTTTTAAAACATCCGCATGTGAAATTTTTTATTGTGTGTATAGTAACCATTTTTTACATTTCCCACATAAGACTCATTCTATGATGCTCAGTCGTTCTTCTAGTATGATGTGTCTTAAGAACCTCGAATAAAATATGACATGGCTCAGAGGTTCCCTACAATCATTTACCTGAATCTCAATGAGGCTAACCTCCATCTCCCCCTATACACCGACCCACATGCTCGATCACCCATACATGCCCATGGCCTTCACTATATCTATTGGCACTATGTATTTAAGTTGATTATTGGCCTCCCATTTGATCTCCACTTAGGCTAAGGCTAGCTAGTCCAACTTATATATATATATATATTAATTTTCTAAAAATATAGTTAATTTTGTTTATTATTTATCATTTTATCATTTTTCATACACTAATATTATATTATATTTCATATATATATCTAAATATAAATTCATTATAATTACTATAATCAGTTTATAGCATAATAATAATAATATTACTATTAGTAATTTTATTTACCATTAAATATATCCATTTATAATTAATATAATTATATTTTAACTAACTTGAATTCATTTCTAATTAATCATAATATATATATTTCTCATTTTAAATTATCATTAAATATATACTAATTAATATATTTTTCTTACACCTAGATTATATATGTATATATATTAATTAATATTCTATATATCATAATAAATATTATTTCACTATTAGATTCTACTATTATATTTATATATATTTATAATTTAATTTATCTATTAACATATATGTTCAATAATATTTTATTTACCATATTGTATATATCTCTCAATAAATGTTATGTCACAATTAAAATTAATATATTTATTTCAAATTGGTATTTCATATCCCATAATAAATATTAAAATTCTAAAATTTTCATTAACTATAATCATTTTAAATCAACATTTTATATATCATAATATTTGTATTTATCATGTATCAATATATAATAAATAATTTGTGACCATTAATAATTTATTTTATTAACATATTACCCATTAATATTTAACTATATAAAATAATTTCAAATATGGTTAAAGTAAATATTTCATAATGAGAACATATTAAATATAATTTTATTTTTAATAAACATCTATTCATATTATTTGTTTGGAAATAAATTCAAATATAGTTAAATTAGTATTTTTGATAATTATAATACTCTAGACTATATGATGTTTAGAGAGAAAAACATTTAATTTTATAATACCACTTCATATTAAAATATTTCATAGTTTGATTACGTTGTGAAATAATCCATTTAAAAAATGTTTATTTAAAATATTTCCTTTTTTTAAAATCTCAAGGGGTTATATTCTACCCCCATTAAATAAACTAATCCACACAATTTTTATTACCTTTACTGTGATAAATTTTACATCATAATTAAATATAGAAAAAATAATAATTTATTAGTTATGACCACTTATGGTTTAATCAACATAATTTTCCTTAAAAAAATTATAAAAACTACTACATGAAAAAAATTTCATTTAAAACAACACTTTATTAATTCGTAAAGCTGACACACAAAAACCTAAGAAAATATATAGGATCCCCTTCTTGAATAAGTAGGTCTTTCTAAAATAAAATTTGTTTAAAATACTTATAATAACTTAAGCTATAATCTCAAAATCATTAAAATAAATTTTAATGACCAAAAATATCCTAAACTAATATCATCCCAATCTATAAATATGTATTATACTTTTCTTTGATACAAAAAATGGTTCCCAAGACTCATACTCCTAGGTGCAGTGCTAAAAAAATAATTTCTTCATTTTTAATAGATTTGATACTAAATAAGGGGCCAGAAAATTTAATATTACATAATTACATTCTAAATTTCAAAAAAATAGTCACTATATACTTGAGATTATTTTTAGGTTTATAGAGCTATGTAAATAATAATTATATTAAAAATAAAATTTATACTATCCTTCTAAAAGAATATTATTTTCATAAAAATAAAATGACTTTCAATTCAATTACAACTTCACTTAAGATAAATAGACCTTGCCTCCATAGTATATTTTACTAATCAGTAATAACTAAAAAAAACATTTCCAAACATAGAGTGATCAAAAGAACATCTTTAAGGGGATTAAAAATAAATAAGAAAACCCCCTTTTAAATGAAAGAAAACACCTTGAAATATTAATTTTAAAATAAAAATCTTTAATAATTATATAACATTTTAAAAACACCACATTAAAATCATATATGATTTCATAAGAAAATTTCATAAAAAATAATTCTTCTGAAGTATTATTTACGAAAACATAAATTATTGACCTTTTTCTATAAAAAAAAACCCTTTGTAAATCCCTTTTAAAATCAAGGATTCCATTTTTAAATCAAACTTTTACATTGGTAATACATAAAAATATTTCAAAATGAAATCCAATTATATTCAAGAAGCTTAAAAAAATTAAGGCAACCTAGGTTATTAAAGTATTTAAAAGGGTCCACCAGTCATCTTATAAACAAATTTTGTTCAGGTTTGGGTTTATTCAGAGTCCCTCTTCATCATTTACAACCCCACAAGTGCCATATTTTTAATAAAACATTGTTATTATATTTCCTTTATCAACATAATTACATTAAAACATTTCTTTTAAAATAATCAACATCACCTTACAAATATTTTCAAGAGAAAGGAAATATTATAAATAAATGAATTGTTAGTAAAATAAATAAAATTAATTTGGAAAGAAATTTATGTTTTAATAAGAAAAAAATTAATGATGAGAGAAACTAAAAATTCACATAAAATACCTTTAAATAAATATTTAAATTATATTTTAAAATTACCATGGTTTATTGATGAATATAAAAATGGAAATTGTGTTTTTATAGGGAATATTTTCAAAAATTAATAATACTTATGAGTAAATAAAATTTTATAAAAATAATAATCCTTAAAAAATTACATGTTTTAATAAAAAGAAAAGAGTGGGTGATTTTTGAAATAAAAAGTTTTACAAAAGAAATGATAATTTTACAAACTCCTCAAAACTATCTCAGAAATCAAAATATATTTAAAATAATTCTATCATGTGGAAATTTTACTTTAAAAATATAAAAAGAGAGTTTGGTGTCCAGTAATAATATATAATGGATTTGAATATTAAAAAAAAGTGTTAAAAAATTCCATTAAAAATAAATGCTTCTAAACATTAAAATAATATCTTTTGGAAACAAATCCCTTACCTCATACTACTAAGAGAACCTTTACATGTATAACCTCTTCCTCATGAAGGTAACTCATAAAATAAATCTTCTTTATAAATGTCTCAATTTGTGAAACTATTTATAAGTGAAAAATAAAAAATTTAGTGGAGTATATTTTTTTTATGAACACATTATAAGAGAGATTTCTATTTATAATCCCACATCTAAGGGGAAGATAACGTTATATAACTAAATTTATATTTTATCGTTAATTCTCATACCATGAACTTTAATCATAGATGAATTTTTATATAATTGTTATATGTCCATGTTATCTATATAAGTTATTACCTATACTAATACAACTATCCTCTATGTGTATATAGTTTTTTTCAAACTAGCTATTTGTGGTTCGTATAATGAAAGTGTGCATACATATTTCTAAAAACTTTCAATAAAATTGAAACAATTTCAACCGTAGAAGATGATGGTGGAATTTTAGGGATATATTTTTCATTTAAAATTATATCTTACACATATATCATTTTCACGAAGATCCCACTAACGAACACACACACATGTATTGTATAACCTAAAGATGGTCTACTATAATTGGGATGATGATGGCTTATTTTTTTATTTTGGAAATTTCACCTTGTTTTACAATGAATTATGAAATTCTACCACTTAATAAATACACTATATATATAAACTATCAATAATCATCTATGGTGCATGAGGAAAAGAAGATAATGGTTGTTGAATTTTATTTTTCCCTTCAATGTGATATTATATATAAACATATGTGCATGTGTGTGTGTGTGTTCTCCACTAATAATAGCACCATGAAATGTGGTGGGATAAAGATGAAAATTGTAATGGTGGGTTTTAAAATTTTAAAGCTGTTTGTGGTTGATGAAGACGCCGACAGAGGAGGGAGTCATCATTTAAAATTTTTTTGCATGAATTTGTTTTAATTTTATGAACAGTACCCAATTTTTAGGTTTCCTGCATAATAATATTATTATGTTTTATGCTACTTAATATACTATTATTTATAAAATAAGTAATGAATAAATTCTAATAGGTCCCAAAGGTTCCCTATGGTTGCTGACCTACCCCCGATGAGGTTAATCTCCACCTCTCCCATAGACACTGACTGATGTTCTCAATCACCCTTATCTACCCATGCAAACCTCAAAAACTGTTGGATCTATGTATTTGTATTGATGATTGGATTTCCTATTGATCTCTACTTAGTCAAAGGCCTAATGGACTTATGTTTTTATACTAAGCATATATTAAAATTATTTTTCTAAATGTATACTTATTTTTTACATTTCATCATTTTTTATAATATAATAGTATATTACGTTTCTTATATATATATATATATATCCAAATATAAGTTTATTATAATTTCAATATTCATTTTATACAATAATTATTACTATATTACTAATAAAGTTTTTAATTACCATTAAATATATCCATTTCTAATTAATAAATTTCTCTTTTATCTATCTTATATTTATTTCAAATTAATCATAATATTTATATTTCCTATTAAAAATTATCATTAAATATATCCCATCAAATATAATTTTCTAATCTCTAGATTATATATATAGTCAATAATATTTTATATATAATAATAATAATTATTTCATTATTAGATTAGGAAGTTATATTTATTTATAATGATAGTCATCTGTTATCATATGTGTTCATTAATATTTTATTTACCACCTTATATATATCTCTCAATAAAAGTAATATTACTATTAAAATTTAAATAGTTATTTCAAATTGATATTTTATATACCAAAATAAAAATTAAATTCTAAAATTATCAATAAATGTTTTCATTTATAATTAACATATTATATATCATAATATTTATATTTATAATCTATCAACTTATAATAAATAATTTAATTTAATTTACTGTTTATTTTATTTACATATTACCCATAAAATTTAAAATATTTAAACTAATTTGTTGTATGGTAAATGTATAAATTTTTAAATGTGGATATATTAAAAATTACATTATATATAATAAAAATTAATTCAAATTATTTCTTTGAAAAAAAATATAGTTAAATTATTATTTTTATAATTAAGTTACTCTAATTTTTTTGGGGTTTATAAGGAAAAAACTCAATTTCATAAAAGTTAATAAATTTTAAAATATATTGTAGTTTTATTTAGTTGTGGAATGATCCATTTAATAAAAATTTATTAAAAGAAAAATTTATTCTAAATTCACAATACATTATAATTTTTCATAGAATAAATTTATGCCATAGTGATTATGGCTACACACCATATTCAACATTCAACAACAAAAGGAGTTATCTCATTTTAATTTTCAAGAAAAGATTAGTAATGAAAAGACTTTCCACTTTTTTGTGGTTAATGTGCGATTTGATGTCCCATTATGGGCCTTCAAGGGGAGAATTGAATCCTACCTATTTTGGGGGTATTTAATAATACTAAGTTCATGTGATGAAATTTGTGGTGACTATGTATGAATATTAATTGAGAGATATTTTTTTATAGAAAATAATTAGGTAATTACAGGTTCTTAATGGAATAAAGAAAGGTGCTCTATCATGCTCTGGAAATATAAAGGCAAAGAATAAGGCTTCCCAGAAGTTATTAAATTTTTAAATTCATCAAGATTAGTGGAAGTTCAACCCTACATCAGATATATTTTCTCATCAATTATTTGAAGAGAAGAATACTATCAAAGAGGAGAAATGATCATATATATGTGAAGAAGAATATCGAGTTATTCAAATGTGTTGGGTTAATAGTTGTTATGGAGTGTCAGTAAAACTTAGTAAAATTATTTTCTCAAGTGCATGATTATACAAATTTCATGCTCGTTATATTAACTTGGTTTGGATTAACCAAGTAAAAATCACATGTGTTTCATTTTCTTCCTTTATCACTCCATAGTGATAGTGAATGAGAGAGAAGAGTGTTCCTTCATAGGAGAGAGAAAGATTAAAATCAAGGAAAAAGTTTCAAAATACAATAACCAAATTTAACCCCCCCTATTAGGGTATATTACATTAGTGTGACCCACTAGTGGTACCAAAGAATATGTTTCAAGTCATGAATTCTCTATCTCTTAGGATCAATGAAGATAGTTTCCAAAAAAAAATGAATTCCCATTTTTGAAGGAAATAATTTATATAAAAAAATTTATGATCATTGAGTATAGATGTGTACATGAATTATATTCTTAGTAGCTCAGCCATATTTTAGAGTGTATCCCACTCTGATATGGATTGAATGGAATTCAGTTTCAATTCCAAGAGAATAAATGAATTAAGGGGAGCATTGGAAAACCACACATATACTAAGGAGATGTTATGAAACACCATAATGGTTTATTATCAATTTCAATTTACATAAATACCACGTTTAATAGCTTTCTTCACATACAACATCATACCAAAATAAACTGCGACACCTTTTCTTAAGATAAACATTATCTTTATAATGTAGTTGTTGAATTGGAGGGTATAAATAGAGGTAAAATCATTATGAAGAATATGTAGAAAGAAATATAGTGGCCAATTTTATTATTAATTCAATAATTAAATAAAATTAGATTAGCATTAAAACTAATAAGATCATTTTATTCATAAAAATGTTTTCTTTATAAAATGGGATGTTTATGCACTATGTATTTATATTACATGGAATTGAGTATATTTTTGTTAAATGATGAAAAAATATAATATTTATATGAATAATATATTAACACTAATTTAATTATAAAATTTTAAGAAATAATAATAATAAAAATAAATATACAAAAATTCATTTTCAGATAAAAATGTTATTATTATATTTTATGATTTCATCTAAAATTTAAATTCATAAATTTTGGAATTTTAAGTAGAAAATAATGAACATCATTTTTGGATTAATGCTAAAAATATTATCTTAGGACTAATGTTTTGTTTTTTCTGAAAAGATTAACTTTTATGTGAGTAGAGAATAATTCAATTTTTACAAATACCATGACTTTTATGAAATTGTTAAAATATAAGATTGACATAAAAATATATAAAATAATTTACCCAACCAAATGTGTTTTAATTGAGTAAAATTATTCTTTATAAAATAATATATTGAATTTAAAAAACCTATTTTTAACATTTTGGAACCCAAGTAATATTTTATTTCAAAAAACACTATTTTTAGACTTTTTCTTTTAATTAAAAATTCACATGGTGGATTTATATTTTAGATTTATTTGAAAGCCACATAACTCTAATATTTTTATTAATAAAATAATTAAATATTTTAAAATAGAAAATATTAATAATTTAATTCTAAATATATATTTTATTCTGAAAAATACAATTTTTCTAAAAAATATTTTTTACATGTTCTTTTGAATAATATTAAAATATATTTTCTCAACCATTGAAATTTTATATTATAAAATTATATTCATAATTTTTATCATAAAATCTAAATTATCTAATAAGGTTAATTTTTTGAGGCCTAAAAAAAGTTTTTGAGGTTAAAATATAAGTTATAATACAAAAAGAAAAATATAGTAAAACATAAAACTAATGATAAAAAGCCTAAAATATCTCAAAACATATCCATTAATTTTAATTATGAGAGGTTTCTGGATAAAAACATACACCAATCCAATATATTATACTTTTGGAGCCACATTCATTGAATAATTCACCTCTTATTACAAAAATTACATTCATCTAACTTATTAAAGGATCCCTTAACCACCTCATGAATACGCATAAAAGTTTATTATATTTCATGAATTTGTTTATGAATGTGTGGAATTAAAAATTTAACAATCATTATAATTTAATATATTTATATCATTAAATTACTAGAAACAAGATGATCATAGATCCCATTCTCACAAACCATTCTCATAGTCTCCATTTAATAAACATTGGCATAAATAAAACCTTGAAATATAATAATTTCAATGTCTATTATTATCTCGAAATTAGTATCTTGCTATGAAATAATGGTGTTTGGCTTTTCCATTATGAAACATTACGAACAATAAAAATTACTTACACCTGATGATAAAAATATACATTAAACTAGCAAAACTAGAAAGTTCTCCTACAGACATAGTTTAAAAAAACATTGTCCATATGGTATCTTAGAGACATTGTTTTGTTAAACTGTGGTCGTAGGTCACCCAATAATATCATATAACCACGAATTTAAAAAAATGTGGAGATAGGTTGGTGAAGGAACCACCAAATTTTATTAGAAATTTGCTGGGAATGACTATTGCCACAGTTTTATAAAACCATGGAAATAGATATCACCTAAAACCACGATTTTAGAAAACCATGGAAATATGTCGCCTCTGAAACACCTATAATAATAGTTTGAGAAAACCATATCAATAAATTGAATCTATGAATAAAATTATAGAAAAACCTCACAATAGGACCACCCATGGAATTGGTTTGATAAAAATATGAAAATACAAATCACCTACAATCACAATTTTTCAAACCCATGGAAATAGGTTGCTGTTTCTCATTGAATCTCTATGCACATATATTTTATTGTGTGGGGTAAAATGTTGCACAATACTTTCATGTCAGAAAAATATTTAAGCATCCCTCTCTAGTGTTTTCTAATGGGTCTTATTCAAGGAGGTGGAAACACCTGATAGTTCCAATATTCAAGATGTTTCACAAACCTACATTCCTAAGGCAGGTGGTTATTGGGTATTGGTTCAACAATTCATAGGGACTCACATTGGTTGAGAGGATATAAGGTTGGTCTCATATTAATATTTTATGGGGAATTATTTTCTACTCTAAGACTCTCTTATGAATTTAATATATTTTCAAGAATCCTTTATTAAATCCAATATATTGAAAAGGTCTCCATTAAATCAATAATCAATAATTATAATGTATTATATTTTAAATAATTTTCATTTATCCAAGGTTCTTCCTCGATGGATACATTTATATGTATATGAGATTCTCCATCAATGGTTCCCTCTTGTATGTTGATTATAGATTCTTATGTATTTTATTATCAAGATGCTTATTTTCATCCATGTAACAGGGTACTCTAGAATTTATCATCATCCATGAAGAAAAGAGTTGCTTTTATGTTAGGATCAAGGCCATGGATAAGGGATTCTTATATATCCTCATAAAAGGAATCAAAACCCACATAGTTTTTTGGCACTCCACAGGACACAACATACCTTTTAAGGTCATGTGATGGGGACAAATCTATGTTGTTTAATGTCACACAGTAAATACATATAGGTGATAGGTTCCTAGTCCAATTTTGGTGTGGGACTTATTTTAAAGTATTACAAAGGACATGGAAGGGGTGTATTGTAACATCCCCAACCCAAAAACCATTGAACCGGTGCTCCAAGCCGGGTGGTTACATGACCTTAAGTGCGCCTCCCCATACGCCAAAGGCCGCTGACAAGAAGCGGGGTTTATGTAGAAAAGTGGGGAGACTATACCCCCTATTTATCAGAGTAAGCCATAGCAGAATAAATAAATAGAAGAAAACAATAACCAATAAACAAGGAACATGTATAACAACATATCCAACAGTAAGTATGCCATGTCATGCTACATGTGTAAAAGTGAACAAGAGCCCAAAATAAAGACAACATGAAAAATCCCCAAAATAGTCCCGACTCCAAGTCCGGATCCTCCACCAAGTTCTACCCATGCCACTCACTATCTAGCAAGGACCCTTGCCCTTATCCTGACCCACAAACATGAAGTCTTCTTAGGTACCCAATGGATGCCCGAGCAGGGTGTGAGTACAACTCAGTAATCCCCCACCAACGGTGTCTATAAAATATCCAGTATAAACAGTTAGTTCATGCAAAAGGGATATGAATGATAAATGTCAAGTAATTAATTATGGTTCCCTTAATAAAATTCAAATCAAATCCATTACCTCCTCTATTAGCATTGATTTCACAATAATTACCATTACTTACAATTTCATCACATTTCCATGGGTTAATCACATTCATCATGTTACATGCGTCTAAGGACAATAATCACATGCAAGAGGGTAAACACAATGTTATCCTATCTCACTAGAACCAACCCATCATATCAACCATATCCTCACCTCAAATCCTCAATCCAGGTGGATACAACCGTTAGGAGAATAAAACCTTAGTCCCCTTTCCTAACCCGTGCATTTAGGGTAGAGTTTAGAGCCTCATTCTTCACTCAACCAGTGGGAATATATCCTTATGTCATACCCCACTCTACGAAGCCATGTTCACATGCTTATATATATATAACTGTCAACCATCCAACCATTACCCATCAGAAAACACTATTCACAACAACCCACATGGGAATTCACATTATGCCTTAACCCATTAACAATTTACCATTTCATATCATTTAACCATTCACCCAATTAACATGTGTTATGCCTATCTCACTAAGCATTCAATCCTAGACCCATAACCTATCCCATTATGGTCTTTAATCAATTTTCACATTAACCCATTTAACCCGTTCATCATTTCCATGAATCAACCATTCATCCATTTCAGTTAACCCTTTGGTTATTACCAAGTCTAGGTGAATCACCCAACTTATATCCCAAGTTCAACCAATCATTCCAACCTGTTTATCAAGGGCTCTACAATTCACTACAACAAGTCACTTGTTTAATGTAAATCCCTAAACCCCGGAAAATCTGGCACATCCCATGGATGGCCTAATTAGGTCAAGTCAATCCCAAAACATCCCACGGGGATTGTGAGGGTTCCCATTTTCCATTTTAAACATCATTAAAACCAATAATACCAAGGTTATTCAAAACCTAACCAAGGGAAAAAAGAACACAAGTAAACATGCAGAAAAACCTAAATAACCATGGGATATAACTTGTATACCACCTACCTCAAAATCATGGTTGAACGCACTCCCAATCGAGTCCTTAGACATCTATACAACCAACCTTAGAAGCTTCAACCTAAAAATCACCCAAAAGATAGGGTTTAGAGCTTCAGAACGAGAGGGAGAGAAGGTACTAACCCTAAACCAAAAAGAGAAGAAAGGATGAGGTTAGCCTTACCCGGAGCTTCGATCCACAGCTTACGGCACCAAAAACGCCTTATAATCGAAGGATTTTGATCTCTTTAAGTCCTTGGGAGGTTTGGTTAGTGCCTAAGGTGAAGAGAGGAGGAAGAGAGGAAAATCCCAAGTGGGGTTTAAAAAGCCCGGAGTGGCAATTTTGTAAATTTACCCAACTTTAAGTGGCCGCACGGGTTGTCCGCACGATTTGGAGAACCGTGCGCATGCCACTGCCCGGATGAGGAGGAGTCACACGGTTTAGCCACACGGTTTGCCAAACCGTGTGAAAACGGTGTGATCACTTCTGTCCAGAGGAGGAAGGGTCACATGGTTTTGCCTGGGCAGGCCACATGGTTTGGCTGACCGTGCGCAGGCTGTGCACCTTGGTATGCTTTGCCCAGACCTCCCTTATTCCCTGCCCCGAGCCCCTGGAACACCCCCAAGGCCTCTCAAACATTCAAGAAACCTTTAAAGTCCCAAAAGCAAGGGTTTAACCGAGAACACAACAAAAACATACCTTTCCAAAAACCAGGATCTTACAACCTCCCCACCTTATAACAGTTCATCGTCAAGCCAAGTTCCCAAGCCTCACTGTTCCACTGAAGAGAAGAGTTTGGGCCACTGAGCCCACATACCTGATTCCGGCTCCCATGTTTCTTCCTGAACTTTCCCATGCTGCCATAGTACTCGCACTAATGGCGCAACCTTGCCTCTCAAGAATTTTTCATTACGATCCACCACACGAACTAGATTCTCCTCAAAGGACGCATCAGCCTCGAGCTCCACATCCTCAATTTCAACCACATGAGATGGGTCAGGCTGATACCGTCGAAGCTGCGACACATGAAACACATCATGCATCCCACCATACCGCTATGGAAGAGCCAATCAGTATGCCACTAGTATGATCCTCTCCACAATCTCAAAAGGTCCCACGTACCTGGGTGCCAACTTACCCTGCTTTCGAATCCGTTGATGACCCAACCTTGGAGACACCTGAAGGAACACTTTATTATCCAATCCAAACTCAAGAGGTCTACACCTCTGATCTACATACGATTTCTGCCTACTCTGAACCGTAGCCATATGCTTCCTAATCAACTTAACTCTCTCTGAAGTCTCCTTCACGAGACTCTTCCCCAACAACTCAGATTCACCAGCCTCTAGCCAACACAACAGAGATCTACATGGTCTCCCATAAAGCACCTCAAATGGTTCCATCTGAATTGTAGCCTGAAAACTTTTTTTGTAGGAAAACTCAACCAGCGATAGGTGTCTCTCCTAAGAACAACCAAAGTCCAAGACACAAGCTCGTAACATGTCTTACAACACCTATATCGTACATTACGACTGCCCGTCCATCTACAGGTGGAAAGCTGTACTCAAAAACACCTGAGTACCAAGCACCTTATGCAACCCTTTCCGGAAACGCGATGTGAAATGCATATCTCGGTACAAAACTATGGTTCGCAGAACACCATGAAACCGCACTATTTCCCGAACATACAACTCAGCCAACTGGTCGACTGTATGGGTCTCCTGAATCGGTAAGAAATGAGACACTTTCATTAACCGATCCACAACCACCCATATTGCATCATTCTTCCATGGAATCCTCGGAAGACCGACGACAAAATCCATTGTCACATCATCCCACTTCCATTACGGAATGAGAAATGGATATAATAAACCACCTGGGCGTTGATTCTCAGCCTTCACCTGCTGACAGGTAAGACACCATGCCACAAAGACCGCAACTTCCTTCTTCATTCTAGGCCACCAAAACTGCCTTCAGAGATCATGGTACATCTTGGTCAAACCAGGATGCACTTCCCACTTTGATGCATGGAACTCTCGCATCAACTTTTCTCACACACCCTTTGGAACAACTACACGATCATGAACACGAACAACACCGTCCACACCGACAACCCCTCCAGAAGGTAGCTCCCCACCTTTAGGCTTTTCCTTCATGATAAAGCACTCATGATCATCAATCTGACCTTCCTTAACTCAACTTAAAAGCATCAACTCCATCGTTAAGGAAGCAAGAGTGACCTGAACATTCTCCTCTTGCACCTCCAGGTGCATCTCTGCAAACAAAGCCATCACCTTCCACTCGGTGCTGGACTCCTAAACCATCTGATTCTAAACCTTCCTGCTCAGAGCATCAGCAACACTGTTTCCCTTTCCTGGTGTTTACACCAACTTAAAGTCAAAATACTGGAGATATTCAACCCCTCTTCACTACCTAAGATTCAGATCCCACTATGAGAAGATTTACTTTAAACTCTTATGGTAGGTAAACACAGTAAACCATTCAACCAATAGATAGTGCCTCCAAAACTTCAAGGCACACACTACTGCAGCCAACTCAAGGTCATGAGTGGGATAATTCTGCTCATGAGGCCTCAACTGCCTCAACCCATAAGCCACAACCCGCTCATCCTGCATCAACACAGCCCCAAGTCCGACTCCGTACGCATCACAAAACACAATGTACTTCTTACCCGGATCAGGTAAGATCAAGATAGGTGCGGTTGTCAGCTGGTTCTTCAACTCTTGAACGGCACTCCCATAAGCCTCCGAAAATTCAAACCTGATTCCCTTATTGGTATAGATCGAAAGTGGTGCTGCCAAGCGGGAGAAATCATGAATGAACCTTCGGTAATACCCAGCCAAACCCAGAAAACTCCGAACATCAGAAACACTCTTAGGATGCTCCCAAGATACAACTGCCTGCACTTTCTCTGGATCCACTGACACACCTGCCTCCGAGATTATGTGACCCAAAAATGCACCTCACCTATCTACAATTGATAATTTGATAGCTTGGGGTATAGTCGATGCTATCTTAGCGTACCCAAGATGATGTCAAGATATTGGGTATGATCGTCATGAGTTTTTGAGTACACTAAGATATCGTCTACAAAGAAAACCACAAACCGATCTAGAAAGGGATGAATGATCCAGTTCATCAAACCCATAAACACCGCCGGTGCATTGGTCAAGCCGAAAGGCATTACCAAAAACTCAAAAAACCTGTACCGACTCTGGAATGCTATCTGCGGTATGTCAGAAGACCTCACCATAAACTGGTGATAACCCGACCTCAGATCAATCTTAGAAAACACCGATGGACCCCTCAACTGATCAAACATGTCATCAATTCTAGGAAGTGGGTACCGATTTTTCACCGTCATCTGATTCAACTTTCAATAGTAAACACACAGCCTTAGCGACCCATCGTCCTTCTTTGCAAAAAGAATGGGAGATCCCCAAGAAGACATACTAGGACGAATAAACCCCTTACGCTCCAACTCATCAAGCTGAAGTTTCAGTTCCTGATGTTCTGTCGGTGCCATTCGGTATGGCAGAATAGAAACTGGCTCCGCTCCCGACAGTAACTCAATTGTGAACTCAACATCCCTCTCAGGGGGTAACCCCAAGAAATCCTTAGGAAACACATCCTGAAACCAATCCACCATAGGAGGAAAAACATACTGCTCCCCTCTTGAATTGTCATCAAGTATGATACATGCCACTAGAGTCGTGAGTCCACTCATCTGTTGACAAAACGAACCCGCACGCCCTGCTCGAACATCCCATTTACCATAGTGGACATACGCGTCACCCTCAAGAGACCTGAACGATACTCTGCGACGATAATAGTCTATGTGCACCCGATACAACACCAACCAATCCATTCCCAGGATTAGGTAAAACACTAACATTTCGAGGATGAACAAGTCCCACAAAAAATGATACCCACCAACTTCCAAGGCACACCCCTTGCATTACTTGATATCCTCAACCCGCACCCCCAAAGGAGTGTCAATTGAAATAACTCCACACACCCTCTCCACAGGTAAACCCAGCACTACCACAAGTTGATCAGAGACAAAAGAGTGTGTGGTACCTATTTCAAATAATGCAATAGCAAAAGTAGATGCTACAAGGATCATACCTCGAATAGTCGATGGTCCAGCCTTGCCATCACCAGGCGCAAACTGAACTGCCTGAAGCTGACTTGCCCATTTACCCTGTGCTCCAGCCTGAACGCCCTACGCTGCACTGCCCTACTGGCGTGAGTGATCCTGCCTTGGGGTTTCACGTCCACCGCCCCTGCCAGTATGACCTGTGGAGCTCCAACTTCCTGCCTGATACAGGGTAACTAATCCCCTTCCCCCACCCGAGACCTGCTTTTCACCATTATGATCACCCGCCTACCGAGGGTTCCTACAGAATCTCTGCACATGCCCCATCCTGCCGCACGAACAACACTCAACTGGAGGTCGAGGAAACTGACCATGCATATTCCCCGACCTACCGCACTGATAACAAAACACCTGATTCCCACTCTGAGAGGCTGACCCTCTCTTCCAGCCACTTTGCATAGTACTTCCATGTTGTGAGCTCTCATGGAGTCCCTTCTAACCCTCGGTAGCTGCACCGCTCATCTGCCCCACCAGCACCACAGGACCACTACCCAAAGCTCCCTTCAGTTTTCTTTCCAAAATCAGTGCCTGCTATACTACCTCTGTGAACCTCTTCAAGAAGAAGATATTTACTTGAGATCTGATCTCATGTCTCAGCCCATCCTAGAAGTGCTTTGCCACTACTGCCTCATCCTCTGCTAACACTAGGACAAAGTGTCTCAAATCAGTAAAGCAACTGGCATAGTCCATCACCGAAAACGATCCCTGAGTCAGGCTCAGAAACTCGGAAGCCCGCTCTTGCCTCAAAGTCTCTGGGTATAAATTCTCCAGAAACATTTCCTGGAAAAACTTCCATGACATTCCCTCAACCTGCTCGATTTGAGCCTAAATTTCCCACCAATTCCTAGCCTGGCCTCGCAACATATAAGCATCCAGCTTTACCCGCTTCTCGAAAGGGGTTTCTAGATGATCTAGTATTGTCTGGACAGATTCTAACTAGAACTCCGTTGCTTCTGGCCCACCCTCTCCGGTGAAGGTCAGAGGGTGCTGCAGTTGGAACTCCCTAGTTAGCTCAAACATAGTCGGTGCAACCTACCCTGGGTCCCGATCCATCATCTGCATAAGGGAAGTCAATTTCTCTTGGAACTGGTCTTCTCTATCTTCATTTATCGCCACGTTTTCTTGCTCCTCTACTGGAGGAGTGTTCTCAGCAACACCCTCCCGTTGCCTAACTGGTAACCGACGTTTTGGTGGCATTTCTCTACAATGCCAAGAACGAGATTTAGCACACATACCACATAAATTTCACGACTTCATCAAAATATCTTTACTATATACAACAACCCATTTCATAATCTAACCCAACAACATTTTCCAACTTGTTTCAAACACTATTACTCCATTAAACATCATTTACCCACTTGTTTTATTTCATTCTTCTCATTATTCATTGGTTTCATGAAATGCATGATGCACCATACTTTCCTACCTCACACACCCACCCCGTGCATGTGCATAACACAATTCATGTCACCTATCTCCCTAGGTGCCTACAATGATGCATGAATGCAAATCCTCGTGCTGTTAAGGCCCGAGCCAAACGTCGTAAAATAATCACATCAACCACATGTGCATCACCCAACAGTGAAATATCATCAAATGTAATATCACACACCTAAGAACATCATTTCCCACCCAGGGTGACTTGGGTTTCCCTTGTACCTGGGTTAGCTACTCCCAAGCACGAGCTCATTACCAAGGCCCGACACATCTTAACCTTTGGCTAACCATCCCAAATAACAAGAACTTAGAGATGGAGAAGAAAGTCCTCTGATACAACTTTGTAACGTCCCCAACCCGGAAGACACTGAACTGGTGCTCCAAGCCGGGTGGTTACATGACCTTAAGAGCACCTCCCTGTACGCCAAAGGCTGCCAACTAACAGCAGGGTCTATGTAGTCAATTGGAGAGACTATACCCCCTATTTATCAGAGTAAGCCACAACAGAATAACCAAATAGGGGAAAACGATAACCGATAAACAAGGAAAATTTATAACAACACATCCAACAGTAAGTATGTCATGTTATGCTATAAGTGCAAAAGTGAACAAGAGCCCAAAATAAAGACAACCGGCAAAATCCACAAAATTGTCCCGACTCCAAGTCCGGATCCTCCACCAAGTGCTACCCATGCCACTCACTATCTAACAAGGACCCTTGCCCTTCTCCTGACCTGCAAACATGAAGTCTGCTCGGGTACCCAATGGCGGCCCGAGCAGGGTGTGAGTACAACTCAGTAGGCCACCACTAATAGAGTCTACAAAATATCCAGTATAAATAGGTAGTGCATGAAAAAGGGATATGACTGATAAATTTCAAGTAATTAATTATGGCGCCCTTAAAAAAATTCAAAGAAAATCCATTTCCTCCTCTATTACCATTCATTTCACAACAATTACCATTACGTACAATTTCATCACATTTCCATGGGGTAATCACATTCATCATGTTACATGGGTCTAAGGCCAACAATCACATGAAAGAGGGTAAACACAATGTTATCCTATCTCACTAGGACTAACCCCTCATAGAAACCATATCCTCACCTCAAAGCCTCTGTCCGGGTGGATGCAACCGTTAGGAGAATAAACCCTCGGTCCCCTTTCCTAACCCATGCATTTAGGGTAGAGTTTAGAGCCTCAATCTTAGCTCAACCCATGGGCGTAGATCCTCATGTCATACCCCAATTTACGAAGCCATGTGCACATGCTTATATATATGTAACCGTCAACCATCCAACCATTTCCCATCGGCAAACACTATTCACGACAACCCACACAGGAATTCACATTATGCCTTAACCCATTAACACATTACCATTTCACATCATTTAACCGTTCACCCAATTCCCATGTTTTATGCCTATCTCACTAAGCATTCAATCCTAGACCCATAACCTATCCCATTATGGTCTTTAATAAATTTTAACATCAACCCATTTAACCCGTTCATCATTTCCATGAATCAACCATTCATCCATTTCAATTAACCCTTTGGTTATTACCAATTCTAGGTGCATCACCTAACTTCTATCCCAAGTTCAACCAATCATGCCAACATGTTTATCAAGGGCTCTACAATTCACTACAACAAGTCACTTGTTTAATGTCAATCCCTAAACCCAGGAAAATCCGGCACATCCCATGGATGGCCTAATTAGGTCAAGTCAATCCCAACACATCCCATGGGGATCGTGAGGGTTCCCATTTTCCATTTTAAACATAATTAAAACTAAGCATACCAAGGTTATTCAAAACCTAACCAAGGGAAATAAGAACATAAGTAAACATGCACAAAAACCCTAAATAATCATGGGATATAACTTGTAGACCACCAAACTCAAAACCGTTGTTGAACGCACTCCCTATCGTGTCCTTAGACCTCAATCCAACCAAAATTCAAAGATGCAAACTAAAACTCACCCAAAAGATAGGGTTTTAGAGCTTTGGAATGAGAGGGAGAGAAGGTGCTAACCCTAAACCAAAAAGAGAAGCAAGGATGAGGTTAGCCTTACCCAGAGCTTCGATCCGAAACCAACGGCACCAAAAATGCCTTATAATTGAAGGAGTTTGATCTCTTGAAGTCCTTGGGAGGTTTGGTTCTTACCTAAGGTGAAGAGAGGAGGAAGAGAGGAAAATCCTGAGTGGGGTTTATAAAGCCCGAAGTGGCAATTTTGTAAATTTTCAAAACTTTAAGTGTTCGCACGGTTTGTCCGCACGGTTTGGAAAACCATGCGCAAACCGTGTGAAAACCGTGCGCTTGATTCTATCCAGAGGAGGGAGGGTCACATGGTTTCTCTTGGGCAGACCACACGGTTTTATTGACCGTGCGCAGGCCATGCACCTTGGTTTGCTTTGCCCAAACCTCCCTTCTTCCGTGCCCAGAGCCCCTGAAACGCCCCTAAGGCCTCTCACACTTTCAAGAAACCTTTTAAAGTCCCAAAAGCATGGGTTTAACCCAGAACAAAACAAAAACATACCTTTCCAAAAACTGGGATCTTGCCTATATACTCCCAAGATTAATATGACCATGCTAGGAAGGTGGCCTAAATAAGATTAGTGTGAGTTTTTGGTGTTGGGTTTGAACATCAAGGAGGATTTCTATATATATTGTTTAGATAGGAATCGAATCCCACATAGTTTAGAATAGATGAAGATTACATGCACAGAGGAGTCTTGTTGCAAGGTGAGAAGAATATCTATAAAAGAAAACTCTTCTTAGACACATAAAATATTTTTTTATAGTAAATATGTCCCTTTTAAGGTTTTTATCATATGAAATGTTACTCTTTGACATGGATACATGAATTTTAGGAATTACACCAAATTAAAGGCCCTTTTCAAAGAGAAAGGATGATCCATCGAATAGAAAATATATCATGGTAGATATTTTATCAAGAATATTTCATGATCATAAATAACCTTTAAGAATATGTGATTAATGATTAGGGTGAGAAACAAGATGAAGTCAAAGATCGGGAAAACCAGATAATCTACTTCATCCGTTATTAGATGAGGCTGGGGAAATTGGAGAGAGAAAGGGCTTTGTTCTGTGCAACTCCTACCTTGTTTTTATAACCATGATTTGGGGCTTATGGAACCATATATATAATTTGATCAATAAATAATATAGGATTACTCCAAGATGGATTCCCCTATCCTAATTTCGGAGAATATTAGAAGAGGATATTGAACTATCCCTCATTAAATGAAAAGGAAAGTGGCTCCCCTTATTGTTTGAAATGGGGAGTTCCCTAGAACTATGACCAAGGTTGGGGTCCTCATTACCATGATAAAGTATAATTGATAAAATTATATGATCCCACGTATTAGGTATGATATATGTCGGACTTCCATTACCATGATAATGTTTAATCGAGAGGAAACACTGAGGTTCCCGATGATCTGATTATGCACATTTGGATTCTTTGGGGATGTTTTCTGATTTTTACCTCCCAGATGAGGGATGGGAGACGTTACCTAACATTTTAGGTTTGATTAAGGGTTAAAAAGGTGTCTCACACAAGTAAGTTCTAGTAAAAAGGAGGTCTCATGTAGGGTAGAACTAGTAAAACTTTGATGTCTCACATAGGGTATCCCTAGGGAGACTGAAATATATTTTCATAGGGTGGAAATAAATGATCTATAAGAAAATTTTTGATGAAAGATATCTTGGGAAACAATAGTTAGGAGAGGCCATTCTCTTGGCTCCAAGGGTTTCTTCCAGTGTCTTTCATAGGTCCTATTTCTCGTAGGAGACCTTTGTGCTAGTACTTTTTAACTTGGTGGTCTGTTTCTATCATGAAGGTGTCTTGTTTTTCCCACACTCTAGGAACTATAATCCAATTATCCCCCTTAATTATCTCTTCTCTTAGGTTTTGGAGAGCTACTTGGATGGTTTTGAGGTCCTAGAAGAAGGACCAGGGCAAGCAGAGAGTTAGAGATTCTTTTGAGTCTTCCAATCATTTTAAATAAGGATAAGTAGGGAACTATTTATAAGAAATTTTGGGACAATGGGTGAAGGATATGGACCTACAGTGTTCTCACATATCTATATTATAAAGGGATTATCTTCATGAGTCTTAGGTCATGCAGCTTGGCTTTGTGTGATGGTGCGGTTTGGCCCTTGCCTGGGGATCACATAGGTGATCACTTGCACACTTAGACTCTATTTTCTTCCCCCTTAATTTAGGATTTTAGTTTTTAATCTACCAATACTTGAATGAAAATTGGAGTGTCAAAAACTCCCTCCTCAATATTGGATTAGATCAAATGAAAGTGGTATGTTCTTGAGGTAGAGAAATATGCTTGTTGATCGATGCTTCATTTTTTGGATTCTACATGCCTATATACATTAATTATTATGATTTATGTACATTATTTCATGAGTGTTCACATAAGGGAGGAACAAAGGAATGTTCTAGGAAAGTATATCTTATAGGTGGATCTTGTAGGTCTTTTGAAATGTTTGGTTTCATAAGTGGTTCTCACTGGTGTCCACACATTTATAATTTTCATCGATGACCCGACCTCTCTTCTACTCGCCTTTTCATAGTCTCATTCACTCTGTCACTCTCAATGCATAAGTCTTCCATGTTTATCTTTCATCTTTCTAGTCACCTATATAGTATTTCTACTAAATCTTCACTTGTGAATACATATTATTCCCTTATCTTCATGATGCAGGGACCTTCGAAGGTGTCCCCCATGAGGTCACTTGGAAGAGTGACCTATAAAAGGTCACTACTTTTATAAATTTCTAATGTTTTTGAAATGTATCTACAATAAATATATTATTTATAATAAAAATCTTGACATTTTATTGCATATTTCCAATGAATACCCAAAAAGTTAGAGAATATAATGAACATGATGTTGTCTGTGTTTCATAAATGATTAAAATTGTAGGTCTAGACTGTAACAATTTATGTGACACCACCTTACCATAAATGGAAAACCATTTGATTATACACCATCATTAATATCCTATTAGTAACTATCTTTCACTCTATGGTCATGGAATCTTGTATGATGTATTCATCCCAACAATGAATAATTACCTTCCAATCTCCTAGTTCCAAGAATAATTTAATACAACCAACACTAATATCTCAGCCAAATATGTGTATATTAATGAGGGAACATCACCCACAACCTGTGTCATGAATCACAATATCTATGACCCAAAATTGAAGCCTCATACTCACATGTTATAGTCAAATAGCTATTTTTCAATCATTCATGCTTTGAAAAAGGACCAATCAAAAGGATGTAAGGAAGAATGTGACCTATTACCTAGAGGAGGTGAAAAACTAGAGTGGATGTGGGTATAATGGTAGCATTATACTTGTGTATAATGTAAGACTGAACTACAAAATATCAGTATTTATAAGGCTATCTGGGTTGCACAGACATACTTGTATAAGAATCTAGATAGTATCCCTGAGTTTTTTAAGTCATTAGAGCCCATAAAAGAAGAATTTACATTTGAATCACAGAGAATTAAACATCAGAATCTTTCTTTATTGAATGACCATTGATTCGTATACTATTCTTTTAGGTGATATGGTGTATGACTAACATGAAGAGAAAATTATTATCACTTACAAGGGTTGAGGAATCATATAGTTTTAATGTCAGGTAAATAAGACATGAACCATTTAGTTAAATGTCTTATGAAAAGGATGTTAAGCGATAATATTTAATATCATCTAGATTTAACCAAGATATTAGTTATTTTTTACTTTTATAGTAACCTATCCAATAATGTTCCATTATTTCCAGGAATACTAAGGAAAACATACAAGCTTACATTTTTGGGATTTTAGATAAAAATTGATATGGGACAAGTATACAAGGAATAAACATGATTTTTTTAAAAAATAGGCTTCCATCATAATGTTTTTGGGTCATATTGAGATAGAATATGTTTCTTCTTAGTATAAATGTGCCTCTAGTTGATATTCCTTTTTTCATGACTTATACAGGTCCAAATTGGGGAATATTTCTCATAGTAAAAAAAATGGAATCCTATGATTGATAGGACTTGGGGGGGGGGACATACTCAAATCCAATTTGTGGCATATCAATGAATATTACAAATAAATGTACCCCTTGGACTCAAAAATTTTTCCACTAATGGCTAGATAATGCCTATAGAGATTCATATTTCATTTGACATAGAGTTTGGTTTGTGTAAGGAAGGTGGCTGAGTACTGAAGGAGAATATCACATCCAAATCACCCATGAATAGGGAAGCATGCTTCATATATAGGTTTGACCCATATGCATGGAGGGGATAAATTCTTTTTATATTGAGAAAGGACCCAATACAAAGGATCCATGCATCTCTAAATATCTCATCAAATAGAGAATCAAGCCACATGTAGTTCAAGGAAAGGTTCCCCAAACTGATCATATTATTTTGGGGGGAATATTAATGATTTTTGGAATATGAGCTAAAAAATGAGGTGAGAACTAGTTATAGACCATCTTATATAGATTTGGACCATATATAGGATAATGCGAATATTCTTCATATTTTGACTAGACTATGATGTAGGATCTAAGCATCACTATGTATCTCGTTAAAGAGAGAATCATTCCACATATAGTCCTTGTATTTATTTCATGAAAGAGACATAATTTTTTTTGTTTAACATCACCCGACAAGGACATTTGGTGTTCCTTTTAAGGTATTGAATTCTATATATTGAAAACTATGATGTGAACTGTTACATCTCAATCATATAGAGAATCCGTTACTAAAACTTTTAAGACCATGTGTGATAAGATCAGTGTGAGAAACAAGGAGTGGAAAAGGTTTCTTTCACCACAAAGAGGTGATTAAGTGGATGCACAATTGAATTTTGATTATGTGGTGGATAGACTAGGATGTATGATTTGGGAATAATTATATATCTCAGGGATGAGAATGAAACCATAAATAGTTCCAGAGTTTAATGTCATGTAGAAAATTTGATGTTTACCCAAATTGAAAAAGAATCCATGATTTTTTATAAACGTTGTCTAGGTATTCAGGGAATTATCTCCAGAGTGGAATCCTCTATTTCAGACATGAATCATTTTTGATCTGGTAACCCAAGTCATTCTATTCTTGGTACGTATAGTAAGACTGAATTTTAACATCATATTCTAAAGATGTAATCTTATAGTTTAACATCATTTCACTAGGATTATATATTTGACTTTTAGTCTTAGGTTGTATGGATATGACCATACATCATAGAAACAGTTAGCGATATAAGGCTTACCAAGACAAAGATTTTATAACATTCTTCATATGCGAAGAAGGAAACTATAAAACAAGATCTTGGGGGTTCCTGGATCCCGAGAAATTATATGAGACAAGAACTAAAGGAATAACCACAGTCCTTATTAAAAATTCTATTTATAGCACGATGTATTCAGGGGTTACATAGATAGAAGAGGTTTCTTTAAAGGATGAATGCTCCTTTGGTTGACATGCCTTTTGGGGATAGCTTATACAGTGTCAAACTGGGGAATAATGTGAATAGTCAAAACCAAGGTGAATTCAGGCATTATAAATTATATTACTGATGGCTAGGGGAACCATTATAAAGATTAAAAAATTTCCAAGAAAATGAGTATGATGTGTGTTAGGAATGTCTGTGAGAACTAGGTAAGAATTTAGACCAACATTAGCCATGGATTAAGAAGTTCCCTGCATAGATCATTGTTTGTATGTAAGAGAGGGGTAATTTTCTTTACATCATGAATGCGACTAGGGAATAACGTCTAGGTGTCACTACATACGCCATTGATATGAGAATCAAGTTTTATGTGGTTCTATAATATAGTTTTGTGGTAGAATAACATCACCAATGGTTGTGTTCTACACATGAAAGGACCAAAAGGTTATGTATATTTACATCGTGCAGTAAAGATGTGAACCATAAAAATTTACACTATAAAAAAATATGTTTTGGTACAATATTTTTTCTTGTGACTAAGACATTAGGCTATGTAGTTTAGAGTCATACATCTTTGAATATAATGTATTATAGTTTTAGGCTATATGATTAAGTCCATTTTTCATTCCTTCTATTCTATTTCATCTAAGAAAAAATGGATTTCAATTTATCATTGTGTAATAAAGATGATATGGTTCATTCCTTTTAAGGTCATGTGATAAAGAATTAATCATGAAGTTTAATGTCATTTGGTAAAAGAGTATTATTTAGAGTTTAACATCATTAAATAAGGAAGTTTGGTTTGGATTTTATGTTCTGATTAGAATAATTATTTATTGGTAGGCCATGCATTTTTGGTGGTTGTGACATTCTCTCCATCCATCTAAATCAAGAAATAAGATCCATTATAGGGGACATTGTGCATGAAATAAGGTCCCAAAAACATTGGATAAAGCATGGAGGTCTCTTCCCTAAAATCATCAGGATCTCAAGGGCCAGTACCAGTTCTTAGAGAAATGAGAAGAGGAAAATTTTCTTATTAAAATACCATGATATCCAATTTTTATGGACATAGAAGTGATCAAAGGTTTGTAATATTTTATCATCATGTTTCTATAACTAATATTGTTTTTTTGGGATTTTTCATTATGGAAATTTTATCATAGATTTCAACGATATGTGAGGGTAATTAGACCTCAATAGATAGGGCTGATTCTTTTCTGTATACTAATGAATATAGTGTCACCTGTGTGGAGGTGTGGGTTATAGTCCAGTAACCCCGTAAGGAATGAAAAATCTTGTCAAGAAAAGAATTTTTATATTAATCCACCATATTATGAAGTATCTTTGAAATCATATTTTATAAGGCCTCTATCATTCCATTAGATGTTTCATGATAGTGAAATGAATGGTTGGATTTGATATTATACTCCATGTAAAACTTTTCCGACTTATCATAATATAAATTAGTTCTATTGTCTATCAGTATCACACAAGGGACAACAAATCTAATAATGATGTTGGATTTCATGAATATGAAAATGCTTTTGGTCTCAACTTCTTTTAGGGGTACTTCTTCAAAACAATTAGAGAAGAAGTTGGTTGTAGTAAGGATGGACTTGAATTTCTTGGCCGTAGATACATGATATATATATACATCATCCCATCCCCATATGTAAAATGGATAGAATTATTTGGATGTGTGTATAAACTCTAGGGGTTTTTGGATGAAGCGGGTGTGCACTTGGAAATAATGACAATTCATTGTGAATTTTTTGAAATCTTATGTCATTGAAGTCAGAATGTATCCATGAATTTAGATTTTATTGGAAAGTATGAACCCTGATTGGTGGGAACCACTAGAACATATTTGATTTTTTTTCTAATGGTATTAGTCTCTTATCCAGTTATTCACCTATGAAAGAACTTGAATAAGCCTCTTTTATAGAGAATTTTCAATTGATTTGGGCCATCATAAAGAGTAAAGTTGGTTTCTTATTGTTGGGTTTTCTCTTTCCCAGCTTTGTAGAATGGGAGAATACCACATTGAAGGCAGTATATAATAAGAATCATCCAAACTATTATTGGACCATAGGGATCAAGTATGGAATTAACCATGTAAATTTATTCTATGTTAATAATAACAAAAAGAGAGACCATCCAGAAGTTCAAAATGCTAATAAAAATTTACTTCTAGTTTGGATTATCCAAAGCCAAAACTTTATTTTCCAATGCATTTGAATAGAAATTATATGACTGTGGAACATTATTCAATGTCATCTCAGATGGAAACTCTTCCATTTTCCTCAAAAATAGTCACGAAGGGGGGTTAAATCCTCATTTATAAAAGATTAATCCCCACTAATCTATTTGGTTACCTTTTTGGAATTGAATTTTACCTTACAATTGTCCATTTTCACATGAAGTTCTTGTTTTTTCCCTACAATAATGTTCTGATAATCTACCTCATTTTAGGTGAAACCTTATCAAAACATAAAGGACTAAATAATTAATTTATTTTCCAAGGATATTTGAATGACTCTGAAATAGACTTTTCTAATCTTGGAGTATAAAATTAACTTCCCTGTTGGGATTCTAGATGCATTTTAAAAATTTATTTCCCATGGATAGGGGCCATATTGAATAGAGAAGATATATTCATAATGAAATTTAGTATTTAATGATGTTTTTTCCTCATATGCATGTTCTATAAGGAATATATACAATTCCTACCCTTTTACTATTTATAAGGCACAAACCTAATGTCAAACGACTACAAGATAAATAACTTCTATTCCAAACATTGGAAACTTTAGGATGTATTGGAGTGGTTTTATATGAGAGACCAAATGGAAATTGTGATTTTACAAGGTGTGTCTTAGTTTCTAGACAACAAATTTCAAAAACCAAAGTCCTCTTCTTGATATTTTAATAACAAGTCTTAGCATCGATCGTGGTTCGGTTGAGATAATAGAGGTTGTTTTTGTTTCTTCCATTATTATTCTATTCAAGAAGATAACCTAGTGATAATTCTAGGTTTAAAATATAAAAAATTATTTCATTCAATTCAATAGTTGTAATAAACAATGGTGTACTTGAAATATATTTCTTGAGACTATCAAATTCTTCCAGACAGTCACCAGTCCAATCCTATGTGGCCCCATTTTTCATGAACCCGATGAAGGTAAACCACTTACTTATAATGTATTATATAAAAATGGGTTATAAGAAATATTTCCTTGAAATCCTATCAACTCTTTGTGTTTTCAAAGAGGTAAACTACTTAGGATAACCTTTTTTCTTAGGATCGACTTCGATGCCACGATGGCATATTAGGAAGCTGAGAAACATTTCCGAGGTAACATTGAAAGCACATTTCAAGGGGTTTATCTTAAGGATATGCTTCCATAGTTTGTTGAAGATAGAATCCAAATCAACTAGGTGGTCATAAAACCATCGAAACATATCCACCATATCATTTATGTCCCATTTGACATACCTTCTAAAAAATTATTTGAATATGTTATTCATGGAATGTTAGTATGAAATTCCAACATTCTTCCGACAAAAAAAGAGTATTACCCAGTATAAATATAATCATATGGGGTACCTAAAGGTGTTAGATTACACATCTTATTCAAAAATTTATATTTTTTACAAATTTAATATCCATCCATGAAGGAATGTTATTGATATTTTTTCATAGTGTAAATAGTTTGTTCTATGATTGGGACTAAGAAATCATCTTTTGGATAATTCTGCTTGTGGGATATGAAGTTAGAACCAAAATTTTCTAATATTTTTATCTACTAGTACTATATTGGATTACTATTTTTATACTCTAATTTTTGAATGAAATTGGCCTTTATAATATTGAAAATTTCAGCCTCAATTTTTGAGGCATGTGTCTGGTGTGTCCTTATGTCTTTTTATTTCTATCCTTAGTGGTTTTCTAGAAAAGCCAGGTGGTGAGTGGCCACCTCCAGATTGAGGAATATAATTTCATTGTAGTTACAGGAAAAAAACCATGATAAAACTTTTTGAAGTAGGTATATACCACTTTTTCTTTGTAATACATAACCCCTCTAATCATGGTGGGATGCAGGTCATCCATTGTACCCAAGTTTACTTGAATGAGTTCATCAATAGTGGTGGAGACACCTCCCACAAATGCTCAATGGGAATCTGTATGGTCATCCTCCGTGTCCACTTTCACTTCCTCTTCCTATACCTATTCTATCTCACTATTAAATGGAGTGGGTGATTAAAGAAAACTAGGAGAGGATTCAATATTTTGATATCCAGGATATAAAGTAGTTTCCTCCAATCCAACTGTGGATGTGGGGATTCATTGAAGCTCTTGAGGGGAGATGAGGGATATAGAATGAGTATATTTACCTTCTCTTGGCGTTGTGAAAATTTTTATGATTCAGTTGACAAGGATGGGATTTGATGAATCTTAGGGGAAGGAATGAGGGAATTTGGAATGATATAATTTGGAAATGAGGGAATTTTCATTTAATATTTTACCACTGTATGGAGATTTGATGACCTCTTTAGTGCTACCAGGCTCAATCATCATGACTGATATCATGAATATTAATGAAAACTCACCCAAATAAAAACTAATCTATTCAGTATAGTTGATGGGTAGCATGTAGTCATTACCGATCTATTTGAAGAGATTGGTTGGGGTTATTTCTAGACCATTAAGATAATTGAACTGAGAAAAAATTTTTCTCATGGGTTTTTTTCCCTTCCCTATAGTACAATCCAACATTGATGAACTAAGATTCAAAAGACTCAAACAAATATTTATCCACATGAATCATTCCAATTTTCCCATTAATAAAATATTTGTTTCATTGGTGGTATGATGAGGGGACTAATGCTTGCTTATTAAACCAAGGCCTTCATATAATAATGTTGAAAGCAATATCTTACCGAACAACCAAGAATTATAAGTTGGATATGATATCCCTGAATTGAGTCCTTAGTTTGATTCCATATAGAGTAATTTTATCAATTTTGTAATAACCCTATAATGTTAAATTGGAAAGGGATAGGTTGGCCTCACTGTACCCCAATCAAAGATGTGTTCAGATTATAATGAGTTTGACTCTTGATCCATGGCCAATGAAATCCCATTAGAAATCATTGTCATTTATCATGCTGAACATATATAAGTGTATGATGTGTCTCTTTATGAATTGATCTTTTTCTTGATCCATGATAGAGATGACTATGTATAATTATTCTGGATCAATCTCTACAAGATATATTTTAGCAATGGAAACCTTAGATTAAACCCCCAAGGAATCAAAAAATCCTCCATGTATGCCTCCCAAAGGTTGTTTGATAAACTTAGAGCATCTAAGATCAACAACATGGATGGTAACATGGAAAATTGCTTTATAATGTCATACTTTTGGGCTATATGTATATGCCTCTCATTATGAGGATACTCTTTTATATGATTTTTAGGAGATAATATACTTGATATAGGTAGATCCTTCCATGTAATAATAGTTATATTTGTTCATGTCCATGGATGGTCAAGCTGAATAGGTCTACTTGATCACCAAGTTTGATTGAACAATTGTATATCCTCTAGTTTATCTTCTAGGATAATTATATTAGAAAAAACCCTAGAAGATATAGCATAACTTCTCCTCTTATGCTGGTCTTGCTGGAGGGATCTCCCATGAGATTCAACAGCATATAAACATCAAGTAGAGACATGGCCGATGTATTTATTTCCTTCGTGACCTCATCTTCCCCTATATCCTAACCCCTTGTGGACTCTTCCAATGATTCCCCAATTGGATATAAGAATCTTTCGTTCATTTCTATATTCATTACCAAGAAAGGTGTCCATTAAGTGAATACAATTAATTGACCCAAAGATTAATTCCTCTTCCAATGAGGATTTAATCTCATGAGTCAACTCTTGTGGTACTATTCGGTGGGGTGGTGTGTATGGTTTTAGGACCGAAGGAATGAAGTCAAAGAGAGTAAAAGATAAATTTGGACTTGGTACATGTTCATATTACTATGTTTTTCTGTTACACTTTAGTCTATTTTGTTTATTAGAAGACTAGAATTTAAAGGATTGTGGTTCTGAATGAGTTGGATGTTCCATAGAGGAAGAGGTCAGGGGCATAGTTGGTTGTTTTAACTATGATTGGAGGATGGAATGATTTTGGTTGATTTTTTTTCAGGTCATCCAATCAATAAACTTATATTCATTATTTCTGGAAACTTCCTTTAATTCACCACGTTCCTCCAGATTGGTGATATAAACACACACTACTAGTGTTAGTTGTTTTCCCAAATTTACAAGCACATATTAAACCATTTTTATAATATTTAAATGAAAACAATGAATCCATATATGGTGTAAACTAATGTACTATGATATGGGAAATAGATTGGAAGATAATTAATACCAGCCTGATAGAGACTCATGGGTTTTTTCAAGTTGAGTTTGTTGTTTTCAAAATCTGTAATGAAGTAGCTAGGTACATTATCATCTTAGAACAAATAAACTTTGTTCTTTAGTTCCTAAAACTAGTTTCGCCTCTACTCCTTTTTCTCATCCTGATGATACATGAATTGGTTTCGACACTCATAAGGGGGTACCAAATGAAATGGAATGAGATTTAGAGTTGGAGTAAGCATCAGGACGATATAATTGTGATAGTAGAAGCCTCATATTTCCCTGTTTCCCCCCTAATATGATGTATTTACTCAAGAATTGGCCTTTGTTCACTATATTAAGTCATCCAATCTCCGAGGAACTATGGTAAGATCCCAAAACCCTCATGTATATTTCACATGGTTGAGCTCGGTGCATGAATCATCATGAAGAACCTCTATAAGGATTGAAAACTAATATTCATGTGAAGGTTATAGGTTAATATATTAGGTCTCCCCATCCATATAATAATGAAAGATGAGACCCTCTCATTATTCCACTATTTTCAATTTTTGAGGTTGAGGATTGTTATCTTCTACAATGTTTATTTGAATTGAAATTGTAACTAATGAAAAAATATTCCTACCCTATAATTAATGAAGCCAATAAACTGATATATCATACAAAGACTATCCCTTATAGTGATTTAATAATGAACCTGAGTTTTAATAAATATTATTGTGTAGGGGCACCTATCAAGGGATCACAGTGGGACATGAAATGTATCAAATGTTTATAAGGGTCCCATGAGACATTGAACATTGGATATGTAGGTTTCTAAAAGTTTTTCAGTGGAGGTTCTGGATCCACCCACTCAGGGTAAGGATTCCTTTCTAGCTATACTATTTCATTATTCTACTCCATAGATTCTAGTTGAGTTTCTAATTTGTTAATAGTATTGATAAGATTGTGAGGGATGTTTGGTTAAACCCTTTCTTTAATAGGAGCAACAACATGTAGGGCTGGTTGTGGAATCTCTGTTTATACTTGCGGTAGAAAACCTGTTGGGGTGGGTCTGTGAGGAGGTGTCTGACCTAGCTATGGTTGTGTACCCAATGGTTGGAACTCCTGATATCTTAATATCATGGGGTATAAATATATTGTTTTTTGGTACCCTATGTTGAGTTTGTATTCTTTATACACTTCTGTTTCTAAGGATAACCCTCTTAGTTGAGGTATTCTTATGGGGAGTGCAGGTTAAGGATCTCTTTAGAGAACATAACTAGTTGGGATGTTTCCTCTGAGCATTTCTGCATTGAGTTTTCTCAACTCCTTCATCTCCTCCTCATAATGATCAAGTAATTACTCAATTACGAGGGATTAATTTCTTTGGGTGGTGGGTGAGGTACAAATGCACCATTACCTTTTTTGTTTGGTATATGTTTTTTGAGGAGGTAGTAGTAGTTCAATAGAGGAAATACCCACATTTATTTAAAGCTTCTAGTTTTGGGAACAAAAATATTCCTCAATAATTTTGGTGTGGGTGGTATTATATATAGAAACCTATTTCTCATGTTCCTCTATATAGGCCTTGTGTTATGTAGCATTTTCTGAAGTGGAGCTAATGTCATTTACCGATGCGTAACACACTGTAGGCATTTTTTAAGCCTCCTTGAGAGATATCTTTAGTTATTTCCCACTAAGAGGACTCATCATCTCCTCCACTAGTTCCCTTGATATCTTCTAATGAATGATTATTCAAATGGAATTTTTGGACAATTTGATCATGTGCATTCCCAGTGGGGAAGTCATGTCACATGATACGAAGAACTGGGAGGATTCATTGCACGGTGTTCCACCAAAATGGGAAAATATGGACATTCATTGAGGAGGATGTTAAGGTAAAAAAGTACCCAGCCCTGTGGGATGGGACTGTTCCTACTCCATTTTAACATCCATTCAAGATTTTTTTTTTCAACCATAGAGGTTCTTTTAAAAAACCCCATAGCCTTGCAGGATGGTGTTTCTCTTGGATAGTCACGGTTGCTGATTCCGTACATGTGCTATTTATTTTATAGATCTTTTCTTAAACATGATATGGGTGTATTATATTATTTTTACCTGAGCTACCTGGTTATAAAGATATTGACAATGCCTAAAAATTAGCTCTCTTTAAAATGAAGGCTTTCTTAATATTTTTGGATGCTTGATGCAAGAGCCCTTCAACAGATCACTCTATTATTTCCCTATGTATTTGTGAGTAGTTCAAGGCCATTTTTTATGATCATGTCATCTGTTCTATCCAGATCCCACTTCTTGAATACTGCATGTGGATATAACATTAGATTATGTCTCTTTTAGAGGTATTTTCTAATCAGTGAGTGAGGTAAAATGGAAAGCCCAATGTTCTCCCAATCATCTAAAATAAACATCAGGTGGGTCATCAAGGATTAGTTGACACAACTCTTTTAATGTGTTAAGGTACATTCTGTAAAGGTCTCCTTGATGGATTCTCAATATCGAGTGTCATGTATCTATGAGAGTCACTATGTAATGTTTACAATGCATTCCTTCCATTACATTGATGTGTCTTGGTTATTCATTGGAAGGAAATACTTCTATTTTTAAATTTTGAAGAGTGGTCCATATATTTCAAAAGATTTTTCTATACATAATCTTCTAAAAAAATCTTTGGAGTTATGTATTTTTGGAGTTCCTAAAGGCCCGAAAATGACAAATGTATAGAATTTATCCCACTATATCCCCATAAAAATATGAATTCTTCAGATTTAGAATGATCATACTCTACCTGGTCTGGAAATAGTGTATGTTCCCCCACTAATTTATTCGAAACATAAAGAATTGAAAGGATCTAATATATTATATTAGAATAAATGTGATCCAAGGGTGGTTCAGATAATTATTGGTTCCTTGGGATATCTTTCTATTGAGAAAGGATTTCACATTTTATTGAGGAGTTATCAGGCATGACTCTCTTCTTTTTCCCTAGTGTGTCATGTTAAGATGGATTTAACATAATTAATATGACAAGGAGAGTACCTTCTTGATGAAATTAATTGTTATTGTAGATAGGACCTTCACAAAAACTACCATCAGAGGGATGAATACCATCGTGGATTGAGGTATTACTACACAGGGATTTCTAGAAGAATATTTTATGGGGATGAATTTCAAGGAAAAAAATATCATGAGGATGACCTTATTGCTATTTGATCTTCTAGCCATGTGGAGGGATGTCATGGTTCTCATTAGGAGATGGGATCTCATGATTGATCATATTCTAGACATGATCTATGGAATCATAGAAATATATAATGGTAGGAACTCACAAACTACCGACAACAAGATTACAGAGAGGACCTCTAAATTTGTTGCCACTATTTACATAATTTTGAAATAGAAAAGTAGGATAATGAGCTTCCATAGAAAAATTTAGGGGGGATTCCATAAATAACACATTATATATAGTTGTATCATATATTAACTCTTCATTTTACAATCATATTTAGTGAGGTTTCTTTTGTTGATGCTCTTTTGAGAGAAACTAGGGCATCTTTTTGTGGGTAAAAGATTTTATATACACAAGATTGTTTGATTAACTCCCTTGTTAATGTTGCAATTTTCTAATATATTTATTTATTTTCTAGGGTTGTATTCCTTCCATGAAGTGTCCACTAGGATAGATTGATAACCTTCAGTTGGAATGGGGGCATAGTTTCGATTTTGTAGTCTATTTATCATGGGATTTAGCCTACGACCCTCCTATATTTGAGCATGGATATGTGTCTATTTCCGAGTGACCCTCATATTGTTTTGAGGAGTGACCCCAATTGTGGGGAGTGTGTTATGTGTATTCCCATAAACGATATTCACTAAAATTATTATTCATTGACAAGTTTATAGGATGTGTGAAGGAATTTTTATAATCCCTTTCAATATTATCAGGATATGATGGGTGACTTCAGTGACCAAATGAGAATATATACCCATTTAGTGGCTGGATTAGGGGTGTGATATTGGTCATATCCTCTATTTATTGTCGATATATACTGGCAATAATCAAGTGTGCGGGTAGAGATATAGGTATGACCCAATCCATTTCTAGGATATGCTAATTGTTTTATCCAAATGATGTTAGATTAAGCTAGTAGACATGATAGATAAGAGAGGGTGTGTAAACCTAATGGAGATTTCCCACCATATATGGTTGGTGGGATTATCAAGATGCTTACAAACTATGTTGAAATTATTGGTAGGTTTAGTTAGGTGAGTGTGTGTCTGATTGTGATGTTACACTATATTTGGTCGACATGATTCTATAGATATGATGAAGGTAGAGCCCTATTCCTTATTAACTGGTTTCTTCCCTCTATAAGATGTCCTAAGTGATCAGGTTTAAATAACCTGGGATGGTCTTTTAAGGGAAAGATCCTCATCATGCTGAGGGGTTGTAGCTGCGCGACATTGTTGGTGGATGCTAGAAGGAGCCCTTTAGTAGGAACCCTATGTTTCCAGGATGATTCCATCACTGACCTCTAGATCAACCTTCCTAAGATAAGAAATGAAATTATTTTTTTCATTAAGGGGATAGACGCTTGAAATGGATCAAGATGGAATTGGTTTTGTCTGATTCTGGGCCACAAACCATCACTGATTGGATGGTTGGCATGGCTTTATGTGATGGAGGGCTTTTCAAGTGGCCTCCAGGGTTAGGACAACACCATTTTTTTGGTACTCATGAATGAGAATGTTTGATATCTAGTGCTGAAGAAGATATGTTGGTGATAGTGTCCTTTGGTTGGGTGGGGAATTATCTTGTATAGCAATAGATGCACAAGTCTGTTCTAGTTGAAATAAATCCATTGGATTGGAATGAAATATTTAATAAAGTTTCTAAATATATATGAAAAAACAAATAACAAAACCCCATCAAAGAAACATATTAATAAATGAAAACATTCATAATATATTTTTTTGGATCAATATTTGACCCTCTTATATTTTGTGTGAAAAACAGGGATGAAATATGGGTGACATAGTCATCTTGGTTAAGGTTTCATGTTGGGTTCACCATTTTGTGTCACATAGAAACTCATAGTTCCAATGGTTGATTGTGGGAGGTTACATGTTTCACAATCCTTTCACATCAGAAACATATTCACATGTCCCTTCATGGTGGTTTCAAACATGTTTTATTTGTGGAACCTAAAATATCTAATAGTTATCTTATTAGATATGTTTCATGAACCTAATTTTCAAAATAATAAGGTTATTGGGGAATGGTTCAACAATTTTTAGGGACTAAAATTGTCCAAGAGGATGGGAGGTTGAGCTAATCACAATCTTTTGGGGGAGAATTATTTCCTAATTTTGGAATCTGTTACATATTTAAGGCATTTTAATGAATCCTTTATTAAATCCAAAATATGGAATTCGTCACCCTTAAGTAAAAAATCAGTTATTAGTAGGTATTTAATTTAAAATCTTATTTATGTATCCAAGTTTCTTCATCGATAGATACATCTAAATTTATCTAAGGTTCTCAATCAATGGTACCCTATTGTATGAATATTAGAGATTCTTATGTTTTTTTATTATCATGATGTTTGTTTAAATCCACGTAGTGGGGTGCTTTAGAAATTATTGTCATCCAGGAATATGAGATTTATTTTGATGTTAGGATAAATCCAATGGAGAAGGGATTCCTATGTATCATTGTGAAAGGAATCAGAACCCATGTAGTTCCGTGACAGTTAAGAGGACACACCATACCTTTTACGGTCATGTGATGAGGACCAAACCATATAGATTAATGTCATGCACCAAGTATGTCTAGGAGAAAGGTTCCTAGTGAATGTTTTTTATGGGAATTAGGCCAAAGAATTCGAAAGTACCTAGAAGAGATGTGGGATTCTAGGATTTCTATGACCATATGAGGATGGTGGACTAGAAATGATTATGGTGAGTTTGTGGTGTTGGGTTTGAACTTTAGAGAGGATTCATTGATATCTTATTTTGATAGGAATAAATCCCATGTAGTTTTGAACAGTTTGGGATTACCCCCATAGAGTAGGCCTGTAGAACAGTGGGAGGAAGATCCAAAAAAGGACTCTCTTATTTTGCATGAAAATTGTTTTCTTCATCAGGAATATGTCCCTTTGAAGGTTTGTATAAAATAGATTATTACCCTTTGATATGGATACATGTCTTTGAGGTCTTACATAAAATATGATTACCTTCTCAAGGAGAGTGTAATATCTACAAAAAAGGCCCTCTATAGAGATAGATATTAGATCATGTGGATTTTAATATTGCCACTAACCTCTTATCCCACATGAGTCGTGCTCATTTTGTGAAAGAAGAGGAAGTGGACGATCTACAAAAAACAATATTCTTCATCTACAGAAGGATTAGGAAGGGTATATGGGATAGATAAAGGGATTTTATTTTCCCATATAATCTCTTGTTATCGTAACCAGGAGTTGGGGATTATACATCTCTATGGATATAAACTATATGAAATACTTGGGGTGTAATCTAGGATATATTCCCTTGTCCCAATTATAGGGAAGATGAGTGGAGGATTAGGAAAAATCCCTTATAAAAGAGAAGTAAAGTTTCTCCCCTCACTATATGAAATCAGAAGGTCCCTAGAATGACCATAAAGTTTGGGGTCTTCTTTATTATAAGAATGTATAGTCGAGAACATTCCAAGAATCCCACCTATTTTGTAGGATAAATGCATAAAATTTATTACCATGAGAATATATAATCAAGAGGACATCATGATGTCCCATGTGATCTGATTACACATATATGGAAGATTTGGAGAAGGCCTTAGATTTTTCCATCCTTGATGAAGGATCCAAGGGAAGAGGTTCTCTACCATTGGTGGTTCAATGAAGGGATCAATGGGTGGATCATTTAGGTAATATCTTGTCAAATAGAAGGTCTCACACATGGTATAATTGTGAGTAATGGAAGGTCTCGTGCAAGGTAGACCTAGGGAAAAGGGTATTTATTCATGAAGGGTGGAGCTATGAGAGCTATATATCACTTTTGGATGATGGAAATCCTAGGAAACAACATATAAGTACTTTCTCTAATCTCCAAGGGTTTATTTGAGTTCCTCTCGAAGGGTATCACATAGGTCCTAATATTGGGAGGAGAACTTCATGCTAGAACTTATCAACCAGGGGATGTGGCTCCATATGTAGGTGTCTTGTGTTTAAAACAATGGAGTAATTATAATCACATTATTCTATTTAATTGTCCTTCCCTAAATTTTTGGAGAGATACATAGATGGTTTCAAGGGTATGGGTGAATATATAGGGTGAATTGAGATTCATGGATTATTCTGAGTCTTCCAGTAATCTTAAATAAAGAGACCTCGAGTCCTATTTATAGACAATTTTAGGACCACAGTCAAATTATATGTCTTACATAGGGTGATCGTTCAGGTGTCTCATACAAGGATGTCGTATGTGATTCTGTGGTCAAACATCATGTCCTTGGATGATGGTTATGTTTGGCCCTTGCATAGGGATAGCTTGGGAGAATTCTTGTCCTCTTCAATACCCCATATATCTGAATTACTTGAGTTATTTTCTTTTGAATCTCTTGGTCTAAAAATGAAAATGGGCGTGTCAACAGTTACACATTTTTTTTAAACATTAAAAATTATACTTATATATAATTATATAAGATTATATATATATATAAATATAAATACATAGATTATGGTGTAACATAGTATAAAATTATTTGGAGGATTCCATTAGAGGTCAGAGGATAAAAAATGGTGGGTTTATTTTATTGGTTAAATGGAATGACCATAGTTTATTAAACAATGGAAATAAGTTCCATTACTATATGGTGTACATCATATGGCCACAATCCATGTAGAAAGTGACCATATTAGACATAAGAACACTATTTTAAATTGTGGATATATCCATCACCCTATTTTAATAATGATAGGGGTCATGGTTCAAGTAAAACATGTCCTTAAACTATGGCCATAGTTTTTGGGCCAATTGACATGGTTTTAAACTGTGGTAATAGGCTTATTTTCTAGTTGTGTAAATATGAATGTATAATAAATTATAATTATTAAGGTGTAGAAAATTTAACAGATATGGATAAAATTTGGAAACAAGTTATTAAGATAGTTATTCTTAATATAAAATATTTAAGACAACATTTGACTAAGTTATAATACAAGGTAATGGTTTTTATTTACTAAATTTTATTTTCTAAAGTTATGAATATTCATTTGGAAATGAATTATTATCAACTGCATACATTCCGATATATGATTTTATTATGTTGTATTTTATCATTTTTAGGATTTACATTTCAATAACATAACCCCATTTTCAAATTTTTCCTACTTAATGAATTATGATATTCATAAAGATTTTTTCTCAATTTCCTTCCATTGGGGAAAGTTTTAATATTATACACATATTCTCTTTTTATATGTGTACATACTGGCCAATTGATTCTATTATATTTTTAATGATTATTTCATGTATGCTTTATTTTCATTATCCTTACTTCATAATCCTTTATTACCTTAAATAATTAAGTGAAAGCGAATTATACCATCACAATTTTCATCCTTTGAGACCTCTGAAATATTTATTTTATCATATTTTTTGTGGTTTATATAAAACAACATGGATAACATTTAATAATAAATTTCATGAAATTAAATCATAGATTTCATGAAATTAAAGGTATTTATAAATATATCATAAGTTATCTTTTCAAGGTTTCTAATTCATGTTTTACTAAATTAGTAAGGGGTATAGATAACTCAAATATAATTTCTTGATCTAATAATGTTTTTTCTTGATCTTATTTATAGTATTCTTGGATTTTTACTATCAAATATTTTACTATATGATATTTTTTATTCATTTATGATGAAAATTAAATTTTAATTATAATATTCATGCAAAAAAAATCATTCTCATTTAATTATAGATATGTTAAAAATAATAACCATATTTTCCAATAATCCCTTTTCTTATATGGGTATATTATTTATTCATTCCAATGTTATCATTCTTTTTTGAATTATAAATATGCATTATTTTCTATGATATTCACATTTCCCTTTGACTATTTTTAAAAGAAAACATTATTATCATATTACATTGTGGGTTTGACTGACTAAAAAGTAATTTTTTAATTATAAAAGAACATTTAAGGGAAAAGTAAGAAACCATGAGATTAACTCAAAACAAGCATTAAGATATAATATATAATCATTAAACGACACATCGACCAAGATATTTTAAATTAATAAAAAATGATTTTATTTTTATGGTAATATGTTTTATCTTCCAATCAAAAATTACTTAGGATATACATTATATCATTTTAGGGATCCATTATTGAAGAATATTTTTCAATGTATTTTTTTAATTTTCATCGTAACTTTTCAAAAATTACTATTTAAATGTGACCTATAACATCATCTTTTATGATAATGTTAAGAAAATTTTCAAAATAAATTTATTGTTTTCATTCTATATTCCTATTTATCAAAAAATTATTTATTTACATAGAAAATATTATTCATGAATTACCCTCTAAATTACCTAAAACTATTATATATTTTGGGTTATTAAACTCAAGGTATCAGAAAATAAAATATGTAATCCCTTATTATGTGGAACTATTTTAATTATACTTTATATAAATTCCTTTTCCATATATGTAAATACCTTGAAATGTTTTTAAGATTCCCTGGGGATATCTTCTTATACTAGGACCCACCTTGTTTCTCTGGATGTATTATAAAATATTTTATTGTTGTTTTCATAAATCCAATTTAATTTACATTGTCCAATTAAGTAATGTTTAAATAATGAATGTTTTTATGTTCTCCTTGAACCCATATATTTTGTTTTCATTATCAGATAGATATTCCAAATATTATATATATATCTAATTCATTAGGTAATGTTTTATATCTCATGATATAATTATGTGAGTTTAGAATGTGACTCTTAATCCACCATGTGATGGGAGGTAGGGATGTGATTTCTCATACAAATATTATGGGAAGAAGGTTCATGATTCCTAATCTACTTTGTGATGGGAGGAAGAAATGTGATTCTTGATGCATGGATTTTTGGTTGGAATGAAAATTATTTATAGTCCCCTATTTTATGATTCATACTCTAATGTTTATTCCTTAGTTATACAACATATCAATTATTTCCCCTACTCCATGTAATATGATTATGTTATGAAACATAGATATTTATTATTGTCACATTATTTTTGACGCTTATAACATTGTTTATGTTTGAGAATTTGAGATTAAATGTCTTTATATTATTCCTCATGGAAAAATTTTAATGTTATATATTCTATTTGATAAGATATTTCCATGAAGATCTTGTTTTATTATATTTTTATAATCTAACCCATGATGAAATATTGATTTGTTTTTCCTTCATTTAGTGTTTGATATCACCCCTTCTTACATTTTAAATTCCTAAGGTTATGAAGATGATTATAACAAATGATATGCCAATAATGAATTATTTTATGGTGTGATTATGAAGAAATTTCCCTAAATATGTGAAATAATATTTTTATACTGCTAATCTCTAAAGAAAATAAGCATTTACATTCTAGGATTATGAGATTATTAGGTAATGTAACATTTTGATTTTTTAAATATTTTTAATTTTGGTTCAATTCATCTAACTTGGTATCAAATCATATTTATAGAGAATTGTTTTAACACCGGTCCCAAGAGTAAGGGTCTAGGGTGCCTCATGTTCTGAAAAACTTCTCATGTAATGTAAAAATATATACTAAACATAACTATAGGGGCCTAAAAAGTTCAATATGTTAAATGGAATGCTCTGTGGAATAAAGAGGAATACCTAAGTATAATCTTGAATAGGATAGTAAATAAATTCATTTATCGGCTAATTATTATCATAAAAGATATGTCTATTTTAGGGGAAGATCTTGATGATGTTAACATTTTTAAGATAATACTAATATGATTACCTATTATTTCAATGTGAAGGTATTATTACATAAAGATAAATACCTAAAAAAGGTGAAATTGGATAGTATCCACAATATTCTCATTTCATATGAGATACAAAAAATGATAATTGATCAATTCCAAAGGTGAAATCCAAAGTTTTTGCATTCATGGACATGAATAAAGTTAATTGCAATAATATCCTAGTGAAGAAGAAGTTTATGAGGTGATAAAATTTATTACCTCTAATATTAAGATGGAAAAAGAAAAATTCAAGGGAATGTATCCACATTCTTTCTTCTGATGTAGTAAATTAGGGAATATCATTTCAAGGTTTCCTAATATTTTCCAATAATTTTAAGGGTGAAGTACCTATAAATAAACCATTCAAAGGTGAAAAAAGTTGGTAAAAAACATAGTTAAAATTAATAAAAAATAATAAATTATAATCTATAGAATTAAAAAATGTAGATGAGATAGAAGTGGAATATGTTGAAGGCTATAAAATCATTGGTGAATAAGTTCTTAGGGGTTTTTTGGATAAAATTCAAGTTAAATTAAATGATGAATGAGATTTGGGAATTGAGGTTAGTTGAGATATTAAAGTTGAACTTAAGGTATCCCCTAAAGAGTAAAAAATTTATATGGTAGATTAAAATAAATATAATAGGTCAGTTCTTGGATCTAATCTCTATATGAAATAAAAATAAGAGGGAAATTAATAATTTAAGATAGATTTTGAAAGACTGAAATCTTTAAATTATAGGAAATCAGAGAATGATTTTTTTATATATTCAAAATTGAATAACATGCTCATATAATTGATTTCGTATAAAATTACATGAAATAAATGTTAATAAATCTTAAGAAGTTAATTCCAAAGTCATGACATTTCAATAAAGTGTGATGATTAAGAAAGACTTCTTACTCCTAGCATGACCATAATAAATTCATTTTCTACATTTCCCATAGATGAAACATTTCAAGGGAAAATGGAAAATCTATTATTAAGTATGATCAAAATAAGAAAACAGTCATAGTTGATGAAAAAACCGAAGAATAAAAACCCAAAAGGAAGGTTGATTTTATTGGTACTCAAATGAAATTTGTTTATCTAGAAAAGATTGAAAAGAAGACACCTCAAATTCTATGTTGATTCTAGGTGAATATGTGGTATACCCAATATGAGTTATTTATTGAAAAAAATATATTTTAGAGACAAAGAACAAAAAAGGTAGGAATGGATATTTTTCCCCATTATGATTTTACAGGTTATTATATTCAGTGTAAAGGGTATAACCATATCATATTGGATTTAATTTTAAGTGAGAAAAGGAGTATACTAAAGGATTCTTAGAATAAGAAAACTTAGTATCTGAAGATTTCATCAAGAAATATAAATCTGAGAAAAAAATTTCAACTATAGTGGATGTGGAGTATAAGATGGATCTATAGGCTAAACAAGGATTCCTATCATAAAAATAAATAATGCATTTGATATGAGATAAAAAAATAATATTGAGATGGATGGTGAAGTGAAATTTCATTTTGGTAATGAAACAAATCATAAACAGGGATATTTGAAAGCGTTTGTACTTCCCACATGATATGAAATAAAAATCTTCTTTTAGAATCACATTTGAGAATGATGGATTTTTTAATTTTAAAAATGACGATTAGATGAGCACTATCTATATATTAATAAAAAATAATATGTAATAATATCTATGTCCATATGAGATAAATATATTTAGAAAACATATAGATAAATAAAGGATCATGAGAATTTTACATGGTTATATATGATCACCCCCACAAGTGTGGTACTTTTAAAAAAGGAATATATTTTGAAGTCTAATAATCCAATAAAGGTTAAACCATCAAGGTTACTTCAACTACTTACGGATGTATGTGATCCTATAAAACCTAATTCCTTGGATACGATGTATTATATATTCTTTATTGATGATTATAGTAATATTTCATCATTGACAGAGATTACCTACAAATCTGGGGTGTTAAAGTGAATTACCTTATACTAAAAAGAAGATGAAAAATGGCGAGCTTAAAAATTCAAAAGCATAATTTACTGAAAAACATGTGTATAAATATCGGAAAGAACAAGTTATTCAGTATCATGTATTAGTGTTTAGGACTCATTAATAAAATTGAGTCATTGAGAGGAGGAACCATATCATTTATAACAAGCCTCACATTATAATCATTGAGAAAAATCCACTCGATTCATATTGGAAGTATATGATTATTTCATTGATTTATATCTCAAACATGGAATTTTTTATATCCTAATTAAGATAAGAATATCTAAAACTATAGTATATTAGGAAGTAAAATTTTATGTAAATTTTAGTATTCATAAGTAAATTTTATATTTTTAGAAATTAGAAGAACCAAAAGTTTAAATATATTGGTACTGAAGGTATATTTCTTGGATATTCTTACAGTTGTGAATACAATAGGTTCTATAACAAAATCCTTGGAAAAATAGTTGAAATCTAATACCTTATAGTTGTTGATATTGAGAAGGTTTCTAAAATATATGAGTAGAATTCACATAATAATGAACTAGTTTTTAAAGAAGTGAGTGATGATGATGTATACATATTAGGGGTATTTAATAGGGATAATTAAAATTCAATAGTAGACATAGAAATTAATGATAATACAATAGATTCATATAAAACAACAACAATAATAATAATGGATAAAATAAGTAATGGGAATATTTTCGGTGACCAAATAGGCGTAGTTGAAATCTATAGGATGAATGTTGGATAAATAAATTTTGGTTCCATCTTAGCTTAAACCAAAAAACTTTGAAGAGGATGTTAGAGAAGAAAACTATGTCAATGCTATGAATGAAGAGACTGGCCATATTGAGAAAATTTAGGCATTGGAAGTTGTTTTGCGGCTATATAACAATAACACCATAAAAACCCAGTGTGTGTTCTGAAATATTATTAATAAACATCTGAAATTTATTAAAAAAAGGAACACATTTTTTAAGGGTTATTCCAATATAGAAGGAACTAATATGGATAAAACCTTTTCCCTATGTAACAACATGAAACAATAACATTGTTTTTTTCCACGGAAGTTAAAACATATTCATAGTTTACCAAATGAGTTTTAAATTAGCATTACACAAAAAACTACTTATAGAGTTATTTGACATTGAATAAAGAAATGGATTTATCATAAATAAAGATGAGAAAAATGTGTTCTAATTTATTGTGGAATTGTATGGTTTTTAAAAAGATCCAAGGTATTTATACTCATGAATTGAATGATATTTAATGAAGATTGGATTTCAAATAGGGGGATTTGATCATAACCTTTACATAAAGAGGGAACACAATCAAAATATTTTTGTGCTCATATATTTATATTACAAAATTTTGGGACATTTGGATAATTTACAATGCAATAAATTTTTATAATTTATATGGTGTGAATTCTAGATGTCAATGATTGGTGAGAAAATATTTTTTCTTGATTAAATGTGATCCAAAAGAGTAGTAAGACTTTTATTTCTCCAAAAAATATTCCAAATAAATGATCAAAAGGTTACAGATCCTAGATTATAAGACAATGAAAACTCCAATGGCTACTTGGATACAATTTTCAATGGATGAGGATATAAATTAATTTTATGTGAAAGGGTATTGGTAGATTTCTAAAAGTTTTCTATATCTCCCAATCGTCTTAATAGATATAATTTTCTACATTTCAATCTACTCAGTACCAAATATATCCCGAAGAGATTCATATGATATATTTTAGTAGGATACTTTGATATGTTAGTCATAAAAAGTATTAAATCCTATTTTCTCAAAGCACATCACCACATGATTTATTGGGAAACACACATATACATTTTTCAGGTTTGGCATATGACTGAAAATCATAATATGGTCGTTATTTTTCTCTTAGGAGTTCTTGAATTTTTTCGGTAGAGTAATAATAAAGACTAAATTTTATTATGCATATTGGGTTTTGAATATATAACATCTTCTCAATATTTTACAAAATTACTTTGGGTGAAACAAAACTTTGAGGATATTGGAGAGAAATAAATTATTTCTATCGTGTGTGATAATTCACATTCTATTAATCTTAGAAAAATATTTTCTATCATTGAAGGAATAATTATAAAAAAATAACTCATAAATTTATCAAGTATAATATTGATAAAGGACTTATGAGGTTAGAGAATGTGTCAACAAAAAACTAGATTTCATAAATTATAACAAAGGAAGTACCCAAGGTGGATTCAGTAGAAATATATTAGAACATGTAGCCCAACATATTCCGTATCCCAATATGGTATAAAAAACACCCACTCCCCGATGAGATTCTCTTCATTTGAAAAGTGTTAGTAATTATCACTTACATTGAATGTTTGAATATCAAACTCTATTTTTTTGACATTTCAGATAAATTCTTATTGAGTTCATTGAAAAAGGGGAGAGTGTATGAATACTTTTTTAAGGGGAGTAGTTTTAGAAGTGAAGATTGAAGGTCAAGGAGTTCTTCATGAAGATATTTTCATATAACTATTTATTATCACACAAAGCATGGATAAAACAGGCTTAAAGTTTATGTTTAGAAATTAATTGATATAATACATGATGGTAGAAGGCTCATATTATATTATTTCCTTTTAGGATTTTAGAATAATAAGTGTTAAATCAATTGTGATTTTTTTCACAAACCCCAATGGTGATATTGTTATAGAAAATCACTATAGTGAAATTTTTGGGTTATGTTTATTAAGAATAAAGTCATAAGAGTCTTCAAGGTATCCCATTTAATATTATAGAGTTCATTTAATGATTATAGTGTAACTTGGAGTTCTTTTATAGTGTTTTTATAGATGTAATAGTAAACCATGCTATAGTCTATAGGTACCATGTCATGCTGGCTTCCAATAGACCCATTGGGTTTTCAATATCATACACCAAACCATTTCATACATGATTTTGAAACCCAATCTGGATCATGAAAATGCCCAAGTATCATTCACAATTTCTATTGGTTGGATAAAATCCCCTGAACATCTAAGAACTAACTGTGTTATTGTTTTCACCCACAAGAGAGACACATTAATAAATAATAAATAGAATAAAAATAGTAAAGGGTATGTAAACTAGGAACTCTAATATAATTAATAAACCAAATGATATAAGATCTCAAAATAAAAATTCTATGACCGATACAACCTATAATAAGGAAATTTAAAATAGAACTATGACACTATAAACAATTATCAATGTGAATGTAGTGAAACACTACTTACACCTCCCTCAAACCTGAACCAAGAGATCCAAGAACATTCACTATATCCAAGATACCTTATATCATTTAATATATAATCATTATAAATAAAACATAGTTTTTGTCCCCCACTGACCCAAAACATGAATAGTTTTAAGATATATATAAAAAATAGGGTTTTTATGTTCCATAGTTAAAAAAATATCAAAGAGTTCATTTAAAAAACACCAAATTTCAAAAAACAAATTTCACTCCTAAATAAAACAACAATATTTATTACTTTAATGAATTATTCATAAATTACATTAAAAATATTTTTAAATAAAACCTTGGTAGAAAATGTAATACATTTTTACAAACTGAAAGTAACCAACCTTTGGAAAATATATCATCTTCATAGAATCCTAGGTTCTCAAGGGGGGATAATATAGAACCATGATGACATGGTCATTAATGATGTAATGTATCTATAATTAAAAAAAACTATACATCATCAAACCTTGATCGAATACCTGATCTTAACTAACTTAGGCTAACTGAGGGGAAACATTCCATAGGTTGACCTAAGTCCCTAACTTGGGGAACTAGAAAAGTATAATTTATAACTAGTGTGCATGTGTACCTAGAACTACCACCAAGACATCTAGGTCATCCAATGACATATAAATGGAGATATAAATTTCAAATTAATAATAATATAAAATAAAAATTTCAAAAAACAACTATTTATCTTTGTTGTACCTCCAGTCACGTATATAAAAACATAACCCTTATCCAAGAAAAAAAATACATTTCAAATTCTTACTAAAAGAATATTTATTACATGGAATTCAACAACCATTAATATCCATAATATATAAAATGGAATGTTCTATTGGTTTAATTTTTTTAACAAACCATTAAATTTGATAACCTAGATTGGTGATCTTTCTTTAGGGATGGAATCAATAAACTCCCATATGGAAAAGAAAATACACAATTCCACGTTTTATTACATTCCTCAATTCATGTTTTGAAATCATTTCCCAATTAGGGCCAACACAACTGATCTTTAAAAAATAATAAATTTCTCATCATTTTGGAAATAAAAATCCTAAAAATCTACAAGAAAAATTATAAATATCCATGATATAATTTTAATTTATAAAACAATGTCTTAATCCTAAAAACCATTTTAAAATTAAATCATACAAAAAGTCCCATTTCCACTTTTATTAAAAGCTCAAGAAAATTCCATTATTTTTTATAGAAACTATATATAATTAGTCAAACTGTTAATATTCAAAATCACATTATTAAAGAATAATAAATCATATATTTAATTTTAAATATATATTTATTGGGTAACTACCTCAAATCTCATTGATTTTAGTAACTATCAAGGTAATTTACCATGATACAAGCCAAGAAGCCTTATAAAACCAAGAGGAATCTAAAAAATCTTAAAAATAAAAATATCCTAATAAAGAACAATCCTATACCTTTGATTCTACCCCTATGGAATATAAGGTTTGGAATAAATATGAGTGTAGAATAAGGGATAGAAGAGAGGAGATCGTACCATGAAAAAACATCATGAAGTTATGAGACTCTAAGGGTAAACCATGAAATAATAGTGGAAAATAGTATATAATGATGGTAATCATAGGAGTAAAATGAGAGGGATAAATAACCACCCCAAGGCTTAAATTTTTGTAGTGGGAAATTGGTAAAAACCAATAATTAAAATTGTTCCCACAGAATTTTCATTCGAAATCACCATTCTCGACATGAATGGAATCTCACCCCAAATATTCCCCATGTGAAAACATCCTTTATAGATTGAATGGAATCCCAAAAAATTTTGTGATTTAATTAACAAGATTATTTAAAAAAAATTTATAATAGGAAATAACATTTCCTGGCAAAAACTACTATAACCTGCAGTTTTTAGTACTTCAGCTTCTCTCAAACCCTTTGAAACTTTTGAAAACCAAAATGGAAAGAACCTACCAAGGTAAAAATATCCATAAATAAATTAATTAAAAAATAATAATTATTGGGACAAGACATTAACCATGACATGGTTTATTGAATTTGAGAAAAAGTTTTCCCTTCATAAAATAAGGAAATCCAATCTAGTCATAGAGGAAATGATGGAGAAGGTTTTTGGTGAGACATAAAAAGGGAAATGTATTTTGAGAAAAAAGATAGAAAAAATGTCTATACCTTGAAACACTATAATATAATGGAACCATTATAAGGTATATCTAATTTGAAATATTGTTACAATCACGAATGGATGAAAAGTAGAGAGCTAGATTTGGATGACTGTAGTAGAAGAAAGGAGTAGTCAAATACAGGGAAACAATAGGCATAGTGGTTGTAGTATAGGGAGACACGATATGAGATGTTTAATACATGGATAACATATTTTATATTATAAAATACCCTAATACAAACCTAAAGTATGATTTAGGATAAATAGTAGAGACACTATTAAATGTAAATGTGAATGGGAGAATTGTTTTCTATAAAGAGGTAGACCACACAACGGTGGATGAAAAAGGAAAAAAATATTTTCAACATTCTATAGAGATCATATTTTCTAAATGGAAATTTTCCATTATAAAAAGGAACTATTTTTTAGGATTATAAATTTTTATATCCATTCTTAAATGTTTTTTAGAAGAAAGGACTATATAGAGACCTGAAGAAGAAAAAATGCGAAGAAGAATTTAATCATGTTGTGGTGGATGTCATGGCATATATTTTAAATACTCATTAGTAATATAGAATCCCACTATGATCATTACACGTACTTTGGTGGACTTAAGTGTGATAAATATTTGGTAGAGGTGATGGATAAGCCCAATTCCATGGTCAGAGGCAAATCGATGTTCATGTTTCCAAAATCAGAAGAGGAAACATGTATTGATAATGGTTTTATCAATTTCCCTTGGTATTTTTCTCAAATTAACTATATTCCATTGTGATTATGTATATATTCCATTTTAAATATTCAATATAAAATGTTTTATATCCTAGTAATTTTCTAGATAAGAATAATAATAATAAAAACAATATCTTTATAGATGGTTAATGAGCATTTTGAATTCCCATTAAGGACCTTCAATTGATGAATTAAATGTATTCATTTTAAGGGAATATGAAAATATATAATTCATGGGATGAAATGAGTTGTGACTATATATACATATTAATTAATATATATCATTTTTAGGGAAAATAATTAGGTATATCTAAGTTATCAATGGAATGAAGAAAAGAGTTCCAATTGTGATCTTGATAACTAAGGGTAAAGAAGGTGTTCAAGAAGTTATTAAATTTGTAAATTTGTTAATATATGATTATGTGAAATATTTTATCAAGTATATTTTATCATAAAATATTTGAATAGAATAGAATTCTCTTATCAGGATTAGTGAATATCTATCTATAAATAATAGTAATGATTTCATTAAATGCATTGTATAGATAGGGAATCAGGAGGGTCTGTGTGTCTGCTCCATCTTGTAAACACATATAAAGTAGCATAATTAGTGTTTTAGGTTCAGTTTTATACTTATAATTTCATTAAACATTTATAATGTCAATTTGTATGAACCAAGTAAATATCAATTTTGATATATTTATTACTTTCATCACACCAAAGTGATAACAAGTAAGATAGAGTAATGTTCTTATATATGAGAGAAAAGGATTGAAACCAAGGTAATGGTTTTATACTACAATACCCTAATTCACCCAACTATAAGGGTATATAACATGATTGATACCAGTGGTAATCCATTAATGACATACCTACCCAAATTAGGGGCATAAAATACCTATCCTTTTATACCCTCAATGTCTTTGGGAAAAAGTGTGTAGAGAACTGGGACTTGAAACCCTTCCAATATGACCCCGCATACTAGTCCAACGAGATCGAAACATGCATCCAATAATTTTTTGGACCTCATAACATATAAGAATATAACTTCACCATCCCATCAAGGGGTGTATTTAAATTATTTAAAGTATTCTTAATTAAATCTACAACGATCTTTTTTTCATATATACCATACTCACCTATAAAAAATGTTGGTGATTCATCCAAAACATTAGGGAAAGATATTAAATAGTAGGTGAAGAAATATGAGTCTCCCTCTCCATATAATGTATAACTCATAATATATTTTCATATATCCAATTATCTATGGTTGATATTAGTGATACATGTGGCTCCAACCCAATTTCCAGTGGGGCATGCTCTTCCCCACATGCCTGTCACTCTACAGGTGTGCTACATGAGGGTATATATATAAAATGGAAACATAAGAACATATATAAACATATATATAATATTTATCTACATCATATATTAGGTAAATTAATAATAAGCAAAACTTCCCATTATTCAATACACACCACATAATAAAACTCTCATAACTCAACAACTCTATCTACCCCCATCCACCCATACTCAGTTTCATCATCACTCATATACATAGGATCTACATAATTATGTTTCTATTTCTATTATCCTTAATATCATGTCTTTTGTTTAGTAAAATGAAATTATAATCAAAATTTATTGAGGGAAACTCTTTATAAGTTGATATCAACAATTTATTTAATTGATATGATTCACGAATAGGTTATTTCTTCATTAGTTACAATATTAATCCATTATAAGTATTAGTTGGAATTATTAATCTATCAATTAATATGGTAAATAACTATATAAATTATCACTAACACATAAAATAATTGACCCCTACATCATAACAAAAATAACTAATCAAATGAAATCATATAAATGTCATGTGAATCCTATATTCATGATATGATGCCTAAAAACATGACCTATTTCTATTCCAGGATTAGTGTAGAAATCCCAAAAATCATAAATCTAAAACCCTGATGAATCACACTAGGAATAATAGTCCAATTTAAAATGTAAAACCTAAGAATAACAACCCCATCCTTGACATATTGGTCTTCCCGCATACATATGTTAACTAATCTTAGGAAAAACTTCTTCACAATTTTTTAATGACATCATATCTGTTATCAACCTTTCCAAAATTGTAAGATAAATGTGAAAATAAAATGATTTGATATCTCTTTGAACATCTTGAGCTCATTCACTCGACAATAACCCAATCAAGGTGTTACAAGACCATAGGTACTCTTCCCCAAATCAGGAGGCCAATGACTAGTATCACGTGTTTATTGTGATAATATGTGGAGACAATACCCTCATATCAGACAGAACAATAACAATGGAAATAATAATAATATCATACATTATGATAATTAAATATAACTGACATCATTAAAGGTTCCAATATACAATAGATTCAACCCATGCTATATGAAAGTGAATTCTATACACATCAAACATGTCATACAGTTCAATTCATAAACCCCCATGAGTATCCCATATACATCAAACAAAATATGACGAAAATAAATAAAAAATAGAATATATAAAACTCTTCCTAGACATTATATTGGTCCCAAATAACATACCATATACTAGACATATTAATAAACTATCGATCATCGAACATTTTCCCAATCCAATATTATAACCATGATGTCTAAAAGGTTACCACAAAAACCTGACTATGGGGGGGGGAGTACAATATAGTAGGGAACCACCAATGGTCTCCCTAAATATATCCAGACAAATAAATAAGTGCTTTCTAATATTCCATAAATAAGATAACTTAATATAAGATATAAACACGAATTACCCTCAATCTCCAAGGTGGAACCCAGGATCATCCATACATTCTTTAGTTAGTGATTGATATTTCTGAATTCCATACATAATTTTAGAGGAACGCCTAGGGTAAAGGAAACCCACTTAGAATCACTCATATAAACACCAGGGGAAATGATTCCCGCATGTGACATATAATGAATAAAAACACCTAATAGAAAAAGATACCCTTCTGTTAATCACATATATACATCATATAGATGTCTGTCTCACCTAAGAAATAATTAATACACCATCAGGGGAAGTGAAACCCACATAAGTATCTCATATAAACTATTGGTGGAATTTTTTACCTTCCAAGATATCTGAAATACACCCCTGGTGGATGTGTATCCCACATTATTAATCTCATATAAAAATATCACCTCCTAATAATCATCTAGTGAAATATAAATTTATTTACCTGGTCACCAATTAGTTTAGGGAATTCATTGAGTCACCACTTTAAATTAAATTTTTTCCAAAATTGAACCCACATTACATGGAAGATAAATCATAGTCCTACACTCATTAAAATCTTTTATATAGTTTAATGAGGGTTTATTCTTGAAGTATGGTAATTATAAATCATTTATTTATGTTTTAGTTATAGTTCACATTAATTTTGAATGACCATATATCAAATGATCTTACAAAATAAAAAATGATTTAGGGGTAAAATAGGGAAAACCTATGTCAATCTCATATAAGTTTTCTAGCCAAGTATTGGAAGTTTATTTTAGGTTGAGTGGTTGAAATAATAATAGTTGTTAAAAACCCCCAAAAGGGCATAAATATTTTTAACTAGCATACGACTATGAAAATACATATGAAATTAAAAAATAATTGTAATAGAGAGACAAATTTACCTATATTCACCTATATTGAATGATTATTGATTCCATTGAGGATGGATGGTGATCTTATTTGGAAGGCTACAGTTCAAAAAATATGAATGATTGAGAAAGATATATACAAGAAGTATAAAACCATATTTTCCATCTTTAATATTACCTGTTTATTTCATTTATTATAATCCTTCTTTTCATTTTATTTCTTTATTATTATTTTTTCATCTCATTTAAGGATACAAACTATAGAAATTCCAAATCAAATGAAACCCAATTAACTCAATTCATTAATATTATTTTCTACCCTATCATAATTTCATTTCATTTTAATTTTATCACATTTTTTCTAACTCACAAAAAACCCCTAGACTTCATCTTTTGAATGAACCCTCGTCTAGGTACCTAAATTTTCGATGATCGACTTTAATATCTCTACCACCAAACCCCACAATCAGGGTATAACTTCCACATACACCACATACAGGGATAAAAATACTTAGTAAATACACCTATTATATCCTAACATTCAAACTATCCAGCCTTTAGAGATTTCGTCAGCTGAAAAAATCACCCTCAATTACTAAATGTACATTAAAAACTTATCGTTCTTAGTTATACTCTTCAGATATTTGATAACGGAAATTTTTTCGTAATCTAATGTCAGGATCTCACCCTTACCCCAAAATATGCATCCTTAGACTGGTCTCAATCACGTGGTCCCATATTCTTGATTTCTAAACATGGAAGGATTATCACCATCAGGGGTGATGATGTCAGATCTTGGCTCAAGATATTATGATTGGATGTCCCCCTTCATTATATAGATTGCCCGATGGAGATCATGGATTTGTATGAGTCTCATTCATAGATTTAAAACAATATCTTGAATCTCATTCTCATCACTATCTTTTAGTTGAAATTGGTTAATTACAACATTAATTACCTTATAAAGGTTATCACATTCTATTCAAGGGGGTATGTGGTCTTCTAACATTACCATAGATCATAATGTATTATGGGCATATGTAAATATCTTCTCTATGATCGGTCAATAAGGTCATCCTATGGTAATCACACAGGGTATCTATAAGGACCAGACCTTAAAACATTACATAATGTTTAATTAAATTAATAATTAACTATGAGTATCTTTTTAGGTTTAGAGTTTTAGAGAATTATTCCATAATTATTACATTACATTTCAAAAATTATAATGTAGACAATTCTACTCAGTTTTAATTTTTTTCAAAAAATAAAAACTCTTGAAAAAAATATTCATGTCGAGTTTCATGTTTTAGATAACAATACTTTCCCTTAATCCCATTCCTGACCCTACTAATCTTCATGTCCTGTGAAAAATATTTTAGAAACATGGGATGAGCATAAAAACCTCATTAAGGGTTATAAAACAAAGAAGTAAAACAATAGATCATCAATACATCCATAACATAAGCTCTTTAACATACCTCATGAAATAATATGATTTATTAAATACACATAGAAATCATAAATCATAAAGTTAAATTATAGAATACATAACATATTACATTGTAGCTTTCACAGCTATGTAGGGAGTTACATTTGGAATACCCATCATAGTATATTCCCTAAATGTCTTTGAAAAAAAAATTCACTTTTACCTCTGTCATGTTACCCAATGCATTGCAGAGCTATCTCGGGCTCACCCACCCATGTTTATCAGGGAACCACCTATATACGTAACAATTCCCAAGAACCTTAACATATTGATAACACATAAAAAAATACAAAGGAAAGATAACATTTCAACATTTCAATCATAATATATCATTTAAATATTTTGACATAACAAATAAATTATCAAAATAATTTTCAATACCAAAATACATAAAATATTATATGTTATTTATTTTCCTTTTAAAAACATTACGACTTGTTAAGAAATCCAAAGATAAAATAATACTTGCGGTAGTGGAAAAGGTTGTTGTCACCGCTTACATTAAAAAGAAACATTTATTTTTGTCATTTATTAAAATGCCTCATAGAAAAAGATTCCTTTTGAATGAAATGAGAAGTAAAATTTTTTTATACACCGTATAAAAGAAAGTCATGTATAAAACAAAATATGCCTCAATGAAAGGAGATTGAGACGAAGTCCCTTACCTCATTTCCGACATGACCCGTTCATTTGTTAATCTCATGAATAATACACAAAAGATAATTTATAATTTTTTAAGAACCTTTTTCAAGATTATTATTCATCATATATTAATTATTACATTTCTATAGCAATTATTTAATTATTCGAGTTCATATCGGACATTTTGTCGATGTTCGGAACTTGAGTTAAAAATGAAATTCTTTTAATTATAATTTGTCCATGTGGTCAAAATTAAATTATCTCCAGAACGATATTCATCATTTAGATATCATATATATCATATATATCTAGTATATATATTTATTTATAGTAGTACATAACATTTGGAGATAAGAAATGAAATTCACCGTTCATGGAGACGATAAGCCATACGTACGCATGAACGCTACTTTCATTTCTATTTCGTATTTTAATGGAATAAAAACATAATTATACATAGTTATTTTATAATTACAGTATAAAATCATATATTATTTAATTAAATCCATCCTTTATATGTCCTACATATGGTATGAACGAGTCATATCACTTTGAGGGGGTGGTAGTTCGCACTTCCTCAAATGAAATTATCATATTTACCCACAATAGAAACAATAAAGGTATTTTATAAATGAAAAATAAAGAAGAATATAAAAGATATAAATATAATATTTATCACATATAAATACGTTTTCATCTTAATGTCCACCATAAGAAGGGATAGGAGAAGATTGAACAATCATCGTTTCGTGAGGCAGTAGTTTGTTGTCCATAGAAATAGTATGTTCATTACCCATTATATGGAGGTGTGTGTAAGTGTAGTTTGAATAATTCTCATTAAAACAACCTAGTATATTTAGGAAACTATTTTTTCTATAAAATAAATTAATAAAAAGAGTTTAGGGGTTGGAAAAGTAAAATAAAACAAAAGAACATAAGAGGATACATTACCTTTTAATCGGGTATCTCCCTTTGGTTTGAACCAAAAGGTTTAATTGAATTGACTTATGACTAGGGGAAGGATTCTTGTAGGAGGATAGGGATATAGGAAGACTAATTAGGCAGAGTTTGGATGAGAAAAAGGGATTTAGATGTGTGAGGAATGGGTTAAAAGTGAGGGTTTTTTATAAGGGGGAGCGACTCTTTAGGAAAGTTTTAGAAATATTATTTTATTATATAATGATTTTTGGGGTCTAAAGGTCAATACTTTTTAAATTCAAAGATAAGATGACTAATTTTAGAAACAATATCACCTAATAAAAATTGGATAGGTTTTTGATATTGTTTTAATCATTATAATCTTATTTATTTAAATCATTCATTAATGAGGTAAACACTGTCTCATTATTGTGTCATAAATAATTTTATTTATTTGATGTCTAAAAATTATAAAGAAAATATCATGATGTAGGAAATATTTTTATATTTTAAATTAATATTTATAATCTAAGAGATAAATTATATGACCCCTTGTAAAAATTCATTTACTAAAAGATATATGTTTATGTCATTTTTGTTATTACTTTAAATTAATTAATATAAAGTGTCATTATCACTCCAATGTGGCTACATGAGATCCCCAAATAGATAGAAGGATGATAATGGTCAGAAATATATCGATCAATAGAATTAGGACACATGTTAGTGTAATTTTATATTATTATAATAATATTTTTTACCCTTATTTACCAGATTTACCCTTTAACCAGGGTAAATAAAAATTTTACTGAAGTAAATATTCATAATGTCTAAAAATATAAGTTTCCAATTTACAAAATTTTTAACTACTTATTACAATTATGGAATCTATTTTTTCAAATTCAAATCACAGAAGTGGAAGAAATTAATTTGAAATTAATTCCCACTATCAAAACAAAAAAATCCGGTTTTTAAGAAATAATAACTATCAAAAGATTGACACTTATTTATGTCCAATTTCAAAGTAAAATTACTTAAAATGACCAACATTGGATAAAATGGTAAAGAAATAATATAATTACACTTTAAAACCAATTAAAATGATAATCCATTCTTATAAATAAATTAGATTAAAAAACAATTTTGAATTAAAATACAATATTTTAACTATTCATTAAAAAATGAACATTATCAGAAAAATACCAAAATTTCATCCAAAGTAAATTTTCATGTCCCTATTCTAAAGAAGAAATTTATTTTATCAAATAGAACATATCAAAGTGACCAAAACTAGATATAAAGAGGGTTCTCCACAAAAAGGCGGTAAATCAACCTTTTATTGAATATTAGAGTATTTATGAGTAAAATCTGATTCATTCTTATTTTAAGCCTCAAAAATTTATTAGATAAATGTAAAAACATTTAACAAACATTTATATTTATATTTTAGTTAGTTTTTTCCATTCACTCCAATACAATGACTAGGCATTAACAACTATTTAAAATAATATTATATTTTTTCAGTATTACCCAACATTGTGTGCAACGTAATATTTTAGTGAGACCCGTTGTTGGGTATCAGGTACGCCATAAAACATAGAATCCCCTTTAAAGTAAAATTAATATTTAATTCACAAATATTAATAAATATGAAAATTTTATATTCTTCATTTACCTGGGATATTACATCCTTTCCCCCTTTTTGTGAATTGCGTCCCTGAAATTCTACTCACTTATCAAATAAGTGGGGGAATTTATCCTTCATAGCATTTTAAGATTCCCACATTTCCTCTTCAACCATATGGTTTTTCACAAAACCTTTACCTAATTAATTACCTTATTCTGCAACACTTTCTCTTTTCGGTCAAGAATCTGGACTGGTTGTTCCTCATAAGAGAGATTTTCTTCCAACTAAACTCCCTATGGGCTCAAAACATGAGATGGATCAAGCATATACTTTCTCAACATTGAAACATGAAAAAAAATTGTGTACATGGGATAAACATAGTGGTAAAGCCACTCTGTACATAACTAATCCAAATTTCTTCATGATTACATAAGGTCCAATGAACCTTGGACTCAAATTTCCCTTCTTACCAAAACACATCACACTTTTCCATGGAGAAAATTTGAGAAAGACATGATCACATACCTCAAAATAAAGATATTTCCTCTGCTTATCCGCATAACTTTTCTGCATTATTTGAGCTATTCTCATGTGATTCTGAATCAACTAAACATTTTTTCCATCTCTTCTTCCAATTTTTGTCCCATCAACTTCTTTTCACCTACATCATCCCAAAATTATGGAGTTCGACATCGCTTCCCATATAATGCCTCAAATGGAGCCATCTCTATACTAAAATGAAAACAATTTTTATAAGAAAATTCAACCAAAGAAATATGTTGGTCCCAACTTCCCTGGTAATCCATCGAGCGAGCACATAACATATCCTCCAATGTCTGAATTATTCATTCTGACTACCCATCTGATTGATGATATAAAGCTGTACTAAAATTTAATTCAGTACCCAACAACTTCTAAAGGCCTTTCCAAAAGCTAGAAGTAAAACTAGGATCACGATCAGATATAATAGAGAAGAGAACACCATGCAACCTTACTATCTCTTTAACAGACAACTGAGAAAGTTGATTTAGAGAAAAAGTATCTCGAATAGGAAGGAAATGAGTAGATTTAGTCAATCGATCATTAATAACATAGATTACATTATTACCTCGAGATGTCTTTGGTAATCCCACAAAAAGTCCATGGATATATTTTTTCATTTCCACTCTAGCACCAGTAAAGACTGAAGTATCCCTTTTGGTAACATCCGCTCTAATTTAACCTGTTGACAAGTCAAACACTTCACAGTAAAATCAACAATATATCTTTTTTCATTCTATCCCACCAGTAATACTCTTGAAGATCTCTTTACATCTTAGTACTACCAGAATTAACTGAAAATGAAGAACTATGAGCTTCACATAATAACAAATTTTTAACTGTGAATCACAATCCACACATAATCACTTCCCAAACCTCTAAACAAAATCATTATCAATGTTAAAATTAGGCAACATACCCTTCTGAACCAACACTACCTTTTTCTATAACTCACTGTCTTCTTTTTGTACTTTTTTAATTCTGTCTGATAGAGATGATTTCACTGACACCTGAAACAAAACAGAGGAATTTCCAATACTAAAAACTTCTATGAAAAGATTAATAAAATAAAAAACGAAACGATCTCATTCTAAATTTTTCATGGTTAATGAATCATTACTTTTTTAACTCAAAGCATCATCCACTTTATTTTATTTTCCTAAATGGTAATGAATTGTGAAATCACAATCCTTGATTAATTCCCACCATATCCTCTTTATCATGTTTAATTCATTATAAGTGAATATATACATTAAAATTTTGTGGTTAGTATATATTTCACATTTTACTCCATACAAATGATGCCTCTAAATTTTTAAGGAAAAAAAAAACAGATAATTCCAAATCATGTGTAGGATAATTTAACTGATGAGGTTTCAAATGATGTGAAACACAAGAAATTAATTAATCATTATTCATTAGGACACAACCATTTCCCTTCAATAAAGCATCATTTTAGATAAAAAACTCACCATTTCTTGAAGGTAGTTCCAAAACCGGAGCATTCCCCAATATTCTTTTCAATTCCTGAAAACAATCATCAAATTATTTTGTCCAAATGAACTTAACACATTTTAAATTTAACTTATTCATTGGGATAGATAACTATGAAAAAGTTTCAACAAACCTCTGGTAATAACCTACCAAACCAAGAAAACTAAAAATCTCAATTATATTTGTGGCTCTTGGACATTCTTCCACAACTTTGGTTTTGGTAGGATCAATAGTTATTCCATTTTTTTGAAACAATGTAACCTTGGAAATAAATTTGTTGTAACCAAAACTCACACTTTTTGAATTTCCCATACAGTTTATTTTCTTTTAAAGTTTTCAAGACAACCCTAAAATGACTTTCATGATCCTATTTACTTTGAGAATAAACTAAAATATCATCAATGAACACAACCACAAATTTATCTAGGAACTCCCAAGAAATTCTATTCATAAGATCCATGAATACAAAAGGTGCATGGGTTAACCCAAAAGGCATAACTACAAATTCATAATGGCCAAATCTATTACGAAACACAGTTTTCAGAATGCCTGCTTCCTTTAATTTCAACTGATGGTATCCCGACCTTAAATAAATCATAAAAAAATTCTGAGCTCCCTAGAGCTAATCAAACAAATCGTCAATATGAGGGAAAGGATACTTGTTCTTAACAGTGATGTTATTAAATGCACTATAATAAATGTAAAGTCTTATTAAACCTTCTTTCTTTTTAACAAACAAGACATGAGAACCCCCCATGGTGATGTTCTAGGTTGAATGAAACCTTTATCTAATATCTCTTAGAATTTCTTCTTTAACTCTAAATGTTCAATTTGAGCCATTCGATAAGGGGGTTTTCAAATTGGCTTAACATCAGGAACTAACTCAATAGTAAATTAAACTTCCAGATTAGGTATTATACGAGGAAAATCATCAGGAAAAACATCAAGATACTCATTTACCATTGGGACATCATTAATCTAAATAGTTCCTTGTTTTTCAACAATAAGTTCAAGGTAAAGTTTTTTTCCATATTTTACTAGTTTTCAGCTTCTTAATATGTTATCAAAAGTAAGGTTTTATTCTTGTACACAAACTAAAAATATTTTTGAAAATAATCCTCTTTAGATCTACATTAAATCTTACCATAATAAATGGAAATCCAATCCATACCCAAAGTAACATCAAAATCTATTAGAAGAAAGACAATAAGGTTTATAGGTAAATTCTTTCCACACACAAGGACATAAAGGTTCTTATTTTTTCCTTTTTTTCTCAAAATTTACTCCAGGTGTTTTTACCATATGTTCAAGATTGATATCTTAAGATGGAATTACCAATTTAGTAGAAAACTTCTCAAAAATGAACGAATGTGTAGACCCCGAATCAAGGAACACATTGGCCTAATCTGAACACAAAAAAGTGTAACTGATACTACTTCATTTGATGGCCCACATATCTGCTAAAGTAGTTGTAAAGGATTTCCCCACCCCTTTTGCTTGTAGTCTGGCTGCTTTCCATCAGTTGAGTTCCTTGTTGGACACTGATTTTCACAATGACCCATTTCATTGCACTTAAAACATTTTACTAATTTTAAATCATATTTTGTCTTACCATTACCATGATCTTTTTTCATTACAATTACGAGCCTTATGTCCCCTTTTACAACATTGGTAAAACTTATCAGAATTCAAAATACATTCCACAACATGATTTTTACCACAATTTTCAGAAACTGTAAACTTATGTTTCATACCATCAAACTTTTTTGAAGAGTTCTTCCATTTTGTCTTCCACCTTGACCTCTTATTGTGTTGTTTTTTAAGGAACACATGATCATAATAAAATTCCATTTCCATCTTCTTCGCACATCAAACAAGTTTTTTTATAATTTTTGAACTCACGAGAATCTAAATCTCTTCGATACTTTGGCATAAATGTTGAGAAAAAATAGTTGATTTTTCTATCAATATCTCGTATGAAATTTGAAGCATACCTTGCTAGTCGGGTGAATTTTTCTTCATAAGTAGCCACTGATTCATCATACTACCTAAGTTCCTAGAATTGTTTTTCCATCCTAATATGAACAAAATTAGGAAAATATTTCTCAAGAAATATACCTTTGAATTCATCCCAATCAAGAGTATAAATTTCCACACTACCCCTGATACTTTTCACCATTGAACACCACTGATAGACTTCACCTTCAAAACGGTAAACATAAAGAATAAACTTTTGATGTTTTGAATACCCAATGACATCAATAATCTTTCCCAGTGCTTTAATAGACCCTTCATCTAGCATAGGGTTAGATGACCCTCTAAATGATGGGGGATACTGCCTCATGAAATGCTCTACTACTGACATATTCTTCTGTGGTTGATCTAGATTATCTTGTGCATGGATACCACCACCATTTATAGCCTAATTCAACAATTCCATCACTGCTAAAAACTGTCCAGTTCTGATTCTGACCATCTCATGTTGCTAATTTGGAAGGTTGTCTTACTCCTAATGGCATCCCATCATAGCTGCTCTGTTTCCTCTGCAGAAAACCATTATGAACACCAAAATATCTTTGGCGAAGCAACATGGAAATATGTAAATGTTATATCATTTCAATCATAAATTAAATAAAAAATAATTTATGGATATTAATTCAACAATATACTAACCCATAACGTTGTCTAAACCGACCTCTAATAACAACTATAAGGACTCGATCTTAAAACATTACATAATCTTGAATTAAAGAATAATTTACCTTGAGGATATTTTCAGGATTATATTTTTAGAGAATTAGGCCATAACTATTACATTACATCTCAAAAATTAAAAAGTAGACAATTATACTCTGTTTCTATTTTTTTCATAAAATAAAGACTCTTGAAAAAAAGAGTCATGTCTAGTTCCATGTTTTAGATTGCATGACTTTCCCTTGCTCCCATACTTGACCCTAGTAATCTTTATGTCCGGTAATTTTTTTTTTCAAAAACACGGGATGAGCATAAAAAGCTTAGTAAGGGTTATAAAACAAAGAAATAAAACATTTGATCATCAATACATCCATAACATAAGCTCTTTAACATACCTCAAGAAATCATAAGATTTATGAAATACACATAGAAATATTAAATCATAATGGTAACTTGTGGCATACATAACATACTTACTTTGTAGCTTTCACAGCTACGTAGGGAGTTACATTTGGAATACCCATCACAGTATATTTGTTAATTGTCTTTGGAGAAACATTCACGTTTACCTTCGTCACATTACCCAATGAATTGGAGAGCTATCTTAGGCTCACCTGCACTAGGTTTATCATGGAACCACCCATATACATAACAATTCCCATGAACCATATCATATTCATAACACATAAAACAAATATAAAGGAAACATAACATTTCCACATTTCAATCACAATATATAATTTAAATATATTGATATAACAAAACAATTTTCAGAATAATTTTCAATACCAAAATACATAAAAGAGTATATGGTATTTATTTTACTTTTAAAAACATTACAACTTGTTATGTAAGCCAATGATCAAATAATACTTGCGGTGGCAGAAAAGGTAGTTGTCACCGCATACTTTAAAAAGAAACCTTCCTTTTTGTCATTTAGTAAAACAGATAATAGAAAAATATTCCTTTTTATTGAAATCATAAGTCAAATTTTTGTATACACCATATAAAATAAAGTCATGTATAAAACAAAATATGCCTCAATGAATGGAGATTGAGATGAACTCCATTACCTAGTGTCTGAATTTACACATTCATTCCTTAATATCGTAAATAATAAACTAAAGTTTATTTATAATTTAATAATAACCTAATTAAAGTTTATTATTTCTTTTATATGAATTATTACCTTGCTATAATTAATAGTTAATTATTTGAGCTCATATCGGACATTTTGTCGATGTTTGGAACTTGAGTTATAAATGAACTTCTTATAATTATAAATTGTCCATGAGGTCGATATTAAATTATCTCCAGAATGATATTAATTATTTAGATATCATTTATATCATATATATAGTGTATATATGTATTTATAATAGTACATAACATTTGGAGATAAGGATTGAAATGCATCGTTCAAGGAGATGGTAAGCCGTACATACGTATGAACACTACTTTAATTTATATTTCATATTTTAATGGAATGAAAACATAATGATACATAGGTATATTATAATTCTAGTATAATATAATATATAATTTAATTATATCCATCCTTTATATGTCCCAGGTATGGTATGAATGATTCATATCACTTTGAGGGGTGGTAGTCCGCACTTCCTAAAATGAAATTATCGTATTTACCCACTATAAAAACCATAAAGGTATTACATAAATAGAAAATATAGAAGAAGAATAACAATATAAATATAATATATATCACATATAAATACAGTTCTAACTTAATGTCCACAATAAGAGTTGGTAGGAGAATATTGAACAATCATCGTTTCATGAGGCAGTAGTTCACTATCCATAGAAACAATATGTTCTTTACCCATTAGATGGAGGTGTGTGTAACTGTAGTTAAAATAATTCTCATAAAAACAACCTAGTATATTGAGGATACTGGTTTTTTTATAAAATAAAGTAATAAAAAGTGTTTAAGGGGTTGTATAATTAAAATAAAACAAATAAACTTAAGAGGATACATTACCTTTAAATCGGGTATCTCCCTTTGGATTGAACCTAAAGGTTTAATTGAATTGCCTTATGCCTAGGTAAAGGCTTCTATTAGGAGGAGAGGGATGTATGGAGATTAATTTGTAAGATTTTTGACGAGTAAAGGGGCTTTAGAAGTGTGAGGAATTGGTTAGAAGTGAAGGATTTTTATTTTGGATAGGAGGGGCTCTTTAGGAATGTTTAAAAATATTATTTTATTTTATAATGATTTTCGGTTTCTAAAGGTCCCAAACTTATTAAAATAAAAAATAAGATTAATTGTGTTTTAAATAAACTCATCCAATAATAATTGGATAGGGTTTGGATATTGTTTTAATCTTTATAATCATATTTATTTAATTCATTCATTAATGAGGTAAACACTGCATCATTATTGTATCATAAATAATATTATTTATTTGTTGTCAAAAAATTACAAAAAATTCATGATGCATTAAATATTTTTAGCTTTCAAATGAATATTTAAAGTCTAATAGATAACTTATATAACCCAATGTAAAAATTTATTCACTAAAAGATATATGTTTATGTCATTTTTTTTACTTTAAATTAATTAATATAAAGTTTCATTATCACTCCCATGTGGCTCCATGGGGTAACAAAAATAGACCCAAGGATGCCCATGGCGGAAAGTGTATCAAAAAATAGGATTATGACACATGTTAGGGTGATTTTATATTATTATAATATTATTTTTACCCATATTTACCAGATTTACCCTTTAACCATGGTAAATAAAATTTTAACTGAAGTAAATATTCATAACATATAAAAATACAAGTCACCTATTTACACAATTTGAACCTTATAATTACAATTATGGAATCCATTTATCCAAATTCAAAACACATAAGTGACTGAAATTAATTTAAAATTAATCCCCACTGTCAAAACAAAAAGCGTGTTTTTGAGAAATAATAACTATCAAAAGATTGACACTTGTTTATGTCCAATTTCAAAGTGAAATTACTTAGAATGACCAAAATTGTATTAAATATTAAAAAAATAATATAATTAAACTTTAAAACCAATTAAAAAGATAATATAACATTATAAATAAATTAGATTAAAATGCAATTTTGAATTAAAATACAGAATTTTCACTATTCTTTAAAAAAATGAACATTATCAGAAAAAACCTAAATTTCATCCAAAGTAAATTTTTATGTTAAAATTATAAAGAAGAATTTTATTTTTTCAAATAGAACATATAAATATGACCAAAACTATATTTAATGAGGGTTCACCATCCAAAGGCAGTAAATAGACCTTTTAATGAATATTAGAGTATTTATACTTAAAATCAAATTCTTTCTTATTTTAAGCCTCTAAAATTTATTGGATAAATGTAAAAACATTAAAAAAACATGAATATTAATATTTCTGTTAGTTTTTTTCATTTCATCCAATAAAATTTCTAGGAATTAACTACTATTTAAAATAATATTATATTTTTTTAGTATTACCCAACGTTGTGTGCAAAAATAAGATTTCAAAGAAACTTGTTGTTATGTATCGGGTATGCCATCAAACATATAATAATATTTAAATTAAAATTTATATTTAATTCTAAAATATTAACAAATATGAAAATGTTATTTTCTTTATTTACCTAGGATGTTACAATATCTCTGGTTTAAAACTCAAGGAATCATGTGTTCATCAAATGAGGCAATATATTCTCATAGTATAAGTATTTATGTTCTCATAATCAATTGTATAATATGCTATGTAAAAAAGATAAAAATATTAGTCTTATCACCTAAGTTGAGAATGTAGATATCCCAATCTTGTCCCATATGATTTTTATTCATTTTAAATAAGGAATCTCATGCTCATCACATGAGTGGGGATCTTAGCTTTTCACTAATGGATAGAGGGATCCAATAATCATTATATAGGATTTTTATGATTTTCCTATAAGTCATGTCATTATTGTCCCTTGATAAACATATTAGGTTCTTCACCTATGTTGAGGGGAAAGAGATCATATGATCATCACATAGGCTTCTTAGTATCATCACCCGAGTTACCCTTGGATCATCACCATGGTCTAGGTTTTTGATGAATTTTATAGGGTCACATATTTAAAGTCTAGTGTGAATGTATGACATAATATAAGGCCCCAGCCTTAAAAATTACATAATATATTTTTAATTCATGTATTCACATTGACGATTTTTTAGGTTTAGAGATTTAGAGAATTAGGCCATAAGTATTATTAAACACAAACATATAAATAAAAATTGGAAACTTCCAAATGTATCCATTTATTACATAACATTAAAAGTTTTAAAAATAAATATGGTTTCTTTAAATGTTTAATCATCATAAATTTTCTTTGATTCCATATTTGAATCAACTCTCCCTTAAATCCTATGAAAATATTTAAAAACTTGGTATGAGAAAAAAAAGCATATAAAGGGACATAAAAATAAAGAAAAACCATTAGTATAGTTAACAATAGATAACCCATTTAATGTTCATTGAGTGGATGAAACAAAATTTTTTCACATGAATAACCCTCATGATTTTTTCTCAATAAAAAACACTAAAACAAATATTAAGAAATTAGAACTCTTTTTAGTGACTTATAGTATCATATACATAAAATCATTTCACATATCTTCCAATTGCAATAAAAATATGGTTGATTTCCAAATTAGAGATCTATAATGGATATCACCCTTCATACTAGCTATATCGGGCTCACGTGTGAGCTATAATGTGGCTCAACCCTTCGTATAAGATGTATTGTGCTCACCTGTGAGCTATAATGGGGCTCAAACCTTTGTATAAGATATATCAGGCTCACCCGTGAGATATAATGGGGTTTAAAACATTGTATAAGATATGTTAGGATAACCTGTTTCATAAAATGGTCATGTACCATTTCATGAATAAAACACCATCATCACAAAACCCCTTTTTAGAATGCTTCTTCTAATCCCCTATGAAAAACATTTTCGTATAAAGATACCATGTTATTTTAAGAACCCATTTTCAATACCAAGATACAAAAATAAAGTCTTAAGGTATTTATTTTTATTTTAAAATACATTAATGCTTATAGGGGAAGCCAACTATCAAATAATTGTTACAGTTTTGGAGAAGTCATTATCGTTGTATACTTTAAAAAAACATTCCATTTTTCATTTTGTAAAGAAAGTAAAAATATTCATATAAAAAGACTCCTTTTGAAAATGTGGAATTAAAATAAATATTGATGTGAAATTTCTTATATTTTACATTTGTACCCATAAAAATAAATATGCAATTCAATATCAAGAAGGAAAATATTTGATAATTAAATATTTAAATGTTCAAGGTATCCCATACCACTTTGAACATTTAAATATTAATCTTCATGATTTAATAAATTTAATTAGTATAGAAAAAAATGGATATGAAATGTCATAGTGGCTGTATATACACCTTATTAGAGATTAAAGGTGTATATAATCAAGAAATGCCTTAATTAAAGGAGAATGAGAGGAAGTCCCTTACCTTGAGTCTGAACTGTTTTGTTCATTCTTTAATTTTCTGAATATTAAACTTAATTTAATTTATATATTATTTAATTTTTTTTAAATTTAATTATTCATTTTATATCATCTATTACCTTGTTATATCAATTATTTGATTATTTGAGTTCATATCTGACATTTTGTCGATGTTTGGTATTTGAGTAAAAATGAACTTGTTTTGATGTAGATTATCCATGTGGTCAAAATTCCATTATCTATAGAATATTATTCATGATTTATATATCATATATGTTCAATATATATGTATTCAAAACATTCCCTAATATTTGGAGATAATAAATGAAATGCACCGTTCATGGAGACAGTAGGTCGTACATTTGCATGAACGCTTATTTTATTTATTTGTAATATTAATGGATTAATAATAAAATGATATAAATTTATATTATAATACCAATATTATATTTATTTTATTTATGTATAATAGGTTTTATAAAACCCACTTTTATACATTCTATGTATGGTATGAATGAGTCATATTACTTTGGGGTGGCGGTAGTACACCCTTCCTCTAAAGAAATTATCTTATTTACACATTATAGAAAACAAAAAGGTATGTTATAAATAAAAAATAAAGAATAATATATACAAAATAAGTATAATATATATCATATATAAAAATATTTATATAATAATGGACACCATGATATATGGTTGGAGAAAATTGAACAATCATCACTTCGTTAGGTAGTAGTTCCCCACACATAGAAATAATATGTTCATATCCATTAGATGGAGGAGTGTGTAAGTGTAATTAAAAAAATATCCTTATGAAATCCTATTATATTTAGGATACTTGTGTTTTTATGTAATCATATCATAAAAATATCATAGGGAGTAGAGAATGAAAATAAAGGAAAGAAGCTTGAGAGAAGACGCTACCTCTAAATTGGGTAACAACTTTTGATTTTAGCCAAAAGGCATTATTGAATTTACTCGTTCCCAAGTTAGGGATTATCATATAAAGGGAGGTATGTTGAGATATTATTGGATCATAATTTGGATGATCCAAGGGACTTTAGAGTTTTAAGTAAGTGAGTATATGTGGTGGCCATTTATAAGATGGAGGAGGAGAATTTTTAGAAAGTCTTGAAATATTATGTTATTATAAATTGATTTTTGAATTATAATAGTTACAAAATGGTACATTTATATGATAAGATGAATATGGGTCAAAATCATCTCAATCAATATGTTTTATTAATTATTTTTTAAATATTAACATTATCTTTGAGAATTAACCCTTAAATAAAAACATTATCTCTTACCATGTGTTCTTGTATTTTTATAATATATGGTTACAATTTTTAATATAAAATTCAAAGAAAACCAAAAGTGGATCATTAATGACATTTTTATCATTATCTACCATTATTTTTTGAATATAAAAATTTTATGACAATTATATCATTTAATAAAATTGTATTTCTTATAAAAGCTCATTTATGCCAACTTTGATAATATTTTAAAATTGATTTTTGTTAAAGTCATAACAAATTGATTACTTTGAACCAAAGGCATTAACGCATCCCTCACATGTCAATTTAATCCAAGATATTCGTTGATAATAACAAAATATTCAAATTACATTTATCTTAATATTTAAAATATCATTTATTTGAATATTTTATTAATAAGGTATCATTGCATCATCATTGTGTCATAAATAAATAGATTTATTTAATGTATTAAAATAATAAATAAAATACCAAGATGTAAGATTTTTTGGGGTTTTCTAATGACTATTTATAGTCGAATAGATCATTAATATAAACCAAATTAAAATTTTTCTTGTTAGGAGATACATGTTTTTGTTATATTTCCCTTTTATTCAAAATAAATTATTATAAAAGTTCACTACCACACCCAAGCGCCGACATAAGGTCCTAAAATTGAAAACGAGATTCCTATGGTAGCACATATTTCCACAATAGGATTAGGACACATGTTATGGTAGTTTTATATTATTATAATATTATTTTTTGCCCTTATTTACCTAATTTACTCTTTAACCATGGTAAATAAAATTATTTATTGAAGTTACTATTAATAATAATAAAAAGTAAATCGTTACTATTTACATAATTTTGATCTTATGATTAAAAATATGGAATGAGTTTTTCCAAATTCAAAACACATAAGTTTCTATAATTTATTTGAAACTAATTCATGTTGTCAAAACCAGAAAGCTTGTTTTTAATAAGTAAAAACTATTAAAATATTGACATATGTTTTTGTCCAATTTACATGTGAAATTACTTCCATTGACCATAATTGGATTAAGAGATAAAAAAATAATCCAATATCACTTTAAAAAAATTAAAATGTGAATCTAACTATATAAATAAATTAGAAGAAAATAAAGTTTTGAATTGAAATTCAGTATTTATTCATTATTCATAAGAATATATATTTTATCATACAAACATAAAAATATCAACCAAAGTAAATCTCGATCTTCCTATTATAAATACGAAGTTTATTTTATCAAATAGAATATATAAATGTTAAAAAAATTATTTTAAAAAAATGGGTTTCCATAAAAAGGTGGAAAAATGATGTTTTAATAATACAAGAGTATTTTATACATAAAATTAGAATAATTCTCATTTTAAGTCTCTAAAATTCATTGGATAAATGGGAAAACATTTAAAAAATACGTAAAATCATAATATAGTTAATTATTCTCATTCATGCTAATACAATGACTAGGCGTTAACTTCCATTTAAAATAATAATATTATTGTTGTATTATTTTTCGGCATAACTTAGTGTTGTGAGCAATGTCATGTTTCAGAGAAACCAGTTGTTTCGTGTTAGGTACACTATCGTACATAATGTCCCATTTAAACTAAAATTAACTTTTAATTAAAAAATATTAATAGATATGAAAATTTATTATCCTATAAATATATAAGATGTTACATCATTCACCCCTTTGGGAAATTGCATCCTCAAAATTTTAAAATTGGATCAGAAACATCATTGAAAAACCCACATCAAATAAAGAGTGAATAAAACTATCACTTTAAAATAAAGAATGAAAAATTAAAAATGTCTCATAGGATAACACATACTAGGATTCCATATAAGAAAACATGGACATGGAAGAAAAAATAACCATTTTTTCATGATAGGTAATGACAGAAAACATGATCAGAAAAATCTAACAAACACAAAACCATAAACATGTGATGGGTTAAATGGTATTTGATTTCTTAGTAGGAAAAGTAAATTGAACAAGTTTTTTTAAATAACCTTTTCATAATGTTGAGGAATTATTTTACTACATAGAATAAGAACATAAAGAAATATACTTACTTGAAAGGAAGAGTATCCTCTTTTAATCAATTTCAACCACGCACTCATCTTTTCTTTCAAATGATGAATATTTAATATTTTTTTTCACTCCTAAAGAACTATAATCAACTTATAAAATTATATATCATCCACAAAAAGTTTAACTATCTATTTCTTCAACCATTAAACATTAAAAAAATCAAAATGGTTTGTAAAAGATTAGATAATCTCCCAAAAATAGTAATCCTCTATAAAGAGATGGACTACTTTTAATATCAAAATTTCAATAGTAATAACAATGTTCTACATTGAAAATTAAAAAATCGTCCTTAAAATTTCTCAAAATAATCCAAACTAAGATTGAAACCCAAAATTTAGAAGGATTTGATCACAAATTATTCTATGATAAATCTTAACATTTATCTCCAAATTGCACTGATTACTCTTATGTCTCATACTTAAAAGTAATTAACCTAATCACATGTTCTCCATGGTAGGTTAATCATTTCCATAAATAACCCAAGTCTATATATGTCCATAATAAAAACATATATTCTTCCAAAATAAAATTAAAACATTACTCCTAAAATGAAATCCCATAGTTTTCTATTTTCTATAGGTGTATAATGTTCCCAAAATAGCAAATTCCTTCCAAAATAACATTTACCACTTAATCACCATATCGTTTTCTTATACTAATGATGTCATTTTGGTAAAAAATTTGTTCCCAAAATCAACTTATTATTAATCCATAAAATCATTTAATGAAAGAGAATATATCATAATCACTAGTACTTCACATAGTCTAGTGGTAGGTGATAAATCCCAACTGCACTTCGGTTGTTAGTTCGATTCCGATGGCCTTGTCCGATGCAATGGGTTGTACCACGGTCTGCATGTTTTCATTTTTCAAAAAATATATAATTCTTATAACATTATGAAATTGATATAAAATACTCAAAAATAAACATAACACATTTTAACCACAATGGTTATCTAATGCCTTTCATTTTGAATCCTAAAAAGTAATAACCCATAATTACCTCAAAAAAAAAATCTCTAAAAATAATATGAATCACCTTAAAATTTTTGAATATAAAACCTCAAAAGGGGTTTCTAGGACATTGAACTTATTATCAACCTTAAAATTATAAACCCATGATGATATCCATAACTCTTAATAAAACATCCTAATCTCCACAGTTGTCTAAAAAGACCTACGATAGAAACTATAAGTCCCCATCCTTAAACATTACATAATCATGAGTAAAGTCAATAATTCACATTGAGGATATTTTCAGGTTTAGTGATTTAGAGAATTAGGCCATAAATGTTACATAAAAAACATAGAAATAAAAATTTGAAACTTCCAATGGTATCCATTTCATCAGTAACTTAAAAACTATTAAAAATAAACATGGGTTATTTTCATGTTTAATCATAAATTTTTTTCCATTATTCCATCCCTATCTCTATTCTCCCTTTAGTCATGTTAAAAAATTTAAAATCCTAGGATGAGAACCAAAAGATCATTAAGGTACATAAAAATAAAGAAAAAAATTTAGTCTTGTTAATACTTGATAACCCATTCAATGTTATTTGAGAGGTTGAAACAAATCATTTTCATATGAATAAAACTCATACTTTTTTCACAATGAAAAACACAAAAAAAAAAGAAATTAAAAATCCTTTTGGTGACGTAGAGAAAGACATACATAAAACCCTTTCAAACTTATTTTAATTCTAATAAACATATAGTTGAATTCCAAATTGTAGATCGATAATGGGGACCACCCATTGTATAATTTATATCAGGCTCTCCCATGAGATATGATGGTGCTCAACCCTTCATATAAGTTGTGTTGGGATCACCCATGAGCTATAATGGGGTTATACCATTCATATAATCTATATCGGGCTCACATGTGAGCTATAATGGGGCTCAAAACTTTGTGTTGTTATCACCCATTTCATATAATTCTCATGTACCATTTCACGAATAAAACACATTAATCAGAAAACCCCATTTTCGAAATCTTCTTCGAATCCCATATGAAAAAAATTTCTATATAAAAATAAAATTTTCATTTAAGAACCAATTTTTTAAAGCAAGATACTAAAATAAAATAATAAGGGATTTATTTCTATTTTAAAAGACTTTAAGACTTATAGAGTAATCCAAATATCAAATAATTTTTACAGTGGTTGAGAAGTCATTGTCACCGTATACGTTAATTTTTTTTTTCATTTTTTAAAAATGGAAAACTCTTCATAAAAAACTATTACTTTTGAAAACATTGAATTAAATTCAATATTGACCTAAAATTTCTTGTACATTGATTTTATAACCATATAAAAAAATATGTAATACAATATCATGAATGAAAAAATTTGATAATTAAATCATTAAATGTTCTAGGTGTCCCATACCACTTTGAAAATTTAAATATTAATCTCCAAGATTTAATGAATAAAATTAGTATAGATAAAATTTGGATATTAAATGTTATATTGTCTATATATACACCTTACTAAATAATAAAAGTTCAATTATTATGAAATGACTCATTGAAAAGAGATTGAGATGAAGTCCCTTACCTTGAGTCCGAATTTTCTTATACATTCTTTAATTTCATTAATATTAAACATAGGTAAATTTATAATTTTTTAGAACCTTTTTAAATTTTATTATTCTTTTTATATAACTTATTACCTTGTTATACCAATTAGTTAATTATTTGAGTTCATATCTGACGTTTTGTCGATGTTCGGTATATGAGTAAAAAATTAACTTGTTTTAATGCAGATTATCCAGGTGGTCATAAGTACATTATATAAAGAATATATTCATGATTTAAATAGCATATATATATATAGTGTAGTTTTATTTATAACATTCCCTAATATTTGGATATAAGAAATGAAATACACTGTTCATGGAGATAGTAGGTCGTACATACGCATGAACGCTTATTTCATTTATTCATAACATTAAATGAATAATAATAAAATAAAATAATTTTTTATTTTAATACCAATATTATATTTATTTCATTTAGGTCCAATATTTTTAATAAAACTATAATTTATACATTCCATGTATGGAATGAACGAGTCATATCACTTTGAGGGGGCGATAATCCACAACTCCTCAAATGAAATTATCATATTTACACATTATGAAAAGTATAAAAGAATGTTTTAAATAAAAATTTAATGATAATAGAGACAAAATAAATATAATATATATCATACATTAATATATTTACATCATAATGGCCAAAATTATAGGTGGTAGGGGAAAACTGAACAACCATGGTTTTGTGAGGCAACATGTCACCATACACAGAAACAATATGTTCATATCTATTAGATGGAAGTATGTGTAAGTGTAGTTAGAATAAATATCATAAAAATATTCTAATATACTAATGGTATTATTGTTTTTATGTAATCATAGCAAAATAAAAGCGTAGGGAGTGGTGAAGAAAAATAAAGGAAAGGAGCATGAGAGAAGATGCTGCTTCTAAATCCGGTAACTCCTTTTTATTTTAGACAAAAGGCTTTTTTAAATTTCCTTACACCCATGTTAAGGATTCTAGGAGGGTGGGAGATATTTTTTAATCTTATTTTAGTATAATTTGGATTAGGAAATGGGCTTTAGAGGTGTGGGTATGTGGGTAGAGGTGGTTTCCTTTTATCAGAGGGAGTAGGGGCACTTTAGGAAAGTTTTAAAATATTATTTTATTATAAATTAATTTTAGAATTATAATAGTTCCAAAGTGATATATTTCTAGGATAATATGACTATGGGTCTAAATACTCTCAACCAACAAGTTTTAGACAAGTTTAGGTCACAAAATTAACCTTATCCTTTAGCTTTAACCCTTAGTTACAAACATTAACTCTTACCATGTCTTCTTATATTTTCATAATATATGGTAACTATTGTTACTATAAAATTAAAAGAGAACCACAAGTGTATAATGAATGAAATTTTCACATTATATAATTTATCTTTCCAAATAAATGATTTTTATGACTATTATATCATTTAATAAAATAATATTTATTATAAAAATATATTTACATCAATTTTGATACAATTTAGAAATTGATTTTTGTTAAAGTAATATAAAATTGATTCCTTAGAGTAAAAGAAATTATCTCACACCCCATCTATAAATGTAATCCAAAAACAACATTTATGGCATAAAAATGTTCAAATTACATATATTTTAATATTTATAATATCATTTATTTGATTATTTCATTAATTAGGTAATCATTGCATCAACATTGTGTCATAATAAATTTTATTTATTTAAGGTCTAAATTTTTAAATAAAATACCATTATGTAGGAAATATTCTAATATTTATAATAAATATTTATAATCTAATATATCACTTATATAAACCAAATTAAATTTTTTTTAGTTTGGGGATACATTTTTATGGTATATTTCCATTTTCTTAAAAATAAATTATTATAAAAGTTCATTACCACTCCCAAGTGGCTCTATGTGGTCCTAAAATAAACCCCATGAATCCTATGTTCGGCCATATTTAATCCAATATGATTAAAACAATTTATAGGGTTGTTTTATATTATTATAATATTATTTTTACGGTTATTTACCTGATTTACGTTTTAACATGGTAAATAAAATTAATTATTAAAGTTATTAATCATAATTTCTAAATATAAAAGGTAAAGTTTTACATAGTTTAGAGATTATAATTCCAAATATGGAATCCATTTATCCAATTTCAAAATATAGAAGTTGTAAAAATTAATTTAAAATTAATTCTCACTGTCAAAAGCCGAAAGTCGATTTTTAAGAAGAAAAACTATCAATAGATTTACAAGCGTTTATGTCCAATTTAAATGTGAAATTACATAAAGTGTCCATAATTGGAATAAATAATATAAAAATAATTTAATTATATTTTAAAACCAATTAAAAGGAAAATATTTCTATATAAATAAATTATATGAAAGGAAAATTTCGAATTTAAATGTAGTATTTTTTCACTATTTATTAAAATATGGATTGAATCAGAAAAATACAAATATTTCAACTGATGTAAATTTTGATGTACCTCTTCTAAATAAGAAGTTTATTTTATCAAATAGAATATATAATAGTGAAAAATATTTTTTAAAATGGGTTTCTATCAAAAGGTGATAAAATGACCTTTTAAAAATATTATAATATTTTATTAGTAAAATTGGATTTGTTCTCATTTTTGGTATCTAAAATTCATTAGATAGATGTAAAAACATTTAAAAAATATATAAAATTATAATATAGTTAATTCTGTTCATTCCCTCCAATAAAACGACAATGTGCTAACTATCATTTGAAATTATAATATTATTATTGTATTATTTTTTTGGTATAACTTAGTGTTGTGTGAAACGTATGATTTCAAAGAAACCTATTATTGCTTGTTAGTACACTATTTTACATTTTGTCCCCTTTAGATTAAAATTAATATTAAATTCCAATATATTAATAGGTCTGAAATTTATTATTCTATAAATACATGGGATGATACACTTACACTCATCACATATAGGTCAGTGAAAAATTTTATGTCTAGTGGCTATTTTATTACATAATATCATCATATTTTGGTCTATAAAAATTTAACGTCCTATAGGGATAATAAAATATTCATGTCCAATTGGGATACTCATGATTTAATTTTTAGTATGGGACACTCATGGATCAAATTCCAGTAAGGATTCTTCCCATAAAAACAAATCATGTATCGGTCCGAGAACAAGTTAACATCCTATAGTGATGCTAAATTATAGTTGTAACTTTAGTATGGTATGATAAGAGGTTTTTTATGATTCAGAATGATGATTAGGCCTCCAGGATACCATTTATAATAGGGGAGTGAAATGGTAAAAAGTTTTTTTATTTTGGAGATGGTAGATTCACTTAAGGATCATCACTCAAGGAATCTCATTGCGTAAGGGGTAAATTATTATTAGGGACTTGGGATTCAACATTGGATAGGAATCTTACATATCCTATTTTGGACATGAATAAAAAAACACTTAGTTTGAGGGTATTGTTTGAGGTTGTGTTTCCCAACCAGGCTATATAACTTTATATCATTATGTAAGGAATCTTGTGTCATGAAAGGAGAAACGAAGAGAGATTGTGTGGGTCTAACACATTAGGCTACCGAGAGAAGGGAATAATATTTTCATGGTCACCACAAGAGGTATCCCATGATCATCACATGGGGAATCATAATCTCATCACACAAGTCATTTTATGTTTATTTCATAGGGAAGACTACAATTTAATGTATTTAGATGGGAACATTGGCTAAAATTTAACATCTTTCACTGAGATAATTGGCCAAATATTAACATATTAATTCGAGGATATTCAACACAATTTAATGTATTATACTAAAAACATTTTCTACATCTACATTACGGATGTTTATAGGAATTTAACATGTTGAACTTAAGACATTAGGTGAAATTTAATGTCTTATGTTAATGACATAGGTTTCTATAAAGCGGGAGACAATTGAGGATTATGTGGGGCATACCCATTAATATACCTAGTACTAGTTAGGATAGAATGAGAGAAGAATATTAAAATCCTTCATCTTCTTATAAATGGTAAAGGATGATGGTCACCCTTGATAATGCCTTGGATGGGGCTTACACATCCACTATAATGGTGCTATTAGAAGGAAAAAGGTATGGATGGAGCCTATTTTAGGTATCATGTGGGAGGCTCAACATGAGAGTTCATAATATTAGGATCATAAAGTAAAGAGACCTCCTAACCCATTCTTGGTGTAGGGAGTCTAGGTATATGGGGACACAACTCCATCTGTGTGTATATATTATTCATGGATAATCCCATTTTGAGTGAACACGGGGCCAATGAGCCCTTAATATTTACCCAACTATGTGTGGAAAATTGATGCATAAAATGAGATTCCCTAGAGTCTAGTTCATGCAACATTTGAGTTGTGTGAATGGATAGTTTGGTGCATGATATGATATCTAGAACTAATTGTCACATGGATAAGTAAGTCAATTTCTCACACTAGTTTATCTGTTGTGTGAAACATTAAGTTGCATAATGGATTTTATTTTTGTGTGAATGGTATTATTCATAAAATAATTTTTTAAAAATCATCTCAAACATAATTCAATGTCATTAAAGACTTGTATGAGGTATTTTATGAAAGTTTCTCACTTATGGGAATCCAAGTGGTATTTTTTTATCTGAATTCATGGAATAAGGAGTTACACAATATGAGATTAAGAACATTACACTAACAGAGTTCAATCCATGAAAATTGGGATTGAACTTCTATTTATAGGTACTTTAGATCATATAATTCCCTAGTCCTTTAATCTATGGATGGGTCACATAAAATGGGAGTTTTATTGGTGATCCTAAATTTCCCCACACAAATTGAGTTACACAAAATCTTAACCTTTGACTTTTTTATGAATTTTTTGGTTTGCATGGATTTGGTTGCTTCAATAACATCATTTTTGATGGATTCATTAAAATCAGTCATGCAAATTGGGTGAAGTTGTGTGAACTTCTGGTAGGCCATCCAATCCTCCATTATTTACACAAAAATTATTTCTATAATATATTTCTCTCACCATCCATTAGTTAGCATGAATTTGAATTTTAAAAATGCATAATTTTAGCTCCAAAAAATTCCTCTACCCAAAATGGACCTCCTAAATCCATGAACGACCACTTATCCGACTAATGACTATTCTAATATGAAAATTTGTTTTCAGTAAATATATATTTTTTTCACTGAGACAAAACGTAGGAAAATTAATAAATGGTCACCCAACCTAACACAAATTCACTCTAAGTAAATATATATTTTGTGTTATAATTCAATATATTCAAAAAAATAAAGGTGCACCTTATTTATATGGGTAGTTATTATTAGATTTGTAAGTCTATCTTTTTAAGGTATTTTACATTCTCTCCCAAATAATGAAAAATCTTCTCATTATTTACCCTATAACACAAACCATTTAAGATTCATCATACTTCTAGTAGGGTAACATATCTTACACCAATTGTAATAATTGATCCTAGTTATCCCCAATAAGAACCCCCACCATCCCATATGGTCCTAGGTACTCTCTCGTCACGCACCAACAGTTTCCCCACTATTATGTGTTATCCTATCATCATCTCTACAACAAACATCAGTGGAATGATATCATAGTAATGGAGTGTATTTAATCCTCTATCTCTATCTCTCTCACACTAGGAAACATCCTAGGATGTCCTCCTCTATACATTACCCTAGTAAAGTCAAATATAACTATGGAGTTCTAATATGGTCGTCTAAAAAAATAAAGGAGAACATTATTAACGTAGGATTTACTAGTTTTAATTTTAGGTCACTATTTTACTATGATGTTATAAAAAAACCTATATCTACAATCACATATAGAATTACCTAATCATAATTAAAGGAAAAAAGTATAAAATTTAAGATCATATAGACAAGGTATTATTTAACAAAGTACACCACATTATGGTGCACTATTAATTTTCTCTAAGAATAAGGATAGTTCACTGTAATTTTCCATTGATTAGCAAGGAAAAAAATCAGGATAAATAACTAGTATTATTTTGTACATATAGATGAATTTTACAATCAATTATATTGGGATAATTATTATCAATGGTGAATTATGGATCAAGATGTTATCAAATAAAGTTAAAAAGGGAAGATATTACAAATAAAACATTTTAAAAAAATATATCGAAACTATTAATTCATAGTACTTCCATTTGGATTGACTAATGATCCAACATTCTCCTTATAATTTATGAATAAATACATTATACATTATCTCGAGAAAATTATATTAGTATTTTTAGATAATATTATAAAAATTTAAAAAATATGAATATTAAAAAATCTGTGGATTGTGTTAATGAATATTTGGAAGAAGTTGTTGCAAAAATAAAACAAATATGATTTATATATACAATAAGTGAAATTATTAGAGTGTGTGATCAAATGAATAAATATATCATTGAAAAACAAAGGGGATTAAATAATTACCTAAAAAATACTATAATAATGATCCATAGTTTTCTAGAATTATATAGGTACTATCAATGAATTGAGATAAATTTCACATATTTATCCAACCTACTATCCTAGTTATCTTTAATGAGAGTTAATTTTATCTAGATATAATTATGTAAAGATAAATTTAAGGATTTTAATAAGAGGATGACCACTCAACCTATAATCACACTTACTTTAAGTGGATAAAGGGATTTGTTATATAATTATAATGAAATGAAGGGGTTTGGGATGCATCCTCATAAAAAATGTTAAGAAGATATAATATGCATTCATATAATTAAGTAACCATAGGGAATAATTACTTTGTTATTTATACAGTGTTTATAGTGAGTATGATTTCATTGAATATATTGATTAATTATCTCTACAGATTGATTTTCTAATATATATTGATTTCAAGAGTCTAAATTATATATTTATAGAGAAGGAGGTAAAAATTCACAAATAAATATAGGTAATGATGGTCAATGATTATAAATAATCAATGTACTATTATCCTTGAAAGTAAAATAATGTGGTATATAGTTTTAGTAGAAATGATCATACTATCTATTCAATGATAATGATTTAATGGGATTTAAATTCTATATATAAGAAAATAATAAACATTTAAATTATTAATGTATTAATTAAATCTTTCATTTCTCAAATAATTTATTAACCATCTCTATTAGAGGAGATTATGGTTGACCAAAAGAAGTAATTAGATCCAAAAAATAAGCACGAATAAATAAATAAAGAGAAAATAAAACGATTAAAAAATAATAAAAATAGATCCATATAGTTGAGAGATCAATTATGTGTTCCATAAGTACCAAAGATAGAGAATGTAAAATTATAAATACATAGATATAATCATTTTCTATTCATATAGGATAAATAAATAAGAACATAGATTAATTAGAGTGATTTAGTGGGATAATATTAAGAAGGAAATTAATGAATATACATCATGTTTTTTAGAATGACATAATGTTATGCAGGAATGCTAAGATTCTATGTCAAAAATCTAACCATTACCTATACCAATATAAAATTGAAAAAATATTTCTATATACATTATTATGGATCTTATAAAGGCATATAATGGAAACAACACCCAATAAGTTATGAAGGAAAACTTTTAAATACACCACACTTCATTCTAATTAATTTAAATTTATCAGTCAATAAGATTTCAAAGATATATATTAAATAATAAGATAAAATTCATAGTGAAGCACTTTTAATTGCATTTTATATATATCCTAGGTTTACCTAAATATTTTTCATTGGTATTTAATTTGAATTTAATATATAGTTAAACTTTAGTATAACATATCACCCTAGGATTAATGAAAAATTGTAAATAACTATATAGAATTTTAGAATATATTATTATAACTTGTTTTATGTAAAATGAATATATAATACTATAAAACTATACCATGGAGATATTCACCAAACCAATTTTTTCTAAAGAAAACTGTGTTGTAGTGAAGGTAATAATTTTGTGGTTATTTGAATGATGGATTATACATTAAAAGATAATAAACAAATCTATTGTTCATTTATTTGAAGTTATGTTTCAATTATCATTATTTGGTAGTGATGTTAAGGAGTTTTGAATGTTTCTATTAATTATTTAAATTTAAAGAATTATTTAATGAAAAAATGAATGATTTGAAATGTGTTAAAATAATGAAAAATTAAAATAATGTTAAATAATTATGTGTTAGTGTTTATGAATGGGTTTTTAATACTTGTAGAATCCATGGAGATCTATATAAAGATGTTAAATCCTTATAAAATGTAGTATATATTAATGTTTAGGTTATATGATCATAGAAAACTCCTTGAATACACAGATCTAATTTATATCTTCTCTTTATATCAATGGTTCAAGTTGACTGGGAGTGTAATAAAAATCTTATTTAAGAATATATGTGATTCATACTATAGATGAATACATTTAGAGGAATGAGTGTTTTGGTCACTTCTAAGGAATTTCCTTCAACCATATGTGAAGGAAATGCTCAGTTTCTTTACATGAATCAAGGTATCCTTATAATTTTTAAATCAATTCAATTGTACTATATTTATAACTTACGAAATAGTTTAGTTATATAGTATAGATAAACCATTTAGGGAAGGGGGTGGATCAATGGTCATATTTTTATAAATTATACATCTTTTAAATTCAACATATTGAATGTGAATCCCCGAACCCATGCTTCTAGATTAAAAATAAAAATGAGGTGTATTTTTTTAATTAAAAGACAATTGAAAAATAGATAGAGCATTTTACAATCCTGGAACTTTTTCGGTCTAGTTGTTAGAGAATTAAAAAAATATATTACAAAACATTAGAGCTATAAAAAAATATAATAGATAAATAATACACTTCATTTGCGCTAACTCAATAAGAAAAGTCGAATGACTTAGAAATTTTAATTAACCTATGAAAATAATTTAAGAATTGTGGATGTGTATAAATTTTCTACGTAAGGGGTTTTAAAACCATTTGAAAATACTATAGTTTTGAAAACACTATAGTACATTGAAAATACTTATGATTTATGAAATTATTTTAAAATAATTCTATGATTTTTCAGAATAACATTATTCTATCTTCTAGAAATGAAAACTAGGAGGACACTTGAAGAATTGAAGGCTGTATAGGCATACCCACATTCTTGAGTGACAGGTTAACTCCCTATTCCCTATCATGTTTACAACTTTCAAGAGCCTATTTTTATAAAAAAATTAATCTTTAATTATATATATATATATTAATTTTCATTGACGTTTTTCTTTATAAACAAATATGAAATCATACTTACCTACACTTATATTTTTATATATACACATTTAAACTTTTATAAGAAAACAACTGCTAGATTTTGAACAACCAAATATCATGAAAAAATCTACTTTCCATAGTATGAAAAATATTTTTCATCCATATACTCAATTCATAAAACTCATAAAAATTATTTTTTGAATATTGTTCCAATAAAGTAATGATTTAATACACCTAAACAATTAATAAAATTAGAGCATGTATTTGTGAATACATTAAATTTAATGAATTATATATTATGGACATATATTATATTAAATATTAATTTCATGATTCTAAATATACTTGTCACACATAAAATCGTAGTTCATATTGTTTAAAACATATGTTAAATGTGGAACAATAACATAAAATGATTAATTTAAAAAATTATTATTTTATTCTAAATAAAACAAAAATATTTTAATAAAATCAATCAAACTTAAAAAATATGTTTAATCAATTAAAAACATGAGGTTTTCCTATTTTTTCACATCAAAGATTAATAGAGAAGTTTTAATATAATTACATGTATATATATGTTTAACTCCCTTTCAACCAATTTAAAATCTAACATGTATACATAAAATGAATTTTTTTTAAAAAAACTAATTAATTTTAAATATGATAACTTTTTCCACCACTTAATATGTAAAAAATTATGTTGGGATTTTTTGAAAATAAGTTGTTGTTTGAAATTTCAAGACATCTCCCATACAAAATGATTATCATAATTTCATATAATAACATAATCATAAATTCTTTAAAATACATGAAAACTTAAATATATATTCTATTATAATCTATTTAATAATAAATAGAGGGAATATAATAAAAATATATTTTTTAAGAAGAAGAGATAAATCACCCTTACTAATTTGAAAATTCAATAACCATAAATTAAAAATTAAAAAATAAAATTATCCTCTTAATTGATTTTCAAAAAAAAATTGAATACCTTATATTGCCTTAGACTCTCTATCTCTCTTAACTACAAATTGGTTTTCCAATTTACATTTTCACGATGGTTTATGTCTCTTTATAACCATATTCATAACTATTTCAAAACATTGACGAGAAAATAAAATAAATCATGACTTCAAAATAGAAAATCGAGTGAAATTATTGTCATGAAATAACTGTATTACATATATATATATTTCACCATGATGGATTCAAAACCCTGAAAAAATAAGAAAGAATCAATGGTTAATGTACTAAGAATCAAAATTTTCCATTGAGATCAAGATAATAGTCAATATATATATATATATATTTAATTGACCAAAAGAAAAACAATAGACCAAAATCTATATATTCACAATAAAAAATCAAACCAAATGAAAATTATAGAAAAAATGATAGTAAATTAATAAAATTGAATAAAAGAACATCAACCAAGGGATTATCGATAACGATCAAGGCAGAAAGAAGTCAAGAAAAATACTACATAACATTGTCACGGTGAACAAAATCCTTGAAGTAAGATTCGATACTATGAAACAAAAACAAATAAACCCACCTCATTCAAAACCATTCGTTAACACTTGGAGTCCCTCACCGGAAACCAAACCCTAATCAGCATTCAAACCTCCTTCAACATCAATCAGACCACCCTCACCAGTGGCAGATCTCACCCCGACTCCCTTAGTGTAAAAATATGATGCTCGATTGCTCTCTTATGATCAAGACAATTAATATGCATCAGATATTGAACCCTCTAACCCAATCATATCATCTCCTTTCAACTGAATCCTTTCTTAAACTCTATGTGGTTGAGACCAATCCAAGAAACCTCTTTCCCAATTCGAACACGACCCCCCTTAACCCCAGTTCATGTTTTTTTTATTTTTTTTATTATATTCATTTCATTTTGTTATATAATTGTAATCAGTTTTTTATAATAATATGAATATATACATTTTTTTTAAATAGGATCATAATATAATTTATTTTATTTATAATTTACATTATCTTATAAATACTAATAAATTTCATAAAAAAATATATTTTACGTTTAACTATTACCATTATTATCAATATTATGCTTACCTTTAACAATTTCCTTTAAAAATATAATATAAACTTTACTAAAATTACTTACATTAATTAATTTAAATTAATTCAAGTATTTTTATTACTATAAATCATTTTTTAATTAAAATTTTCCCCAATAATTTTTATAATGTTTATATTACAAAAACCTTTATAAAAAATACTACTTTATAAATAAAATATTTTTTATTAAATTATATGTTACCCAAATAATGAAAATATTTTAGGTTAAAAAATAAATTTATAACAGTAAAACAAATATTTATTTTTAATTCAAAGTAGTTATAAATTCATATATTTTAACAAATAAATCTATCTTAAAATTAAATTTAAAAAATAATAATACTATAAAGAAAAAAGTATTTATTTATGATTTTAAAAATTAATCAAATAAAATTCCTTTCTTAAAAATTATAATACTGAAACATGACTTTTGAAACTATAAATTTTAATTTATTTACTTAATTAATAATTTATTTTCGGTACAATTTTATTTTATTAAAATTATTACTGCTAATATTGAACTACAATTCTTCTATTAAAACGTATGATGTTACATTCTCCCCCCTTAAAAAAATTACACCCTCACAATTCATTCATCATACTTATAAAAATTATGAATTTTTATATTTATAATTAAGAAAACTAAAATACCTGAGGGAACATAATTTACCTAGGAGTACAAAAATAAATTCATTCATAACAATTCTTAATATCCTATATTTTAATAACTATCCCTAAAATACCAAATGTGATGGCCCAAACCCATGCTTCAAGATTTAGCACAAAAAATGATGTGTATTTTTTATTTAAAATACAACTAAAAAATGAAAAGAGTATTTTACACTCCAAGACCTTTTATCGTATAGGTTTTGGTGAATTAGAAAATTATATTACAACAATTAATATTTTTTAAAAAGTAAAATAAATAACTAATGCACTTTGTCTGTGATAACTCTATAAGAAAAGTCACCCTCTTTATAAATTAAAATTGACCTGTAAAAATACTTTTAAAACCAGGGAGTAGCATAAACTTTCATATTAATGGGTTTAAAAAAAATTTAGAAATGTTATGCTTGCGAAAATAATATATTACTTTGAAAAAAAATTATTCTCTTAGAATTTGATTAAAAATAATCCAGTGATTTTTTAGAATATTTTTTTAAAAAATTGGAAATAAAACTTTGAGACCACTAGAAACATTGAAGGATGTTTTGACCTATGCCCTTCCTTTTGGGGAAGGTTCGATCCCCACTCCCTATCAGGTTTACAATGTTCAAGTTCCATTTTTTGTAAAATTTTTTTATGATTTATATATATATATATACATTTTCACCAGAGTTTTTATTCATAAATAAATGTTGATTTATATTTAAATACAATTATATGTATATATATATATGTAATTTCATAAGAAAACGTCTACTAGATTTGGAATGAACAAATATGATGAAAAAATTGTCTTTTCATTATAAAAAAGAATAATTTTCATCCATATAATCCATTCATAAAACTCATAAAATTAATTTTTGAAAGTAGTTCATATAAAGGAAGGATTTAATACACATACACAATTAATGAAACCAGTTCATGATTTTATGAATACATGAAATGTCATGAGTTATTTATTATGGTCATATACTATATTAAATATGAAATTAATGATTGTACATGTACTTTGCACATGTAAAATGGTAGTTTATATTTTTTAAAACAAAATGTAAATAAGAATAACTTACTTAAAATGACGAATTCACAAAATAATTATTTTTCTCAATAAAACATATAGTTTTTTAATTCTATAAAAATACATAAAAATTAGTGTTAATAAATATAAATTGTGGTTTTTTATAATTTCATATCATAAATTAATATATAACTTTTCATATAATTTCTTATATATATATTTTTAACTTCATTCATACAGATTTAAAATATGACACATATACATATAAGGATATTTTTGAAAAAAACTGATAAACATTTTAAATTCAAGCTATTTTCCCAACCTAATATTAAAATATATATATTAGGTTTTTTGTAAAATGAGTAGATGTTTGATATTTCAAAACATATACAAAACATAACAACCAACATAATTTCATATAATAACATAATCATAAATGATTAAAAATACATAAGCCTTTAAATATATATGTTAAAATAATCCATTAAAATAAATAATGGAGGGAAGATAACCAAAATGGGGTTTTGAAGAAGAAGTAATAAATCACCCTCACTGATTTAAAAATTCGAGAATCATATATTGAAAATAAATTAATTAAATAGCTACCTTACATGATTTGATGAAAACACTGAAGACATTCTATTTCGTTAGAATATCTCTCTATCTAAACTACAAATTGGGATTCCAACCTACATTTTGACATTGGTTTAATGCTTTTTTATCCATATTCACCACTGTTATGATGTAGTGATCCAATAAAAAAAACTTAATTTCATAATTGTAAATAAAGTGAAAAGAATTTCAAGAGAGAATAATATAATATATATATTTACATAAGTTGGATTCATAACCTTTAAAAATCTAGAAAGAAACAAATTATAATAAACTCTAAATAAAATAGTCCAGCATTATAAATATAGTGTATAATATATATATAAATAATCATCAAACAAGAAAACAATGCACCAAAATCAATATATTAATAATCCAAATAAAAACCTGATAACGATTGAAAAATATCAATGATAAATTAATAAAATCGAACCATAGAATAGTGACTAAGGGACCACTGATAGTGATTGAGGTAGAAAAAAGTCAAGAAACCGTCAACATAACACTATCACGATGAATATAATCCTTGAAGTAAGATTCAATACCTAAAACCCAAAAAAAATAGCTGCCTCAGCTGAACCCCTTCTTCAATGCTCGGAGTACCTCATCGACAGCGAAAACCTAATCCATATTCAGACCTCATTCAATATCGCTCATACCACCCTCTCTAGTGGATGATCTAGATCAAAATCCCTCAATATAAATATATGATTCTTGATTTCTCTCTATTGATCAAGACTCCTCATTTTTACTATTTCTCAATCCCTCAGATGATCTTGGATCATCTCCTTCGAAATGAATCCCTAACCAGCCTATTTGCAATCTTAAACAATCCTAAAAACTAATTTCCCAAATCAAATGTACTCCCCTTAACCCTGATTCATGTTTTTCTCTCTTTTTATTATATTTAGTACATTTTTTATATAAATGAAATTAGTTTTTTATAATAATATAAATATATATATATGATTCTATAAAATAAGAATAATAATATAATTTTTTATATTTATAAAATATATTATATTAATAATAAATATAATTTTCTTAAAAAAATGTTTTACCTTTAATTAATAATAATATTTCTATCATTATCATACTTATTATTACCTTTAATAATTACATTTAAAAAATATATATAAAATTTACTAAAATTTATTTCTTTAATTAATTTATATTAATTAATGTATTTTAATAAAAATAAATTAATTTTATATTTAAAATGTTAAAATATAATTCCTATGATGTTTATATTAAAAAACCATTATAAAAAAATTATTTTATGAACAATTTTTTTTATAAAACTATATGCTACCCAAATAATGATAAAAAATTTATTTAAAAAAAATTTATTATAGTAAAACATATCCCTATTATAATTAAAAAAACTTATAATTTCACATATTTTTTATAAATATATATATATTAAAAAATTTCTTTTAAATAACAAAATTAAACGAAGACTAAAAAATACTTTTCATATTATTTTGAAAATTAATCAAATTATTTTTTTCAGGAGAATTATAATATTATTACATGTTTTGTAACTATAAATTTTAATATATTTTATTAAATAATAATTTGATTTTTTTAAATTTTTTTATTGAAATTATTATTTCTAATATTGAATTTGAATTCTTCTATTAAAATTCAGGATGTTATGTTGTACATGATAGTGTTATTAATCTACTCAATGAATTTTCTTAGTCTTACATCATTTGAAGAAGATGAATGAAGGATACTGGTACACTATATTTAAATGGTTTTCTCTAAAATCCCACTCATTTCCATGTTGTTTATTCTCCCTAACATGGATTATCAACAATCTTTAACAATTATTTATAACCAAGGATAGTCTAGTCCTATCAAACAAGATTCTGGTATGTTTCCAATAACAATTGACTTCCAATAAAGAATCAAGTATGTTCCCCAGGCTTCCAAAATTCACTAGAAGAAACATAACATTTTCAACAATGATCCAAAAAATAAAGATTTTCTTCCTCTACTTGGTTTCTTCCACACAACATGTAAATATGATCTTCTTCTATGAGTATTTGGATTAACAAGATTGTGCAAGTTCCTCCTCAAGAAATTAAATAACACTATTGATTTTAAGACTTCTTATAGTTATAAAAAAATATCTAGATATTTTTCATATTCTATAGTACTTAGGTTATTGGATACCCTACTTCACCTCTTCTTCTTCTCACTACGAAACTAGGTGCATCAAATTTTCATAATATTTATTAGTAATATTTAAGAGACACAAAACCATTCTTTATCACAAGTATCCATATTAATATTTTTATTTATAGTATAATGAATATTAAATCTCACTAAAAATCATAGACATGATTCCCAGTTTTTGAATTTTTAAATCTCCATAATCCTTGAAGGTAGGTAATATCTTCATTAAAAAATATAGGATATATATCGTTTGTAAATTCTAAATAAATCTCATTAAATCTATGAGTCAATAAATACATTGAAATTATCTAGATACCAGGTTTAGAAATATCATTCAATATTATTTAAAATACATCATTTTAATGCCCAAAATTTTTTTACACACTCTTCCACATGACATATTTAACACCACGGTCTCATTATTTTCCTGCAACTTCATTACTTAATCTGTAAACACCAAATCATATTCCTCATAAGCATAGATACATAATCCTTCAAACATGGAATTCATTTTTTTCATACAAAATAAAATACACATCTTAATTTATAATATGAAACATGTATAAGTTATGGTATCTAAATTAATTAAATTATACATATAAGTTTTCATGAATATCATGAATTCATTGTATTCTATATAGTGTTCTGTATACTTATTTATCACATTTTCTATGAGCCTGAACAAAAAGTATTTTTTTTTCAATTCATACATTAAAGTGTAAATGTTTGTATATAAATTGGGTTTTCAAAACACCTTCTCATTTTCCAATGAATCTTGACTGATCTAAATTTTCCTCATGACATAATACACATGAATTTGATCATTGATAGATATAGGTCTTATCAAAGAGTTTATGAGAGATTCTAACACTCGTGGTCGACTACCTTCTTCCCACAGAATATTTGGGCTGTATTCAAGAGAGAATAATTTACTCATATAATCTCATCCATAGGAAATATCTATGTATACTCTCATATAAGCTTATTTTTCAGGGATGATTCATGAATTGTATATTCTCAAACATAACATGTGTTCAGTCTCAAACAGAAGCAGAAGTCAGTCCCAAATTATTGTTTTCCACTACCCATGGTAAATACTTATATAAACAATATATTTAGTTTTCATGTGGTTGAAACCATTAAAAACTCATATGGTTGATCCATAATTAAAATAAACAATTTATTTATCTATCATGTAGTGTGAAAAACTAAAACCTTACATGGTGGAGAAGATGATCTCATAGAGACATGGGTAGTGTCAAATCATTGACAATCGAACAAACATGAATATATCCATATCAATTGAAGATGATTTAATGGTAATCCAATCGCACATTGGAGATTTAGTCATCCTTCGTCATCTAAAAAATTAAATCTTCTGATAATATCCACTCAACCATAGCACTAAGGTTAGATCCAAGCCACACTAACACACACCTCCACTCAGGCCACTGTGCCACTCTGCATGATGGAATATCCCCATCCAATCCTCAATTAGAACACACTATTACTTACCATTAATGTTCTTTAGTTCTACTATACTCCCTATCTTTCAGATCTAGACATGTAGGCTATCTACAAAGTGGTTAAGTACATCTACCATATGTGTTTTTTATTTTCCCCCTTTGATTGCAAGGGGATAGAATTTATATTATTAAATTTACATAAAGTAGTTAGTAAATATTTAAATATAAATTAAGGCTATCTCAAATATAATTCCATGTCACGACCCGTATCCCGGGGACCATTCCGTGACTACCCCAAGCCCACCTTCCATAGGCCGGGGGCTGGCGACTAGCACCAAAGGGGTAATTACCTAAAACTGGGAAGGCATTGCCTTTATAACTTGTAAATACACACACATAAGCAAGCACACAACTGGATACAAAACACCAAGTAAACTGTATAACAAAAGAGTTTTGAAAGTAAAAGGGGTCGGAATACAAGCCCAACGGTAAAAGTACAAGTACAAATGAAATACAATACAACTGAAGAAAAGGGAAAGTCGGTTACTGGGTCATTCTCCGAGGATCCTACATGAAGGGTAGGTACAGATCACCTCCTCAGTACACCACACCCACCCATCTCATCTACGTACCGACACACTGTATGGTCCACCTCCGGGTACCGTCTAGTCCTGGTACTCTCATCCTCAGTCATCAATGTCCGTCATCTGGACCCAACACAACAAGGTGTGGGTATAGCCTGTGCAAGGGTGAGTATAAAGATACTCAGTAGGGACCCTGAGACCCTATATGTCTCACAAAATCCATCAAAGATAAACACAAAGTATGAAATCAACAGATAACTATAATTAGGTATATGCCCATACATATACCTAAGTTATCAAGTAATCCATCTCAATCATGAGGAAAACATAGTAAAAATGACTCATCTCAAACCATGATTTTATTCTAGGGTTAGTATCAAGTTACATCCCCAGTCACATTGTAGAAACCTCGACTGCTGGAGAACTCCTCCTTTATCGAGTACAGTGGGCCTGCCGTGACACCAAGTCGCTTCCCACTAACCATGGACTGCTGAGGTACTCTCTTGTCGAGTACCGTGGGTCTGCCACGTCACCAAGGCGCTCCCCACTGTGGGTCAGTTGCATCACCAAGGCGCTCCCCCTCGTAGCCTACTGAGGTACTCCTCATGTCGGGTACCGTGGGTCTACTGCGACACCAAGGCAATCACCACTGTGAGTCTGCCGCGACACCAAGGTACTCCCCACTGGGCTATTCGAGTCACTCCGAGTTGAATCGGTCAGCAGTCGCCAGGTCTTAGCCAGCTACTAGGTCACCACACTATGCTCACTCGTATATGAGAGGATCCGCTCCTCTATAGTCTTTTTGATACTACAGCTTCCACAAATTCCTACAAAGAAGTATCTCAAAGGTCTGCCATATCAATGGGGTCTCAACGTAACAAACGGTGCATCAATCAGATGCCCGATCTGTGAGTTATTATCCTTTTAGTCCCGGGGTCCCGGTTGGATTCGTTCTGTATCCAACCTGACCGTTTCCCATCTCAAAGCAATAATCTAGTAGAGTATACTCAAAGAGACCGTCTCACTCCACGATTTCTAGCGCCGCTGATAGTTTGTCAAACGGACTTCCAGTGCCAAAGTTATGGCCAAAAGAATGTAAAGGGTCATTGTGGGACCGGTTCCGGTCGAACCCGCCCGGCCCAAGCCAGCCCGACCCTTTGGGTTTGGTCAGGTCCGCAATACGGCCTGGCCCGCAAGGGCCGTGAGGGTACCACGGGGGCGGCTCAACCGAGGGTTACCGTGAGGGTGGTGGACTCAGCCGTGAGGGCATGGACTGCCCGTGAGGGGCGCAGACCAGCCGCGAGGGCTACGGACTGGATGTGAGGGGCGTATACTGGCCGCGGGTTGGCGGACCAGCTGCAGGTCGGCGGACCGGTTCGATCAGGAGGGCGGAGTGGTTCAGCTCGGCGGCAAGGCTCAGCTCGGTGGCGCGACTTAGCTCGGACGACGGCGCGAATCAAAAAACGGTGGTGTGGCTCGACTCGGACAACGGCACAGCTTGACAGATGGTGACGTGGCTCAGATCGGACGACGGGTCAGCCGAGGTGGCGCAGCAATGTCGTGGGTCGGCCTGGGCAGCAGGGCGAGGCTGCGGTTTGGCCGGGGCGGTGCGGTGAGGTCGGGGGTCGGCCGGGGCGGCACGACGAGGCTATGGGTGGTGGCACCGTTGCCTCCGTCATCTTTGTCACCTTCCTCCATTTTGAAGAATTCACCAATGAAGAACGACGAAGGGGTCGGGCCGTGTTTTTTTGGCCTGCACCCTCCGCGTTTAGAGTGGTAGCAAGTGGTTCACAAAGAATGAAGCATGAACGTGAAACCATAATCTTCTTCAATGTTTGTTCCCAACCCACACCAGAAAATAAGGGAGTACATGGAAAGTGATAAAAATTTAGGAATAAACCCTTACCATGTTCGCTTGATGAGTTGGCTCAAGAAGGTAGTATAGTCGTCGATTCACTATAGATGAGGACGTCCCACGTCAGGAGAAGTCCCAAGGAAGAAGGTTAAAGGAGGTTGACGATCTTCGTTGGTGGAGTGTTATTTGTTGGAGAGATTTCTACCAAGTTCTCCAAATCCCCCTTTGACAACAAATTAATAGGTATCCCAATGTAATAGATTTTAATATATATTAAGTCGTTGGAATAATATTCAAAAATGAATTAATTAAAGGAGAGTTGGTACAATAATGATATGTGAATTGGCACAATTAATGTAGAGGAATTCATGCGGCTCCTCTACATTAATGAGGGGGGTTGAGAGGTTTTCCTACACTTATGAGGGAGTTTAGGTTTTTCTCCCAATTAAAAGGGGGTTTCAAGGGGGATTAATCCCAGGTGGTCCCCACCACCATAACCTCTCATGGGAGGTTAGGCTCAGGTGGTCCCTGCCACCATAACCTCTCATGGGAGGTTAAGGTCTGGTGGTCCCCACCACAAACTTCCACAAGGAGTTTGTTTACAACAAAATAAAATAAAACATATGTTTTTTTTATTTTATTATTTCTACAAAAAACCCAAAAACTAACTTTCACCCTCGACCAACTACCATCGAGGTGAAAGTCTTCATAAGAAAATATCGGCGCTGCGAGTTCAATGGTGCCCTCAGATTTCAATTCTGAGCACCGATTCAAATGTTCGAGAAACCCGCACACACGTTTACTGAACTTACCTAAAAAAAGTTCATAAATTCATTCCAGGCACTCCGGGCATCGGAATCACACACCGTTAATTTTTGCGGACTCGTAAAATTATCATTTAATTTAAAAAAATTCGATGGGAATTATGGGTCTTTACATTACATCTCTCAAATTTACCCATGATAAAATATAAATATTATTTAATTCTCTATAATATATCATTATGAAAAAAATCACAAGTAATTATCAACAATTCTTCAATCTTCATTACTTATTCATTGATGTAAAATATTTCTTACTAAATAAAATTAACACATTTATTTAACAATTAATAACATATCAACATCAATATTAAAATATTATTTTTAGGATAATAATAGTCTAATAATCATCAACTAAATTTTCAAAATCATATTGACACAGTGATAGCCAATGAAGTTCTAACATGGGCTCAAAAAGCTCCACTTTGATTTTTTTTAAATACTGAGGCAATATGAGTGCCTCAAATTGTTATCCTGTTTATTGGTAATGAAATTAAAATGTAAAATATAGGGGTCCTCTCATCTAAAAACTATCACACTCTTCTTCTTGAATAACATCATGTATCCATTTCATAATATAAGAATTATACTACATGGATTTCTTAGTACAAAGCCTTTAATTAGATAACTTTGAGTCAACATGAGAAGCCTAGAAAAGAAAAAAATGTGTTTAAAAAAAGGTGATCAATTTATTCCAAAATATACCTTAATTATTATTATTATTAATATATTATAAATTTTTTAATTCTCAAATAGGGGTTGTGTAAAAACAATTATCATAAAACATGTTCTACCCTATATACATCTCACCAAATAGAATAAAAAAAATTCAGGTAACTCATCATTATACTCATTCAATGATAAACCTATAAAAACCCTTTAAAATAATATTGAATAAAATATTTATACAAAGGATTTATTTGTTATTTTAAATCCTTAAAATTCATAATTATCTAATTTGTCCAAAAATTATAGATTTACTAGAGGTGATGGGATGAGAAATTCCTCTCATGATTTTCTCCCCTTAAAGGATTAACTCTTTTCCTTCACCAAGAAGACTTATTTCAAGTAATAATCCTTAAAAATATAATATAAATTGATGTAAATTATGAAAAAAATGAAAGTTATTATAATTATATAAGAATAATTGGGAATAAGGGGGACCTCTTTGTGTATTAGAAAAAAAATTACAGATGAGTTCCTCCTCTTAACTGGGACCATTATTTTCTATAGATATCACTATGGGACGAATTATTTGGATTCTTCTTTCTATTTTTAGTCGCATCTATTTGATTATCTTGTTTAATTGATTTAAATTCTCCTCTTCATGGAAAATATTTTTAAAAAACAATATTATGAATATTTATGTTTATAGTTATTGATTACTTCTCATAAATTTCCACCTCATTTTATAAATCCCTTTGATTTCATTTATCCTGATCATGTTTTTTATATTCCTTTAATTGTTTTGTAATTTTCAGTTGATTTGGAAAAAAATAGGTACTATTTTTTGAAATTATAATCCATATTACATGTTTCACATGACTTACCATAATTATTATTTTTATATATATTCCCTTTCATAGTATATATATATTCTATAACATACTATGTTATGCGTACCTTATTCTTGTATCCTTTTAAACTGCATATGTCACATAATAATTCCAAAAAATGAAATTTATCTTCTGTCCGAAACATTATTATAGATATGGTCACATGTTTTCTCTTATGATTTTTTTCCTAATATTCTCATTTAAACTCTTCCTTGGGGTTTTCCTCTTTCCTAGAAGATACATATTAAAACTAAAATAATATTATTGTTTTCCATGTTTAACAGAACACTAAAAAACAAATAAAACTATGACCTTCTAGATTGGTTCCAAATCAATTAAAAATTTTGTTCCTCCTATCATTTTCCAATTTAATACTTGTTTTATCATTAGAGAAGTTATTATATTTTATAATCACATCCTTATTTTTTTTAAATTATTAATTTTCATTAATTTTGGTCCAAACATCATCAATTTTGTGTTTTTTCACCAATAGTTCTAGATAATATATTTTTTTACATATGAGTATGTGTATGTTTACTTATTTATTTTCAATATTTATTCTAACAACATTGAGAAGAAAATCCATTGTAACAAACTGATTTTTAAATCATTCTCTTGTGGTTTTTATTTTATGTTGAATATAGGAACATATATCCAATGCTTGAAATTTTTATTATTCTTTTTTTATTATTTTTTCATTAAATCCATATACCAATTTTCCTTATACATTAATATTTAATATGTGTATTATAATCTCATCAATATAGGCTTCCTCAATTTTATCCAAATCATTTTTCCCTTTATCAAAATTTCTTTCCTAAATTAATCATTTTTAGTGTCGAGCTTCTTATTTTATTTCCCTGGATTTTAATTTTTTTATTTAGTTGTGTAATCTAATTAGGACAATATTATAACATTCCTTTTGGTTCCCACTCATGGTAAATCATCTTTTCTCCATTATCATTGTCACTTGATAAATCAGATCTTTTTTATCTTCAGAAAAGAATCCCACCACATCATCTGCTAAAAAACTTGTGCTTACCTATTCATACATACTCATTAAATTTATTCTTTTTTTTATAATGAAATACCTCTTCTTATTTTTAAAATTCTAATAATCTTTTTCCTTTTTATCATACTCATCTGATTTAGATTCTTTAACATGATTCCTAGAACAATATTTTTTCAATTTGACTAAAACCATCAAAATTATAACGAATGAAAAATTTATTAACATTTATTTTCTATTTTACCTTTTTATATATATTTTAAAAGGGATCCATAATTTTATTGATATCCTAATAAAATTACTCATCAACTAAATTACATGGTTTAACATCTTCTTTAACTTTCCATTTTCACGTGGATTCAAATTTCATTTCATATCTACCATTAATTTTTAAATCTAGATCCTTCATCATTTAATAGGATTTGAGTATATTGTGAAATTTTTAAAATGTAAATATTAACTATCCACCAAAGATGAATCCTTATGATAAAATCTGTCTAGAAAATTTCTCATAATATTGATAAATTTTTTGAACCCTCTAACTTCACACCAAATCCTAAAATGTTAACGACTATTTAATTTATCATGTTCAAATAATCATATATATTTTAATAATCATCTATTTTTATGTATTGAAACATGATCCTCCAAACCTTAAATTTGGATTCATTGAAATTGATATTACTCTTACTGATGCTTCTCAAAATTTTAAAAACTTCATTAGAATTTTTGAGACCTTAGTGTCTATTATAGGCTTTGTAAAATAAGGACATCATGATATCATTTTGTAATTTTCTATTCATATCCATTTTCCTTTAATTAGCATGATTTATGAGAGTATATTTTGAAATATCTGGAAAATATATAGTAACAACACCCCTAAATTATAATCCAAGAAAAAAGAGATAGGTATTTATTATATTCCTAAAACTATATAGTTTGTACCAGTGAATGTTGGTACTCCTTAGAAATTCATAGAATGATGATTCTACATTTTCGAAGAAGAAATATTACTGGATATTTAAATGGATACATACTTTGATAAAACATGTAGTTCCCTAGGCCCAACCATGGTTGGGGTGGGGGGGAATCATTGGTCTATTTTTAATGAATTATTCACTTTTTAAATTCAACCAGTTGATATAGTTATAGTTTTCAATCCACTCAATAAATTCTCACAACATGTCATCATTTTTAGTAGATTAATGAAAGATATTTTCAAAATATGTTTAAATGGTTTGGACAAAAATACTACACCTTTATCTATTGGTTTTACCCTATATGATGAATTCCACACCATCCTCTATAATTATATACAAAAATTATAATCTAGTCCTATCAATACAAAGTCTACTATATTCCCTTCAATAATTTCCTTCCAATAAATAATCCCTTATATTTCAATGGTATCTAGAATCTACTAAAATAAAATTCACTTCTCTAATAATGATCTAGAAAATAATGATCTTATCTATCTCTAATGTTTCTTCTAAACCACTTGATAATATGATATTCTTCCATTAGTATATGAATTATGAGGTCTACCCATGTACCTCCTCAAGAACATTAGTAGCACTACTGGTCTGGGAAATGACTCTAATTCTCAAGAGATCTAGATCTTCCTCATATTCTCAAATATTCAGGTTATCGAATACCTAAAAACCATTATTCTTCTTCTCACCATGATATTGTTTGTATCAAATTCTCTCAAGTTTTCTTAAGAATATTCTTAAGAAACTAACTTCTTTTTCATCACCTATATCCATGTTTATATTCATAGAATAATGAATAAAAATTGTCATCAAACTTCATAAATATTATTATCATTTCTTAATTATGGAATCTCTATGATCCTCAATGAAAGGTTATCATTTCATTCATAATTGGAAGATATTTCTCCATTTGGAATTCTCATTAAATCTCATTAAAACTATGAATAATTATCGATATTCAAATCCTCTATAGACTCGGTCTTTAAATATCATTCAATTTCATTTCAAATACCGCACTTAAATTACTAAAATATTTGGGTCAAACTCTTTCTTCATGGGGTGTATTTAATGTTGTAGTTACATTATTTTCTCAGATCTTCATTACTGACTCTATATTCATCAAACTGCATTTCTCACATGCATGTCTACATGTTCCTCACACTATGGTATTGATTTTTCTTTGTTCAAGATAAAATATGAATATTCATTTATAAGAAAAAGAATACATCTATTCGTGGATCTAATTTCATAAATTCATGTATATAGGTATTCATGAATATTGTTCATGCCTTATTTTCTCATTGGATTTCAATACGCATAATTATAAAGATTTATGTGATCATGAAATCACATCTTTTCTTTTTTATTATAATTTCATTTATTAAAGTGTAACTACATGATTGTAAAGGTTTTTATGAAAAAATATTCCTCTTTTACAATTAATCCTAATTCATATTAGATGAATTTATTAAATAAAAATAATGCAATCGATCATATCTAGATAAGAGGTAGATCAAAGACATCAAGGTAGCTTCAAACACACATGGTTGACTTACTTCTTCCCATAGTATGTTGATAATTTATTCATGGAATCCTAAATTACACATATAACATCATCTACAAGGAAGATACATGACTATTCTCATGGAATTTCATTCTTCATTGAGGATCCATGCATGGTTTATGCACACATAGAATTTCTATAGAGTCTTACATTGAATCAAGTGAAACTCATGGAAGATCATATCCTCATACTCATGGTTAATCATTATATCCACAAAATAATTAGTTTTCATGATGTTGATATCTTTCCGAACTCATATGATTGATCTTCAGCTTGAACATTTGTTCAAATCACCGAGCATGTAGTGCATAGAACCAAAACCGAACATGAATGAGAATATGATGTCATTGAGGTATAAGAAGTTTCAAATTAGTAGTGATAAAAAAAAATTGATAGATGAATCTCATTTGAATTTGGGTGAACAATACCCACAAATCCAAATCCCACATCGAATATCCTGTCATAATCCCTCCAAATAATAATTTATTCATGAAATCGTTCACTGAACTATGGAATTGACGTCATCTCTCATACACACTCACAAACACCTCTGATAACACTACTTTACCACCCCGCATGTTCGATTATCATTCTCTTGTGTTTACCGTGATCATGAAATTCCTACCTATGAATTCTCTTTGGTTACCCTATATAACGACCCATACATTAAATAAATTGTTATTACTTCAGAATTGAATCATACTTATTAAAACATATAACAAAACCATGATAGGACCGTATATGTATAGTGTCTTTAGAAACTGGGAAACATAAAAAACTGGTTCATAAATCATCTACATTGTCTCCCATTTATCATATCTAGAGTCCCTTTTGGAATATCCTACATAATAACCTTCTTCCTGACCTGGGGAAAAGAAAACATACAAAGGGTGAGCTCTAATGCTCAATAAGGGAAAACAAAAAAATATATCAATAATATCATATTAATAAGAACTTAACATTTGGAAAATCATATCATGCAAAAGATATCATAATATGATGACAAGGGATAAATCATAGTAGTGAAATGTAATCCCAATATTCATAAAATAAAACATGGATATTTGTGTCATAAACAAATAATCATAGGAAAATCATTTTATGCTAGTCAAGACTCATTTCCAAGACCATCATAGCGGACAAAGTCCATTACTAAACCGAGTTCACTCATCATTCCAGTCCTGTATCACAGAACCATATTAACTTTCAATTCTAGCCATGTCTATCTCATGATATATAAATCTGTAACAAATTCATTGGAGGGAGATATAGGTCCCACCCATTCATAATGAAACCATTCTTGTGTGTGCCACAAAATCATAAATCATACATCATAGAATAACCCATGTAACAAAAATGGGATTCTTAAACATCATACCATCATAACATAATACATATAAGATAAATGGACTACATAAAAATAATTCCATCATAACATAATCAAATAAATGTAATAATAGGGATAGAAACAGAACCCTGTATTATCTTATATGGAAAATAATTTTGATCAAACACTTGAACTCCATTCCTGAGGAAAATATCCTTTCTACTTCAATTTTTTTCCATTCTCAACATGTCATAAAATTTTAAATTAAAGGAAGTTAATTTAAAATAAACTTTAAAGAATTTAAAGAAATCTTCATGGAAATAATCTTCTTTGAAATCATAAAAATTCATTCATGCCGTATAAGTTAAAAAACAATCTTCTATTACTTTGGCTAGAAAATTCAAATAGTATCTCGTACTGAAAACAAAAAAAGATTCCTTTCATATAGTTTACTAAAATTTCAAAAATAGGAAAAATTGGATTTTAAAAATTTTATGAGGATATAAATAATATTAAATATTGAGGAAACATTGATGTGGATGATAAATATGCCCCAGTAAATTCAGAAGTATAAACAATCTCGGATAAAAATGAGATTGCGATATTTTCCCTTACCTTAGGTCTGATATGCTCTGTACGTATCTGAACCTCATGTATAATGATTTAAATAATGTCATTGAATTATTATCTAATAATATACATTGTTATGATATCATATATGGTCATATTATTATCTTATTATTAGTAATATTTCATTGCTACCTGTTATTCGAGTGTTCATTGCTTTATGTTCTTATGCATATTTTGTCGAATAAATTCTTATTAATCTTTTTAGGTTATAGCTAAATCATTTAAATAATGGTATTAGTATAATATATATCATATTTATTCATTCAATTCGTTTATATAATCATGATTTTATTAAGAACATATAGAACGAATCACATCACACCGTGGAGACGGTAAGCCGTACGTACGCATGAGCGACAATATCGTTCCCATAATTATTGAATGGTATTGGAGTGGATGGTGGAAAATATCAGAATTGGGATCATGTTATATTAATCATATATATTTATTCTTTACACCATTATACACATCCAAGTAATGTGGTGGTGGAAAACAGATTACACCACGGCGTGGAGACAGTACTCCATATGTACGAGCGCGCGGTGATTTCGTTTTATGTAGGATGGATAGAAGGTGAAATGGGGTTGTTTCATATTTATAATAACATATCATTATTTCAGTGATACTAATGTTATTACTTTATAATGAAACAAATAAAGAATAATAAGAAGAAGAATAAATAAATTTGAAATAATCAGTAAAGGATATTACCTCTTCTTCGACGCTCCTCTTCTAAACCTCCTATTAGGGCACTAAAGTTGGTCTTTGAAGAATAAGAGGACCTCTAGTATGTTTCTAGGAAAGTGGAGAAGATAAATAGACAGTGTTTTTCCGAGCTTGAAGGCTAAAAATGTTGTGATTAGGAGAGGGAGGAGGATCCCTTTTATAAGAGAGGAGAGGGGCACTTTTGGAAACATCTAAAATATTAATTTATAATAAACTCAAAACACACTTAAAAAACTCCAAAAATGACTCAAATACGAATATTAGATGATATAGGGTTTTATTCCCATCAACCAATAAAATTTTGACATTTTGAAAATTTATTTTAAACCATATCAACATGATTTATCCTTATTTAATCTATTTAATTTTATTTGTGGTAATAATATTCTTAATTTTTAAATTATTTTAAATAATTACTTATGTGTTCTCAATTGTCTATAATTGGATGATTTATTACATTTTAGACTATATAAATTTCAATTTATAATTTTTAAATATTTTTTTGATTTTTAAACAATTTTATAATATGTTATTTTTATAAAATAACAATAGTGTCAATTTTGACACTATTCAATTATTTGAATTTAAATAAAATCCACACAGAGAATATATTCAAAAAAACAATTCTTAGATTCCTAACATGTCATATTCATCTAGAAATTTTTTCGATAACGTTAATTAGTTCATATAATATTTATTTTGATATTTTTAAAACCATTTATTTGATATATGAATCAATAAAATAATTTCTACATCACTATTGTGTCACCATTAATGATAATTATTTAATATCTAAAAATTATAAATAAATTATTATGATGTAAATAATTTTATTATATTTCTGGATACTATTTATATTTGATGTTTTATGTGGTTTATCACAAAATTAAAATTATTACACTTATAAGATATAAGAGAGTGACATGTTGTCACTTTCTTTGGTTTTAATAATAATTACATCATTTTCATAGTAAAAAGTCGACGAAATTAATCTATTCTGACCCTTATGTGATATGGGTCGACTTTTATTCATCCAATAGAATTTTGGTAGGAGTTAGGGTAATTTTATAATCTTAATTTTACCCTTAATTACCCGATTTACCTTTATCTCTAGTAAATAAAATTTACCGTAGTTACTATTCATAATGTCTAAAATTAAAAAGTATCATATTGACATAATTTAGACCTACTTATTACAAACATCGAATCCATTTTTCAAAATTCTATACAAAGAAGTTGCAGTGATTAATTTAAAATTAATCCCATTGTTTAGAAAATGGGTTTTAAGAATTAAAACATTGTCAAAGATTGAAATGTTTTTACCAATTTATTCAATGTAAAATTAAGGGTAATGAAACAAATTATATTAAATGGAAATAATATATTCTATTTATACTTTAAAACCATTAAATTGTATCATTTAACCACATAAATTATCTTGATGAAAAAAGTAGTTTTTAAGAAAAATTTACCGTATTTTTACTATTCATCAAAATATGAAAGTTATCAAAAAAGTATCAAAAATTTATCAAATTTAAATTTTTATATCCTGATTGAAAATAAGAAGTTTATTTTTTAAAATTTATCTTATGAAATTTTTAAAAATTATATTTAAAATGGGTGTTCCATCAAAAGGCGGTAAAACAATATTTTATGAAAAATACATCTTTTATCCAGAAAATTGATATTGTTTTCTTATCTCATTCGAGAAAATGTGTAAGATGGATTTTAATGTAATAAAATTCAAAATTAAGTTAATACTATTCATAACGACTTGTTCAAAATATTATAATAATATATCATTGTTTAGTGAAACTCGGTATTGCGTACAACACAAGTTATCAAGGAAGGTTTCTCTTGCGTATAACGCAAGCCAAACCAGTGTTGTGTGTAGTGAAAGATTCATTTGGTGTTGTGTATAACATAAGACATATAAAAAAATGTAAATATATTTCTCATAAAATATCAGGGTGTTACATTCTACCCCCCTTAAAATGAATTTCGGCCTCAAAATTCATCACTTCGTAACAAACAGATGTGGATACCTCTCCCTCATCCTATCCTCAAGTTCCCATGTAGCTTCTTAGAATTGTTGGTTCCTCCATAATAATTTAACCAAGATAGTGGTGTTGTTCCGTAGATCTTTTTTTTACGATCTAGAATCTCTATCGGCTGTTCCTTATAAGAATGATCTTTCTCCGATGGTACAACTTCTAAGCTTAGTACACGTGAAGGATTAGGTATGTATTTTCTCCAGAGAGATACATGGAACACATCATGAACTTGAGAGAGATTTGGTGGATATGCCAATCCGTAAGCTACCTTAACAACACGATCTAGTATTTCTAAAGGACCGATATACCTAGGGATTAACTTTCCCTTCTTTCCAAATCTCATTAATCTCTTCCAAGGAGATATTCATAAGAACACTTTATCACCCACTTCAAACTCTAGGTCTTTTCTTTGGTTGTCGGCATAAATGTTTTGTTGACTCTGAGATTCTCTTATGTATTATTGAATAGATCTGACATTTTCTGCCATCTCATCAACAATATTATGTCCTAATAGCTTTCTTTCCCCAACTTCATCCCAACAAGTTGGAGTTCTACATTTCTTTCCATAGAGAAGGAGCCATCTGAATACAGTAGTGAAAGAAATTATTATATGAAAATTACACCAAAGGTAGGTGTTGATCCCAAACACCTTTAAATAAATAGAGCAAGCTCTCAACATGTCTTCCAAAGTTTGAATTGTCCTCTCAGACTGACCGTCTATCTGAGGTTGATAAGTAGTGATGAAACTCAACTCTATATCTAGATCATGCTGAAGAATTCACCAAAACATTGAGGTAAACCTCAGATACCTATCAAATATAATGGAAATTGGTACTCCATGCAATCTTACCACTTCTTTTACATATATCCTAGAAATCTTATCAAGAGAGAAATCCTCTCTAATAGTAATAAAGTCCTCCGACTTCTTAAGATGATCAACTATAACCCAGATAGAATTATTGCCTTTGGATGTTTGGGGAAGCCTGATGAAAAAGTCCCTAGTGATGTTTTCCCATTTCCATTCTAGTATGGGTAATGGTTGTAACATCCCTTTAGACTTTTGTCACTCAGCTTTAACTTGCTAACAAACCATGCATCGAGAGACATATTCAGCGATATCTATTTTCATTCCATCCCACCAAAAGTACTCTTTCAGGTCTCTATACATCTTTGTATTTCCATGATGAATAGAGAATAAAGAACTATGAGCCTCATCCAGCAGTGCCTTCTTTAATTCTATTATGGTAGGAATACAAACACAGTTCTTGAACCTTATTATCCCATCACAATCAAGGTTGAATTCATGAACATTTCTCAACTTCTTTTGAAGCCCAACATCCTCCTTCTACGCCTCTTAAATATTCACTTTTATAGATGGTTTAACATTCATTTGATAAAGATAAGATATATCCCCTTTCATTAAAATTCCAAGATATATCCATTTTAAATCCATTAATATTGGATCCTTTGTGATCCTCATCATGGATAAGCTATCACGGTCTTGTCGACTTAATGTGTGTGTCAACTTATTTGCTTTCCCAGGGTGGTAATGAATTGAGGAGTCGTAATCCTTAATCAGCTCCAACCATATTCTTTGGTGTATATTCATCTCCTCTTGAGTGAAAATATACTTTAAGATTTAATGATTAGTATAAATATCACACCTCTCACCACAAAGATAATTCCTCCAAATCATTAATTCCAAGATTACCGCTACTAACTCCAAATCATGAGTTAGGTAATTTTTCTCATGGATTTTCAACTGTCACGAGGCATAAGATATCACTATATCATTTTTCATGAAAACACACCCCAACCCCTTATTGGATTCATCATTGTAGATCACGAAACTTTGTCCACTATAAGGCAGTTTGAGTACAGGTGCACTGGGTAACCTTCTTTTTAGCTCATTGAAATTATCTTCACATTCCTCCATCTAAACACACTTAACTCCTTTCCGAGTTAATTTGGTGAGTGGGTTAGATATTCTTGAAAAATATTTCACAAAACATCGATAATAACCAGCTAAACCAAGAAAACATTGGATTTCAGTTACTGTTGTTGGTCTCTACCATTTTTCAATAACCTTCGTTTTTGCTGGATCCACAGATATCCCCTCTTTTGAGATTATGTGACCCAAAAATGAATCTTTTTGTATCGAAAATTCACACTTGGTAAATTTGGCATAAAGATTCTCCTTTATCAGGGTCTCCAGTACAGTTCTCAAGTGATCTTTATGTTCTTCCTTTCTCTTTGAATAGACAAGAATATCATCTATAAAGACAACCACAAACTGATCAAGATAGTCTTTAAAGACTATATTCATTAGATCCATGAATATAGCAGGGGAATTAGTAAGACCAAATGGAATTACTATAAACTCATAGTTTCCATAACTTTTACGGAAATCCATCTTTGGTATATCCTCCTTTTTGACCCTTAATTGATGATACCCTGAACAAAGATCAATCTTGGAAAAGTATTGAGCTCCGTGTAGTTGGTCAAATAAGTCATCAATGCATGGGAGAAGATATTTGTTCTTGATAGTGATCTTGTTAAGTTCTCGATAATCAATGCATAGTCTCATTGATCCATATTTCTTCTTAACAAAAAAAAACAGGTGCTCCATAAGGTGATGCACTAGGGCGTATGAATCCCTTATCAAGATTCCCTTGGATTTGCTTCTTCAATTCCTGAAACTTAATTGGGGCCATTCTATAAGGTTTCTTTGAAATGGGCATAGCACCCGGTATGAGTTTTATTGAAAACTCAACTTCACGATTTGGTGGAAGACCTAGAAATTACTCTGAAAAGACATCATAAAACTCTCGTACAATGGGAATATTCTTATTCGTGAGTTTCTCTCCAACCACTTGAGATAAATAACCTTCATTTATTATAATCAAGACCCATAAGATGGATAAATTTCCATTGAAAGGTTATATTCATCCTTGCATTGATATATGATCATAGATTGATCGGGAATATGAAATGTGACTTCCCTTCTTTGGAAATTAATATGATATCCGAATAAATAAATCCAATCCATTCCAAGAATTACATCAAATTCCACTATAGGAAGGATCACAAGATTTTCAGGAAGAACTTTCCCACAAACTTCAATCAGAGAAGAATTGTAAACTTTTGATGTGACTGTTGTGCCATTAGGATTTGTCACAGCTAACTCAAAAACTAATTGTTGGGGTAGTACCACAATACCCTTTGAAAATTTCATCAGAAATAAAAGAGTGGGCAGATCTAGAATCAAATAAAACATTTTCTACTTTATAGTGGATGGTAAGTGTACCTTTCACCACTTCGTTATCGTACTCCACATTTCTGATAGAAATTTCATGTGAATTTCCATTTTCATTGGCCTTAAGAGTTTGTTGACGTCGATCATCATCAACAACCCTTGGATTATGGCATTGATTGGAATAATTACCCATTTCCTTGCACTTGTAACATTGAAGTGTAGGAGGTGCATTCTGTGTTGCCCTTTATTTGTTCACATCACTAGACAACTTTTTCCCATCACTACAGCATTCAATTTCCCGATGACCATCTTTTCCACACATAAAACATTTACTTGTCCCTTTAAGACAATTCCCTCCATGTTTCTTTCCACACTTTGATCATAAGGCAAAAATCATCTTATTTTTAGTGTGGTCTTTATATTTTCCTATAAATTCCATTTTCCTCTTCTTATCAAACCCATATGACTAAGGGGTTTCTCCAACCTCCATCTCAACCTTGAGAGAACATCAAATAATTTCCTCGTAGCAATTGAAGTCTATTATAGCTAATACCCTTCAAAGACTTGATTTTAAGACACTAAAGAATTGATCGCTCTTACTCTTTGGTTCGATAATAATCCCAGAAGCGTACCTTGTAAGCCTTGTAAAATTTTCTTCGTAGGTACCATCAAGTTCATCATCCTTTGGTTCAGTTCAAGAAACTCTTTCTCCATCTTTTTTCGAAGAACAGGAGGTAAGTACTTATTGAAAAATAAGTTCTTGAACTTGTCCCATTCCATGGACTCAATTTCATACCTTTTCCTTGTATTATTGAAAATATTCCACCATTGATCAGATTTACCTTCCAAATGATATACTTCTAAGATGACATTATCATGTTCATAACATTGAAGGACAGAAAATATCTTTTCAGTGGTACTGATCCATTTTTCATCCACTAATGGATCTGAAGAACCGCTGAATGATGGTGGACGCTGCCTCATGAAGGATTCAACAAAAATTTTCTCCCTCCTTTGCTCGTTTGGAAGTCATGCATGATTCATAGATCGAGAAATCTATGTGGGAATGTCTAAAAGATTTTGTATTCCAGCTCCCATATCATTTGTTTTCTCAAGGGGACAATCATTGCATTTCCTGTCACATTCATCATTAACATGGTTCCTTCGGGTTCCATCCATTGACTAAAACCAAGAAGCATAGTGTGAGAAACACTAATTACAACAATAAAAACACATAATCAGGAATAAAATTTTACACTTTAGGTCTTATAATAGGTTATTCATGGCCATTTTTAAAACACGAAGATTGTGTTGTATGCTTGGACATATCCTTTGGGTTCTTACTAAGGCTTTCACATCCTAGATTCCAAAGGTCGACTATACCGTTCCTCTGATACCAACTATAACAACCCATACATTACATACATTATTATTACTTCAGAATTGAAGAATACTTATTACAACATATAACAAAACAATGATAGGACCGTATAGGTATAGTGTCTTTAGAAAATGGGAAACATAAACAACTAGTTCATAAATCATCTACATTTTCTTATGTTTATCATATCTAGAGTCCCTTTTGGAATATCCTACTTAATACCCTTCTTCCTAATCTGGGGAAAAGAAAACATACAAAGGGTGAGCTCAAATGCTCAGTAAGGACCAACAAAGGAAATATTAATCATATCATATTCATAAGAACATAACATTTTTAAAATATTATCCTGTAAAAGAGATCATAATATCATGACATGGGATAAATCATAGCAGTGAAATGTAATCCCAATATTCATAACATAAGACATGAAACTTTGTGGAATACACACATAATAATAAAAAATCATTTCATATTAGTCAAGACTCATTTCCAAGACTATCATGGCAGACAAAGTCCATTACTAAATCGATTTTACTCCTCGTTCTAGTCCTGTATCACTAAATCAGATTAACATGTCATTCCAGTCATGTATATCTCATGAGATATAAATCATTACCCAATGAAATGGAGGTAGGTATAGGTCCCATCCATCTTATAATTTAACCATTCTTATGTGTGCCACAAAATCATAAATCATACATCATAGCATAACCCATGTAATAAAAATGGGATTCTTAAACATAATGCCATCATAACATAATACATATAAGATAAAAGGACTAAATAAAAATAATTCCATCAAACATAATCAAATAAATTTAATAATAGGGATAGAAACAGAACCCTATATTATCTTATATGGAAAATAATTTTGATCAAACAATTGAACTCCATTCCTGAGGAAAATATCCTTTCTACTTCAAAAACATTTTTCCTTTGTCAACCTGTAAAAAAAATTTAAACTAAAAAAAATTAATTTTAAAAAAACTTGAAAACATGTAAAGTAAGATTCATGGAAATAATGTTCTGTTATATCATAAAAATCCATTCATGCTTTATAAGTTAAAAAAACAATCTTCTCATACTTTGGCCGAAATAGTCAAAATATATCTCGTACTGAAAACGACAAAAGATTCCTAACATATCTTTTACTAAAAATTCACCAATAGGTAAAATTGGATTTAAAAAATTGTATGAGGATAAAAATAATATTAAATATGGAGGAAACATGTATGTGGATGATAAATATGCCCTAGTAAATTCTGATGTATAAATAATCTCGGATAAAAATGAGATTGCAAGATTTTCCCTTACCTTAGGTCTGATATGCTCTGTATGTATCTAAAACTCTTGTATAATGATTTAAATAATGTCATTGACTGATTATAGAATCATATACATTGTTATGATATCATATATGGACATATGCTTATCTTTTAATTAGTAATATCTCATGGACACTTATTATTCGGGTGTTCATTGGTTTATGTTCTTATACATGTTTAGTTGAATAAATTCTTATTACACTTTTTAGGTTATAGATAAATCATTTATAGAATGGTATTAGTATAATATATATCATATTTATTCATTCAATTATTTTATACAATCATGGTTTAATTAAGATCATGTAGAACGAATCACATCGCACCGTGGAGACAGTAAGCCGTACATACGCATGAGCGACGAAATCATTCCCATAATTATTGAATATTATTGGAGTGGATGATAGAAAACATCAGAATTAGTATCATGTTATAATAATAATATATAGTTATTCTTTACACCATTATACCTATCCAAGTAAGATGGTGGTGGAAAACAAATTACACCACGACGTGCAGACGATATTCTGTACGTACGTGCGCGCGGTGATTTCGTTTTTTCCAGGATGGATATAAGGTGAAATAAGGTTGTTTCATATTTATAGTAACATATCAGTATATTATTAATACTTATTTTATTACTTTATAATGAAAAAAATAAATAATAGGAAGTAGAAGAAGAAATAATTTTGAATGAATCGGTAAAGGATAATACCTCTTCTTCGACGCGCCTCTTCTAAACAGCCTCTTAGGGAACTAAAGTTGGTCTTTGAAGAAGATGAGGACCTATAGTATGTTTCTAGGGAAGTGTAGAAGAGAAATGGACAGGGTTTGGCCGATATGTAAGGCTCAAAATGTTGTGAGTAAGAGAGGGATGAGGTTCCCTTTTATAAGAGAAAAGAGGGGCACTTTTGGAAACCTCTAATATATTAATTTATAATAAACTCAAAACCAACTTAAAAACCTCCAAAAATGACTCAAATCCGAATATTATATTATATAGGGTTGTAATATCATCAAAAAAGAATATTTATCCATGTTGTGAATTTATTTTAAACCTTATCAAGATGATTTATCCTTATTTAATTTATTTAATTTTATTTGTGGTAATAAAATTATTAATTTTTAAATTGTTATAAATAATTACTTATGTGTTGTGAATTGTCTATAATTGGATAACTTATGACATTTTAGATCATATAAATTTAAATTTATAATTTTTAAATATTTTTGTGATTTTTAAACAATTTCATAATATGTTATTTTTATAAAATAACAATAGTGTCAACTTTGACACTATTCATTTATTTGAATTTAAATAAAATCCAAACTGAAGATATATTTGATAAAAAATATTTAATAGATTCCTAACATGTTATATTCATCTAGAAAATTTGTGGAGAACATTAATTAGTTCATATAATATTTATTTTAATATTTTTAAAAGCATTTTTTTGATATTTCAATCAATATAATAATTTCTACATCACTATTGTGTCACCATTAATGATAATTTTTTAATCCCTAAAAATCATAAATAAATTCTCATGATGTATCTAATTTTATTAGGTTTCTGTAGACTATTTATATTTTATGTTTTACGAGGTTTATCACTAAATTGAAATTATTACACTTATAAGATATAAGAGAGTGACATGTTGTCACTTTCTTTGGTTTTATTAATAATTATATCATTTTCAGGGTACAAAGTCCATTAAATGAATCTATTACGACCCTTAAGTAATATGGGTCTAATTTTATTCATCCAATATAATTTTGGTAGGTGTTAGGGTAATTTTATAATCTTATTTTTACCCTTAATTACCCGATTTACCTTTAACTGTAGTAAATAAAATTTACCGTAGTTACTATTAATAATTTCTAAAATTAAAAATTAGCCTATTAAGATAATTTTGACCTACTAATTCCAAATATAGAATCCATTTTTTAAAATTCTAAACACAGAAGTTGCAGTGATTAATTTAAAATTAATCCTATTGTTAAGAAAACAAGTTTTAAAAGTTAAAACATTGTCAAATATTGAAATGTTTTTACCAATGAATTCAATGTAAAATTAATGGTAATTACATAAATTGTATTAAATTGTAAAAATATATTCTATTTATACTTTAAAACCATTAAATTATATCATTTAACCACAAAAATTATCTTGATGAAAAAAGTTGCTTTTAAGAAAAATTTAGCGTATTTTTACTATTCATCAAAATATGAAAGTTATCCGAAAAGTATAAAAAATTTATCCAATGTAAATTTTTATATCCTGATTTAAAATAAGAAGTTTATTTTTTAAAATTGAACTTATAAACTTGTAAAAAATTATATTTAAAATGGGTGCGCCCTCAAAAGGCGGTAAAACTGCATTTTTTGAAAAATACTTCTTTTCTCCGAAAAATTGATTTTGTTTTCTTATCTCATTCTATAAAATGTGTAAGATTAATTATAATGTTATAAAATTAAAAATTAGGATAATATTATTCATAACATCTAGTTAATAATATTATAATAATATATCATTGTTTAGTGAAACTCGGTATTGCGTACAACGCAAGCTATCAAGAAAGGTTACTCTTGCGTGTAACGCAAGACAATCCAGTGTTGTGTGTAGTGAAAGATTACTTTGGTGTTGCGTATAAAATAAGACACACACACACACACAAACAAACACATATATATATATATCTCATAAAATCTCAGGGTGTTACAACCTACACTTACTTATAACTCTATATGGTCATGCAGGCTATATCCCATGTGGTTGAGTATATATTCCACATGTGTATTTGAGCTTCCCTTTTACCTTGTTAGGGGCCAACCAATTTTATATAGAAATATTGAAAAATATTTATTATATATTTCAAAATAAATTATGTCTATCATAAATTTAATTCGAACATATCAAATTTCCCCATGAAAATATATATATATATTTGTATATTTTCATGGTCATAAATTTATCATCAAGAGAAAATATCCTAGATTTTCAACAATATTTCAATCATATTTACTTCTTCATTAATGTAAATAATTTGATACGAAATATAATAAACACATTTCTTGAATTATTAATAATACTTCACCATCAATTATATGATATTATATTGAGGGTAATAGGCCTCCAGGTATGATCACCTCCATAAAAAATCTAATACTGACATGTTTACAATAAATAAAATTCAAACTTGGGATCAAATAAGGGTTTTAATTTTTATTTACATACATTTAGATAAGTGTTTTCCCAACTAAAACCCAAAAACCATATTAAAGTGGTTTTTTGAATTAAGTATTTAAAATCATAAATTTTTTATAAAATTTTTATTAAATCCATAATATATTATATAAAACAATAATGATTTATGATGACTTTCATAATCATGACATAATTTTAATGAAAATTTATATTATTAATAAAAAAATTTAAAACTACATCATGGTTTTTGAAATAGGGTTTTAGACTATTATTCTAAAAATTAAATCTTAAAATTTTGTTTTCTATATCATGGTTTTAAAAAAAATACTCCCATGGATTATATGGAAATTAAATTTCTAAATAGAAAATCAATTCATGGTCTAGAAAAATCATATTGTCGTTTGAGAGTATTATTTTTCAGGTTTCTATCTCAAATTCATTCTACCAATAAAAAACCTAATGGTTTATTTAGTGATTAATATCACATGTGATGAACCAAACCATAATTAATGAAGAAACATAAAAAAAATTTATAATTTATTCAGAATATTGTTTACTAAATTCATAAAAACATTCACCCTTTTGGACTCTACAAGGCCACATCGAATTCATAGGGGGATTTATACAATACAAAACTTTACTTTAGTGAATGTGATATAGGTTTAATGTAGGTTTACATGGTTTATAATAATTATTTCAATATAAAATATTTAATAAAAAATTATATGTTAATTTGGAAAATGTATAAATTAGAATTCAAGGTTGAATATAAATTTATTTATATTATTTTATGAAATTTTTATAAATTATAATATTAATTTTTCATATTACATTAATTATTTTTCAAATTTGTTTAAAATATACTAAATTAGTTTGATTGTATTTGTTCAAAGGTTTATCTAAATATAAAATATAAGATATCAACATATTTTAAATTTTTTATATTTTAATAATAATTCTCTATATAATATGGAATATAACGAGTTTTTCTTATTATAGAATGAAATATTTTAAATATAAAATTAGTGTATTAATATTCCATGTAATTGATAAAATATAAAATTTTCATCATTCTGATTTATGGAACTCAATTTTAACTAATGTAAGAACTACACAATACAATATAATAATTGAATAAATTTTAGAACCATTAGGGATAGTAAGGCCCCACAGCCCTGTGGCATATTCCCTAGTACTATATACCATACCATATCCATTACCATTAAGTCACACACCCTATAAAAAGCACAATTACTTTCACCCTATCCAACTATAGTGAATCGTGCATCTTTTCCAACTCTCATATATTACTCACCCCATTCAATGGATGTAGATTTTTGAAGTGGTTATAAGTGTTTACCTTGGAACTCAAATTCCCTTAACCATATATATAGTATCTTGCCTCCCATCCAAGAGAGGCAAAATATAGGTTACTTCTACTTGCATGATGCTTGCACCCATCCATTCCAAGATTCACCTTTTTGTGATTGTTAAATTAAAATTAAAGTAAAATGATGGAAACATAGTGTATTTTTGTCTTCAATTGGTGATCTTAATTATAATATACCACATTTCCCAAGTTATTAACAAGACCAGGGTGAAGGACCCTTCTTGATAGGTTATCCTAAGTTTTTGAAGCATGATATTTTATCACCCAATTTTACCTTCATGGTTTTACTCCAAAGTTCTCTTAAAGAATACAAAAAAAGACCTTATAGGCTAGTCAACTGATCTCCCATTCAAGAAGGTACCGAAAAATGGATGACATTCGATATTTAAGATCATCCCATCCTAAAACCATAATTTTTAACATTGGATCAATAATAAGTCCACCCAAATGGGTTCCCTTTAATCTGGTACACCAAAGAAAGAACCCAGTAATCCATCTCACTACACTGGTCACCCACTCACCTTGGTCCTCCTCTATAGTTGAAACTCATCTTAGTATACTCATCATGCATATAGTCAACTTGGTAACCCTTTTTAATCAGTTCAATTACTTTGGATAAGGATATTTCTTATAGAAATTTCAAATAATTTTAGCCCCAAATCAACGCACTACTAATCTCTATATACTTATTCCTACCATACATAATCATAAATTACATAGTGGGGTTATTTGCAACATCATTATTTCCTTCAATAATGGATTCCTTGTATGACTAGAATTATGTATATTATGATACACATCTCACTGGTTGTCTACCCAAATAGAAAGAAACAATAAAACTAATAATCATGAATTTCTTGGATATTTATGTTCTCTATGTTTATGTAATCAGTGGATAACTACTAGACTAGGAAGATTAGAAAAGGCATAGTGTTCCAAATTCTATAGCTTTTTCAAATATGGTCACCTTTATTTTTTCTAATCAATTAGTCAAAAACCCTCCCATTTTGGTTCATCCTTCCTGGGATACCCAATTTAGCTATTTTAAATCCCAATCATGTCCACTCGGAATGAATATAATCATTCATTTATCCTCTATTTTATTCAACTAATGAGTCAAAGATATTAATTGTCCTTTGATGTGGTGTAATCACAAAACTTCTTTCACCTGTATCATTTTTTAGGTATAACTGATAATAGAAACTCATGTATAAGTCCCACAAAAAAACACTTCTAGGTCTCTTTCACCCATTTGTCCATTACACATGAATTTTAATTTCTTATAACGAGTTATAATCATATGACCGTAAACTACAAGAGATGATGGTCTAGAAAACATTATCAGAAAATGAATTTTAATATTTCTAGATAGATGACATTTAATGGTACCATAATGGTCTATGTTATACAACATTAAAAGGTAAACTAACTCTCATTAAAAGGCACATAACTATGTGGGGTTTTATTTCCTTCATATGGATACATAGGTATCCTATTTAATGGGTGAAATACAAACTTTTACACATATAATGTTTCCCTAGAAAATAAAAAATTCTCAATTTCCCCATCGAATAGATTGAAAATAAAGTATAATAAAATAGGGTAAATATAGAAAATTCCCACATATACATATAAAACCTTTAATATATTTATATATATTCAAATCAATTCAGGGAATTAGTCAATCTATTTTTAAAAAAGAAATAAATATTATTACTATGAAGGATTTCAATGATAAATTTTAAATCTTCAACTAACACCTAGATTGTGCGATAAGACCCCTTTTTAGATAATCCAATAACCCATCCTCTCAATATCTATATGAAATTTTATGTGTCATTAAATTACCCTAATAATAATCCACCTTTGGAATGAAGGTCCACATAAAATCATAAATCTATAGGGATAAACATGTGGTTGAGGAAAAATGATGAACCAAATGTCTAATATTTTACATGTTAAAGAAAATGATTAACCAAACATACTTATTTGTGATATTTCACTAAATAGTTATTTATTTATGGATTTTCCATTTAGAATAACATATCACATTAAAATTCCATCATTGAACACACCATTACACTTTAGGCTTCTAGGATAAGTTGAAGGAAACTTTGGAATACGTCATATTACCATAGACCTCCGGTTGATGCACATGATATATATAATACCTTACATGACCATTGAAACCATACATCCTAAAAGGACCTTGTCTCCCACCCAATTTTATCAGCATCAGGTGATGATTTTTTTTGGTTTGGGAATACATGAATAATGAAACTATTCAAAATATAGAGGTAAATAATTCTATCATTGGAGAGTAAGATCAAGGAAAACCCTCCTATTAATTATAGGATTGAATGGAGAAATCCACTCCTCTAAGAATTCTAACCACATCAAAATCCATTCTTTAGAGATTAGAAATATAAATCTTCCAAACCTGAGGGAAATAGAGTAAGATTATTAGAACCTCTCAAATACTAATCAAAATATATCTTTCAGGGTTCCTTTTAGATAGATTTATCACCAAAAATATTCAAAACAAAATCCATATGAATAGATTATAGATTTTATATCTGAGGATCCAATTCCCATGATCAGAGCCAGAAAAACTAGGAGGATAACCCACTCGGTAAAACTAAAAACTAACACCATGGATTAGGTCTATACTAATCTTGCCACTAATATCTTTTAATCCTATTAGTATATCTCATTAGTTACATGTGAATATTATATGATATACCACTGGGGGAAATCATATGATATCACCCGGGGTAATACCTCCACCCTGCCTATATTATTTTTCTTGATGCTCATGTGCATACCTAAATAGTTACAAAAGGATTTTTTAGGATCCTCATGACCAAGAAACCTTGTACCTTTATGATTTCATTGATTGAACTCTCACCTACCATGGAAAATGACAATCACTATAAAGGTCGATCCCATAGTACTATAACAGATATATCTGGAGGACTTCCCTAGAGCACCGGTTGCTGAGTTCCTCTTTAAGGTGTTACAATTATTGACCATCAAGGTCCTCTTCATAGTCGTAAATAGAAAATATTAGGCATGAAGGTCCTCCCCATGGTTAGATAAAAACAATAATTTGTAAAGGTTCTCCCTAGATCACTTATTACTGTGCTCTTCCCCACACATTGTGATGGTCAACTTAGAGGATTTCCCCCAAGATGAAATTCAACTTAGTAATCCAAAAGATCCTCCCCATGATTCCAGATATTGAGGTTCTGCCCAAGTAAAATATTTTTATTATCAATAAAAATTTCCCCTAACCGACCAATCAACAATTAGAAGACCTAAAGTCCCTCCACATTGTGTTCAATTAGAATCCAATCCAAATGGATTCCCTCCCTATGATTATAACCATCAAATTAGACATAACAAAGGCCCTATACATGGAAACCAACACAATAAAATTGATGTCCTACCCAGGTAATATATTATAGTGTTCATCCTAATGATATAATTTCTACCCAAAGTGGAGGTCCTCCCACAATGTGAAATTAAACGTCAATATCTATGGAGGTATTCCCCCTAGATATTATTTTTATGATCCTACTCATGATGAAATGTATTAAAAGTTTGAATGTACTCCCCAGGTTTAGGACTCTCCAATGTTTAATTCATAGTGAGAGGAAATTGATAATATAAGTTGTACTACACCATGTACTTTATCTCTAGTTAATGGTGTTTCATTATAGTCGATATGTAACTCAAGAAAAAATCATCATCAGTGCCTACCACATATCATGGGACATTATATATTATTGATTCTATTTTGATCGATATTTATATCCTTGATAAAAAAGTAGTGAATTTATATGTATGGATATACTAGGTTAAATACACAATGATAAAGGATAAATAAAATTCCATTTTCATGTGGAGAGGGTGAGATAAAAATAGAATATCAGACATATCCAAACCCATTCCCACATCTTAGTATGACAATCCTTGTAAACAAAAATAGGAATTGATACATTTTATCCTTGTAAACCTATGGGATTATTGTCATTATCTAAAATAATTCATTCCAATGGGGAATATGCAAATAATCTCAAGGTTCTGGAAGAAATGTACCTCCATGTTGGCATGGCTTCCCATTTAGTGGATTGAAAAGCTAAATCAAGAAAATAAAACAGGTTCCTTTAATGAGTATACATTGATGGATTGAAGGTTATCAAACAAATGATCTATGATAACCCATCCAATTAATTCTTTAGATTTTGAAATATTTATAGAGAACTATATTTAACTTCAATTACAGGATAGTATGGATCATTAGAAAAATGAATATTTATAGTTACTTCCCCAATCTAAGTATAAACCCCCAGTTACACATATTATGACAAACCTACTTTTTATTACAACTTAAACATGATTTATTACATAAAACTTCACTTGATACAACAAAGAAGATCAAGAGGATTAGTGTATTTGGGGCTTAGGATAGATACATAATAACTTGAAACATGAAATACAACATCTTTATTGAAAACTTCCTTTATATGACTACTACATTCCCACGTACTTAGCATTGCATGTGATAACCTGAGGACATGCATAAGAAAAGGGTGCGCTATAATTCCCAGTAAGGGAATACACATGGAATAACATGAGGAGTAAAATACATGTTAGAAATTAGTAATATCAATATAGAAGAAGAGAAAAATGAACATAAAGGCATGATAAAGCATGATAATCATAACATGGAAATGTGGCAACAACACTTAACATGGAATTAGCATGAGCCAAGGCTCATTGCACATGGAGCATGAGTAAAACCTAATTGCACATGAAGCACGAGTAAACCCTCGTTTCACTTGAATTATCATGAGTCAAAACTCATTGCACATGACGTATCATGATACTATACTTTACCCAATGCATTGGAGCGCTATAAGGGCGCACCCTTCTTAAACATTTCATTTCATGCATAAGTGTGCCACATGGACCGTAAAACATGGATTCATAAAACATAATAATTTATTAAAAAATATAGGAATATTGAATTAATACCTGAAAATTTATAATCAATAAGTAAATGTTCATAAAGGTGAATACCATTGATGGAGAAATGGGCATGGTATTCAGTACACAATGGCATTGGCTTAGAAAATCAGTGTGATTTCGGCAGCGTAACGGTGTGACATAAGAGTTCATAAAAATGGTTGATGAGAGATAAAGGGGTTCCTCATCATATTTACATGTAATGGAAAGTAAGGAGGTCATATAGATTCATGTACCAACAATTTTAATGGAATTTAGATTCATGATACAAAAGTATTGCTTGAATGTAAAAGAGGAGAGAGAAGTTCCTTTCGGAATTTTGGCATAGTAACAGGTGTACATGGGAGGGATTTAATGAGAGAGAAAGGGGTCTCCCATCATTAAAAAATAAATAGAGAAGTATTAGGGAGGTTCTAAAACATACCCCAACATTAATAATTGAAATTAAAATGAAAAAAAAACTTAAATAAAATTGGAAAAAAATGAGAAAGGAAGAAAAACCCTTACTTGGAAGTGTGCTTCCAAAGGCTAGAGAGAGGCTTGTGAGAGGCTTCCTGGGAGAATGGGGCACCTCGGAAGGATTATAGAGAGAGTAGGGCATAGTTTTGATGAACTCCAAAGTCTTTGAGTGAGGAGGAAGTGGGAGCTTGGGTGGGTTTATATAGGGAATGTGAGGGAATTCTTTATTATTTAGGTTTGCGACCCCTTATATTAAATTAATCCAAACCACAAAACAACCCATGGTTTTTACCCATGGTTTTTGGAAAAGGGAAGAGGGAAAAAATATCTTATAATTCCAAAGTCCTAACTTCTTAAAATAATAGGGTTGCTTATGTGGAGGTGAGTCACACTCCCATGGAAAATAATTTAAAAATACAAGATGTTTAATAAGTCTTGAGGGGTCCATTAATGCTTTGAAAAGTTGGTCAAAAAAACCCAAAATCACATTATTTTAATGGTAAAACATATATTGGCCGAACATAAAGCTTATAGTATTTTATTACATCACTATTGGGTCATTATGATGTCATAAATCACATTATATATTTAAACGGTATTTAATTTTCACCAAAACATTTGACTATCTCAGAAAAATATGAAAAATTCACCATTGGATAATTTAGACATCCTTATTCCAAAAATAACATTTATTTTATCTAAATAATTTTCTAAATATGCTAATTTTTACTTTTAAAATAAAAAATGACATTTATCGAAAATTCAAGGGTTTTGACAAAAATGGCTTTCAAACAATAATAAAAATTATAATTGCATTCATAAAATTATATGATCATTTATATATAATAAAATTAATTTAATAATAATAATAATAATATTTTATTAAAATATTATTTAATTCAAAAATCCCTTAATTTAATAAAATAGATTTCTTAATTAATTAATAACTACAACACCATTTGTACTTTAAAAAATATTTAAAATGTATCAATAATGACAAGAAATTATATTCATTATTATATACAAAAATAATGTACATGAACATAGTACTATCGATTAGTTACATAACCCCTTAAAACAGGAAAATAAGACCTAAGGGTAAGGTGTGCAATGGTGACTGACTCTTGGGGTGGCTCGGATAACATCGCTCAAGTGGTAATTTCTATCAACTTCCACTTCTCCTATAGATGGTCCCATTCGAGCTTGACATGATGAAGCTCAGCATGGGCTTGGTCAAGAGTGATGCCCAAGGACACCACCACTTTTCCAATCTCTAACAAATGGGCTTCGTATGGATCAATTCTACTGGATGAGGCCATTGCTTCTTTTGTCTGAGTAATTTGGATTTGTTAAAGCCCTATATTTATACTAATCAAGTGATCACTATTGAATAGCTATATTAGCAATGGTCAAAATTCTTAACAAAAAACCAATGAAGTTGAAATTTTATATTAACATAAATAGACATTTAATTAGATCAAGAGGGATTTCCATTAATGAAACTTTGGGTCGTTACAATATTCCCCCCTTAAGAAATTTCACCCTCGAAATTTTCCTTTTCCCACACTAAAACAGATGTGGGTAACTCAGCTTCATCATTTCCTCCGATTCCCAAGTTGTTTCTTTAAACTTTTGGTTTCTCCACAACACCTTGATGAGGGGCATTGTCTTATTTCGTAGAACTTTTTGTCTATGATCTAAGATCTTCACTGGTTTCTACTCATAATAAAGACCATCTTCCAATTGTACCACCTCAGAAGAGAGTACATGTGAAGGGTCCGGTATGTACTTCCTTAATAGGGATAAATTAAAGACATCATGTACTTTGGCCATGGTAGCTGGAAGTGCTAGTCGATAGGCCACAGTCCTAACACAATCAAGAATCTCGAAGGGTCCGATGTACCTTGGACTTAACTTCCCATTCTTTCCAAACCTCATGACCTTCTTCCACAGAGATATGCATAGAAAAACCATGCCTCCAGCTTTAAACTGAAGGTCTCGTCAAAGATTATCGGCATAACTCTTCTGTTGACTCTGAGCTGCCTTGATATGCTACTGAATGGTTTTAACCTTCTCCACCATTTCCTCCACCATTTCCGGTCCAAACTGATTACGTTCACCGACCTCATCCCAACATGCCAGTGTTCTACACATTTTCCCATAAATGGATTCATATGGTGCCATTTGGATGTTTGAGTGGAAATTTTTATTATAAGAGAACTCAACCAGAGGAAGATGTTGATCCCGTCCTCCTTTAAAGTCCATTGAGCATGCTCTCAACATGTGCTCAAGTGTTTGGATAGTCCGCTTTGATTGACCATCAGTTTGAGGATGACAGGACCTACTGAAGTTCAGTTCAGTATTCAGAGCATGTTGAAGACTCTTCCAAAACATAGAGGTGAATCTTGGATCTTGGTCAGACACAATAGATAGTGGTACTCCATGTAACCTTACCACTTCCCTGATATATATCTATTCCATTTGATCCAATGAGAAATATTCCCTAATAGCATTGAAGTGTGCAGTCCATGTAAGATGACCCACAATAACCCATATTGAATTGTTGCCTTTGGATGTCCTTGGAAGTACAGTGAAAAAGTCCATGGTGAGGTTCTCCCATTTCCATTCTAGTATGGGCAATGGTTGCATCATCCCCTTAGACGTCTACCTCTCTGCCTTCACTTTCTGACACACCAGGCACTTTGATGTATAATCAGCAATCTCCTTCTTTATATTATCCCACCAAAAGTTTTCTCGAAGATCTCGATACATCTTTGTGCTTCCTGGGTGAATAGAGAAATTTGAACTATGTGCATCATCCAAAAGTTCCTTATTTAGCTCCGGACTTGATGGAACATATAGTATTTTCCCAAACCGCACAATTCCTTCTTCATTAACATTATACTCCAAGGATTTCCCTTTTTTGATAGCTTCCACCTTTTCTTGGATTCCCACATCATCCTTTTGAGCATCCTTTAACCTCTCTAAAAGAGATGGTTGAGCAATCATTTGTGAAAAGATTGACGATGTTCCCTTCTTTATGATTCCCATGTCCATCTTTATCAAGTCTAAGAAGATTGGATCCTTCTCAATTCTCATCATTGATAGAATCACTGGGTCCTTTCTACTTTGGGCATCTTCCACCTTGTTCGCTTTCCTAGGGTGGTAATGTATTGAACAATCATAATCCTTGATGAGATCTATCCATCTTCTCTGGCGCATATTAAGCTCTTTCTGTGTGAATACATATTTAAGACTCTTGTGGTCAGTATATATCTCACATTTCTCCCCATAGAGATAATTCCGCCAGATTTTCAAGGCAAATATCATCGCCGCTAACTCTAGATCATGCGTTGGATAGTTTCGATCATGGATTTTCAACTTCCTTGAGGCATAGGATATCACTTTATCATTCTACATCAACACACAACCTAAGCCCTTCTTTGAAGCATCAATGAATACCACAAAAAGTTCCCCACTTGTGGGTAAAGTGAGCACTAGCGCAATGATAATCCTCCTTTCCAACTCCTTGAAGCTTTCTTTGCATTCATCACTCCAGGAAAACTTTACTCCCTTTTGAGTTAGCTTGGTAAGAGGGTTGGAAAATCATGAAAAATTTCTCACAAATTGTCAATAATATCCAGCTAACCCCAAGAATCTATAGATATCCATTACCGATGTTGGCCTCAGCTATCCCTCAATTGCATCTGTTTTGGAGGGATCCACAGATATCCCATTGCTTGTGATGATATGGCCAAAGAATGAGACCTCCTTTAACCGGAACTCACACATTCTGTACTTTTCATAGAGCTTCTCCTTGCACAAAGTCTCTAGTACAGTTCTTAAATGCTCCTCATGATCCTCATTGGTTTTGGAGTATATTAGAATATCATCTATAAAGACTACCACAAATTTGTCAAGGTAATCTCTAAAGACTCTATAAATTAAGTCCATGAAGATTGCTGGAGCATTAGTGAGTCCGAAAGGCATTACTATGAATTCATAGTGCCCGTATCTTGTGCGAAAAGCAGTCTTGGGGATATCTTCCTTCTTCACCCTTACATGATAATATCCCAACCACAAGTCCACCTTTGAGAAGTATTGTGATCCATGCAGCTGATCGAACAAGTCATCAATTCATGGGAGAGGATACTTGTTCTTTCTCATGATTTTGTTAAGTTCACGATAATCGATGCAAAGCTGCATTGACCCATCCTTCTTCTTGACGAAGAGGACTGGTGCACCCCATGGTGAAGCACTTGGGAGTATAAACCCTTTATCCAGATTCTCCTGTAGTTGTTTCCTCAGCTCTTCAAGCTCTACAACATCCATTCTATAGGGAGTATTGGATATTCGTAATGCCCCAGGTATAAGTTCAATTAAGAATTCAACATCTCTTCTAGGAGGAAGACTGGGCAGTTCCTCGGGAAACACTTCAACGAATTCCCTCACAATAGGCATTTCTTCAAGGATGGTTTCTTCCTTGGACTCAATCATCTGAGCCAAATACGCTTTCTCACAGGGCAGTAATATCCATACTTGAGATGATGGAGCGAAAAGAGATTCATCTTCCTCCTTACACTTGTAAAGAATCGGGGGTCGATTCTCTATATGGAGTGTGATTTCCCTCACCCAACAATTTATGTTTGATTTATATAAGGAAAGCCAATCCATGCAAAGAATTGCATCAAATTTCACGAGAGGGAGTATGAAGAGGTTCGCCGGGAAATTCAATCCACAGATTATATCAGGGGAGGACTTATATTCATGGGAAGAAATGATTTCCCCATTTGCTGTACTCACCAACATCTTCACTTCCATGATTTGTGGTGGTGCTGGGATTGTTATACTAAACTTTAGAGATATAAAAGAATGCGTATATCTTGAAACAAAAAGTACCTTCACTATTATTGAATGAATAACTAGCGTAACTATCACCACTTCGTTTTCAGGGTTCACTTTGACAGAAGTGGTGGAAAAATCTCTTCCTTGACACCTTGGAGGTTGTTGGATGCCTCCGAAAACCCTTGGATTAGGGAACTGATTTGAAAAATTCCCCGGTTCGTTGCATTTGTAGCATTGAACAATGCGTTGAGGCTCGAACGGAGCGTTCCTCTCCTCTGTCGCTGCCGTGGGTCTTTCTTGCTGACAGTTAATAGCTAGGTGCCCTTCTCTTCCACACATGAAGCATTTCCTCGTCCCCATAAGGCAATTTACAGGGTGCTTCTTTCCACACTTTTTTCAAGTGGGGTGGTGGATCTTCTTAGCACCGTTGGATTTATCCATCGGACCACCAGCATTGAAGTCCACCTTACGATTTTTATCCCCATGATACCCCTATGATTATTCGATCTCAATTTCGACATTGAGGGCACATCAGACAATTTCCTCATAGCTGTCGAAGTCACGGATCGACAATGCTTTCCGCAGGCTAGGCTTCAGCCCACTAAAGAAGCGGTCAACTTTGTATTCAGGGGTAACGACAAAGCCGAAAGTGTATCATGAAAGCATTTTGAAGTTTTCCTCATACGCTCCAACAGATTATTCGTCTTTTTGCATGAGGGAAAGGAAGTACCTTTCCATCTTAAGCCGGAGGGTGCACAGAAAATATTTTTCGAAAAACATCTTCCATAAATCCTTCCATTCCAATGCCTAGATCTCCTCTTCAGGCTTAGTATTTTTGATCAATGTCCACCATTGATCAGCTTCACCCTCCATATAATAAGCCGCTAGGAGAACCTTCTCTTGTTCATAACATTGAAGGATGGAGAAGATCTTTTCAATGGATTTGATCCATTGTTCAATGATCGTGGGATCAGATGATCCACTAAAAGTAGGAGGCCTTTGTCTCGTGAAGCTCTTGATAGCGACTTTTTCTTTCTTAGGGAGGGTTGAACATTCCTATTGACCCGTGTTTCTATTAAAAAATTGAGTTAAATGAGAGAGAAGTGTGACAAAGTTTGTGATTCCCGCTCCCATTGGATTGGGAATCTCATTAGTACAATCATCACGCTGATCTTCACAACGGTTGTTAGCCTGAGTCCTCCTATAACCGGACATTGGATGGAATAAAAGGAAAGTTAGGTGTAAAAAATAAAGGGTAAACCAAAGACAAAAGTTGATGACTTATAAATAAACTTTCATTTCCTTAACTTATGAATCTATAGGCTTCAATCTAGGATTTTCATGATCTACTTTCTAGCATATATTCTTAGGGGATTTTTTTTATTCACTTAATAAGGGTGAATACTAAGCTTGTGAATTTACCAAAGAATATCCCATGGGAGTTTCATAACAAAGAGTGCAGCAAGGCCCGTTGTCGTGCACTAGTTCCTATTCGAGTCTAGCTCAAAGAGGTGTTTTCAGGTTTTACCCCTAGGATACATCTGTTCCAGAGCCGCCTGTACCTTCTCATATCCAGACATGGATGTATTTTCTCGATAAACTACTTACTCAATACTCACCAAAATGTAGGGATGTTTTTATTGAACTTAGTCTTGTATCTAAGGTTTTACTGGGGTTTTCTAATCCTAATCCCAAAAATAACTAAACCTATCCTCTGATACCAACTATGACAACCCTCCTTTTTATTACAACTTAAACATGATTTATTACATGAAACTTCACTTGATACAACAAAGAAGATTGAGAGGTTTAGTGTCTTTGGGGCTTAGGGTCATTACATAAAAACTTGAAACATGAAATACAACATCTTTATTGAAGACTTCCTTTACATGACCACTATATTCCCTCGTAGTTAGCATTGCATGGGATAACCTGAGGACATGCATAAGAAAAGGGTGATCTATAAAGCCTATTAAGGGAATACGCATGGAATAACATGAGGAGTATAATAAATGTTATACATTAGGTATATCAATAGAGAAAAAGAGAAACATGAACATAAAGGAATGATAAAGCATGATAATCATAACATGGAAATGTGGCAACAACACTTAACATGGAATTAGCATGAGCCAAGGCTCATTGCACATGAAGCATGAGTAAACCCTCATTGCACATAAAGAATGAGTAAACCCTAGTTGCACTTGAATTAGAATGAGTCAACAGTCATTTCACATGACGTATCATGATACTATAGTTTACCCAACGCATTGGAGTGCTATAAGGTCACACCCTTCTTAAACATTTCATTTCATGCATAAGTGTTCCACATGAATCATAAAACATGGATTCATAAAACATAATAATTTATTCCATGATAAAGGAATGTGGAAATAATACATGAAACTTTATAATCAATAAGTAAATGTGTATAAAGGTGAATACATTTTATGGAGAAATGGGCATGGTATTCACTACACAATGTCATTGGCTTAGAAAATCTGTGTGATTTTGGCAGCGTAACGGCGTGACATAAGAATTCATAAAAACGGTTGATGAGAGAGAAAGGGGTTACTCATGATATTTACATGTAATGGATAGTAAGGAGGTCATATATATACATGTCCCAACAACTGTAATGGAATTTAGATTCATGATACAAAATTATTGCTTGAATGTAAAAGAGGAGAGAGAAGTTCCTTTTGGAATTTCGGCATAGTAATGGGTGTACACGGGAGGCATTTAATGAGAGGGGAAGGGGTATACCATCATTCAAACATAAAGAGGAAAGTATGAGGGAGGTTAGAAACCATACCCCATCATTCATAATTGAAATTAAAAGGGCAAAACAACTTAAAGAAAATTGGACAAAAATGAGAAAGGAAGAAAAACCCTTTCTCGGAAGTGTGCTTACAAAGGCTAGAGAGAGGCTTGTGAGGGGATTCTTGGGAGCTTGGGGAATATTGGGAGGATTATATAGAGAGTAGAGCAGATTTTGGACGAACTCCAAAGGCTTTGAGTGAGGAAGAAGTGGGAGCTTTGGTGGGTTTATATAAGAAATGCGAGGGAATTCTTTATTATTTAGGTTTGGGACCCCTTATATTAAATTAATCCAAACCACAAACCATCCCATGGTTTTTGCCCATAGTTTTTGGAAAAGGAAAAAGGAAAAAAATATTTTATAAGTCCAAAGTCCTAGATTCTTGAAATAATATGGTTTCTTATGTGGAGGTGAGTCTCACTCCCATGGAAAATAATTTAAAAAGACAAGATGTTTAATAAGTCTTGAGGGGTCCATTAATGCCTTGAAAAGTAGGCAAAAAAACCCAAAATCACATTATTTTAATGGTAAAAAATATATTGGCTGAACATAAAGCTTATAGTATTTTATTACATCACTATTGGGTCATTATGATGTCATAAATCACATTATATATTTAAATGATATTTAATTTTTACCCAAAAATTTGACTGTCTCAGAAAATTATGAAAAATTCACCGTTCGATAATTTTGACAAACTGATTCCAAAAATAACATTTATTTTATCTAAATAATTTTCTAAATATGTTAATTTTCACTTTTAAAATAAAAACTTACATTTATCGAAAATTCATGGGTTTTGATAACAATGGCTTTCAAACCTTAATAAAAATTATAATTGCATTCATACAATTATATGATCATTTATATATAATAAAATTAATTTAATAATAATAGTAATATTTTATTAAAATGTTATTTATTTCAAAAATCCTTTAATTTAATAAAATAGATTTCTCAATTAAATAATAACTAAAAACACCATTTGTACTTTAAAAACTATTTACAATGTATCAATAATGACAAGAAATTATATTCATTATTATATAAAAAAATAATGTACATGATCATAGTACTATCGATTAGTTACATAACCCCTTAAAATAGCCGCATAAGACCTAAGGGTAAGGTGTGCGATGGTGACAGACTCTTGGGGTGTCTCGGATAACATCGCTCGAGTGGTAATTTCTATCAACTTCCACTTCTCCCATAGATGGTCCCGCTCGAGCTTGAAATTATGAAGCTCAGCATGGGCTTGGTCAAGAGAGAAGTCCAAGGATGCCACCTCTTTTCCGAGCTCTGACAAATGGGCTTTGTATGGAGAAATTCTACTGGATGAGGCCATCGCTTCTTTTGTCTGAGTAAATTTGGATTTGTTAAATCCCTATATTTATACTAATAATGTGATCGTTGTTCAATGACTATATTAGCAACGGTCAAAATTCATAACATAAAACCAATGAAGTTGACATTTTATATAAACATAAAGAGACATTTAATTAGATCAAGAGGGATTTCCATTAATGAAACTTTGGGTCATTACACATATTTTTGTTTTTCATCCTAACAAAATATTACTTTTACTTGATTTTATAAGAAAAATACTGAGAGGGAATGATACACTAATAGGATTTTAAACCCAAATGGTAGGAAAGTGAAGTATATAGTCATTTTTAGGAAAATATGTTCTATAATAGGGGCACCATTTTATATAGAGAATAATTATCATCACAAATAGTTAGAATGTGTACAACAATCGAATCATGCCAATATAGGAGACATAAAATCAAAGGGGTTGCAGTAGTGGCTTCAGTGATAACACTTGAGAAAACCCAACCCATATATATTAGGGAATTTATATCTCCATAATCAGTTCGAGACATAAAACATAAAACATGGAGTTTTTTGTAGTCTCCAAAGAATATAAGAATCCCTATATCAAAGGTTTGGATGGATATTTTCGCTTAATACACCTCTAAGAAAGTAATTTTTTTCATAATTAGGCGTGGCTTCAATAGAATAGCCCCTATTATTCTTTATGATAACATTACCTATTTCTTACCCTTTATTAGGGTCATTTTTTTGTGAAACCCATTAAATATAATCTTATAAAAACCATTCACAAAAAAATTTCAAGAGGACAAAATAAGGAATGGAAAAATACCAAGAGGGTTCATAATACCCAGAATCCCTCTATAAAGGTAAATATGGATGACGATTTTGAGTTATCACTTAAAGGATACTTAGACACAAATGATACTATCTATTACTCAGATGTAGATGAATAACTGATTCCTATCATTTAATTTTCATTAGAAAAATTTGTTAACATAAACCCCATAGAAAATTTGAAATATGGTATTGATGTAGTATAAAATTATGAAGATTATTTTATTTAAATTTGTTTTGCACTAAAGTACATAAAGAGGGTATATAGACCTTACACTAATGAAAGGCTAGAGACATGGAAGATTCTAAAATTATTCAATTTCTACCCACCCAATGATCTTCAACTAGTGAAAATAAAATGGTGTGTCTACACCCAAAACCTACCCTACAATAAAGGATGTTGAGAGGCTTAGTTTTAGGAAAATATTTCACAATAAGAATACATGCTATAATTTTTGAGGTTGATTAGTGATGAATTACTTTTAGGTAACATAACCATTGAGTTTAACTATTAGGAATAAATTTGTATACCACCTTTAGAAAATTATTTATCATAAGAGGGGATTTATTATTAAGAATGGGTAGATTTATTTCATCTGATCGACCATGGGAAATGAAAACAAATATATATATACCCAATAGTAAGGGATAATCAATAATTCTCTACAACAGGGTAAAAACCACAAAAAATCTGGCTAGTCATCTAATACCAATTTAAGATGGATATCAATAAAAATAATAGAAAATATAAACTTATTAAGATCCTCCTACTACCAAAATGTGAGATTTATATAAGAAAATATTTTCTATTAAGATTATTCAAAGCATTGAAACCCCTACTAGATGAATGGAATCCATGGGGGGTCAGTGAGTTCTAGTGAAACTAGAATGGAAACCATATCTTTTGTGGGTGGATTTGACTCCTACTCCACATAACATTGGGGATCAAATTTTTTTACATTAAAATGCATGGGATATCTAGAAAATAATCTCACATATTTAATTTCTCAATGAGGACCCACGATGGTCTTACTGAATTAGTAAGAGTCTTCCCATATTGGTCTAGCATAAAAACCTTCCATCCAAGTCTATTGATAAATATAAAGTTCTATGATGATAATTACTCTACCAAATTATGTTTAAGTTTAATAAGACCATTATTATTGGCCTTTGAAAATAAAAAAAAATTAAAATGAGATGTTTGATGACTTTATTGATAGATGAAAATTTTAACATATTCTTTGATCATTAAAAATTCATAAGAAAAGTTATAAGAAAAATTAATAGATAATAGCTATGAAAATATTTGAATTTATATCATTCCATTAATGTTCATTAGTGAGTTTTATTAATTTATATATATTTAAAAATGGTTGGTTGATTCTTTTTAGTGCTCTAAATCTAAATCTCAGCCAATTCCATTAAAACTAAGGTATAATTATTGAAAAGTTAAAACTAATAGATTCATGATAAAGCTTGTGTTAATGAAAAACCCAAATCATCAGCCACATAAAATTCATGTGATATATTCTACTTAATAATAACAACAATAAAAATTCCACAATATGAGAATGAAGGTGGGTAGAAGATGTAGAATAACTAGAATTTGTAGAACCGAAAAGGAAAGATATGTTCCATTTATATGGATTCAGTTCTAAGATTTTCATTGATTACTTAAAAAAACCCTATTCAAGTTTCATGAAATGAATAGGTATAACGAGGTATGGTAAAATGATCACAAAACTGTTTCCCTTATCATCAGCTATTGGGATAAAATATCCAATAAATTTTTTATCTATAAGGATTTATAATAGATTATTCTAGAAACTACCTATTTTACATTAGAAAAAAGATGAACACATATTACATATGATTTCTCTACCTCACCTAAAGAAAAAATAGAGAGGACGGATTTACCCAAAGAGGGGCATGAAAATTCCATGATTTGATGATTATAAAATAGATCAACCATTCACATCAAATAATAAAGGAAAGAATGAGTTAGCTAGTTTTATCCTCAATTCTCTATATTGATAAATAATTAATGTTTTTTCCTTAGCTACATGATATTTGGTGCAATCATCACTCGTATAATGAGAGATAAAAATGGGAGACTCTATAAGAATGAAAACCAGTCCAGACCCTTCTAGATTTCTTATCCATGTCTCTAGGAGGATAAGAAATTCCCCAAAAATATTAACTTTAATCATATTATAAGTTCCATAACATATCTATCAAAATAATTTACTTGAAATATCTCTTTGATGGAATAAATTAACCTTATTATCATAGTTTCCTATAGACAATCTACATGGAGGCCATAATGTTTTTTTGTGGTCAGTACATAGCAGAGCCTAACATTCATGAATAATTCCCAATAAGGTTATAAATACATTTGAGACTAAAAATCAAGATATATAATGAGCTATATAGTGACCCATTACTATTATAAATTTTATTACAATATTTTTAATATAGACAATGATTAATTACAACCCAAATACCATGAGACCAATTGTCTCTAGAAGACTAGGTTCATTATATGTTGAAAGGAAACTAAAATAGGAAATCAATATTTTATTCCCCATAATTAACTCTTAAATAAATTTTATCTACTAAAAAATCATTTAATAAACATGGGAATACATAAAATAAATGGATGATCTAGAATAATGAGGAAGGTAATAAAAATTATAAAGAAACCAAACCTATAATTCAAAGGTATAAAATGATATAAAAAATGTAACGAATCATGAGTAATCAAGTGGAATCATAACATAAATAAAATGGTATCATAAGATAAATGAAATATAGAAAATATGGAAATAACATATAAAATGAAATAAAAATGAGTAAAGGATAACTGCTTAGACAATATCATATAGTGGGAAATGTCCCATAATTGATTATGTTTACTCTCTAATTCCATACATAACTACTCATGAGACAAAATTTCTACTCTATGAATTGGAGTGGTATCTAGGAATACCCATAATAAAATGTTTATGATCATGTGTACCCAAAAATTAAAATCAATCATAATGAATAAACATATTAATTACCCATGGAGGGAAAATGGGATGTATAATCTTTCTTCATATAATAATAAAAATAGATTTCATAAAAGAAGGATTTTGAGAAATGATCGTAAGTAATATATTACCCCATAAAAGGTATTAATGACAAGATACATATATTTTTGAGATACATATATAATTAATTCATAATAATTCCTTAACATTAAATAGATATAGTTAATGTGAGTTAGAGAGAGAATGGTCGTAACTTGAAGAAAATGGTGGTTTAAAGAGATTTATTACCTTGAGCATGATTCATCACTTACGTTATTTATTTTCTTGAATAATAAACTTACATGAATTATTTACATTATTAAGAAAATTTTTAAATTTTATTATTCATTTTATATTATTTTTCTAATGTTTTACTCAATTACTTAATCATTTATGTTCAAGTCAGATGTGTTAACGATGTTTGACTAATATGTCCAAAATAACTTTGTAATGCCGCATAAAGTCGAAGATATTATTATTTAATCATCTATATAATAATAATAATTAAATAAATATATTTTTTATACAAAAATTACACTTTTAAAACTAAAAATTAAATATATTTATGATAAAATGAACCATATTATAATCAAGGAGTGGGTAGGTTGCACATAAACACAAGTGACATTTCCATTTTTCAACGATCTTGATGGAAAGAAGATAAATTTAATTTTATCTTTACATAATGATAAATATTTCATAAATTTGGTATTATTTATTTAAACACACTCATATATACCATTAATGTGATGCATTGATAAAAGATGAAGCATTCAATGGACTCCCTATAATTTAGAGATATCATAGAGGATGAAATTCACTGGAAACTTATAGAATTGTTGTTAGTCGGGTGATGGCACCTCACTCGCCTAGGCGCTCCCGATCCCTTGACTTGTCTCATAGGGTTTCATCTTTCCCCAGTGGCGTTCCTATGTGTAGCTCCTCTCGGACTCTTCTTCTATCTTGCTCGCGCTGGGCGGCGCTCTCTGTCGGCTTTTCGTTCTCTACTGCTCGACTCCCCCTGCTCTGTGATGGCTCTCTGTTTTCTCCCCGTCCATCTCTTTGCGCTCTGTTCTTGCGGTCCATAGCTCCTCTCCAGGTCGGATTCGGAGCACATGATACACTGAGGATTTGGGAAAGCGTTTTGGCAGACGATAGATTTCTAGGCATTACAGGAGTTGGTTCTTCTTCATAGGGTCTCATTCCCATGTTCCTCTTCGGGTTTTGTCCCACTTTCTTCTTTTCTGGTTCAGGTTGTTTACTGGTAATAGTTATACCTCTATGTTCATACAAGGGTTTCAATCCTATATTCTTCTTTCTTGTTCCATGGTGTCTATGGGTTGTGATTCTGTTTTCTTTGAGCAGCTATTGATGTTCATATCTTTGATGTTTTTTGACGGTCGTGTGTTTGGGTGGTTTTCGATGGAATGGTAGACATTGAATTGTTGTGGAATGTTTTGCGTTTTTTTGTTTCATGTTTGTTCAAGGTGAAGGGATCGTCTCTCTGTGGGGTCTCAAGCTTCCCAAATATTCCCTAGCCTCAAGTCCCATTTCCTCTTCCTAGGTCGGCCAGGTGCGATGGTTCTTCTAAGCTTTGGGAAGTGATGTTCCGGTGGCCAACAGCTTTCCATAAGATGAGTCCTTCACCTAGAAGTCCGGTGTGATTGAGGATGATGGTTCTCTTGATATCTTATAGGTTTTCATTTCTGAGGGTTGGCAACAGCATGTCCGTGGAATGATGACTGCGAGGAAGACGAAGTTGATGTTGGGGATGCTTTGATCCCTGACGGTGAGGCTGTGTTCGGCTCCGGCAAGGATGGCTTCGGCTCTAACGATGATAATTATAGGGTTGAAAGTGACTTGGCTGATGCGAAGATGTGACGCGGGTGGATCGTGGTGCGAGATTGGCGGTGATAAAATCCCTTCAAATTTCGGTTTTTGAATATTTGTTTCCATGTGCGGGTCATTGACTTTGTTTGTGCTATGGGCAGGATTTTTGGTTGGAGTATCCTGCTGGAGTGTGAGGCACGGTGAGTTGGTACTGGATGAATTTTTTAAATTTTGAAATATTTAAGTTTAACTTCATTTTTTGGCGGTATATGTTGTAGTGAATTTTCTGTATTGTTCCCACTTCTCCATAAAGTGGTTATTTATAAAAAAAGAATTGGAGGATAAAAAATGAATCACATTGCTTCATAGGGGTGGAAATCCACACGTAAACACGAATGAGAATATCATTTTTCTATGAATGGAATAGAATGAAAATATATTAAATATAAATTTTCTAGAATGATAAAAATTTAATTAATATCATATATATATGCTAAATAAATCATTATAAACATCCATGATAGGCGATGATGGAAAACTAATTACATTGTTTCATGAGGAGATAGTCCACCACACACCATAACGATGGTTTTATTTCCAGTTTTATGGAAGAGGATATGAATTTAGTTTTTAAAATAAACACGATAGAATATAAATATAATGTAGACAATTATGTTATTCAATCATCATGATTGAATAATATTTTAGGGAGGTGAAATAAGAAATAAAAAATGCTTGGTTAAGAATGATACGACTTCTTGAAACAACCCCTTATGTTTTCACCAATAGAATTATTAAGAGGGTTTTAAAATAACAATGGATTATTGGAATTTGTGATGTAATTAAATATGGTTCTAGGATAGATCATTTCCAAAACTAGTGGATTTTGAAATGTGAAGGAAATAAGAGAGGAGTTTCCCATTTAGAAGGGTGAAGGAGTGTCATTTTTAGTAAATACCTAAAACTATTTGAAAATTGAAAGTAAAAAATCAATAAAAGTGCCTAAAAAATTGACTAATGATGTAGTGGTGGTTATATAAGGTCAGGAAACTCCTCTAATATAAAAGGAAATATTTTTTCAACATGTTATCCCCTTTACCTCAAAAGTTAATCATTATTTTCATTTTAATTTTTAGTAAGATAACTAGATTTTAAATAGTATATGTTTCATTAAATCCAATGATTATAATTATGAAATTTAATTTAATAAATACAAATTCTAGTTGTGTGGAAAATTAATTTTAATAAAAGCAAATGTAACATGCGAAACACTATTTTAACCTCTATTGTGGAAATAAATGTACACTATTTTTATAATTCATTACAAATAATAAAGTTAAAATTATTAACTAATATTAATTAGTATGATTGAATATATAGAATCCATTTTATAAAATTCAAGTAACATAAGTAGTAAAATTTAATTTATAATTAAATATGAAAAACATGTCTAAAATCTATTTCTCGAGGAATGCAATTTTCAAGAAATGGATGATCTTATATTAACACTATGAGTAAAAGTTATCATTATATGAATTTTAGTTCATATAAATAGGTATATAATCTATAAATTTCATTTAAATCATTCTACACTAGTGAAAATTTTAATTAATTAAAATGGATAAACATTATTCATAATTTGTTTTGTACAAAACAACATTTTTAATCCAGAAAACAAATTTATACCATAATCATGTTTTTTGATTCAAATGAAATTAATTAGATAAATTATTTATATTTCAGTTTAATATCAAATAAAAAATATTATGGTACTTTTAAATTACACTATTTAATGAGAATAAATGGTAGTTTTTAAAAATTTAGTAATTTTCAACTTTCACATGGGAAATTAGTCATTTTAGAAAAATCCAAAATTTTAATCTAAATTTAATTTTGATATGATTATTTTGAAATTCAAGTTAATTCGATAAATTTATTTCAAAAAATTTCGACAAATTAATGATAATATTTTAAAAAAATCAATAAAAAACATTTTTGAAGATAACATATTTTTTAAGAATAAAATTCCTCAACTAAAAATAGACAACTTATTTAATAATAATTTTTCAATAAATTTATATTGAGTATGGAATTTATATATATTTCATAAAGAATTTAATCATATTTATACCTTACAATTTAATGGATAGGTTATAATGGGGATAGGTGTTGTATGTCACAAACGCAATCAAACAATGTTTTTTCTTGAAAATCCATGGTGTTACATTCTTAAACCATATAAGAGTTTCACCTTAAAATTTTCTATGACATACTAAGGTGAAGAAAGTTAGGGTACTTCTAATTCTTGGATTCATTTGGTTTCTATGTTTCCTCTATATTTATGGATCCACTATAGTACCTTTCCATTGTGAGTTATCTTATTACATTGAAATTTATTTATATAGACCAAAATCATCACTAGCTTCTTTTCATAAGAGAGATAATTTTCTAGTTATAGAACCTCAAAATTTAGTACATGAGGGGAATCTGATATGTACTTCCTTAATAGGGATATATGAATACATTTTGTACTTTATAAAGGGTCAGTGGGAGTGTTAGTCAATATTCCACAATTCTGATATGATCCATAATTTCAAAGGGGACAATATACATGAGGCATAGCTTTCCCCTTATTCCAGATCCCATGGATCTATTCCATGGAGATATAAGGATAATCAATTTATCCCTGACCTCAAATACCAAGTATCATCGATGATTTTCAATATTACTCTTTTGTAAAATCTGAGTAGTCCTAATGTGTTGCTGGATGGTCTTGACCTTTTATACCATTTCATCATCCATTTTTGGTCCCAACATCTTGTTTCACCAATATCATCCCAAAACATAGTTTTACTATATCACTTACCATAAATGGATTCATAAGGATCCATTTGGATGTCTGAGTGGAAAATATTATTGTATTAGAACATAACTAGGGGAAGATATTGATCATATCCATTTTTTGATTTTATAAAACATGATATCATCAGGTTTTTTATTGTATGAATAATCCACTGATATAAGACATCATTTTGAAAGTGTTGGTATTTACTATATTTTAACTTAGTATTTAGATCATGTTAGAGGCTCTTTTGGAACATGTATGTAAATCTCATAACATGTTCAGATAAAATTGATAGTGGTGTTCCAAGAAGCCTCACTACCTCTATGATGTATATACTCACAAGTTGATCAATGGATAAGTCCTCCAAAAATTTCAATTACATGAGATGTATTTGTAAGATGATCCACCAAAACCCATGTGGAATTATTTCTTCTTGATGTATTTAAAGACCAGTGAAAAATTACATGGTGATGTTTTCCCATTTCTATATAGGTATTGGTGATAGTTACATCATCCTTTTAGATTTTTTACTTTCATCCTTCATTTACTAATATACCAGAAACATTGATATATATCTTGAAATATACTTCTTCATATTATCCCACAAATGATACTCTTATATATCTTGATATATCTTTATGATACCTGGGTGGATGGAGAAGTTCGATCTATATTCATCACACAAAAAAAAATTTATATCATAATTTTATGGTATAAATATTCATGAGAAAAATTTAACAACACTTTATTCATCATTTTTGAACTCAAAGGATTTTCCGATTTGTAAATCTTCCACATTCACCAGAATTTAAACATCATCTCTTTGAGTGTCCATTATCTTCCCCATAAGGGATTGTTGATAGATCATTTGTGAAAGGAATTATTATGTTCATTCCATCAAGATTTCTATTTAAATTCCTTGATAGTCTAAGAATATTGGATCATTCCCAATTCTCATCAATGATAATGTTTCTAGATAATTTATAACTAGATCATATTACACTTTCTTTTCATTCCTAGGATTGTAATGGATTGGAGAGTCATTGTCTTTTATCATATAAAACCATCTTTACTGGAACTTATTTAACTCATCCTATGTGAATATATATTTCATGATCTTTTATCGTGTATATATTTCATACTTCTCCCCATATAGAAAATGTCACCATATTTTCAGTGAAAATATCACTACATCCAACAAAAGATTAGGGGTTGGATAATAATGTTTATGAACACTAAACTTCCCTAATCTGTAGGATTTCTATTTATAATTTTGCATCAATAAACAGTCCATGTCTATCTCGGAAGCATTGCTTTATACCATGAAAAGTTACCCACTTAAGGGAAGCATGAGTTCTAGTGTTGTGATAAACATCCTTTATAACTCCTTAATGATCTATTCAAATTCAATATTCTAGAAAAAAAATACCACCTTCCGCGTTAGAATGATTAACAAGATTACAACTGTGACAGGTTTTTCACAGATGATCGGTAATATCCAGCTATCCTTTAGAAAATGTGGATCTGCATTATAGATATTGGTAAAAAAAACTCATAAATTTTCTTTGTCTTATAAGGTTCAATAAATTTCTATTTACTTTTGATAATATCCCCAATACTTATTCTTTCTGCACCTATAACTCACATTTACTATACATTTCATATAGATTCATCTATTACAATGTATTTAGAATAATGTTCAAATAATCTTCATGATCTTTATTTATTTTAGAGTATACAATAATATAATCTATAAATAATACCTCAAATTTATTGAGGTAATATCTAAAGACACTATTAATTATGTAAAAAAATATTGTGGGAGAAGTAGTGAGTCCGAAATGATTTACATGAACTCATAGTGTCCACACCTTTTTCAAAAGGCATTTTTGGAAAATATCTTCTCTTTTCACCATTAATTGGATATATCTTGATCGAAGGTCCACCTTACAGAAATACCAGGACCCATGAAATAGATCAAACAAGCCATTTATTCATGGAATGGGATACTTGTTTTTTTATCATAATTTCATTGAGTTCATGATAATCAATGGCATATTGACCCATACCTATTCTGGATGATGATAAATGGTTCACCCCATGAAAAAGCACTGAGACATATAAAACCCTTTTAAAAATTCACATGTTACACGATTTTTAGATATTACAACTCAATGTTTGGTATTATGTATATAGTCTTTGATATGGTAAGAGATCTAGGTATATGTTTAATTGAGAACTCAACCTACCAATTAGAAGAAAGATTAGGAAACTCTTTGTGGAATACTCTAGAACACTCCCTCCAAATAGGCATTTCATTAAGAATGATTCTATCATTTTTCTCAATCATATTTATAATAAGTAAATAATATCCCCGATTGAATAAAATATTGTAGTAGAGAATCCTCCTCCTCCTTAAAATTGTATAGAATCAGAATATAACTTAGGATGTGTATAGTGTTATCCCTCCCTCTATTATTGATGTTGTATTTATATAATATTGACCAATATATACCTAATTAAGTATTAAAATCTACTAAAGTAAGTATATAGAGATATTCTAGAAGATTCAATCCATAAACATTGATTGAGAAGGAGTTATATACTTTGGATGATACAGTTACCCCATTTTCTATTCTCATAGATTGCTCAACCACCATATTCTGAGGTGGTTTTTGGATACATACATTTCATGCATACATTTTTTATATTAAAATGAGTTGATTTTGGATATATATTATTAATTATTCCCTGAATAATTTATAAAATTGTGTATATTTTTTAGGTTGCAAAATGTTATGTAAAAAAATAAAAAGAAGTAAAGAAATAAATATTTCCATCAATATATATATTTTTATGATAAAATAAGATAATGATAGATTTTATTTTCAATAATGATTTTGGGTCCCCTATTTCACTAAGTAAATGGATTATTTTACCATTTTAAAAGGGGTTTTAGTGAGAGAGAGAGAGCGATTATCTGGACCTAGAATATTTCTTTGACCTAATTTTGACAATAATAAGGATAAATCTTTAACTATAAATCCATAATACTTGAACCTAGATATTACATGTTTTTATTTTATTATTTTCTTCCTCCATATTATTTATCAATAAAATTATCTCTATATTAGGTATAATTTTTGAAAATCATAAATAAATAAGGCATTTATTATTAAGTAAATTTAATTCTCTAATATTATCTCTATTGGTTCAACAACAGACTTAAATATCCTATACTACCTTCTCATTTAGTGATTTGTCTATTTTGTATTATAAATTTATAAATTTATAAACATAAGGAGAATTAGAAACACCCTCATAGATATCAATTTTTGGAATTTTTTCTTTGGATATGAGTAGATAATTTATTCGTTTAATAATTTAAATATTTTTTAAATTTTTTGATTCCTTATTTTAATGTATGATATTTATATATTTTTTGACATATTTACCACACTAGTTATTTTAGGTTCTTATGGAAGTGATGTTTATTTTAATGGCTACCAAGGATAGTTTTTCATTCCTATAGGAGGATATGGTGTAATAAATAAAGGAAATTAGAATTATAAAGAATCAATTAAAATAGCACCCACAATCCTACCCATGCATGTAATAAACAACAACCCATAGTCTAAAGATAAATTTTTAGGAGGCATATCATGAGAATAAGAGTATATATAATTAATTAGAGGTAATTACCACTTTTGTTTTTTATTTTTATCAAAATTATTATTCCCTTGAAATTGTAGGTTTAAAAGATGAATAATAAGGTAATTTTTCTGGTAAACATGAATGAGAAATTGTATAATTTATAAAACCATAAGATTAAAAACAAAAAAAAACCTTATTATGAAGTGAAATCAGCTACAATTTTTTTTGAAAAATTTATTTCATATTTGATACTACATTGAGAGGTCAAAATAGAATAAAATACAATTTCCAAGTACATTAAAATGTATTATAAGATTTAAGTGAACCATAAAAAGAAGAATAATAACCAACTTCACCATATGGTTACTACATAGAATAAAAATAAGTTTAAATAGAATAAAATTTGAAAGAGATAGATATTGCCCATGAAGTGATCATGGAATAAATTCAAAAAAAGAAACCATCCATTGATGTAGAATAATTTTTTGATGTTTGTAAAGATAATTCGTTCTTTCCACGATCATAAAACTTCCTATATATTAGTCAGCTCCACTACATTTCATGCTTGTTAAATAAAAGAGGATATGAGTTGATCCATATGCACTACAATGTTAGAATTTGGTAAATGTGAGATATTTATCCTCACACCGCACTCTAACTATATAAACCAGGTATAGTTTGGCTAAATGACCATTAAAAAATAGCAACATCTATAAGGGGAACCATTTTTATTGCTTTTTAGAAATTTAGATTTATTTATTTTCTAGGAATTAATTTTATATTTGGATTTAATTTCTAATTACACTTTTTTATTTTTGAGTGTTATTGAATGGTCCTACACATTTTCATGGTTATTTTTTTCTTTTTTCACACTCTAAGGAATGTAGAAAAAATATTTATGACAACAAGATGAAAATCGTCACTAAAATGGGAGAAATAAATTTAATTATGAATTTTTTATTTTCATTCTCCACAATTTAAAATTTGTATTACATATTTGAATTTAAAATTGAATGAATGTATTTAAGTTTTAATTCCATATAATGATATAGGAGATAAAAAATTCATAAAATATTTGATTCCATATTTTTAGATATATTTATAATAATATTTAAATAATAAAAATGGGAAAACGAATTAGTAAATATAAACATGTGTATTAGGATTTGTAAAATTATGATTTAGGGAGACCAATTGATTTTTTAAAAGAGTTGTTTGAGATTTGTCCTACATTGAAATCCATATATTTTAACTAATTTATTTATTATTCACATGCTTTACCATGATTTGTTTCCTAACCATTTGTGTCTCACTCAAGAAATCTCTAATCTAAATATTTCCCATTATTTAATTTCTTTTCATATTTTCGAAGCCATGATGGAACAATATCAAAATAATGTTTATTGAGGCATTTTATTAATGATTTATCCCTGTATCCACCTTAAAATATTTATTTTTTAACCTATATGTTCCATTTATAACATTATCTTAAAATTAGCTATGTTACAAGAATATTTTATCTATTTATACCATTCATCTATATATTTTTCACTATTCTTAAAAATAGTGTTGGCGAGATGGTTCCATAGTAGAAGGGCTATATTTAAAAAAATTGATAAGTTTGGGGGATTTTTCTTGTAATATTTTTGGAAGATTTATATTTGTAATTCATTATATTCAATGTACATCAGCTTTACAAAAAAATTTAAAAACATAAAAAAATTGGATTATGTCTTCGGAGGTAAAAAACTCCATCTGCAGACTGATGATATTTATATCTTATGTGGTTAGGTTATAGATGTTACCTTTATCATAAGAAGAACTTTTAAAAAAGAGAATGAAAAAAGGATATATATATATATATATATATATATAATAGAGTGTTTCATTCACTATGATACATTAATTCATGAGCCTTCTTTGAATTTTGAGAAATAAATATGACTTTTGTGAAGGGAGACAATTTTCTATTCAGATATTTTTTATTATCATGAAAATTATTTAGAGCCCAACCTACTTTTTGAGATTTATTTATTTACATCATTTACCTAAAAACCACAGGACTCAGATTCATTTGATCTACATTGAAATGAACTCCTGATAATTTGTGATTCTATCTTTACGTAGTGGAGATGCTAGATTCCTTGCAAGACCATGGTAAATGACATGTTATTATGGTATACAGTGAAAAAAATTTATAATTATTTAATTATGATGAGATAAAAAAACTAAAGGGAGGAAAATTTAAAATGACATTCATATTAAAAATTAATTGAAAAATATATATAGGTGAATTAAAAGCCGTGTCTATTTAAAAATGGGAAAAAGTAAAATAATTGGTTGTTTTTTTCTAAAAAATATGAGGTATTGATGAATTTTCCGTTATAATGTTTGAAAATTCTAATTACCCATTTGATCAATTATTTTTATTGACATTGAATTTAAAGCATGGTTGGATGAGAGTTCTTTATAGTATGTTGAGATTCCATCCTTGAGGACAAGTCCAAATTCATGCTTTGTGAATTTGATTTTTCCATTCCTTGTATATATTTATGAAATTAAAATTAATTTATTTTAGTTTTAAAATATAAATTATTTAATAAATATTTAATAAAAATTTTCATATTTGGAAGGATGAAAAAAATAATGGAAAAATATAAAATGGATAAAAATTATCAGTATTTCCATCAAAAAGTGGATTTTTCAAACAAATAAAGATCATGTGAGATTATAGGGGAATTAAATAAATGAATCATAGTGAACCAAATATTTTAGGGCTAGAAAAACATCATTTATGTCATAAATATTCAATTTATGGTATAAAAAGTGTGGGGAACAAATCACGAGACCATTCTATGATGTAAAAAGGTCACTCAGGGTGATAAACACATGTGTCATATCATGACATATATGTTTCATACTATGACACACCTTAAAAAATCCAGATTATTTTTACTTTATAAAACAAATTTTCGGAAGTTTATCTTTGAATTAATATGGCATAAAATCTCTCTTCACAGTGTAAAAGTGCCCAGTTATTCCCAAATTCATCCTTTTGATGAGGATTTCAATGTGAGACTCCCTTAAATGGCTTAAGACTATCATTAAACATCCAGGGAATCATTATTAATTCATTTATGGGAGAATTAATTACCACATGAACCCAAAAAGTACTATAAATAAATTATTTCTATACTACTACCAGAGGATGGATCAGAAACCAAGGATTGGGGAGAGAATCTGTACTTTGTAGGGTACTCCACCAATTCTACTCCATAATTTCAATAGTTTTTTAGTTTCTATATTTTTCCCACCCCCCATGGATGACATGAGGTGGTGATTTCTTTTTTTATTAATATGTAATTTTGGGGAGATTTTATTATGGTAATTTTCGGTTTAATGGTTTATTCAAATTGGGATTTTATTCCATATATATTCTTCTATTCCCTTTTTACGATCATTATTGATCATTACAAATAAATTTAATGAGAATTATATAATTATAAAATAGAATTCAACTCTCAACATTACCTTTGGAAGGAAATTTTTTCCTGTTTAAAAATGGTACTGGTTTACTACTTTCACTAACTAATCAAAGTATTTGAATATCTAAAAAGAGGATTTAGTGATGGTGAGAGTGATAATCATGGACAATGAGATCATTGTAACATACTAAATTTATCCAAAGAGGTGAACCATTTAATTTGTGGTTTAATTCCTTAAATTGACCCTTTTGATAATGCATAAGATGTTAAAGGAGGTCCCATGTTTGTCTAGGACTCATTCAAAGTCTAAATCCATGAAATGATAGGCGAAATACTAGGCCAAAAAGTTAGAGGAAACTATGCAGCCCAGTTGGCACATTTTCCCTAAATAGTGAGGTAGCAAAAAATTGGGTATATTGGGCTGCACAATTTGTCTGAAACTATGTAACTCAGGATGCTCGACCATTCAACAACTTATAACTTTTATAACATGAAGTCTCACCTGATTGGATTATTTTTGGGCTAACCGTGTATCCAAACCCTGCGATCCCTCATGTGTGGGTGAAAAATATAAAAAAGATTTAATGAAATTTAATTTCACCCCTTTGTTATATTGCATCTCTTTCCAATGGGATCTCATCATCCTCTAGGTTCTCATGCTCCCCTCCTCACTTCTATGGGTTTTGAAATTTATCCTCCATTTCTCCATTGATTCCTTTTCCATTGGAAGGTATATACTCATCTTGGTAATATATACATTACATACACATTTACTTCTTGGTTCCTCCTATATCTTTTGTTCTATTTAGGTGTGATGTACCTTTCTCCTAGGTTTGGGGTTTTTAAATCCTTTTATTTTTCCCATTTTAGGTTGAATCATGTCTTGTTATAGGTTGAGTGGAGTGATACATTGTTTAGGTAGGGTGTCTATTCATTTCCCACTCATTTCATGGTTTTTAATTGAAAATCCATTGTGCTACTCACAAGAACCTTATAAATATGTTTCATTATTACATGTTATATTAATTAAAATGGATTGTATTGTCTGTATTGACTTTAGATTACAATAAAACCCATCTGTGCATGTTTTCCTTTTCATTGTTTGCTTATTTTTTTGTGACATCCAAAATTGCCTAAATTTTATTTATGACTTGAGTTTTGTTTCAACATGGGTGTGTGTTTTACATTGGTTTAATGATTTAGATTGATAAATTGATTTAAGGTGGGTGAAAAACCATGATTTGTATTCCCTTAGAAATGCACATGTTCTATTATTTTTATTTGGACCCATATGTAATGCCATATGTCATTGATCATTCATGTCAATATAGGTTCTTTCCCTTAATCCAATTATTATGATTATTTTTAAATATCATTCCATATACTAGCTTACACTTATGATATACCTTGTTCCATTTTACTTTACATTGTTTAATGTTTATTTCATATGTTATTTGAATCGTTAGAATGAAATCAAATTCTTGGATATGATAGATAGTTTTGTATTTTTAAAAGTTAGTAATGAAATGTGATTAGATACATGTAAATTCCATGTGTTTATTGATTAGGCTATGTTTAATGACATGAATTGAATTGTATTGTTTTTATATTCTTCATAGCTTAAGATATTAAAATTTTATTGATGAATATTAATTGTTTACATGCTAATCCTTGGGGATTATGTTACATGATCATTCTTTATTCACATATGAAATTCATTCTGCCTTACCTTTTAATGGTTCGGTAGTTATTTGGACCAAATTTTATTGAATGTTTAATCGGCCAGAATGTGAAATAAGATTTTTTATTAGTGCAATGAAATTATAAATGAATTTTGTTATGATATGTGTTACTGTTATGACTCACTTGATATTGGAAATATGGGAACATGTCCCTCGAATTAAGTATTCCATGGATGGACTCACCGTGACTGGTTGGATACTCCTGACGCATTGAGAAGGATATCGTGCATTTTCCATGTATGGTCTTGCCAGGCAAATTTTCAAATACTCATGAGTGATTCTAGTTCCCAATAAAAGAAAATAAGGGGATATCCCTTGGAAAGATGGCTACTCCAATCCATGGATGATACCCATTTTCCTATGTGTGATACTTGGAATGAACTCATAGTTATGATGTCTTATGTGATACATGAAATGTTGTTTGGGTTTCCTTGGATGGACTCGATGACATTTGTTATATTGGATATTCTGTAGTGACAATTGGGATTCTGTTTAGACCAACATGGATGGAATCAGACTCCTCAATGAGAATTGATGATTTTTTTATCACTTTCCAAATGTGATTCATCTATTTTTATTATTATTATTGTGAATTCACTTGTTTGGTGACATGGAAAATGATATCCCAAGTCAAATAACAAGATTGGGGGTTTACCCTCTTAGGTTTCCTTGTTTACTTTGGACCTTATATATATATATATATTGACTTACACTGGTACCTCGTTCAGAATTTCAACATTGGCCGAAGTAGGTGGTATGAGGCGGGTGTCCATGTTGGAACCCATACCAAGGTATTAGTTTTTTTATTTAAATAGATGAAATAATTATTCTGAAACAATTAATATTTATTTACAAAAAAATGAATCGTCCTAGATACCGTGGGTGCTGACCTACTGAGATTTCTATCTCACACCCCATTCAGGCACTGTTTAGAACTCAAATAGACATTATGATCACATGTATGGATAATGGAAAATGTTTACTTATAATGATTGTAATATTTGATACTTAGGAAGGATTTTGGGGGAAGTGGACCGAGCCTATGCTTGATATTCTATGTAACAATTTTGGGATTTTTTAGTTTTTTTATTGCATGAAATATATGCTTCTACCCTGGTATTCCCTACACTTCCATTTTTGTATAGACACATGAAATTCTATGATCATCATTATTTACATTATTGATATTTCATTTCTACTAGTTTTTCACCTATATTTGATTGTTTATTTCTTCACTTCTACTAATGTCTGTTGGTATTTATGGTTCCAATTTTGCATATTTATAAATATGATTCCTCTATTTTCATTCTTTTATTTACCACTATGAATACTCATATATATGATAGAATAGTCTCCCCAAGGAAATATCATTGGCCCTCACTACTAGTCGAAAGCCTATGTAATTTGGTGAGATTCACTTAAGGTCACATTGGCCATATTGTTGGGGAAAAGTTGAATGGAATCCAGGATGGGAAACCAAGAACTGGTGTCGAAGTATATTTTCCATTATTATTACTATTTAGATTTATATAAGATAATATCACATTATTATTTGAAATTTACCTTGTTCTTGGATATAGCTAACCCATGTATACAGGAATACAAAATTACTTGTGCTGGGAATTTCAGTTATTTATTTTTCCATTTAGGATTTATAAGACTTCACCATTGGTGACAGACTTGGTTATGGCGTTATTACGTTGGTATTATTGAAACAATGGATTATTTTACTTTAACCCAATTATAAGAGGGTTTATGAAAGCATGAATAATATTAGGAACCATAGAAATGAAATGTCATCCATATTTCCATGCTATATTTAATTTCCAGCATTTATTTTTCCACTTTCATGTGATTGTTGTTGTGTACAGTTTTTATGTCATTCAGTGATTGATTTTTATATATATAGAAATGTTTTAAATTAACTTTTAGGTGCGTTCTATGAAATTGGTTATGTGGATATACAATTTCATTTTATATGTTGTTTGGGACCTTAAAAATTAGAATGGTTATCCACATAATTAAATCATTTAAAAAGGGTTGAAACATAAATAAATAAAAACAAATACCACCATTGAAATGAATTGGTCCTTAAATATGAAAAATGTGAAAACATGAACATGAACTTACCATGGAAACATGTTGTAGGTCGGGCCTCTTGTGATTTTTCTTCGTAATTTCCTTATTTATTGAGCCTAAATATAAGAGTAGGATGTTTGTTGTGTTGTGCTTAAATGAGACTTTTTACATTTATTTATTTATATTTTGTCCTTATCTACATTCCCTGCCTATTATAAATTATGTATTTGGTATGCATGCTTATAAGTTTTAGAGTTATTCCACCATTACTTCCTCATGATGTATGTCAATAGTGTGGTAGTGAGCACAGTCTATAGGTGGTGGGCCCTGAGCCATACGTTATACCTTCTGTAGTGTCTCCTCAAGAACCTCTTTTTGATCATCCACTGGGTGCCAATTATCAGTTCAGGGATAGTTTTATCAGGTTTATGTAGTCATTTTAGGGTGCTATTTGACCTTCCCCCATTATGGAAGAGCTTATATGAGAGTTTCAATAGTAGAATCCTCCCCCCTTCTCGAGGAATGGTTGATATCATGCTGAAGATTCATGGTTAGAATCTATGGTATACATCTTCGACCACCATGAGATGCCTCCAGAGATAAGGGTTAAGCTTACTACCTACATGTTGCATGACACCACCACGTGTTGACGAGATGTCATTTATCAGTGAGATAATTACAAAAATATGGTTTGGGAAATTTTTTAAATGGATTTCTATAACCATTTATTCTTGAATTATTTGAGAGGGGATCATGCCAGGTAGTTCATGCATCATTAGTAGGGAACTATGATAGTTCATATATATTCTGAATTCTACACTGAGGATCAAAATTTTTCTCCATCTCTGATCGATGACGAGTTGATGAATGTAAGGAATTTTGGGGATGGGATTGGGAATGTTTTCCACTAAAAGGTTAACATCATCAGTCTGATCACCATTATAGAGATAGTGAACCATGAGTTAATTACAGAATGAAATATTTGATAAGCTAGCCCTGTTGGTCATGGCAGTTCTGTTCTAAGAAACGGTGGTGGTTTTTCTGGTAGTAGGAAGAGATGATTCAAAGGTGCACACAGAGGTGGTGCCAAACAGGTGACACATATGACATTTCTATCATATGTCCCCAATGTGGAAGGAAAAGCCATAATAAGCCTCAGTGCATGATGAAATTGATGGAATGATGAGCTTGCTGTAGGATGGGTCATCTTGAGTGATTCTCCCATTTTTTCCTCTAAGATCTAGTAGCATGGGATCTATACCATCTCCTTTATCAGGTATATTATTTATGACTCCATGTCAGCCTGGGAGTTGGTATCCTACTTGCTCATCAGGATGAGGCAGTTGTGGACATGATTGAGCCTATCGGTCCCAAGAACTTCAGCACCAGAAAAATTAATCTGGTCATGCTATTCAATAATTATCACATGGACATGGTTAAATCCATATGTATGTAGTATATCAATCACCATAAGAGAAGATTCAAGGGACACATATTGTTAGAGGAACTATTCTGGTATGCTCTACTTTAGTTTCTTCCCATTTTGATATATGTGAATCACACTCTTCTATATCTACTAAGTGTGTAGAATGCCTTAGTCTAGTTATCGAGTACTTATATGGAGTTATGTACCTTAAAACTCCATTAGGGTCAATAAATAGGGTATACATCAGTGTTCGTAGTTCCCCCTTGAGGCAGGTGGGTGTTGTTTCTTCATCCTCGAGATGACCTATTTTGACGTCATTATCAGTATCAACTGGCTCATGCCTTATCATGACCAATTGGATTTCTATTGCCATTGAGTGTCTTTCACATCACCTAAGGGAAGAATTATCAACAAATGGGAGTGTGGGATATCTAAGAAGATCATGTTGGACCGAAGCAAACTAGGCTTGTTTGGGTGAAAAAATAGTTAGAAATTATATGTATGAGGGGCAAGGGGATGAAGTTGTTATAAATGCATCATCTTGTGGTTTTTTAGGGACGTATTCCCTGATATTTTTTTCTATCCTACTTATTTATAGAGAGGTTAAGTTCACCTTGGAGCTCATGATATGTGAATCACCAATGTCTATTCCTTATAGGATGACACCTACAGAGCACTAGGAAGTCAAAAAGCATCTTGTAGTTAATAAGGATGAGGTTTTATTAGACCCAACACATCACCATGGGGGTCACTATTATTTTTTTATATGAATGTTGATAGTAATATTTAGTTATTTGTGGATTATAGATGGTTGAACAGACTTATAGTGAAGAACTGTTACCCCTTTCCTCATATAGATTACCTCTTTAACCATATTTGAGGAGAAACTATTTTCTTTAAGATTTATGTGATGTCATGATATCATCATGTTTGTGTGAGACCATTAGAAAAATGATGTACAACATTCTAGATCAAGTATAGCTTGTATGAGTACATGGTTATGTCGTTCGGTCTTATGAATTCTCTATAAGTCTCCAGGGATCTAATTAATATGGCTTTCCACCCATATATTGATTCCATTTTGGATGCCATTTTAGATGAAATATTTGGGGTTCTCGCACTCAAGAAATTACCATGAAACACATCTAGGGATTGTACTAAGTACACTGAGAGAGTATCATCTGTATGAAAAGCTTAATAAATTCCACTTTTGGATTAGAAATGTTTACTTCCTGGGGAATATCATATATAAGGAAGGAGTATCATTTGACCTAGAGAAGGGGAGCATTGTGGTTTATGGGAGTAGCCCAAGAATTTTTTATACACACAACTTGTTAGGGATTTCTGGATATTATAAAAGTTTTATGTAGGAGGTGTCCCACATAGAAGTACCTCTTATGGACTTGACTAAGAAGGGTATGTAGTTCCTATTGTTTGTAGCTTGTGAGAATGATTTTAAGAAGTTAAAATGGAGACTCACTTAAGCTCTGATTATGATTCTAACTAAGCCATGAAAAATTTATATATGCTATTTTGATGATTCATGAATCAGAATAGGTGTAGATTTAGTGCAAGGTGATTGAGTCGTGGTGTATGTATATTGATAGATGTGGCATCATGAGTGGAACCATCATATAAATTACCTCATGAAAGTTTCCATAGTGCATGATCTTCACAGCTGGAGTCACTGTTTATTATTAGTGTGATTAATTATTTACGTGGATCATAAAAGTCTCAAATATATCTCCACTTATTGGGACATGAATTTTAGGACACATATGTGGGTATAATACTTTTAGTCATTTGAATTTGAGCTAGCTTACACACCTAGAAAGGGTAATGTTGTAGAAGATACCTTGAGCTGGAAAACCTAGACACAATCCATTTAGGTGGCCAATAGAGAGTGGCGGATGATGAATACATTTTCTGAGTTGCACTTAGAGGTTCAAGAAAAACATGGAAAACCTGTATTAACATCTATGGTGGTGACATCCTCTGTTTTGGAATAGGTTTAGATGAGTCAGTTATCACATCTTAAGGGACTTATTCTATGGGAATGTATTATAGGTGAGAACCCACCACCAGGTTGGGTTTTTGATGGTATAAATACTCTAGTCTTCTATTTCTATGTATGTGTGCCTTTAGACATAAACAATGAATTGATAAGGGAATCACATTCCCTTGTTTGGGAAGTTCAACCTGGTTATAGAATGATGTACACAAACATCCATAATAAGTTATAGTGGCTAGGTATGAAGAAGGAAATAATAGGATTAATTACTTAGTAATCCACCTTTTAGTTGGTGAAGGCAGAGAACCATCGAACTTCTATACTTCTATGACCTTTATGTATACTTGAGTGAAAATGGAACTATGTCACCCTTGATTTTCTGACAGGGATTCCAATATCTCATTGAGGAAGTGATACTGTATAAGTGATAATTGATAGGTTAAATAATGTTTTGAACTTCCTACCAATTTGGTAAACCCGCTCTGTTGATGAGTCGGGTAGGATTTACATCTAGTAGAATGTGAAACTTCATGGTGTTCCCTATTTTATCATTTCAGACCAAGATGCTCAGTTCACATAATAGTTTTGGAAAGTGTTAAAAAAATTCACTGGGGTCCCATGTTATCTTGAGTAATCTCTATCACCATCATACCAATGGGTAGTCTGATAAGATTATTCAAGTGTTAGAATATATTATTTGGACCTATATCCTTGATTTTGGAGGTTCTTGGGAAAATCATATTCCTTTGATTTAGTTTTCATACAATAAAAACATTCAGAAAACAATTCTGATGGATCCATATGAGGATATCAATGGTAGAATGTTCCATTCACCTCTATGCTGGCTTCAGGTCGGTGAGGCAGCACTACTAGGTCCACATATCATTTAGGAGACTTCAGAGAATGTTCAGTTAATTCAAATGAATTTGGATGCAACTTTGTCCAGCAAGAAGTCCTATACCAATCATCTTCGTAGACCACCAGAATTTGAGGTGGGACATCAGGTCTTTCTATGTGTATCACATTGATTTCATTATAAAAAAATGAGGAGATATGTAAAGTTATCACCTCGGTATGTATAAGTTTTAGAGATAGTGGAGAGAGATGGACATGTAGCATATCAGTTATTGTTATCTCAGAGGTACCATCCCATTCCTAACATATTCCATGTATCTCATCTTGTAGGACCTCAGGACACCCTGAGAGGGGAGGGGTGAATCAGGGTGTCAACTTTTTATTTTAAAAACAAGGATCTTGTTCCCACGTTGGTAGGAACTAGTTAAACCTGTACGATGAATATGATCTGCAATGAAACATTCACATGCAAAGAGATGACACAAAAAAATTTACTTGCTTCACCGTTAAGGGATACATCCAAGGAGCATACACCGACAAGTTTTCGGTTGTACCAAATTCCACTAATCTTCACTAGTTGTGGATTACAATGGTTCGAGAAGAGTCACTCTGTCCCAGGATTACTACCTTTGCAAAGGTTCAGGGATATCTCACTGCTTCCCTTAGGTCACTCCCGTTGACTCCCCCTGGCTCACTGCCCTTGGTGAAGTCACACTCAGTTTATAGACGTGAAGGTCTCTTCATCATTTCAAAATAATGCATGCTCTGTTGAATGTATATTCTCTATTGATGTCCAACTTTCACTCGTATACCAATCCCACTTTGCACTGAAAGTATCAGGCAATCTTCCAGTTTTCGTGCAGCTCCAAAAGGACCAGAGTACAACAACCTCACCTGGTACGCTTATCCAAGACTAGGGTGAAAGTTTCAAGAACGGTGTGCAATTCACTAGTGCGGTACAAAATCGGCGTGCATGTGACACCAACACACTTGCGTGACACTACCTCCCTCAACTACAAACTTTCGCGACTCTTCACCTTTAACTCTCAAGTCGCCTTGGTCGCACAACTAACAACCGACATGCACCCTCCACTTGCACGACCTAAATACCACTTGCGCAACTCAACCACTTGCACGATGAGAGATCAAAAAATCTATAAGTCTTGAACTTCATTACAAATTAGGTGGGGTGGTTCTATATTTCTAGGAAAACTAGACCCCCTGCGCGGTGGTGCGCACGTGTCCTCATGGCGCGCAAGTCCTGGCGTGCAGCTCCAACTGCCCTAGTCTCTTTCGCGCTACCCACTTGCGCGACCACAACAATACTTGTGCGCCCTACTTTAATTTTCCATATTTTGAAGTTCTGATCATGAAGAACAACCGGCGCACAAGTTTCCAAACCTCATAGGCATCGGCACACATGTCCTTTCATGGCGCGCAGGTCACTTGCGCGACCAGCCCAAAACTTGTGCGGCCCTTATCTCTTTTCCATTTTTCCATGTTATGATCTTGAAAAACATATAGCGTGTAAGTTTTCTCTCCTTTAAGTACACGGTGCACAAGTCTCTTTTCCAAAAACACATTTCTCCATTTGTCGATTTTCAGGCCCAAAAATTTGGCAAACACTGGGAAACAATGCCACCTTCAATACCGTTGTCTGCTTGAACTGTATGATCTATTTTCTGGTACACATTCTAAAATTCCACTGGGGATTGACAACAAAAACAAACTATACTCCAATTCATGCATAGAAGACCATGGTTCCAACACATCTTTTATTGTATCATCTAGACCCATATCATTTGTTGGATCATAAGGATATCAAACTAGAGGAGGATGCATACATCACGGAGAAATCGATATATATCATCAATAATAACATAAAGGATATCCACGGTAGGTCAATTCCTTTGATTTGAGTGCTATGGCAGCACAAACATGTTTAGGATGAGACCTGGGGAAAATAGGCCGACGTAGGTGTATATTGGGAAGAGATTTTCTAAAAAGTTGTTCTACCTCCCTCGAAAGGGAAACATAGGGACAAGTTGTTTTTAGGAGGGGAGATTGTAACATTTTAGATTTGTGTAAAGTTAGTAAGAATTTAATTTTTAGTTTATTTCAATAAAAATGGCATTATAATGATTACCAAGAGGTTAAAGGAGTTCATAGGTGCTTATAAATCTCATTTGAAGTCTAATTCCCTGAAATAGGAGTTAAGAAACTTGGCCACACAGTTAGATGAAACCATGTATCCCATCCCAAATGGTTTACCAAAACTGTGAGGTACCGGAGAGTGGGGTACATAGGGTCACATTATTTTTTTGTTACGATGACACATGGTTTGCACGACCATATGACCACATTTAGTTTTTAGATATTGAGGACCCACATAGTTGGTGCATAGTTTGGCCAAACGTGCGACCATGCGGTAAAAACCATCTTATGTAGGTGAAAAAAATAAAATACATATAATGATATTTTATTTCACCCCTTATTTCCTTACCCTCCCTTTTAGTGGGCATTTAGATTCCTCTATTCATTCTATCTCCCCTCCTCAAATCCATGGGTGTCTGATATTTCTCCCTCATTTATCCAATGATTCCTTCACTGTCAGAAGATACAAACTCATCACGGTAAGATATACCTTCCATACTACTTTACTTATTTTTCCCTCCTATATCAGTTTCAATGTTTAGGTGTGACATAATTTTTCCCTGATTTAAGTGTTTTATTAAATACATTTATTTCTCCCATTTTAGGTTTAATCGAGGCTTTTTTTCAATCGAGTGGAGTGATATTAGACCAAGTTAGGGTGTGTATGCCTTTCCCACTGATATTTTGGTTTTTTATTTGAAGCGCCATTTCCATCTCATCAAAACATTCCAATGATTCTTTGTTCATGCATGTTATTTCAATTCAAATGGTTTTCCATGTACATAGAGACTTTATATTATTGCAAAACCCATCTGTGGGTGTTCACATTTTCATTTTTTACCCCTTTCAGTGTTCCATCCTAAATGGCATAAATTTACCTTATGCCTTGTGTTATATATCACCATGGGTGTGCATGTTGGACCTTGGGTTAATTATTTAGATTGATAAATTGATTTAAGATGGGTGATGAACCATGAGATGGATTCTATTGGTATTGCAGATGATAAATTATTCTTATTCGAACCCATATGTAATGTCATATTCCATTGATTATGCATCTTAATATAGGTTCTTTCCCTTTAGCCAATGTGTTTTATTTTTTCCATATGCCATTACATATACATTTATAGACTTGTGATATGCCTTTTTCCATTTTCATTTTACTCATTAAATGTTTATTACATAATCCATTTGATTGGTATGAATAAAATGACATGCTTGGCCAGGAGAGATAGTTTGGGATTTTGACATTTTAAAAATGACATTCGATTAGAGACTTGTTAATTCTAAGTGGCTAATGCTTATTACATGTTTAATGGATTGAATTGAATTTTATTACGTGGTTATTCATGATAGATTATGATATTGAAATGTCATTAATGACTTGTAATTATTTACATGCAATGAATTGTGGCAAATGTTTCAGGCTCAAGACTTGTTTATTTATGCAATTCCATTTCCCAATACTTTTTATAGATTCATAGTATTTTTGACTTAATTTGTTAGTATGGTTAATTGATGAGCATGTTAATTGAGATGTTTCATTAGTGGAATGTAATTATAAATTCCTTGCCTTATGATATGTGCTTGTTGTTCTGACTCACAAGCTACATGTCAAGATAGAACATGGGTCCCAAATTAAAGATACCATGGATGGACTCATCCTGCCTGCTTGGTTACTCTTGATGTGCTTGGAGTGATAATTTATCTTTCTATGTATGGTATCACCAAGAGGATTTACTTCTAGTCACGAGTGACACAGTTTCTCTTGAGGATAAACCAAGGAGAGATCCATTGACAATATGGACACTCCATTCCATGGATGATACATGGTACCCTATGTGAGATACTTGGTACAGAATTAGAGTGACCATATATTGAGTGATACAACGAACTCTGTATGAGTTTTCCTTTATAGACTCAATGACATTGGTTATTTGGATATTTGGTAGAGACCCTTATAATTATTATTAGATCATCTTATATGGTCTCAAACTCCATAATGATAATTGGTGGATTGTTTGTTTTTTGTTTTCATATGTGACACATATCATGTTATTATTATTATTATTTTGATTTAGCTTGTTTGTTGACGTGGAAAATGAGATCCCAAGGCAAAGCACAAGTTTTGAGGTTTTCCCTATTTGATTTCCTTATTTACCATGACCCTCATATATATAAATATATATATCGTGATTTTCATCTGTACATCATTTAGACTTCTAGATTAGTTCTAAGAAGGTGGTATGGGACTAGTGTCTATATAGGAACCTAGACCAATGTATTAGTATTTTATTTATTTAATGATATAAAACTATTATTCTGGAACACTGTTTATTTATTTACAACATGAATTGGATCAACTTAGACATAGCGGGTGCCAAATACCTATTATTTTTCTCTCACACCATTATCGGGCATTTTTTGGTACCCGTGACGACTTTAAAATGTTAGTTATATATAAAGGGAAGCATGTTTCTTCAAATTATTGATTTATTTTCTTCTTAAGATAAAGTGTGGGGGTAGGGGACCAAGCCAATACTCAAGATGTTGTGTAACATTTTTTGGTATTTTGTAGTTTTGTATAACATACAACATATTCTTATACCTTTGTTTTCATTGCTCTTGAATTTTTATATAGACGCGTGACATTCCATGATCATCATTGTATCAAATATTGATATTCTATTTCATCCAATTGATCACCTATATTGTATGGTTTATTTTTTCACTTCCACTACTATATATTGGTATTTTTTCTTCGATTGTTGTATTTTTAAAAATTTGATTTTTGTTATTTAATTTATATTATTTACCATTGTGCAAACTTGAATCTATGAGGGTACAGTCTCCCCAAGGACACTCCCTAGTCCCTCAATACTCGTCAAAAACCTCTGGCATTCAGTGAGATATGCTTTATGTTATGTTTCCCACCATCTTGAGGCATATTTGAGTAACATCTAGGGGGGATGATATAATCACTTTGACATAATTCCAACACCAATAAGGATAAATCATTAAATCGAAATCCAAAATAATTAAACTGAGAAATTACAAGTTTGGAACATTTTCTTTTACTATTTTCTTCCTCAATATTATACATCAATCACATACTCACAATCTTAGGTTAAATTTTTGAAAATCATAAATAAATAAGGTTTTTATTATTATAATAATTTAATTTTATAACCCTATATTAGTGATTTTGACCTCAGATTGCATATCCTATACTATAGTACAATTTTTTTGATTTTTCTATTTCATGTTATAAAATTTTTAAATTTTGAAAACTTATGGGAATTATGGATTCTCTAAAGGCTATGAAGTTTGAATTTTTCTACTAAGATTGAAAGATATTAAATAATTTTCAGAAATATAATAAAAAATTACATTCACTATTCTTGAATGAATAACTATAGTACTAATCACCACATAATTTTTGGGATCCACCTTGATAGTAGTGATAGAATACGACCTTCCCCATTCTCTAGGCCTTAGAGGTTATTTTTTTTTTGATTATATCCAAGAACCCTTTTTATATTGAATTGGAATGAAAAATTTCCATGTTAATAGTTGAAACACTGCATCGTAGGTTGAGTTTTGATCTAAACATTGTTTTCTTATTTCACATTACTGAGTTATTTCATTCACCTTCTCTACCTATAATAATGATAAGTATGTTTTACAAATATGAAACATCTCTTTTGTTTTGATGAGATAGTTTCTAAGGCTATTCTTTCCAAAATTTTGGCATGAGAGATGTTGTGTTTTCTTTCAACCATGAGAATTAACTTCTAATAATCCTGATGAAAACTCTATTTGATGTTTTTTTCTATAGTATAATGTGACCACTTATACTAACCGATCATAATATCAACTTTGAGAAAACAAAAAACAATATAATTATAACTATAAAATTCAAAAATTATGATTTTTTTGAGACTCAGCTATCACCCACCAAATAAGTAGTCCACCTTACTTCCAGGGTTGGTGAAAAAGCTAGTGGTATACCAAAAAATACTTGTAAAGTTTTACACACATGCCCAGATATACTCATATTTCTTTTTTTCAGTGTATGAAACTCCTTCTATATTTTAACATGGATAGTTTGAAGAAAATATTTAATGATTTTTTTATTGATGTCCTCCCATACTATGGAATCAATATATTACTTGTACTTTATGTTTTTTCTCAGTGTACCCTACTGATGGTATTCTCCCACAATGTTATAAAAATTCATCACAAACTTCTCTTTCTTTATGCATTGGTGGATATATTAAATATTCCATTTGGATTTAATAAATTATTAAACAATGATGGGATCTAAATTAAAATTAATTGTAGGAGGCCTTTGTCATATAAAATACTCTACACCTACTTTCTCTATCTTAGGAAGATGTGGTTGTTATTTATTATTCAAGTTATTTTTCATAACATGATCTAGTTAAGATTTTACTACCCTGAAGATCTAATCTCACACTCCCATGAGTTTATTCCTATCATTGGGGAAATCCTAAAATTTATAATTTGTTTTTATATATAGGATATGGATAAGAAGTCTCTACCCTTGGGTTAACTGAGAAGAAACCCTAATCTCGATGAGTACGAAGAGAAAGGGAACATGGATTCTAGATTGTTCATGGATGTTGTCACATGTCAAATCCCCTAGGATGAATTGAAGGCCTTGGAGTGCATTGAACCAATGAAATACCAACATTAATGTTTATTAGATATTTCATTCTCATATGGAGAGGTACAACTACTTTCCTTGGATCTTGGCATTGTGCTAGTAAGAAAATTCAACAGGTGAAGACCCTTCTTAATTTGTCTCTATAAAACCCTAGAAAACATAGGGTTTGAGAATGTTCAGGTTGGTTTGATGAACTCCTTGAAAGTTCTCTTTATCCTTTATACATAAAATGATAATTATATACATTGGATGATAGGATCTTGGTCCTTCGATGGCTGTCTCATGAATGTCATGAAATTGTTAGTTGATATCTGTGTTGATTCAGAACCATCTGTTGTCCCTATTAGATTGGGATTTTCATGACCCCCACTATATATTTACAATAATAATTCTCTCTTCTACATTTATAGTCTATTTGGATATCCAATTAAACTTTACTCTACAAATATCAAATTGTCTTGACCTTTAGTTGCTTTGGTTTTCCCATAAATTGAAATATTGTTAGAGCTCCACTGTTGATTTTGGCATCAAAATGGTTCTAATGGATTTATCTAGGAGGTTGTATTTTATATTTTTCCTATATACTATAAAAAATTATCATGAATTGGACACCTTATAGTAGATTTTGTGGATCAAAGGATGGTTTCACACCCTCTTCCCTGCTTCAAAGTAGTTTGGGTAGAAAAGGAATCCTCCGAAACCATGAAGACAAAAAACACTATTTATAGTAATGATAAAATGAACCCTTTGGGTGCTTCCAATTCTCCACTCCCCTATTTTATTAGAGAATTGAAAAATATTCATAAATATATGCGTGTTAATTATATGACTTTTATAACTGAGCTTTCTAATTTAGAGACCAATATTTGTGATCATGGGGAGGAAGAAGAAATTTTCAATCTGTCTTGAAAGAGTCTATTCAAGAGGAACTTGAAAAATATTTTCAACTTGAAGAATAATTTTTAAAATAAATGGATAGAAATGAAAATAAATAAATTGTTAACTCAGTGAGTTTTGTCTATTTGAGTGATAGAAAAACTCAAAAAAGTAGGGACCATAATAAAATTTAGTTAACAATTGTCACACGATCTATAGATTCCATTTTGAATGTAAACAATATTATTCCCCCACATCCTGTTCCTTATAAAAACTTTTCTGAATCCTCTGACTCATATGAATCAAGTGATATATAAACTTCATCCAGTGAGGACGAAGAGAATGATCTTAAATTTAGATATTATTATGAAATAGAAGATAAATTGGACTTTTCAAAATATTTGGACTCTTGGATGAAAGAGAATGTCACAACTTCCTTTTTATAGTAAAAAAATAGTGACATGACTGCTACAACATATATTAATATCTAAAAGAGAACGTTTATCAAGGTGGTATAAGAGTTTATGAAGGATAAAAAGTTCAATTTCATGAATGTTAAATGGAAATGAATTGTTTTCCTCATTTGTGGTTTGTGATGTTGGGTGAATTTTTACTTACTGTACAAATGTTTCGAGTCTTTTGGTGATTTTGAACAACCTTCATGGCTTGGTTTCAGTTTCCCATTAACCAGTTGTTTTTTTTGTTTTCCATGGGCTTGAATCTTTGTCTTTTTAGCCTGACCACTTCTTTTGGGTGCCCCCTAGTGAATTATTCTTTCTTCTCTTAAAAAATATCAACACCACATTCTTTATGAACTCTCCTCTCTTTATGAGTGTTTTCAAACAATTAGGAGATAGAATTCACCCATGAATTTTGTTATTTTGAGAAACATATGTGTTGGGAAAAAATCCCTCAAGGTATCATTGAAGCATTTTTGAGGTGATTCTGTTTGTTGACAAAGTGAACTTCTGTGTTGTGATTGTTGACAATACAAACCATGACATAAAAATTTGTTGACAAAGGTAATTTCATAATGGAATGTCGAGTTCAAGAGATGTGGTTAATGATCAATGTTTGATTCAAGAACTTCGACAAAGGAATTGTTGATCTGGAGGTGGTACAAAAAGAATAGATACAAAGTGGCACCGTTTTCTAGTGTTTGTCAAATTTTTGGGCCTGAAAATCGAAAAATGAAGAAAAGTGGTTTTTGGAAAAGGGACTTGTGTTCCATGTACATGGAAGCTTGTAAACTTGCGCACCATATGTTTTTCATGATCATATCATCAAAATATGGAGAAGGGATAAGTGTCGTGCAAAAATTGGTGATGTCGCGCAAGTGACTTGCGCGCCGTGAAAGAGACTTGTGCGCCGATGCCTTGAAAGCTTGAGAACTTGTGTGCATATGGTTTTTCAAGATCAGAAGATCCAAATATGGCAAAGGAAAGAGGTTCGCGCAAGTTTGGAAGTAGGTCGCGCAAGTGAATTTCAGGGGAAGGGACCTGCGCACTGTGACTTGCACGCCGAGGGTTTACTTTCGCGCCGTCGCGCAAGGTGGTCAACTTTCCTATAAATACTAGACCACCCCTCCTCATTCTTCACCGGAGTTCAACACATTGAAGATTCAGAGCTCTCGTCGCACAGGTGTGGTGGTCGTGCAAGTGGTGGTGTGTTGCGCAAGTGGGACTTGCGCGCCAGTGTTGGAAGTTGCACACCAAGTGTTAGTTGTGTTCTTGAGGTGGTTTAGGCAAGGAATGAAGTGAGTCGCGCAGGTTTGGAGTTGTAGAAGCTTGTGTCGTGCAAGTGGTTTAGGAATACATGCACACCAGTTGTGACTTGCGCGCCGAGATAGACTTGCGCGCTAAGTAAGGTTTATTTCCGGCAGTGATTTTTCGGGCTGTATGGAAGATGGAAGTTTGCCCGATACTTTAGGTGTAAAGAGAGATTCATCCACAGGTGAAAGTGGGACTTTATCAGAGCATCCACAAACAACAGAGGATACATTCCTTCATGAAAATAAAGAGACCTATAGGTCTATAAACTATGAGTGGATCATTTCCAGAGCAGTGAGCGAAGGAAGAGGAAGAAGGTGATCTTCTCCACCGACAGTGAGCCAGAGAGAGAGAAACAGGGAGTGACCTTTGGGAAAGTAGTGAGATGACCCTAAACATTGTAAAGGAAGTGAGCCTGGTACAGAGTGACTGTGACCAAACCTTGTAATCCACAACTAGTGAAGTTTAGTGGAATTTGGTACGACCAACAACCTGTCGGCGTATGCTCCTTGGACGTAGCCCTTAGCGGTGAACCAAGTAAAATTGTTGTGTCCTGTGCTTGCTTTACTTTCTGCTTATATCGTGCAACAGGAGAGAGAGAGAGAGAAGGGTGTTTTTCTTAATAGCGAAACAAGATCAGAACGAGCTTTAATTTTAAATTAGTCATACCCTGATTCACCCCCCCCCCCTCTTAGGGTATTCTGCCTTGTGGACCTAACAATTGGTATCAGAGGGAAAGGTTGATATTTTTTCTTCTCTCAATGGAGGTCACTAATCATAAATGTATTCTGATCTTCAACAGATGTAATTTTCAGATATGGAAGAATCGAATGCAACACTATTTCTGATCTTTGGGAATGGATGTGTTTTCAGCAGCTATGCATGGTATCACAACAGATGTTAATAGTGGTCCGTTATGAGAAGCTGAGCATAGAGAGTTGGATGTTGATGCAAAATCAATCACTGCGTTAGGGGGATCCCTTTATAATCCTATCTACACAAAGGTGATTTCATGAAAAACGTCACATGCCATGTGGGAAAAACTATTGAGTATATATGAAGGAGATACAAAGGTCAGAGAGGCAAAGCTGCAGTGCTGTGGAATAAGTATGAGGATCTGAAGATGAACCCCAATGAGTCTATTGATTCATTATTTGAAAGGGTAAATGTTGTTGTGGAATATATGCGAGGACTTGGTGAAGTTATTGAAGACATAAAGATTGTAAAGCGCATCTTGAGGAAGCTTCCATGTCGGTTCAATCCGAAAGTTTTAGTACTAGAAGATAAAGATCCCAAAGAGCTGACATTGGACAATTTTCACAGTACCTTGGTTGCATATGAGATAAGGAATGATGATAACGAAGCTATGGAAAAGGGGAAATCCAAAGAGATAGCATTTAAGGCCATGAAGAAGATCACTATTGAAGATTCTCAAGAAGAAGAAGAGATAGATGAGGTAATTTCATACCTTACATCAAATCTGCAAAGAGAAAAAGGAAAGTTTAAAGGGAAACTTCCACTACATTCTTTCGATGTGGAAAGGTTGGTCATCTTGCGGCAAGGTGCCCCAAAATGTTTCAAGATAACGATAATGATGATGACGAAGTTGAAATTCCCCAGAAGAAGTCTTCAGCATTTGTGTAAGGGAAGAAACAATTCAAGAGAAATTTCTTCAAGAATAATAATCTTCTTTCATAAGAAATAGACAGTTCAAATTAGTCTGAGGATGACGAGGTTGAGAAGTTTTAAAATTGTAAAGATCATGGACGAAATGCAATGGTGGCTATTGTCGGTAGTGCTCAAGAAAAGGAAGAAACCGATGTTGTTGAAGAATAAGAAGAAATTGAAGGTAGAGTTGACATGGAAGCTTAATTAGAAGCATCTCTTGAAGAGATAGATATTTGGAGAGAAAAAACAAATAAATCTAACAAGGTGGTACATGATGCCAAACTCTACATGCAACAACAAGAAGATGAGAAGTCTGAGCTTGTAAAAGAAATAGAAAACCATAAGTCTTCAAGGATAGAGAGCACAGAAAAGGTTGATGAGCATAAGCTCAATATTGAAGAACAGAAAAGGGAGATCGATGGATTGAACAAAAAATTGAAAGATCACTTCAAGCGTATCAAAGATCTTGAAGAGGAAGTTGTCGGTCTGCGGAGAAAAGTCAAAGACCAAGAAAAAAATTTGATTCCTAACACATTCCTGAGAAAGAAGGTTGTTACAAATACTAAAAAGATGAAAGAGGAGCCTAGTAGTTCAGCAGGGAAGAAGTAGTAATTGAGCTCAGAAGTTAAGGTTGTTTCAGGGATTAATTAGAAACAAAAATCTGTGACAATTGAGGTCAGACTACAAGCACTCGTCCTAAAATTGAAGGTTGATTTGGGCACAAAGAAAAATCATAATATTTAGAGATCCCAAAGGGAAAATTGTTGTGCTGATGTAACACAAATGAATGCACCTTATATCAGGTGTTATTGTTGTGGGAAGATGGGAAATTCACAGTATGCGGGTTCCATATCCAAGAGATATAGAAGGGAACAAGAACAGTGGTGGCAACCAAACAGAGAATAGTTTTCCATAACATATTTCTAAGGACACTATTTTTGGTGAGGAGGATTTGTGAACATGGCTAGGTACTGCACATTGACCATTCAAAGAAATGTGCTAAAGCAAAAGCAAAATGTATGCAGGTAGCAGATCAATAAACCAACAGGTGAGTTAAAAATGCAGAATAGATTTGCATCTTTGCAAGATGAAGTTGGTCCATCATACTCCGAGAAAGAACATAATCATCAATCCATGCCGAGTGTGAAGAAAAAATTATGGACCAAGAAGAAGAAAAATTAGAAGGCCGTGGTGGCAGATATTGCCCTTAATGCATCAGATCGATCTGGTGTGTGGATCCTTGATAGTGGTTGCACATCCCACATGATGGGTAGTAAGGATCTTGTTATAGGCATAAAATATGACAAATAAGGAGTTGTCAAATTTGGAAATGATAAAGGCCTGAAGATCGTTGGCTCAGGGAATGCCAAGTTTTGGGGAAAAGAAATGAGACGTGCTGATGTCTTGGTAGTATAGGGTCTTAGTCATAACTTGCTCAGTGTTAGTCAACTATGTGACTCTGGGAACTCTATCCGATTTACCATGAAGATGTGTGTTGTGAAAGAAAAATATGGAGCATTAGTTCTACAAGGAAAAAGGACAAAGGGAAATCTTTACCTTGTAAGTGGGGAAGAAGATATGTGTCTTTTATCCAGAGAGGAAGAAAACCAGCTGTGGCATAAGCGACTTGGTCACCTATGTCAACCATCTATAGAAGATCTGATAGAATGTGATGCTGATAGAGACCTTCCCAAATCATCACGTGATCTCACTCATACGTGTGATGCTTGACAACAAGGGATGATCATCAGAAAGACATACAGGCCAAAAGAACAGAAATCAACTAGAGTGCTCGAATTGGTGCATGCTGATGTATGTGGACCTATCTCACCACGAGCTATAAATGGGAAAAGGTACTATGTTATTTTCATTGAGGATTATAGCAGAATGGCCTGGGTATTTGTCATTACCCATAAGACAGAGGTGTTCAGTTGCATAAAGAAGTATAAGATGGAATCAAAAAAGGATTCTTGGGAAGAAAATTTTGATGTTTCGTACAGATAACGGTAGATAATTCACAAACAGTCAAGTGGAATAATATCTCGAGAAACACGGGATAAGGCATCAAGTTTCATCAGTGAGAACTCCCCAACATAATGGAGTTGTTGAAAGGAGAAATTGAATCATCAACAACATGGCCAGAACAATGCTTATTGAAAAGGACCTACCATAGAAATTTTGGAAGGAAGTAGTTCTGACATCGGTCTATATTTCGAACAGGTCCCTGTTGTGTCCAAAGCAAGGGAAGACTCAGTATGAAATGTGGTACGGAAAGAATCCAATGTTGAAATACTTTGAATCTTGGGAATTAAGTGTTTCATTCTCAACAAAGAAAATCACAGAAAGATTGAGTCACGAAGAGATGAGGGGATATTCCTTGGCTACTCCAGGAAAAGCAAAGCATATAAATGTTTCAACAAAAGGCTGGGAAAAATTGTTGAGAGCAATGATGTCACTATAGTTGAAAATTAACTAAATAATCAACGACCCAGTGAAAAGTTCATGGATGAAAGTGATGATGAGGTAATCAACATAGGGGGAGCATAAGTGGCAGAGGATGACTTAGAAGAAGATACTGATGATGAAAAAGAAAGTGTCAAGTTTGTGTCTGCAAGGAAGCCAAAGTGTCGAGCTAAAATTGATAGGCAGAATATCATTGGTGATCAGACAGCTCCAGTTCAGACTCAAAGAATGAAATCATTACATCAAACATCATTTTTGTCTCAGGTGGAGCCGAAATGTTTTTTCGATGCAACTGAAGATGAAAATTGGGTTCAGGCTATGAATGAAGAGCTTGATCAGATTGAGAAGAACCAGACATGGGAGATTTTTTCGAGGCCAGCAAACAAGAATGCCATTGGGAATAAATTGTTCTATCACAACAAGATGAATGAAGATGGCACAGTTATTCGGAACAAAGCACGTCTAGTGTGTAAGGGATACTCCCAGATAGAGGGAATAGATGTTGATGAGACATTTGCACCAGTTTCTAGGCTGGAGACAATCAGACTATTTTTGGCCATAGTAGTGCAAAGGAAGTTCAAAGTGTTCCAGATGGATGTCAAATCTGCATTCTTGAATGGTGTTCTGGAAGAGGAGGTGTATATTGAGTAGCCAAGTGGTTTTCTCATTCATGAGGATGAGAAAAAAGTTTACAGGATGAAGAAGGTGTTGTATGGGCTGAAACAAGCACTAAGGGCATGGTACTCATGACTTGATTAGTACTTGAAGAAGCTTGGTTTCCAACATGGAGGAGTTGATTACAATCTCTATTTCAGCAATGATAGTAATCAAAGGATGATGGTGTTGGTGTATGTCGATGAAATAATTTTTGGCAGATCAGATGAAGCTCAGTGCATGCAGTTTTCTGAATTCATGAAAAATGAGTTTGAAATGTTAATGATTGGAGAGCTAACCTATTTCCTTGTCTTACAGGTGACACAAGGAAGTAATGGAACATTCATTTCTCAATCCAAATACTCCAAGGAGGTTCAGAGAAGGTTTGGAATGGATAATTCCCAAGAGATGAAGACTCCGGTTGCTACCCGGATAAAATTATCAAAAGATGAGGATGGAAAGGCAGTTAATATTACTGAATACAGGCAAATTATTGGGAGATTGCTGTACCTGACCGCCACAAGGCCTGATATAGTTTTCGCCACATGCCAAGAAGCGAGATATCATATTAATCCCAAGGAAAGTCGTATGCTTGTAGTGAAAATAATACTTCAGTATATCCAGGTCACAATGGATTTTGTCTTGACATATACTGACAAATCTCAGACAGAGTTATTGGGATATACTGATAGAGACTGGGCTGGTTCAGTGGATGATATAAAATAAACGTCGGGTGGTGCATTCTATCTTGGTGGATTTTGTATTTCTTGGCTTAGCAAGAAGCAATATTTCATTTCATTGAGCACTGAGAAAGCTGAGTATATTGTGGCCACTCAAGCATGCACACATTTTTTGTGGATGAAGCAGCAGCTTGAAGATATGGGTGTTGAAGTGAAGTCTCCGATCGGAATCCAGTGCAATAACTCAAGTGCTATAAATCTTAGCAAAAATATCATCCATCACTCAAGGACCAAGCAAATTGAGATCAAATATCATTTCATCAAGGAGAATATTGAGCAGGGAATTGTGAAGTTGGAGTATGTGCCTACAAAGCTACAGGTTGTAGACATTCTGACAAAGGCCCTACCCAAGGAAGCTTTTGAGAGGCATCGACTGGCTCTGGGAGTTCAGTCGACTCCCTGCACTTGAATTAGTGTGGATGTGGAACCAACCTCCCTCTCCCTGAGGTATGATGTGTTTTCCCTAATGTGCTTATATGAGTTCTCTACTCTGTTACAGACTGCAAAGGAGTGACCTTTGGGATCGTTGACAAAGGGGGAGAAATAGTGATTGTTCAAGGGGGAGACAGTGTGAAGATTTGATAAATCATGAATGATATGGGGAGAAGTTGACAGGTGGAGCAGCCGGATAGGGGGAGTTGAAGCTAGTTGAATGTTCTTAGCCAGAGATTAGCTTGGACAACACAGGAAATAAGGCTAAAGAGGTTTTGAAGCTGACAAGGGTTGAAGATGTGAACAGAAAGGGGGGCGTATTAAATCAGACGATGCTATAATTGATCGATCACAGAATAGATATCATGATAGCTGATGATCGTGATAAAAGAAAAAGAGAGAAGTTGGAATGTGGTAAGAAGATTTCCAACAATTGGTATCGGTTTGGTAAAAATTGGTATCAGTTTGGTGTCAACAGTGGATGTAAGAGTTGAAGTGATTCATTGATGAACTTTTCATTTACTCTTGTTTCTCACGCCGAGCATTGCTCATGTAGGATTAGAGTAAGTGTTGAGTAAATCCCTGATTGATTTCAGAATCGCAATGAGGCGAATGGTGGCTGAAGAATCAATGATGTATCTTTTTATGGAAGTGTTTTCAACAAACCCAAAGGGGGAGATTGTTGGGTAAAAATCTCTCAAGGTATCATTGAATCATTTTTTAGGTGATTGTGTTTGTTGATAAAGTGAACATCTGTGTTGTGATTGTTGACAATGCAAACCATGACATAAAAATTTGTTGACAATGGGAATTTAATGATGGAATGTCGAGTTCAAGAGCTGTGGTTAACGATCAATGTTTGATTCAAGAAGTTTGACAAAGGAATGGATGATCTGGAGGTGGTACAAAAAGAACAGATACAAAGTGGTGTCGATTTCTAGTGTTTGCCAATTTTTTGCGCCTGAAAATTGACAAATGAAGAAAAGTGGTTTTTGGAAAAGGGACTTGCACGCCGTGTACATGAAGGCTTGGAAATTTGTGTGCCATATTTTTTTCAAGATTAGATCATCAAAATATGGCAAAGGGATAAGTGTCACACAAGTATTGGTGATGTCACGAAAGTGACTTGCACGACGTGATAGAGACTTGCACGCTGATGCCTTGAAAACCTGATAACTTGTGTGCCTATGGTTGTTCAATATCAGAAGATCAAAATATGGAAAAGGAAAGAGGTTCGCACAAGTTTGGAAGTAGGTCATGCAAGTGTCTTGCAGGGGAAGAGACCAGCGCACCGTGACTTGCTCATCGAGGGTTGACATGCGCGCCGTCGCACAAGGTGGTCAAATTTCCTATAAATACAAGACCACCCCTCCTCATTATTCACTGCAGTTCAACACTTTGATGATTCAGAGATCCCTTCAAGCACGTGTGGTGGTCGTGCAAGTGGTGGTGTGTCGCGCAAGTGGGACTTGCACACCAGTGTTGGAAATTGCGCGCCAAGTGTTAGTTGTGCGCCTGAGGTGGTTTAGGCAAGGAAAGAAGTGAGTCGCGCAGGTTTGGAGTTGCAGAAGCTTGTATTGTGCAAGTGGTTGAGGAATACTTGTGCGCCAGTTGTGACTTGTGTGCCGATACTTGAATGCCAATATAGACTTGCGCGCCAAGTAAGGTTTATTTCCGACAGTGATTTTCGGGGAGCGTGGAAGCTGGAAGTTTGCCCGATACTTTCGGTGTAAAGAGAGATTCATCCATGGGTGAAAGTTGGACTTCAACAGAGCATTTATATACAACATAGGATTCATTCCTTCATACAAATGAAGAGACCTAAAGGTCTATAAATTGTGAGTGGATCCTTTCTAGAGTAGTGAGTGAAGGAAGAGGAAGAAGGTGATCTTCTCCACCGGTAGTGAGACAGAGAGAGAGAAATAGGGAGTGACCCTTGGGAAAGCAGTGAGCTGACCCTAAACATTGTAAAGGCAATGAGCCTCGTATAGAGTGACTGTGCCCAAACCTGGTAATCCATAGCTAGTGAAGTTTTGTGGAATTTGGTACGACCGACAACCTATCGGCATATGCTCCTTGGACGTAGCCCTTAGCGGTGAACCATGTAAAATTGTTGTGTCCTGTGCTTTCTTTACTTTCTGCTTATATCGTGCAACAGGAGAGAGAGAGAAGAGTGTTTTTCTTAATAGCGAAACCAGATCAGAACAGGCTTTAATTTTAAATTAGTCATACCCTGATTCACCCCCCTTAGGGTATTCAGTCTTGTGGACCTAACAATATGCATTAAACTGGGATTTGGAATAGTGTTTTTAGATTTGTTATGGATAGCACATCTTTCACTTTGGGTATTTATGGGATGTTATTGAACACAATATTTAACTACCAGGCTTCACTAAAGATCTAAAGATACCTCCTAGATGATGATTTGTCACACACATTTTTTTTATTTTCTTGGCTGGTATTCCCATTATTCCTTGCTAGTGTAAGCTCTTTACACATTTTTTTTACAACTATTTGTCTATTTTCATGAATTTCTTTGGGGAATGAATTGGGTGACCAATTAATGTCTCCAAATATTTAAAAAAACTAAAAATAAATAAATTACAAGATGAGAATACATTTACAGAAAAAAGGGAAACTTATAAACCTAGAAGGAATATATTATACAAGATCATTATATATGAACTTATGAGTCTCCTGGTTTCCATATAGGTTATCCCTAGTAAGGGTTTCTATTAGTTTTTTTGACCAATAAATTTTTTAACTACTTCATAATTTCCAGAATATATCCCTTGATAGTTTCAATCCAATCATGAAGAAGTGATTGTTATCATGCAATAAGTGATAATTAAGTAAAATCTCAATGTGACATTTTTAGAGTTATTAACCATTGATAAAAATATTCTAGAGCTACATCCAATTGTAATATCTATAAAAGGATGTAATTTCATAGAAAATAGTCACTCCAAATATAAAGACCCATACAATTAAAGGGAAATTTTTTCTTAATTTTCTTTGGGATTTTACAAGAACGCAGTTTCTGACGGCTCCTGATTCCGAGGCCCGGTGTGCCCGGAATCAATTTCCGAAGTTTAGCTCGGGTAAGTTCAGTGAACGAACGAGTGGGTTTTCCTAACTTTTGAACTGGTGCTCGGAATCGAAATCCGAGGGAACCAATGAAACCGAAGCGCTGGTAATTTCTTAAGAACACCTTTTCTAGAGTTGCGTTTTCTCAGGTGAGGTTATTAATTAAATGGGTTAACTAAAGAATAAAATAAAATATTGTGCTACAAATTTTATTTCTATTCTAGGTAGTTTAAACCTATGCTTGGTGGTTGGAGTGGGACCCACTAATATCCTAACATTACTAGGTAGGATATTAGTGAAGTGGGGCCCACACGAGCCCTACCCCTTCAAATCCCTTTTTAACCTCCCTCTCATGCATTTAATATGTAACTCACCCACACCCCTTTTAAATGCCATGTCAACCCTCAAATTAATTTGTATATTAAACGCTCTTCAATTAAGTCAATTAATTGAATGAGATTTGTTTTTGAATTTCAAATTAATGGAATGCATGAGTGATAATAAAATAAGACATGAACTATTTTATTGGGTTGTTTTGTTTTGCGGAAAGGACAGGATTTTCTCAAGCCTTAGAATCTTTATCTTCCTCCTTGAAGAACGTGAAGAACGCACCGTCACTAACGAAGAACGCCGACCTCCATCGAAGGACGACGATTAACGCTGATACCTCGGAGATCGATGACGCGACGCTGTGAACCGTGATGCCGACAGTCCTCTTCTCCACAATGTTGTGTACTGCGACGCCGTGTACTGCGACGCCGACGATCCTCCTTCCGCGACACCGTCTTCCGTGAAGTTTCTTTCCCGCGACATACCTCGTTCGACAACTTCATCGAGGTAGGGGTTAACTTGATGTTCGTGGATTTTTCTTTGTCATTCTTCATCTTTTTTATGGCCCCTGTTATCGGATTAACGGAAGGAGGTCGGACCGCATGAACACGGCTGAATATCCTCCCCCTTTGATGTTGTGTATATCACGGCTCGATTAAAGGCAGCGTGGTGCAACGACACCGCGCAGAAACAAAGAAGAAGCACAGAGCCGTCGCGCCGCTCCGTTGAGGCCGAACAAAGCCGCGACGCCGTTGCGCCGCGCCAGAGAACCACGAAGAGGTCGCGGCCGGAGCAGGGCCACGGTGGAGGGGAGAAGCGCCGTCGTGCCCCACCAGTCGGACAAGGCCGCGGCTCAAAGCCATGGCGGTGCAAGGCGGGGCGGCAGGAACCACCGGCCGCCAGCACCTCAGAGGGGCGGGACCGTGGGGTCCCGCGACGACAGCATCGGCTGGCCGGACAGGGTCGGCCATTTCGGAAAGGAGGCCGGGGGTCGTAACCCCCGGATGGCAAGGAGCGGCCCCCATGTGGGGGGGGGGGTTTCTCAATCAGGGGGGCAGCGCACCCCCCCCCCTTTCTGTGACAGCTCGGCCGATCTGAGCTGTCTGGCCACGCAGGCCGTGCCCGCGCGAGGCCAACGGGCCACCCAGGCCGGGCCAGGCCGCGCCGTCCGGGCCGAGCCGTTCCGGCTGGGCCGGGCCACGTCCTAATGGGCTGGACCCAGACCCGGTTCGGGTCGAACCAGTTCAGGCCGACCCAGGGGTTCTCGGGCCCGGTCGGTCCGGGCCCAAAACCCCCTAAAACCGGACAGGTTCGTTCTTTTGCCCATATCATGGGATACAGACCTCCGATCGATGCACCGTCAGTTGCGATGTGATCCTTGGATTGAGGTGGTCGGTTCGGTATATTACACTCAAGGTTTCAGAGAACTTTGGGTATGTTCGGGTTGGTTTGAACATGAAACCAACCGGGCCCTCGAAGCGGAAATGCTTATAACTTGAGTTCTGAACGTCCGATTGACGTGCCGTCAACTTTGTTGGATTCCTCTTGGTGAGACGGACCTTTTGGATTACTCCACTCGAGGTTTGGATGTAGTTGGAGTGCGGTTAAGTTGGTTTTGACTTAAAAACCAACCGGCCCCCCAGAACGAAAAAGCCAATAACTCTCAGACCGGGCGTCCGATTGACGCGCCGTCTATCGTGTTGAGTTCTTTTTGTTGAGACAGAACTTTGGGATACATCAACTCCGGACTACGTATCAGTTGATGTATCGACCCCCATTTGGCTCGTAGAGTGGACCCTCCTAGAATTGAGCGTATTGTGTGTGGGAACCCTAGAGCTACCTGTGACTATGACGACGATGAAGACTGTACTGAAATCTTCCATGGGTTCGACGACGATGAAGACTGCACTGAAATCCTCCGTGGGTTTGGCAGCGATGAAGACCGTACTGAAATCCTCCGTGGATTCGACGATGATGAAGACTGCGCTGAAATCCTCTGTGGGTTCGGCAGTGATGAACACCGTACTGAAATCCTCCATGGGTTCGACGACGATGAAGACTGCACTGAAATCCTCCGTGGGTTCGGCAGCGATGAAGACCGTACTGTAATCCTTCGTGGGTTCGACGATGATGACTACTGTTCTTGTATCCTATATGGGTCTGGCAGTGTTTGACTCTGTTCTTGCTATCCTACGTGGATCTGGCAGAGTAGCTGGTCTGTATCCTATTTGGGTCCGACAGCTTAGCTGGTTTAGTATCCTACATGGGTCACAGCTTAGATGAATCAGTGGCTACATCGGATCATCTCTTTCACCTTACAAAGAAGTATACCTGTGTGAGATGATTCATGTCTTTCTATCAATATCTTCGATATGATTGACTTGCGTTCCTATGTGGATTGGGTTGTACTATCCAGTGTGGACGTGATCGAACTTGGGCTCAGATGATGGAGTCGAACTGGAATTGATGACTTAGGTATATGTATGGGCATATACCTAAGTAGTGTTGGATGTTACTTCTTGATTATATCTTTCCTTTGTGGATTATCCTTTGTGGATTCAGGGAGACCTTCGGGGGTCTCGAGGTCCCTACTGAGTAGAGTATACTCACCCCTGCACGGGCTATGCCCACACTACGTTGTGTTGGATGCAGACGACAGACAGCGCTGATCGTGGTTGAGACTTGAGGAGCAGGTCGGTACCTGGAGGTAGACCACTGGGCGGGACGTACACGGAGCGGACGGCTGCACCCAAGGAGCTGAGGTGGCTATCTGTACCCACCCTTCAGGTGGGACTTCCAGTGGACGGCTCGGCGTTGCTGATTTACTTTCAGTTGTTGTACTTTCTTTCCAGTTGTACTTTACATTCAGTTTGGGTTTGTATTCTGGCCCATTTACTTTTCACACTTACTACTATACCCAGTTTTACTTAGTGTTTACTTCTGCTGGATTACTCTATGGTGTTTTTTTACTTTATAAGGCAATGCCTTCCCCTTTTTATCGGGATTTACGCCTTTGGTGCTAGTTGCCAGCCCCTGGCCTATGGAAGGCGGGCTTGGGGTAGTCACGACCACTACGGGAAAAATGGGTATTTGCGACGGGTTATTTGCGACGAGATTTATTTCCGTCGCAAATAGCCCCATTAAAAACTTATTTGCGACGAGGGTATTTGCCCGTTGCAAATAAGTAGTCTTTTGCGACGGGTTAGCTTTCCCCGTCGCAAAAGAACTGGCGCGCAACGTATTTGCGATGGGCGGTTATTGCCCGTCACAAATACCGGCGGCGGTAAAAGGTATTTGCGACGAGACCCGTCGCAAATAACTATTTAACCATTGGCCATAATAAATGATGGCTAAGGTATTTGCGAATGGTACCGTCGCAAATAATATTATTTGCGACGGGATACCCATCGCAAATGGACCCGTCGCAACTAATCTAACCTATAAATACCCCCATCCGTTTTTTTCAATTCATTCTCAAACTCCATCTTCTCCTCTCAAAATTCTATTTCTAGAGTTTAGTGTTTCTTAAGTTTAATTTTTTTCTCCAAAGTTGATATTGAAGTTTTCAAGAACGATCAAAGATCAAGCTCAGATCAATTTTAAAGGTATTTATTTTCATTTTAATTTAATATTTATTTTAAATTTTTTATTAGTTTCAATTATTCTTAATTAGTTGTAATTTAATTATGTTTACATTGTTTTGTTACTTAATAAATTTAAATTATTAGTATTGTTCATAGTTAATGCTAATTAGGAATAATTAGTAATAATTTTTAATAATTAAGAATAAATGCTAAAAATTAATAATAAATACCAATAATTAGGAATAATTACATTATTACATTATTAGTATATTTTATTATTAATATTAAAATAATATAATTTTTTATATTATATACAATTCTTCTTTCATCTGTGTGTTTTCTGTCTCCACATGTAATATTTGTATGTGGAGACAGAAAACACACAGATGAAAGGAGAATTGTATATAATATAGAAAATTATATTATTTTAATATTAATAATAAAATATATTAATAATGTTATTATTCCTAATTATTAGTAATTATTCCTAATTATTGGTAATTATATGAATAATTACCAATAATTAGCAATAATTAGGAATAATTAGTAATAATTAGTAATAATTACCAATAATTAGTAATAATTACCAATAATTAGTAATAATTAGTAATAATTATCAATAATTATCAATAATTAGTAATAATTAGTAATAATTAGTAATAATTAGTAATAATTAGTAATAATTACTAATAATTACCACTAATTAGTAATAATTAGTAATAATTAGGAATAATTACCAATAATTAGTAATAATTAGTAATAATTAGTAATAATTAGGAATAATTAGTAATAATTACCAATAATTAGTAATAATTACCAATAATTAGTAATAATTACCAATAATTAGTAATAATTACCAATAATTAGTAATAATTACCAATAATTATCAATAATTACCGATAATTACCAATAATTAGGAATAATTACCAATAATTAGGAATAATTACCAATAATTAGGAATAATTACCAATAATTATTAATAATTAGTAATAATTAGGAATAATTACCAATAATTAGTAATAAGTAGTAATAATTACCAATAATTAGTAATAATTAGTAATAATTACCAATAATTCGTAATAATTACCAATAATTCGTAGTAATTAATAATAATTCGTAATAATTACCAATAAATAGTAATAATTAGTAATAATTAGTAATAATTACCAATAATTAGTAATAATTACCAATAATTAGTAATAATTCCCTATAATTAGTAATAATTACCAATAATTAGGAATAATTACCAATAATTAGTAATAATTACCAATAATTAGGAATAATTACCAATAATTAGCAATAATTACCAATAATTAGGAATAATTACCAATAATTAGTAATAATTACCAATAATTAGTAATAATTAGTAATAATTAGGAATAATTACCAATAATTAGTAATAATTAGTAATAATTACCAATAATTAGTAATAATTACCAATAATTAGTAATAATTACCAATAATTAGAAATAATTAGTAATAATTAGTAATAATTACCAATAATTACCCATAATTACCGATAATTACCAATAATTAGGAATAATTACCAATAATTAGTAATAATTAGTAATAATTACCAATAATTACCAAAAATTACCAAAAATTACCAATAATTACCGATAATTAGTAATAATTAGGAATAATTGCCAATAATTAGTAATAATTAGTAATAATTAGTAATAATTACAAATAATTTGTAATAATTAGTAATAATTACCAATAATTACCAATAATTACCGATAATTACCGATAATTACAGATAATTACCAATAATTACCAATAATTACCAATAATTAGGAATAATTACCAATAATTAGGAATAATTACCAATAATTACCAATAATTAGTAATAATTACCAATAATTACCAATAATTACCGATAATTATTAATAATTACAGACAATTAGAAATAATTACCAATAATTAGTAATAATTAGTAATAATTACCAATAATTATTAATAATTACCAATAATTATTAATAATTACCAATAATTATTAATAATTACCAATAATTAGTAATAACTACCAATAATTACCAATAATTACCGATAATTACCAACAATTAATAATAATTACCAATAATTAGGAATAATTACCAATAATTAGGAATAATTACCAATAATTAGGAATAATTTCCAATAATTAGTAATAATTAGTAATAATTAGGAATAATTACCAATAATTAGTAATAATTAGTAATAATTACCAATAATTAGTAATAATTAGTAATAATTAGTAATAATTACCAATAATTCGTAATAATTAGTAATAATTAGTAATAATTACCAATTCTTAGTAATAATTAGTAATAATTAGTAATAATTAGTAATAATTACCAATAATTAGTAATAATTACCAATAATTCGTAATAATTAGTAATAATTAGTAATAATTACCAATAATTAGTAATAATTACCAATAATTAGTAATAATTACCAATAATTAGGAATAATTACCAATAATTAGGAATAATTACCAATAATTAGTAATAATTAGTAATAATTAGGAATAATTACCAATAATTAGTAATAATTAGTAATAATCACCAATAATTAGTAATAATTACCAATAATTAGTAATAATTAGTAATAATTAGTAATAATTACCAATAATTACCAATAATTACTGATAATTACCAATAATTAGGAATAATTACCAATAATTAGTAATAATTAGTAATAATTACCAATAATTAGTAATAATTACCAATAATTACCAATAATTACCAATAATTACCGATAATTAGTAATAATTAGTAATAATTAGGAATAATTATCAATAATTAGTAATAATTAGTAATAATTACCAATAATTACCAATAATTACCAATAATTACCGATAATTACCAATAATTAGGGATAATTACCAATAATTAGGAATAATTATCAATAATTACCAATAATTAGTAATAATTACCAATAATTAGTAATAATTACCAATAATTACCAATAATTACCGATAATTAGTAATAATTACCGATAATTAGGAATAATTACCAATAATTAGTAATAATTAGTAATAATTACCAATAATTAGTAAACTCTATAATTATCCTTTCTTGAGTGTTTTTTCTAACAAATTATTCAAAACCAGTAATGCTTTTATATTTTATAGAAAAATATGGAACAACGAGGTCGTCAACAATCATTATTAGGTGACCGCATATGGATAAATCAACGTAGAAATCCAAATGGTTCTGGTTTAAATCCAGTATATGTAGAGGGTGTGGAGACTTTTTTATCATTTGCGGCATCAAATCCAGAATTTGATTCAGAAGGCAAAATAAAATGCCCTTGTAGAAAATGTGCATTGAGAACATTTGACACGTTTGACAAAGTGGGGGGACATCTCTTGCATTTTGGTTTTCAACCAGATTATGTTTTTTGGTATCAACACGGTGAACGTAGTTCCAGAGCAGGTGATATCAACTTGATTCTGGATCCATCTCAGTTTCAAGATTTAGTACATGATGTTGCAGGTTCATCTGTTCAACATACAGAAACTCCGGCTGATATAACTTCAAATCCTGACTTGGCTCCGTGTAAATTTTATGAGTTGTTGAGGTCTGCTGAGGATGCATTATATTCTGGCTGCAAGATGAGAAAATTAGAAGTAGTTGCAAAATTTATGGCTATCAAATCAGATAACGGAATGTCGAACACCTGTTTTGACCAGATATTTTCTTTGGTTAAAAAACTGTTACCCGAAGGAAATGTTTTGCCTACAAATTACTATGAGAGTAAGAGGATGGTTTGAAATTTGGGACCTACTTGTCAGAAGATTCATGCATGTTCAAATGACTGCATTTTGTATTCTGGGGAAAATGAGTCGTTGGATAGTTGTCCCATATGTGGGCAACTAAGATATAAAGAAGGACAACATGGAAAGTCTGGTTTGAATCCTGTAAAACAGTTGAGATATTTTCCGCTTACATCCAGACTTCAGTGTTTATTCATGTCTAAGAATACAACGACAATGATGTTATGACATAAAGAGAATATTTCAACTGATAAAAGTTGAATCATCCAGCCGATGGTGATTCATTGAAACATTTTGATAGAGTGCATCCATCCTTTGCTTTAGAAGATAGAAATGTTTGACTGGGCCTTTCCACTGATGATTTCTGTCCGTTCGGATCTTATGGTAGTCAATATTCATGTTGGCCTATTTTTTTAACTCCGTACAATTTACCTCCATGGAAGTTGATGAAGGAGCCATATAACTTTTTGACTTTACTAATTCCAGGACATCCGAAGAAAAATATTGATGTTTATTTGAAACCATTGATTGATGAATTAAGTTTATTGTGGAGTACTGGTGTTAGTACATATGAGGTTGCAACGAAACAGAATTTCATACTGAGAGCAGCATTGATGTGGACAATTAGTGACTTCCCGGCTTATGGGATATTATCTGGATGGAGTACACATGGTCAGAAATCATGTCCTTACTATATGGGAGAGGGAAAAACATTTATTCTCATTCATGGAAAGAAACCTTATTATTTTGACTATCATCGCAGATTTCTTCCAGCTGATCATCCTTTTCACAAAAACAAATCTCATTTCAGAAAAGGAACAGTTGAAAGGGATGGACCTCCAAAAATGCTATCAGGTTCGGAGTTAAAATCTGTTGTATTTTCATTACCTCCCATCACTTTTGGTCCCACAATAAACCAACATAAAATTTCTGGTTTTGGGAAAGAACACAATTGGATTAAACGTATCATATTTTGGGATTTTCCATATTGGTCTGATTTGTTGGTCCGACACATGTTAGATGTCATGCAAATTGAGAAGAACTATTTTGATAATTTGTTTCATATAGTTTTGGATACGCCACGAAAGAGCAAAGACAATTTAAATGCACGTTTAGATCTTGACCAAATTTGCAGGCGTCCAGAACTGGAACTGTTTGAGAATGTCAGAACAGAAAGGAAACTGAAACCAAAAGCAGCTTATACACTGTCTAAAGAAAACCGTTTATTATTTTTTCAGTGGATTGCAGATTTGAGACTTCCAGATGGTTGTGCTTCCAATTTGGGTAGATGTGTAAAGAATGGTCATATTACTGGATTAAAAAGTCATGATTGTCATGTTATAATGGAAATACTTCTATCCATTGGATTAAGAGGTCTGTTGAATTCTGTGATTTGGGATTCCATAACAGACATGTCTCATTTTTTTCGGGAAATTTTTGCGGCTACAGCAGATTATGATGCTCTATGCAAACTTGAAGAAGATGTTGTTGTAATTATATGTAAACTGGAAAAAATATTTCCACCGTCTTTCTTCGACTCAATGGAACATTTGATGTTACATTTTCCATATGAAGCCAAATGTGGTGGTCCAGTACAGTTTCGATGGATGTACCCATTTGAAAGATGCATGCAAAAATTGAAAAGAAAAGTACGTAACAAAGCATCTGTTGAAGGATCTATTGCAGAAGCTTATTTTCAAGAGGAAATATCTTTTTTCTGCTCCCATTATTTTGAATCTGAGTATCCTTAAAAACACAACTGAATGGGACAGAATGAGAGGAATATTGATGAAATCGACAATCAATTATCTGTTTTCAACCTGCCAGAGCATGGTTTTGGTGGAGTTTATGAACGCTGGCTTTCAGATGAGGAACATCACAGAGCTCATACGTATGTTCTGCTCAACTATGAAGAGATGACATCAGTTGTACTGTAAGTGTTTATATCACTTATTCTATCATTTATGTTACAGTAAATAACTTTGGTTTTTTGTAGGTTTTATGATAGTCATATCAAGAAACAAATTCCACAAATTACAGCAGCTGCTCTCGAAGAACGCCAACTGAAAAATTTCTCTCAGTGGTTTCAAAAACTGGTAACATAAATTATTTATCTTTTAGCAACTCATTCAATGTATAGTTTACTATATTGATAATTATTTCACAACTTTTCGGGTGTCTCGACATGCTGATAAAATTGACAAACGACTGTGTATATTGAGTAACCCACCTTCCAAATTTGTTAAAACTTATAATGCATATGTGGTGAATGGATTTCGATTTCACACACATGCATATGGGGAATTGAAAAAAACAATGAACAGTGGAGTTAGCTTGAGAGGATATCATCATCGAGAAAATGAAGTTGACTTTTATGGCATACTTGATGAAATCATTGAACTATGTTAGCTTGGACAACATTATATAACCATGTTCAAATGTCGGTGGTTGGATACAGAGAGAGCCGTGCGTGTTCATCCGACTCATGGAATCATCGATATTAAATGTAAAAGTGTTCTCGCAGTAAATGAACCATTCTTATTGGCTCAACAGGCACATCATGTTTATTACGCAAAGTACTGTGCTACATCAAGAGACTTGACTGATTGGTGGAGTGTAATAAAAATCAAAATTCGAGACAATCAGTTTAGTCAAAGTGAATGTGCTTTCACTGATGTGCAAAGAATTGAAGTTTTTCAAGAGAGTCATCAAAATCAATCTTTTTTACAAAGAGACATGAGTATCGATGATGACACCCCACATTTAAGAGTTGGTGATGACAATGATGTTAATGATGTCACATATGAATTTGAAATGGTAAGAGATGAAGCAACTGGAACTCGAATGGATATCGATGATGTTGAGGAGGAATATGAAGATGACATTGACATATATGAAGATGATGATGAAGATGAACACTGATAGAATTCAATGGTAGTTATATACAATCATAATATATATATATATATATATATATAATAGTAATTATCAATTATTTGCTAACAACATTAACATTTTCTATTTCAGATGGACGACGAGACATTTCGTGAGTTGGCGGATGCTGACCTGCATTTCGATGCGGATGAGTTGCTGGCAGATGACCCTCAGCCTGCAGGCACTCCAGGGAGTACGCGGAGGGGGCGCGGTCTTGCACGATTGATGATTCCTGACCCCGTCCCCGAGCGACGTCCACGTCTTGGGTTTGATCCATGCACACGGTGGTGTGATAACCTATGTGATAATCTGTGGATTTGACTAAGATTTCATTAATCTATTTACATAATAAATGTTTATTATTTTTATAGTTTTCCGCATATAACAGTCGGACAGGGCAGCGCTATTTTGCGCAACTATTTCTCTCAGCCGTGGACCACATGGGAGCAGATTCCCATTGATGTCCAGCAGTCCATGTTCGGCCATTGGTTGGTACGTACGTAAATAAATAATTTTTATTTTGAAAATTATTTCATTTCTAACTTGATATTTTGATTTATTTGTAGGGTTTATGGTATCTGATCAAGGATACCATGCGTGACGCCATCCACAAGGCATGGGAGGTGGCCATGCGTGATCGCTTGCGTCAATTTTTGCACAATTTAAGAAAATCTGCCATGAAGAAAGCAGGAGTGTCAGATTTTGACGAGTCATGTAGAGCACACCGACCAGAGTACATTTCATCCCATGTATGGGATGGATTATGTACACACTAGTTGAGTGGTGCCTTTTAGAGGAGATCATCGGTGGGGAGGCAGAATCGGGGGAGACAGGAGGTGGTTCATCGAGTTGGGAGTCATTCTTTCAGTACTCATAGATAGCACCTGGTACGTACATTATTTATAAATATTTTATATAACTATAAATATTAACAGTTTATTTTTTATTCTTATAGGCTGTCGAGCACCCCGACATTACGGAGTACGACGTATATCAGAGGATGTATAGTAATCCTGCTACTGGGGAGCTCAGAGGTGATAGTCAGCATCACATTGTGGTCAGTATTATTTGTTTTCAAGTCTAAAAATTAACTGCATATAATATATTCACAATTTTAATATTAAATTGAAACTACAGGAGTCATATGAGGCCGCAGCGTCACAGACCTGGCCTGAGAGTCAGGCCGAGTCATCAGATCAGACCACTGGCCATCAGTTTGATGAGGCAGCATGGATGCAGGCCACCCAGTATGCCTTTGAGAAGGGTCGGGTAGTTGGTATTAGCTCTCGACTGACTCCCGGAGATTATTATGGCAGTGCTGCGATGTCGGCGTCCAGCTCGAGAGGAGATCATGCATCTTCTTCTGCTACACAGTATGAGGATTAGTTGCGATCTCAGACTGCATTTATAGAGAGTCTCCGACAGGAGCATGAGCAGATGCGTCAGCAGCAGCAGCATGAGGAGGAGCGTCGACGCCAGCAGCAGTTGTACGAGGAGCAGATGAGTCGGTGGCAGCAGCAGCACCAGGAGCAGATGGAGTACATGCGCCGACTCACTCATGCTTTAGGGATGGAGTTTCCTCCACCCACATCTGCAGATCCCCCCCTCCCCCTCCCCCCTCCTTCAGATTAGAGTTTGTTTTTATGTTATAAAGTTTGTTAAATCAAAATATGATTTTTTTTTTCTATTCGTAGTTTCTGTCTCATTATAAAATATTAATAATATTATATTTTGAAATAACAATATTAATATGAATAATAATATTATTTATATTTTATAATATTAAATTATATATATATATTAAAATTTTCTAATATTATAATTTAATTATATTTTTTTGTAATATTTGAATTATTTTAATATTTGAATGTAAAATAATTCTATTATATTTATATTAATTAAAATAACTTATTAATATTTTTTTAGTTATGAATTATAATTCTAATATTATTATATTAATTAAATCATTTATTAATATTCTATTATTTTTTATTTTTGAATTATAATTCTATTATTATTATATAAATTAAAATAATTTATTAATAATTTATTATTTTAATTTTTGAATTATAATTCTATTATTATATTAATTAAAATCATTTATTAATATTTTATTATTTTTTATTTTTGAATTATAATTGGATTATTATTATATTAAATAAAATAATTTATTAATAATTTTTTTTATTTTTTTATAGTATTTGCGACGGGATACTATGCCCGTCGCAAATATTATTATTATTATATCCATTAAAATAATTTAATAATAGTTTTTATTTTTTTCTTTTAAAAAAGAAATTGCGAAGGGGCCCGTCGTAATTTCTATTTGCGATGGGCCCGTCACAAATAACTGTTGCGACGGGGCCCGTCGCAATTACTTTTTTTAAAAGCTTTTACAAATATACGGAGTATTATTTGCGACGAGAAGGATCCTTGTCGTAAATAATAGCTTCAACGACGTGCCCGTCGCAAATAATTGTTGTTGTGACGGCGTTTTCCACAACGGGCGATTTGCGACGGGCCCCCGTCGCAAAAGTCCATTTGCGACGGGATCCCGTCGCAAATGACCCGTCACAAATACCCATTTTTCCCGTAGTGGACACGGGTCTGAGGACGGGTCGTAACAAATTGGTATCAGAGGAGTTCGGTTCTACTGTAGAACTCAGGACTCTGATCTTTCTTCTATGTGAAGTAATAATATTAAGGGTATTGAGTGTGGTTATCAGTCCAGAGAGTCTAGTGCTGGTGCGATGACCGACGTATCTGTACACCAGGACCCTGACTCCTGATTTCTGACTCAATGCACGGAATCATTGATTGCATGTGTGTTTGAAATGTTTTCTTTGTGATTACTTTGTGTCAGCTCACTAGGTATACTCTTTGACCGTGGAACACTTGTTTCTTTTTAGGATAGCCCCACGACGGTAGCCAGCTAGGGTTCCGAGCTTTGCGCAAGACGACAACCCACCGAGCGACGAGGCCTCGGTGTAAGGCCCTTTTTCAGCGGAGGCACCAGCGGTACCTCTACCCGCCGAGCCACTGATTCTACCAGCCCCAGCCGCTATGATCGCACGTCACCTTAGTGCACCGCACGAGTTTCAGCATCAGAGACCACCCAGGTTCCGTGGGGAGATAGACCCTCAGGCATCCGAGGATTGGCTGGAGGTGGTTGTGCGAGTTTTCAGGTTAGTGGGGACACCAGCTGACCTCATGGTGATCCTCAAAGCGAGCCTCCTGCACGCGGAAGCAGGAAGATTGTGGAGCTTGATGCTCCAGGTGCACGACAAGGCATCTCACCTCTGCACGGACTTTGAGAGCCTCTTCCACTCGGAGTTCTTCCCAGCGACCCTCTATGGGGTGCGCATTTAGGAGCTTCTACAGCTGCAGCAGGGCAGCATGACGATCGCCCAGTACTCGACGAGATTTACCGATCTCTCGCACTATTCGAAGGACATGGTACGAGACTCATTCTTCCAGGCCCGGACCGTCGAGCAGGGACTGAGGCCTGAGATCAGGGCATCGATGATCTCCCTCAGCATTCCAACATAGGCAGGAGTATTGGAGAAATCTATTCTCATAGAGAGTTTTCTTTCTGAGCCTACACCAGCATTGAGACCTACCACAGGGCGGCACGTAGCAGAGTCGTCTAAAGCTGGCAGTCGACGGATGTCACAGGGGTCCAGGCGGACCGGACCATCAGGAAGATGACCTCAGAACACTGTCTTAGAGGTGCGGGGCACACAACGCAGAGCCAGCCATCCGAGGAGCAGGCAGTGCTACGCATGCAGCGGGCAGGGCTACATTGCATGTGACTGCCCGACCTGTCGTGCAGAGGAGCAGTAGATGGTTGAGAGGCCACCCAGGCAGAGGCATAGGGTCGACCATGGCGGTCTTCCGAGAGCAAGCGGACGAGGTAGGGGAGCTGGCCGAGCAGCAGGTGGTGGGCGATGCTTTGAGGCTTTTCCACCACCACCACCAGGAGGTCCACCTCGATAACAGGGTGCTGCCAGGCAGAGACAGGATCAGCTTCATGCAGTGGATGCCTACGACCAAGACGCACCTAAGATTATTCGAGGTACTATCTGTGTCTACTCCATCCTTGCTGTAGTTCTTATAGACACAGGAGCGAGTCATTCTTTTATTTCCGCTGCCTTGTTTGGAGCTCGGAGATTCCGACAGAGCCGTTGGCTTGATCCTTACGTCTAGAGACTCTTATGAGAGCAGACTCGATGATTACACACTGGTATCGGCAGTGTGATCTTACTCTAGTTGGAGAGAGCTTTAGCTGGGATCTTCTTGTAGTGGCTTCGATGCCTTACGATGTCATCTTAAGCATGGATTGGTTATCTACAGTCCATGCTCAGATCGACTGTATTAGGTGCAAGCTGCGGTGTATACGCACCGTCGGGAGTAGGTTCACCTTCCCCAGCGAGAAGGGAGCGTTTGCAGCGCAGGATGGACTCATGCAGAGGAGAGGACATCCCATCACTCATCAGTTGGCTTGCCTCATCCAAGGAGCAGTTGACGTGCGGAGTCCGAGTTTTCCTGTAGTGGTGGATCAGTATGCGGTCGTTTTCCCCGACGACGTTCCAGGACTACCTCCTCGCAAAGAGGTAGACTTTTATATTGACCTATACCACGGGAAAACCCCAATATCCAATCCAGCATATCGGATGGCTCCCTCTAACCTTCGAGAGCTACGGGTACAGCTGGAGGACTTGCAGGGCAAGGGATTCATCCGACCAAGTGTTTCACCCTGGGCTTCCCTGATATTGTTCACCAAGAAGGCGGACGGGAGCTTGCAACTGTGTGTCGATTATCGTCACCTGAACCAGGTGACTGTGATGAACAATTATCCACTACCGAGGATTGACGACCTCTTCTATCAGCCCAAGGGAGCACGGTGGTTCTTGAAGATAGACCTTAGATCAGGCTATCGTCATCTCAAAGTTCGGGACGAGGACGTGCAAAAGACAACCTTCAGATGTCAGTATGGCCACTATGAGTTCTTGGTTATGCCTTTTGGCATGACCAACACTCCAACAGTGTTCATGGGTCTCATGAACAGGATCTTTCAACCACACCTCGATCTATTTTTTGTGGTCTTCATCGACGACATTTTAATATACTCGACCACTGAGGAGGAGCACGCCAACCACTTGCGGGTTGTACTGGACACACTCCAAGAGCACCAGCTTTATGGAAATCTCTCGAAGTGTCAGTTCTGGATATGTGAGTTCCACTTCTTGGGACACATCATCTCTGAGGTGGGTGTTGCGGTGGATCCTGCGAAGATCGAGGTGGTGCTAGCTTGGGAGCCACCAAGGAGCATAATAGAGGTGTGGAGTTTCATGGGGCTAGCTGGGTACTACCGGAGGTTTGTGACAGACTTCTCCAGAGCTGCAGCACCACTCTTAGCATTGACGAAGAAGGGGAAACCCTTCGTGTGGTCAGACAGATGTCAGTAGAGCTTCCAGGGGCTGAGACAGAGATTGACCTGCGCACCTATCTTGAGGCTATCAGAGGAGGGAGTAGGGTATGTAGTCTACTACTATGCATTAGGGACTGGACTCGGATGTTTCCTGATGCAAGAGAAAGTAGTGACCGCCTATGAATCACATCAGTTGAGGCATCACGAGCAGAACTACGCTACCCATGACCTGGAGTTAGCAGCAGTGGTCTTCGATCTAAAGATGTGGCGACACTATCTGATGGGTGAGCACTTTACAGTCTACTCTGACCACCAGAGTCTCATGTAAATATTCTCACAGAAGTACCTGAATCTGAGACAGCGGTGATGGCTCGAGTTCCTCCAGGACAATGCCTTTGAGATAGTCTATACTCTTGGAAAGGGGAACATAGTAGCCGATGCCCTCAGCAGGAGGACGGTCATTCAACTACTCGGGGAGGCGAAAGAGCAGCTAGCCGCATTGCAGATATCATTCGTGGATGGATATGGAGCAACCTTTCTTCAGTCACTCACAGTCACTCCTCCACTTCTTCAGCAGGTCAGAGAGGCACAACGTGGGGACATTGACTGTGAGAAGCGGCGTGCACAAATATCCTCTGGACAGGCACCTGATGGATTCTCTATAGGAGGAGAGCACGATGTCCTTTTCATAGGACGCACCATGGTACCAGCTTCTTTACAGGAAGAGGTGCTGAGAGAGTTTCACACTTCCTCTTTAGCGGTGCATCCAAGAGTGGCGAAGATGTACCCGGATCTCAGACGATAGCACTAGTGGCCGGGTATGAAGAAGGTTGTAGCTGAGTTTGTTTCTCGATGCCTCACCTGTCAGCTGGTGAAGGTGGAGCACCAGGTACCAGCAGGCTTGGTACAACCCTTGGAGGTCCCAGAGTGAAAGTGGGATGGGATATCTATGGATTTTTTGACTGGACATCCACGTACATCCACAGGTCACGACTCCATTTGGGTGATTGTCAACCGACTCACCATGTCAGCCCACTTCATACCCATTAGAGAGAAGGGATTAATGGAGAGAATGGGATGCATCTACATTCAGAAGATTTTATGTCTTCATGGTGTGCCATCATCTATCATCTCCGATCAAGATTCTCGCTTTACTTCTCGGCTTTAGAAGGGGCTGCAGGAGGCATTCGGGACGCAGCTACATCTGAGCACCGCCTTTCACCCTCAGACAGATGGTCAGACGGAGATGACCATTTAGACTCTCGAAAACATGCTCTGTGCATGTGTCCTCGACTTTGGTCGTGGTTGGGAGGACCACCTACCCTTGGTGGAGTTTGCGTACAACAACAGCTACCACTCCACCATCGGGATGGCACCATTCGAGGCCATTGTACGGCCGACCATGCATATCACCTCTGTGCTGGACAGACCCTGGGGAGTCAGAACTTGTGGGACCAGAGATGGTCCATTCCACAATAGAGAAGGTCCAAGTCATCCAGGAGAGGATGAGGATAGCTCAGAGCCGGCAGAAGTCTTATGATAACAGGAGGCGGAGGCCACTAGAGTTTGAGGATGGAGACCACGTTTTCTTGCGGGTCTCACCTCGACGTGGATTACAGAGATTTGGCCGGGGTGAAAAGTTATCTTCACGCTTCATTGGACCATTACAGGTCCACATTAGGGTAGGAAAGGTGGCTTACCGCCTGGATCTATCACCTCAGTTTCACCGGGTGCACGACTCCTTCCACGTATCTCAACTAAGGAGATACCTGCATGACCCGACGCATATCATCGACCATGGGGAGCTAGACCTTGATGATGGGGCGACCTTTGCTGAGGTCCCAGTAGAGATCGAGGATCAACAGGAGAAGGTCATACTTGGGTGGTCGATTCCTCTAGTGCGCATCAGATGGAAGCACGAGAACCTCCAGGAGAGCACTTGGGATTGGGAGGCTCAGATGCGTGCTCAGTACCCACATTTGTTCCCCTAGTTTATGATGTATCTTTATGGGGACGTAAAACCTAAGGTGTGAGTAATTTAAAGACCTGTAAAATTCAAGGGAAATTTTTTCTTAATTTTCTTTGGGATTTTACAAGAACGCAGTTTCTGACGGCACCTGATTCCGAGGCCCGGTGTGCCCAGAATCAATTTCCGAAGTTTAGCTCGAGTACGTTCATTGAACGAACGAGCGGGTTTTCCTAACTTTTGAACCGGTGCATGGAATCAAAATCTGAGGGCACCAATGAAACCACAACGCTGGTAATTACTTAAGAACACCTTTTTCGGAGTTGCGTTTGCTCGGGTGAGGTTATTAATTAAATAGGTTAACTAAAGAATAAAATAAAATATTGTGCTACAAATTTTATTTCTATTCTAGGTAGTTTAAACCTATTCTTGGTGGTTGGAGTGGGACCCAGTAATATCCTAACACCACTAGGTAGGATATTAGTGAAGTGGGTCCCACATGAGTCCCACCCCTTCAAATCTCTTTTTAACCTCCCTCTCGTGCATTTAATACGTAACTCACCCGCACCCCTTTTAAATGCCATGTCAACCCTCAAATTAATTTGGATATTTAACGCTCTTCAATTAAGTCAATTAATTGAATGATATTTGTTTTTGAATTTCAAATTAATTTCATGCATGAGTGATAATAAAATAAGTCATGACTTATTTTATTTGGTTGTTTCGTTATGTGGAAAAGAGAGGATTTTCTCAAGCCTTGGAATCTTCATCTTCCTCCTTGAAGAACGCGAAGAATGCACCGTCACCAACGAAGAACACCGACCTCCGTCGAAGGAAGATGAATAACACTGATACCTCAGAGATCGATCACACGATGCCGTGAACCGTGGCGCCGATGGTCCTCTTCTCCGCGATGCCGTGTACCGCGACGCTGGGAACCACAACGCCGACGATCCTCCTTCCGCGACACCATCTTCCACGACGTCTCTTTCCCACGACAGACCTCATTCGACGGCTTCATCGAGGTAGGGGTTAACTTTATGTTCATGGATTTTTCTTTTCCATTCTTCATCTTTTTTTATGCCCGACTATTATCGGATTAATGGGAGGAGGTTGGACCGCACGAATAGGGCCGACTATCCTCCCCCTTTGATGTTGTGTTTGTCGCAGCTCGATTAATGGTAGAGCGGTGCGACGACACCGCACAGAAACAAAGAAAAAGCGCGGTGCCGTCGCGCCACACCATTGAGGCCGAACAAAGCCGTGGTGCCATTGCGCCATTCCGGAAAACCACAAAGAGGCCGCAGCTCAAATTCGCAGTAGTGTAAGGCGGGGTGGTCAGAACCGCCGATCGTCGGCACCTCGGAGGGGCGGGACCGCGGGGTCCCGCGGAGGCAGCAACGGCCGAACGGATCGGGCAGGCCGTTTCAGAAGGGAGACCGGGGGTCGTAACCCCCGAATGGCTAGGAGCGGCCCCCACGTGGGGGGGGGGGGGGGTTCTCAATCAGCCCCCCCCCCCCCCCTATTTGCGACAGCTCGGCCGAGCCGAGCTGTCTGGCCGTGCGGGCCGTGCCCGCTCTAGGCCAACCGGCCGCCCAGGCTGGACCGGGCTGCACAGGCCGGGCCGGGACACGCCCTAATGGGCCAGAACTGGACCCGGTTCAGGTCGAACCGGTTCGGGCAGTCCCAGGGGGTCTCGGGCCCCAAAACCCACTAAAACCGGACAAGTTAGTTCTTTTTCCTATATCTTGGGCTACAGACCTCCAACTGACGCACCATCCATTGAGATGTGATCCTTGGTTCGGGATGGTCGTTTCGGTATATTACACTTAAGGTTTTAGAGAACTTTGGGTATGGTTGGGTTGGTTCGAACATGAAACCAACCAGGCCCTCGAAGCGGAAAGGCTTATAACTTGAGCTCCGGACATCCGATTGACGTGCCGTCGACTTTGTTGGATTCATCTTAGTGAGATCGACCTTTTGGATTATTCAGCTCAAGGTTTGGATGTATTTGGAGTGCGGTCAGGTTGGTTTTGACTTAAAAACCAACCGGGCTCCTAGAACCAAAAAGCCAATACCTCTCAGACCGGGCGTCCGATTGACGCATCGTCTATCGCGTTGAGTTCCTTTTGTTGAGACGGAACATTGGGATACATAAACTCCACACTACGTGTCATTTGATGTATCGACCCCCCTTTGGCTCGTGGAGCAGTCCCTCCTAGAAATGAGCATGCTGTGTGTGGGAACCCTAGAGCTGGCTGCGACTGCGACGACGATAAAAACCGTACTGAAATCCTCCATGGGTTCGACGACGATGAAGACTGAACTGAAATGTTCCGTGGGTTTGGAAGTGATGAAAAAATACTGAAATCCTTCGTGGGTTCGACAGCGATGAAGACTGCACTGAAATGCTCCGTGGGTTCAGCAGTGATGAAGATCATACTGAAATCTTCCGTGGGTTCGACGGCGATGAAGACTGCACTGAAATCCTCCGTGGGTTCGGCAGCGATGAAGACCGTACTGTAATCCTCCGTTGGTTCGATGGTGATGACTAATATTCTTGTATCCTACGTGGGTCTGGTAGTGTTTGACTCTGTTCTTGCTATCCTATATGGGTCTGGCTGAGTAGCTGGTCTGTATCCTATGTGGGTCCGACAGCTTAGCTGGTTTAGTATCAAACGTGGGTCCCAGCTTAGATGAATCAGTGGCTACATCCGATCATCTCTTTCACCTTACGAAGAAGTATACCTGTGTGAGCTGAGTCTTGACTTCAAATTAATATCTTCGATATGATTGACTTACTTTCCTATGTGGATTGGGTTGTACTATCCAGTGTGGACGTGATCGAACTTGGGCTCGGATGTTGGAGCCGAACTGGAATTGATGACTTAGGTATATGTATGGGCTTATACCTAAGTAGTGTTGGATGTTACTTCTTGATTTTATCTTTCCTTTTTGGATTATCCTTTTTGGATTCTGGGAGACCTTCGGGGGACTCTGGGTCCCTACGGAGTAGCATATACTCACCCCCTGCATTGGCTATGCCCGCATTACGTTGTGTTGGATGCAGACGATGGACAACGCTGATCGTGGTTGAGACTTGAGGAGCAGGTCGGTACCTAGAGGTGGACTACTGGGTGGGACGTACATAGAGTGGATGGATGGACCCGAGGAGCTGAGGTGGCTATCTGTACCCACCCTTCAGGTGGGAATTCTAGTGGACGGCTTGACGTTGCTACTTTACTTTCAGTTGTTGTACTTTCTATCCAGTTGTACTTTACTTTCAGTTTGGGTTTGTATTCTGGCCAATTTACTATCTGCAATTACTATTGTACCAAGTTTTACTTAGTGTTTACTTCTTCTGGCTTACTATGTGGTGTTTGTTTACTTTATAAGGCAATGCCTTCCCATTTTATAGAGATTTACACCTTTGGTGCAAGTCGCTATCCCCTGGCCTATGGAAGGCGGGCTTGGGGTTGTCACGGCACGGGTCCAAGGACAGGTCATGACACCAAACTTCACCACAATTCCAGGATATTTTCCTATACCTTTACTTTTACCATGAGTTCTCACTAATTCATTATAATACTAATAAAAAATTACTTAACTTTATCTAATACCAAATATAGTAACCCAATAAGTTTACATATATTTTTACATGATTTTTAACATATACACCCCTTAATTTCAAAACAAATATCATGAGGCCTAGTGCATTTAGAATAATAGGTTCATAATACATCGAAACAAAACTAAAAAATTACATTATTATTTTATTCTCCATAATGGCCTACTAAATCCTTTTAATATCCTAAAATTTCATTGGATAATCTGGGGAGCACATAAAATAAAGGGGTGAGTTAAAAAGCCTAGTAATGGAATGAACAAGATAATGATACGAAATGAGAAATGTAAAGGTAAAACATGATATCGTAAAAGAGATGGCACATTAGTAATAACATAGATTAATGAAATAACTTTAATTATATCATAATATGGGGTAAATATAGGGAATGTGGAAGAAATATATAAAATGACATAAAAATTATTCATGTCTAACATCCTAGACAATATCACATGGTGTAAAAGGTCCCATAAAGGATTAGGCTTACTCTCCAATCCCATACATAATATATCATGATACTAAAGCTTTACCCAATTCATTACCTCTATATTTGGAATTACCCATAAAAACATTTTAATGATTATTGTTTCCACTAAAGGGAAATTAATTGTAATTAATAAACATCTGAATCACCCATGGAAAGAAAATCGGGGGGATTATTATGCCTGAAATAATAATCAAAAGAGATATCGTAAAGAAAAATTTGATAAATGATCATAATCCATGTATTACCCTAGCAAATAAAGGGAAACTAATATAGGTATTTATGTGTGATAAATATATATAAATACATTTTATGTATTAAAAAACACTAATGATAGAGAGAAAGTGATTTAGGGAGAGAATTTTCTTAACCCGAAGATAATGGTGGTTTAAAGAAATCCCTTACCTTAATCCCGATTCATCAAATAAATTATTTATATTACTTAATAATAAACTTATATAAATTAAATAATTTCTTAATAACTATTTTAATGTTTATAGTTAATTTTTTATTTATTATCATGTTAGATTTAATTACTTATTCACTTAGGTTAAAGTCATACATTTTGATGATATTCAGCTCATATGTCCAAAATCACATTGTAATGTTCAATAAGGACAGATAAATTAATATTTCATCATATAAAGAATAATTATAATGAAATAATTATAATTTTTATACATAAATTATAAATTTTAATTTAATCATGAAATTTTCTTATGAAAATCGAATTATATTACAATTATGGAGATGGTAAGCCATACACACACATGAGTAACATTTCTATTTTTTAATAATCATGATGGAAGAAGGTAAGTGTTATTTTATATTTATATAATGATAATAATATCATATATATCATATTATTTCCTACAATACACAAAAAAATATATTCATGTGCTGTGTCAATGAAAAATGAATGACATCACTTTAGGGATGTGTTAATCCACATGCACGCATGAACGATGTTACCATTTTTCTATGATTGGAAAGGTAAAGTAAAAATAACCTTAATTGATTTAATAGAATTAAAATATTTTCATGAATATTATACATATTAATTAAATCAGTCATCATAAATTTTTTTTAGATACAATGATGGAAAACGAATTACATTATTTAATGAGGTGGCAGTCCATCATACACACGAATGACGATTTTTTTACAAATTTTTTGGATATGAGATAGTGATAGTTTATTATATTAGAAAAATTAAGTATTATTATATGGGAGATAATTATTTTATTATATTATCAAAATATAATAATATTTTATGGAGGTGAAAGAATAAATTAATAAATGACACTCTGTTATAAATGTTACCTCCTCTTCAGAGAACCCAATTATATTTTCACCTAAATCCTTCATAGGCGGGTTTTCTAATAAACATAAGGATTATAAGATGTTTAAATAGAATTAAAGAATGTATTTGGGATATTATTGGTCAATCCAAATGGGCTTTTGATGTGCACAGGAAAGAGGATAGGAGGTGATGTTTTGTAAGTGAGATGGAGTTCCGTTTTTATAAATACCAAAAACTATTCAATAATGGGAAGAAAATATCTATAAAATTTCCTTAAAAATTATGAAATAATGAAATGGAGGAAATATTAGGTATATAGTAACTTAAGAAACTATAACTAATCATGTTTTTAACATGATATTCTCTTTACCTTTATGGACACACACTTTTACAATCTTAATTTTCACCACGGTTACTAGTTTTTACCAAGGTAATTTATCCTCAAAGCCTAAAAATAAAATGAAAAATATAAGATAATTATTTTTAAAATGATTCTAAATGGGAAAAAACATTTATCAAATAATAAGATTATGTTTTTGAATGATTAATTTTAACACAAGGTCATGTAACACACAAAACGACATTTTAACTTTAACCACGGTAATAATGTTTTTCTATTTTTTATATTCATTATGACCAAAAATAAAATTTACCTTATTAAAACATCTTAATTATGGTGATTAAAAATATGGATTCATTTTCATAAAATTTAATTCACAAAATATTTATAATTTCATTTAAAATTAAACCAAAAAACATGTCGAGAAATGGTTTTCATGAAATACATATTTAAAGAAATAGATGATATTATATTAACTATATGACTATAAATCATCATTATATGAATTTTAATTAATATAAATACATATATAAAATAGAAATTTCATTTAAATTATTCCTCAATAGTGTAAATTTGTAAAAATTTAAATTTATTAACTTTACGCACTTAAAAATAGTTTCAGAAAACCGTGTTTTTAAGCATTAAAATTAACATATACCAAAATCATAAAAATTGATGATTCAAATGCAACTAATAAGATAAAATGGATTATATTTCACTTAAATATGAAATAAAAAATATAATGGTAATTTTATATTATATTATTTATTGAAAATAAATGAATGTTCTTGAAGAACCAGAAATTTTCACTATTCACTTGAATAATAAATCATTTCATGAAAATACAAAAAAAATCAACCAAAGTTAATTTTGTAATATATATTTAAAATATAATTTTTATTTTATCAACTAAATTTTCTAAAATTTTCAATAAATTATTTAAAATATTCTCCCAAAAATAAATAATTTTATTAAGAAAACATATTTTTTAATGAATAGAACATTTTTATTTAAAATTGAGTGCATATTTCATAAGAATTTACCAATGAATTTATATTGTGTAGGACCTTTATATGTGTTTCATAAATGTATTAATCCCATCGATAACAAAAAATATAATATCTTGGTTATAAAATTTATAATTAAATAACCATAATTCATTCAGGATCGGTGTTGTGTGTCAGATACACAATTGAAGAAAACATTCTTTTTAAAAACTCAGGATGTTATGTACTCAATTAGAGCATCAATATAATCCTAAGTATTCTAAATCATGATCTAGATTATCATTTTAGTAAAATTATTGGTATATAAATTGGATACTTATCATCACTGAGACATTGGAATTAAAAATCAGTAATACCTTTAGATGAAATATCACCAAAAGCCTGGGCCATTAATAGGTGTATCCATCATAGTTAATTTTGGCCCTTAATATCTAAGCTAGGGAGTAATTCCAAAGTAGGAAACAAAGACATTTGTCTCAAAAATATTATATTTTTATTAATTACTCCACTATTAATGTTAGAATTTTAATTATTGAAATCCTCTATCAGTATAATGAACTTAAGGAGGGTCTTATTGGGGACTATTGAAGTCCTTACAAGTTAAAGAATAAATTCACTACTACCAATACCAATCATGTTGAGAATAGATTCATTGAGTGACATAGAATAATTTTATTCACCAAAAAGTCCGAGAAACTACAATATAGGTTCTAATAGATTCTTGAAGGTATATTCTATTCTCAAAGATGTCGATATATACTACACTCTAGTTGATAATGGTCCCAGAATGAACCTCATCCCAATATAGACCCTATTCCTCTTAGTCTACATTGAATCTATCTTATCTCTTTCCAATTCCAATGTATAATCACATGAGATGATAAATCTGAGTCCACTTAGAGGGATGAATCATAATATTTAATTCATATATCTAATTATCATGTTGAATTCATGGTTGTTCATAGAGACACATATTTTATTTGTTTATTTTGGTTGATGTGGCTTTTTATACATATAACAATTCTCTATTAATATTTTAACTACCTAAAAACATTTATGGGCAGGTTGGTGTACAATACAGTGACAGATCTACTTTTGAGTCTTGTGAATCATAGTACATTGATGTAGGGCATAATAAAATGTATGGGAAAATCCATTTGTTAATAATTCCACGAAAACCAATGGTCCTAATGGACAAGAAAATAATTATCTAAATCCCTGAATTAGATTCATCAATGATTTCATATATCTCATCAACTATATAATTATAAAAAATATAGATATGATAAGTTATTACCTTGTTCTTTCTAATGACATAGATACCCAATCCCCTTCCTTTTCCTACCATTATGAAGTAGATGTTTCTATTGAGAAACCATCAAAAATAGAGGAGGGGATATTTATAGAGTTTATAAAAATAAATCTTCTCTACGAGGGCCTCTACAAGAATGTGGATTTAAATGATATTCTGTTTACGCGGACAATACTCTTAGACTGGCTAAATATGAACCTTCTAATAAGAACTTGATTTTTAGTTACCTTTGTTACTATCTATATGGTGTTATCTACACCCAAAAAATCATTTCATTATTTAAATGGATGTGGTCTAAATAGATATGATAAATCTCTATAATTTCCCCCTGAGTTTCAATGGATGAATCGATCATCTAATCTTGAAAGCGGTGAAGAAGAAGGGGATGTAATGAAGGAAAATCCACTAGTATCTTAATTATATTTATTATTATTTTTTAAATTATCAGAAAGGTGAATTTGGGTACTAAGAAAGACCCAAAACCATCACTAATCAGTTCCACCCTGACCCCTAATGAATAAGAAATATTCCTTTATCTCTTTAAAAAACATCAACATATGATCATATGGAATTTTATAAAAATTCCTAGGATAAATAACATAGTTTTTATTCATCACTTAAGTGTACAAGAATATTATATATTCTATAAGAGTGTATCAATAATAATGTATCCATCCCACATTTCCATGGTAGAACCCAATGTCAAGAATTTAATCAAAGATGAATTCAATTGAGGATTAAATTCCTAAAATGGAAAGATAATATGGTACTAATGAATATTAAGAATGAGAAAAATTGATTATTTATTGAATTTAGGGATTTAAATTAAAATATTTCCAAGGATGATTTTTCACTTCCAATCATGGATTTATTAATCAATGAAATAACCAAGTTTTAGACACTCTCATTCATGAAAATTTATTTTTCCTATAACCATATTCAAATATTCTATAGGGATAAGGATTCCACTTTCGTTAGGGAACAACAAGGGGTAAACTATTACAAATTAATTCCCTCTATCTTTAATAATGCTGGTGCCACCTACCCAAATTCCACAATCCACCCATTCATATCCTTTATAGGAAAATTATAGAATGATATATATATAATCCAGTGAAAAAAATCCTACCAATTATGTTATTAACTCACCAATATTAAGTTGTTTTATAATTAATTATGGTTAAGAACTATATAAATAAACCCCCTACCCACGCCAAATTTTATTTTCATGAACATCAAGTAAATTCCAGGGCTTCATGGTACAAAATCATGACACTGAGGTCAACCCTGAGAAAAATAGGTAAATAATTGACATTAACGTTCATCAAAACCTAAAATAATTTATATTAATATAGAGTTTACTCACTTAAAATAATAATTTCATATCCAAACTCACATATAAATTGTTTCCCTTCACAAATTTGATGAAAAAATTGAATTATATAACGTTGTGTGATATTTTCCATAATGCATGTTAGAAATCATAAAGGATTATCATTACTATTTTAATCATGAGGATATTGTGTTGGATTAATTTTCCACAAAATGAGAAGTGATTTGAAAAATTATCGATAAGTGAATATTAAAAGTTTCGTAATACTACATGGCTAAGAGAAGGTTCAAAGATATTTTTGAGGCATCTGGTATAAGTGATGGTGTTGATGTTTTTCAACAAGAGAAATTTCACACCCTATTCAATTAAAAAGTTAATGAGGAAAAAATAAGTATTATCCACCAATTTATGAATTATTTTCATGGTTGAGAATTAAATTCTCAATATGGGTATACAAGAATGGTCCTTTCCATGGTTTTTCCAATGGTGGAATTCTAGAGTACCTATGCAATATGACGAATCCAAAATATTATGGAAATTAATTTAAGTGGTTAGAGATTTCAAAGAATACCTAGTGGAGGAACATCATGTACTAGATTTAGTTCACAACAAAAAAATTCCTTGGTTATTACAACTCATGAATAGTTCTTTTTCCACACCATAGAATTTTTTCTATGGTTGAAAGTTTGTGATTCTTTGAAGAACTTCTACTCAAAGTGGAAAATATATTCATGGGATATGGAACAAACTATAGTTATAGTAATAGTGTTTTGATAGTATAAATGTGATCCATGGGAAGTATTTTTATGTTCATGGTGAAGGTGATTTCTAGAAGTATGTTAGTAGATCTTAATATTTCTATAAGATAAATAAATATAACCAACATATCAAGGAGATTAGTTTGATATCCTAGAAATAAAAAGACTTTATTGAGGTGTTCAATGGAAAAATATATCAGTATGAGTATTATTATGATACACAAAAAATGAATAGAATTTTCATCAAATAATTCATGAACCATTATTAATTGATTTAATAATTATATTCAATGAATTTTGGTCATGATTCAACCCTTAATCTATAAGAGACTGTAACATTACTCAAATAGAATTAAATAGAGATTTAATTCCATTATACAATATGATAATGTTTTTTAAGAAGAATTTATATACTGACTATGGTTTTGGAGAATGTGGAGGATGTTTTATAGAGGAGTTATGAATAGGTCTTATAGATTATAATGATAAGATAGGTAGCTAATTGGTTGGATGATGAAATCCTTGGTAAAAAGGGAGATTAATAGAGATATGGAGATATACTGAATAAAGAACACCAACCCATATCCTAATTTAAGAGGTTAATAAAGAAGTTTTTTTAGGAGAGGAGTTATAAATAAAGAGTAAGAGGATTTTGAAACTTATGAAGATCACTCCAAGGTAAAAGAGGAGGAAATTTACATGTAACAATAAAGAGAATAAACATTCTAGTGTAATCCCAGAAAAAAATATTCTTCTAGAGTATGAGTTCAAAACATATTATGAAGAAGAAAATTATGGATATCAATAAAGCATATACATGTATATGAGGATGTAACTCAATAAAGTGGTATTTATGAAGGTAAAATAATGATCATAAACAATGTAGGGATCCTACCCTGAAGTAGTGAACAATGGTAGAGGAATATTGTAGCGAGATTATAGGAGGTAATAAGCTAAAAAAGGGTAGTGAGAATTGTGTGACAATGAGTCAACTAGAAACATTTTATGGGAAGTGAACCTCGGTAACAAGTGACATTACTTGAACCCTAATACTAATCAGCGAGTTTGTGGATTTTTCTGCACAACACATTTATATTGCATTCTATTTAGAGTATCATAGTGTGGGTGAACCAATTATAAATCACTGTTTATTATTAATTTTTTACATTAATTAAAACTTTAAAAAATGTTAAATAATTCTAAAAAACATTTGGTATAAGATATTCAATAGAATGGGTCATTGATCAGGTTATTTAATTGAGAAAAAGAGTGACCCTCAATGTTGAGAGCTTGAGATTCGAATACGGTAGTGAGAAGTAGATGTTATGTTTTTAAATTTCATGATAATTTCATACCTTGATTCACCTACCTCTTAGGTTATAACACACATGATCCCCCAGTGGGTCACAAAAAGTGGTATGAGATGGATAATTTTTTAGTGGATTTTTTCTCTAACTTGATAAATTTTTTTATTGATGATGAAGTTTTATCGTACACATGGAATATTATTTCGAATAAAAAGGGATGGAACTCAATGAATATGTAGAAATAATAGGGAATTGCATATTTTAGAACTTTATATTAAAAGAGAGATATCACATTGAATAATAATTATAGTCCACTAAATGAATGTATAAACAAATCATATAATCAATTTCTTTCTACATTCAATGATGCGAGAATAATTATTGAGGAAAAATATATACCTTGTGATATTGTGACTATTGGTGATGAAGAAATAACAAATAAGTGAAAGATATAATTTTTCTACATAATAGAGTAATTTAACTAGAAATTAAGGGAATAGATATAAAACATAAAGAATAAAATAAATCTCACGAAATTCTAGCCATCATCATGGAAGTTGAGGTGGCCAAATTTAGATGCCTAAAAAATATTGTTGAATTTGTAATTGACCTCAAATATTAGAATGATTACCAATAAAAATATTTGAAGATGATATCCATAATGATGGAAGGGATAAAATAGGACTCAAAATAAAAGAGTCTTAATTTTAACGACATATAGAATCTAAATACCAAGAATAATGTGTTTTCTAGACACATGAACGAAGTTGTTGAAGATAAAAAATGGATAAAAAAGAAAAATTTAAGCTGTAAAGGATATTTATTTAATGAATTATCAAATCAAAATGATAATTAATATGATGGAAAGACTCTCACAATATTTTGATAATGAGATGTACCGTGGAAAGACACTCATGAAATAATTCAATGGTCAAATTATATTAAGGAGAAATAAGTTATAGAATATTGAAGAAGAATTAGACTTATCTAAGGACTAGACAGATTCAAAAGGTTAGCCTAAAATTAATAATAATTTACATTTTCTGTTTGAAATTTTTTTGACAGATTATGCTGAAAATAATTAGAATAAGTATTCCATCACAAAGAAAAAACTTGGAAATATTATTATGAAAATGTACCATACTTCATATGTAAATATGGCTTTTCTCATGAAGGAACCCCACAAAGGCATGAAAATATGATATATATGGATATTCTCAATTAAAGGGAATGTTTTGAAGGTGATCAAAAAGGATTTATGTAACACCCCGAGCTTCCATGATACACTTCTCATTCAATATTGCAATAGCTTGCATTGTACGCAACTTCGAGTTCTAAAACACCGCGACTAATCAAAGTAGCCGTTATGAATAGTAATAACCACTTTTTAAAATTATAGAAATTTTATATTTCAAAATGGACTTCATTTTTGGATTCGGAATATCGAAATTAGCCTATGTTGAAATTTTGGTATTTTTATGAGAACTTCTAATTTTTTATGAATAGTGAAAAATACTTAAAAACAACTTTTTTAAAAAAAATAATTTATAGTGATAAATTATACTGTTTATTGGTTTTAAAGTATAATTAGAATAAATTTTTACCATTTTATCCATTGGTGGTCATTAGAATTAATTTAACATTGAAATTGGACATAAACAATTGCCAATCTTTTGATATAAATTGTTTCTTAAAAACACGCTATTTGTTGTAACAGCGGGAATTAATTATAAAATTAATTAATGCAACTTATATGTTTGGAATTTTGTAAAATATACATCATTTTTGAATTCAGAATATCAATTATAGCTTAGGGTGAAGTTTTGGCCTTATTCTGAAAAACTTTAATTTTTGATGAATAGTGAAACCACTAAGTGGTTGTTAAAAACTGATTTTTCGTTAAAATGAAATATTACCACTTCTGTGATTTGATTTTCAAAAATCCGACATACATGGTTGTCATTAAGAAGTAAAATATGGTTCAATGAGATTAAAATAATTTTTTGTTGAATAGTAACTTTTAAGTTCTTAATCGCGATTAGAGGTAATTAGTGTAGTTTAAGGTAAAAATAATGTTTTAATAATATGATATGAGATTGACACTTGTCCTACTCCTATTGGATGAGTCATGGCCGACCAAGAAAATCCATGGGTCAACTTGGGGACCCCATGGAGCCACTTTAGTTGGAAAATGACATAAATACCTTTTATTTAATGTTAAAGTAAAAAATGACACAAACATGAGTTGTTTTACTAAAACAGTTTTTAAGTGGGGTTACACAAGTCCAAATTTTGATTATAAATATTCATTAGAAATATAAAAAGATTTCTTACATCATAGTATTTTTTTTATAATTTTTAGACATTAAATAAATTAAATTATTTATGACATCATTATGATGCAGCGATGACCTCATTATTTAACGATTTTAATAAAATGAAAAGATAATGTAAAATCCAAGGCTTACACTTGTCCAAAGACTATTGTATGGGTTGATTTCGAACCCTTATCACCTTATCCACGAATTATATAAGTGTGGGACCTTTAGAATCTGAAAAGCATTGTGTAATAATGTAACATTTCAATCTTTCCAAAAGAGCCCCTCCTCTCCACTTATAAAAGGCTCCCACCTCTCCCACCTCATTTACACTTTCAAGACATTTGGCTCGGCCGAACTCTGCCCAAATACTCTCCCAACTTCCCCCTCTTACTCCTAGAAGCCTCACTTTGGGCAGAACTCTTCCCAAGGAAGCCTTTGGCTCAAATCAAAAAGAGTTACCCGGTTTTGAGGTAATGTCTTCTCTAATGTTGTTTTGTTTCATTTTTCTTCTACAACCCCCTAAAATCTTTTTATTCATTTCTTTTGTAACAACACCAGTATCCTCAATATACTAGGATGTTTTTATAAGAAGGATTAGAGCTACACTTACACACACTTACATCTAATGGTTAAAGAATATACGGTTTCTGTGGATGGTGAATTTCTGCCTCACGAAACGATGATTTTTCAACACTCATATAACACCTTCAAAGGTGGCCATTAAGATGTCACTATTTTTATATATGATATATAATATGTTTACGTTTTACTTATTCTTCTGTATTTCTCATTTATGGCATACTTTATGATTTCCATTATGGGTAAACGCGATAATTTCATTTTAGGAAGTGCGGACTACCGCCCCCTCAAAGTGATTTGAATCGTTAATGACATATGTGGGATGTATAAAGGATGGAGTAAATGGTATTATACACTATATTATACTGGAATTATATTATAAATTTATATCATTATGATTTCATTCCATTAAATATGAAATAGAAATGAAAGTAGCATTCATGCGTACGTACGGCTTACCGTCTCCATGAACGGTGCATTTGATTTCTTACCTCTAAATGTTACGTGACATTATGAATGAATGTATATAATGTATATATATGATATATATGATATCTACATCATTAATATAATTCTGGATATAATGGATATTTCACCACATGAACAACTTGTAATTATAAGAAGTTTATTTTTGACTCAAGTACCAAAGATCGACAAAACGACCGTTATTAACTTAAATAATTAAATAATGTTCATAACATGGTAATAAGTGATATAAATGGAATAATGAACATGAAAAAGGTTATTAAGTAAATATAAATTAACTCTAGTTTATTATTCAGGAGGTTAAAGAACGGTCGAGTCAGGACAAGACGCAAGGTAAGGGAATTTCTTAACCCAACTTCCATTCTTTGGGTTAATCTCCTACTTTCAAATTATGTCATGATATTATTATGTCCTATATTGTATTTGTACATTATTTATGTGTACTTATAGTGAATAAACATTATATATGTACTTTATTTAAAAAAAATGATCTTTTTAAGGACTTCGTCTCAATCCCCTTTCATTGAGGCATATTTGGTTTTATACACAACTTTCTTTTATACAGTGTATAAACCCCTTTGACTTTTACGTTTATTCAAAAGGAATCTTTTTTATACGAAGCGTTTTACTAAACGACAAAAGGGAATGTTTTTCTTTCCGTACTTATGCGGCGACAACGACTTCTCCGCCGCCGTGACCATTATTTGAGATTCGGCTTCCTCTACAAGCCATCATTTTTTTAATGAAAAATAAATACAAAGTTTTAACTTTCTTTTATTTTGGTATTGAAAATGGTTTTGAAAGCATTTTTATTATATCAATGTGTTGTATTTATATCTTGTGATTGAAATGTGGAAATGTTATGTTTCCTTTATGCATGTTTTATATGATACGATTATGTTATGGTTTATGATATGTTTAAACCTATTCATATGAGGAATGCATTGGACTTAATAAGTGACGGGTGGAGCCCGCTATAGCTCCTCGATGCATCGGCAGGTCTCATGAGACAAACTAGTGTCTTGGCACGAGGCCTTGACAAAATTTTATTTGTGGTCTTGGCACGAGGCCTTGGCTACGTGGTTATGATAGTCTAGCATTATGCATTCCATCATTATGAAAATGGTTATTGATGTTGCATGGGATTATTCGATTAGTAGAATATCCATGTGAGTAAGTAAATGGCATTATCTCATTTTATTTTTTCCATATTATGCTAAAGTTCAAGTTTAAAAAGGATTTTGTTTTAGTTATACATTGCCTTAAATGTTAATGATTATTTATGAAAGTTTCCGCAATATTGTTATCCTTACTGAGCATCTGAGCTCACCCCTTTCAATGTTTTAATATTTTACTGGATGTGAAGAAGTATTTTATGAATGACCTACAGGGATAGTCAGAAGAGGATATGAGTGTGGACTATGGAGACTTTGTTATTGTAGTTTTTCACTTTATGATGTAATGTAACGTTTATGAATGTATCTAGTGATTCCAAGGCTACTAAACTAATCGGTCTTTCGAGACTTGATCTTTTGTGATCATGCCAATGTTACGAAGTAACGCACCGGCTCTGGGTAGCTGGGGTCGGGGCGTTACAGTTGGTATCAGAGGCAGTTTAGTACTAACCTTGGAAGCTAGATTTAGATAAACTCTGATTAGAGCACATAGCCCAAAGATAGACTTTGAGGATTAATATAGAAGAACTTCCTAGAATTTTGGTATTATAGAGATGTTATGAATTTTCCGAGAAATACATCCCTGTCTGGATACGAGCAGGTAGAGGCGGCTCTGGCACAGATGTTCCTAGGGGTAAAACCCGAAAACACCGCTTTGAGCTAGACTCGAACGGGAAGTGGTTCACGACAACGGGCCTTGCTGCACTCTTGGTTACGACACTCCCGGGGGATATGCTTAGGATAATTATCTTTTTCTTTACAAACCACTATGATCGGTTATGAGTATATACTTCCTCAATGAAAACCTTTTTTTGATTATGGATTATATCCATAAATAGTTCAATTTATGTTAAGTATTTTTTAAGTATGGAATTATGTATTTTGATTCATAAACTAATCTAGTTTATGCCATTGTATAGAAATGGCGCCTAGTGGAAGGAATGGAAACCGTATCAATGCACGAACTCCGTATAGGGATTGCCCTCCTGCTCAAGATAATTATTGTGGATCTGGAGATAAAACTGGTGCTGATCAACTTATTACCATACTGGGACAACTCACTCAGGTTATGAATAATAACCTTACTCGTATGGAGCACCCTGATCCGCAACGTGGAGGATCAATGTTAGACCGCTTCATGAGGCAACAACCACCAACATTTAATGGGGGTAAAAATCCATTAGTAGCTGAGCAATGGATAAACTCCTTAGAGAAAATATTCCATGCCTTGGGGAGTAGCGAAAGGGAGAAGGTTGTCATGGCAGTTTACCGCCTCACTGGAGATGCCGATCAGTGGTGGTCGCTGATTCAAAACACAAAGGAAGATGATGACGTATCGAATATGGAATGGAGGGAGTTTAAAGAGCCTTTCTTAGAAAAATACTTTCCTCGTGACCATCGAGCAGATATGGAAAGGCAATTTCTGAGTTTGAGGCAGAAGGAGGATGAGAATGTCGCAAAGTATGAGGCTAACTTTACAAGGTTAGCGAGGCATGCTGCCGATTATATACGTAACCCAAGGAGTAAGATTGATCATTTCTTTGATGGGTTAAAACCATTTCTCCATCGAGATTTAGTATCACAATCCTTCTCATCTTACGAAGATATTGTCTCGTGTGCTATCAAGACAGAAAAGAAATTTTCTAAGTCTTATGACAACAAAGTAAAGCAAGAGAAGAAGAGAACGGGGGAACAAGAGACAGATAAAGGGAAAAAGGGAAAGAAGGATTTTCTATTATGTGATAATTGTGGGAAGAATCACCCTGGTACGTGCCTAAAAGGAATGGGAGTTTGTTATAAATGTGGAGAAAAGGGTCACCAGGCTCGTGATTGCAAGGGAAAGAAAGAGGCTGTCAAAGTTGAATGCTACAAATATGGGGAAATGGGGAATTATGCAAATGAATGTCCTAAGCGTCAAGGAAACTTACTTCAGAAAAGGCCAAGGGATCAAGACCAATCTTATGCTGTGACTACAGTTGAAGCGGAATAATTAATGTATTGGTGCTTTTGGACTCAAGGATTATATTCTGGTTTTAAGAATAATGTGATATATATAAAGATTGTACTGCAGTACTTTTTGATTAAGGTAATATGATTAAGGTAATCATATTTTTAGTATGTGACAATAAGAGAATCTTTTCTTTGTTTAGGGAATCTGATGTTACAATTGATTTTAGAATTTAGAGACCTTTTAGAGAAAGTCTGGACAGAGGTATTTTGGATAACTATTAAGGTTGGCATGGATTAATTTGAACCATGGAGAATATTGTTTAAGGTTAAAGCATTTATGAAGATTATTTTTGGAATATTATGATACTATAGTTTTAGGAAAAGGACAACCTGCAGGGTGGGGCATAACCCGTCGCGTCGGACAAAGCTGTAGGAATCGAACCCACAACCATAGTGCGACATGCCTTTATTTCCTACTACTAGCCTACATGAAGTCCCTACTTATTACAGAATAATTTTACTAATCTAAATGGTATGTGTTAATATTTGGAACCTTATACAATTAGGATAAGTATAATATTTTTGAGTTCTATATCTTTTTGAGTGAAAGATGAGTTGAAGGTTGAAACTCTAATTGTCAAGCATAAATATATATATATACCTTTATCTTATTCAATGAATAAATTAATTCTTAAACTTTAGTAAAGGGATATTAAAACAAAAAAAATGTGTTATCCTAATACCTTATGTCTTTTTGAACTGATGATATTTCAAATCAACATAGATTGAAGGCTTTGAGGCCCTCAATTTGACAGTTGATTGTGATTGATGACCTCAATCACCCCCTACAAATATTTACGTTTTTCCTCCAATTATATGTCTCTAATTTCCACCAATGTTCTCCTTATCGATATCATAGTTTGGTGGTGACTTTCTTATTTCCATTTCCCCCTTATTAAGACTAAATTTTATTAACCTTATTTCCGATGTGGGCTTTCCACAAAGGTATTTTTTATTTTCAACCTTTTATTTTCAAAGAAAAAAATTTCAAATTGAGAGGACGCAATTTATTGAAGGAGGGGAGAATGTAACACCCCGAGCTTCCATGATACGCTTCTCATTCAATATTGCAATAGCTTGCATTGTACGCAACTTCGAGTTCTAAAACACCGCGACTAATCAAAGTAGCCGTTATGAATAGTAATAACCACTTTTTAAAATTATAGAAATTTTATATTTCAAAATTGACTTCATTTTTGGATTCGGAATATCGAAATTAGCCTATGTTGAAATTTTGGTATTTTTCTGAGAACTTCTAATTTTTTATGAATAGTGAAAAATACTTAAAAACAACTTTTTTAATCAAAATAATTTATAGTGATAAATTATACTATTTAGTGGTTTTAAATAATAATTAGAATATATTTTTACCATTTTATCCAATGGTGGTTATTAGAATTAATTTAACATTGAAATTGGACATAAACATTTGCCAATCTTTTGATATAAATTGTTTCTTAAAAACACGTTATTTGTTGTAACAGCGGGAATTAATTATAAAATTAATTAATGAAACTTATATGTTTTGAATTTTGTAAAATAGACATCATTTTTGAATTCGGAATATCAATTATAGCTTAGGGTGAAGTTTTGGCCTTATTCTGAAAAACTTCAATTTTTGATGAATAGTGAAACCACTAAGTGGTTGTTAAAAACTGATTTTTCGTTAAAATGAAATATTACCACTTATGTGATTTGATTTTCAAAAATCCTACATACATGGTTGTCATTAAGAAGTAAAATGTGGTTCAATGAGATTAAAATAATTTTTTGGTGAATAGTAACTTTTAAGTTCTTAATCGCGATTAGAGGTAATTAGTGTAGTTTAAGGTAAAAATAATGTTTTAATAATATGATATGAGCTTGACACTTGTCCTACTACTATTGGACGAGTCATGGCCGACCAAGACAATCCATGGGTCAACTTGGGGACCCCATGGAGCCACTTTAGTTGGAAAATGACATAAATACCTTTTATTTAATGTTAAAGTAAAAAATGACACAAACATGAGTTGTTTTACTAAAACAGTTTTTAAGTGGGGTTACACAAGTCCAAATTTTGATTATAAATATTCATTAGAAATATAAAAAGATTTCTTACATCATAGTATTTTTTTATAATTTTTAGACATTAAATAAATTAAATTATTTATGACATCATTATGATGCAGCGATGACCTCATTATTTAACGATTTTAATAAAATGAAAAGATAATGTAAATTACAAGGCTTACACTTGTCCAAAGACTATTGGATGGGTCGATTTAGAACCCTTATAACCTTATCCACGAATTATATAAGTGTGGGACCTTTAGAATCCGAAAAGCATTGTGTAATAATGTAACATTTCAATCTTTCCAAAAGAGCCCCTCCTCTCCACTTATAAAAGGCTCTCACCTCTCCCACCTCATTTACACTTTCAAGCCATTTGGCTCGGCCAACCTCTGCCCAAATACTCTCCCAACTCCCCCCTCTTACTCCTAGAAGCCTCACTTTGGGTAGAAATCTTCCCAAGGAAGCCTTCGGCTCAAATCAAAAAGAGTTACCCGATTTTGAGGTAATGTCTTCTCTAATGTTGTTTTGTTTCATTTTTCTTCTACAACCCCCTAAACTCTTTTTATTCATTTCTTTTGTAACAACACCAGTATCCTAAATATACTAGGATGTTGTTATAAGAAGGATTCGAGCTACACTTACACACACTTACATCTAATGGTTAAAGAACATACGGTTTCTGTGGATGGTGAATTTCTGCCTCACGAAACGATGATTGTTCAACACTCATATAACAACTTCAAAGGTGGCCATTAAGATGTCACTATTTTTATATATGATATATAATATGTTTATGTTTTACTTATGCTTCTGTATTTCTCATTTATGGCATACTTTATGATTTCCATTATGGGTAAACGCGATAATTTCATTTTAGGAAGTGCGGACTACCGCCCCCTCAAAGTGATTTGAATCGTTAATGCCATATGTGGGATGTATAAAGGATGGAGTAAATGGTATTATACACTATATTATACTGGAATTATATTATAAATTTATATCATTATGATTTCATTCCATTAAATACGAAATAGAAATGAAAGTAGCGTTCATGCGTATGTACGGTTTACCGTCTCCATGAACGGTGCATTTCATTTCTTACCTCTAAATGTTACGTGACATTATGAATGAATGTATATAATGTGTATATATGATATATATGATTTCTACATCATGAATATAATTCTGGATATAATGGATATTTCACCACATGAACAACTTGTAATTATAAGAAGTTTATTTTTGACTAAAGTACCAAAGATCGACAAAACGACCGTTATTAACTTAAATAATTAAATAATGTTCATAACATGGTAATAAGTGATATAAATGGAATAATGAACATGAAAAAGGTTCTTAATTAAATATAAATTAACTCTAGTTTATTATTCAGGAGGTTAAAGAACGGTCGAGTCAGGACAAGACGCAAGGTAAGGGAATTTCTTAACCCAACTTCCATTCTTTGGGTTAATCTCCTACTTTCAAATTATGTCATGATATTATTATGTCCTATATTGTATTTGTACATTATTTATGTGTAATTATAGTGAATAAACATTATAGATGTACTTTATTTAAAAAATCATCTTTTTAAGGACTTCGTCTCAATCCCCTTTCATTGAGGCATATTTGGTTTTATACACAACTTTCTTTTAAACAGTGTATAAACCCCTTTGACTTTTACGTTTATTCAAAAGGAATCTTTTTTATACGAAGCGTTTTACTAAACGACAAAAGGTAATGTTTTTCTTTCCGTACTTATGCGGCGACAATGACTTCTCCGCCGCCGTGACCATTATTTGAGATTCGGCTTCCTCTACAAGCCATCATTTTTTTAATGAAAAATAAATACAAAGTTTTAACTTTCTTTTATTTTGGTATTGAAAATGGTTTTGAAAGCATTTTTATTATATCAATGTGTTGTATTTATATCTTGTGATTGAAATGTGGAAATGTTATGTTTCCTTTATGCATGTTTTATATGATACGATTATGTTATGTTTATGATATGTTTAAACCTATTCATATGAGGAATGCATTGGACTTAATAAGTGACGGGTGGAGCCCGCTATAGCTCCTCGATGCATCGACAGGTCTCATGAGACAAACTAGTGTCTTGGCATGAGGCCTTGACAAAATTTTATTTGTGGTCTTGGCACGAGGCCTTGGCTACGTGGTTATGATAGTCTGGAATTATGCATTCCATCATTATGAAAATGGTTATTGATGTTGCATGGGATTATTCGATTAGTAGAATATCCATGTGAGTAAGTAAATGGAATTATCTCATTTTATTTTTGCCATATTATGCTAAAGTTAAAGTTTAAAAAGGCTTTTGTTTTGGTTATACATTGCCTTAAATGTTAATGATTATTTATGAAAGCTTCCGCAATATTGTTATCCTTACTGAGCATCTGAGCTCACCCCTTTCAATGTTTTAATATTTTCCAGGATGTGAAGAAGTATTTTATGAATGACCTGCAGGGATAGTCAGAATAGGATATGAGTGTGGACTATGGATACTTTGTTATTGTAGTTTTTCACTTTATGATGTAATGTAATGTTTATGAATGTATCTAGTGATTCCAAGGCTACTAAACTAATCGGTCTTTCGAGACTTGATCTTTTGTGATCATGCCAATGTTACGAAGTAACGCACCGGCTCTGGGTAGCTGGGGTCAGGGCGTTACAATTTAAAAGTGTCCATGAATGAGATAATATTACCTACATGGGTTATAAATGAATAAATTGAAACCAGTGTTAATTTTTGGGGTTGTGTGGACACATATAAAGTTTTTTGTTTTGAAACACCAGAATACATTACCCATTGTGAATCTAATAACGAGTATGAAAAAATGAGTTTTTATTCATATTAGAAAAGGTATGGTTCCCATTCCCATAAGTGTTTCAATTCTTACAATGTATTAAGTGGATGTTCCTTAAGGAATATGAATGGATTAAAAACGGGAAACCAAGATTCATTTAAAGAAGTAGTATATTCCACTAAAGAAAATATTTCAAGGACTAGTAAAAGAGGACTTATATATTGAATGTAGATCAAGATAAAGTTCTAAAATACAGAAGAAACAATAACCACTTATAATGAATGAAATAAAATCTAGAGGAAAAAATAAAAGGAAACACCAGCAATGTAGAAAGAAAAAAAAATCATCTTATGTTGTAAAGAAAGAAAAGGAATCCAACAAAGAAGTCTAAGAAGGAACTCATAGAAATCTAGGAGGTGAGAAAAAATAATACACAAGTGTTGTTCCAAAAACCACTAAAATGAATGAAATAAATAATTACTGAAGTGTTTTAAATAGTGGAAAAATTGATTGAATACTTGTAATGGACAAAAGGGAAAAAACTACACAAATGGGATTCAATCATTGTATAGGAGCCCAAGATAGTTATTATGAAACTTACATTGGAGTATGATTTAGAAAAACAATATGTGGATGAAGTGATGAAATTCCAATCCCATGATCTTTAAATTAGAAAATGAGAGGTGGAAATTGAAGCATTGATTCATATTGGACTATCATATTCCTATACATTAGGGAATTCATGTTATGTCTCCCCCTATAAAATTTATTTCTTCTATATATTTTTAAAAGGGTGAAAAATTAAGTTGGAGATATGATCTATTAGGTGTTTTTTCTAGAAATGATCATGTTAACATGCTAAAAAAAGACTTGATAAATCCCCAAAAAATGTTATCAATACACTATAGAAGAATACCAACTCGAATGAAACAACATGAATTTGTTTTTATCTAAAAAATTATATGGTGTTTGGTATAACCCGATTAATATTATGACCAGAAAATCTGCACAGATTGAAGATATATTTCCATAATAAGAACCAATAATTTGAGAAACAACTTATTTGTTTTAAGATGTCAAAAAATTAGGGGGAGTAGTGATCAAAATTCAATGGTTAATAAAAATTATATGAATATTTATAAATCTTCTAAAGAACTAAAAGGAATGGTGTAAAAGTAGTATCATTTTCTTAATATTTTATTTGGATTAAATTTCTCCATAAACTAGTATGATCCAAAAATAATTTTTATGTATATTTACACTAATGGATTGGGGAGAAAGTCTAATAGAGATCATATATTGTGTACTAAGAAATGAAAATCCTAAGATGATATGGGTTTTCATTATAATTTATTTTTGACATGGATAAATTTTAAGAAATCATAAATCACTATTTCTTCCTACCCCAATCCCAATATTAGTATTCGTAGAGGAATTTATGATGACCCAAATTCTTAGTGAGAGTCTCATGCAATGGATTTTTAATAAGTACTTCTCTAATGGAGATTGTAATATGATATTACTATGGATGTAATGTACCTGGTTTGTGAGTGGGTCATTTTTTAAGTAATTTTGAACTTCTAAGCTTTGATGGATGTCAACACTAGAGGTAAGAAATAAAACCTTTGATATTGAAAATAGATCTATTTTGAAATACATGTCATATAGGTCATTTTTATAACATGTAGTAGGTAATTAAGGCTTATGGGTCCAACTTGATTAAAACGTGATGGGTAATAGAGTTACATGTCATGAACCCAATACGTCATGTGTATAATTTACACAAAGTTCATGTTTAGAGAATAACTCTTTTAAAATAGCTAGGGGATTGACCCCCTCTTTTCAATTAATTTCTTATATAGAGAGGAGGTTCTTGGAGGATTCATGACTCTCCCCCTCTTCCCTAGGGATCTCGATGTCTTCACGTACCGAGCTCTAATATTCCATCCGTTGGTGGATGGGGATTATTTTAGGTAAGGCCTTCGATCTGATAGCCTATTTTCTTCTTTTCTCTCTCCATATTGTTCAATAAATCCATGAGATTCATTTTACCCAATTTTCAGGGAGTTCATTTAAAATTCTAATATATCTCATTTCGGCTCAAGTTAGAGACTGATATCATACAAGAATATTTCTACTATTATTAGGAAGGTGGTTTATATCCTTATCCTATATTTTTATAGTGTTTTGGGGGTACATTCCATATAATTTGATGAGTGTTTTCTGATATTGGACTTAATTAAATGATATTTGTCTCTTAATTAATTATATGTTATTGAGGGATTCCATTTGGAATGCCCTAACCTTGATTATGAGACTAATCTAGAAAAGGGTCTTGTGACCACTTTGGTAGGATGGGTCTAGAGTTATTTCAATTAATTTTATTTTCACTAAATCACTTGGTTCCATGGAGATGTTATAGACTCAAACAGAGGATTAAGGTGAAGTTGGTCACATGGAATGTGGAGATGTGGTTTGTCAGGATGAGATTTTTCCAGGACACTTAGGGTGATGCTGATCACAAAATTTAGTGACATGGTCCTTAAAGTGTGGAGATAAGGTATTCAAGATGAGGGAATGGACCATGTGATATGGGGTTGACCATCGAGACGAGTAACAAGATTGAAGGGGAAAAACTATTGGGATGATGTGTATTAAGTATTTTTGGGTGATTTATACTCACTATTTGTTGGAATATGAATTGTTCATGTTATTTTCACCGAAGTAGGACTCAAATCATGGTGGTATTGACCAATAATGTTGGTTGAAACCCCCATAGACTATGTGGATTAGGTGATGGTGTTGGACACTAGTGTTTTTTAAGAGTTCTTACTATATAAAGCCATGTGGATGGTGATGGACCATCGTTTAATGGTGATGATACCATTAGTTAAAGGATAAGACTCACTGTATTGCTTAAGGCCATTTGGCCATGTTATTTGTAGGAGAAAAAACACTAACCCTCTGGAATTCGGGCATCCAGCCAATGAGGATTACATGTTTGAGGTCATATATCAATATGCCTCTAGAAGACAAGATGAGTGCTAGTTGGGACATTTTAGTTAGGGTCTGAGGGATCAGAGATTTATTATTTTGGCATACTGCTTGTACATGAGGTACTCAGTTTTATAATATGAAGTTCTGAGAGACATGATTATTGGTGAAAATTGAGGGTTCACCTATTTTTAATTTCATTAGAGGGAATCCTTGAAATCATTTCCATGGATCCTCACAACTGTGGTAATATATATATAGAATGATTCTATATTCCATATATATAACTGGGTGCACATGTTCATAAGTTACTGGTGATGGTTGAAGCAGGTGATTGCCTCCATATGGCTATTGAGAACAAGGTAAGTTGGTATTTATTTGTTTTTTAGGTGACACCTTTTTATTTAATATTTAGATTTAGCTGAATTTTCCTAGATGTAAGACCAGGGAACGATGGTGGTGGCCTATTGAGATTTATTCTTAGAACAAATATAGGGCCTTTAAGAAACTTATAGTATTTATGTCTATGTGATCAGGTAAGGGACCGAACTCATGAGATGGACCTTAGTGGTCAAGTTAGACCTTTTTTCATGGGATGGATGGAAGGGGACCTTGATGGTTCCTACATCAACTATAGTTTAATTTTGAGTTTACATTCAGTCAACATGTATTTATTATATGTATATAATGATGGTCATATGAAGGGGACCATTATTTCTTATTTATACATTTAAATTTTTACGTCATGGTATCTTTAAATGGTGTGTTATGGTATTTGGACTTTTAGCTAGTTTTCTTGTTATTATACTATTCCTTTTTCAGTATGCTTCCTCTAGTTATATATAGATTCTTCCACTATGTTATGTTCATTCTACCACTATGATATATATATATATAATAATTATTATCACCACTTGAGGATATTTTCTATCCACAAGCACCACTTTAAACCATCCCTTCTTGTTGATAGTCTTTGGCATTCAATGAGGTGTGCGTAATGACTATTAGTCGACCATTCAAGAAATCTATGAAAAGTGGGATCTGGGCCGGGGTTCTACAAGTGGTATTAAATGAGTTTTATTATTTGGGATTGGGTGGAAGTGTTAACCTAGATAATAAGGGTATCAAAATATTTACCTTTCTTTTTTGATTCATACTATTTGTTCTATAATATATTAGAGACTAGGGTGTAGTTGGAACTAGGAACAGAGCTTGTGTATTAGTGCTTGTAGCCCCATGTATGGGGGATAAAACAATTTTCTGTGGGTGATAAATTTATTTTATTCTTTTTTATTTATTCTTGATATGATTTTCACCCCAAGTGGTGCACATTGATGTGATGGTTATTTACTGTATGGATTTTGTACCTTAGAGAAGAATTGAGTGGGAGGTTTATTTATGCATCATTATAGGCACTTCGTCCCCAATGATGTATGTTAGATTGTAATTTTACTTGGTCACCTGGATTTCTCTGAGTGTGGTTGGGTTGTTTAACGTTTCAATAATGTAATATATACAGTGTTTTCTTACTTAGGCTCTCTTTGGTGGCATTCTACTCAGCTATCCTAGGTAAGTGGTTCCAATAAAAACTGTGTGTAATTCTATTTATATGAAGGTGATATATAGTCCTGACTATGATAGGGTCCGAAAGGGATGATGATAGGTGATGAGTTTCTGATGTTTCAACAAAGAAGATAAATAGAGTTTTACTGTATAACCTCATTGGTGAAATTATACTCAGATACCCTAGATTGATACATGATGCTCGACTCTTATGGGGGTAAGATGGGGGGACACAAGGATGAATTAATCATGGTTCTTCACACAATTATTGGGTGTTAATGGTATATTAAGATAAAATATATTTGATACTTGTCCCTGACATGGGTAGGTAAGGGTACATGAGGAAGGATGTTATGAGACAAGGTGTGATAGGGGAGAGTAAGGGTGGTGAGATGCACCGCCTGTTATATGGTTCCTTATCTATGATATATATATTGTTATGGTTGTTTCACCATTTTATCTGTATTTAGTAGGACTCCTCTTATATGGCCTCCAATAGATTATCACAAGGGCAGTGATATGGTGTCACTTGAACATGCATGGGATGAGGCCCTAGATGGTCAGGATGATGCCTATAAGGCCATAGTGATCATAAACTGCATGTACATGCATATGTACTAGCTTAGGAATTAGAAGAACAACCAAATGATATGTTAGATTTTGGTACATGGCTTGATGAGAAGCCTATAGTGAGCCTAGTTTGGGTTATTCATGGAATTGATATGGGAGATCATGGTGCTGATCCATTGATGACATACTTTACTCGTGAGTTTTATTCATTGCACCTACTAATATTTCAATGAGATGGAGGTCTATAGGCCACTGAGAAAAAAGAACAATTTAGTTTAGATCATATTTGACTAGCTCGAGATACCCCTAGTCTATAGGTGAATCTGGCTATATACAGGCTCAAGGAACTCGTAAAACACTGGTGGGATGTACATTTACTTGTTAGAAGACACGAGGGAATGTCTTGGAATGATTTCTAGGTGATATTCTTCAATAACTTTATTCTAGAGACACTAAGGGTAGACAGAGCTAGTGACTTAATGAATATTCAATATGGGGGCACACCCATCATCGACTATGTAGTATCTTCAATAACATATCTTGATTCTCACATTATGTGATGGGAGACGACATCACCAGGGTGCAAAGTATTGAATATGGATTGTGGAATTCCATCAAAGTAAATGTGAATATCTTCATACTAACATCCTTTTCAGACGTAGCCAACCATGGGTTTATAGATGATGGGAACCTGAAAGATTGGTAGTATTTGATCTAGATGATAGTATCAAGTGATTTCAGTGGTGATTCTTTAGGTACATGGAATTGAGGTAATGAGGAAACTAGATAGGGTAGTTAAGGTAATAGATTTAGTAAAACCACCATGTAGTGGTCATTTTTTACCATGCTTCCAATGTATAAATCCAAAACATGTCCAGAATCAGTGTTAGTGGCCACCAAATGAGTGAATGGAATGTAGCCAGGTCGAGCATCTTGAAAGGTTCTGTAGGAATATTTCTCGAATAGCTCAGAGTTCGGGACTAGGTTAAAAATAGGGATATGAGATATTACTGAAATCAGAACCAAGAGCTAGTATCTAGGATTCGGCTGTACAGAGAGGGCATGATAGAGACAGTGAGACCTAGTAGTGTGGTCAGTTCCTGGTAGCTCGTAAAGCTCTATAGGGAGGATATGACCATTGTATAGGGGCTTCAAGCTAGGTTCATGCAATTGATATACTAGGTATAGTTGAGGCAGGGAAGATGACTATAGTTTTAGGTATTCCATGAGAGTTATTGGGTTACTTTTGTTTGGGATTTATCCAGTTTTAGTGCATGCATTGATTTTTATTTTATTTTAGGCTAACTAGGTGTTGGTTAGTAGGTAGTCATCAATTATGGAGCACATTATATATATATATATAAGGTTAATGGAACATATATCGTTTATGGGCATCTATGTTGTGTAGGTTTTACTTGATGTGAGTTTGAATCTGGGAATCAATGTAGTGAGGATTATGTTGGAGGTGCGTGGCACCAGAACATCTTATGAGCACTTATTTATGTGTGGTTACATTTGAATATCAGATGAGGTATGTGAAATCATGTGTGTCATGTGTAACATGGGAATGAGGTATAATTGTAATGAGATTGGAGAATTGATGGGTTTCACATTTGATAGGGCCATGAATTGATCACCTGATGAGGTGGAAAAGTGATGGTGCATCATAGGAGGATCTTTGAGTCTTGGGATGGTTGATGTACAATCAAAATGTTTGCTTCTAATCAAGATGCGATAAGATGGAAATTTAATAATGTGGGGAGTGACTTAAGGGATTCGAACTATGACTAATCGGGGTAGACCATGTTGATTTTGATGATATGGGTATGTTCAATACCATATATAGGTCATGATTTTTATCTTGGGGATGAGCTATGTTAATATGTGGATATTTTCACATCGTTGGTTTTTGAGTGGGTCTTTTTTATTGGTAATTTTAACCTTTTATGTTTTGATGAATGTTCTGATGGTTCAGTTGAACACCTGAGGAAGGACAGATGACCTGGGTTATTGAAAATAGTTCTAGTTAAAAAAACCTCCTATGTAATTCATTTTCACGATGTTCAATAGGGTTTAAATTCTCAGGGGTCTAACCCAAGGAATACATGATTTCTAACAGTTTTACATGTCATGAACCCAATAGATGACGTGTATTGTAACACCCCGAGCTTCCATTATACGCTTCTCATTCAATAATGCAATAGCTTGCATTGTACGCAACTTCGAGTTCTAAAACACAACGATTAATCAAAGTAGCAGTTATGAATAGTAATAACCACTTTTTAAAATTATAGAAATTTTATATTTCAAAATGGACTTCATTTTTGGATTCAGAATATCGAAATTAGCCTATGTTGAATTTTTGGTATTTTTCTGAGAACTTCTAATTTTTTATGAATAGTGAAAAATGCTTAAAAACAACTTTTTTAATCAAAATAATTTATAGTGATAAATTATATTATTTAGTGGTTTTAAAGTATAATTAGAATATATTTTTACCATTTTATACAATGGTGGTCATTATAATTAATTTAATATTGAAATTGGACATAAACAGTTGCCAATCTTTTGATATAAATTGTTTCTTAAAAACACGCTATTTGTTGTGACAACGGGAATTAATTATATAATTAATTAATGCAACTTATATGTTTGGAATTTTGTAAAATAGATATCATTTTTGAATTCGGAATATCAATCATAGCTTAGGGTGAAATTTTGGCATTGTTCTGAAAAACATCAATTTTTGATGAATAGTGAAACCACTAAGTGGTAGTTAAATAACTGATTTTTCGTTTAAATGAAATATTACCACTTCTGTGATTTGATTTTCAAAAATCCGACATACATAGTTGTCATTAAGAAGTAAAATGTGGTTCAATGTGATCAAAATAATTTTTTGGTGAATAGTAACTTTTAAGTTCTTAATCGCGATTAGAGGTAATTAGTGTAGTTTAAGGTAAAAATAATGTTTTAATAATATGATATGAGCTTGAAACTTGTCCTACTCCTATTGGATGAGTCATGGACGACCAAGACAACCCATGGGTCAACTTTGGGACCCCATGGAGCCACTTTGGTTGGAAAATGACATTAATATATATTTATTTAATGTTAAAATTAAATTGACACAAACATGAGTTGTTTTAATAAAACAGTTTTTAAGTGGGGTTACACAAGTCCAAATTTTGATTATAAATATTCATGAGAAATCTAAAAAGATTTCCTACATCATAGTATTTTTTTTATAATTTTTAGACATTAAATAAATTAAATTATTTATGACATCATGATGATGCAGTGATGACCTCATTATTTAACGATTTAAATAAAATGGGAAGATAATGCAAAATCCAAGGCTTACACTTGTCCAAAGCCTATTGGATGAGGATATTTCGAACCCTTATCACCTTATCCTAGAATTATATAAGTGTGGGACCTCTAAAATCCGAAAATCATATTATAATAAAGTGACTTTTCTTTACTTTCCAAGAGTGCCCCTCCTCTCCACTTATAAAAGGCCCCCACCTCTCCCACCTCATTTACACATTCAAGCCATTTGGATCGGCCAACCTCTGCCCAAATACTCTCCCAACTTCCCCCTCTTACTCCTAGAAGCCTCACTTTGGGCAGAACTCTTCCCAAGGAAGCCTTTGTCTCAAATCGAAAAGAGTTACCCGATTTTGAGGTAATGTCTTCTCTAATGTTGTTTTGTTTTATTTTTCTTCTCCAACCCCTTAAAATCTTATCATTCCTTTCTTTTGTAACAAAACCAGTATCTAAAATATACTAGGATGTTGTTATGATAAGGATTTGGTTTACACTTACACACACCTCCATCTAATGGTTAAAGAACATACTGTTTCTGTGGGTGGCGAAATACTGCCTCACGAAACGATGATTGTTCAAATTATTTTAACACCTATAATCGTGGCCATTTTGATGACACTATTTTCATATATGATATATATATTATGTTTATGTTTTCCTTATGCTTCTGTATTTTTCATTTATGTCATACTTTATGATTTCCATTATGGGTAAACGTGATAATTTCATTTTAGGAAGTGCGGACTACCGCCCCCTCAAAGTGATGTGAATCGTTAATGCCATATGTGGGATGTATAAAGGATGGAGTAAATGATATTATATATGATATTATAATGGAACTATATTATACCTTTATATAATTATGATTTCATTCCATTAAATATGAAATAGAAATGAAAGTAGCGCTCATGCGTACGTAAGGCTTACCGTCTCCATGAACGGTGCATTTCATTTCTTACCACTAAATGTTACGTAATATTATGAATGAATGTATATACTGGATATATATGATATATATTACATCTAAATCATGAATATAATTCTGGAGATAATGGATATTCTACCACATAAACAACTTGTAATTATAAGAAGTTTATTGTTGACTCAAGTACCAAAGTTCGACAAAACGACCGTTATTAACTTAAATAATTACATAATGTTCATAACATGGTAATAAGTGATATAAAAGGAATAATGAACATGAAAAAGGTTCTTAAGTAAATAGAAATTAACTCTAGTTTATTATTCATGAGGTTAAAGAACGGTCGAGTCAGGACAAGACGCAAGGTAAGGGAATTTCTTAACCCAACTTCCATTCTTTGGGTTAATCTCCTACTTTCAAATTATGTCATGATATTATTATGTCCTATTTTGTATTTTTACTTTCTTTATGTGTACCTATAGTGAATAGACATAATAGATTTATTTTATTTTAAAAAATGATCTTTTTAAGGACTTCGTCTCAATCCCCTTTCATTGAGGCATATTTTGTTTTATACACAAATTTCTTTTATACGGTGTATAAACCCCTTTGACATTTATGTTTATTCAAAAGGAATCTTTTTTATACGAAGCGTTTTACTAAACGACAAAAAGGGAATGTTTTTCTTTCCGTACTTATGCGGCGACAACGACTTCTCCGCCACCGTGACCATTATTTGAGTTTTGGCTTCCTCTACAAGCCATCATTTTTTTAATGAAAAATAAATACAAAGTTTTAACTTTATTTTATTTTGGTATTAAAAATGGTTTTGAAAGCATTTTTATTATATCAATGTGTTGTATTGATATCTTGTGATTGAAATGTGGAAATGTTATGTTTTCTTTTATGCATGTTTTATGTGATACGATTATGTTATGGTTTATGATATGTTTAAACCTATTCATATGAGGAATGCATTGGACTTAATAAGTGATGGGTGGAGCCCGCTATAGCTCCTCGATGCATCGGCAGGTCTCATGAGACAAACTAGTGTCTTGGCACGAGACCTTGACAAAATCTAATTTGTGGTCTTGGCACGAGGCCTTGGCTACGTGGTTATGATAGTCTGGCATTATGCATTCCATCATTATGAAAATGGTTATTGATATTGCATGTGATTATTCGACCAGTAGAATATCCATGTGAATAAGTAAATGTCATTATCTCATTTTACTTTTTCCATATTATGTTGAAGTTCATGTTTAAAAGGCTTTTGTTTTAGTTATACATTTCCTTAAATGTTAATGTTTATTTATGAAATCTTCTGCATTATTGTTATCCTTACTGAGCATCGGAGCTCACCCCTTTCAATGTTTTAATATTTTCCAGGATGTGAAGAAGTATTTTATGAATGACCTGCAGGGATAGTCAGAAGAGGATATGAGTGTGGACTATTGAGACTTTGTTATTGTAGTTTTTCACTATATGATGTAATGTAACGTTTACGAATGTATCTAGTGTTTCCAAGGCTACTAAACTAATCGGTCTTTCGAGACTTGATCTTTTGTGATCATGCCAATGTTACGAAGTAACGCACCGACTCTGGGTAGCTGGGGTCGGGGCGTTACAGTTGGTATCAGAGGAAGTTTAGTACTAACCTTGGAAGCTAGATTTAGACAAACTCTGATTAGAGCACGTAGACCTAAGATGAACTTTGAGGATTAGTATAGAAGAACTTCCGGAAAATTTTGGTATTGTAGAGATTTTGTGAGTTTTCCAAGCAATACATCCCTGTCTGGATATGAGCAGGTAGAGGCGGCTCTGGCACAGATGTACCTAGGGGTAAAACCCGAAAACACCGCTTTGAGCTAGACTCGAACGGGAACTGGTGCACGAAAACGGGCCTTGCTGCACTCTTGGTTACGACACTCCTGGGGGATATGCTTAGGATAATTCCTATTTTCTTTACAAACCACTATGAAGGGTTACGAGTATATACTTCCTCAAAGAAAACATTTTTATGATTATGGATTATATCCATAAATAGTTCAATTTATTTTAAGTATTTTATAAGTATGGAATTATGTATTTTGATTCGTAAACTAATATAGTTTATGCCATTGTATAGAAATGGCGCCTAGTGGAAGGAATGGAAACCGTATCAATGCACGCACTCCATGTAGGGATTGCCCTCCTGCTCAAGATGATTATTGTGGATCTGGAGATACAACTGGTTCTGATCAGCTAATCACCATACTAGGAAAACTCACTCAGGTTATGAATAATAACCTTACTCGTATGGAGCACCCTGATCCGCAATGTGGAGGACCAATGTTAGACCGCTTCATGAGGAAAAAACCACCAACCTTCAATGGGAGTACAAATCCTATAGTAGCTGAGCAATGGATAAATTCCTTAGAGAAAATATTCCATGCCTTGGGGAGTAGTGAAAGGGAGAAGGTTGTCATGGCAGTTTACCGCCTCACTGGAGATGCCGATCAGTGGTGGTCACTGATTCAAAACACAAAGGAAGATGATGACGTATCGAATATGGAATGGAGGGAGTTCAAAGTGCTTTTCTTAGAAAAATACTTTCCTCGTGACCATCGAGCAGATATGGAAAGGCAATTTCTGAGTCTGAGGCAGAAGGAGGATGAGAATGTCGCAAAGTATGAGGCTAACTTTACAAGGTTAGCGAGGCATGCTGCCGATTATATACGTAACCCAAGGAGTAAGATTGATCGTTTCTTTGATGGGTTAAAACCATTTCTCCGTCGAGCTTTAGTATCAAAATAATTCTCATCATACGAAGATATTGTCTCATGTGCTATCAAGACAGAAAAGGAATTCTCTAAGTCTTATGACAACAAAGTAAAGCAAGAGAAGAAGAGAACGGTGGAACAAGAGACAGATAAAGGGAAAAAGGAAAAGGATTTTCCATTATGTGATAATTGTGGGAAGAATCACCCTGGTACTTGCCTAAAAGGAATGGGAGTTTGTTATAAATGTGGAGAAAAGGGTCACCAGGCTCGTGATTGCAAGGGAAAGAAAGAGGCTATCAAAGTTGAATGCTACAATTGTAGAGAAATGGGGCATTATGCAAATGAATGTCCTAAGCGTCAGGGAAACTTACCTCAGAAAAGGCCAAGGGATCAAGGACAATCTTATGCTGTTACTACAGTTGAAGCAGAATAACTAATGTAATGGTGCTTTTGGACTCATGGATTATATTCTGGTTATTAGAATAATGTGATATATATATAAGGATTGTACTATAGTACTTGTTGATTTCAGTAAGGTTTTAATATGATGAAGGTAATTATATTTTTAGTATGTGATAATAAGAGAAACTTTACTTTGTTTGGGGAATCTGATAAATTGATTTTGGAATTAAGAGACCTTTTAGAGAAAGTCTGGACAGAGGTATTTTGGATAACTATAAAGGTTGGAGTGGATTAAGTTGATCTTTGGATAGTATTGTTTAAGGTTAAAAAATTTATGAATATTATTTTTGGAATATTATGATACTATAGTTTTAGGAAAAGGACAACCTGCAGGGTGGGGCATAACCCGTCGTGTCGGACAAAGCTGCAGGAATCGAACCCACAACCATAGTGCGATAGGCCCTTATTTCCTACCACTAGCCTACATGAAGTCCCTGGTTATTACAAAATAATTTTACTAATCTAAATGGTATGTGTTAATATTTGGAAACTTATACAATTAGGATAAGTATAATATTTTTGAGTTCTATTATCATTTTGAGTGAAAGATGAGTTGAAGGTTGAAACTCTAATTGTCAAGCATAAATATATATATACCTATCTCTTATTCAATGAATAAATTAATTCTTAAACTTTAGTAAAGGGATATTAAAAAAAATGTGTTATCCTAATACCTTATGTTTTGTTGAACTGAAGATATTTTAAATCAACATAGATTGAAGGCTTTGAGGCCCTCAATTTGACAGTTGATTGTGATTGGTGACCTCAATCACTCCCTACAAATATTTACGTTTTTCCTCCAATTATATGTCTCTAATTGCCACCAATGTTCTCCTTATCGAGATCATAATTTGGTGGTGACTTTCTTATTTCCATTTCCCTCTTATTAAGGCTAAATTTTATTAATCTTATTTCCGATGTGGGTTTTCCACAAAGGTATTTTCTCTTTTCAACCTTTTATTTTCAAAGAAAAAAATTTCAAATTGCGAGGACACAATTTATTGAAGGAGGGGAGAATGTAACACCCCGAGCTTCCATTATACGCTTCTCATTCAATAATGCAATAGCATGCATTGTACGCAACTTCAAGTTCTAAAACACAACGATTAATCAAAGTAGCCATTATGAATAGTAATAACCACTTTTTAAAATTATAGAAATTTTATATTTCAAAATGGACTTCATTTTTGGATTCAGAATATCGAAATTAGCCTATGTTGAATTTTTGGTATTTTTCTGTGAACTTCTAATTTTTTATGAATAGTGAAAAATGCTTAAAAACAACTTTTTTAATCAAAATAATTTTTAGTGATAAATTATACTATTTAGTGGTTTTAAAGTATAATTATAATATATTTTTACCATTTTATCCAATGGTGGTCATTAGAATTAATTTAATATTGAAATTGGACATAAACAATTGCCAATCTTTTGATATAAATTGTTTCTTAAAAACACGCTATTTGTTGTGACAGCGGGAATTAATTATAAAATTAATTAATGCAACTTATATGTTTGGAATTTTGTAAAATAGTCATCATTTTTGAATTCGGAATATCAATTATAGCTTAGGGTGAAATTTTGGCATTGTTCTGAAAAACTTCAATTTTTGATGAATAGTGAAACCACTAAGTGGTAGTTAAATAACTGATTTTTCGTTTAAATGAAATATTACCACTTCTGTGATTTGATTTTCAAAAATCTGACATACATGGTTGTCAATAAGAAGTAAAATGTGGTTCAATGAGATCAAAATAATTTTTTGGTGAATAGTAACTTTTAAGTTCTTAATCGCGATTAGAGGTAATTAGTGTAGTTTAAGGTAAAAATAATGTTTTAATAATATGAGATGAGCTTGACACTTGTCCTACTCCTATTGGATGAGTCATGTCCGACCAAGACAACCCATGGGTCAACTTTGGGACCCCATGGAGCCACTTTGGTTGGAAAATGACATTAATATATATTTATTTAATGTTAAAATTAAATTGACACAAACATGAGTTGTTTTACTAAAATAGTTTTTAAGTGGGGTTACACAAGTCCAAATTTTGATTATAAATATTCATGAGAAATATAAAAAGATTTCCTACATCATAGTATTTTTTTTAGAATTTTTAGACATTAAATAAATTAAATTATTTATGACATCATGATGATGCAGCGATGACCTCATTATATAACGATTTAAATAAAATGAGAAGATAATGAAAAATAGAAGGCTTACACTTTTCCAAAGCCTATTGGATGAGGATATTTCGAACCCTTATCACCTTAGCCTCTAATTATATAAGTGTGGGACCTCTAAAATCAGAAACTCATTTTATAATAAAGTGACTTTTCTTTACTTTCCAAGAGTGCCCCTCCTCTTCACTTATAAAAGTCCCCCACCTCTCCCACCTCATTTACACTTTCAAGCCATTTGGCTCGGCCAAAATCTGCCCAAATACTCTCCCAACTTCCCCCTCTTACTCCTAGGAGCCTCAATTTGGGCAGAACTCTTCCCAAGGAAGCCTTTGTCTCAAATCGAAAAGAGTTACCCGATTTTGAGGTAATGTCTTCTCTAATGTTGTTTTGTTTTATTTTTCTTCTCCAACCCCTTAAACTCTTTTCATTCCTTTCTTTTGTAACAACACCAGTATCTAAAATATACTAGTATGTTTTTATGATAAGGATTTGGTTTACACTTACACACAACTCCGTCTAATGGTTAAAGAACATATTGTTTCTGTGGGTGGCGAAATACTGCCTCACGAAACGATGATTGTTCAAATTCTTTTAACACCTATAATGGTGGCCATTTTTATGACACTATTTTCATATATGATATATATATTATGTTTATGTTTTCCTTATGCTTCTGTATTTCTCATTTATGGCATACTTTATGATTTCCATTATGGGTAAACGCGATAATTTCGTTTTAGGAAGTGCGGACTACCGCCCCCTCAAAGTGATGTGAATCGTTAATGCCATATGTGGGATGTATAAAGGATGGAGTAAATGATATTATATATGATATTATACTGGAACTATATTATACCTTTATATAATTATGATTTCATTCCATTAAATATGAAATAGAAATGAAAGTAGCGTTCATGCGTACGTACGGCTTACCGTCTCCATGAACGGTGCATTTCATTTCTTACCACTAAATGTTACGTAATATTATGAATGAATGTATATACTGGATATATATGATATATATGACATCTAAATCATGAATATAATTCTGGAGATAATGGATATTCTACCACATAAACAACTTGTAATTATAAGAAGTTTATTGTTGACTCAAGTACCAAAGTTCGACAAAACGACCGTTATTAACTTAAATAATTACATAATGTTCATAACATGGTAATAAGTGATATAAAAGGAATAATGAACATGAAAAATGTTCTTAAGTAAATAGAAATTATCTCTAGTTTATTATTCAGGAGGTTAAAGAACGGTCGAGTCAGGACAAGACGCAAGGTAAGGGAATTTCTTAACCCAACTTCCATTCTTTGGGTTAATCTCCTACTTTCAAATTATGTAATGATATTATTATGTCCTATTTTGTATTTTTACTTTCTTTATGTGTACCTATATTGAATAGACATAATAGATTTATTTTATTTTAAAAAATGATCTTTTTAAGGACTTCCTCTCAACCCCCTTTCATTGAGGCATATTTTGTTTTATACACAAATTTCTTTTATACGGTGTATAAACCCCTTTGACTTTTATGTTTATTCAAAAGGAATCTTTTTTATACGAAGCGTTTTACTAAACGACAAAAAGGGAATGTTTTTCTTTCCGTACTTATGCGGCGACAACGACTTCTCCGCCGCCGTGACCATTATTTGAGTTTCGACTTCCTCTACAAGCCATCATTTTTTTAATGAAAAATAAATACAACGTTTTAACTTTCTTTTATTTTGGTATTGAAAATGGTTTTGAAAGCATTTTTATTATATCAATGTGTTGTATTGATATCTTGTGATTGAAATGTGGAAATGTTATGTTTTCTTTTATGCATGTTTTATGTGATACGATTATGTTATGGTTTATATGTTTAAACCTATTCATATGAGGAATGCATTGGACTTAATAAGTGACGGGTGGAGCCCGCTATAGCTCCTCGATGCATCGGCAGGTCTCATGAGACAAACTAGTGTCTTGTCACGAGGCCTTGACAAAATCTAATTTGTGGTCTTGGCACGAGGCCTTGGCTACGTGGTTATGATAGTCTGGCATTATGCATTCCATCCTTATGAAAGTGGTTATTGATATTGCATGTGATTATTCGACCAGTAGAATATCCATGTGAATAAGTAAATTGCATTATCTCATTTTACTTTTTCCATATTATGTTGAAGTTCATGTTTAAAAGGCTTTTGTTTTAGTTATACATTTCCTTAAATGTTAATGTTTATTTATGAAAGCTTCCGGATTATTGTTATCCTTACTGAGCATCTGAGCTCACCCCTTTCAATGTTTTGATATTTTCTAGGATGTGAAGAAGTATTTTATGAATGACCTGCAGGGATAGTCAGAAGAGGATATGAGTGTGGACTATGGAGACTTTTTTATTGTAGTTTTTCACTTTATGATGTAATGTAACGTTTAAGAATGTATCTAGTGTTTCCAAGGCTACTAAACTAATAGGTCTTTCGAGACTTGATTTTTTGTGATCATGCCAATGTTACGAAGTAATGAACCGACTCTGGGTAGCTGGGGTCAGGGCGTTACATGTATAATTTATATATAATCTATGTTTTAGGTAGAAAGTTTTTTAAAAGAGCGTGGGGGTATCATCCCTTGATTTTCATTTCTTTTCCTCCACACATATAGAGGTTCCCTGAAATCGCACGCTTCTCTCCCTCTTCTATAGGGATCTTGATATCTCCATCATTAGAGCTCTGATATTTTATCTGTTGGTGGATACAAATTCATGTATGTATAGCATTTAATTCCTATATGTTTTTTATTTATTAATCTCACTATATAGTGCACTAAATCAATGTGATACATTCCACTTATTTCAAGGAATTAATTAAAATAATATATTGTTCTCATTTTAGCATGAGTTTTATGTTTATATCTGATGATCTTATGCCCACTTATATGAGGTACGCGGTTTCTAGATTTCTTCTTAATTTCATAGGAGTTTCTATTGTGCATCCCATATATGACTGTGAGTTTTTTTCGAAGAGTGAACCTTGTTAAATTTTGTTTTTTTCTCAATTAATTAAATAGTGTTGAGAGATTCTATTAAGAAACCCCTATTCTTGACTGTGATTCCATTTTAGGTTAGTGTCTTCTGACCACTTGGGAAGGATAGAATATGTGTTGTTAAAATTAATATATTTTTTAAAATTAATTTCTTAATTCTATGAGAATATGATGGGGTTTTCTTGAGGATTTAAGTGACATTGGTTTCCTAGAATGAGGAAATGTGGTTCATCGGGATGGGATTAGCCTAGTATGTATGGGGTGATGTTGTTCACTAGGTTCGGTGATATCTTCTTCAGAGTGTACTGACAAGGTCTTCAAGATGAGGGAATGGCCCATGGGATATGGTGTTGACCATATAGATGAGTGGTATGGTCTTAGGGGAATAAGGTAATGAGATAATGTGGATTAGGTATTGTTTGGGTGATTGATGATCATCGTTAATTGCAAGAATCATCATTGGAGTTATGTTCTCACATACATCACTTAGATCGATTTAGTTTTGACCACTCATGTGGGTAGAGGCCACCTTTGAAAATGAGAATTAAGTGATGATATTGGAAATCAGTGATGTTAGGGGATTTTCACCATAGAATTCCACAAGGATGTTGATGGATCATTATATAATAATGGTAAGACCATAAGTTAGGGGGTGATGATTACCATATTACTTGAGGCCATTGGTCCATGTTATTTGGATGAGAAATATCATTATGCCTTGGTACGTTGGGCTTCAATACGATGAGGATTATTAGTGAGAGAGTAGATATCCATGTGCCTCAAGATGTTAATACGAGATCCAAAAAGGACATGTAATATGGAGTCAGTGAGATCAGGAATTTATTATTTGGGAATGCTGCTTAGATGATAGGTAATCTATTTGATGACATGAGGTGTCAGGAGACTTTATTATTGGTAGAACCTAAGGGTTCACATAGGAATAATTTATTTAGAGTATTACATAGGCATATTTCCATGGATACTCACTACTTTAGTTATATATTCATAGACTGATGATTTATTACAAATATATCAATGGGGAAAGTGTTCAAACACTACTAGAGATGGCCAAAGTGGGTGATCTCTTCCTTATGGTTGTTGAGAATAAAATAATTTTTTTTACTGTTTAGGTGCTTCCATTTTAATTTTATATCTAGATACACTAGAATTATCATAGATATATCACAATAAAAAATTAGTGGTGGCCTAATGTGATTTATTCACACATCCTACATGGGCCCTTCGAGATGCATGTAGGATTTATGTCTCTGTGATCAGGTAAGGGACCAAGTTATGAGTTGTAACTTAGTGTTCAGGTTGGTCTTTTTGAATGGGATGGATGGAAGGGGACTATAGAAGATCCTAAATCAGATGCTGTTTACCAATGAGTTTATTTTCATTCAACCCATTTTTATTATATGTATGCACTGATGGTTACCCATGGGAATCCTTTTTATCTTTTTTCATTATATTACATGATATGGAAAACTATATACAAATTGTAGGTTATTGTATTTTTCCTTTGGTCTAGTTTGTTTATTATTCTTTTTATGATATTTTAGTATGCTTCCATTGATTTTATATTGATTCTTATACTGTTTTAGGGTCTTTATTACACCATTATATATATATATATATATTTAAATATATACAATTATTATTATCTACATATGAGGGTATAGTATCCCTATTATCACCACCTAACACCCTCACTACTAATCAAAAACCTTTGGTAAATGGGGATGGGTGATAAAGGCCTAATAATCAAACAACCCATATAACTGTTTAATGTGTCTTCTAGGTTGGGGTGCTACTTAGGCGTTAGGAATTCAAATAAAAAAATAATTGGTTTTAGATAATTTGGATAATTAGTATGTGGTTGATTCCAAAGGGAAAAAATCCACCGAAACAAGGGAAGATGACGTAATATGATAAATTCGTTCCTATCCCGAAAAGGGGATTTAAATCCCTTGAGGAATCTCTCTTGGATGTTGAAGGAAAAGGGGGAGGTTTTCTTTTTCATAATTTCTTCCCAAACATTAATGATGAAAACTTATTATTGAAAAAAGGATATGAAGACATTCAAAAAGGGGAGTATGATCTTCAAAGAAAAATTCCCATAATTTATGAAAGTGTATGTTCCATTTTTATATAATTTCTAATAATAGGTAGTAGAAATTAATATAAATAAGTGTAGGATATTTTCAAAATAATTAATGGGGGAGTATTTTATAATTCCTAAATTACTGCATTAGATTTTCTGATAATTAGGTTTTGTGGTAGTATAATTTTCCAAAAAAAGGGAATAAATTTTGATGGAAATCCAAAAGATCAAATGAATTATACAAGGATCCTACATCCTCAAGAGAAGTGTTAGTGATATATGTAGAAGTAATCCTAGAGAAAGGATGTTTTTAAAATATACTAACATAGGAAATACCTCACAATGGTTAGTCGGAATAACAAAGATGAAGAATAATTTAGGTGAAACTATGCCTTGGAATATGGATGTGGTAGAGAAGGAGATTCCAAATATGGGAAATCTATAATGAGGAATGCCATAGTGTAAATATTGGTGGAATAATAGAGAACCTAGGTAATATATAAAATACCATACAGTAAAGAAATACATTTTAGTATATATTTCTTTCATAAAATACATAGTGGAGTAACACGGTCAACTGGAGGGTGTCCACCATATATCAATTCATATGGTGAGAGAAACATGGAAAAACATTAATGCCATTCTATAAAGAAGTATCCATGGTTAAGAGTTTGTGCTTCATTGAATAACGTATGCTCAAATTCATCAATGCTCTCAAGGGAGATAGACCATTCCATGGTGATGGGTGTGGTATCCTGAGAATCTAGTAGTGAGCAATGATAAGGAACATTTTGGATATGGTGATAACTATAGTCAAAGTGTTTTATTTGATGACAGAAGTGGAGGATTATATTTCTATATGAGAAGGTTACATGAACAATTTTCCATGGAGATGGTTATGTTGAAGGGCGTGTTAGCCTGAAAATACTAATACAATGCCATTGTGTTTCAATAAAAGTCATGTTGGTGGGAATGTCAAAAGGAGATACACCAAATGTGAAGAATTTGACATAGAAGATGAATAAACCATTATTAATTGGTTTAATAATAAAAATACTCAAATTTAGATCATGATTCAAGTTCAAATCAAAAGAATATTATAGGGTTAATAAAATGGTATTAAATTAATATTTAATTCCATAATGTAAAGTGGATATTTTTTTCCTGAAGCGGTCATATAATGAATGTCATTATAGATATTGTTGAATTTTTTTGGAGGATTTGTGGGTAAATTTTATTTTCTATAAATGTATGAATGGTAGAAAATTGATATGACAAAAATATAAATGTTAAAAATAAAAATCATTAGAAAGATTAATAGATTCTTAACAAAGCACACAGAGTAATATAATTTTTTTTATGTGAATAAAAATGGTTTTCTTAGTGAATACCTGGAAATAAGTTTAATAAGTGATTTTCAACCTTTAATGATCTGGAAAATGTAAAAGATGAATTAATTGTTTTTAAAAAATAAGGATAAAATTAGTTTTAGTGTTATTTTTAGAACAACCACCACCAAAAATACGATTTTTTATTAATCCCAAGCGACCCCATACATAACACCAAAAACATCAAAACAAAACAAAAGCATAACCAAACGCGGACCCCCCTACGGAGGGCGAAAATAATGTAGTCCTAGTGTATCTCCCCTAATCATTTTTAGAACAAAAAGTTTCTAAAAGAGAATCCCACAAAATATTATGAAGGAGGATCCCATGATGATCAATAGATCATCTGAATATATAAAAATATTGAACTCATTAATGTTATGTTGAGGAAGGGACCTTCATGACCCAAATTTTTTTCATGATCCTACCTCAAAGTAATGATAAAAAAGAAAATGTAGATTGTAGTGATCCAACATGAGGTAGTGAGAGGACATGATGACATTGATCCTTATGTTATAGTTAGTTAACCAAAAACCTTATAAAGACGATGATCCAAGAAAAGATGTGTCGTCACCCAAACCCTATGATAAATAGAATATGTTAGTGTATTTTGGTTCATAGAGCATCACCATTTCTACATATTAGAGTACCCCAGTGTGGGTAAACCAAGTAAAAATCACTGTGTCCGATTTATTTTATATATGCACCCTGAGAAGTGAAAAATAATGGAATCTCTAGAACATATGAAAAAAATTAGTGGTTCTCAATATTGAATGTTCAATATCCAATTTGTTTAGTGGGAGGAAGATTATATGTTTTTAAATTTCATAATACTTGAATACCCCAATATGTACCCCCTCTTAGGTTATATCTCACCTAATACCCTAGTGGGACCTAACAAAGAATTTGAAAAACTCAAGAACTCCCTCTTAAGCTATCCAGTGATGATGTTTCCTATTGAAGAAAATCCAATCATTATATATGATAAAACCTCAGATCAAAATCTTAGTGCCATCCCCTCATAAAAAAATCACACATTTAGGGAGAATAATCTCTATTATCCTAGTATGAAATTATTAGATTTTGATTCATAATACACCAATATTAAGATAAACTACCTTGAATTGGTCTTTGAGGTATAGAATAATAGACATTATTTTCAGCATCATGGAATCCATTTTTTCTCCAACATCAACCTGATAAATTATATCCTCATTAATTTGATGCTAACTAGGAATCTAACATGATATAAAACTATTATGAAATAGTATTACACTCAGTTTATGTCTTAAAAGGTGATCAAGGGATAAACACTAGAATATTTTTTTATTGAACACCCTACTCTATATGTGTTTTTTGGACATGGATATCCCTAATAAATTAGTCTTATCAAACCATATTATCTCCCAAAAATGGGGACTATACTATAACTGTACTGCTAGGATCCCAATAAAAATAAGGATGGAGGGCCTATAGCTAAACCATGTCAGTTTGGGGATCATGATTTTCTCCTAATAAAATTCATCCTTAATATTTATTTTTTAGAGGGGTGTACCAAAATAGTGTAAGAATATAATTCCCTTGTGAAAGGATCGGAAATTTCATTATAGATACCAGTTACCTAATTAGACATTAAGAGACTTTCAAAGATATAATCAAGAAAAAAAATGAATATGATTCCATCAAGAAGGAAGATTCATTTATTTTATATAGTCATATATAATGGTTAATAGATTAATTTTAGTTATATAAAATTTTTACTATAATACATTCTCATAGAATAATTAAGTAGAAGCACATGAAAATGCATCCAGTAGCAAGAACTACATAGATAAAGATGAACCGATTATTCATATATCTCTTCATAGGGTAATCTCAGCATTAAAAATAGTTATATGAAATAAATAAATGAATTTAATTCCACATAATATCTAAGTGATACTTTATTATCATTTAATAACACTACAATTGTCTAGAATTATCCAGTTTTGAAGTATATTTAAAATTGGTTTATCCTAAAAGGCCGTGGTTAGAAAGAATATATCCCTTAGTGGGAAGTAATGTTTTCTTGTATGATGGTATGAATTCACAGAAAATTATCTAAAATAAATGATTTATATACCCATATTTATGAATATTAAAGAGGTAGATACTGTAATTATTGTATAGGAATTCCATATTAGAGCCTATGATTATTATCTATTAGTATCAAAGCTCTACCATTAAATAATTTGATTTGTATACTTATAGCCATTAATGATGTAAGACTATATTGAATTCATAATGGAGTTACATTCATTTTATATATATTTCATATTTATTCATCAACCCGATTATTTATTTCATACTATGAAATACTCCTTACCATTCACTGTGAGTGGAATTAATATCATCGATTCATAAGCATCATCCATAATCAGATATTTCATGCTAATTTTTGCTGATACTATCTTTTAAATATGAGATAAGGTTAGCCCGTAAGGGAATTATAAAAAATTATATAATCACCTTGATAATTCCCAATATAATTACTAAATTTAGAGTATCCCCCTTCAATAATAATAGGTAAAGTCCACAATTTTTGATCTTCAATACTGAAGAAGTTATATTAGGAGTACAATATTCTGTCCATCCACTCATCTCCCTTCCATGAACTGAAAAATTGACATATAGATAATTACAATAAAAACATATCCAATACTATTTAGAATATGGTATAGGAATATAATAAATATCATTAGGAGAATCGCTTATATTATTTGTAGGATTATGACACTGTAACCTATTCTACTAGATAAGAAATCCAATTTTCACTTACCTATATGAAAAAAATTCATGTTTACAATTGAAATTAAATTTCATTTGAATTAAATTTCCTTCAATGAAAAATAATTTAATGATAATTAGTCTTATATTTAACATGATGAATTGGAAGGAATGTTTGAAATAATGTTATATATTTTACATAACCTTTACATCCAATTAGAGTGAGTCACATGAACATTTAACAAGATTGTCCACCTTAACTTATTCATAATAGAATAATGAGTATTATCCTTGAGAATTACAGTAATACATGGGAAAATTTCCTTGAGATTTAAAAAAAATTGTATGATCCTTATATTATACAAAAGGTTTAATCCATTTTATTATACTATCTGATTGCAATGAATAAATATAATATTATGCATGTTCTAATTAAATGGTTCAAAATAAATAGTTTTCATAGATTTATGATATTATATTCCAAATTAATTTAAACAAGTTAGAATAAGTCATCATTGTATGTACCAAAAATACACAAAACATGAGTCCTTTTCAATTAATATTAAATTTATTTATATATTCTCCACCCTACAATACATTTAATCTTCTTGGTGTTGTCAATTTATATGAAATGATTTTTTTTCTGAGTTTAAAATCCATATAAGAGTATTAGAGTGTTCTACCTATCCAAAATCCAAAAGTAGGATACAAATATAATATATTTCTTAAAAAATAAATGTTCCTTGATTCCTGTCTCTACAAGGATGAATAATGAATCCCATACTATCAGTTTTCAATCCAATACTAAATTTATTCCTTTTAAATTCTTATTCTGATATGGTGTATTTTCTTTCCATTCATGTTAGATGTTTTGATAACCAAACATTTGGATGGAATCACTTTATAATGTTTCCCTCACGTATGAGTTGTATCAGTATAGAGACCCTGTATGAACTAAATGAGACATGATTCTTATTCTGACATAATATGAAGTGTTTTTAGAGGTCTCAACCTGAGACAATATATAAATTATATCTAATATAATCCCTCATATTTATCATAGAGTTTTCCACCATACTCATTCATGCTCAGTTTTTCACAGTATCCTTGTATTAGGATGGAGAAATTTTCAATTTCCCATTTATATGAGCTAGATCAATTTGAAGACATCATATAAAAACTATACATGGATTGATTACTATATTCATTGGATATTTTTTGATAAATGGATTTCCCATTAATAACCCTATAAATTTTATAATCTCCATCATGTATCCCCTAGTATATGTTCACCTTATTCTTATTTATCCTTATTATAATTAAAACTACAACGGGATAATATGAATTATTCTAAGAAATATATGTGTATAGATTCTAATTTTTCCTAATATATAGTGACATCAATGTCATTTATGTTAGAATAAGTTAAAATTTTCATTTCCCTAATATTTTCCCCTACCATCAAAATAATCTAGAATCCTAATTCATTTCGCGACTTACTCTATTTAAGTTATTCTATAATGGTGATTTTAATTAAATTTATAATAACATCACATGGTTTTATTCCAATAATTATAGAATATTTAAAAATGTATAAAGAATCCATTACAAGCCTAACCACAAAATACCCATATACTTTCACTTCCCCTCATTTCATAATAGTCTTAACTTGGTTAGTTCTAAAATAGGGTGTTAAATCACCATCATAATACCCTCGTCCCATAACACATACATTATCCCTTGGGTATTTGAACGACACTAAAATATCATTGTATATTATTAATGAGTGAATATGATTCTAAAAAGGACCCCTACAATTGTTGAAAACATACAATCTATATATATAACCCACCTAAAAATAAGAAGAGGCATGATTTTGTCATAAATGGAATATCCTCTTACCCCTAGTGTCCTTCATATAATTTCATCAGAATCTTTTATTTGAATACAAAAAAATTTTATACTCTATAATATTGTTTATTTTAATTATTTTCAAATTAATATGAATAAATATATAATTTACATCATTATTATCCCCTATTCAATGTTGTTGAAATTATCTTAATTTTAAAACCCCTAATTTGGGTTATAATTCCTACAAAATTGGTCTAAACATAATGACCATAAAATGTGTGCACCTATCTATGAGGTCTTTAATATTATTAATGGGTACTCCAATAACATTGGGGTTTTCATTCCATTATTTCTATATTAAATGCATCATTTTTTATCTAAGAATCATTAGCATAAACTTTAGCCACTTTTTGTTAATATTATATAACCATAATATTTATATTCTTTTGGTCAATTTTTTCCAAATTTAAACATCATACCTATTTGGTCATACATGAAAGAACATAAACATAAACCTCTAAAGGGAAGAGATAAAATAATTTTCAGGTTAGAAACCCACAAATGGAATATTAGTAATTATTCAAGTCTCCGCTCTATAGGAATATTTTTTGAATATCCTAGATAAAATGATAATGTTTGGAAGAGTAAAAGAAACAAGTATTATCAGGTTAAAAAATTCATGGAGTAACAGGACAAAATATTAGTTCCAACCTTCTCATACATTCCCTATCATTTCATAGTGAAAATTTATGTATTAAAAGAGAATTCATTATGAATATATGGACAATAATTTTGGACCATGAAAAATTAAATCCATACTCAAAACATTAATAGATATAATAAAAATATAGATTACCCTATTTTCCTCACATACATATTGGTTCAAATGATCTACACATAATAAAAAAAGATATAATTTCAGGATATTTGATCCCTCTCTAGAAAAGATTCTTCCCTTAAAGACACCCTTAATGATTTTGATTATGATGAGTCATTAACTCTCTCATACCTGAATGAATGAACATTAGCATATGATCATGTTAAATTCATCACATATATGGACTGCCTATATCTATCTAAGAGTAGTGGTTTTGGATGAAATAAGGATTTTCAATATTCTATATCACAGGAACAACCAATCTTATGTTGATGATATATTTTTTTTATGTATCCAACTTTCATATAACCATCTAAAGGTGTATTTTTGGAAGACAATTGATTTGTTTTGGAATTTTAATATCAACTATTGTATTTTGAATTTATGATTTACCAAATACATTTCCATGAAATATTCAGATAAATTTAATTATTATGATATTACTCAATATGAGTTTCATGGATCATCAATGATTAATGGTTAGATAAACACAAAATTTCAAAAAATTGATAATTTTATGAGTTAATAGATTTTGTCATTCATTTAGAAAAATGAGATAGATAATTCAAATTTTTCTATTCTCTTTAAAAAAATGTAAGAAAATAAAATAAGAGAATAATATTATGTTTCCATAACAATATGTCATCTATTATCTCTCAATGTCTGATCATTTATTTAATTGAGTTATCAATAACCTAGAGATGTTTGTACATATATATAGTGTCTACATATAATATGAAAGTATCCAGTGGGATTTGATAAGTTTATTATATCCCAATTTTTATCCTTTTCAATAATACTTTAATGTAATGTTATCTTCTCCTCAACATTTTCTCGAAATTTATGGATAATGTTTTCTAAATATACCCACTCATTAGGGGATTTTCACTAATTAGAACCCATTGGAGAGTGCCGAGGTAACTCTTGAAGTTCCATTAAACTATGTTTTTTGGAAGAACCATAGTTTTATCCCTCAAAAGATACAGTGAAATATTATTTCCCTTCCCCAACTTATCAAAAAATTTCATTACATTGGCATATATGTCTCTTTATCCCAATCCACAGTACACCGGGGTGATTAAAATGCATTTAATGATGTTTAGTTGAGGGTGTAGTTCTCCCATGATTGTATCATGGGTTAATTATAGCAACCCTTAATTTTCATACAAAAATATTACATCATTTTATAATAATATTAAATAAAATTTACTATAATACACAATCAAGGATGATATAGTATTAATGTCTTTGTATTTTTTTATTTAAAAAATTGGTATATAAAATACTGACATCATTTCCCTTTTTTTCTCTATAATTAATACCCTTCTTATATGTATCATATTTAAAAAACATTCTCTATAAATTGGGGAAGGGAAACATACTAATATGTGATATTATATACTATTAATGTGAAAATATAAGATATATCAAAAAATTATCATATGTGATAATTCCATAAGAATCAGTGTAATAGAACATGATATTAACATTAAAAAACCATACCCATCAATTATGATATCCAAACCATGAAATATGGTATAAAGTATTTTCAAAAAAAATACATATGGCATAAAAACGATGAAATATAAACATTAAATCATGAGACATGAAATAATATCATAAGAATCAAACATATGTTTGCGGCATGCACATAAGAAAATAAAACCATTTATTTATTAATGCCTCACTTCCAATACTGTCAAATTTGATTGCATTCACTAAACATTCCATCATTTCCTTAGCAAGGGTTCACTCCCAATACTACATTATTAGAAACATTCAATAACAAAACTGAGTTCACTACCCATTATAGTCCTTATTATCTCATGTTATTTACTTCTTTACCTAGTGCATTAGAGGGATATATAATTCAAACATAGCCATCAAATAATGAGAACCATACATATGTTTGCCACAAGATCATAAGAAATTCATCATATAGTTAAATCATAACCAAGGGAAAAGATAATAGTTTAATAAATATATAATTATCATATTCATAAATCATACAAATAAGTAATAGATAATGAAAAATTGGATCATATCCCTTGTAAATAATATGAAACATTAAAAAATGTTATTATAGATAAAAATACTTTTACAAGATCATTAGAACATTTCCTGAATAAAATACACTTTTTATTTGAAATAACCGATTTTCAATCTAAAAAAATGTAAAGTATTATGGAAAAAAATTTATTTTAAAAGAAACAAGGAAACTAATAAAGTAAGATTAAAATAAAATATTATTTATTATGGAAAATAAATTCATTCATGTAGTGTTTGTTAAAATAAAAAATCCATTAAAATTGTCTGTAAAAATTTATATGAACTATAATGACCAAAAAATTTATCAACATAATTTATCCCTTCTTATAGTAATTTTATATAATATAATCACATAAAATGACATTATGAAACACTATTCCTCATCATCTATGTGACCTATAAACATAATTTTTCCACTACTGTGACTTGAATTTCAAAAATCTTACATACACGATTGTGATCAATATGATTTTTGGAGTCCGATGCGACAAACTTAATTTTTGGTGAATAGTAACATACCATTATGAGTTGCAATGTTGCCATTATTAATAGTAATATGATAGTTATGAGTAGTATATCAACCAAGTGAATAAGATCTCTTCCAATGATAGTATAAATACAATTTATCCATTCTATTAGTCACAATATGATATAATTATATTATAGTGTTGGTATTTTTATAAGTCATAAATAATTAATGATTAATTGAATAATTTAAAAGGAAATTTATTTTCATAACATTTATTTGTAAAAATTTATTTTGATGTTTTATGATTATATGATAATTTTATGACACCTTTATTAATTTTTTAAGTGTTAGAAAGGCAGTTTTAATTTTAAAATTAGTATTTTTCAATAAATTATGACTTTTATTAAAAATTAAATTACTCATATTTAGAAAATCAGTTTCATAAAATGGAGTTTTTTTGGAATTATTCACATCAAAAAATGGTTAGGTTGATTTTTTTGAGATTTTTCTGAAATAGATTTATTTTTAGTGAATAGTGAAATTTGATAAGTTATAAAAAATGCTAAATAAATGAAGTTTTTCATATTTATTGAGTCATGGATGATGTAAATGGACATCAGTTCGAACTCATGTTCCCTATTTATTGTATTTAGTCATATAATCATTACTATTTCTTTTCTTGAGGGAATTAATAATCTAATGAATTAAATATTGAGAAAACGCCCTCCCCTTCACTATAAATACCACCCCTAACAACCTCATTTCCTCACACATATCAATCTACAATCATTGTCTAAATTCTTCCCAAAACACTTCAATATCCGTTACCCCACGTACAATATCTCTTGGTATCATCCAAAGACCAATCTTAGGTGCCTTAAAGAGGATCTTAAGAGGAGGATTCAAGAGGTAATTCCTCTCTCTATTTTCTTTTAATTTCCTTTAAAATTTCATTTATTTTCATCTCTTATCCTCAACATATCTTATCTAAATGTCATGATAACAATAGTATGATTTAAATAATGGTATTTTATCATGTTAATGAAATATTATTCATTATACTCCTCCATCTATGTAAGATCTTGGACTTTTTTGGAGTAATCTCAGGCATGTTTTCCGGTAAATTTTGTTGTTATTAAGTACGATATGGGTTGGTGTATGACCTAGTGTGTGTTTGGGTGATGTTTTTAAAGAACATTAAAAGACATGGGTTGTACACGGTTTTCACATGGTTTTCCCCAACCATGCACAATCTAACTGTGATGAAAGAGGAGGTTAGAACAGTTGGAGCATTTTTTTCCTAACCGTGTGCCATCAAGCCATGAAGTAAGTTGAATATCACACAGTTACTGTAGTGTTTCTCCTAAATGTGTGGACTACTAGGTGAAACCATGTTAGTTTAGTAGTTTAATCATAAATTTATTTTAAAACCAACAGATCAACCAAAACTTTTTAAATTTGACCTATACTCAGGCTTGAATTTTTTTTGGAGATCTTAGATCCATCTTGAGGGATTCCAAAAGCAATTAGAAAACCATTCTTCCAGATTGAAAGCATAGATTGAAGATCCACTCTCTTCCTGGTAAGTAGATTTCATCTCTATTTTCTACCGACCTTTCTTTTATCTTTATTAGATCTTTCCATGGAAGATATCCCCCATTTCATTTTATATAAACCTTTAAGTTGAGATCTATATCTAGGATTGGGGATCTATATCTAGATTGGAAAGATATTTATGCCTTTGATCATAATTTGTGTTTAGGGATTTATATCTGGAACTGATTAACATTGTGGTGCCACTTGGATTTTGGGGATTTCCATTGGGATAACTTCAATCAATAAACTGAGGTAGGTTGTTTAAATAAAAATCCCATAGTCATGATTTTGATATGTGTATGTGAGTTCATGATTTCATAAATCCCCTTGATGATTTATTTCCTAAATTAGAGTAATTAGGAATGTGGTATTGACTTCTGGTTTCCTTGGTGATTAATTGATAATTGAATCACAAACCAAACAAAAGCTGGGCTTTTCAAAATAGATAATTTAGAGATTGTTTTTCAATTGAGACGTTTTAATTGAGATATTTAAATGGTTGTGTTAAGATAATTAATTGGGGGGAATTAATTATGAAATGATATTTTCTTATGTAAGATAATTAATTGGGATAATTAATTATGTTTCATGATGTTGACCAAAGATAATTAATTTTAATAATTAATTATGTGCCATGATATTGATCAAAGATAATTAATTGTGATAATTAATTATGAAAACTTGAGATTTAATATGGATAATTAATTGTGAATAATTAATTATGGAAAGTGAATCATGTCGATTGATTAATTAATTGATAAATTAATTAATGGGTTATGTGTTAGTTAATTGGTTTGTTAACTAATGTAATTTGAAATGATCAAATAATCCTTGTATTGGTAATGGAATGATATTGAAAATTCTTCTATATTAAGGAATGATTAAATGGATGAGATTTTGTGGTGCTAAACATGGTGTTCTAGACCGATTAGAAGTTGGTACGTGGACATTGTGTTCCTCCCCAATAGGTTTCCAAGCCTGAGATTATGGGGTTCTGGGCATGACAGCATACACCGAATGAGAAAATGAGTATTAGGCATGATGACCTAAACTCAATGAGATTGTTATGATAGACACGACGACCTACACCAACTGAATGAAAATAACGAATGATGATTAAACTTATTTATTAGGTTCTAGGATTGAATACCTGCACCAAATGATTAGTGATAATGAATTAAGATTCAAGTGGGAAACATGAATTGAATTTGTTCCCAATGTGATGATGAATGATTAAATGAAAATTTGATAAATGTTTGAATTATGAATTCTATGTTATTCCTTCATAAAATAGAATGCACTATCTTTTAGCAGGACTAATTTTAGACACCATTGGTGGTGGTCTATTGAGTTGTATTGACACCATTATCAGGCCTCATGATCGGCACTTGAGAAAACTTTTTTGTTGCCAGACAGGATAAGGGAAAGGCCCTGGGAAATATTGTTGTTAGGGATTAGAGAATAAGAGAGGGAACCAGATGTGGTTCGAGACCCAATTGAGAGTCATTGTGTCATTACAATTAGTTTAATTGTATACACTTGACACTTTCATTGTCATATAATGTTTTTCCTTCAAGTTGAGTATTGAAATTTCTGTTTTTGAGTATAACATGCCATTTTTTTGTTCTAGTTATTTATATGCTTCTACACTTGGTTATTTTTGTCTTATTCTGTTGGTATTTTATACTGATAAAAGAGGGTATAGTATCCTTAATAATGACTTACCAAAACTTCACTTCTTATTGGCACCCTCTGGTGTATAAGGAGGTGCACTTGAGTTCATGTGGCCAACTGGCTCGGGGCACTGTTCAGTGGCACCCATGTTGGGGCATCAAAAAGTTGCATCAATGGAGTTTTTTTTTGTTATTCATCTTTTGTCTTATTGTTTTGGAATATGAATATAGTAGACTATGAAAATTCGAGGCTTAGTAATGAGATCATGCATAGGAGATGCAAACCCACGTACGGGGGAAAATCTGAGTACTCAGGGTTGGATTGTTGTGATTGTTGTTTTTTTCTTCCAGTTATATATTATTTCACCTTGGGTGACACACTTCTGGCATGATGTGATTTTTTTTGAAAATTGGGAAATTTTGATTCGTGGCCTAAATAGGCATGATACTTGAGTTTTCATGCATCATTATAGGCACTTAGGGTTGTTGTGACATGAAACATTCTAGGCACTCATGATAAAATGGGTTACGAGTAAGCAGTTGAACTTGAACTATTTTTCCTTATTTTGAGATTGAAATAATGATGAAAAATGTGTATGAATGGGTGTCTAATGAGAAATATGATTGATGAAATGGTAAGATTAATTAATTATTTGTTGAATTAATTAATTAGGGACAATGAGATTAATTAATGGTTGAATTAATTAATGAGAATTAATGTACCCTTGTTAACCAAGACATAGGAGTAGGATGGTTATGGTAAGTGATAAGGCCTCAGTGATGACCGTGTTGCAAGAAAAAGGGGAAAGGACATGTTGAAACGTGTCGTGCGAGTATCTCCTCTTACATAAATGTTTTAATGTTGCATTATGAGACCTAAAACGTGTGTTTCACTTTGCAGGGTTATGTGTGCATAATGCTTGTTGAGGGAGAGATTGATGGGTATGGCCCGGAACGAACTTCCTGACAGTGATCTTGATGCACCATTGGTGCAAGATGAGAAGGAAGGGGAACAGTTCTGAGAAAACTTTGGTCGTTTCATACAATTCATAGATAGAGACCTTGGGAGGGTTCATAAAAGCACGTAAGAGTTAAAAAGGGATTTCCAGCTGCGGCACCCTCTTAATTTTAATGGAGAAGGTGGACCTGAGAGAGGTGAATTCTTGATTGAATCTATAGTGAAAATACTTGACCATTTGGAGACTCTATCTGGGAGGAGGGTCATGCTGGATGCTTATATTCTATGGGGTTCATTGAAGTGATGATGGTAAATTTATGTATGATCTTGACAGACTGATGAGTTGTTATGGAAGGACTTTCTATAGATGTTCTTGGAACACTTCTATCCAGACATGCTGAGATAAGATAAGGATTCAGATTTTATGCATCTGACCCAATGAATCATGTCCATTATGGATTACACTAAATGTTTCATGAATTTACAACGTTTTCCTTTTACTTTGGGAGAAGATGGGGCTTCTTTAGAAAAATGATTTTAGGATGGACTTAGGTGTGAAATTAAGTCCCATGTAAATATCTTTAGGCTAATGAAATACTCATAAGTGGTTAATTAGGCTCTCATTTCTGAGGGGAACCTGAAGGGGGCTTCTAGTACTAGACAGGTAGCTATCACTAGATGATCTGAGAGTTTTCCATCCGAGAGTAGGAAGCGCTATCCCAAGAATCTTAGTCAGGAAAATTGAAGGAAAGCTGGGAAGTCAAGAGGAATAGTTGCACCAGATATTACTCATGTGATTTCTTACCATTGTGGTAGGCAAGGACACTATCATACACATTGTCCTTGACCACCAATGGAGTGCCTATTTTCGGGAAAGATGGGGGAACCTATAGATGTTCTGTAGGAAGAAGCTATATGCTGGTGTTAAGGGATTAGCTGCTCAGAGTCAGAGTGGGGGAAGGGGGTCTTCTACACCATATAAGTATGGCATCTTGAGTTCTACTTGAAGAGGTAGTAGAGGTGGTGGAAATGGTGCTTCAGGGTATGAGAACCCATATCATCAGAGGGGTGAACTCATGGTATTCAGACAACGCCACAGGGAATATGGGAATGATAGTTATAAGTATTGCAACCAACATTTGTTGAGAGAGAGGCTGGTCCATCGACATAAATAGGTACTATTCAAGTTGCTTCCACTTTATCTACTGCCTTGTTTGATACTGATGCCTCTCATTGCATTCTATTTTTGAATCTGGTTAATGGTTTGAGAATGGAGGTGGGGTCCATAAGTGGGGTGATAAATATTGATACACTATTGGGAACATTATCTTGGGATATTTGTTTGTACAAGGGATGTTCACTAGATATTGGAGAGTATGATTTTCTTTCAGATATCTATGTCATAAATATAACAGCCTTCAACATGATTATGGTTATGGATTGGATAGTCACATACCAAGACCATATAAGTTGTCACCATAGTAGAGTGACCTTTTTATATAATAAGGGTGAGTAGTATGTCCTTCGTAGAGAATGGGATATCCATGCAGGCTGAGCTAGGCCAATTACCCAACAATTGGGAGACCTCACAACCCATGTTTCTATTCTTTTGTTGGATGATGGGAGTGGTGGGAAAGGTGTCCATCCAACATTAGTAAAACTGTTTCATGATGTCTTTACTGAATATTTTTTAGGGTTCACACCTGATAGAGATGTGGAATTTACTATTGAGCTAATGCTGAAAGATGATTCGTTATCTATTTCACCTTACAGAATGTCCCTAATGAGCTTTAGGAGCTCAAAACACATTTGGAAGAGTTATTGGATAATGGGTTTATCAATCGAAGTACATCGCCTCAGGGATCACCTATTTTTTTTTCAAAAAATGATGGTGGGAGTTTATGCTTATGTGTCAATTACTGGAATTTGAATAAAATGATTATGAAGAACCAATATCTCGTTCTATGTATAGATGATCTATTTGACCAGATAAAGGGAGCATGTATGTTCTAAAAGATCGATCTAAGATCAGGGTATAATCATGTGAGAGTAAAGACCTCTAATATACCAATAACTACTTTCATATACAGGTATGACCTTTATGAGTTTTTCATAATTCTGTTTTGGTTGACAAATTATCTAATAGTGTTTATGGCCTTGATGAAAGAATATTTCATCCATACTTTGATCAGTTTTTTATGGTGTTTTCGGATGACATCTTGGGGTACTCTAAGACTCATGATGATCATGACCAACATCTTGACATCATCTTGGGTACACTGAGAGAGAATTTACTTTATTCAAAGCTATCTAAATGTTAGTTTTGGATTAACAGGGTACAAGTTTTGGGGTATATCATCTTGGAAGAAGGTTCGGCAGTGGTCCTACAAAAAATGTAGGAAATGGTTTCTTGGGTGTAGCCTAATAAATTTTTTGATAACCAATTATTTTTTGTATTAGCTTGTTATTACAACAGTTTCATTCATGACTTTTCTTTTTTGGAAGCACCACTGACATGTTTAAAAAATAAAGGGATAATGTTTGATTGGACAGAAGCTTGCGAGAATGCTATCTAGGAGTTGAATAAGCGCTTGAAATTGGAACCAATTTTGATCTTACCTAGGTAGGGTGAGGAGTATAATGTGTATTGGGATACTTCTAGGATCAGAATCAGAGTTGTGGTGATGGAAGTGGATCAAGTCGTTGCTTTTGGGTCTCGACAATTGAGGCCACATGAACATAATTCCCCTATGCATGACCTTAAGTTTGAAGTAGTGATTTTTTCTCTTAAGTGTGGGAAACACTATCTTTTTGGTTAAAAGTTACAGTTTTTATGGATTAAAAAAGTTTGATGTATATCATTTCACATCAAGACTTCAATATTCAACAACAAATATGGGTAGAGTATATGCAATCCTTTGATTTTGAAATATCATATATGCTCAGAAAGGGAAATAGTGTGGCTGATTAATTGATTAGGAAAACTCATAATCAGTTGTTAGATGAGTCAAAATTATAGTGGAATATGATGACATTGCTGATAGAAATTCATGTAGCAGTTTAAGAGAGTCATGAGAGGATGAATCTGGTTTCTATATAAGTGGTGTCTAAACTCTTGAGACAGAGCATGGACATGTAGTATGAGGATCCAAAGTAGTTAGCCTTAACACAATTTATTTAAGGTAGGTATACACCTTCAGATTGGATAATAAATGAGGATGAGATTATATATGTGAGAAATCATGATGTTGGGCTTATGAGTAAGTGAGAGGAACTCATGTGAAAATTATATGACTAAAAGTGGGAGGCAAATCCAAGGGTGAAAAAAATTTACCATGAACTACGACGATAGTTTTAGTGTCCAGACATGAAAAAGAAGATAACAAGGACTATAATAAGATGTTTCACCGATTATTAGGTGAAGGAAGAACAACAACAACCTAGAGGTCTATTGTAATAATTTTCTATTCTAGAATGTAAGTGGGACAATGTGATTATCGATTTTCAAGTAGGACTTCCAAAGATGATAAAGAAGAATGATGCTATTTGGGTTGTTATAGATTAACTAAGGAATGAAGAACACTTATTTACTATCAAGGAAGCCTTTTTAGTAGAAAAGTTGGGAGAGCTATATGTTTGAGAGATAGTTCATTTTCATGGGGTTCCACAGACTATAGTTTTAGATAATGATTTTCACTTTACTTTACACTTTTTCCAGGGTTTACACAAGGTTCTTTGTACATAGGTTTTTTCATGTATGAACTTCCACCCAAAGACATATGGGCATTTGGGGTACAACATATAAGAGTTATAGGATATACCGCGAGCATGTGTGATTGAATTTGGAGGATTTTGGGAGAAACACTTGGATTTCGTGGATTTGTCCTATAATAATAGTTTTCAAGAAACTACAAAGATGGAACCATATGAGGCACTTTATGGTAGACCTTAAAGATCACCACTGTGTTGGTTAGAGGTGGGAGAGTTAGAGTTATTGGGACTAAGACTCATATAGGATACTTCGTAGTAGGTGTAGTTAATTTGGAAATGTATGTCTACATCTTAGAGTAGGCATAATTTGTTTGATGATAGACAGAGATGAACCCTAGAGTTTACAGAGGGTGATCATGTATTCCTTCATGTTTCTCCAAGATTGCATCACCATAGGATATGGAGGTAGGGAAAGTTGGCGCCCTGGGTCGTAAGACCATTTGAGGTACTGGAAAGAATTGGTCTGGTGGTGTATCAATTAGCACTTCCATAGAAATTTAGAACTACATATGATGTTTTCCATGTGTCAAAACTACGGAGGTATCACTCCGACCCTTATCATGCAATTGATGTGAAATAAGATGATCTTGAGATAGATTCATTCTTTGAAGAGAATCCAATATGTGTTCTAGGTTGCAGTGAGAGAGTGTTACAGGGAAATGACATGCCATTTGTTCATGTGTTATGGAATCATGGAGGTGTCCAAGAGGAAACTTGGGAATGAGAATCACACATGAGGGCTCAATGGCCCAATATTTTTGGCTCTAAATCTTATAGAAGCTCGAGAGTGCATCTCGAGGATGAGCTATTATAAAGTGGGGAGATTGTAAGATCCTAGAATTTTCTGGAGAAATATTGGGTGGTTTTCAGGTAATTATTGTTATTATTAAGTAACTTTAGGTTGGGGTATGACACGGGGTGTGTTTGAGTAATTTTTTTAGGATCTTGGGATTTCAAGGGGCTATGCATGGTTTTCATACGATTTGGCCAAACCGTGCGCAAGGTAACCATGCAGACAGTGGAGGTTAGTATGGTTGGTGCATTATTTTCCTAACCATTCAACATCGATCCATTTGGGAAGTCGAAGACCGCAAGGTTTCCACATAGTTTTTCCTAACCATACAGACTCCCAGGTGAAACCATGTGCCTGGAGTAGTTTAATCCAAAAATTGGTTTTAAAATCACCCCACCCACCAAATCCACTCAAATTCAACCTAGACCAAGTATTGACAATTTATGGGTGATCTTAGAGCCCTCAAAAGAGATTTCAATGAAATTAGAACACTGTTCTTCGAGATCATAAGACCAGATTGAAGATCCACTTTCTTCTGAGTAACTAGATTTCACCCTGATGTTTCTCGTGGGCCTTCTTTTATCTTTCAAATATCTCTTCATGAAAGATATCCCCCATTAGATTAGATCTAAACCTATGATTTGAGATCTAGATCTAGGATTCTGGATCTAGATCTAAATTTAAATGATCTTGATGAATTTGATCTTAATTTTGGTTTAGGGATTTAGATCTGAAGCTTGATTGACAACATTGTTCTACTCTGATTTGGGGGATTTTTGTTGGGCTAAATTCCATTAATAATCCGAGGTATATTGTCTAAATTTAACTATCGTAGTCATGATTTTGATATGTCTATGTGCGTTTATGATTTTTTAGATTCGCATGATGATTGATTTCCTAAATTAAAGTAATTAGGAATGTGGAATTGACTAGTGGATTTCATAGTGATTAATTGATAATTGAATCATGGACCTAACGAAATAGGGGTTAACCAAATAAATATTTTAGAGATTTATTATGGGTTGAGATACTGTAATTGAGATATTTAATTGGTTGTGTTATGATAATTAATTGGGGGGAATTAATCATGGAATGATTTTTGGCTATGTAAAATAGTTAATTGTGAGTATAATTATGTTACACAATCTTGACCAAAGATGATTAATTTTGAGAAATACTTATGTGACATGATTTTGATCAATAATAATTAATTGTGAGAATTAATTATGACAATTTTAGATTTATTATGGATAATTAATAGTGAATAATTAATTATTGAATGAGAATTGTGTTTATTGATTAATTAATTGATGAATTAATTAATGGTTTATGTTCTTAGTTAATGGTTGAGTTAAATAATGGCCTATTAAATGTTTAACTAATAATTGGATTAGTGATGGAATGATGTGAAAAATTATTGTGAATTAATGAATGTTTAAATGGATGATATTTTTGTGGTGCTAGACATGGTGTTATAGACCTATTAGAAGTTGGGACATGGACAATGCATTCATTCCCAATAGTTATCCAAGAATGATATCATGGGGTGATGGGAATGAAGACCTACACTCAATGAGAAAATGAGTGCTTGGCATGAAGACCAACACTCAATGAGATTTTGGTTCCAGGCATGAATAACTACACCAAATGATTAGTGATAATTAATGATGAGGAAATTGGGAAACATGAATTGAAACTGGGCTTAATGGGATGATTAATCATTAAATGATAATGTGATAACTGTTTGAATTATGCATTGTATTTTATTGATTCATAAAACTACATGCACTATCTTATGACTGGACTCATTTTAGACACCATTGGTTGTGGCATACTGAGTTATACTCACACCCTATTCAGGCTTTCTCGATTGGCCCCTGATAAGGCTTTGTTATTGCAGGATAGGATAATGGAAAGGCCCTTGGATAAGTTGTTGTTTGGGATTGGAGCATGGGAGAGGAAACTAGATGTGGTTCAGGACCTTCTTGAGAGTCATTGTGTCTTTAATTTTAGTTGAATTCTAGACACTTGAAAATTTAATTTTTATAGAATGTTTTACCTTCTAGTTGAGTTCTTTATTTTCTAGTTTTGACTATCAAATTAAATTGTTTTGTTCTGGTTATTTATTCGCATCTACACATGGTTATTGTTGTTTGCTTCCATTGGTGTTATATTATGATAAAAGAGGGTATAGTCTACCATAGAATGACTTACCAGACACAAATAGTTAGTCGAAACCCTCTGGCATACAGGGAGGAATGCATGAGGACATGTGGAAAACTGTCTCAAGGAACCATTTAGTGGTACCTGGTTTGGGGCATCACAACCTATCTCTTTGTTTATAATAATGTGATCGTCGCCCATGATGTGGTAATTTACCTACATCATGGGATATGCACTTCCATTTTCTTTAAACTCTTTCATGGATATTAATAAAATCATTAAATGTTTAAAAATAGACTGTAATATTTATGGTTTAACCCCTTTTATGTTCAGGAAACACGTTTTGTACATAATACTAAATGATAAAACAAAACATGTTTTTGCTAATAAAAAATTGCCCAAATTAATCGAAAATGATCATCATTGAATTTTAACTAATGATTAATCCTTATAATAAAATTAAATATATGATAATATAAACTCATGGAGGACCATTGATAACAAGAAATAAAAATTCTTAAGGTTATCCATGTTCTACATGAACATCCATTCAAGTATACATGTGAACCGTTCATGAAAACTATGAAAAAGAACACTCCAAAACAATGAATTTTAACTCTACAACTCATCCAAAGGCCCATAAAAGAACTTAATGAATCAATAATGAACCATAATAATTTAAAAATATTATATAATTGTTAATTAATCAATATAATGTCATTACACAAGAAATTAATGTGAAGAAATCTTTCAGATACAAGGTAATGAGAATTCTCAATCCCAACTTTCTTTCTTCAGGTTTTCACTTTTTTACTCCATTTTTGGTATGCATATTCCTTAAAAATAATTTATTCATCATTATATCAAAAATTTTGGGATATAAATGTTTTATACCTAAGTTTTTGACAAACACAATTTTTTTCAAAAGAATTCTTGTCTAAAAAAACACACATTTTACTTCTCAATATTTTTTATTCTTCACTCCAGATTTTTGACTATTACATCATCTATGTTATTCCCTCTTTATTTTGGGAACCCAATATTTACAAATTTATTATTTATTAAATGAAAATCATTCCTTTAAATGGGTTATTTATGTCCATTATTGATATATGTTCTATGTCGTAAGCATTATAATGATAATGTTATTATGTTATAAGTGCGGCTAGAATTATATAGCATAATATAAATGTTATGATGTGATGGGTGTGTCAGAAATTATATAGAACTCTAATGAATTGGGTAATAATAATAACCTAATGAGTTAAGTGAAGTATTCATTAACATGATTCTGGATTTTTTCACAACTATTTGTGGTAGTTGACCACTAAGAAATGATGTTTTGTTTTTATGCATTCCCACATTCCAAGTCTTCTCTTAATGCTTCCTATAATTATTATGATCATATTCCATTGTTATGATGATATTGATTATTCTTAACCCATGTTATATTGTCTCATATTCTTATCTATCCTCTTACTGGGCTCTTATCTCAAACCTTATTGTTGTATATCCTCTGGTGATTACATGTAATAAGGATAACTTAAGGGACAATAAGAATGTAGAGAATAATAAATTAAATAAATGTTCTTGTTTTATATTGTAAAAGTTTTGTATGGTCCTTGTTTTCCTAAAACAGTAAACCTTTGAATCCTCATGGTGTAATGTTTTTCTGTTTTTTATCCCTAAAATGATGTAAAAGTAATGTAATAAAACAAGGTCAGCTATAGTTCTATCATAGGAATGGTTTAGTTAATTGGGGAATTATGATTAGGGAACCGTAGTGAAAGCCCTATTATGAGACTTAGTATATGTAAGCACACAAGAATCTTTTATAAACATAAGGATCCCATAAGATATGTTTTTAGTATTAATTTCACAATGGAAAAGGTTATTTATCCACTATGTTTTGACTTTTGTTTTATTCTAACCTTTTCTATTTTTGAAAATGGTGGGAACTGGGAGAAACCCCATCTATAACCCATGCGAGGGACAATGAAATGATTGACCAAATGACATCCCCAATGCTTTGGTAGGTGGAGTTAAAAACATCATGGAAATACTTATCCAGTTGTCTCAGGTTATGAATAATATCTTTAATAATGTGGAATTTCATCCTTCACCTAAGAGGGAGAATCATGCTATCGAGTGTTTTATGATGCAACGACCTCCAACATTTAGTGGATCTTATAATCTACTTGTTACAGAATAGTGGGTCAACTAAATGGAGAAGATATTTTTAGTGATTTACTATTATGAGGTGGAGAAGGTGACTTTGGTTGTTTATCATCTCGATGGAGAGGTATAAAAACTATAGGATTTGATTAAGAAACCCAATCCAATAGAAGAAATTGAGGATATAGAGTGGGAATACTTTAAGATAATTTTTTTTTAAAAATTATTTCCCACAAAATCTTTATATAAAGATAGAGATATAATTCATAGGGCTAATGAAAAAGGATAGAGAACTTATCTCGGCCAAAAAAGGTAATTTCACAAGGCTTTCAAGGAACGCTACCATGCTTTTTATCAACAGTGATTGAAAAATTGATTGAATATTTAGTGGATTAAAGCCACACCTTTGAAATGAAAATTTACTTCATGACATTGGGAGTTATGAAGAAGTCATTCAATGTGCTCTCAAAGTGGAGATGGAGTTTACAGAATGGTCCCATGGATATGGTGATATGAAATGAAATATGAAGTTTCATATCAGAGGATCTAATTAGAAAGGTGGAACGAAAACCCAATCACCCACATATGAAAATTGTGGGAATAAGCATAAGTGGAATTTCCTCAAAGGGATGGGGAAGTGCTTCCTGTGTGGGAGAGAAGGCCACCAATATCAAGAGTGTTGAAAATACATGAAAAGGCAGGAGAATGTGGTGGAGGAAAGTAGAGAACTACCCATGGTCCAATGAGACAACTATAGGGAGCAAGGGCACTATGAAAGCTGGTTCACTAAACCTCATTCCCTCGAGGGTAATCAACATCATCATCCACCAAAACCAAAGGAGAAATGATAGGATTATTCCCTCACTACTGTGGAAGGGGAGAAAGAAAATGAAGTCATGCAGGGTACACTTATTATTCACTCATGTGTGGAAAAATTCTTATTTGATTCTAGTTCTACACATTCCTTTATATCATGAAAGTTTTCTAGAACTATATAATTGAAGTTCTAAATCCTTGATGCAGAGATATCATTAAAATCTCCATGTTGTGTAATCATTGAAAACCATGTGTTGGAATCATATCATATTAGAATATGTTGGAATATTATTCCAACAAATCTCATGATATGTTTCTTGGTGGAATTCGATGTTATACAAGGTATGGATTTTCTCTCATTAAATAGAGGACATTTCAAATGTTGGGAAATGGAAATATCTTTTCATATTCTAAACCATCCCATGATCCTCTACAAGTGAAAGAAAGATGATGAATTTATTTTGAAATATACTTCAATGGTGTTGGTTTTGATTCCCAAGGAAGAGTCATACCTCTCTCAAATGGTTGTGTCAAAGGAAAGTGTCAACCTATCAGAAATTCTCATCACAAGGAAAAACAATGATGTATTTCTTGAAGAATTTCCAAGACTACCCTTATATCATGAGGTATATTTCTCAATATAACTCATACCTAGAGATAATCCTATCTCATTGTGTCCCAATATGATGGCTCCTATCAAACTGGAGTAGTTGAAGAAGTAGTTGAAAGAAAATATGGAAAAAGGGTTCATATTACCTAGTGCATCACTTTTTGTTATGTTCATGCTCTTTCTAATGAAGAAGGATGGATCAATGTGGTTGTGTATTGATTATCAAGAACTCAATAAGAACACCATAAAGAATGAGTATCTTATTCAAGGATTGGAAATTTTTTTGATTAGTTGTGAGGAGGTAAATAAATCTAAAAGGTGGATATTTGATTTGGATATCACCAGCTAAAGGTGATGAAGGAAGATATTCAGAAGACCTCCTTCCGTACAAGGTATAGGGACTATGAGTTTCTTTTAATGCCCTTAAGAGTCACTAATTAAACTAAAATATTCATGTAATTGGTTGACAATGCCTGTAGATATTACATTAAAAAACATATGGCAATGTTTATTGATGACATTTTCATGTACATCAAGAGTATGTAAGAACATGAAAAACACATAAGGCTTATGTTGGAAACATTGAGAAAAGACAAGTTCTACCACATGTTCAGCATGTGTGACTTATGGATGAATTATGCCAATTTCATGGAACATGTGATCAATTGTGAGGGAATTTCTTTAGACCCTTCCAAAAAAAGGGTGATTGAGGAATGGACCAGCCCCTCTAGTGTCATAGAAATATGTAGTTTTTTTAGATTAGCAGGGTACTGTCGATGTTTTGATAGAAATTTCTCAAAATTTTTAATACTTCAAACTATGTTTACAAGGAAAGGGGTCATGTATATCTATATGGAAGAATGCGGGGAAAGATTCAAGGAGCTAAAGAGAAGGAAGATCATTACACCTGTAATCACATTATTGAAAAGTGGATACAGTTTTGTGATATATATAGATTCTTCAAAGAAAGGATTGGGTTGTGTATTCATGAAAAATGTTAATTTTATAGCCTATTCCCCGTGACAGTTGAATATCTATGAGAAAAACTACTGATTCATGATCTGGAGCTAGCAACGGTGATTTTTCCTTTGAAAATCTAGTGGTACTACCTCAATGGTGAGAAGTGTGACATATATACTGATAACTAGAGCCTAAAGTATATATTAAAATAATATGAGCAGAACATGTGTTTAAGGATATGGTTATAGATATTCAAATACTATTATTACACTATTCACTATCATCCTAAAACGGTGAATAATGTAGCTGATGCTATTAGAAGAAAAGAACCTGCTAATCTATCCATGTTGGGGATTGAGAAGGACCCTATCTTCATGGATATAAAAAGGATAGATTTTGGAAATCATAACATAATGGAACAAATACTACCTTTCCCAAATGATTTACCAACTATATATCCAAGATAAGGTTAAGGAGTCATGAATGAATTATCAAGAGTTATAAAAGAAGGTGAATGCATTAATGGAAGGTAAGCTTCTAGAGTTCCATATATACGATGATGGTGTGATTCTGTTTGTAATGAAGATTTGTGTTCATCTTTTACATAGGATGAAGAAGGATCTATTTGATAGTGCCCATAGCACTCCTTTCTCTATCCATCATGGTCGCACCAATATGTATCATGATCTCTGAGAACATTTCGGGTGGGACAACATAAAAAAAGAGATTGCTGAGTATAAATCACGGGGCTTTATAATTTATAAAGTTAAAGTAGAGAGATAGAAGTCTAGATAGATGATGGAACCATTTATTATATCTTTTTGGAAATGGGACAATGTCACTATTGACATTGTCAAGGGTCTCCTGAATACTTCCTAATAAAATAATGTGATATGGTTTGCGGTGGACCAACTCACCAAGAATGCTCACTTAAACGATATTTAGGAAGATCTCTCACATGAGAAAAATGAAATGATATATGTGAAGGTAGCGGTGAGAATACATGGGGTTATACTCTCGATTTTCTTTGATCATGATCTAGGATTGACATCTAAATTCTGGAGGAGTATCCAACATTCCTTGAGTACTAAATTAAATTTCAGCATGACCTATCACCCCCAAACTAATGGCCAATCTATAAATACTATTCATATACTCAAAGATATGGTAAGAGGATACTATTTAGAATTCAAAGGTGGATGGGATCATCACATCACATCGTTTGAGTTCTTATATAAAAATAGCTTCCACTATAGTATTTAGATGGCTCTATATAGAGCTTTGTATAGAAAACGAGGTAGAACTCTATCATGTTGGGATGAAGTTGGATAAAGAAAGCTACATGGACCTTATCTTGTGCAAGAGTTTACATAGAAGGTTTGAGTCATCCAGAAACATATAAATGCTACTTAGAGTTAGAAAAAGATCTATGTAGACAACCCCCAAAGGGACTTGGAGTTCGACATTGGAGATAAATTTTTCCTTATAATATCACCTTGGAAGAGAGTTATGTGGTTTGGAAATAAAGGGAAGATAACCCGAAGGTACACTGGCCCCTTTGAGATCCATAACAACATATGACACATGGACTATCATCTTGCACTTCCACTGAATATAGATTGAGCTCTTGATGTGATTCACGTATCACTTTGGAGGAAGTATATACCATACCCCTTACATGTTCTGAACTCAGAGGTGGTACACACGGAAGATGATCTCTCTTATGGGGATCAACCAGTAAATATTAAGGACTAGAGAGACAAGGTTCTACGCAACAAGATAACCCTCCTTTTCAAAGTGTTGTGGGAGAACCAAAAGTATAAATAAGCAACTTGGGAACTAGAGGATGCGATGAAGGAGATATACCCTCAACTATTTATGTAAAACTAAATTTTAAGGGTGTAATTTTAAAAGGGGGGAAGAATGTAACAACCAAGACATTTATCAATGAAATTTATTTCTTCTTGTTATAATTTCATATAATATAATCTCTTAAATCATATTAGTAAATATAATGAACCATAATCAATGTGACCATTAAACATAATTTTTCCACATCTGTGATTTGAATTTCAAAAATCCAACATACATAGTTTCCATTTGAAAGATGTTTGGAGTCCGATAGGACAATGTTATTTTTTGGTGAATAATAACATAACCATATAAAATAGTAGTTTGACCCTTATGAATAGTAATATGACCCTTTGAAATATTAAATCATCCAAGTGAATAGTAACCTTGCCAATAATAATATAAATAAAATTTATCCATTCAATAAGTGACAATATGATATAATTATATTTTAGTGTTGGTATTTTTGTATGTCCTGAATATTTAATGAATAATTTAATTATTGAATAGAAATTTTATTTTCATAAAATATATTCATAATATATTATTTTTATGTTGATTATTATACTATAATTTTATGAAACCATAATTATTTTTTAAGTGTTAGAAAGGCAGTTTTGATTTTAAAATTTGTATTTTTCAAGTAAATTATGATGTTAATTAATAAATATATTACTCATATTTAGAATACTATTTTCATAAAATGGAATTCATTTTTGAATTATACATGTAAAAAAATTGTTAGGTAATTTTTTTGGGATTTTTATGAAATACTTTAATTTTTTGTGAATTTAGAAATTCGATAATTTAAAAAATATGATAAACAAAATAATTTCCTCATAATACTTGAGTCATGGATGATGTAAATAGAACCGGGTTTGAACTAACATTCCCTATTTACTATATTTAGTCATGGAATCATCCCTATTTATTGTTTTGAGTGAACTTATATACTAATGAATGGAATATTGAGAAAACACCTCTCCCCTCCACTATAAATTCCCCCTTCACAACCTCATTTCCTCAACCCTAGCAATCTTAAAAAAGTTTCAAAATTCTCACAAAACCTCTTCCTTATCCCCAACCCAATGTCCATAATCTCTTGGTCTCATCCACTGATCAATCCTATGTTTCTTGAGGATGATCTCAAGAGGAGAATTCAAGAGGTAATTTCGCTCCCTATTTTCTATCAGTTTCCTTTCAAATAATATCTATTTTCTTCTCAAATCCTAAAAATATCTTATTCAAATGTCATGAAAAACTATTATTATTTATATAATGTTATTATATCATGTTAATGGAATATTATTCATTATACTCCTCCCTTTGTCTCTCTTTTTATAAAAATGAAATTGTCGCCCATAATGTGTTAAATTACATACATCGTGGGTGATGCACATCCATTTTCCATAAAATACTTCATGGATATCAATAAATCCATTAAATTATTGAAAATAGATTTTAATATTTATTTTTTAACCTCATTTATGTTCTGGAAACATCTTATATACGTAATAGTAAATGATAAAACAAAACAGGTTTGTTGCAATCCAACCCCCCCACAAATTAACCCAAAACTATCATCAGTAAATTTGAACTAATAATTCATCATTATAAACAATTTTATTATAAGATCATTTAAAATCATTTAATGAAATTAATAAAATTTAATATAAATGATGAATTTTTATCCATTTTCAACATGAACTTCAATTCATGTGTACAAGTGAACCGTTCATGAAAACTAAGAAAATGAACACTCCCAAACAATGAATTTACACTCTATAACTCATCCAAAGGTCCATAAAAACATAAAGAAAAAATAATAAAGAATAATAATGTATAAAGTTTTTTATAATTATTAATTAATGAAACTAATTTCATTATACATGACATTAAAGTGAATAATGTTTTCAGATACTGGGTAAGGGGAATTCTCGAACCCAACTTTATTTCATCAGGTTTCACCATTTTCTCTCCATTTTTTGTATATATATTCCATAAAAGTAATTTCCTCATAATTATATTAAATTTTATTTGATATAAATGTTATCTAATTGTTTTTTTACAAGAAAAATGTTTTAAAAAATAATTCTTCTCCCAAAAAGAACACTTTTTACTTCTCAAGATTTTTCTTCTTCACTCAAGATTGCTGATTCTTACATCATGTATGTTATTCCCTCTTTCATTGGGAACACAATGTTTTTAAATTTATTATTTTTAAATTAAATCCATTTCTTTACATGGGTTATTAATTTACATGATTTATATATGTTCTATTTGGAAATCATGATTATGAAAATGTTATGATGTGACAGGTGCACCAAAAATTATATAGCGCAATGTAAATGTTATGATGTGATGGGTGCATCTATAATTATATAGAACTAAAATTAATTCGGTAATGTGAAGAATTTTACAAGTAATGTTAATTATGTTTTAACATGACAATATCTTTTTTCACAACTATGTGTGGTAGTTGACCACTAAGACATGATGTTTTATTTTTATGCATTTCTACATTCCAAGTCTTCTCTTAATGCTTCCTCTCATGATTATGAAACTATCACTATGTTATGTTTATAATTATTATTATTAAATCATGTTATATTGTCTCATGTTCTTACCTATCCTATTACTATAATTTTATCTCACACATTTTTCATGTATATCCTCAAGTGATTACGTGTACTAAAGAGAACTCAAGGTCCAATAAGAAGCTAGAGAAGAAGAAATTAATTAAATGAATATGTTTTATGTTGTAAAACGTATATATGGTCCTAATTATCCAAAGAAAATAAAACTATGGATCCTAATGGTGTAATGGTTTTATGTTTTTTATCATTAAAATGATGTGAAAGTAATGTATTAAAAGCAGGGTCACTATATTAACCTTGTTCAGAAAATGAAAACAATATTCCATTAAAAAAAGTTTTTTGAATTTAAACATGGGTAAAAATTAATTTAATAAATCCTTGCATAATAATAAAGTTAATATTGAAAACAATTTTAAAATAATATTGACATGGAATATGTGATTCTTGACCGAAGATAAAAACATGGTGGGTTTTCCTTAAAAAATTTATTATCAACTAATGAGTACATAAAGGAAGGATATGAAAAGGGAAACATGAAATATCATGAAATAAATAGTGTAAAATGAAAAAAATATTACTTTGGAGATATATATCATATAATTTTATCAGTTTAATAATTAATCATAAACAATCCTTGTAAAAATTGGATTGTAACATAAAACCCTTACCTCATGTCCGTTTTGATTTGTAAGTGATTTAAAATCCTATATAAAATATTTTAATTTATTATAACTATATAAAAAATTCATAATACAACTTATAATTCTACAAAATAATCACTTATAATATTTTAACACCTTTTAATTAGTAATTTTTCATTATAATTATCATTTCTAGTGTCAAATAATTCAATTTTCATTAATTTTTTGGTTTGGAAGTTATAGTCCTTACACCTTGATCATGGTTCCTTCCTCTAATTTTTATATTAATTATAAAATTATCATATATATTCATTATATACATATTTATAACCATTCATATAAATTGGGTATGAAAAAAGAATTACATCACTACATTGAGACAATAGTCCATGTAAGGCCCCGACCCCAGTTACCCAGAGTCGGTGCATTATCACATAACACTGGCATGATCACAAAAGATCAAATCTCTAAAGACTGATTAGTTTAGTAGCCTTTGAAACACTACATATATTCATATGTCTTACATTACATCATAAAATGAAAACTACAACAACATCTTGTCTCCACACTCATATCCCCTCATACTATCCCTACAGGTCATTCATAAAATACTTCTTCACATCCTAGGAAAAATAAAACATAGAAAGGGGTAATCACAAATGCCCAATAAGGATAACAATATAGCAAAAAATTTCATAAATAAGCACAAAAATTTAAGGAAATGTATAACTAAAACAAAAGCCTTTTAAAATTGAACTTCAGCATAATATGGAAGAAATAAAATTAAGTAATTCCATTTACTTATTCACAGGGATATTCTACTCGTCAAATAATCACATGTAATATCAATAACCATTTTCATAATGAAGGAATACATAATTCCAAACTATCATAACCACATAGTCAAGGCCTTCTGCCAAGAATACAAATAAGATATTGTCAAGGCCTTCTTTCAAGATACTAGTTTGTCTCATGAGACCTACCGATGCATCTAGGAGCTATAGCGGGCTCTACTTGTCACTAATTAAGTCCAATGCAATCCTCAAATGAACATGTTTAAACATAACATAAACATTCGCATTCAAACTAGCATACGAAATGTCAATACTTTCTCCATAAATAATGAATGGTATAAAAATAACACATCCACATTCAAACATATCACAAAACCATAAATACAATATGGTCGTTTTTTATCATAATAAATCAACTTCAAATAAGCTTTAAATCCATCAAAGGATGTTGACATAGATGAAATCAATACTATTTGAGAGAAATATCTCTTTTTTTTGAAATAATTTAAAAGTCACATAATTATAAAATAAAACATTTACTTTGGAAATATTCTTATAAGATTGTAAGGTATGCTTCGATGATTTTATAACGGCAGAAAATAGCCGTCCATGCCGTATAAGATAGAAAAGACATTCTTTCCTTAATTTTGTCGAAAAGGTTAAAAAGGACCATGTTTGGAAAACGACAGAAAGATTCCTTTATAAACATCTTATAAAAAGTAAAATAATGGTAAAAATGACTTTAACCTATATTCTATAAAATATTTATAATGATTTGAAATACAATTTTAAGAAATATGGATGTGGATGATAAAGAGGTCCTAGTAGATAATTACGTATAAACAACCTCAGATAATGGAGAGATTGTGAAATAAACCCTTACCTTGTACTTTTCCTTGGTTTAGGGAAGGTTAACCTCGTTTATAATGGTTAAATAATTGTTATTAAATTATACAAGAATCATATACATTAATATTATATCATATATGATCTTTTAACATTGATTTGTTAATAATATATTAGTATTATTGTCGTTTCAGGTGTTAACTTACTCATATTAATTTATATGTTTTGTTACATAAGTTGTGTTTTTTATGGATAGGTTGTATGTTATTCATATAAATAATGATATCAAGTACCTAAAAATTACTTTTAATCATCAAATGAGAATTATTATTGCATGGATACGATGGGGAATGAATCTCAATGCGTTCGTGGAGACGGTAGACCGTATGTATGCACGAGCGACAATATCATTCTTTTCATAATAAAATAATATATAATTGAATGGTATATCATATATACAGAATCATTATAATGTTATATTTATTATTTACTTCAATTACACATTATTATCATACCCATCCCAATAATAATGTTTTGAATAAAAATTACACCACGACGTGGAGACGGTAATCCGTACGTACGCACGTATGGCGGCATGTCATTCAAAGGATTTATAGAATACTGAATAAGGTTGAACCATATTTATAATAAAATCATAGTATATAGAATATACTGTAGTTATTATTTTATAATGTAAATAACAAATAAATAAGAAGTTGAAAAAGAAAGGAACTTGAAAGAGGGTGGTGAAAACATTACCTTTTCTTCGGGTTCTTCCTTTTGATTTGATCAAAAGGGCTCCATAGGTTGGATTTATGATCAAACTAAATCCTATAGGTTGAATTTAGGGAAGTTTAGAGAATATTTGGGCATGGGTTGGCCGAGTAAAAAGGCGTTGAAGGTGTGAATTTGAGAGAAGGGGAGTGACCTTTTATAAGAGGGGTGGGGGGAACCATAAGAAAAGATAAAAATATTATTTTATATTAAATTCATATTCGGTTTATAATGGATCAAAAGTGTATTATTAAAATATTAAGATGGGGATAGGTCTAAAACTACTCAACCAATAGGTTTTAGATAGGTTTGGGTCACTATATTAACCTTATCTTTTAGTTTTAACTCTTTGTTAATTAGTTTGACATTTACCATGTCTCTTTGTTTTTTTATATTATATAGTCAATAAACTTACTATAAACTTCCATGCAGCCTCCAAGTCATGAATTAAAAATACACCTATCATTATATATGTTCTTTTTCAGAACCTTATATTTGTAGGAATAGAATATCAATTAATAAGATAATATTTGTTTTAAAAACTCATTTATCTCAATTTGGAAAATATTTAATAATTGATTTTTGTTAAAGTCTTAAAAAATTTATTAATTCGAAAAAAATTCATTTAAGTAATCCTAACATGTCATATTAACCAATAAAATTCTAGGATTTCATCAAGATTTTAAAATTATATTTATTTTAACATTTATAATACCAATTATTGGATTCTTCCATTAATAAGGAAAATAGTACATCATTATTGTGTCATTAATAAATTTAATTATTCAATGTATAAAAATTATAAATGAAATACCATTATGTAGGAAATATTTCTATCTTTTTAATTAATATTTATAGTCAAAAATATAACATATATAACTTTATGTAAAAATTGTTTTTCTAAAAGATATATGCTTATGTCATTTTTGTATTTACTTTAACTTAATTAATATAAAGTGTCATTATCACCTACAGGTGGATCCATGGGGTTCCACAATCGACCCATAGATGCCCAGGGTCGGACATGTATCAACCAATAGGGTTAGGACACGTTTTAGGGTAATTTATTATTATTATAATATTATTTTGTTAGCCTTATTTGTCGAATTTACCCTTTAACCATGGTAAATAAAATAATTACCGAAGTAATTATTCAAAATATCTAAATATAAAATTTACCTATTTACACAATTTGAACCTCTTGATTATAAATATGGAATCCATTTTTGTAAATTCAAAACACAGAAGTGGCAGAAATTAATTTAAAATTAATTACCATTGTTAAAATAGAAAGCGTGTTTTTAAGAGATAATAACTGTCAAAAGATTGGCACTTGCTTATGTACGATTTAAATGTGAAATTACGTCCAATGAAATTTTTCTTTTAAATGGTAAAACTATATTCTAAATATACTTTAAAACTACTCAAATTCGGAATTTATCAATATTAATTATTTCGATTAAATTTTTTTTAATTAAAATTTAGTAATTTTCACTATTCATCAAAATATGAAAGTTATCAGAAAAGTACCAAAAATTCACTCTAAGCTAATTTAGATATTCCTAATCCAAAAATGAATTACATTTGAAAAGATAAAATTTATAAAATTTCAAAAAGTGTTTATTACTATTCATAGCGGCTAGTTTGATTGGTTGTGGTGAGTGTTAGAACTCGAAGTTGTGTACAACACACGCTATTGTATTATTCAAAGAGAAGTGTACCGTGGAAGAATGTGGTGTTACATTCTCCCCTCCTTAAAATAATTTCATCCTCGAAATTTCTAGAATACTACTGCATGAAAAGACTCGGGTGGTTCTTCATCATAAGTTCCTCGGGTTCCCATCTTGCCTCTTCCATCTTATGGTTTCTCCATAGAAATTTTACTAGAAGAGTCATCCGGTTTATCAGCAAATGTTCCCTCGTATTAAGAATCTTGACATGCTATTCACAATAAGACAGATCGGGTTCTAGTTCTAATTCCTCATAGGTGAGTACATGCGTTGGGTCAGGCATGTATTTTCTCAACAGTGATACGTGGAAGACATCGGGAACTTTGGAGAGACTTGGAGGCATTTCCAAATGGTACGCTACATCCCCAATTCATTCTAGAATTTCAAATGGTCCGATGTACCTAGGACTCAACTCTACCTTATTACCAAAACCTATAACACCCTTCCATGGATATACCTTCAAGAAAACATTATCTCCTACCTAAAATTACAAATCCGTCCTTCAGTTGTCAGCATAGCTCTTCTGCCTACTTTGAGCTGCTTTGATGTGATTTTGGATTACCTTCACCTTTTCGAATGTTTCCTCCACCAGTTCTAAGCCTACGAGTTTTCTTTCACCCACATCATCCCAACAGGTTGTTGTGCGACATCTCTTTTCGTATAACGCTTCATATGGTGCCATCCGAATAGTTTAATGGAAGCTATTGTTATACAAAAATTCTACCAGAGGTAAATATTGATCCCACATACCTTGAAAGTCAAGTGAGCCTGATATCAACATGTCCTATAAGGTTTGAATAGTCCGTTCTGATTGTCCATCAGTTTTGGGGTGGTAAGCAGTGCTCAAACAAAGTTCAGTATCTAGGGATTTCATAAGAATTTTCCAGAATCATGAAGTAAAATTGGGATCAAGATCAGAAATAATCAATAGGGGTATTCCATGAAGTCTCACAACTTCATTAATATATAGTCTTGCTAGACGTTGAAGTGGTAAATATTCCCTTATAGCAAGAAAATGTGCTGACTTGGTAAGACGATCAACAATGACCCATATTGCATCATTCCTTATAGGAGTCTTTTGTAGTCCCATGACAAAGTCCATCGTGATATTATCCAATTTCCACTCAGGTATGGGAAGAGGTTTCATGACTCCTTCAGGCTATTGCCTTCCAGCTTTCACTTATGACAAACCATACATCTTTATAGAAAATCAGCAATCTCCCTCTTCATGTTGCCCCACCAAAAATGTTCCTTTAAATCTCTATACATCTTGGTGCTCCCAGGGTGTATAGAGAAATTGGAACTATGAGCATCATCCAACAATTCTCTTTTTATATTAGGTATATTGGGAACACAAATTCTCTTCCAAAATTTGAAAATTCCATCTTCATACACAAAGTCACTCAGTCTCCCATCATTCACAACTTTAATCCTTTTTTTAAACTCTTCATCATCAGTCTGATAACTCTTAATCCTTTATAGTAAAGATGGTTTGGCAACCATTTGAAAAATCATTTATGTTTCGACTTCCATAGCGATTCCCATATCCATCTTTATTAGATCCATGAAAATAGGATCCCTTTCAACTCTCATTTTGTTGAAAACTCCATGATCCTTTCTACTCAAAGAATCTGGCACCTTATTTTCCTTTCCTGTGTGGTAGTGTATAGTGCAATCATAATCCTTGAGTAGTTCAAGCCATGTCCATTGCCTCAAGTTGAGTTCTTTCTGTGAGAAAATATACTTCAAACTCTTGTGATCGGTACATATCTCACATTTTTCACCATAGAGATATTGTCTCCATATCTTCAAAGCAAAGATTGTAGCAGATAACTCAAGATCATGAGTAGGATAGTTTTTCTCATGAATTTTTTGCTGTCGTGATGCATAGGCAATAACCCTATCATTCTGCATAAGGACAAAACCAAGTCCTTTCTTTGAAGCATCACTATAAATAACAAACCCATCATTCCCCGATGGTAAAGTCAATATAGGATCATTGACTAATCTTATCTTCAATTCTTCAAAACATTTTTCACACACTTTTGTCCAAAAAAATTTAACCCCTTTTTGTGTGAGCTTCGTTAATGGGTTAGCCAATCGGGCAAAATTCTGGACGAAATGTTGATAATAACCTGCTAAACCAATAAAACTGTCTACCTCGGTTATACTCATTGGTGCTGGCCATTCTTGGATTGCTATTTTCTTAGAAGGATCAAAATAGATTCCATCCATAGAGGCAATATGGCCAAGATAAGAAATCTCTTGAAGACAAAATTCAAATTTTCTAAACTTCCCATATAATTCATGTCTTCTCAGAGTCTTCAGGATAATGCGCAAGTGATTTTCATGATCTTTGTAGCTTTTGAATTATACCAAGATATCATCAATAAATACCACTAAAAAATCATTGAGATATTCCTTGAAAACTCTGTTCATTAGATCCATGAAGACATAGGGTGCATTAGTCAATCCAAAAGGCATTATTATAAACTCGTAATGCCCGTACCTGGTTCGAAATGCTGTCTTCGGAATGTCTTCCTTCTTCACACACAACTGATGGTATCCATATCGAAGTTCAATCTTTGAAAAGTATTGAGATCCATGCAGTTGGTCAAATAAATCATCAATACGAGGTAGGGGATACTTGTTATTTATTGTTATAGCATTGATTTCCCTGTAGTCGATACATAACCTTATAGATCCATCTTTCTTCTAAACAAAAAGGATAAGGACTCCCCATGGAGAAACACTAGGGCGAATAAATACCTTATTACTCAATTTCATCTAGTTGTTTCTTTAGTTCAACTAAATCCATAGTGGCCATTCTATAAGGGGTCTTCGATATGGGACTTGAACCAGGAATTAAATCAAAAGAAAAAAATCAATTTCTCATTCTGGAGGATGTCCAGGAAAATCTTTTGGAAACACATCTATATATTATTTCACAATAGGTACATCCTCTATTTGAACATTACTTTCCTTACCCACAGTTATTTCATTATATTCCTCCCCAATAAATGAATTTAGTTGAGCTAAATGGGGTGGATCTAGATAAGAATTAGGTGGTGACGATTCTGCTCTAAAGATAAGGTGTTCTTTATCATCATCATAAAAATTTGTAACCTCATTCTTCTTATAATAAATCTTTTCATCGTGGTACAAAAACCAATCCATACCGAGGATTATACCAAATTCAATCATAGGTATGACGATGAGATAAGCATATAAAGAACATTTATGTGATCTAATGGGGACAGATTCACAAAAATTATTACAATGATACTTCCCTTAGGTTTCTTAACTGAAAACTCCCTTGTAAAATCAAATTGGAAATATCTAATTTTCTTAGCAGACTAGGAAGATATGAAACAATGTGACGATCCAGAATCAAATAATTCATTTTTTAAACTTGAGGAAACCATTAAATTATCTTCCACCATGTCTTTCAGAGCTTCTACCTCAGCAGTAGTTATAGTATAAGCTTGAGCTTGATCCCTTTGCCTTTTCTGAGGTAAGTTCCCCTGACGCTTTGGAAATTCATTTGCATAATGCCCCATTTATCTACAATTATAGCATTCCACGTTGACAAGAACTTTCTTTCCCTTGTAATCATGAGTTTGGTTGCCTTTTCACCACACTTGTAACAGACTCCCATTTCCTTCAAGCAAGTACTAGGGTGTTTCTTCCCACATTTATTTCAAGATGGATAATCATCTTTTTCCTTCTTCACTTTATTTCCATTTCCAGAGTGATCACCAGGTCTCTTCTTCTCTTTCTTTTCTTTAATGTCATAAGACATAGAGAATTCATTTTCTGTCTTGATAGCACATGGACAATATCTTCGTACGATGAGAAGTATTGTGAGACTAATGCTCGAAGGAAAAATGGTTTTAACCCATCAAAGAAACCATCAATCTTACACAATGGGTTACATATATAATCTACATCATACCTTTCTAACCTAGTAAAGTTATCCTCGTACTTTTCAATATTCCCATCCTCCTTTTGCCTTAGACTCAGAAATTTCCTTTCCATATCTACTCGATGGTCACGAGGAAATTATTTTTCTAAGAAAATATCTTTTAACTCCCTCTATTTTAGATTTTATACTTCATCATCTTCCTTCGTGTTTTGAATCAATGAACACCATTTATCGGCATCTCCAGTGAGGAGGTAAACTTCCATGACAACTTCTTCCCTTTCACTACTTCACAAGGCCTGAAATATTTTCTCTAGGGAATTTATCCATTGCTCAGATACTAGTGGATTTTTACCGCCATTGAATGTTGGTGGTCGTTTCCTCATGAAGTGATCTAACATTGATCCTCCACACTGTGGATCTGGGTGCTCCATACGGGTAAGATTATTATTCATAACATGAGTGATTTTTCCCAGTATAGTGATTAGCTAATCAGCACTAGTTGCATTACCAGCTCTACTATAATTATCTTGAGTAGGAGGGAAATCCCTACATGGAGTGCATGCATTGATACAGTTTCCATTTCTTCCACTAGGTTCCATTTCTAAACAATGACATACACTAGATTAGTTTATGAATCACAATACATAAATCCAAACTTGTAAAACACTTAACATAAATTGAACAGTTTATGGATATAATCCATAATCATAAAAATGTTTTCTATGAGGAAGTATATACTCATAAACCCTTCATAATGGTTTTTAATGAAAATGAGAATTATCCTAAGCATATCCCCTGGGAGTGTCATTACCAAGAGTGCAACAAGTCCTATTGTCGTGCACTAGTTCCCGTTCGAGTCTAGCTCAAAGTTGTGTTTTTGGGTTTTACCCCTAGGTACATCTGTGCCAGAGCCGCCACTACCTGCCCATATCCAGACAGAGATTTCTGTCTTGGAAAACTATCAAAATATCTACAATACCAAAATTATAGTAAGTTCTTCTATACTAATCCTCAAAGTCCATCTTAGGTCTATTTTCTCTAATTAGAGTGTATCTAAATATAGCTTCCATGGTTTGTACCAAAATTCTTCTGATACCAACTATAACGCCCCGACCCCAATTACCCAGAGTCACTGCATTATTACATAATATTGGCAAGATCACAAAAGATCAAATCACGAAAGTCCGATTAGTTTAGTAGCCTTAGTAACACTAGATATATTTATAAGTCTTACCTTACATCATAAAATGAAAACTACAAATGCATATTGTCTCCACACTCATATCCCTTCATACTATCCCTGCAGGTCATTCATAAAATAATTCTTCACATCCTGGGAAAAATAAAACATAGAAAGGGGTGAGGTCAGATGCCTAGTAAGGTTAACAATATAGAGAAAACTTTCATAAATAAGCATAAACATTTAAGGAAATTTATAACTAATACCAAAGCCTTTTAAAATTGATCTTCAGCATAATATGGAAGAAATAAAATTAAGTAATTCCATTTACTTATTCACATGGATATTCTACTAGTTGAATAATCACATGAAATATCAATAACCACTTTCATAATGAAGGAATGCATAATGCCAGACTATCATAACCACATAGTCAAGGCCATATTCCAATACTACAAATATGATTTTGTCAAGGAATTATGCCAAGACACTAGTTTGTCTCATGAGACCTACCGATGCATAGAGGATCTATAGCGGGCTCCACATGTCACTTATTAAGTCCAATGCATTCCTCATATGAACCAGTTTAAACATAACATAAACATTTGTATTAAAACTAGCATACGAAATGTCAATAATTTCTCCATAAACAATGAATGGTATAAAAATAACATATCCAAATTCAAACATATCACAAAACCTTCAATACGATATTGAAGTTTTGTATCATAATAAATCAACTTCAAATAATCTTAAATTCCATTAAAGGATGTTGACATAGAAGAAATCAATACTATTTGAGAGAAATATCTCTTTTTTTAAATCATTTAAAAGTCACATAATTATAAAATAACACATTTACATAGAAAATATACTTTTCAGCTTGTAAGGGATGATTAGATGATTCCATAATGGTGGAAAATATACTCACATGCCATATAAGTTAAAAAAGACATTCTTACCTTAATTCTGTCGAAAAGGTTAAAAAGGACCTTATTTGAAAAAAAAACAGAAAGATTCCTTTATAAACATCTTAAAAAAATTAAAACAAGGGTATAAATGACTTTAACCCATATTCTATAAAATAGTAATAATGATTTGAAATGTGTTTTTAAGAAACATGGATGTGGATGATAAAGAGGCCCCAGTAGATAATTACGTACAAACAACCTTGGATAATGAAGAGATTGTGAAATAAACTCTTACCTTGCACTTTTCCTCGGTTGAGGGTTGGTTAAACTCCTTTATAATTGTGAAATAATTGTTATTAGATTATATAAGAATCTTATACATTAATATGATATGATATATGATATTTTAACATTTCTTTGTTAATAATATCATAGTATTATCATCATTTCGGATTTTAACTTTCTCATTTTCTTTTATATGTTTTATTACATAAGTCATGTTTGTTATGGATAAGTTGTATCTTATTCGTATACAGAATTATTTCAAGTCCTTAAAAATTATTTTTAATCATCAAATGAGAATTATACTTGCATGGATACGATGGGGAATGAATCTCATCGCGTTTGTGGAGACAGTAGTCCGTACGTACACACGAGCGACAATATCATTATTTTGATATTAAAATAATATATAATTGGCTGGTATATCATATATACAGTATCACTATAATGTTATTTTTTTTATTTACATCAAATACACATCATTATCATACCCATCCAAATTATAATGTTTTGAATAACAATTACACCACGACGTGGAGACAGTAAGCCGTACGTACGCACGTATGGTGACATGTCATTCAAAGGATAGATAGATTACTAAATATGGTTGTAACATATTTATAATAAAATAATAGTATATATAAGATACTAGATTTATTATTTTATAATGGAAATAATGAAGAAAGAAGAAGATGAATAAGAAAGGAACATGGAAGAGGGTTGTGAAAACATTACCTATTCTTCGGGTTCTTCCTTTTGCTTTGATCAAAAGGGATCTTTAGGTTCACTTTATGATCAAACTAAAGCCCCTAGGTTGAATTTAGGGAAGTTGAGAGAATATTTGGGCATGGGTTGGCCGAGTAAAAAGGCTTTGAAGGTGTGAATTTGAGAGAAGGGGGAGTTCCCTTTTTTAAGAGGGGTGAGGGGAACCTTAGGAAAAGAAAGTAATTTTATATTATAATAAATTAATATTAGGTTTCTAGTGGATAAAAAGTGTATTATTTAATGTTTATGGTGGGGATATTTCTATAACCACTCAACCAATAGGTTTTAGACAAGTCTGGGTCACTATATTAACCTTATCATTTATTTTTAACTCTTAGTTATTTAGTTTGACATTTACCATGTCTCTATGTATTTTTTTTATTATATAGTCAATAAACTTACAATAAACTTCAAGATCCCCCAAGACGTCCATTAATAATAAAAATATCATTATAGAAGTAATTTGGCCGAACCATAGATTTTTAGGAATATAATATCAATTAATAATATAATATTGGTTTTAAAAACTCATTTATGTCAATTTGACAGTATTTAATAATTAATTTTTGTTAAAGTCTTAAAAACTTTATTAATTCAAACCAAATTCATTTAAGTAATAATAAATTTCATATTAACCAATAAATTTCGTTGATGTCCTCAAGACTTTCAAATTATATTTATTTTAACATTTATAATTCCAATTATTTGATTCTTTCATTAATAAGGAAATAATTGCATCATTATTGTGTCATTAATAAATTTAATTATTCAATGTCTAAAAAAATACCATTATTTAGGAAATATATTTATCTTTATAATGAATATTTATAGTTTAAAATATAACATATATAACTATATGTAAAATTTTTCTTTCTAAAAGATATGTGCTTATGTCATTTTTGTATTTATTTTAACTTAATTAATATAAAGTGTCATTATCACTTACAAGTGGATCCATGGGATCCCAAAATCAACCCAAAGATGTCCATGGTCAGACATGTATCAACCAATAGGGTTATGACACATTTTAGGGTAATTTATTATTATTATAATATTATTTTTGTACCCTTATTTAGCAAATTTACCCTTTAACAATGGTAAATAAAATATTTACCGAAGTAATTATTCAAAATGTCTAAAAATAAAAGTTACCTATTTACAAAATTTGGACCTACTGATTATAAAAATGGAATCCATTTTTATAATTTCAAAATAAATAATTTGTAGAAAATAATTTAAAATTAATTCCCATTGTTAAAACAAAAAGCATTTTTTATGAGATAATAACTATCAAAAGACTGACAATTTCTTATGTCCAATTTAAAGGTGAAATTACGTCCAATGACCAAAATTGTATTAAATGGTAAAAATCTATTCTAAATGTACTTTAAAACTACTCAAATTCACAATTTACCACTACTAATTATTTAGATTAAAAAAGTTGTTTTTAATTAAAATTTAGTAATTTTCACTATTCATCCAAATATAAAAGTTATCAGAAATGTACCAAAAATTCACCCTAAGCTAATTTCAATATTCAAAATCCAAAAATGAATTAAATTTTGAAAGATAAAATTTATAAAATTTTAAAAAGGGGGTATTACTATTCATAACGGCTAGTTTGATTGGTTGTGGTGTGTGTTAGAACTCGAAGTTGTGTACACCACACACTACTATATTATTCAAAGACAATCATACCGTGGAAGCTTGGGGTGTTAGAGTCAATAAAAATGCATGAGGGGAATTTAATGTTTTTAATGGATTTAAATAAGGAAAGGTAAATATAAATTCATATATTCAGAATCATTATTTAAAAAAATTGTATATAAAAATTAAATATATCATAATAACCATCCATTAATGATGGTTATTGAAACTAAGTTGTATAACTACATGTAGGTCGTAGTCCACACATACACAGACACAATTCTTTTATCTTCCATTGGATTCAGAAGGGGAGGGATTTTTTTTCTCCAGATAATCATAATAAAATATAAGTATATTGATGGTACTATATAAATTATCTTTTTGGGATTCAGAAGAGGTGTTGAGGGATGCCATTTAAAATTACCCAACCTTGATTAGGATTCTAATCTAGAAAATGGTCTTGTGAACACTTTGGTAGGATAGGTCAAGAGTTTTTTAAATTAAATTTTTTATACTAAATCACTTGGTTCCATTGGAATGTGATAGACTCAGATGGAGGATTAAGGTGAAGTTGGTCACTTGGAATGACGAGATGTGGTTTGTCGGGATGAAATTTACCCAAGATACTTAAGGTGACGTTGATCACCAAATTTTGTGACATGGTCATTTGAGTGTGGAGATAAGGTATTCAAGATGAGGGCATGGACCCTGTGAGATGGTGTTAACCATCGAGATGACCAACATGATCGTAGGTGAAAAAAGAGTCGGGATAATGTGTATTAAGTATTTTTGGGTGATTTCTGCTCACCATTTGTCGGAATACACATTTTTTGTATTATTTTCTCACAAATAAGACTCAAATCATCATGGTGTTGACCAATCATGTGGGTGGAGTCCCCCATAGACTATGTGGATTAGGTGATGGTGTTGGCCACTAGTGATGTTTGGGAGTTCTCACTATATAATTCCATGTGGATGGTGATGAACCATCCGTTGATGGTGATGATACCATTAGTTTGAGGACAATACTCACCATATTTCATGAGGCCATTAGGCCATGTTATTTGGAGGATAAAAAAAACTAAGCCTCTAGAATTCTGGCTTCGAGCCAAAGAGGATTACTTGTTGGGGGGTATATATCGATGTGCCTCTAGAAGTCGAGATGTGTGCTAGTTGGGCCTTTCGAGTTGGGGTATGAGGGACCATACATTTATTATTTGGGAATACCACTTGGACTTGAGGTACACTGTTTAATAGTATGAGGTTCTGAGTGTCATGATTATTGGTGGAAATTGAGGGTTCACCCAGTATTAATTTCAGTAGGGGAAAAGTTGGGATTATTTCCACGGATCCTCACAACTATTGTTATATATATAGATAGATTCTATATTATATATATATAACTGGGTGCACATATTCATAAGTTACTGTTTATGGAAGAAGAAGGTGATCGCCTCCCTATACCTATTGAGTACAGGGTAAGTAGGTATTTATTTGTATTTTGGGTGACACCAATTTATTTAATATTTAGATTTACCTGAATTTTACTAGATGTAAGTTTTAGGCATGATGGTGGTGAACTATTGAGATTTATTCTCAGACCATAAATAGGCCCTTTAGGAAAATTTTAAAATTTATTTCTATGTGATTAGGTAAGGGACTGATCTCAGGAGATGGACATTAGTGGTCAAGTTAGACCTTTTTCAGGGGATGGATTGAAGGGGACCTTGAAGGTTCTTACATGAAATATTGTTTACTTTTGAGTTTATATCCAGTCAACATGTTTTTATTATATGTATATACTGATGGTCATCCAAAGGAGACCATTATTTATTATTTATATATTTTAATTTTTACGTCATGGTATCTATAAATGGTATATTATAGTATTCAGAATTATGGCTAATTTTCTTGTTATTATACTTCTCATTTTTTCGTATTCTTCCTCTAGTTTTATATAGATGCTTCCACTATGTTATGGTCATTCTTCCACCATGATATATAAATCTATAAAATTATTATTATCCCCACATTAGGATATATTCTATCCAGAAGCACCACTTTAGACCATCACTAATAGTCGGTAGCCATTTGCATGCAATGAGGTGTGCGTAAGGACCAGTGGTCAACCGATCAAGAAATATGTGAAAGGTGGCACCTGGGTCAGGGTTCTATATGTGGTATGAAATGAGCCTTCTTATTTGGGATTGGGTGTAAGTGTTCACCTAACTACTAAGGGTATCAAAATATTTACCTTTCTTTTTGGGTCATACTATTTGTTCTATAGAAGATCAGAGACTAGGATATATTTGGATCATGGTACATAGCTTGTGTTTTAGTGCATATAGCCCCATATATGAGGGATAAAACAATTTTATGTGGGTGAGAAATCTATTTTATGCTTTTCTATTTTATAGCTGATATTATTTCAACCTCATGTGGTGCACTTGGGTGTGATGGTTATTTATTATATGGATTTTGGACCTTAGAGAATAATTGAATGGAAGGTTTACTTATGAATCATTATAGGCACTTAGGCCCCAATGATGTATGTTAGATTGTAATTTTCCTGAGTCTCCTAAATTGTGAAAAGATGGGTAGGGTTGTTTAATGTTTCAATAAAAGAATATATACAATGTTTTCTTTCTTAGCCTCTCTTTTGAGGCATTCTACTCAACCATCCCGGGTAAGTGGTTCCAATAAAATTATTTTATGATTCAATGTATATGCATGTGATATATAGGCCTGACCATGATAGGGGTAGGAAGGGATACTGATAGGAAGTGAGTTTTTGATGTGTCAACAAAGAAGCTAAATAGTTTTTTCTGGTATAACCTCTTTGATGACATTCTACTCATCTACCCTAGATTGATACATGATGCTCGACTATTATGGGGGACGGAAGGGGGACATGAGGATGAATTTGTCATGATTCCTCACACAATTATGATAAGTCAAGGGTATGTGAGGATAAGATACATATGATACTTGTCCTTGACATGGGTACGTAAGGGTACGTGAGGATGGATGTTATGAGACAAGGTGAGACAGGAGAGAGTAAGGGTGGTGAGATGCACCTTTTGTTATATAATTACTAATCTATGATATATATATATGGTTGTTTCAACATTTTATATGTATTTATTAGGACTCCACATATATGGACTCTAATGGAGCATCAGGAGGGCAGTGATATGATGTAACTTGAACGTTCATGGGATGAGGCTCGAGAGGGTCAGGTTGATGCCTAGAGGGCCATGATGATCATAAACTCTATGTACATGCATAAGTACAAGATTATGAACAAGTATAATAGCCACATGATATGTTAGATTTTGGTACATGGCTTAATGAGAAGCATAGAGTGAGCCTGGTTTGGAATATACATATAATTGATATGGGAGCTCATGGTGATGATCCATTGATGACACACTTGACTCATGAGTTTTAGTCGTTGTACCTACTACAATTTCAAGGAGAGGGAGGTCTACAAGACACTGAAAAAAAAAACGATTTAGTCCAGATCATCTTTGACCAGCTCAAACACCCCTAGTCTATAGGGTAAATCTGGATATATACATGCTCAAGTATATAGTATAACGCTGGTGGGATGTACAACTACTTGTTGTAAGAAATGAGGGAATGTCTTGGAATGATTTCTAGGTGACATTCTTCAAGAACATCATTATATAGAAACTGAGGGTAGACAGAGCCAGTGACTTAATGAATATTCAATAGGGGGACACACCAGTCATAGACTATGTAGTACCTTCAATAACATATCTCAATTCTCACATTCTGTGGTGGGAGAAGACATCACCAGGGTGCGATGTCTTGAAGATTGATTATGGAATTCCATCAAAGTACACATGAATATCTTAATACTAACATCATTTTTAGTTGTAGTCAACCATGTGTTAATAGACAAGTGGAACCTGAGAGACTGGTTGTTACACCCCAAGCTTCCACGATACATTTCCCTTTGAATAATACAATAACTTGTGTTGTACGAAACTTCGAGTTCAAACACACCACAACCAATCAATCTAGCCTTATGAATAGTAATAACCACTTTTTAAAATAACATAAATTTTATCTTTAAAAATGGATTTCATTTTTTGATTCGTAATATCAAAATTATTTTAGGGTAAATTTTTGTTATTTTTCTAAAAACATTCAATTTTTGATGAATAGGGAAAAATGATAAGTTATTGTTTAAAATAGAAATTTTATTTAACTAATTATTTATTTTATTTTAATTTATTTTAGGTTAAAATAGATACATAATACTTATATAAGTTCAATGAAATTCATTGAAGTCATTTTAAAAAATGTTTAGATATATAAATTTTTATCGAACTTTTTAACGTCTTTTACCCACCTCTTAAGAGCATTTTCAAATTTTCATAAAACATAATTTTACCGCTTCTATGAGTTGAATTTAAAAAATAAAAGATACATAGGTAATATTAGTATGTAAAATGTGGTTCAATAATTTGAAATTAATTTTTGGTGAAGAGTAACTTTTGACTTTTATTTCCCACAGGTAAAAGTAAATAGGGTAATTATGTGTAAAAATGATATCATAATTACCCCAACACATGTCCCAATTCTTTAGGATAAATATAATTCGACCAGAAACAAAATTTGAAATAAAATAAGATCCTATTTGGTCCACGTGTATTATATTAGGACAATTGTTATTATTTTTATAAACAAGAGTTAAAAGATTTAAATTCAATGTTTAATAACTAAAACATTTTTAATATAAAGTTACACACAATATAAATTCAACTATAAATATTAATTAGAAGGATAAAGAATATTCACTACATAATTTTATTTTATGTATAATTTTTAGTCATTAAATAATTTAATTTATTTATGACAACAATGATGATGCATTAATTACCTTATTAATGAAATATTAAAATAATAGATTTTATAAATATTAAAATAAATGTAAATTGAGACTTATGATGAATTAAAATAATTTTCTAAGTAACTAATACATTTTAGGGTTGGTTGAATAAATTTTATTCGAAGTGATTGTAACACCCCTAGATTTTATGAAAAATATTCTTTTAATTTCATTAATGTCTTGTGTTGTATGCTACACCAAGATTACCTTGCGCTATACGCAACACTGTATTAGCTTGCAGTATATGCAACACTATTCTTGAATCGTGTTACACACAATTTTGATAACAGTTATTCTATGAAACATTGAGTATATATATATATATATATATATTCAATGTATAAATGAAATATGGTTGGATTTTTTTATACGAAACAACGAAGGATTCTTTCACAACACGCAACCCTGACTTGGCTTGCATTACACGCAATCACAACCTCCCTCGATAGCGTGTGTTGTACACAATACCGGGTTTTAATAAACAACGATATATTATTATAATATTTTCATGAACTAGCCATTATGAATAGTATTAACTAAATTTTGAATTTTATAACATTATTATTGATATTACACATTTTCTAGAACATGGTATAAGAACAAAATAAATTTTTCGGTTAAAATAAGTATTTTTCAAAAAATGCAGTTTTGCCGCCTTTTGATGGCAAACCCACTATGAATATAGTTTTGACATGTTTATATGTTCAATTTGACAAAATAAAATTCTTCTTTTGAATCAGGATATAAAAATTTACATTAGATAAAGTTTTGATATTTTTCCGATAACTTTCATATTTTAATGAATAGTGAAAACACGCAATATTTTAATTAAAAACAACTTTTTTCATCGTAATATTTTATGTGGTTAAATTATAATATTTAATGGTTTTAAAGTATAAATAGAATATATTTTTACCATTTAATATAATTTATTTCATTATCATTGATTTTACCTTGAATTCGTAGGTTAAATCAATTCTATCTTTTGCAATGTTTAAAAAAAACCCGTTTTTTTCGACAACGGGAATAATTTTAATTTAATTTCTGCATCTTTTGTGTATTGAATTTGGAAAAATGGATTCCATATTTGGAATCAGTGGGTCCAAATTATGTTAATAAGCTACTTTTTATTTTTGGGCATTGTGAATAGTAACTACGGTAAATTTTATTTACTATAGTTAAAGGTAAATCGGGTAATTAAGGGTAAATATAAGATTATAAAATTACCCTAACACTTGTAAAAATCCTATTATATGGCTAAAAGTAGACCCATATAACCTAAGGGTCGGATTAGATTCATTTTATGGACTTGTTTCCATGAAAATAATTTAATTATTATTAAAACCAAAGAATGTGACAACATGTCACTTTCTTAAATATTATAAGTATAATAATTTTAATTTAGTGATAAACTTCATGAAACTTAAAAAATGAATAGTATCCAGAACGATAATACAATTATCTACATTGTAGAAATTTATTTAGAATTTTTAGGGATTAAATAATTATCATTTATTATGACACAAAGATGATACAGTAATTGTCTTATTAATGAAATATTGACATAATTGATGTTATAAATGCCCAAATAAATGTAATTTGAGACTTTTTATGACTTAAAATAATTTTATAGGTTCATATGACATGTTATTGTTGCTATAAGTAACTTGGTTCGAAATTATCATTCTGTTATAAATTTCATAAAAATCATGTACCAAATAGTGTCAAAATTGACATAAATTAGTTTTTAAAATAAATATTATATTATTAATTGTTATTTAATTCCTAAAAATCTAAGGTTCATAAAAATGACTTAGATAAGGATATATATTAATAATAAACAACTTGGGGTTTGTTTGGCTTGTTATAGCAAGTTTATTAACCATATAGTGTAAGAAAACAAAAAGACACGGTAACAGTTAAATTATTTAACTTAGAGTTAAATCTAATTGATAAAGTTAAAATAATAACCAAAACTTGTATAAATCCTATTGGATGAGAGTATTTCGACCCATCCCCACTTTATCTTCTAAATAAGACCCTTTGGAACCATTATAAACCGAATTTGACCTTAATATAAAATAATATTTTGAGATTTTCCTAAGGTGCCCCTCTCCTCCCTTATAAAAGGGCACCTACTCCCCCTCTTCCTCACACCAATTTGAGCCTTCAAGCTTGGAAAAACCCTGAAAAAATATCTTCTCCACTTCCCTAGTATCATTATATAGGTCCTGGTCTTCTTCAAAGACCATCCTTGGTTCTTTAAGTGGAGGTTAAGAAAAGGCGCGTCAAAAAGAGGTAATATCCATTACCGATCTTTTTCAATTTCTTTCTTCTTAAACTTATTCTTCTTTAGTTGTTTCATGATAAAGTAATAACATAAGTATTTATTATATACTGATATGTTATTATAAATATGAAACAACTCTAATTAACCTTATATCCATCCTATAGAAAAAGGAAATCACCGTGCGTGCGTACGTACGAAATACCGTCTCCACGCCGTGGTGTAATCTATTTTCCACCACCAACTTAATTGGATGGGTATAATGGTGTAATGGGTAACTATATATGATTATTATAAAGTTATATTGATACTGAAATAGTATGCATACACTTCAACACATGTTCACGATCATGAGAACGATATCATCGCTCGTGCGTACGTACGGACTACCGTCTCCACGACGCGATGAGATTCATTCTCCACATTAACCATTCATGAATGATTATAAAGTATATATAATTAATAATAATGAAATATATGAAATTTTAAATCTACTGTATTTATGTATATATATATATGTATGTCATCTACTTACTTCCATTCAAGACAATAAGGAAAGGAAAACAGCGTTCATGCGTACGTATGGACTACCGTCTCCATGAACGGTGTGTTTCATTTCATTTATCTATCTATTATATATATATATATACTGAATATATATGATATATAAATAATGTTTTATATTCTGGAAGTAAGTAAATCATGATATAAGTAATAATAATGTCAAGAACAACAAGTCTAAACACCTACGATAAATGAAACGATTTTACCCAAAACGCTTCTTTAACATGGAATTTACAAAAGAACGGGTAATATAAATTCATAAGTGAACCATTTATGATATCATAACAATGAATATGATTCTGTAATAAGTTAATGACATTATTTAAATCATTATACAGGAGGTTCGGATACGTACAAAGCATATCGGACATAAGGTAAGGGAAAATCTCGGAATCTCAATTTTTATCTGAGATTGTTTATACTTTGGTATTTACTGGGGTGTATTTTATCATCCACATCCATGTTACCTCAATATTAAATGTTATTTCCATCCACCTAAAATTTTTTAAATCCAAATTTACCCTTCGGTGAGTTTTTAGTAAAAGATATGAAAGGAATATTTTGTCATTTTTCATACGAGGTACATTTTGACTTTTCCGACAAAAGTACGAGAAGAATGTTTTTTTTAACTTATACGACATGAATGGATTTTTAAAACATTATTTCCAAGAAGCTTCCTTTACAAGTTTTCAAGTTTATTTTTAATCAACTTCTTTTAGTTTAAAATTGTATGACATGTTAAGAAAGTAAAATGTTTTTGAAGTAGAAAATATATTTTCCTCAAGTATGGAGTTCAAGTGTTTTATCAAAATTATTTTCCATATAAGATAATATAGGGTTCTGTTTCTATCCCTATTATTACATTGATTTGATTATGTTGTGATGGAATTATTTTTATGAATTCATTTATCTTATATGAGTTGTTTTATGATGTCACTATGTTTAAGATTCCCATTTTTATTACATGGGTTATGCTATGATGTATGGTTTATGATTTTGTGGCACACATAAAAATGGTATAATTATGAGATGGGTGGGACCTATATCTCCCTCCAATGCATTGGGTAAATATTTTATATCTCATGAGATAGACATGGCTGGAACGGTAGGTTATACCAGTTCAGTGAAACAGGACTGAAAGGAGGAGTGAACTCGGTTCAGAAAGGGACTTTGTCCACTAAGATAGTCTTGGCAATGAGTCTTGACTAATAAGAAATGATTCTATATGATTATGTGTGTATGACACAAAGTTTTATGTTTTAAGTTATGATTATTGGGATTTCATTTCACTACTATGATTTATCCCATGTTATGAAATTATGCTCTCTTTTGCAAGTTAAGATTTTCAAAATGTTATGTTCTTATGATGTGATTGATATTTCTTTGGTTTACCCTTACTAAGCATTTGAGCTCACCCTTTTATGTTTTCTTTTCCCCAGGATATAAATAAAGGTTTTAGGTAAAAAAAGGAAGATCTTTATGGGAGATGTTGAAGATCTTTCACCACGATTAGAAGATTATATTCCGAGTTTCCAAAGAGACTAAACTATTACGATCCTTGTGTGTGTGTTTTTGTTATGTACTAAGTATTCTGCAAAAGTAATGTAATTTCCATGTACGTTAATCTTAGGGTCTTTATAGTTGGTATCAGAGGAAAGGTTTAGTCAACCTTTGGAAACTAGGATGCGAAAACGTTAGTGAGATCCCTAGAGATATTTCTAAGGTATGTCTAGGGATGTACCTAAGGATAAGTATAGGTATAGGATATAGTCCTAGAACTACGGTAACGATCTTAGAATTTAACCTAAGATGTTAGATATTGAGGGTGCTCCCCCTTTACTATGTTGTTTGACCTAGCATGATTTTTGCCTCTCACACTATTCTTTTTGGGTTTTAGACGATGGCTGGAACCCAAAGGAACCGTGTTGATCACTGTAATGGACAATGAAATGATTGTCCTCCTGAACAATCAAATGTTATGGGAGATGTAGTGAAAAATCTTATTGCTATACTTACACAAGCTATGAATCATTCTGGACTACCAAATGAGCAGAGAAGGGAACAATATTCTATTGTGTCCTTCATGAGGCAACGTCCACCTTCTTTCAGTGGGTCTTCCGATCCACTTGTTGCTGAACAATGGATCAGTACCACTGAAAAGATATTTTCAGTTCTTCAATGTGCTGAACATGATAAAGTCATCTTAGCAGTATATCGTTTGGAAGGTGAAGCTGTTCAATGGTGGAATCTTATCAAGAATACGAGGCAAAGAGATGAAATTGAGTCCATGGAATGGGACGAGTTCAAGAACTTATTTTTCAATAAGTACTTCCCTCGTATTCTTCGAACAAAGATGGAGAAGGAGTTTCTTGAACTAAAGAAAAAGGATGATGAATCTGTTGGTATATACGAAGTGAATTTTACAAGGCTTGCAAGGTATGCATCTGGATTTATCATCCAACCTGAAAGTAAAGTTGATCGATTCTTCAGTGGCTTAAAACCATGTCTTCGAAGGGCATTAGCTATAAGAGACTTCAGTAGCTATGAAGAAATTGTGCATTGTGCTATCAAGGTAGAAATGGAAGTTGGTGTTACTTATCCATCTCATAGTTTTGACAAGAAACAAAAGATGGATTTCAAGGAGAAATCTAATAATAATGGTGAAAAGAAGATGAATGTTTCCTTATGCTCAAAGTGTGGAAAGAAGCATGGTGGAGATTGTCTTAAAGGGACAAGTAAATGTTTCAAATGTGGAAAGGAAGGTCATCGGGCATTTGAACGCCGTAATGATGGGAAGAAGATGTCTAATGATGCAAACAAAGGAAGGGATACACAGAATGAACCTACTACACTTCAATGTTTCAAGTGCAAGGAAATGGGGCATTATGCTAATAAATGCCCTAATCCAAGGGTTAGTGATGATCGACATGAGCAACCGCTTAAGGAAAAGGACAAAGGGAAGTAACATGCGATCACTATTGGCGATGTTGAATATGACAACGATGTGGTGGAATGATTAAGTGTTTATGTAATGGGATTTCAAAATAGTATCATGGAATCTCATTTATGGTATTTTGGAATATCTATGTATTGGTTTTAAATAATTATATGATACTGGTAACGAAGAAAAAAAGTGATTGAAATATTTTTGGAAAGTAGATGATATGCACATAATGAAGGGACAAGAAGATAATGAGATGTTTGACTGTATTCATGAGCTCATGATTGATATAAGGACTAAGTGATATCATGGTTTGAGTATATAGAATTTTGAGGATTTTGGTATGTGGAAAGTGTTAAGTTTTAACTGCATTCATGTTTTCACTAAGGTTCAATGGGTATTAATTCTTCAAGAGAATACATGATTAGGGTATTAACATGTTTTTAATTTGACCAACAAGATATATCTTATGATATATGGGGATCAACGATGGTATTAAATCTCTGGTAATCGTTTTCACTATATTATGAGAGTGGACTGCAGTATTATGGATAAGCCTAAAGATTGGAATGGACTATGTTGGACATAAGTTAGTATTGTTTAAGGATAAAAGTTTTTTCGATATTATTGATGGGATGTTATAGTAATATAGTTTTAGAAAAAGGACAACCTGTAGGACGGGCGACAGCCCATCGCATCGAACAAGGCCGTGGGAATCGAACCCACAACCAAAGTGCGACTAGCCTTTATTGCCTACCACTGGCCTACAGGAAGTCCCTATTTAGTAGAAACTAGTTTGATTATATTAAGTAGTATGATATATGAATTATAAGTCCATTTTAGGAACCATATATGATTAATCTCACTATAGATGGACTTATGTATTTTTTGATAACTTTTCAAACCTTTTGTTTGAGACAGATGGAATGACCCATCATTCTATCAGATGATCTGCTATCACATCATGAATAACAAATTCAACTTCATTTATTTAAGAGATGAAGTGGAAATTGTCCAAAGAACGACCAACAGTGAGACTATACCGAAATCACGAAAGTATTTCTTCTAATTCCAAATTCATCAACTTTAGGGAAATGATCTTGAAAACCAAAAATGTTGTCATAGTGCTCTTATATATGATGAATCAGATGGTACCCTAGATCATCACAAATTTATGGCTTTTCGATTGTTGGATTTTTCATAGCCATGTTCTCTACCACTCTCCATCAGAACATGATGGTTAGATTTCTCTTCCATATCCATATTTTAACCTATGTGGAAACCCAGTGATTAGTTTATTTGGGTAACCGTTACGTTTCATACTTTTGTTTTTAAAGATTGGTTTTGGTATTCATTTTTATGATGTGGGTTTCTATCAAAGAAACTTTTGAATAGTAAACCATTTATAACCCCGACGAATTTTGAGGGCTAAATTCATTTTAAGGGGGGTAGAATGTAACACCCCAAGATTTTATGAAAAATATTCTTTTAATTTCATTAATGTCTTGTGTTGTATGCTACACTAAGATTACCTTGCGCTGTACGCACCACCGTATTAGCTTGCAGTATACGCAACACTATTCTTGGATCGTGTTACACACAATTTTGATAATAGTTATTCTATGCAACATTGAGTATATATATATATATATATTCAATGTATAAATGAAATATGGTTGGATTCTGTTATACGAAACAATGAAGGATTCTTTCACAACACGCAACCCTGACTTGGCTTGCATTACACGCAATCGCGACCTTCCTCGACAGCGTGTGTTGTACACAATACCGGGTTTTAATAAACAAAGATATATTATTATAATATTGTCATGAACTAGACGTTATGAATAGTATTAACTAAATTTTTAATTTTATAACATTATTATTCATCTTACACATTTTCTAGAACATGGTATAAGAACAAAATAAATTTTTCGGGTAAAATAAGTATTTTTAAAAAAATGCAGTTTTGCGGCCTTTTGATGGCGCACCCACTATAAATCTAGTTTTTGACATGTTTATATGTTCAATTTGACAAAATAAAATTCTTCTTTTGAATCAGGATATAAAAATTTACATTAGATAAAGTTTTGATATTTTTCCGATAACTTTCATATTTTAATGAATAGTAAAAACACGCTATATTTTAATTAAAAACAACTTTTTTCATCGTAATATCTTATGTGGTTAAATTATAATATTTAATGGTTTTAAAGTATGAATAGAATATATTTTTACCATTTAATATAATGTATGCCATTAGCATTGATTTTACTTTGAATTCGTAGGTTAAATCAATTCAATCTTTTGCAATGTTTAAAAAAAAAACCCGTTTTCTTTCGACAACGGGATTAATTTTAATTTAATTTCTACATCTTTTATGTATTGAATTTGGAAAAATGGATTCCATATTTGGAATCAGTGGGTCCAAATTATGTTAATAAGCTACTTTTTATTTTTGGGCATTGTGAATAGTAAATACGGTAAATTTTATTTACTATAGTTAAAGGTAAATCGGGTAATTAAGGGTAAATATAAGATTATAAAATTACCCTAACACTTGGAAAAATCCTATTGGATGGCTAAAAGTAGACCCATATAACATAAGGGTCGGATTAGATTCATTTTATGGACTTTTTTCCATGAAAATAATTTAATTATTATTAAAACCAAAAAATGTGACAACATGTCACTTTCTTAAATCTTATAAGTATATAAATTTTAATTTAGTGATAAAATTCATGAAAATTAGAACATGAATAGTATACAAAAGGCTAATATAATTATCTACATCATAGAAATTTATTTAGAATTTTTAAGGATTAAATAATTATCATTTATCATGACACAAAGATGATGCAGTAATTGTCTTATTAATGAAATATTGACATAATTGATGTTATAAATGCCCAAATAAATGTAATTTGAGACTTTTTTATGACTTAAATTAATTTTATAGGTTAATATGACATGTTATTGTTGATATACGTATCTTTTTTCGAACTTATCAATCTGTTATGAATTTTATAAAAATCATGTACCAAATAGTGTCAAAATTGACATAAATTAGTTTTTTAAAAAAATATTATATTATTAATTGTTATTTAATTATTAAAATTCTAAGGTTCGGCAAAATGACTTATCTAAGGATATATATATTAATAATAAACAACTTTGGGTTTTTTTGGCTTGTTATAGTAAGTTTATTAACCATATAGTGCAAGAAAACAAAAAGACACGGTAAAAGTTAAATTATTTAACTTAGAGTTAAATCTAATTGATAAGGTTAAAATAATAACCTAAACTTGTCTAAATCCTATTGGATGAGATGGTTTCGACCCATCCCCACTTTATCTTTGAAATAAGACCCTTTTTAACCATTATAAACCGAATTTGACTATAATATAAAATAATATTTTGAGATTTTCCTAAGGTGCCCCTCTCCTCCCTTATAAAAGGGCACCTCCTCCCCCTCTTCCTCACACCACTTTGAGCCTTCAAGCTCGGCCAACCCCTGCCGAAATATCTTCTCCACTTCCCTAGTATCATACTAGAGGTCCTGGTATTCTTCAAAGACCATCCTCAGTTCTTTAAGTGGAGGTTAAGAAAAGGCGCGTCAAAAAGAGGTAATATCCATTACCGATCTTTTCCAATTTCTTTCTTCTTCAACATCTTCTTATTTATTTGTTTCATGATAAAGTAATAACATCAGAATTTCTTATATACTAATATGTTATTATAAATATGAAACAACTCTAATAAACCTTCTATCCATCCTACGGAAAAAGGAAATAACCGCGCGTGCGTACGTACGGAATACCGTCTCCACGCCGTGGTGTAATCTATTTTCCGCCACCATCTTAATTGGATGGGTATAATGGTGTAATGAGTAACTATATATGATTATTATAAAGTGATATTTATAATGAAATAGTATACATACACTTCAACACAAGTTCACGATCATGAGAACGATATCCTCGCTCGTGCGTACGTACGGACTACTGTCTCCACGATGCGATGAGATTCATTCTCCACATTAACCATTCATGAATGATTATAAAGTATATATAATGAATAATAATGAAATATATGACATGTTAAATCTACTGGATTTATGTATATATATATGTATTTCATCTACTTACTTCCATTCAAGACAATAAGGAATGGAAAACAACGTTCATGCATACGTACGGATTACCGTCTCCATGAACGGTGTGTTTCATTTCATTTATCTATCTATTATATATATATATATATACTGAATATATATGATATATAAATCATGTTTTATATTCTGGATATAAGTAAATCATGATATAAGTAATAACAATGTCAAGAACAACAAGTCCAAACACCTACGATAAATGAAACGATTTTACCCAAAACGCTTCTTTAACATGGAATTTACAAAAGAACGGGTAATATAAATTCATAAGTGAACCATATATGATATCATAACAATGATTATGATTCTCTAATAAGTTAATGACATTATTTAAATCATTATAAAGGAAGTTCGGATACATACAAAGCATATCGGACATAAGGTAAGGGAAAATCTCGCAATCTCAATTTTTATCTGAGATTGTTTATACTTTGGTATTTACTGGGGTGTATTTTATCATCCACATACATGTTCCCTCAATATTTAATGTTATTTCCATCCACCAAAAATTTTTTAAATCTAAATTTACCCTTCGGTGAGTTTTTAGTAAAAGATATGAAAGGAATCTTTTGTCATTTTTCGTATGAGGTACTTTTTGACTTTTCCGACAAAAGTACGAGAAGAATGTTTTTTTAACTTATACGGAATGAATGGATTTTTAAAACATTATTTCCAAGAAGCTTCCTTTACAAGTTTTCAAGTTTATTTTTAATCAACTTCTTTTAGTTTAAAATTGTATGACATGTTAAGAAAGGAAAATGTTTTTGAAGCAGAAAAGATATTTTCATCAAGAATGGAGTTCAAGTGTTTTATCAAAATTATTTTCCATCTAAGATAATATAGGGTTATGTTTCTATCCCTATTATTACATTGATTTGATTATGTTGTGATGGAATTATTTTTATGAATTCCTTTATCTTATATGAGTTGTTTTATTATGTCACGATGTTTAAGATTCCCATTTTTATTACATCGGTTATGCTATGATGTATGGTTTATGATTTTGTGGCACACATAAGAATGGTATCATTATGAGATGGGTGGGACCTATATATCCCTACAATGCATTGGATAAAGATTTTATATCTCATGAGATAGACATGGCTGGAACGGTAGGTTATACCGGTTCAGTGAAACAGGACTGAAACGAGGAGTGAACTCGGTTCAGAAAGGGAATTTGTCCACTAAGATAGTCTTGGCAATGAGTCTTGACTAATAAGAAATGATTATATATGATTATGTATGTATCCCACAAAGTTTCATGTTTTAAGTTATGATTATTGGGATTTCATTTCACTACTATGATTTATCCCATGTTATGAAATTATGCTCTCTTTTGCAGGTTAAGATTTTCAAAATGTTATGTTCTTATGATGTGATTGATATTTATTTTTTTTACCCTTACTGAGCATTTGAGCTCACCCTTTTATGTTTTCATTTCCCCAGGATATAAAGAAAGGTTTTAGGTAAAAAAAGAAAGATCTTTATGGGAGATGTTGAAGATCTTTCACCACGATTAGAAGATTATATTCCGAGTTTCCAAAGACACTAAACTATTACGATCCTTGTGTGTGTGTTTTTGTTATGTACTAAGTATTACGCAAAAGTAATGTAATTTACATGTAATTTAAGCTTAGGGTCTATATATTGATAATGTTTTTATGGATTTGAAAAAAACCAAATACAAAATATTGTCAAAATTGACATAATTGAGTTTTTTTTTAAAAACTATATTATTATTTGATATAATATTTCCAAAAATATAAGGATCATAAAAAGGATTTATATAAGGTTATATATATTAATATTCAACCACATGGGGTTATCTTGGCTTGTTATTGTACATTTATTAACCATATAATAAAAAATTACAAAGATACATGGTAAATGTCAAACTATTTAACTAAGAGTTAAATCTAAAAGATAAGGTTAATATGATGACATAACCCGTCTAAAATCGACTGGTTGAGAGTTTTTAGACCCATTATCACCTTATCCAAGAAATAATTCATTATTGAGCCATTAAAAACCTAAAATGATTTTATTTTAAAATAATATTTCAAGCTTTTCCAAAAGTTACCCTCACCTCTCTTATAAAAGTGAACACCCCCTTCTCTTAATTTCATAGCTCCAAATACATTTGTCTTGGCCAAACCATGACCAAATATCCTCAAAACATCCCTAAATTTATCTTAGAGGCCTTAAATTTATCATAATGACAACCTATGGAGCCCTTTTGATCAACTCAAAAGGAAACACCAGAGGTAGAGGTAATAACTTTGCCACCCTCTATCAAGTTCTTTTCTTCGACCACTTACTCTTTGATTGTTATTTTTATAATAAAATAATAAATACAACAACTTATACATATTTTAATATTATTATAAATATGGTACAACCATATTAATTATTCTATCCATCCTACAAGTGACAAAGTCACCATACATGCATACGTACGGCTTACCGTCTCCACATCATGGTGTAGTTTGTTATTTAAACACTTCATTATTTGGATGTGTATAATAATGAGTATAACTGATTTAAATAATAAATATAACATGTTAATGAATCTGTGTATATTATATACCATCAAGTTACATAAAATTTCGCCATCAATATAATGATATTGTCGCTCGTGCATACGTACAGATTACCTTCTCCATGAATGAGATGAGATTCATTCCCCATCGTAATCGTTCAAGAATAATTTTTATTTTATGACTAAAAATAATGTTTATGAACATAATATAATTATTTATATGAATAAAATACATCATATTCATAACAAACAAGCCTTAAATTACCAATAATATAAAGGAAAACAAATCTGTTAACACCCAAAATGATGGTAGTAATAATATATTATTAACAAAGAAATATTAGAAGATCATATATGATATCATATTTACGTATATATTTCTTGTATAATTTAATAAAAATGATTTAACTATTATACAGGAGGATAATGTACCCTCTACCAAGGAAAAGTACAAGGTAAGGGTGAATTTCACAATCTCTTTATTATTCGAGGTTTTTTTACGTAAGTATCTACTGAGACCTCTTTATCAACCAAATACGTGTTTTCTAAAAAATGTATTTCAAAACATTTTTACTATTTACTAGAATATGGGTAAAATTCATTTACACCCTTATTTTACCTTATATGTTTTGAACGGAATCCTTCTATTGTTTTCTAAACAAGGTAATTTATGACCTTTTCAGCATAATTAAGGTAAGAATGTTTTTTTAACTTATATGGATGGTGCTGCTATTTTCCGCCATTATAACATAATCGAAGATTCCTTTAAAATATTATAATAATATTTTAATAATAAATGTTTTCTTTTATAATTATATTAATTTTATATGATTTCAAAATATAAAGAGATATTTCTCTAAAAAAAGGATTGATTTCATCTATGTCAATATCCTTTTGATGGATTTTAAGCTTGTATGAAGTTGATTTATTAAGATAAAAATATTCCGTATTGTATTGAAGGTTTTAGGATATGTTTGACTATGGATGTGTCATTTTTATACCATTCATGGTTTATGGATAAAATATTGAAATTTCATATACAATTTTTTATACAAATGTTTATGTTATATTTACACCTTTTCATATGAAGAATTCATTTTACTTAGTATGTGACGAGTGGAGCCTGCTATAGCTCTTTGATGCATCGGTAGGTCTCATGAGACAAACTAGTGTCTTAATACAAGGCCGTTGAAAAATCTTATTTGTAGTCTTGGAACAAGGCCTTGACTATGTGGTTATGAAGTCTTGCATTATGAATTCCATCATTATGATATTGGATATTGAAATTTTAAGTGATTATTCGATGAGTAGAATATCCATGTGAATAAGTAAATGTCATTATTTGATTTTTTTTCATATTATGCTGAAGTTTAAGTTTAAAAAGGCTTTTTTTAGTCTTATATATTTCCTAAAATGTTTAGGCTTATTTATGAAAGCTTGTGCTATATTTTTATCCATACTGAGCACATGAGCCCACCCCTTTATACATTTTATTTTTGCTAGGAGGTGAAGAAGTACTTAATGGTTGAACTGTAGGGATAAGATAAGGATATAAGTGTGTTCAAAGGGGAAAAATGTTGTTAATGTTTTTATTTCACGATGTAATGAAAAGCTTATGAATGTATCTTAAACATCTAATGCTACTAAACTAATCAGTCTTTCAGGACATGATTTCCTTGTATCATGCCAATTCTATGTAATAATGCATCAAATCTTGGTAATTGGGGCCGGGGCATTACACTGGTTATATTCAAGCCGGATGATATCATCAAGTGATTTTAGTGGAGATTCATTAGGTAGCTATAAGTGAGGTAATGGGGAAACTAGATTTGGTAGTTAGGTAATAGATTTTGGAAAACCACCATAGAGTGGTTATTTTGCACCATGATTTCAGTGTATAAATTAAAAACATGTCTAGAATCAATGTTAGTGGCCTCAAAAAAAGTGTATGGCATGTAACCAGGTTGAGCATTATGGAAGGTTCTACAGGAACATTTCTCGAATAGCTTGGAGCTGGGGACTAAGTTAGAAATAGGCATATAAGATATGACTGAGATCAGAACAAGGAGCTCGTATCCAGGATTCATCTATACAGAAAGGACATGGTATATACATTGAGGACTAGTAGTGTGGTCAGTGCCTGGTAGTTGGTGAAGGTCTGTAAGGAGGATATGCCCCATGTAGTGGGGCTTTATGATAGGTTCATGCAATGGTGCCACTAGGTATAGTGGAGGTAGGTGAGCCAACTACATTTATAGTTATTCCATGAGAGAGATTGGGTTAATTTTGTTTTGGATTTATCCAGGTTTAGTAAATGAGGTGATTTTTTTTTATTTTATACAAGTAGGTGCTGGTTAGTAGGCATGCATCAATTATGAGGCATGGTATATATATATATATGAGGTGAATAGAACCAATATTTTTTATGGGAATCTATGTTGTGTAGGTTTTATTTGATGTGAGTTGGAATCTGGGAATCAATGTAATGAGGGTTATATATGTGGTGCGTGGCACCGAGACATCTTATGAGCACTTATTTATGTGTGGTTACTTTTGAGCATATGATGAGATATGGGAAATCATGGGTGTCATGTGTAACATGGGAATGAGGTAGGAATCTAATGATATTAGAGAATTGATGGGTTTCACATTTTATAGGGGCATGAATTGATCACCTGATGAGGTGGAAATGTGATGGTGCATCATAGGAGGACCATTGATTCTATGTATGGTCAATGTATAATCAAAGTGTTTGTTTCTAATCGAGATATGATTGGATAAAAAATTAATAATGTGGGGAGTTCTTTGAGGTTTTCGAACTGTGACTAATCAGGGTAGACCATGTTGATTTTGATGATATGGGTATGTTACCCACTATATATATTTCATGATTTATATATTGGGGATGATTTATGTTATATTTGGTTATTTTAACAATGTAGGTGTTTGAGTGGGTCCATTTTATGGTTAATTTTATCCTTTATTCTTTGATGGATGTCCCGATAGTTCGTGTGAACACTGGAGGAAGGACATATGACCTAGTATATTGAAAATAGTTTTAGTTAAAAATAAATTTCATGTAATATATTTTCACGATGTGCAATAGGGTGTGAATGTACATGGGTCCAACCCAAAGAATACATGATTCATAATATGTTTACATGTCATAAACCCAACACATGATGTGTATAATTAAAATATTATGTATGTTTTTGGTAGAATTTTTTTTAAATATCCAAGGGTATCAACCCTCTTTTTTCATTTATTTTCCTCCACATATATAGGAGGTTCCCAGAGATCACATGATTCTATCCTGCTTCCAAAGGGATCTTGATATATCTATCCTTCAAGATATGATATTTGATCTGTTGGTGGCTAAAAATTCATGTATGTATGGAAGTTGTTCCAATATTTTTTCTTTATTAATCTCACCATATTGTGCACTAAATCCAGGTGATCCACTACCCTTATTTCAAGGAATTAATTAAAAACATCGATTGATCTCATTTCATCTTGAGTTTTATGTCTATATCAGATGATCTTATGACTACTTGTATGAGGTAGGTGGTTCCAAGATTTCTTCTTGATTTCATAGGTGTTTCGATGGTGCATCCCATATTTGACTATGAGTTTTTTTCTAAGAGTTATCCTTACTAAATTTTGTTTTTTCTTAATTAATTAAATGGTGTTGAGGGATTCCATTAATAAATATTTATCATTTACTATGATTCCAAGTTAGGTTATGGGCTTCTGACCACTTGGGAAGGATAGACCATGTGTGGTTAAAATTAATATATATTTTATTGTAAATATATTGGTTCCATGGGAATATGATGGGGTTGTCCTGAGGACTTAGGTGACGTTGGTTGGCTAGACTGAGGCAATGTTGTTCATCAAGATGGGCATGGACTAGGATATCCGATGTGATCTTGATCACCAGGTTGGGTGATAAGTTCCTCAGAATGTGCTGACGAGGTCCTCAAGAAGAGGGAATGACCCATGTGATCTGGTGTTAACCATCTAGATGAGTGACATTGTCTCTGATGCATGAGGTAATGAGATAATGTGGATTAGGTACTGTTTGGGTGATTGTTGATCATCGTTAATTGGAAGAACATCATTGGAGTCATGTGCACACATACATGAGTAAGATCGATTTGGTTTTGACCACTCATGTGGGTGGAGGCCACCTTAGAAAATGAGAATTACGTGATGATATTGGAAATTAGTGATGTTGGGGGGGGGGGGGGGTCACCATAGAAATCCACAAGGATTGTGATGGACGATCAGATAATAGTGGTTAGACTATATGTTAGGTGGTGATGATCACCGTATTACTTGAGGCCATTGGGCGATGTTATTTGGATGATAAATATCATTATTCCTTGGTATGTTGGGCTTTAATCTAATGAGGATTATAAGTTGGAGAGTAGATATCCATGTGACTTAGGATGTTGGTCTGAGATCCATCAACGAATTATGATATTGAGTCATAGGGACCAAGAATTTATTATTTTGGAATATTTCTTGGATGATAGGTACTCTATTTGATGACAAAAGGTGTCAGGGGATTTGATTATAGGTAGAACCTAAGGGTTAATCGGGGATGAATTTCCTTAGAGGATTCCTTAGGCTTATTTCCATGGACACTCACCACTATAGTTATATATTTAATGACTTGTGATGTATTATATTTATATCAATGGGGAATGTGTTGAAAAAATACTCGAGATGGCTGAAGTAGGTTATCGCTTCCTTATGGTTTTTATGAATAAGTGAAGAAGGTATTTTTTTTATTGTTCGGGTGCTTCCATTTGAAATTTAATTCTAGACACATAAGAATTGTCATAGATATATAATAATAAAAAATTAGTGGTGGCCTAATGTGATTTATTCACCCACCCAACAAGTTCCCTTTGGGATACATGTAGGATTTATGTCTTTGTGATCCGGTAAGGGAACAAATTATAAGATGTATCATAGTGGTCAAGTTGGACCTTTTGAATGTGATGGATGGAAGGTGACCTTGGAAGTTACTACATCAAATGTAGTTTACTTTTGAGTTTATTTTCATTCAAACTATTTTTATTATATGTATGCACTTATGGTTACACATGGGAGACCTTTTTATCTTTTTTCATTGTATGAATTTTTATGGAATAATATATAAAAATTGTATGTTATTGTATTTTTACATTGTTATAGTTTGTTTATTATTCTATTTCTGATATTTTAGTTTTCTTCTATTTATTTTATATTGATTGTTACACTATGTTAGGGTCTTTATTACTACATTATATATATATATATATAATTATTATTATCACCATATGAGGTTATGATATTCTTATTATCACCACCTAACACCCTCACAACTTAACAATAGCCTTTTCCATATGGGGATGGATGATAAAGGCCCAATACTTAAACAACCCAGATCACTATTCAATGGGTCTTTTAGGTCAGGGTTCCACACAAGTGTTAGGAATTAAAATAAAAAAAATTTAATCGGTTTTAGGTAATTTGGATAATTAGCATGTGGTTGATGCAAAAGGGAAAAAATTCACCGAAACAAGGGAAGATGATGTAAGATGATAAATTCCTCACTATCCCAAAAGGGGGAGTTAAATCCCTTGAGGAATATCTCTGGGATGTTTAGGAAAAGGGGGAGGTTATCCTTCTCGTAATTTAATCCGAAACATTAATGATGAAATCTTATTCTTGAAAAAAGGATATGAATCCATTTAAAAAGGGGTGTATGATCTTCAAAAAAATCACCATAATTTATAAAAGTGTAAGTTCATTTTTTTATTTCATTTATAATAACAGGTAGTAAAAATTAATGTATATAGGTGTTGGATATTTTCAAAATAATTTATGGGGACGTTTTTTATAATTCCTAAAGTATTGTATTTGATTTTCTGATAATTAGGTTGTGTGGGGGTATAATTTTCCACAAAAAGTGAATAAAAGTTTATGGAAATCCAAAAGTTCAAAAAAATTATACAAGGATCCTACATGTTCAAGAGAAGTGTTAGTGATATTGGTAGAAGAAATCATAGATAAAAGGGTTGTTTTGAAATGTCCTAACATAGTAAATACCAAACTATGGTCAGTGGGAATAACAAAGATGAAGAATAAGTTAGGTGAAACCATGCCATGGAATATGGATATGGTAGAGAAAGAGATTCCAAACATGGGAAAGATGGAACGAGGAATGCCATAGTGGTAATATTGGTGTAATTACAGAGAACCTATAAAACATATAAAATACCATACATGGAAGAAATACATTTTAGTAGTTGTTTCTTTGATAAAAGACATAGTGGAGTAACATAATCAACTGGAGGGTGTCCACCCTATATCAATTCGAGAGTGAGAGAAACATGGAAAAACATTAATTCCATTCTATATGAAATTATCCATTGTTAATAGTTTTTCTTAATTGAATAACTTTTTCTCAAATTCATCAATGCGCTCAAGGGAGATAGACCATTCCATGGTGATTGGTGTGGTATCCTGAGAGTCTAGCTATGAGCAATGATAAAGAAAATTATGGATATTGTGAAAGCTATAGTGAAGGTGTTTTATTGGATGATGGATGTAGAGGATTGTATTAATATTATAGAAGGTGGAATGACCAATTTTCCATGGATATAGTCATATTGAAGGGTTTATTAGCCTGAAAATACTAATATTATCCCTTTGTGTTTCAAGTAAAGTCATGCTGGTGGTAATGTCAATAGGAGATACACCAAATGTGAAGAATTTGACTTAGAATATGAATAAAAAATTATTAATTGTTTTAATAATAAAAAGACTCAAATTTAGGTCATAATTCAAGTTTTAATCAATAGAAGATTACATGGTTAATAAAATTGAATAAATTAATATTTAATTCTATAACGTAAAGTGAATGTATTGTTTTCATGAAGCGGTCATATATTGAATGTCATTATAGAGATTGTTGATGTTTTTCGAGGATTTGTGGGTATGTTTTATTTACAATAAGGGTATTAATGGCAACTAATTGATTGGACAAAAATATACTTGTTAAAAATAATGGTCATTAAAATGATTAAGGGATTTTGAACAGAGCACACACAACCATATACAAGTAGATTATGTGAAAAAATTGTTTTCTTGGTGAATATGTGGCAATAAGTAGAATAAGTTATTTTCACCCTTTGATGATTTGGAAAATATAAAAGATGAATTAATTTTTTTGAAAAAATAAAAATAAAATTAATTTTAGTTTCATTTTGAGAAACAAATGTCTCTGAAAGAGAAGCCCAAAATATATTTTGAAGGAGAATCCCATGAAGATCAATAGATCATCTGAATAAATAAAAATATCCAACTCATGAAAGTGATGCGAAGGAAGGTACCTTCATGTCCTGAAATTTTTTCATGATGCTCCCTCAAAGTAATGATAAACAATAAATGCCAATAGTAGTGATCCAACATGATGTAGTGAGACAACGTGATGGCATTGGTCCTTAGGTGATAGTTAGTTTACCAAAAACCTTATAAGGATGATGAGCATAGAAAAAGACTAAACTCACCCAAACACTACCATAAATAGAATAGGTTAGTGCATTTTGGTTGATAGAGCATCACCATTTCATACATCATAGAGTAGCCTAGTGTGGGTGAACCACGTAAAAATCATTGTGTCCTATTTATTTAATATCTGCACACTAGGAAGTAATAAATAATGGAATATCCAGAACATATAGAAAAAATAAATGATCCTCAATATTGAATGTTCAATATCCAAGTAGTGTAGTGGGAGGAATATTGTAAGTTTTTTTAAAATTTTATAAGAATTTAATACCCCAATATGTACCCCACTTAGGTATATTTCACCTAATACCCTAGTGGGACCTAACAAAGTCTTTTATAAACTCACGAACATCCTCTTACACCATCTAGTGGTGATATTTCCTATATATGTAAATACTATCATTATATGTGTAAAAACCATAGATAAATATCTTAGTGCCATCCTCTCATAAAAAATCACTCATTTAGGGAGAATAATCTCTATTATCCTCAGAAGAAATTATTAGATGATAATTCCAAATACACTAATATTAAGATAAACTACCTTGAATTTGTATTTGTTGTATAAAATAATACACATTATTTTCAGAATCATGACATCCATTATTTCTCTAAAATCAACCTGAATAAAAATATATTCATTAAATTGATACTATTTAGAAACCTAACATGATAGAAAACCATTATTCAATAGTTTTACACTCAGTTTATGTCTCAAAAGGAGATCAAGGGATAAAATTGAGAATATTTTATTTATGGAACACTGTAACGCCCCAACCCCAGTTACCCAGAGTCGGTGCATTAATTACATAACATTGGCATGATCACAAGAAAGATCAAATCTCGAAAGACCGATTGGTTTAGTAGCCTTGGAAACACTAGATATATTCATAAGTTTTACATTACATCATCAAAATAAAAAAAACTACTACAACAACATATTGTCTCCATAGTCCATACTATTAACCTCTCATAATATCCCTGAAAGTCATTCATAATTTACTTCTTCACATCCTCGGAGGTTCTGGTTCTGGCGGCCCTCTGGTGACGGCCTCTCCCTCTCCGGCGTCGTCCTCTCCCCCGCCGATCACCGCCCCGCCCCTGGCTCGGCCTTCGTTTCGCGATGCGCTCTGCGGGGCCACCTCCCCCTCAGGCCCGTGTTTCCCGCCGGTATCCCTGGGTCAGTCCCTCTCGTCCCGCGAGGGCTCTCGGGTCTCTCTGGATCTTCCGGCTGCGGCTTTTGCGGAAGCCTCGGCCTGTCTGGATCTTACCCTTGTGGCCCGTTTCGGGGGAGCTGTCCCCCCGCTCTCCGCCTTCCAACGCTTCGTGGACTCCTGGGGGCTTCGGATCCCGGCGCGAGTTTCAGTACTTCATCGGCAGTCCTTTCTTGTGGTTCTCGCGTCTTCAGTGGACTTTCTCCAGGCGTGGTGTCATGCGCCCCGTTCCTGGGGTCGGTGGCGCTTTAGCCTATCCAGATGGTCTTTGGAGGCGCATAAGGGCAAGGAGAGCTCCCGCGCGGCGGTTTGGGTTCACCTTCCAGGGCTCCCTCTTCCCTTCCAGAATGTCGGTTTCCTAAAAGCTATTGGCGATTCGCTAGGGGGTTTCCTGTGCACGGATCCCCGGACTAGCGGTTGTGCGGAGGCGTCTGTGGCTCGGATCTGCGTCGAACTGGACCTCTCCCTACCAGCACCGGAGTTGATCGACCTTCGGGTACATGACTCCTTTTGCTGGTCACAGGCGGTTTGCTACCCGGTGTTCCCGAGCTTCTGTCCCCATTACCTCCTACAGGGGCACTCCCTCCAGTTGTGCCGCCGCTCCCGTCTGGCCGGGCGGCATCCTCCATCCCCCCGGCCTCCTCCCTGTGGTGCTCCCTCCCCCGACGCCCGGTCGGAGCTGCATGCGGATCCCTCGCCCCTCGTGTCGCCTGCGACGCCTCCCTTTCAGGTCAGGGAGGGTGGCTCCTCTTCTTCCGTGGAGTCTGGTAGAGGGCAGGAGCTGGCTCTGGTGTCGTTCGTCCCGCGGGGCGTCCCCAGTCTCCTTGGTAGCAGCCTCCCTTCTTCGATAGAGCTACCCTTGGGTTTACCTCCCTGGCCTTCGTCGGCGCGGGGGTCGCGCGGATCTTGGAAGGCAGAATGCTCTCGTGCGGTGGTTCCCGTGGGTTTCAGCATCGTCGAGCTTCCCTCCTCCCCTAGTTCCCCTCCGATTCCTGCAAAAGCTGTCCTCACGGGGGTGCTGACAGACCAGGTGCGGGGTTCCTCCGGTTCAGGCAAAGTCGGTGCTTCAGGAGCCCCGAGCCAGTCTAGTGTTCCCCCTCTCCTCCCTCCTCCGTCTTCAGGCTCCGGAGTTCGCACTCGGTCCCAACTCAGGAAACTCACAGGCGACCCTTCTTCCCATTTTCTACAGGCCATGCAATCTGGGGCCAATCCCAGAGCCATAAGTTTTCAATGACGCGTCTTCTCGTCTGGAATGCCCGTGGTATGGGTGCCCGAGTTAAACAAGACTTCCTGTCCTCTGAGTGTGTCAAACACAAGGTTTCTGTGGCGGCCATCCTTGAGCACAAGCAACATCCGAATAAACTACCGGAGTTTTCCAGGAAACTTAAAATGCATGGGTACATGCATGGTGAACCGCTCAATAAACATATTTGGATTCTCTGGCGGCGCGGCGCTTCGGTTTCACTCTCCCAGGTTGGGGATCAGTGTATCACGGTGAAGGTTACCATCGAACCCCACTCTTTCTTTGTGTCCTTCATATACGGAAGCTGTGACCCCCAGCTTAGGGAGGTTCTGTGGAGTGATCTTAACTCCTTTGATCCTGGTACCCTCCCTTGGTTCGTGGGGGGGGATTTCAACGTAGTCATGGACCCCGAGGAACGTCGGGGCAGAGGCCCTTTTAATAGGAAGGCAGGCCTCGCTTTCTCCCATTTCACGGCGAGCAAGGGGCTCATGGACCTGGGCTTCTCAGGCGATCGCTTCACGTGGTGCAACAACCAGCGGGGTCCCCGGAGATCTTGGAGTCGCCTGGACCGCTGCCTAGCCAACCTGTCTGCTATCTCAGCGTTTGCGAACACCCGGGTTACACACTTGACGCGTGGACTGTCGGATCACTCTCCGCTCCTCATTTCGTTAGCGTCTGATCAGGACCTCCGTAACAGCTTCAGGTTCTTTCAGCACTGGACCAATAACGAAAGCTTCAATGATCTGGTTCGAGCTTCTTGGGCACTGCCGGTCCAGGGTCACACATGGTTTGCGCTTCATAACAAACTGAGACGTCTCAAACATAGTCTTCAATCCTGGTCTCGGGATTCTATTGTGTCTGACAGCACCCTTGAAGAGGCCATGAATGAGGTGGATCGTCTGGAAAGATGCCTTGAGGAGGAATGGAATGACCATGCTTTTGAGGAGCTTTCCAGCAAGAAGGAGCTTTTTGCGGATCTGCTTTTAAGACAAGAACATGAGGCCAGGGAGGAGGCCCGGATTCAGTGGCTCAAAGAGGGGGATAGGAACACTGCTTTTTTCCACGCTTGTATTAAGGAAAGGACAAGGAGGGTTAAGCCGAACATTGAGCTGGGAAATGGATCTTTCTCTGATGACAGGGAAACAGTTGGGGCTCTGGCATATTCCCACTTTCATAGCATGTTGGCCGGTACTGGTAATACCGGGCCAAGCGGGTGTACAGGGGGAGACTTGGGCCTCCTCGACTACATACACCCTTCTTTCTCGGCAGGTGACAATGAGTCTCTGAGGGCTATTCCCCAAGAGGGGGAAATTCGTGATGCCATGATGGCCCTGAACCCAGATAGTGCGGCTGGTCCCGATGGTTTCCCGGGAGCTTTCTACAGAGCAGCGTGGGACATTGTGAAAGAAGACGTTATTGGTGCCATTCAAGATTTCTTCAGGGGCGGTCCTCTTCCTAGAGTGGCCTGTGCTACTACAGTGGTCCTCATCCCGAAATCCAAGTCTCCCTCCTCCTTGGAGCAGTATCGCCCGATCAGCATGTGCAATGTGTCGTACAAGATTCTTGCAGGTATTATCAATAATCGGCTGTCCATCTTCCTTCCCAAGTGCATTGCCATGGAACAACATGGGTTCATCAAAGGACGATCCATCCAGGGGGCGATCGGCTTGGCACAGGAAGTAATCAGGGATCTCAACGTCAAAGCACGTGGTTCCAATATGGCGGTGAAGGTGGATATGAGCAAGGCCTACGACCGGGTGGAGTGGAGTTTCTTGATCAAAGTTCTAAAAGGTATGGGTCTCTCGCACTGGAATATTGATTTAATCTTTCGGTGCTGTAGTTCAGCATGGATGTCGATTTCCTTCATGGGGAAAAAGTTCGGTTTCTTCAAGACGGTCCGTGGGCTTCGCCAAGGTGATCCCATCTCGCCAAGCCTATTCATCATCACCCAGGACATCCTCAGCCGCATCATGCATAGGAACCTTGAAAGGAATACGATCATGCCCTTTAGACGAAGGATGCGCTTCCCTCCAGTGTCTCATCTCATGTTTGCGGACGACTCCATCTTCTTCATCAACGCAGCCAATAGGTAAGTGCGAGGCCTTAACAGAGCATTAGAGGAGTATTGCCGTATGAGCGGACAGATCATTAACAGAAGTAAGAGTCACTTCTATATCTCTCATACATGTCCTGAAAGGCGTATCAGCAAGGTGGGGAGCATCCTGGGAATGCAGAAAGGCAACCTTCCCTTGCTTTATCTGGGAGCCCCAATCTCGTCTAAGCAACTGCGTATTCGGGACTTTGATTCCATCGTCTGCAAAATCACGGAGAAAGTTCTTAACTGGAAGAACTGTCTCCTGTCCTTCGGCGGTAGAATAGCCCTGGTTAACAGTGTCCTCACGGCCACCCCGATTCATGCCCTTTCCGCCATTAAGGTTCCCAAGGGTGTTATTCGTTCCATGGATAGGATCTTTGCCGGTTTCATTTGGGATCCTAAGAATGAGGGGTGACGGCACTGGGTTTCTTGGGGGAGCATGGCGCGGCCGATCAAGGAGGGTGGCATCAGCATCGGTAATGTCGGGGATGCCCTCTCTTGCATGCAAGCTAAATTGGCATGGGAAGTCCTGGAAAAACGCACGTTATGGGGCTCGAACATGCACGAATGCTATCTCAGTAATGGGAAGGGAGGAGCTGTGCAGGAATCCCCTCTATGGCGTGTACTTCATCCCCTGGTAAACGTTCTCAGACCTCATTCCCGCTGGATCATCGGAACTGGAGACATATCCTTTTGGCATGACAACTGGTGTGGGACGCCCCTTGGTTTTCCGGGATGCCCTGTTACCAATATTTCCTTCCAGGAGGCCAGAAACTTCCCTTCTTTCATCGGTGCTGTCCTTAACAAGAACCAGGAAGAGATGTTTAACCTCATTGCCCTGTCCTCGGCCCCAGATCGATGTGTGTTCACCCCTTCACCGTCTGGTAACTTCTCCTCCAGAGATTACCGTCGGGTTTCTGCCATGCAGACAGCGGAGGTCCCCGGGTCTGTCACACTATGGGATAGCGCCATTCCCAAAAAATTTAATTTCCTTTCTTGGAGAATCCGACACAGAGGACTTCCTACAAACGAGAATATCAGAAGATGCGGGGTGAGTATGGCTTCCAAGTGTGTTTGTTGTAAGCGGCATAAGGAGGAGACCTCAGAGCACTTGTTTTTTGATAGCGACTGGGCGCGTGAGGTTTGGTCCTTCTTTGGTGCTTTCACGGGTTATGATATTCCAGCCATGGCAGACCAACCCTTCCTTAATCGCTGGTTTCATGGTTCGGGTGATGCGGGCCTGGAGAAAAGAGCACGTACTCTGGTGTTTAACGCTGGTTGTTGGTGCTTGTGGCATGCTCGTAACACGTTTCTGCATGAAGGGGTTTCCTCCTCATCTCGCTCCATCATCTCCCGAATCAGGAACCTGCTTCTGGATATGGTTGCTGTGCTCAGTTCCTGGCGGGAGGCACCCACGCTGCAGCGCCTTCTTCCCTCGAGTCATCATCCTCCTCCGGCCCCTGCTCCGAGTACTGGTCACTGGGTCCGTTGGCTTCCCCCGAATCACGGCTTCAAACTTAACACTGATGGCTCCTGTCATGCGGGTGACATCAGAGGAGGGGGACTTGTTCGTGATCAAAATGGTTCAGTCTTGTTTGCTTTCTCCATTCGGTTGGGCTCGGGCACACCGCTACTTGCAGAGGCGAAGAGTATGATGGTTGGCCTCCAGGAATGCATCAAAAGGGGAGTGGTTCTAACGGAAGTGGAAACGGATTCCCTGATACTCTCAAATGCCATTCAGGGAATCGGGAGCATTCCTTGGTCTATCGAGTACATTACCAGGAGGTGCCGGGGTATCTTGGGTACTCTAACTAGAGTTTCTCATACCTGGCGGGAGGGCAATAAAGCTGCGGACTACCTAGCTTCTATAGTCTCACCAGGTCTGGAGGACATTTTCTTTCATAACTCCCTTAGTCTGAAAGCAACAGGGATCAACATCATCAGAGGGGATGCTCTCGGCCTCCATTACTTCAGGCCCCCGTAGCCTCTGCTTTCGTTTTTTTTCCTTTTCTTTTCCTTTTATATTGTCTGATTCTTCCACTTTTTTTCTCTCCCCTCTTCGTGCGGATGTTTTGGTCCTCATCTCTTTGACAAAATTCAAAAAATAATAGAATGGATGGATGGATAACTAAAACAAAAGCCTTTTAAACTTTAACTTCAATATAGTATGGCATAAATAAAATGAAATAATGCCATTTACTTATTCACATGGATATTCTACTAATCGAATAATCACATGCAATATCAATAACCACTTTCATAATGATGGAATGCATAATGCCAGACTATCATAACCACATAGCCAAGGCCTCGTGCCAAGACTACAAATAAGATTTTGCCAAGGCCTTGTGCCAAGACACTAGTTTGTCTCATGAGACCTACCGATGCATCGAGGAGCTATAGCGGGCTCCACCCGTCACATATTAAGTCCAATGCATTCCCATATGAAAAGGTTTAAACATAACATAAACATTCGTATTAAAACTAGCATACGAAATGTCAATACTTTCATCATAAACCATGAATGGTATATAAAAAAATAGCACATCCACAGTCAATCATATCACAAAACCTTCAATATAATATAGAAGTTTTGTATCATAACAAATCAACTTTAAATAAGTGTAAAATCCATCAAAGGATGTTGACATAGATGAAATCAAAACTCTTTTTAAAGAAATATCTCTTTTTATTTTGAAATCATTTAAGAGAAATATATTTATAAAATAAAACATTTTCTTTGAAAATATTCTTATAAGCTTGTAAGGGAAGCTTTGACGATTTTATAACGGTGGAAAATAACCGCACCCGCCGTATAAGTTAAAAAAAACATTCTTATCTTAATTCTGTCGAAAAGGTTAAAAAGCAACTTGTTTGGAAAACGACGGAATGATTCCCTTATAAACCTCTTATAAAAAGTCAAACAAGGGTATAAATGACTTTAACCCATATTCTTTTAAATATTAAAAATGTTTTGAAATACATTTTGAAGAATCATGGATGTGGATGATAACGAGATCCCAGTAGATTATTACGTATAAACAACCTCGGATAATAAAGAGATTGTGAAATAACCCTTACCAATTTGATAACTTATGAAACATACAACCCATGAAAGAGGTATCATACAATGAATATGTAAATACACATAAATTAGAGTGTATTACAGAAAGAATATAATTATGGGCAGTACATACACCACACAAAAGGTGATGGTGGCAATATGGCATGAATCTCACGGGAATAAGGAGTGAGATGAAAACCCCTTACCTTGTACTTTTCCTTGGTTGGGGTAGGTTAACCTCCTGTATAATGGTGAAATAATTGTTATTAAATTATAAAAGAATCATATACATTAATATGATATCATATATGATCTTTTAATATTGATTTGATAATAATATCTTAGTATTATCGTTGTTTCGGGTGTTAACTTACTTGATTTATTGTATATGTTTTGTTATGTAAGCCATGTTTGTAATGGATAGGTTGTATATTATTCATATCCAGAATGATATCAAGTCCTTAAACATCATTTTTAAACCATCAAATGATAATTATACTTGAATGGATACGATGGAGAATGAATCTTATCGCGTTTGTGGAGACGGTAGTCCGTACGTACGCACGAGCGACAATATCATTCTTTTGATATTTAAATAATATATAAATGGATGTTATATCATATATACAGAATAATTAACATGTTATATTTATTATTTACATGAGTTACACATAATTATTATACCCATCCAAATAATAATATATTGAATAACAATTACACCACGACGTGGAGACGATAAGCTGTACGTACGCACGTATGGTGACATGTTATTCAAAGGGTGGATATAATACTGAATATGGTTGTACCATATTTATAATAACATCACAGTATATGTGAGATACTGGAGTTATTATTTTAGAATGGTAAGAACAAAGAAAGAAGAAGTGGAAGAAGAAAGGAACTTGAAAAGGGGTGGTGAAAACATTACCTCTTCTTCAGGTTCTTCCTTTTGATTTGATCAAAAGGGCTCCTTAGGTTGGCTTTCTGATCAAACTAAGGCCTCTAGGTTGTAGTGAGGGAAGTTGGGAGAGTATTTGGGCAGGTTTTGGACGAGCCAAGTGGCTTGAGAGGTGTGATGAATGAGTAGAAGTGGTCTCCTTTTATAAGGGAGAGGAGGGGCTCTTTAGGAAAGAGTGAAAGTATTACTTTATAATATAATTATATTCGGTTTATAATGGTCCAAAAATCATTTAGGTCGATGATAAGATGACTAATTTTCTAAATAACATCAACCAATAAGAATTGGACAGGTTGTAGATAATATTTTAATCATTATAATCTTATTTATTTAAATGATTTATTAATGAGGTAAACATTGCATCATTATTGTGTCATTAATAATTTAAATTATTTGATGTCTAAAAATTATAAATAAAATATCCGTATGTAGGAAATCTTTTTAGCTTTCTAATGAATATTTATAATAGAAAATACAACATGTATAACCCTATGTAAAAATTGTTCTTCTAAAAGATGTAAGCTTATGCCATTTTTATTTTTATTTTAACTTTATTAATATAATGTGTCCCTACCACATACAAGTGGCTCTAAGGGGTCCCCAAATCGACCCAAGGATTCCCATGGTCGGGTATGTGTCCACCAATAAAGTTAGGACACGTTTTAGGGTAATTTTGTATTATTATAATATTATTTTTTAATCCTTATTTACCGGATTTACCCTTTAACCATGGTAAATAAAATATTTACACCATTAATTATTCAAAATGTCTAAAAATAAAGGTTACCTATTTACACAATTTGGACATCCTGATTCCAAATATTGAATCCATTTTTCTAAATTCAAAACACAGAAGTGGTAGAAATTAATTTAAAATTAATTCCCGCTGTCAAAACAAAAAGCGTGTTTTTTAAGAGGTAATAACTATCAAAAGATTGACACTTGTTTATGTTCGGTTTAATTGTAAAATTATGTCCAATGACAAACATTAAATTAAATGGTAAAAATATATTCTAAATATAATTTAAAACCACTCAAATTCACAATTTATCACTTTTAAGTATTTTGATTAAAAAAGTTTTTTTTAATTAAAATTTAGTAATTTTCACTATTCATCAAAATATGAAAGTTATCCGAAAAGTACCAAAATTCACCTTAGGATAAATTAGATATTCCAAATCCAAAAATGAAGTCCATTTTAAAATATAAAATATATATAATTTCAAAATTTAGGTATTACTATTCATAACGGCTAGTTTAATTAGTTGTGGTGTGTGTTAGAACTCAAGGTTGCGTACAACACACGCTATCGCATTATTCGAAGGGAAACGTACCGTGGAAGCTTGGGGTGTTACATTATCCCCTCCTTCAAATAATTGCATCCTCGCAATTTCTAGGGTATTACTGCATAAAAAGACTCGGGTTGTTCTTCATCATAAGTTCCTCGGGTTCCCACGTTGCCTCTTCCATCTTATGGTTTCTCCACAAAACTTTTACCAGACGCGTCGTCCGATTTCTCAATACTTGTTCTCTCGTATCAAGAATCCTGACGGGCTCTTCACAATAAGACAGATCGGGTTCCAGTTCTAATTCCTCATAGGTGAGTACATGCGTTGGGTCGGGCATGTATTTTCTCAACAGAGATACGTGGAACACATCGTGAACTTTGGAGAGACTTGGCGGCATTGCCAATCGGTAAGCTACAACCCCAATTCGTTCTAGAATTTCAAAAGGTCCGATGTACCTGGGACTCAATTTACCTTTATTACCAAAACGTATGAATCCCTTCCATGGAGATACCTTCAGGAAAACATGATCACCAACCTGAAATTCCAAATCCTTCCTTCGATTATCGGCATAGATTTTCTTGCCTACTTTGAGCTGCTTTGATGTGATTTTGGATTACCTTCACCTTTTCCACCATTTCCTCCACCAGTTCTGGGCCTACAAGTTTTCTTTCACCAACCTCATCCCAACAGGTTGGTGTACGACATCTCTTTCCGTATAACGCTTCATATGGTGCCATCTGAATACTCGAATGGAAGCTATTGTTATAGGAAAATTCTACTAGTGGTAAATATTGATCCCACATACCCTGAAAGTCAAGTGAGAAAGATATCAACATGTCTTCTAGGGTTTGAATAGTCCGTTCTGATTGTCCATTTGTCTGAGGGTGGTAAGCAGTGCTCAAATGAAGTTCAGTATCCAGGGATTTCTGAAGACTTTTCCAAAATCTTGAAGTAAAACGGGGATCACGATCAGAAACAATCGACAGGGGTACTCCATGAAGTCTCACAACTTCATTAATGTATAGTCTTGCTAGACGTTCCAGGGGTAGATCTTCTCTTATAGCAAGAAAATGTGCTGACTTGGTAAGACGATCAACAATAACCCATATTGCATCGTTCCTTCTAGGAGTCTTTGGTAGCCCCATGACAAAGTCCATCGTAATATTGTCCCATTTCCACTCCGGTATGGGAAGAGGTTGCATGACTCCTCCAGACTGTTGCCTTCCAGCTTTCACTTGTTGACAAACCATACATCTTGACACAAAATCAGCAATCTCCCTCTTCATGTTGTCCCACCAAAAATGTTCCTTCAAATCTCTATACATTTTGGTGCTCCCAGGGTGTATAGAGAAATTGGAACTATGAGAATCATCTAGCAATTCCCTTTTCAGATCAGGTAAATCAGGAACACAAAGTCTCTTCCCGAATTTCAAAATTCCATCTTCATACACAAAGTCTCTCAATCTCCCATCATTCACAGCTTTAATCTTCTTCTGAAATTCTTCATCATCGGTCTGAGAACTCTTAATCCTTTCTAGTAAAGATGGTTTGGCAACCATTTGAAAAAGCACTGATGTTTCACCTTCCCTGGTTATTCCCATGTCCATCTTCACTAGATCCATGAAAATTGGATCCCTTTCAATTCTCATCATGTTCAAAATTCCTTGGTCTTTTCTGCTCAAAGCATCTTCCACCTTGTTTGCTTTCCCCGGGTGGTAGTGTATCGTGCAATCATAATCCTTGAGTAATTCAAGCCATCTCCTTTGCCTCATGTTGAGTTCTTTTTGTGAGAAAATATACTTCAAACTCTTGTGATCAGTATAAATCTCACATTTTTCACCATAGAGGTAGTGTCTCCATATCTTCAAAGCAAAGATCACAGCTGCTAACTCAAGATCATGAGTAGGATAGTTTTGTTCATGAATTTTCAACTGTCGTGATGCATAGGCAATAACTCTATCATTCTGCATAAGGACACAACCAAGTCCTTTCTTTGATGCATCACTATAAATAAAGAACCCATCATTCCCCGATGGTAGAGTCAATATAGGAGCATTGACTAATATTCTCTTCAGTTCTTCGAAACATTCTTCACACTCTTTTGTCCAAACAAATTTAACCCCTTTACGTGTGAGCTTCGTTAATGGGTTAGCCAATCGGGCAAAATTCTGGATGAAACGTCGATAATAACCTGCCAAACCAATAAAACTACGTACCTCAGTTATACTCGTAGGTGCTGGACATTCTTGGATTGCCTTGGTCTTAGAAGGATCAACAGAGATTCCATCTTTAGAGACAATATGGCCAAGAAAAGAAATCTCCTGAAGCCAGAATTCACACTTGCTAAACTTTCCATATAATTCATGCCTTCTCAGAGTCTTCAAGATAATGCGCAAGTGATTTTCATGATCTTCGTAGGTTTTGGAGTATACCAAGATATCATCAATAAATACAACCAAAAATTCATCGAGATACTCCTTGAAAACTCTATTCATCAGATCCATGAATACAGAGGGTGCATTAGTCAATCCAAACGGCATTACAGTAAACTCGTAATGCCCGTACCTGGTTCGAAATGTTGTCTTCGGAATGTCTTCCTTCTTCACACACAACTGATGGTATCCAGATCGAAGGTCAGTCTTTGAAAAGTATTGAGCTCCATGCAGTTGGTCAAATAAATCATCAATATGAGGTAGGGGATACTTGTTCTTTATCGTTATAGCATTGATCTCCCTGTAGTCAATACATAACCTCATAGATCCATCTTTATTTTTAACAAAAAGAAAAGGGGCTCCCCATGGAGAAACACTAGGGCGAATAAATACCTTATTACTCAATTCCTCTAGTTGTTTCTTTAGTTCGACTAATTCTACAGTGGCCATTCTATAAGGGGTCTTCGATATAGGGCTTGATCCAGGAATCAAATCAATGGAAAACTCAACTTCTCGTTCTGGAGGATGTCCAGGTAAATATTCCGGAAATACATCTACAAATTATTTCACAATAGGTACATCCTCTATTTGAACATTCCTTTCCTCACCGACAGTTATTTCATTCTCTTCCTCCCCAATAATTGAATTAAGTTGAGCTACTGGGGGTGGATCTAAATAAGAATTAGGTGGTGACGATTCTGCTCTAAAGATAAGGTGTTTCTTATCATTATCATCAAGAATCGTAACCTATTTCTTCTTACAATAAATATTCGCATCATAGTCCGAAAGCCAGTCCATACCAAGGATTATATCAAACTCAATCATAGGTATGAAGATGAGATCAGCAGATAAAGAAAATTTATGTGCTCTAATGGGGACTGATTCACAAAACTTTGTTGCAATGATACTTCCCTTAGGAGTTTTAACTGACAACTCCCTTATTAAATCAAATTGGAAATATCTTATTTTCTTAGAAAACTGGGAAGATATGAAACAATGCGATGATCCAGAATCAAATAATGCATTTTCTAAACTTGAGGAAACCATTAAATTACCTGCCACCACGTCTTTCGGAGCTTCTACCTCAGCAGTAGTGATAGCATAAGCCTGGCCTTGATCCCTTGGCCTTTTCTGAGGTAAGTTCTCCTGACTCTTTGGACATGTATTTCCATAATGCCCCATCTCCCTAAAATTATAGCACTGAACGTTGGTATCTTCCTTCTTCCCCTTGCAATCACGAGCTTGGTGGCCTTTTTCACCACACTTGTAACAGACTCCCATTCCCTTCAAGCAAGTACCAGTATGTTTCTTCCCGCATTTACCACAGGATGGATATTCAACCTTTCCCTTCTTCCCCTTATTTCCATTCCCAGATTGATCAGCAGGTCTCTTCTTCTCTTGATTTGCATTAAATTCATAAGACTTAGAGAATTCCTTTTCGGTCTTGATAGCACATGAGACAATGTCTCCGTACGACGAAAAGGATTTTGAGACTAATGCTCGACGAAGAAATGGTTTTAACCCATCAAAGAAACGATCAATCTTACTTCTTGGGTTACGTATATAATCTCCAGCAAACCTTGATAACCTTGTAATGTTAGCCTCATACTTTGTGACATTCTCATCCTCCTTTTGTCTTAGACTCAGAAATTGCCTTTCCATATCTGCTCGATGGTCGCGAGGAAAGTATTTTTCTAAAAACAGATCTTTGAACTCCCTCTATTCCATATTTGATACTTCATCATCTTACTTCATGTTTTGAATCAATGACCACCATTGATCAGCATCTCCAGTGAGGCGGTAAACTGCCATGATAACTTTTTCCCTTTCACTGCTCCCCAAAGCCTGAAATATTTTCTCTAAGGAATTTATCCATTGCTCAGCTACTAAGGAATTTGTACTCCCATTGAACATTGGTGGTTGTTGCCTCATGAATCGATCTATCATTGATCCTCCACGCTGCGGATCAGGGTGCTCCATACGGGTAAGGTTATTATTCATAACCTGAGTAAGTTGTCCCAGTATGGTGATTAGCTGATCGGCACCAGTTGCATCACCAGCCCCACTATAATTATCTTGAGCAGGAGGGAAATCCCTACATGGAGTACGTGCATTGATACGGTTTCCATTGCTTCCACTAGGTGCCATTTCTAAACAATGGCATAAACTAGATCAGTTTATGAATCAAAATACATAATCCCATACTTATAAAACACTTAACATAAATTGAACTATTTATGGATATAATCCATAATCATAAAAATGTATCCTTTGAGGATGTATATACTCATAAACCCTTCATAATGGTTTGTAAAGAAAATGAGAATTATGTAACACCCCAAGCTTCTATGGTACGTTTCCCTTCGAATAATGCGATAGCGTGTGTTGTACGCAACCTCGAGTTCTAACACACACCACAACTAATTAAACTAGCCGTTGTGAATAGTAATACCTACTTTTTGAAATCATATATATTCTATATTTCAAAATGGACTTCATTTTTGGATTCGGAATATCAAAATTAGCCTAGGGTGAAATTTTGGTACATTTTGGATAACTTTCATATTTTGATGAATAGTGAAAATTTCTAAATTTTAATTAAAAACAACTTTTTTAATCAAAATAATTAATAGTGATAAATTATGAATTTGAGTGGTTTTAAAGTATATTTAGAATACATTTTTACCATTCAATTTAATGTTTATCATTGGACATAATTTTACAATTAAACCGAACATAAACAAGTGTCAATCTTTTGATAGTTATTATCTCTTAAAAACACGTTTTTTGTTTTGAACAGCGGGAATTAATTTTAAATTAATTTCTGCCACTTCTGTGTTTTGAATTTAGGAAAATGGATTCCATATTTGGAATCAGGATGTTCAAATTTTGTAAATAGGTAACTTTTATTTTTAGACATTTTGAATAGTTACTGTGGTAAATATTTTATTTACCATGGTTAAAGGGTAAATCCGGTAAATAAGGGTTAAAAAATAATATTATAATAATACAAAATTACCCTAAAACGTGTCCTAACCTTATTGGTGGACACATACCCGACCATGAGCATCCTTGGGTCAATTTGGGGACCCTTTAGAGCCACTTGTATGTGGTAGGTACACATTATATTAATAAAGTTAAAATAAAAATAAAAATGGCATAAGCTTACATCTTTTAGAAGAACAATTTTTACATAGGGTTATACATGTTGGAGTTTCGATTATAAATATTAATTAGAAAGCTAAAAAGATTTCCTACATGATGATATTTTAGTTATAATTTTTAGACATCATATAAGTTAAATTATTAATGACACAATAATGATGCAATGTTTACCTCATTAATAAATCATTTAAATAAATAAGATTATAATGATTAAAATATTATCTAAAACCTGTCCAATTCTTATTGGTTGATGTTATTTAGAATATGAGTCATCTTATCTTCGACCTCAATGATTTTTGGACCATTATAAACCGAATATAATTATATTATAAAGTAATACTTTCACTCTTTCCTAAAGAGCCCCTCCTCTCCCTTATAAAAGGAGACCACTTCTACTCATTCCTCACACCTCTCAAGCCACTTGGCTCGTCCAAACTCTGCCCAACTAAGCTCCCCACATCCCTCTCCTCCTCCTTGAAGCTTCCCCTTAGGCAGAAAGCATTTCAAGAAGTCCTTTGGTTCCAACCAAAGTGAGTTACCTAAATTAAAGGTAACGATTTCTCTTAAATTATTTTCATTTACTTTGCTTCTCCAACCCCCAAAATCTTTTTATTTCCTTTCTTTTGTAACAACACCAGTATCCTCAATATAATAGGATGTTGTTATAAGAAGGATTCAAACTACACATACACACAACTCCATCTAATGGATGATGAACATAATGTTTCTGTGGATGGCAAACTAACGCCTCACGAAACGATGATTGTTCAAATACATCTTACCGCCTCTCATGGTGGCCATTATGATGGCACTATAATTAAATATGATATAAATGATATATATTTTATATATAAGCTTCTGTAATTCCATTTTATTTCATACCATTATTCATTTCATGTTGTATATACATACGATAATTTCATTTGAGGAAGTGCGGACTACCGCCCCCTTAAAATGATATGACTCGTTCATACCACACATGGAACGTATAAAGGATGGTGTTAATGAACTTAAGTAACATATATAGAATATTATATTATACTGGAAGAGTAATATACCTATGTATCATTTGGATTCGATTCTTTTAAAATAAAAATTAAATGGAAGTAGCGTTCGTGCGTACGTACGGACTACCGTCTCCACGAACGCAATGAGATTCATTCTCCATCGTATCCATTCAAGTATAATTATCATTTAATGATTTAAAAATGATGTTTAAGGACTTGATATCATTCTGGATATGAATAAGATACAAAAAACATGACTTATGTAACAAAACATATAAAAAAAAATGAGTAAGTTAACACACGAAACGACGATAATACTAAGATATTATCAAATCAATATTAAAAGATCATATATGATATCATATTAATGTATATGATTCTTTTATAATTTAATAACAATTATTTCACCATTATACAGGTGGTTAACCTACCCCAACCAAGGAAAAGTACAAGGTAAGGGTTTATTTCACAATCTCTTCATTATCCGAGGTTGTTTATACGTAATAATCTACTGGGATATCTTTATCATCCACATCCATGTTTCTTAAAAATGTATTTCAAAACATTTTTAATATTTACAAGAATATGGGTTAAAGTCATTTATACCCTTGTTTGACTTTTTATAAGAGGTTTATAAAGGAATCTTTCCGTCGTTTTCAAAACAAGGTCCTTTTTAACCTTTTCGACAGAATTGAGGTAAGAATGTTTTTTTTAACTTATACGGCGGGTGCGGTTATTTTACGCCGTTATAAAATCTTCAAAGCTTTCCTTACAAGCTTATAAGAATATTTTCAAAGAAAATGTTTTATTTTATATGGATCTTAAATGATTTCAAAATAAAAGGAGATATTTCTTTAAAAAGAATTTTGATTTCATCTATGTCAACATCCTTTGACGGATTTTAAGATTATTTGAAGTTGATTTATTATGATACAAAACTTCTATATTGTATTGAAGGTTTTGTGATATGTTTGACTATGGATGTGCTATTTTTATACCATTCATAGTTTATGGTGAAATTATTGACATTTCGTATGCTAGTTTTAATACGAATGTTTATGTTATGTTTAAACCTTTTCATATGGGAATGCATTGGACTTAATAAGTGACGGGTGGAGCCCGCTATAGCTCCTAGATGCATCGATAGGTCTCATGAGACAAACTAGTGTCTTGGCACAAGGCCTTGACAAAATCTTATTTGTAGTCTTGGCACGAGGCCTTGGCTATGTGGTTATGATAGTCTGGCATTATGCATTCCAACATTATGAAAGTGGTTATTGATTTTTCATGTGATTATTCGATTAGTAGAATATCCATGTGAACAAGTAAATGGCATTATTTCATTTTACTTTTGCCATACTATGTTGAAGTTCAAGTTTAAAAGGCTTTTGTTTTAGTAATTCATTGCCTTAAATGTTTACGCTTATTTTCAATGTTCCGCTATATTGTTATCCTTACTGGGCATTTGAGCTCACCCCTTTTCTATGTTTTATTTTCCCAGGTAGTGAAGAATTAAATTATGATTGACTTGCAAGGATATTATGAGGGGTTAATAGTGTGGATATGAAGACTTTGTTGTTGTTGTAGTTTTTCACTTTGAAATGTAATGTAAAACTTTATGATTATATCTAGTGTTTCCAAGGCTACTAAACTAATCGGTCTTTCGAGATTTGATCTTTCTTGTGATCATGCCAATGTTACGAAGTAATGCACCGACTCTGGGTAGCTGGGGTCGGGGCGTTACAAATTATCCTAAGCATATCCCCCGGGAGTGTCATAACCAAGAGTGCAACAAGGCTCGTTGTCGTGCACCAGTTCCTGTTCGAGTCTAGATCAAAGCGGTGTTTTCGGGTTTTACCCCTAGGTACATCTGTGCCAGAGCCTCCTCTACCTTCTCGTATCCAGACAGGGATGTATTGCTCGGAAAACTCACAAAATCCCTACAATACCAAAATTCTAGGAAGTTCTTCTACACTAATCCTCAAAGTTCATCTTAGGTCTATGTGCTCTAATCAGAGTTTATCTAAATCTAGCTTCCAAGGTTTGTACTAAACTTCCTCTGATACCAACTGTAACGCCCCGACCCCAGTTACCCAGAGTCGGTGCATTAATTACATAACATTGGCATGATCACAAGAAAGATAAAATCTCGAAAGACCGATTGGTTTAGTAGCCTTGGAAACACTAGATATATTTATAAGTTTTACATTACATCATCAAAATAAAAAAAACTACTACAACAACATATTGTCTCCATAGTCCATACTATTAACCTCTCATAATATCCCTGCAAGTCATTCATAATTTACTTCTTCACATCCTGGGAAAATAAAACATAGAAAAGGGGTGATCTCAAATGCCCAGTAAGGATAACAATATAGCGGAAACTTTCATAATTAAGAATAAAAATTTAAGGCAATGTATAACTAAAACAAAAGCCTTTTAAACTTTAACTTCAACATAGTATGGCATAAATAAAATGAAATAATTCCATTTACTTATTCACATGGATATTCTACTAATCGAATAATCACATGCAATATCAATAACCACTTTCATAATGATGGAATGCATAATTCCAGACTATCATAACCACATAGCCAAGGCCTCGTGCCAAGACTACAAATAAGATTTTGCCAAGGCCTTGTGCCAAGACACTAGTTTGTCTCATGAGACCTACCGATGCATCGAGGAGCTATAGCGGGCTCCACCCGTCACATATTAAGTCCAATGCATTCCCATATGAAAAGGTTTAAACATAACATAAACATTCGTATTAAAACTAGCATACGAAATGTCAATACTTTCATCATAAACCATGAATGGTATATAAAAAAATAGCACATCCACAGTCAATCATATCACAAAACCTTCAATATAATATAGAAGTTTTGTATCATAACAAATCAACTTTAAATAAGTGTAAAATCCATCAAAGGATGTTGACATAGATGAAATCAAAACTCTTTTTAAAGAAATATCTCTTTTTATTTTGAAATCATTTAAGAGACATATATTTATAAAATAAAACATTTTCTTTGAAAATATTCTTATAAGCTTGTAAGGGAAGCTTTGACGATTTTATAACGGTGGAAAATAACCGCACCCGCCGTATAAGTTAAAAAAACATTCTTATCTTAATTCTGTCGAAAAGGTTAAAAAGCACCTTGTTTGGAAAACGATGGAAAGATTCCCTTATAAACCTCTTATAAAAAGTCAAACAAGGGTATAAATGACTATAACCCATATTCTTTTAAGTATTAAAAATGTTTTGAAATACATTTTGAAGAAACATGGATGTGGATGATAACGATATCCCAGTAGATTATTACGTATAAACAACCTCGGATAATGAAGAGATTGTGAAATAACCCTTACCAATTTGGTAACTTATGAAACATACAACCCATGAAAGAGGTGTCATACAATGAATATGTAAATACACATAAATTAGAGTGTATTACAGAAAGAATATAATTATGGGCAGTACATACACCACACAAAAGGTGATGGTGGCAATATGGCATGAATCTCACAGGAATAAGGAGTGAGATGAAAACCCCTTACCTTGTACTTTTCCTTGGTTGGGGTAGGTTAACCTCCTGTATAATGGTGAAATAATTGTTATTAAATTATAAAAGAATCATATACATTAATATGATATCATATATGATCTTTTAATATTGATTTGATAATAATATCTTAGTATTATCGTTGTTTCGGGTGTTAACTTACTTGATTTATTTTATATGTTTTGTTACGTAAGCCATGTTTGTAATGGATAGGTTGTATATTATTCATATCCAGAATGATATCAAGTCCTTAAAAATCATTTTTAAATCATCAAATGATAATTATACTTGAATGGATACAATGGAGAATGAATCTTATCGCGTTTGTGGAGACGGTAGTCCGTAGGTACGCACGAGCGACAATATCATTCTTTTGATATTAAAATAATATATAAATGGATGTTATATCATATATACAGAATAATTAACATGTTATATTTATTATTTACATGAGTTTCACATCATTATTATACCCATCCAAATAATAATATATTGAATAACAATTACACCACGACGTGGAGACGGTAAGCCGTACGTACGCACGTATGGTGACATGTTATTCAAAGGGTGGATAGAATACTGAATATGGTTGTACCATATTTATAATAACATCACAGTATATGTGAGATACTGGAGTTATTATTTTAGAATGGTAAGAACAAAGAAAGAAGAAGTGGAAGAAGAAAGGAACTTGAAAAGGGGTGGTGAAAACATTACCTCTTCTTCGGGTTCTTCCTTTTGATTTGATCAAAAGGGCTCATTAGGTTGGCTTTATGATCAAACTATGGCCTCTAGGTTGTAGTGAGGGAAGTTGGGAGAGTATTTGGGCAGGGTTTGGACGAGCCAAGTGGCTTGAGAGGTGTGAGGAATGAGTAGAAGTGGTCTCCTTTTATAAGGGAGAGGAGGGGCTCTTTAGGAAAGAGTGAATGTATTACTTTATAATATAATTATATTCCGTTTATAATGGTCCAAAAATAATTGAGGTCGAAGATAAGATGACTAATTTTCTAAATAACATCAACCAATAAGAATTGGACAGGTTTTAGATAATATTTTAATCATTATAATTTTATTTATTTAAATGATTTATTAATGAGGTAAACATTGCATCATTATTGTGTCATTAATAATTTAAATTATTTGATGTCTAAAAATTATAAATAAAATATCATTATTTAGGAAATATTTTTAGCTTTCTAATGAATATTTATAATCTAAAATCCAACATGTATAACCCTATGTAAAAATTGTTCTTCTAAAATATGTAAGCTTATGCCATTTTTATTTTTATTTTAACTTTATTAATATAATGTGTCCCTACCACATACAAGTGGCTCTAAGGGGTCCCCAAATCGACCCAAGGATGCCCATGGTCGGGTATGTGTCCACCAATAAGGTTAGAACACGTTTTAGGGTAATTTTGTATTATTATAATATTATTTTTTAATCCTTATTTACCGGATTTACCCTTTAACCATGGTAAATAAAATATTTACCACAGTAATTATTTAAAATGTCTAAAAATAAAGGTTACCTATTTACAAAATTTGGACATACTGATTCCAAATATTGAATCCATTTTTCTAAATTCAAAATACATAGGTGGCAGAAATTAATTTAAAATTAATTCCCGCTGTCAAAACAAAAAGCGTGTTTTTTAAGAGGTAATAACTATCAAAAGATTGACACTTGTTTATGTTCAGTTTAATTGTAAAATTATGTCCAATGAAAAACATTAAATTAAATGGTAAAAATATATTCTAAATATACTTTAAAACCACTCAAATTCACAATTTATCACTATTAATTATTTTGATTAAAAAAGTTGTTTTTAATTAAAATTTAGTGATTTTCACTATTTATCAAAATATGAAAGTTATCCGAAAAGTACCAAAATTTCACCTTAGGCTAAATTCGATATTCCGAATCCAAAAATGAAGTCCATTTTAAAATATAAAATATATATAATTTCAAAATTTAGGTATTACTATTCATAATGGCTAGTTTAATTAGTTGTGGTGTGTGTTAGAACTCAAGGTTGCGTACAACACACGCTATCGCATTATTCGAAGGGAAACGTACCGTGGAAGCTTGGGGTGTTACAAACACCCTACCCTATATGAGTTTTTTTGGACAAGGATATCCCTTATAAATTATTCTTCTACATCTATAGTATCTCCCAATAATAGGGACTATACTTTAATTGTGCTGCTATGAGCCCAATAAAAAGAAGGATGGAGGACCTGAAGCTAAACCATGTCAGTTTGGGGATCATGATTTTCACCTAAAAAATTATTCTTTATTATTTATTATTGTTATAGGGGTGTACTAAAAAAGTGTAAGAATATAATTCCCTTATGAAAGGCTTGGAAATTTCATTGTAGATTCGATTTACCTAATTAGACATCAAGAGAGATTCAAATATGGTAATCAAGAAAAAGAATGAATATGATTCCATCAGGAAAGAAGGTTAAATTCCATTATATAGTTATATATGATGGTTAATAGAATAATTTCATTTAGATACAACATTTTACTATAATACATTCAAATATAATGATTAAGAAGAATCACATTACAATGCTTCCAGTCGCTTGAAATACCTAGATCAAGATGAACCAATTATTCATATCTATCATCATAGGGCGATCTCACCATTAAAAAATAGTTATATGAAATAAATCAATTAATTTAATTCCACATCATACCTAGATGATCGTTTATGATCATTTAATAACACTAAATATTTTTACAAGTAACCCATTGTGATGTATACTTAAAATAGGATTATCCCATAAGATCGCGGTAAGAAGGAATAGATCCATTCGTGGGAAGTAATGTTTTCTTGTATGATGGTATGAATTCATAAAAAATTATCTAAAATACACTATTTTTGGACTAATATTTATGAATATTAAAGAATGAGATACTCAAATAATTATTCTAGAATTCCATACCGGAGCCTTGATTCTTATCTGTCAGGATCTAAGCTCTACCATTAAATATTGAGATTTGTATACTTATAGCCATTAATAATGTAAGACTATATTGAATTCATAAAAGAGTCACATTAATGTTATATATATATATATATTTCATATTTATTCATCAAACCCAATATTTATTGCATACTATGAAATACTCCTGACCATTCACTATGTTTGGAATTCATGTCATTGGTTCATACACATCATCCATAATCTGATTGTTTATTCTAATTTTTGCTGCTTCTAACTTCTCAAAATGAGATAAAGTTATCCTATAAGAGAAATTGAAAAAAATATAACCACCTTAATAATTTCCAATATCATTACCAAATTTAGAGTTCCGTCATTCAATACTAATAGGTAAGGTCAAATATTTTTGTTCTTCCATACTGAAGAAATTATATTAGGAGTAAAATATTCTCTCCATCAACTCATCTCACTACCATGAACTGAAAATTGATATATAGAGGAATAAAATAATACTATATACAATTATATTTAGATTATTTTATAGGAATATAATAAATCTTGTTCAGGGAATCTCTTATATTATTTGTGGGATAATCACACTGTAACCTATTCTACTGGATAATAAATACAATTTTCACTTACCTATATGAAAAAAATCCATATATCCAATTGAAAATCGATTTCATTTATATTAAATTTCCATCAATGAAAAATAATTTAATTATAATTCATCTTATATTAAACATGATGAATTGGTGTAAATTTTTGAAAAAAAGTTACATATATTACATAACCTTAACATCCAATAAGAGTGAATCACATGCACATATAACAAGATGGTCCACCTTAACTAATTCGTAAAAGTATAATGATTATTATCCTTGAGAATTACAGTAATACTAGGGAATATTTCCCTGAGGATAATAAAAAATTGGATGATCCTTATATTATACAAATGGTTTAATTTGTTTTATCTTGCTATCTAATTACAATGAATAAAGAGAATATTAAGCATGTGAAAATGAAATGGTTCCCAATAATTATTTTTCATAGTTTTATGAAATTATATTCCAAGTTAATTTAAAAAACACAGAATAAGTCATCATTATATGTACCTAAAATACATGAAACATGATTCCTTTTCACATAATATTAAATTTCTTGATATATGGTCTACTCGACAATACATTTAATCTTCTTGGAGTTGTCAATTTATATGAAAGTATTTTTTTCCTGAGCTAAAAATCCATATAAGAGTATTAGAGTGTTTTACCTATCCAAAATCAAAAAGTAGGATAAAATATAATTTATATCCTAAAAAATACACGTTTCATGATTCCTGTTTCTACAAGGATGAATAACAAAGCCCATACTATCATTTTTTGATCCAATCCTAAAGTTATTACTTTTAAATTATTATTCTGATATGGTTTATTTTATACCCATTAATGTTGGATTTATTAATGACCTAACATTAATATGGAATAACTTTATAATATTTCCCTTATGTTTGAGTCGTATCAGTGTAGTGACCTTCTATGAAATACATGAGACTTGATTCATATTCTAACATACTATGTAGTGATTCCTAGAGGTATAAACCCAAGACTATATGTAAATCTTATCAAATCTAATCCCCAATATTTATCATAGAGTCATACACCCTACTCATTAATGCCATATTTTTTACAGTATCCTTTTATTAGGATGGATACATTTTATGTTTCACATTTATATGAGCTAGATCTGTGCGAAGACATAAAATAAAAAAACACATGGATTGATAACTATCTTCATTGGATATGTTTTGATACATGGATTTCCCATTAATAACCCAATAATTTTTTTAATATCCATAAAGTATCCCCTAGTATATGTTCACCATATTCTTATTTATCCTTATTACAATTAAAACTACAATGGGATAATATGAATTCTTCTAAGAACTATATATCTAAGGATTCTAATTTTTTGCGATATATAGTGACATCAATGTCACTTATATTAGAATGAGTGAAAATTTCATTGCAATAATATTTTCCCTTTCCATCAAAATAATCTATAATCCTAATTCATTTCATGCCTTACTCTATTAACAATGTTCTATGATGGGGATTTTAATTAAATTTATAATAACATCACATGTTTTTATTCCAATAATTATAGAATATTTAAAAATTTATAAAGAATACATTCCAAGCCTAACCGAAAATACTCATCCACTTTCACTTACCCTCATTTAATAATAGTATAAATATGCTCAGTTATGAAATAGAGTGTTAAAATCACCTTCAGAATACCCTCCTACCATATAACATACATTGTTCCATGGGAATTTTAACCACACAAAAATATCCTTTAAAATTATTAATGAGTGAATATGATTCTAAAATGGGACCCTACAATTGTTGAAAACATACAGTCCATATATACAGCCCACATAAAATAAAAATAAACATGTTTTTATCATATGGGGAAGATCCTCTTACCCCAAGTGTCCTTGATAGAATATCATCTGAATCTGTTATTTGAATACAAAAAAATGATATACTCAATAAATTTTTTTCATTTATTTTTTTTCTAATTAATGTGAAAAAGATAAAATTTATATAATTCTTATCCCCTATTAAAAGTTTTTGAAGTTATCTTAACTCTAAAACTCACAATTTGGGTAATAATTCTTATAAAATTGATCTAAACATAATGACCATAAAATGTGTGAAATTATCTATGAGGTCTTTTATTTTATTACTGGGTTTTCCAATAGCATTTGGGTTTTCATTCCATTATTTATTAAATTCCTCATTTTTTATCTGAGAAGCATGAGTATAAACTTTAGCCACTTTTGGTTATTATTATATAATCATAATCTTTATCTAGTTTTGGTCAATATTTTACAAACTTAAACATCATCCCTATTTTGTCACACATGAAAGAACATAGACTTAAACCTATAAAGGGAAGAGATAAACTTCTTTTGATGTTAGAAAACCAATAAATAGAGTCCTAGTAATTATTTATGTCTCCACCCTAGAGGAATGTATGCTAAAAATCCTAGGAAAAATGATAATGTTTGGAAGAGTAAAAGAAGCAGATATTATCTAGTAAAACAATTCATGGAGTAGCATGAGAAAATATAAGTTTCTACCTTCTCATACTTTCCCACTCATTTCTTAGGGAAAAGTTATGGATTAAATGAGAAGGTATAGTGATTATATAGACGATCATTTGGACCTTGAAAAATTAAATCCATACTCAAAACATTAATAGATGTAATAAAAATATAGAAAACCTTCTTTTCTCCACATACATATTGGATCAAATGACCTACACATAATATATATAGATATAATTTCAGGGTATTTTAACCCTCTTGAAAATTGATTCTTCCCTTAATGACACCCTTTTTGATTTTGATTATGATGAGCCATGAACTCTCTCATTCCTGAATGAATGAACCTTAGCATATGATTATGGTAAATGCATCACATATATGGATTGCCTATATCTATCCAGGAGTAGTGTTTTTGGCTGAAATAAGGAATATAAATATTCTATATCATAGAAACACCCAGTCTTATGTTGATGATATATTTTTTATGTATCCAACTTTCATATATCTATCCGAAGGAGTTTGTTTGTAATAAAATTGATTTGTTTTGAAATTTATATATTAACTCATGTATTTTAAATCAATGATTTATCAAATAAATTTCCCTGAAAAAATAATATGAATTTTATTATTATGATATTACTCTATATGAGTATAATGGATCATCAAGAATCAATAGTTATAGTAACACAAAATTTTATGAAATTGTTAATTTTTTGAGTTAATAGATTTTGTCATTAATTAAGAAAAATGAGATAGATAATTCAAAATTTCAGATTCTCTATCAAAAATTTTACGAAAATAAAATGAGAGAATAATATTATATTTTCAGTACAATATTTGATATATCATCTCTCAATGCCTAATCATTGATTTAATTGAGTTATCATGAACCTAGAGATGTTTGTACTTTTTTGGAGTGTCTACATATAATATGAAAGTATCCTGTGAGATTTGATAAGTGTATTATATTTCAATTTTCCTCCTTTTAAATAATAATTTCATGTAATGATATCTTATCCCCATCATTGTATTGAAATTTATGGAGAATGTTTTTTAAATATACCCATTCATTTGGTGATTTTTACATCTTAGAACCCATTGAAGAGTGCTGATGTAACTCTTAAAGTTCCATTGAACTATGTTTTATGGAAGAACCATTGGTTTATCCCTCAAAAGATATAGTGATATATTCCCTCCCTACCCCAACATATCAAAGAGATTCTTTACACTAGAATATATGTCTCTTTTTCCAAATATACCCTACACCAGGGTGATTAACTTGTGTTGAATCATGTTTAGTTGAGGGTGCAGTTCTCCCATGATTGTCTCATGGGTTAATTATAGAAACCCATAATTTTCATACAATAATATTACATCATTTTATAATAATATTAAATAAATTCCACTATAATACACACCTAAGGACCGTAGCGGATTAGTGTCTTTGAAAATTTTTATGTTTAAACAACTGGTACATAAATGAATAACATTGTTTCCATTTTTTTCTATAAAATTAGCACCCTTATTATATATATCATATTTAAAAAACATTATTTATAAATTGGGGAATGGAAACATAATAATAAGTGATATTGTATACAATTTATATAAAAATATAAGATATATCAAAAAATTATCATCTCTGAGAATTCCGTAAAATCAGTGTTAGAGAACATGATATAAGCATTAGAAAACTATACCCATCAATTATGATATCCTAACCATTAAATATGGTATAAATTCTTATCAACTAAAATACATATGGAATAAAAATGATGAAATATAAACATTCAATCATGTGACATGAAATCATATCATAAGGACAAAACATGGGTTTCTGGCTTCCACAAAGCAAATAAAACCATTTCTTTATTCAAGTATCACTTCCAACACTATCTTAGTTTATTGCATTCACTAAACATTCCATCATTTCCTTTTCAAGGGTTCACTCCCAATACTATCTTATTGGAAATATTCAATTACAAAACTTAGTTCACTACCCATTATAGTCTTTATTATCTCATGTTGTTTTTTTACCTAATGCTTTATAGGGATATATAATTCAAATATACCCATCAAATAATGAAAACAATACATATGTGTTCAATAATGTCATAAGAAATTCATCATATAATTAAATCATAACCAAGGAAAGAGAAACTAGTTTAATAAACATATAATTATCATAATCATAAAACATTCAAATAAATAATAAATATTGAAACATTGGATCAAATCCCCTATAAATGATATGAAAACATCAAAGGATGTTGTTATAGATAAAAATACTTTTAAAATATCATTAAAACATTTCCTGAGGAAAATGCACTTTTAATTTGAAATAAGCTATTTTAAATCTAAAAAAATGTAAAATATTATGGGAAAAATTTTATTTGAAATGAAACAAGGAAACTAATAAAGTAATATTCAAAAAAAGATTATTTATTCTGGAAAATAAATTCGTATCTGTAGTGTATGTTAAAAAAAATCCATTCAGGTTGTCTGTTAAAATTCCTAAGAACTATAACGACCAAAAACATTATCAACACAATTTATCCCTTCTTATAGTAATGTCATATAATATAATCACATAAAATGACAATAGTAAACAAAATTCCCCATCATATAAGTGACCTATAAATATAATTTTTCCACTTCTATGATTTGAATTTTGAAAATCTTACATACACGATTGTGATCAGTATGATGTTTGCAGTATGATATGATAAACTTAATTTTTAGTGTATATCAACATACCATTATGAGTAGTAATTTTACCCTTATTAATAGTAATACAACCCTTATTAATAGTATATTTTCCATGTGAATAGGAGCGTTTCCAATGATAGTATAAATAAAATTTATCCATTCTATAAGTTATAATATTTTATAATTATATTATAGTGTTGGTATTTTTATAAGTCATAAATAATTAATGGTTAATGGAATAATTTGAAAGAAAATTTATTTTCATAACATTTATTCATAAATTTTTTTGATGTCTTATGATTATATGATAATTTTATGACACATTTATTAATTTTTCTAAGTTTTAGAAAGACAGTTTTCATTTCAAAATATGTATTTTTCAATAAAATTATGATTTTTATTAAAAATTAAATGATTCATATTCAGAAAATTATTTTCATAAAATGGAGTTCATTTTGTAATTATACACATCAAAAAATGGTTATGGTTATTTTTTGAGATTTTTCTGAAATACAATAATTTTTAGTGAATAGTGAAATTTGATAAGTTACAAAAAAATGCTAAATAAATGAAGTTTTTCATATTTATTGAGTTATGGATGATGTATATGGTCATCGGTTCAAACTCACATTCCCTATTTACTATATTTTGTCATGGAATCATCACTATTTCTTGTCTCTAAATAAATTAATAAACTAATGAATTAAATATTGAGAAAACACCCTCCCCTCGACTATAAATACCACCCATAACAACCTCATTTCCTCACACATATCAAGCTACAATACTTGTCAAAATTCTTCCAAAACCACTTCTTTAGCCCCTACCCACGTTCAAGAGATCTTGGTCTCATCCAAATACCATACCTAGGTGCCTTAAAGAGGACTGTAAGAAGAGAATTCAAGAGGTATTTCCTCATTAAATTTTCTGAAAATTTCCTTTCAAATTTCATTTATTTTCATCTTTTATCCTCAAATTATATTATTTAAAGGTCATGGTAAAAATATTAGGATTGATATAATGGTATTGTATCAAGTTAATGGAATATTATTCATTATACGCCTCTATCTATGTAAGCTCTTAGCCTTTTTTAGAGTAATCTCGGGCATGTTTTCCTGTAATTTTTGTTGTTATTAAATTCTATTGAGTTGGGGTATAACCTAGGGTGTGTTTGGGAGATGTTTTTAAAGAATATGGGAATATAGGAGTTTTATATGGTTTTCACATGGTTTGGTCCAACCATGCACAAGCTAGCTGTGCAGAAAGTGGAGGTTGGCACGGTTGGTGCATGTTTTTCCTAACAGTGCGCCATTAAGCCATGAGGGTAGTGGAAGACCACACAGTTGCTTTCATGTTTGGTCTAACCATGTGGAATCCTAGGTGAAACCATATGAGTGGAGTTGTTTAATCCTAAAATTGGTTTTTAAACCAACCAATCACACAAAAACTCTGTAATTTGACATAGACTTGGGCTTTAAAATTTATGGATGATCTTAAAGCCATCCAAAGGGATTCCACAAGCAATTAGAAAACCGTTCTTCAATTTCAGAATCCAAAATCAAAGATCCACTCTCTTCTTGGTTAGTAGATTTCATCTGTATGTTTCTACGAACATTTCTCTTATCGTCTTAAGATCTTTCCATGGAAGATATACCCCATTTCCTTTGATATAAAACTATGAGTTGAGATCTAGATATAGAATTGAGGATCTATATCTAGATTGGAAATATATTGAAGCCTTTGATCTTATTTTTTTAGTAATTTAGATTTAAAACTTGATTGATGATGTTGTGCCACTTGTATTTTGATTATTTTTATTGGGCTAACATCAATCAACAAACTATGGTAGGTTGTTTAAATCGATTTCCCATTGTCACGATTTTGATATGTGTTTGTGAGTTTATGATTTCCTAAATTCCCTTGATGATTGATTTCCAAAATTAGAGTAATTAGGAATGTGGTATTGCCTTCTGGTTTCTATGGTAATTAATTGATAATTGAATCACAATCCAAAAAAAATGTGGGGTTTTCCAAATAGATATTTTAGAGATTTGTTATAGGTTGAGATATTGTAATTGAGATATTGAATTGTTTGTGTTAAGATAATTAATTGGTGGGAATTAATTATGAAATTATAATTGGCAATGTATGATAATTAATTGGGAGAATTAATTATGTTCCATGATGTTTACCAAAGATAATTAATTTTGATAATTAATTATGTGCCATAATATTGATCAAAGATAATTAATTGTGACAATTTATTAAGATGATATGAGATTTAATATAGATAATTAATTGTGAATAATTAATTATGGAAAGATAACTATGTTGATTGATTAATTAATTGATGAATTTATTAATAGGTTATGTTCTTAGTTAATTACTGAGTTATATAATGGAATTTAAAATGTTTAACTAATCCTTTGATTGGTAATGAAATGATATGAAAAAGTATTCTAAATTAAGGAATGATTAAATGGATGAGATTTTTTTTGTGCTAGACATGGTGTTCTAGACCGATTAGAAGTCAATACATGGACATGGTGTCCCCCACAATAGGTTTCCAAGCTTGAGAATATAGGGTTCTAGGCATGAAGGCCTACACCGACTGAGAAAATGAGTACTAGGCATGCTGACCTACACTCAATGATATTGTTGTGCTAGACATGACGACCTACACCAAATGACTGATAATAAAGAATAATGATTCAAATGAGATTTGGGGTGCTAGGACTTAATACCAACACTAAATGATTAATGATAATGAATGATGATTCAAGAAGGAAACATGAACCGAATTAGGGCCCAATGTGATGATGAAATATTAAATGAAAATGTGATAACTATTTGAATTATGCTTTGTATTTTATCTCTTCATAAAAAAGAATCCACTATATTTTGATAGAACTCATTTTAGAAACCATTGGTGGTGGCTTATTGAGTTGTACTGACACTGTAATTGGGCCTCTTGATCGGCACCTGAGCAAACATTGTTGTTGCTGTATAGGATAAGGGAGAGGCGATGGGAATGGTTTTTGTTTGGGATTACAGAATGGGAGTGGGAACCATATGTGGTTTGGGAACCTCTTGAGAGTCGTTTTGTCATTACATTTAGTTTAATTGTAGACAGTTGACACTTGTATTGTCATAAAATGTATTACCTTCTAGTTGTGTATTTCATTTTTTTTTGTTTTGAGTATCACAAGACATTATTTTGTTCTAGTTATTTATATGCTTTTGCATTTGGTTATTGTTGTCTGCTTCTGTTGGTATTATATTCTGATAAAATAGGGTATAGTCACCTCATGAATGACTTACCAGATCCTCGCTGCTAGTCGGCACCCTCTGGCATACAAGGAGGTGTGTTTGACGTCAGGTGGCAAACCGGCTTGGGGCACCATTCAGTGGCACCTAGTTTGGGGCATCAAAATGTTGTATCAAAGGAGTTTTTTCATTATTATTTGTTTGTATTATAGTTTTTTGAGTAGGTATACAAGAGACTAGGAAAATTTGAGGCATATTAACGAGCTCATGCATCATAGATGAAATCCAATGTATAGAGGAAAATCCAAGTACTCAGGTTTGGATTGTTGTGGTTGTTGTTTGTTGTTAAAGTTGGATATTATTTCACATTAGGTGACACACCTGTGGAATGATGTGTTTTTTAGGAAAATTGGTGAATTTTTATTTGTGGCCTAAATAGGCATGATACTTGAGTCTGAATGCATCATTCTAGGAACTCAGGGTTGTTGTAACATGAAACATTCTAGGCACTCATGAGAAAACAAGTTATGGGTAAGTTGTTGAACTTGAACTATTATTCCTTGTTTTGATATTGAAATAATGATGAAAAATGAGTATGAATGGGTTTCTAAGGAGAACCTTGATTGATAAAGGTGTATGACTAATTAATTAATTGGTGAATTAAATAATTGGGGATAATGAGATTAATTAATTTTTCAATTAATTAATGAGAATTAATGTACCCTTGTTAACCAATACATAGGTGTAGGATGGTTACGGTTAGTGATAAGGTCTCGGTGTTGACCGTGATGTGAGAAAAATGGGAAAGTACATGTTGAAACTTGTTGTGTGAGTTTCTCCTCTTATGTAAATGTTTTAAAGTTGTGTTATGAGATCACAAACGTGTGTTTCACTTTATAGAGTTATATGTCCATGACGCTTGTTAAGGGATAGACTGAGGGGTATGGCCCGGAACGAACTTCCAGACATGGATCTTGATGAACCATTGGTGCAAGATGATGAGGAATTGGATCAATTCAAAGAAAAAGATGTTCATTTCATTCAATTCATAGAGAGAGACCTAGGGAGGGTTCATAAAAGCAAGTCATAGTTGACAAGGGAGTTTCAACTGCGGAACCCTCTTACTTTTATTGGTGAAGGTGGACCTGAGGGAGATGAATTCTATATTGAATCCACAAAGATGATAATTGACCATTTGGAGACTCCAACTAAGTGGAGGGTCATGTTGGCTGCTTATATGCTACGGGGTTCGGTGACGTGTTGGTGGGACATTTATGTACGATCTGGAAATGTAACACCCTGATATTTTATGAGAAATATTTTTTTATGTCTTATGTTATACGCAACACCAAAGGAATCTTTCACAGCACACAATACGGACTTGGCTTTCGTTACACGCAATCACGACCTTCCTCGATAGCGTGTGTAGTACGCAATACCGGGTTTCACTAAAAAATGATATATTATTATGGACTAGCCGTTATGAATAGTATTAACTACATTTTGAATTTTATAACATTATTATTCATTTTACACATTTTCAAGAACATGGTAAGAGAACAAAATAAATTTTTTGGGTAAAATAAGTATTTTTAAAAAAATGCAGTTTTGCCACCTTTTGATGGCGCACCCACATTAAATCTTGTTTTTGACATGTTTATAAGTTCAATTTGACAAAATAAAATTCTTATTTTGAATCAGGATATAAAAATTTACTTTGGATAATTTTTTGATATTTTTCTGATAACTTTCATATTTTGATGAATAGTAAAAATATGCTAATTTTTAATTAAAAACAACTTTTTTTATTGAGATAATTTATAAGGTAAATTTATAATATTTAATTGTTTTAAAGTATAAATAGAATATATTTTTACCATTTAATATAATGTATGTCATTAGCATTAATTTCACATTGAATTCATAGGTAAAAACAATTCAATCTTTGGCAATGTTTTAACGTCTAAAACTCGTTTTCTTAACAACGAGATTTATTTTAAATTAATTACTGAAACTTATATGTTTTTAATTTTGAAAAATGGATTCCATATTTGGAATCAGTGGATCCAAATTATGTTAATAGGCTACTTTTTATTTTTGGGCATTATGAATAGTAACTATGGTAAATTTTATTTACCATAGTTAAAGGTAAATCGGGTAATTAAGGGTAAATATAAGATTATATAATTACCCTAACACCTACCAAAATCCTATTGGATTACTAGAAGTCGACCCATATCACCTAAGGGTCGAGTTATATTCATTTAATTTACTTTTTTCCATGAAAATAATTTAATTATTATTGAAACCAAAGAATGTGACAACATGTCACTTTCTTAAATCTTATAAGTATAATAATTTTAATTTAGTGATAAACATAATGAAACTCTGAACATGAATAGTCTCGAAAGAGCTAATACAATTATCTAAATCATAGAAATTTATTTATAATTTTTAGGGGTTAAATAATTATCATTAATTATGACACAATAGTGATATTGAAATTATTTGATTAATTAAAATATCAAAAAATGGTTTTAAAAATATTAAAATAAATATTATATGAACTATTTAATGTGATCCTCTAATTTTCTAGATACATATGACATTTTATGAATCTATTAAATCTTTTATTTAGAACATATCTTCTGTATATATTTTATTTAAATTCAAATAAATGATTAGTGTCAAAATTGACACTATTGTTATTTTATAAAAATAACATATCATAAAATTGTTTAAAAATCACAAAAATATTTAAAAATTATAAAATGAAATTTATATGGTCGAAAATTTCATAAAGTGTCAAATTATGGATGATTAAAAACACATATGTAAATATTTATAATAATTTAAAATTTAGAATTTTATTACCACAAATAAAATTAAATTGATAAATAAGGATAAATCAAGTTGATAATGTTTAAAATAAATTCCTAACATGTATAAATTTTATTTTCTGATGATATTACAACCCTATATCATCTAAGCCTCGTATATGAGTGATTTTGGAAGTTTTTAAGTGGGGTTGGGATTTAATATAAATTAATATTTCTTATATTTCCAAAGGTGCCCCTCTTCTCCCTTATAAAAGGGAACCTCCTCCCTCTCCTCCTCACACCAATTTGAGCCCTCAAGCTCGGCCAATCCCTGCCCATTTCACTTCCCCACTTCATTAGAAACATCCTAGAGGTCCTGGTCTTCTTCAAAGACCAAGTTTAGTGCCCTAAGAGGAGGTCTCAAAGAGGCGCTTCAAAGAAGAGGTAATGTCCGTTACCGATTCTTTCAACTTTATTTCTTCTTCCACTTCTTCTTATTTAGTTGATTCATTACGAATTAATAACATCAATATCACTAATATTCTTATATGTTCTTATAAGTATGAAACATCCCTATTTCACCATCTATCCATCCCACGAAAAACGAAATCACCGCGCGTGCGTACGTACAGAATACCGTCTCCACGCCGTGGTGTAATCTATTTTCCATCACCAACTTACGTGGATGGGTATAATTGTGCAAATAAATAACTATATATGATTATTGTAAATTGTTATTGATTCTGAAATAGTATACATACACTCCAATACAATTCCACGATCATGGGAACGATATCATCGCTCGTGCGTACGTACGGAATACCGTCTCCACGATGTGATGTGATTCGTTCTACATGATCTTCATTGCATAATGATTATATAAATGAATTTAATGAATAAATATGATATATAGTACACTAATACCATTCTGTAAATGAGGTATCTATAACCTAAAGAGAATAATAAGAACATATTCGACAAAACACGCATAAGAACAAAAAGTAATAAACACCCAAATAACAAGTAGTAATAAAATATCACTAATAAGAAGCTAACAATATGACCATATATGATATCATAACAATAAGTATGATTCTGAATTAAGTCAATAACATTACTTAAATCATTATACAGGAGGTTCAGACACTTACGAAGAAAATCAGACCTAAGGTAAGGGAAAATATCACAATCTCATTTTTATTCGAGATTGTTTATACTTTTGTATTTACTAGGGTGTATTTTACCATCCAAATCCATGTTTCCTCAATATTTAATATTATTTCCATCCAGCTAAAATTTTTTAAATCCAATTTTACCCTTTGGTGAGTTTTTAGTAAAGGATATGAAAGGAATATTTTATCGTTTTTCATATGAGGTACTTTTTGACTTTTCCGACAAAAGCACAAGATGAATTTTTTTTAAACTTATACGGAATGAATGGGTTTTTAAAAAATTATTTCCAAGAAGTATCCTTTACAAGTTTTCATGTTTATTTTTAATTAACTTTTTTTAGTTTAAAATTGTATGACATTTTAAGAAAGGAAAAATGTTTTTGAAATAGAAAGGATATTTTCCTCAAGAATAAAGTTCAAGTGTTTTATCAAAATTATTTTCAATCTAAGATAATATAGGGTTCTGTTTCTATCCCTATTATTAAATTGATTTGATTATGTTGTGATGGAATTATTTTTATGAATTCCTTTATCATATATGAATTGTTTTATGATGTCACGATGTTTAAGAATCCCATTTTTGTTACATGGGTTATGCAATGATGTATGATTTATGATTTTGTGGGACAAATAAGAATGGTATCATTATGAGATGGGTGGGACCTATATCTCCCTCAAATTCATTGGGTAAATATTTTATATCTCATGAGATAGAAATGGATGGAACGACAGGTTAAACCGGTTCAGTGAAACAGGACTGAAACAAGGAGTGAACTCGGTTCAGAAATGGACTTTGTCCACTAAGATAGTCTTGTAAATGAGTCTTGACTAATAAGAAATGATTCTCTATGATTATGTGTGTATGCCACAATGTTTCATATTTTAAGTTAATATTATTGGGATTACATTTCACTACCATGATTTATCCCTTGTTATGAAATTATGATCTCTTTTGCAGGGTAAGATTTACAAAATGTTATGTTCTTATGAATTTGATGTGATTGATATTTATTTTGTTTACCCATACTGAGCATTTGAGCTCACCCTTTTGTATGTTTTCTTTCCCCAGGTCCGGAATAAGGACATTAAGAAAGATATGCCAAAAGGGGACTATAGATATGATGAAATAAATGAGAGACAGTGTAGATGCTTTATGAACCAGTTGTTTATGTTTCCCAGTTTCTAAAGACACTATACGTATATAGTCATTTCATGGTTTTGTTATATGTTGTAATAATTATGCTTCAATTTTGAAGTATTGACCATGTATGTAAATTATGGGTCGCTATAGTTGGTATCAGAGGAAAGGTATAGTCAACCTTTGGAAACTAGGATGTGAAAGCCTTAGTAAGAAACCTAAGGATATGTCTAAGCATAGAACACAATATTAGTGTTTTAGAAATGGCCATGAAAAACCTATGATAAGACCTTAAGTGTGAAATTTTATTCTTGATTATGTGGTTTTCCTATTATAATTAGTGTTTCTCACACTATTCTTCTTGGTTTTAGTCAATGGCTGGAACATAAAGGAACCGTGTTAATGCGGAATGCAACAGGCAATGCAATGATTGTCCCCCTGAGCAACCAAACGTTATGGGAGCTAGAATGAAAAATCTTGTAGCCATGCTCACACAACTTTCTCAATCTATGAATCATGCAGGACTTCCAAATGAGAAAAGGAAAGAGAAACATTCTATCAAATCATTCATGAGGCAGTGTCCACCTTCATTCAGCGGGTCTTCTGATCCATTAGTGGCTGAACAATGGATCTGTACCACTGAAAATAAATTTTTAGTTCTTCAATGTTCTGAACATGATAAAGTCATCTTAACAGTGTATCATTTGGAAGGTGATGCTGATCAATGGTGGAATCTTATTAAGAATACGAGGCAAAGGGATGAAATTGAGTCCATAGAATGGGAAAAGTTCAAGAACTTATTTTTCAATAAGTATTTCCCTCGTATTATTCGAACAAAGATGGATAAGGAGTTTCTTGAACTGAAGCAAAAGGATAATGAATCCGTTGGTACCTACGAAGCAAATTTTACAAGACTTGCAAGGTACGCTTCTGGAATTATTATCCAACCTGAGAGTAAGATAGATCAATTCTTTAGTGGCTTAAAACCAAGTCTTCAAAGGGCATTATCCATAAGGGACTTCAATAGCTATGAGGAAATTGTTCGATGTGCTCTAATGGTTGAGATGGAGATTGGTGTAACCCATCAGTCACATGGGTTTGATAAGAAGAGGAAAATGGAATTCAAAGGAAAATCTAAAGACCACACTGAAAAGAAGAGGAGTTTTACCTTATGCTTAAAGTTTGGAAAGAAACATGGAGGAAATTGTCTTAAGAGGACAAGAAAATGCTATAAGTGTGGAAAAGAAGGTCATCGGGAAATTGAATGTCGAAATAATTGGAAGAAGATGTATAATGATGCAAACAAAGGAAGGGATACACAGAATGAACCTACTACACTTCAATGTTTCAAGTGCAAGGAGATGTGGAATTATGCCAATCAATGCCCAAATCCAGGGGTTGATGATGATTATTGACTTCAACAAACTCTTAAGGCCAATGTCAAAGGAAAGTCACATGCAATTACTATCAATGATGTGGAGTATGACAATGATGTGGTGAGAGGTACAATTACCATCCACTCTAAAGTAGAAAATGTTTTATTTGATTCTGGATCCACCCACTTTTTTATTTCTGAAGAATTTGTTAAGGGTATCATCTTATTACCTCAATAATTAGATGTTGAGTTGGCTGTGACAACTCCTAATGGCAGAACAGTCGCATCAGAAGTTTACAATTCTTCTCCGATTGATGTTTGTGGGAATGTGATTCCTGAAAATCTTGTGATCCTTCCTATCGTGGAATTTGATGTGATTCTTGGCATGGATTGGCTTTCTTTATATGGAGCTCATATCAATTTCCAAAGAAGGTAAGTCACATTTCATATTCCAGATCAATCTATGATCGTCTATCGATGCAAGGATGAACATAAACTTCTAGTGGAAATTTCTTCTATCTTATGGGTCTTGATTCCACTAAATGAAGGTTATTTATCTCAAATGGTTGGAGAGAAACTCATGATTAATAATATTCCCATTGTACGGGAATTTGATGATGTCTTTCGGGAGGAATTTCCAGGTATTCCACCAAATCGTGAAGTTGAGTTTTCAATAGAACTCGTACCGGGTGCTTTGCCTATTTGAAAGACACCTTATAGAATGGCCCCAATTGAGTTGCAGGAATTGAAGAATCAACTACAAGAGAATCTTGATAAAGGATTCATACGCCCTAGTGCATCACCTCGGGGAGCACCTATTCGTTTTGTTAAGAAGAAAGATGGATCAATGAGAATCTGCATTGATTATTGAGAACTTAACAAGATCACTATCAAGAACAAATATCCTCTCCCATGAATTGATTACCTATTTGACCAACTAGGTGGAGATCAATACTTTTCCAAGATTGATCTTCATTCAGGGTTTCATCAATTAAGGTTCAAAAGGGAGGATATACCAAAGATGGCTTTCCGTACAAGGTATGGACAATATGAATTCATAGTGATGCCATTTGGTCTTACTAATGCCCATGCTATCTTCATGGATCTAATGAATAGAGTCTTTAGAGACTATCTTGATCAGTTTATGGTAGTCTTTATAGAAGATATTCTTGTCTATTCAAAGAGCAAGGAAGAACATGAAGATCACTTGATAATTGTATTAAAGACCCTAAGAAAGGAGAAGCTTTATGAAAAATTTACCAAGTGTGTATTTTGGCTTCAAAAAGTTGCATTTTTGGGTCACATAATCTCAAAAGTGGGGATATCTGTGGATCCAGCAAAAACAGAGGTTATCAAAAGATGGGCGAGACCAACAACAGTAATTGAGATCTGAAGTTTTCTTTGTTTGGCTGGATATTACCGACGTTTTCTGAAAGATTTTTCAAGGTTATCTAACCAACTCACCAAGGAGACTCGAAAAGGAGTTAAGTTTGTTTGGATGGAGGAATGTGAAGAGAATTTCAAAGAGCTAAAAGGAAGGTTAGCCAGTGCACCTGTGCTCACACTACCTTGCAGTGGAGAAAGTTTTGTGATCTACAGTGATGCATCCAAGAAGGGACTGGGGTGTGTTCTCATGCAAAATGATATGGTAATAACTTATGCCTCATGATAATTGAAAATCCATGATCAAAATTACCCAACTCATGATTTTGATTTAGCTGCGGTAATCTTTGCATTAAAGATTTGGAGGCATTACCTTTATGGTGAAAGGTGTGATATTTATACTGATCATAAAAGTTTAAAGTATATTTTCACACAAAAGGAGCTGAATATGCGTCAAAGAAGATGGTTGGAGCTGATTAAGGATTACGACTGCTCAATTCATTACCACCCTGGGAAAGCAAACAAGGTAGCAGACGCATTAAGTCGACAAGACCATGCTAGCTTATCCATGATGAGGATCCCAAAAGATCCAATATTTATGGATTTAAAAAGGATGGATCTTGGAATTTTAATGTAAGTGGAGAAATATTATCTTTCTCAAATGAATGTTCAACCATCTATACATGTGAAGATTAAAGAGGCACATAAAGAAGATGTCGAGTTACAAAATAAGGTGAGAAATGTTCCTGAATTCAACTATGATTGTGATTGGATAATAAAGTTCAGGAATCGGGTTTGTGTTCCTCCCATCCCCGAATTAAAGATGGAGCTACTGGATGAGGCTCATAGTTCTTCATTATCTATTCATCCTGGAAGCATGAAGTTGTATAGGGACCTAAAAGAGTACTTCTGGTGGGATGGAATGAAAAGAGATGTTGCTGAATATGTCTCTCGATGCTTGGTTTGTCAGCAAGTTAAAGTTGAGAGACAGAAGGCTAAGGGGATGTTACAACCATTACCCATACCAGAATGGAAATGGGAAAACATCACTATGGACTTTTTCACTGGACTTCCTAAAATATTCCAAGGCAATAATGCTATCTGGGTCATAGTTGACCATCTTACAAAGTCTGCACACTTAATTGCTATAAGAGAAGATTTATATCTAGATCATCTTGCCATGATATATGTAAAGGAAGTGGTAAGATTACATGGAGTAGCACTTTCTATTATATCTGATCGGGATCCGAGGTTTACCTAAAATTCTGGCGAAGTCTTCAGCATACTCTGGATACAGAGTTGAGTTTCAGCACAACTTATCATCCTCAGACAGACAGTCAGTATGAGAGGACAATTCAAACTGTAGAAGATATGTTTAGAGCTTGCTCTATGGATTTCAAAGGTGGTTGGGATCAACACCTACCTTTGGTGAAATTTTCTTATAATAATAGCTTTCACTCCAGTATTCAGATGGCTCCTTTTGAAGCTCTCTATGGAATGAAATGCAGGACTCCAACTTGCTGGGATGAAGTTGGGGAACGAAAGCTATTAGGACCTGATCTTGTTGATGAAATGGAAGAATAGGTTAGATCTATTCAACAACATATAAGAGCATCTCAGAGTTGACAAAAAGTTATGACGACAACCGAAGAAAAGACCTATAGTTTGAAGTGGGTGATAAAGTGTTCTTACGAATATCTCCCTGGAAGAGGGCCATGAGATTTGGAAAGAAGGGAAAGTTGAGCCCTAGATATATCGGTCCTTTTGAAATTCTGGATCGTGTTGGGAAGGTAGCTTACCAATTGGCGCTTACACCGAATCTCTCTCAAGTTCACGATGTGTTCCATGTATCTCTCCCGAGAAAGTACATACCTGATCCTTCACATGCACTCAACTTAGAAGGTGTACCGCTGGAGCAAGATCTTTCTTATGAAGAACAAATAATAGAGATTCTGGATCATAGCGAAAAAGTCATATGGAACAAGACCACTCGCTTGGTGAATGTTTTATGGAAGAACCACGAATTAGAAGAAGCTACATGGGAACTTGAGTATATGATGAGGGAGAGGTATCCTCATCTGTTTGTAATGAAGTGACGAATTTCGAGGGCAAAATTCATTTTAAGCGGAGAAGAATGTAACACCTTGAGATGTGATGAGATATTTTTTTTTATGTCTTATGTTATATGCAACACCAAAGGAATCTTTCACAGCACACAATACGATCTTGGCTTGCATTACACGCAATCACGACCTTCCTCGATAGCGTGTGTAGTACGCAATACCGGGTTTCACTAAACAATGATATTTTATTATGGACTAGCTATTATGAATAGTATTAACTACCTTTTTAATTTTATAACATTATTATTCATCTTACACATTTTCTAGAACATGGTAAGAGAACAAAATAAATTTTTCAGGTAAAATAAGTATTTTTTAAAAAATGCAGTTTTTCCGCCTTTTGATGGCGCACCCACATTAAATCATATTTTTGACATGTTTATAAGTTCAATTTTACAAAATAAAATTCTTCTTTTGAATCATGATATAAAAATTTACTTTGGATAAATTTTTGACATTTTTCTGATAACTTTCATATTTTGATGAATAGTAAAAATACGCTATTTTTTAATTAAAAACAACTTTTTTCATTGAGATAATTTATATGGTTAAATTATAATATTGAATGGTTTTAAAGTATAAATAGAATATATTTTTACCATTTATATAATGTATGTCATTAGCATTAATTTAACATTGAATTCATAGGTAAAAACATTTCAATCTTTGGTAATGTTTTAACTTCTAAAACTCGTTTTCTTAACAATGGGATTTATTTTAAATAAATTACTGAAACTTATATGTTTTGAATTTTGAAAACTTTATTCCATATTTGTAATAAGTGGATCAAAATTATGTTAATAGGCTACTTTTTATTTTTGGGCATTATGAATAGTAACTACGGTAAATTTTATTTAACATAGTTAAAGGTAAATCAGGTAATTAAGGGTAAATATAAGATTATAAAATTACCCTAACACCTGAAAAAATTCTATTGTATGACTAAAATGCGACCCATATCACCTAAGGGTCGGATTAGATTCATTTAATGGACTTTCTTCCTTGAAAATAATTTAATTATTATTAAAACCAAAGAATGTGACAACATGTCACTTTCTTAAATCCTATAAGTATAATAATTTTAATTTACTGATACACTTAATGAAACTTCGAACATAAATAGTCTCCAGAAAGCTAATAAAATTATCTACATCATAGGAATGTATTTATAATTTTTAGGGATTAAATAATTATCATTAATTATGACACAATAGTGATGTTGAAATTATTTTATTAATTAAAATATCAAATAAATATTTTTAAAAATATTAAAATAAATATTATATGAACTATTTAATGTGATCCACTAATTTTCCAGATACATATGACATTTTTTGAATCTATTAAAGCTTTTATTTCAAATATATATTCTGTATATAGTTTATTTAAATTCAAATAAATGAATAGTGTCAAAATTGACACTATTGTTATTTTATAAAAATAATATATTATAAAATTGTTTAAAAATCAGAAAAATATTTAAAATTTATAAATTCAAATTTATATGGTCTAAAATGTAATAAATTGTCAAATTATGGAAAATTCACAACACATATGTAATTATTTATAATAACTTAAAATTTAGAATATTATTACCACAAATAAAATAAAATTGATAAACAAGGATAAATCAAGTTGATAATGTTTAAAATAAATTCCTAACATGTCTAAGTTTTATTGGTTGATCCAATTACAACCCTATCTCATCTAATATTAGGATATGAGTCATTTTGGATGTTTTTAAGTGGGGTTGGGACTTAATATAAACTAATATTTCTTATATTTCCAAAGGTGCCCCTCTCCTCCCTTATAAAAGGGAACCTCCTCACTCTCCTCCTCACACAAATTTGAGCCTTCAAGATCGTCCAATCCCTTCCCATTTTACTTCCCCACTTCCGTAGAAACATCTCAGAGGTCTTGTTCTTCTTCAAAGACCAATTGTAGTTCCCTAAGAGGACGTCTCAAAGAGGCGCTTCAAAGAAGAGGTAATGTCCATTACCCTTTCAACTTTATCTCTTCTTCCACTTATTCTTCTTTAGTTGTTTAATTATGAATTAATAAAATCAGTATAACTCATATAATTATATGTTATTATAAGTATTAAACAACCCTATTTCACCATCTATCCATCCTACGGAAAACGAAATCACCGCGTGTGCGTACGTACGAAATACCGTCTCCACGCCGTGGTGTAATCTATTTTCTATCAGCACCTTACATGGATGGGTATAATGGTGTAAATAAATAACTATACATGATTATTGTAAAGTTTTATTGATTCTAAAATAGTATACATACACTCCAATACAATTACACGATCATGGGAACGATATCATCGCTCGTGCGTACGTACGGAATACCGTCTCTACGATGTGATGCGATTCGTTTACATGATCATAATTGAATAATGATTATATAAATGAATTTAATGAATAAATATGACATATATTACACTAATAACATTCTATAAATGAGGTATCTACAACCTAAAGAGAAGAATAAGAATTTATTCGACAAAACACGAATAAGACCAAAAAGTAATAAACACCCGAATAACAAGTAGTAATGAAATATTACTAATAAGAAGCTAAGAATATGACCATATATGATATCATAACAATAATTATGATTCTGGAATAAGTCATTAACATTACTTAAATCATTATACAGGAGGTTCGGACACTTACGAAGCAAATCAGACCTAAGGTAAGGGAAAATATCACAATCTCATTTTTATCCGAGAATTTTTATACTTTGGTATTTACTGGGGTGTATTTTATCAACCACATCCATGTTTCCTCAATATTTAATATTATTTCCATCCACCTACAATTTTTTAAATCCAATTTTACCCTTTAGTGAGTTTTTAGTAAAGGATATGAAAAGAATCTTTTGTTGTTTTTCGTACGAGGTACTTTTTGACTTTTCCGACTAAAGCACGAGAAGAATGTTTTTTTAAACATATATGGTATGAATTGATTTTTAAAACATTATTTCCAAGAATCTTTATTTACAAGTTTTCATGTTTATTTTTAATCAACTTCTTTTAGTTTAAAATTGTATGACATGTTAAGAAAGGAAAAATGTTTTTGAAATAAAAAGGATATTTTCCACAAGAATGGAGTTCAAGTGTTTTATCAAAATTATTTTCCATCTAAGATAAAATAGGGTTCTGTTTCTATCCCTATCATTACATTGATTTGATTATGTTGTGATGGAATTATTTTTATGAATTCCTTTATCTTATATGAATTTTTTTATGATGTCACGATGTTTAAGAATCCCATTTTTATTACATGGGTTATGCAATGATGTATGATTTATGATTTTGTGGCACACATAAGAATGGTATCATTATGAGATGGGTGGGGCCTATATCTCCCTCCAATGCATTGGGTAAAGATTTTGTGTCTCATGAGATAGACATGGCTGGAACGGCAGGTTAAACCGATTCAATGAAACATGACTGAAACGAGGAGTGAACTCGGTTCAGAAATGGACTTTGTCCACTAAGATAGTCTTGGCAATGAGTCTTGACTAATAAGAAATGATTCTCTATGATTATGTGTGTATTCCACAAAGTTTCATGTTTTAAGTTATGATTATTGGGATTACATTTCACTACCATGATTTATCCCATGTTATGAAATTATGATCTATTTTGCAGGGTAAGATTTCCAAAATGTTAGGTTCTTATGAATTTGATGTGATTGATATTTCTTTTGTTTACCCTTACAGAGAATTTGAGCTCAACCTTTTGTATGTTTTCTTTCCGTAGGTTAGGAATAATATTATTAAATAATATATTCCAAAAAGGGACTATAGATATGATGAAAAAAATGGGAGACAGTGTAGATGCTTTATGAACCAGTTTTTTATGTTTCCCAGTTTCTAAAGACACTATACCTATACGGTCCATTCATGGTTTTGTTATATGTTGTAATAATTATGCTTCAATTTTGATGTATTAACCATGTATGTAAAGTATGGGTCGCTATAGTAAAGACTAATGAGAAGTTATGGAAGGTCTTTCTGGAGAAGCTCTTAGAACACTTCTATATAGACATGCTAAGACAAGAGAAGGATTCAATGTTTATGCATCTGATCCAAGGAATCATGTCCATAAGGGATTAAAGTAAATGTTTCACAAGTTTGCTACATTTTTTCTCTTGATTTGGGGGAAGATGAGGCTTCTTCAGAAAAGCAATTTTAGGATGGACTTAGGTGTGAAATTAAGTGCTAGGTAAATATTTTTTTTCTGAAAAAAAATCTCAGAAGTGGTTATTCGGGATCTCATTTTTGAGGGGAACCTGAAAGAGGCTTCTAGTAATTGACCGGTAGTTGTCATTGGATGATATGGTAGTGTGCCTTCTGAGAGTTAGAAGTGATGTCACAAGAATCTTAGTCAGGAAAGTGGAAATCATGTTGGACATTCTTGAGGAACAGATTCATCAGATATTACTCATGTTATTTTCAATCATTGTGGTAGGTAGGGACACTATCATACACATTATTCTCAACCACTAGTGTAGTTCCTATTTTGTGGAAAGATGGGGGCACCTATTGATGTTTTGTTGGAAGAAAAAACAGGATGGTGTTGAGGGAGCAGCTGCTCAAAGTCAAATTTTGGGAAGGGGGTCTTCTACACTATATAGGTATGGAAGCTTGAGCTGTAGAGGTGGTGGACATGGTGCTTCTGGGAATGAGTGACCTTATTAGCAGAGTGGTGCAACTCAAGCGATTCAGACGATGCCATAGGGAAGAGGGGCAAGACAGTTAGAAGTAGTAAAACCTACAATTGTGAAGAGAGAGGCTTTTCCATCAACATTGAGTGGTATTATTCTATTTGCTTCTACTTTAGCTACTTCCTTGTTTGATACTGGTTCCTATCATTGCATTCTATTTTCTAATCTTGTTAATGGTTTGAGTATGGAGGTGGAGTCCTTAATAGGGGTGATTAATATTGATACAATGTTGGGAACATGATCTATGGATATTTGTTTATGCGAGAAATGATCTCTAGAGATCGTAGAGTATCATCTTCTTTGGGATATCTATGTCATAGATATAATGGGCTTTGACCTTCTTATGGGTATGGACTGGATAGTGGCATACCCATCCCATATAAGTTTTTACCATAGTAGAGTGACCTTTTTATATATTAAGGGTTACCAGTATGTACTTCATGGAGAATGAGATATCCATGCAGGTTGAGCTGGTACAATTACCCAACAACTTGGAGATCTCATAGCCCAAGTTTGTAGTGGTTTTTTGGATGATGGGAGTTGTAGGAAAGGATTCCTTACACCAGTATTAAAACTATTTCATAATTTATTTCCTAAATAATTTTTAGGGTTTCCACCTTATAGAGATGTGAAATTTACTATTGAGCTAATGTCAGGAGCTGATTCGGTATCTATTCCACCTTACATAATGAAACTGACTGAGCTTCAGAAGGTCAAAACATAGTTGTAGGAGTTAGAGTATAATGCGTTTATCAATCCAAGTACATCACCTTGGGGATCACCTATTTAGTTTGAAAAGAAGACCGGTGGGAGTTTCTGCTTGTGTGTCGATTACTGGAAGTTGAATAAAATGATTGTGAAGAACCGATATTCTCTTCTTTGTATAGAAGATGTGTTTGACCAGATAAAGGGAGCACATGTGTTATAAAAGATTAATCTAAGATCAATGTATAATCAGGTGAGAGTTCAGACCTATGATATACCAATAACTACTTTAATATGTAGGTATGACCATTATGAGTTTGTCATAATTCTTGTTTGGGTTGACGAATTCTCCAACAGTGTTTATGGCATTAATGAAAGGATATTTCAACCGTACTTAGAACAGTTGTCATGGTGTTTTTGGATGACATGTTGGTGTACTATAAGACTCATGATGATCATTCCTATCATCTTGACATCATCCTAGGTACACTGAGATAGCAGGGACTATACACCATGCTATCTAAATGTTAGTTTTAGATTTATACGGTACATGTTTTGGGGCATATCATCTCGGAAGAAGGTGTAGTAGTGGTCCTAGAAAAAGTAAAGGCAATTGTTTCTTGGGATTAGCGCAAGAAATTTTTTGATAACCAAATATTTTTGGGATTAGATTGTTATTATAGGAGTTTTATCTATGATTTTTCCCATTTGGCTGCACCAGTTATAAGATTTAAAAATAAATAGATAATGTTTGATTGCACATAAGTATGGGATAATTCTATCTAGGTGTTGAATAAGTGCTTGACATCAGCACCAATTTTGATCTTACCTAAGTAGGGTGAGGATCATATTGTGTATTGGGTCACTTCTGGGATCAGAATCAGAGCTTTGTTGATGCAAGGGGATCAAGTCGTTTCTTTTGGGTCTCTGTAGTTGAGGCCACATTAACAAAATTACCCAATGCGTGACCTTAAGTTGGAAGAAGTCATTTATGGTCATAAGTGATGAAAACATAATATTTTTGGGGAAGAGTTTATAGTTTTTATGGATCAAAAAATCTTAATGTATATCATTTCACAGCACAACATGAATATTCAACAGAAAAGATGGGTAGAGTATATGCAGTACATTGATTTTGAACTAGCATATACACTTAGAAAGGGGAATAGTGTGGATAATTCATTGATTAGGAAGACTAAGACTCAGTTGGTAGATGAATCAAAATCAGAGTGGAATATGATGGAATTACTGTTGGAAATTCATGTATAAATTTATAAGAGTCAGGAGAGTATGACTCTGGTTTCTATAGAAGTGGAGTCTACACTCTTGAGATGGATCAGGGATAGGAAGTACGAGGATCTAGAGCTCTTATCCTTAAGGGAAATTATTTAAGGTGGGGATACAGCTTCATATTGGATAGCAGATGAGGATGAGATCAGCAATGGGAGAAATCAAGTTGTTGGGATTATGAATAAGCGAGAGGAACTCATGTGAGAATTTTATGACTAAAAGTAGGAGGTACATACTAGGGTGAAAACAATTTAACATGACCAATGATGACAGTTTGGGTGGCCAGGCATGAAAAACAAGATTACAGTGTTCATAATAATATGTTACACCTATTATCAGGTGAAGGCAAATCAATAATGACCTGGAGGCCTATTGTAGTAATTTACTATTCCAGAATAAAAGTGGGACAAAGTGAAAATGGATTTTCTGGTGGGACTTCCGAAGATGCTTAAGAAGAATGATGCTATTTATGTTGTTTTAGATTGACTAATGAAGGAATCAAACTTCATCCCTATTAGGGATGCCTTTATAGTAGAAAAGATTGAAGAACTGTATATTCGAGAGACAGTTCAATTTCAAGGGGTTCCATAGAATATAGTTTTAGATCATGATTTTCCCTTTACTTCACACTTTTCGCAGGGTTTATAGAAGGTTCTTGGTACATAGGTTTTGTCAAGTATGACCTTCAACCCAAAGAAATATGGGCAGTTGGGGCACAACATATAAGTGTTAGAGGATATACTAAGAGCATGTGAGCTTTAATTTGGAGGTTCTTAGGAGAAGAACCTGGCTTTAGTGGATTTGGCATATAAGGATAGTTATTAGACAACTATAAAGATGGAACCATATGAAGCACTTTAGGGTAGACCTTAAAGATCACAACTATGTTTGTTAGAGGTGGGTGAGTTAGAGCTATTGGGACCAAGACTTATTTAGGAGACATCTGAGTAGGTATAGTTGATTCAAAAACGTATGGAAACTTCATAGAATAGTCATTATTCGTATGTTGATAGACAGAGATGAACCCTTGATTTTACAGATAGTGATCGTGTATTCCATCAAGTGTCACCTGGATTGTGTTACCATAGGATATGGAGGTCGGGCATGTTGGCACTCAGATTCGTATGAACAGTTGAGGTGCTGGAAAAAATTGGGCTGGTGGCATATCAATTAGCAATTTTGTAGAAATTCAAATCTACACATGATATTTTCTATGTGTCAAAACTATGATGGTATCACCCCACCCCTTCTCATGTGATTGTTGTGTAATTGGTTGATCTTGCGATAGATGCATCCTTTTAGGAGCATCCAATACATTTGTTGGGTTGTAGTGAGCGAGTGTTATAGGGAAAGGCCTTTTCGTTTGTTCATGTGTTATGGAAACACGGAAGTTTCCAAGGGGAAACATGGTAATGGCAAGCATACAAGACGTCTTAATGGACCAATATTTTTGTCTCTAAATCTTAGAGAAGCTCGAGAGTGTATCTCAAGGATGAGCAATTATAAATTTGAGAGATTATAAGATCCTAGAATTTTCTAGAGAAATATCAGGCATATTTTCAGGTAATTTTGGTTATTATTAAGTAACATTGGGTTGGGGTATTACATGTGGTGTGTTTGGGTAATGTTTTTAAGGAACTTAGGATGTCAGGGGGCTAGGCACGATTTTTATACAGTTTGGCTAAACCGTGCACACGGTAACCGTGTAGATAGTGGAGTTCAGTATGGTTGGTGCATTTTTTTCTTATCCATTCACTATTGATCCATGTGGGAAGTGGAAGACCGCAAGGTTGCCACATGGTTTGGCCTAACCATGCAGACTCCCTCGTAAAACCATGTTTGTGGAACATTTTAAAACAAAAATTTGTTTTAAAACCACCCGACCCTCTGAAACCCCTAGAATTCAACTTTGACTTAGGCTTGATAATTTATGGGTGATATCAGAGCCTTCAGGTGGGATTTCAAAGCAGTTAGAAAAATGTTCTTCGAGATCAGAAGACCGAAATAAAGATCCACTCTCTTCCCGATGAGTGGATTTCACCCCAATGTTTCTCATGACCTTTCTCTTATCTTTCCAAGATCTTATCATGGATGATATACCACATTTCCTTGGATCTAAACCTATGAGTTGAGATCTAGATCTAGGATTGTGGATCTACATCTAGATTTGAATGATCTTGATGCATTTGATTTTAATTTTGGTTTAGGGATTTAGATCTGAAGCTTCATCGACAACATTGTGCTACTCTGATTTTGGGGATTTTTGTTGGGCTAAATTCCATTAATAAACCGATGTAGGTTGTCTATATTGAGCTAACATAGTCATGATCTTGATATGTGTATGTGAGTTCATTATTTACTATATTCCCATGATTATTGATTTCCTAAATTAGAGAAATTAATAATGTGGAATTGACAATTGGATTCCATGGTCACTAATTGATAATTGAATCACGGACCAAATAGAAGGGGGTTTCCCAAATCAATAATTTGGATATTTGTTAAGGGTTGAGATATTTTAATTGAGATATTGAATTGTTGTGTTATGATAATTAATTATGGGTAATTAATTATGAAATGATGTTTGGATATGTAAGATAGTTAATTGTGAGAATTAATTATGTACAGGATCATGACCAAAGTTGATTAATTGTGAGAATTAATTATGTTCCATGATTTTTATAAATGATAATTATTTGTGAGAATTAATTATGAAAAGTTAAGATTTAATATGGATAATTAATAGTGAAGAATTAATTATGGAACGAAATTTGTGTTTATTGATTAATTAATTGATGAATTAATTAATGGTTTATGATCTTTGTTAATTTTTGAGTTAAATTATGGAAAATGAAATGTTTAACTAAAGATAGGATTAATAATAGAATGATGAGGAAAATTATTTTGAATTAATGAAGGTTTAAATGGATGAGATTTTTGTGGTTCTAGACATGGTGTTCTAGACCTATTATAAGTTGGGAAAAGGACATAGCATTCCTCCCCAATAGTAATCCAAGAATGATATCATGGAGCGATGGGAATGAAGTCCTACACCTAATGAGAAAAGGAGTTATAGTAATGAAGACCAACACTCAACATGATTTTGGTTCCAGGCATGAAGAACTAAACCATATGATTAGTGATAATGAATGATGAATAAATTGGGAAAAATGAATTAAAACATGGCATAATGTGAGGATTAAAGATTAAATGACAATGTGATAAATGTTTGAATTATGCATTGTATTTTATTGCTTTATAAAACTGCATGCTCAATCTTTTGACTGGACTCGTTTTAGACACCATTGGTGGTGGCATACTGAGTTGTACTCACACCCTATTTGGTATGCCTAATTGAAAGCTTAGAAAACATTGTTGTTGTAGGATAGGATAAGGTCAAGGCCCTTGGATAGGTTTCTATTTGGGATTAGAGCATGGTAGAGGGAACTAGATGTGGTTCAATACCCACATGAGAGTCATCGTGTCTTTAATTTTAGGTACATTTCAGACACCTGACACATTAATTTTCATTGAATGTTTTACCTTCTAGTTGAGTATTTTATTTTATAGTTTTGACTATCACATTCAATGTTTTCATTTTGGTTATTTGTTCTCATCCGAACATGGTTATTGTTGTTTTCATCCATAGGTGTTATATTCTGATAAAATAGGGTTTAGTCTCATATAGACTCACTTTCCAGAACCTCATTGCTATTCAGTACCCTCTGGCATATGGGGAGGAAAGCATGATGGGTTGTGGAAAACTAGATCGAGGAACCATTCAGTGGTACCCAGGTCAAGGCATCACAATCTCTCTCTTTGTTTATAAAAATATAATCGTCGCTCGTGATGTGTTAATATTCCTACATCATGGGAGATGCACTTCCATTTTCCTTCTAATCCTTCATGGATATCAATAAAACCATTAAATGTTTAAAAATTTATATTAATATTTATTTTGTAACCCCTTTTATGTTCTGGAAATAAGTTTTATACATAATTCGGAATGAAAAAACCAAACATGTTCGTTGTAATCCAAAAACTACCCAAAATAACCCAAAATAATCATCATTTAATTTTAACTAATGATTAATCCTTATAATATAATTCAATATAAGATAAATTGAACTCATTTAAGACCATTAATAAAATGAAATAGCAATTCATAATGTTTATCTATGTTTTACACGAACTCCCATTCATGTGTACAGTTGGATTGTTCATGAAAACTGAGAAAAAGAACACTCCTGAACAAAGAATCTAAACTCTACAACTCATAAAAAGGCCCATAAAAGAAATTAATGAAACCATAATGAATTATAATCATTTATAAAATGTTATCAATTTGTTAGTTAATGAATATAATGTCATTATACCAGACATTATTGTGAAGAAAGTGTTCAGATACTAGGTTAGGGGAATTCTCAAACCCGACTTTCTTTCTTCAGGTTTTCCCTTTTTTACACCATTTTCGGTATGGATATTCCTTAAAAATCATTTATTCAACATTATATCACAAATTATGAGATATAAATGTTTTCAACCAGGGTTTTGGACAAACAAAATGTTTTTCAAAAGAACTCTTCTCTAAAAAATCACACACTTTACTTCTCAAGACTATTTCTTCTTCACTCAAGATGGTTGATTCTTACATCATGTTCGTTATTCCCTCTTTAATTTGGGAACCCAATGTTTAAAAATTTATTCATTATGAAATAAAACTCATTCTTTTACATGGGTTATTTATGTCTATTATTGATAAATGTTCTATGTTGCAAGCATTCAAATGATAATGTTATTATGTGACATGTGTACTCAGAATTATATAGCACAAAGTAAATGTTAGGATGTGATGGGTGTGTCCAAAATTATATTGAACAACAATTAATTGGGTAATGTGAATAACCTAATGAGTAAAGTTAAGTATTCATTAACATGATTCTAGATTTTTTCACAACTATTTGTGGTAGGTTACCACTAAGAAACGATGTTTCATTTTTATGCATTGACACATTCCAAGTCATTTCATAATTATTCCATTAATTATTATGGTCCTATTCCATTTTTATGTTGATAATGATTACGATTAACCCATTTTATAATGTCTCATGTCCTTATCTATCCTCTTACTGGTATTTTATCTCACCCCTTTTTGTTGTATATCGTCAGGTGATTACATGTACTAAGGATAACTTAAGGGATAATAAGAATATAGAGAATAAGAAATTAAATAAATGTTCATGTTTTATATTGTAAAATTTTTGTATGCTACTATATTTCCTAAAACTATAAACCTTTGAATCCTCTTGGGGTAATGTTTTTATGTTTTTTATCATTAAAATGATGAAAAGGTATTGTAATAAAAGAAGGGTCGCTATTGTTGGTATTAGAGGAATGGTTTAGTTAATTGGGGAATTTGGATTAGAGAACCTTAGTGAAAACCCAAGTATGAGACATAGTATATGTAGGAACACAAGAATTATTTTTAAACATAAAGATCCCATAATATATGCTTTTATTATTAATTTCACAAAGGAATAGGTTATTTATCCACTACTTGTTGACTTAAGTTTTCCTATAACCTTTTCTATTTTAGAAAATGGTGGGAACTAGGAGAAACCAGACCAATAACCCATGCAAGGGACAATGAAATTATTGAACAAATGACATCCCCAATGATTTGAGAGGTTCAGTTAAAAATCTCATGGTGATTCTTAAACAATTTTCTCAGGTTATGAATAATAGCCTTAATAATCTGGAACTTCACCCTTCACCTAAGAGGGAGAAACTTTCTATCGAGTGTTTTATGAAGCAAAGACCTCTAACATTTAGTTTATATTGTGATCCACTTATTTTATAATAGTGGGTCAACTCAAGGGAGAAGATATTTTCAGTGATTTTCTGTTTTTAGGTGGAGAAGTTGAATCTCGTCATTTATCATCTCGATGGATCGGTCAACCAATTGTGGGATTTGATTAAGAACACCAAGCTAATAGAAGAAATTGAGGGAATGGAGTGGGAATTCTTTATGATAATTTTACTTAAGAAGTATTTCCCAAAAAATATTAATATGAATATAGAGAGATAATTCGTTGAGATAATGAAAAATAATGAAGAATCTATCACATCCAACAAAGATAATTTCACAAGGCTTGCAAGGTACGCTTCCAGATTTTATATCAACAGTGATAAAAAATTGATAGAATCATTATTGGATTTAATCCCCACCTTCGAAAGGAACTTTCAATTCATGACATTGGGTGTTATGAAGAAGACGTTCAATGTGATCTTAAAGTGGATATGGAGTTTAGAGAATGGCACCATGGCTCTGGTGAAAAGAAACAAAATATGAAGTTTAATATCGGATGATCTAATGAGAAAGGTGGAACAAAAACTCAATCACCCACATATAAAAAATGTGGGAAGAAGCATAATGAGAATTTCATCAAAGGGATGGGGAAACGCTTCATGTGTGGGAGAGAAGGCCACCAATATCAAGAGTTTTGAAAAGACATGAAAAGGCAGGAGAATGTGGTGGAGGAAATGAGAGAACCACCCATGGTCTAATGCTAAAACTATAGGGATCAAGGGCACTATGAAAGAAAGTTCTCTACACCTCGTGCTCTCGAGGGTAATCAACATAATCATCCACCAAAACCAAAAGATAAATGGTGGGATTATTCACTCACTAATTCAGAAGGGGAGTAAGAAAATAAAGACATGATAGGTACACTTCTTATTCACTCAAGAGTGGAAAAAGTCTTATTTGATTATAGGTATACACATTCCTTTATATCATTAATGTTTTCTAGAACTATATAATCGAAGCTCCGAATCATTGAAATAGAGATATTGTTAAAGACTATAAGTGGTGTAATCATTGAAAACCATGTTTTGGAATCTTATCATATTGAAATATGAGGGAATATTATTCCAGTGAATCTCATGATATTTTTCATGGTGGAATTCGATGCAATACTAGGGATGTATTTTCTCTTGTTAAATAGAGGACATATCAAATGTTGGGAAAAAGAAATATCTTTTAATATTCCAAACCATCCCATGCTCCTCTACAAATGAAAGAGATATCATGAATTTCATTTGAAAAATACATCAATGGTGTTGGTGTGGATTCCCAATGAAGATTAATACCTCTCTCAAATGGTTGTGTCAAAGGAATGTGTCAAACTAGAAAAAATTCCCATCACGAGGGAATACAATGATGTATTTCTTGAAGAGTTACCCGAAATAACCCTAGATTGTGAGGTATATTTCTCAATATAACTCATACCTGAAGCTAATCCTATCTCAATGTGTCCCAATAGGATGGCTCTTATCAAACTAGAGTAGTTAAAGAAGCAGTTGAAATATAATATGGACAATGGGTTTATCTTCTATAGTGCATCACTTTTGGGTGTGTTAATGGTCTTTCTAATGAAGAAGGATGGATCAATTTGGTTGTGTATTGATTATTATGAACTCAATGTGAACACCATAAAGTATGAGTATCCTATTACATGGATTGGAAACTTGTTAGATAAGTTATGAGGAGGTAAATAAATCTAAAAGGTGGATATTAGTTTTGGATTACACCATCTAAAGGTGAATAAGGAAGATATTCATAAGACCTCCTTCCTTACAAGGTATGGGAACTTTGAGTTTCTTGTAATACCCTTCAGAGTCACTAATTCCAAAAAAATATTCATGGATTTAATTAAATGTTTCTTTATATATTAAATTGGAAAACTTATGGTAGTGTTTATTAATGATATTTTCATCTACACCAAGAGTAAAGGGGAACACGAACAACACATAAGGCTTGTGTTGGCAACATTGATAAAGGAGAAGTTGGACACCATGATAAGAATGTTTGACATATGAATGAAGTAAGTCAATTTCATTGGACATGTGATCACATGGGAGGGAATTCCTCTAGAACCTTCCAAAACAAAAGTGGTTGAGGAATGGACCAGCCCCTCTAGTGTCATAGAAATATGTAGTTTTTTTAGATTACTAGGGTAATATCAATGTTTTCTACGAAATTTCTCATGATTTTCAATTCTGTTAACTAAGTTACAATGAAATGGGTCATGTATATTTGGATATAATAATTTTAGGAAATATTCAAGGAGCTAAAGAGAAGGAAGATCACTACACATGTACTCACATTACCAAAAAGTGGATAATGTTTTATGATATACAATCATTCTTCCATGAAAGGATTGGGTTGTGTATTCATGAAAAATGATAATGTTATAGCCTATTCCCCATGACAGTTGAAGATCTGTGAGAAAAACTACTGATGCATGATCCAGAGCTAGTAGAGGGGATTTTTTCCATGAAAATATTGTGGTACTACCTCTATGGTGAGAAGTGTGACATATATACTAATCACTAGATCCTAAAGCACATATTAAAATAAAAGTAGAAGAACATGTGTTTAAGGATATGGTTAGAGATAATCAAATACAATGATTAATTTATTCTCTATCATCATGGAAAGGTGAATAAGGTAGATGATGCTCTTAGAAGAAAAGAACATGCCACTCTATCCATGTTGTGGATTGAGAAAGACCCTATCTTCATGGATATATAAAGAATAAATTTGGAAATCATAACATAAGGGAATATATCCTACCTTTCCCAAATGATTTCCCAACCATATTTCTAAGATAATATTAATGAGGCAAAAATGTATGATTTGGAGTTACAAAAGATGGTTAATGTAGAAATGGAAGAAAATCTTCTAGAGTTCCAAATCTACGATGATGGTGTGATTAATTTTGGAATGAGGATTTGTGTGAATTTTTCACCTGGGATAAATAAGGATCTATTTGATAATTACCATAGCTCTTCTTTCTATATCCATCTTGGTAGCACCAAGATGTACCATGATCTCTAAGAACATTTCTGGTGGGACAACAAAAATCGGAGATTTTTGTGTATATATCAAGGTGCTTGATATTTCAAAAAGTTAAAGTAGAGCGACATAAGTCTAGAGATATGATGAAACCATTTCTTATACCCTTGTGGAAATGGGAGAATGTCACTATGGTCATTGTCGAGGGTATCCTGAAGACATCCAAATGAAATAATGTGATATGGTTTGTGGTGGACTAACTCACCAAGACTGCTCACTTTATCACTATTCAATAAGATCTCTCGCTTGAGAAACATGAAATGATAAATGTGAAGGAAGTAGTGATAATACATGGGGATCTACTCTCGATAGTCTTGATCATGTTCCAGGATTCACATCTAAATTCTGGAGGTGTCTCCAACATTCCATGGGTACTAAATTCAATTTCAGCATGACCTATCACCCCCAAACTAATAGCCAATCTAAAAATACTATTCACATGCTCGAAGATATGCTAAGAGGATACTATTTATAATTCGAAGTTAGATGGGATCATAATCTCATATTTTTTGAGTTCACATATAAAAATATCTTCCACTCGAGTATATAAATGGCTCCATATAAAGATTTGTATAGAAAGCAATGTATAACTCCATCATGTTGGCATGAAGTTGGATAAAGAAAGCTACATTAACATGATTTTGTGCATGAGATGACATAGAAGGTTCAAGTCATCCAGAAATATATAAATGCTACACATATTTGGAAAGAGAGATATGTGGAAAACTGTCGAAAGGAGTTGGAGTTCGACATAAGAGATAAATTCTTCCTTATAATATCTCCTTGGAGGAGAGTAATGTGGTTTGGAAATAAAGGGAACCTAATCCCAAGGTACACATGCTCCTTTGAGATCCCTAACCACATATTACGCATGGACTGTCGTCTTGCACTTCCACCTAATATGGATAAAGTTCTTGATGAGTTTCACATATCACTATGGAAGAAGTATATAACATATCCCTCACATGTTATGAAATTAGAGGTGGTATAGCTAGAAGACGATCTCTCTTATGGGGAGAAACCAGTAAATATTTAGGACGAGAGAGACAACGTTCTAGGAAATAAAAAAAACAACCTTGTAAAAGTTCTATGTGGGAACCAAAAGTATAAATAAGAAACTTGGGAACTATAGGATGCAAAGATGTATATATACCCTCACCTGTTTATGTAAAACTAAATTTTGAGGGTGGAATTTCAAAAGGGGACAAGAATGTAACAGCCAAGACATTATCAATGAATTTTATCCCTTCTTATTGTAATTCCATATAATATAATCACATAAAATCACATTAGTAAACACAATGAAAAAACACTAATGTGTCCTTTAAACATAATTTTTCCACATCTGTGATTTGAATTTCGAAAAACCAACAAACACAGTTGCGATTAGTAAGATGTTTGGAGTCCAATAGGATAAAGTTATTTTTTGGTGAATAGTAACATAACCTTATTAATATAAATTTGAACCTTATGAATAGTAATATGATCTTTAAGAATATTAAATCATAAATGTGAAAAGGAACCTTTCCAATAATAGTATAAATAAAATTTATCCATTCAATAAGTGACAATATGATATAATTATATTTTTGTGTTGGTATTTTTGTAACTCACGAATATTTAATGATTATTTTAATAATTGAATAGAAAATTTATTTTAATAAAATATATTTATAATAAATTATTTTTATGTATTATTATTATATGATAATTTTATGAAACTTTAATAAATTTTTATGTGTTAGAAAAACAGTTTTAATTTTAAAATTTGTATTTTTCAAGTAAATTGTGATTTTAATTAGAAAAACCCATTACTCATATTTAGAAAATTATTTTCCAAAAATGGAGATAAACTTTTAATTCTACATGTCAAAAAATGGTTAGGGGGAATTTTTGAGTTTTTTATGAAATACATTAATTTTTGGTGAATAGTGAAATTCGATAATTTACAAAATATTCTAAACAAATTAATTTCTTCATAATGATTGAGTCATGGTTGATATAAATGGAACCTGGTTTGAACTCACATTCCCTATTTACTGTATTTAGTCTTGTAATTATCCTTATTTCTTTTCTTGCGTGAACTTATAAACTAATGAATGGAATATTGAGAAAACCCCTCTCCCATCCACTATAAATGCCCCCTTTACAACCTCATTTCCTCACACCTCTCAAGCTTCAAAATTTTTCCAAATTCTGACCAAACCACTTCTGTATCCCCTACCCAACGTCTTTGATCTCTTGTTCTCTTCCTATGATCAATACTATGTTCCTTGTGGATGATCTCAAGAGGAGAATTCAATAGGTAATTCCTCTCTCTATCTTCTTTCATTTTCCTTTCAAATTTCATTTATTTTCTTCTCTTATCCTAAACATATATTATAAAAATGTCATGAAAACTCTATTATGGTTTATATAATGGTATTATATGATGTTAATGGAATATTATTCATTATAATCCTCCCTCTCTCTCTCTCTTTCTGAAAAAATTAATTCATCACCTATGATGTGTTAATTTACATACATCGTGGGTGATGCACGTACATTTTTCTTCAAATCCTTCATGGATAACAATAAATACATTAATGATTTGAAAAAAATTATTATATGTATTTTGAAACCCTTTTATTTTCTGGAAACATTTTATATACATAAATCTAAATGGTAAAACAAAATAGGTTCTTTGTAATCTAAAACCCCCCAAATTAACCTAAAGTGATCATCATTAAATTTTAACTAATGATTCATCATTATAACCAAATTAATTATAAGATCATTTTAAAAAATTTAATTACATTAATAACAGGTAATATAAATGATTAATTTTTATCCATGTTCTACATGAACTTCAAGTCATGTGTACAAGTGAACCGTTCATGAAAACAAAGAAAAAGATACTCCCAAACAGTGAATTTATACTCTAAATCATACAAAATCCAATAAAAGAACATAAGGAAACAATAATAAAAAATAATAATGTATAAAATGTTTTATAATTGTTAATTAGTGAAACTAATTTTATTATACATGAAATTAAAGTGAATAATGTTTTCAGATACAAGGTAAGGGGAATTCTCGGACCCAACTTTCTTTCTTTAGGTTGCCCACTTTTCACTCCATTTTTGGTATGGATATTCCATAAAAATAATTTATTCATCATTATTTTAAATTTTATGTGATATACATTTTTACTTGATTTTTTACAAACAAAATATTTTACAAAATAACTCCTCTATAAAAAGCCCACCTTTTACATCTCAATATTGTTTCTTCTTCACTCAAGATTGCGGATTATTACATCATGTATGTTAATCCCTCTATCATTTTGGAACACAATGTTTATGAATTTATTATTTTTGAAATTACATCCATTCCTTTATGTGGGTTATTTATGTCGATGATTTATATATGTTCTATGTGGTAAGCATGATTATGAAAATGTTATGATGTGACGGGGGCACCAAGAATTATATAGCCCAATGTAAATGTTATGATGTGATGGGTGAGCCCATAATTATATATAACTCCAAATAATTGGGTAATTTAAGGAATTTTATGAGTAAAGTGAATTATGTGTGGACATGATAATAACTTTTTTCACAACTATCTGTGGTAGTTAACCACTAAGACATGATGTTTAATTTTTATGCATTACCACATTCCATGTCTTCTCTTAGTGACTCTTACCATGATTATCAACCTATGACTATGTTATGTTTATAATTATTATTCATACATCATGTTATATTGTATAATATTATTACCTATACGCTTACTAGAATTTTATCTCACACATTTTTGATGTATATCCTTAGGTGATTACGTGTACTAACGAGAACTCAAGGTCCAATAACATGATAGAGAAGAATACATTAAATAAATGAGTATGTTTTATGTTGTAAAACATATATATGGTCTTAGTTTTCTCAAGAAACTAAAACTATGGATCTTTACGGTGTAATGTTTTTTTGATTATTATTTAAATGATGTAAATGTAATTTAAGAAAAGCAGGGTCACTATAAGAACCTTCTTCATAAAATAAAAATAATATCCAATTAAAAAAATTTATATAAATTTAAACATGGGTAAAAATTAATTTAAAAAATCCTTTAAAAATATAAAAATTATTATTGAAAACAATTTTAATATAATATTGACATGGAAGATATGATTCTTGACCAAAGAGACAAACATGGTGGGTTTTCCTTAAAAAATTTATTATGAACTAATGAGTACTTAAAGGAAGGATATGGGAAGGGAAACCTGAAATATCATGAAATTACTAGTGTACAAGGAAACAAATATTACTTTTGAGATATATTTCAAATAATTTTATCATTTTAATATTTAATCATAAATAATCCTTATAAAAATTGGTTTTTATCATAAAACTCTTACCTCAAGTCCATTTCGAGTTGTAAGTGATCTAAAATCCTATAAAATACATTTAAATTTATTATAACTCTATAAAAAAGTCATTAAGAAATCTATAATTATACAAAAGTATCACTTATAATATTTTAACAACATTTAATTAACAATGTTTCATTATAATTATCTTTTCTATTGTCAAATACTTTAATTTTCATTAATGTTTTTGTTTGGAATTTATAGTCCTTGCACCATTATCAAGGTTACATCCAATAATTTTTATATTAATTATAAAATTATCATATATATTCATTATATACATATTTATGACCGTTCATATAAATTGGATATGAAAAATGAATTACATCACTACATTGAGACAATAGTCTGTACCTATGCATGAGGGGAATTTATATTTTTTAATGGATAGAAAGATATAAAGGTAAATATAAATCCATATTTTCAGAATTATTATTTAAAAAAATATCTTATTGAAAAATTAAATATCTCATAATAACCAGCCATTAATGATAGTGGTTGAAAATGATTTGTATCACTACATGGTGGGGGTAGTCCACACATACGCAACCACACTTGTTTTATCTCCCATGTTATTCAGAAGAGTCGGATTTTTTTTAGATAATCATATTAAAATAAAATTATATTGACAATAATATATAAATAATTTTTTCTGGATAAAAAAAGTTTAGTTGAAGTATAAAAAGAAATAAAATTGAAATATCTTGGTTAAGATCTATACCTCTTCTTCGAGATACCTCCCTTTGATTACACCTGAAGTCTTGAATGATTAGAAATTGTAGAATACCAGAAGATATAGGATGAATGGAAGGATTATAGTATGGTTTTTGAGCTTGTAATTTTTGATCTAAAATGACTAAATTTTACGAATAATGGAGGATAAGGAGTTCCACTTTATAAGTGATTGGTTGGACCCACATGAATTTCTAAAATGATTTCACTGATTCATGGTATATTTAATGGGAAATTGTCTCTAAATGGATATGTATTAGAAGGTGGGATAATATGATATTCAAATATATTCAAGTATAATTAATTTGATAGGTGTGTGTGGAAATCCTACCATTATCTCATTGTTTGACCCTTTAGTAAAATCCATTTAACATTAACTCTGGTAATGTTTTTTAATATTTTTTATATTTACTATGGAAAAATTGTTGAAAAATTTAAATTATATTAATTAATATGATTCAAAATATGTAATCCCTTTTAAAACATTCAATTTCTATAAATGTAAGAGTTTAATTTTAATTAAGAAAACAAACTGCAATGAAAACCCCTTTTTGAGAAATATATTTGTAAGTGTAAACCATAATTTACTTCAATTATATTTCCATTAAAACCCCATAAATTAATATTAAAATATTGTATTGAATATATTATAAAAATAATTTATTAGAATAATTAATAAATTGAGATTAAATTAATTTAATGTGATAAAAACCAATTGCACACATAAAAATAGTTTTTTTGAAAGATAAATTTTAAGCCCAAAAATTAACTTATACTGAAATAAAGTTTAATGATGATTAATATTTAATTAGATATAATATTTATAATTAAAATTTACTATGTTAATCTAAATAAAAATTCAAAACATAATGATACATTTACTTGAAAATAACTTAATATTCTTACAAAAATTGGTATTTTTGATTATTCATTGAAAAATAAATATTTTTAGTTCAATACTAAAACATTTTCCAAGGATAATATTGACATGATAATTTTAAAAATGATATTAATTAGAAATATAAAATTTATAAAATTTGTATATATTAATTATAATGTTCTTGTACTAAAATTTGTTCAAAACCATTTTGGAGAAAACATATTTTTGAAGTGGAAAATGACCTTACTGATAATTGAGTACTGATTTATTATAGATTAATAATTAAAATTTAATTAATAAAAAACATGATACATATTATTCATAAATTGTTTATTATTATTCATACATAAAAATTTAATGACATTGTTATAATGGTTTATAATATCACCGTTTATATAGACTTATGGGTGGGTGTAAGGAAATCTATCGAATACCTCATGTTTTATTTCAAACAAAATATATTTAAAGTAATAGGGTGTTATATCCTACCCACATTAAATGAATCTAACACTAAAAATTTAATTAATCTTTTATAAAAAAAGAGGATATGTATACTTCATCAAATTCTCTATTTCCCATATCACTTTCTCCAATAATTAATTATTCAAAATAACATTAACTAAGTATGTAATAATATTTTGTAGAACTTTATCTCGATGATGTAATATTTTTTTTTAGTTTTTAGTCATAGAATATATTATACTCCAACAATATAATCTCAAAGTCTTGTACTTTTTAATGATCAAGTATTCACTTCCTTAGGATAGATACATGGAAAACATTATGTGTAACACCCTGATCCTAGAAGCCCAGATTCAGTGCATTATTACATAACATTGGCATGATACAAGGAAATCTTGTCCTGAAAGACCCATCAGTTTAGTAGCCTTGGAAATACTAGATACTTTCTTATGTTTTACATTACATTATAAAATTAAAAACTAAAACAACATTATTTCCAAAGATCACAATCATATCCCCTCATACTATCCATGAAGGTCAGTCATAATATACTTCTTCGCATCCTAGGAAAAATAAAACATAGAAAGGGGTGAGCTCCGATGCTCAGTAAAGATAACAATATTGCAGAAAATTTTATAAATAAGCATAAAAATTTAAGGAAATGTATAAGACTAAAAAAATCTTTTTAAACATGATATTCAGTATAATATGGCAAATATAAAATCAAAATAATTCCACTTACTTACTCACATGGATATTCTACAAGTCGAATAATAACATGAAATATCAATAGCCACTTTCATAATGATGGAATGCATAATGCCAGACAATCATATCCATATAGTGATGGACATGTGCCAATAATACAATTAATATTTTGTCAAGGCCTTGTTCCAAGACACCATTTTGTCTCATGAAACCTACCGATGCATCGAGGAGCTATAGCGGGCTCCACCCATCACTTACTAAGTCTAATGCATTCCTCATATGAAAAGGTTTAAACATAACATAAACATTCGTATTAAAAAATCATATGAAATGTCAATACATTATCCATAAACCATGAATGGTGTAAAAATAACACATCCACATTCAAACATATCACAAAACCATCAATACAATATGGAAGTTTTGTATCATAATAAATCAACTTCAAATAAGCTTAAAATCCATCAAAGGATGCTGACATAGATGAAAACAAAACCTTTTTAGATAAATATATCTTTCTATTTTGAAATCATTTATAAGTAATGTAATTATAAAATAAAACATTTACTTTTGAAAATATTCTTATAAGCTTGTAAGGGAAGCTCCGACGTTGTTATAACGGCAGAAAATAGCCGCACCCACTGCATAAGTTAAAAAAACATATTACCTTAATTTTGTCGAAAATTTCATAAAGTACCTTGTTTGGAAAACTTCAGAAACATTCCTTTATAAAAATATTATAAAATTGAAACAAGGGTATAAATGAATTTAACCCATTGTCTATAAAATAGTAAGAATGTTTTGAAATACATTTTTAAGAAACATGTACATGGATGATAAAGAGTTCCCAGTAGATAATTACGTATAAACAACCTCAGATAATAAAGAGATTGTGAAATTAACCCTTACCTTGTAATTTTCATTGGTTGATGGTTGGTTAAACTCCTTTATGATGGGGAAATAATTTTAATTAAATTATAAAAGAATAATATAAATTATTATGATATCATATATGATCTTTTAACATTGCTTTGTTAATAATATCTTGGTATTATCATCGTTTCGGGTGTTAACTGACTCATTTTACTTTATATGATTTATTATGTAAGTAATTTTTTTGATGAAATGATGTATCTTATTCATATTCAGAATGATATTAAGTCTTTAAACATTACTTTTGACCATCTAATGAAAATTAGTCTTGAATGGATACAGTGGGGAATGAATCTTATCGCGTTAGTGGAACGGTAATCCATACGTACGCACGAGCAACAATATCATTATTTTGATATTAAAATAATATATAATTGGATGGTATATCATATATAAAGAATAATTATCATGTTATATTTATTATTTACATCAATTACACATCATAATTATACCCGTCCAAATAATAATGAATTGAATAACAATTACACCACGACGTGGAGACGGTAAGCTGTACGTATGCACGTATGGTGACATGTCATTCAAAGGATGGATATAATAATGAATATTGTTGTACCACATTTATAATAATATCACAGTATATAGAAGATATTGGAGTTATAATTTTATAATGGAAACAACAAAGAAAGAGGTAGTGGAAGAAGAAAGGAACTTGAAAGAGGTGATGAAATATTTACATTTTATTCCAGATCATCCATTTGATTTGATCGAAAGGGCTCATTAGGTTGGATTTATGACAAAAGGAATGACTCTAGGATGAATTTAGGAAAATTGATAGGGTATTTGGGTAGGTTTTTTCTTAGAAAAATGGCTTTGAAGGTGTGAATTAGAAAGAAGGGTGAGTATCCTTTTATAAGAGGGGTGAGGGGCACCTTAGGAAAAGCTAGAAATATTATTTTATAACAAAATAATTTTCAGTTTCTAATGGCTAAAAGTAGTTTATTTAATGTATAAGGTGGGTATGGGTCGAAAACCACTCAAACAGTATATTTTAGGCAGGTTTGGGTCACTATATTATCCTTATCTTTCAGATTTAACTGTCAGTTAAATAGTTTGACATTTACCTTGTCTCTCTGTATTTTTATGTTATTTGGTTAATAAACTTACTATATACTTCTAAGAGAACCCCAAGTGGTTCATTAATGATGAAAATATAATTATATAAGTCTTTTGTCTAATATTTATATTTTATGGAATAGAATGTCAATATAAATATAATATTTTTTAAAACTCTTTTATGTCAATTTTGACACTATTTGGTATTTTGTTTTTTCTAAATTCATAACATCATTATTACATTGATGAAAATTTATCTAACCAACCCTAATATATCATATTAAACTAGAAAAATATTTTAATTCATAAAAAGGCTCAAATTATATTTATTTGTATATTTATAATATCAATTATTTTAATATTTCATTAATTAGGTAATTACTGCATCATCATTTTGTCTTAAATAAATTAAATTATTTAATGACCAAAAAAATATAAATAAAATACCATTATGTAAGATATAATTTTATATTTTTAATGAATATTTATAGTCTAATTTATCTTATGTGTAACTTTGTATTAAAAATGGTTTAGTTATTACACATTGAATTTAACACTTTTAACTCATCTTTGAATTAAATAATAATAAATGTCCTAATCTACTCCAAGTGGACCAAAAACGTTCATATTTTATTCCTAAGGTTGTTTTTGGTCGAATTATAATTATATAATAGAATTAGGACACGTTTTAGGGTAATAATAATATCATATTTATCCTTAATTACCCTATTTACTTTTAACCGTCGTAAACAAAAGTAAAAAGTTACTATTCAACAAAAAATATTTTTATCTTATTGAACCAAATTTTACTCCTTGCTATTAACCATGTCTCTTGGATTTTTGATATTCAACTCACAGAAGCGGTAAAATTAAGTTTTATGTAAATTTTCAAATACTCTTAGGTGGTAGGTAAAAGACGTTAAAAAGTTCAATAAAAATTTTTATATATCTAAAATTATTATAAACTGACTCCAATGAATTATATTGAACATATATAGGTATTATGTATCTATTTTGACCAAAAATAAATTTAAATAAAATAAATAATTATTTAAATAAAAAGGTGGTTTTGAAAAACAACTTAGTGTTTTCACTATTCATCAAAAATTGAAAGATATCAGAAAAATACCAATAATTCACCCTATGATAATTTTGATATTTAAAATCCAAAAATGAAGTCAATTTTGATAGATAAAATTTATAAAATTTCAAAAAGTGGGTATTACTATACATAATGGTTAGTTTGATTGGTTGTGGTGTGTTAGAACTCGAAGTTGTGTACACCGCACGCTACTGTATTATTTAAAGAGAAGCATATTGTGGATGCTTGGGTTGTTACAATGTCCCCTCCAAATAATTTCATCCTCAAAAGTTCTAGAGTATTACTCCGTAAAAAGACTCTGGTGGTTCTTCAGCAGAAGTTCCTCGGGTTCCCATGTTGCCTCTTCCATCTTATGGTTTCTCTATAGAACTTTTACCAGACGAGTCATCCAGTTTCTCAACACTTGTTATCTTGTATCAATAAAATTGACAAGATAGTCGCAATAAGATAGATCAGGTTCCGGTTCTAATTCCTCATAGGTGAGTACATGCGTTGGGTCAGGCATTTATTTTCTCAAAAGTGATACGTGGAATACATCGTGAACTTTGGAAAGACTTGGCAGCATTTCCAAACGGTAAGCTAAAACCCCAATTCATTCAAGAATTTTTAAAATTCTGATGTACATGGGACTCAATTTTCCTTTCTTAACAAAACATATAACACCCTTCCATGGAGATACCTTCAGGAAAACATGACCTCTTAACTGAAATTCCAAATCCTTCCTTTGGTTAACAACATAGATATTATGCCTACTTTGAGCTGCTTTGATGTGGTTTTATATTACCTTTACCTTTTCTATCGTTTCCTCCAAAAGTTCTGGGCCAACAAGTTTTCTTTCACCAATATCATCCCAACAGGTTGGTGTGTGACATCTTTTTCCATATAAAGCTTCATATGGTGCCATATGAATACATGAATGTAAGCTATTATTATAGGAAAATTATACCTGAAGTAAATATTGATCCCACATACATTGAAATTCTAGTGATAATTATCTCAACATGTCTTATAATGTTTGAATAGTCTGTTCTAATTATCCATCAGTTTTGAGGTGGTAGGTCGTGCTCAAATTAAGTTTAGTATCCAGGACTTTCTGAATACATTTCCTGAATATTTATGTAAAATGTGGATCACGATAAGAAACAATCGATAGTGGTAGTCCATGAAGTCTTACAACTTCATTAATATATATTCTTGCTAAATGTTCAAGTGGTAAGTCTTCCCTTATAGCAAGAAAACGTGCTGACTTGGTAAGATGATCAACAATGACCCATATTGAATCATTCCTTCTAGGAGTCTTCAGTAGTCCCATGACAAAGTCCATCGTAATATTATCCCATTTCCACTCAGGTATGAGAAGAGGTTTCATGACTCCTCTAGGCTGTTGCCTTCCAGCTTTCACTTGTTGAAAAACCATACATCGTGACACAAAATCGGCTATCTCCCTCTTCATGTTGTCCCACCAAAAATGTTCCTTCAAATCTCTATACATTTTGGTGCTCCCAGGGTGTATAGAGAAATTAGAGCTAGGAGCGTCATCCACCAATTCTCTTTTTAGATCAGGTATATCGAGAACACAAAGTCACTTCCCAAATTTCAAAATTCCATCTTCATATACAAAGTCACTCAATCTCTCATTATTCAAAGCTTTAATCTTCTTTTGAAACTCCTCATCATCAACCCGAGAACTTTTTATCATTTCTAGTAATGATGGTTTGAAATCCATTTGAAAAAGCATTGATGTTTCACCTTCCATGGTTATTCCCATATATATATATATATTTACTAGATCCATATATATAGGATCCTTTTCAACTCTCATCTTGTTCAAAACTCCATGATCTTTTCTGCTCAAAGAATCTGCAACCTTATTTTCCTTTCTTGGGTGGTAGTATATTGCGCAATCATAATCCTTGAGTAGTTAAAGCCATCTTATTTTCCTCATGTTGAGTTCTATCTATGAGAAAATATATTTCAAACTCTTATTATCAGTATAAATATCACATTTTCACCATAGAGATAAGTTTTCCATATCATCAAAGCAAAGACTACAACCGCTAACTCAAGATCATGGGTAGGATTGTTTTTCTCATTAATTTTTAGCTGTCGTGATGCGTAAGAAATCACCATATTATTATGTATAGGGACACAACCAAGTCCTTTCTTTGATGCATCACTATAAATAAGAAAACCATCATTCTCTAATGGAAGATTCAATATAGGAACATTGACTAATATTCTTTTCAGTTCTTTAAAACATTTTCACAGTCTTTTGTCCAAACAAATTTAACCCCTTTACATGTGAGCTTGGTTAATGGGCTAGCCAATCGAGAAAAATTCTGGGTGAAACGCCAATAATAACCTGATAAACCAATAAAACTGCATACCTCAATTATACTCATCGGTGCTGGCCATTCATGGATTGCTATTGTCTTGGAAGGATAAACAGAGATTCCATCCTTAGAGACAATATGGCCAAGAAAGAAAATCTCCTTAAGCCAGAATTTACACTTGCTAAACTTCCCATATAATTCTTGTCTTCTAAGAGTCCTCAGAATAATGTGCAATTGATTTTCATGATCTTCGTAGCTTTTGGAGTATACCAAGATATCATCAATAAATACCACTATAAAGTCATCAAGATATTCCTTGAAACTGTATTCATTAGATCCATGAAGACAGAGGGTGAATTAGTCAATCCAAAAGGAATTACTATAAACTTGTAATGCTCATACCTGGTTGGAAATTCTATTTTTCAGAATGTCTTCCTTCTTCACACACAACAGATGATATGCAGATCGAAGGTCAAACTTTGAAAAGTATTGAGCTCCATGAGGTTTGTCAAACAAATCATCAATGCGAGGCAGGGGATACTTATTCTTTATTGTTATAGCATTGATCTCTCTATAGTCAATGAACAACCTCACAGATCCATCTTTGTTCTTAACAAAAAGGATAGGGGCTCCCCATAGAGAAACACTAGGGAGAATAAATACCTTATAACACTATTCCTCTAATTGTATCTTTAGTTCCACTAATTCCACGGTGGCAATTCTATAAGGGGTCTTTGATATGGGCCTTGATCCAGGAATTAAATCAATGGAAATCCCAATTTCTAGTTCTGGAGGATGTCTATGTAAATCGTCTCAAAACACATCAACATATTATTTCACAAATGGTACATCCCCTATTTTAACATTCTTTTCCTCACCCACAATAATTTCATTCTTCTCCTCCCCAATAATGGAATTTAGTTGAGCTACTAGGGGTGGATATAGATAAGAATTAAGTGGCGAAGATTCTGCTCTAAAGATAAGGTGTTATTTATCATCATCATCAAAAATATTGACCTCCTTCTTCTTATAATAAATTTTTTCATCATGGTCCGATAGACAATCCATACCGAGGATTATATGAAATTCAATCATGGGTATGGAAATGAGATCAGCAGATAAAGAACATTTATGTCCCTAATGGGAACTGATTCACAAAACATTGTAGCAATGATACTTCCCTTAGGAGTTTTGACTGAAAACTCCGTTGTTAAATCAAATTGGAAATATCTAATTTTCATAGCAAAATGGGAAGATATAAAATAGTGTGATGATACCGAATCAAATAAAGCATTGGATAAAGTTGAGGGAATCATTAAATTACCTGTCACTACGTCTTTTAGAGCTTCAACCTCAGTGGTAGTGGTAGAATAAGCATGGCCTTGATCCCTTGGCCTCTTCTGAGGAAAGATCCCCTGACACTTAGTACATTCATTTTCATAATTCCCCCTTTCTCTAAAATTGTATCATTCAATATCGATAGCCTCTTTCATCCCCTTTCAATCACGAGCTTGGTGGCCTTTTTCACCACACTTCTAACAGACTCCCATTCCTATTAGGAAAGTACCAGGGTGTTTCTTCCCACATTTACTGTAGGATGGATTTTCAAATTTTCCCTTCTTCCCCTTATTTCCATTTCTAGAGTGTTCATCAGCTCTCTTCTTCTCCTTCTTTTTATTAAAGTCGTATGACTTGGAGAATTAATTTTCTATCTTGATAGCACATGAGGCAATATCTTTGTACGAAGAGAAGGTTTTTCAGACTAATGCTTGACGAAGAAATGGTTTTAACCCATCAAAGAAATGATTAATCTTTCTTCTTGGGTTACGTATATAATCGACATCATTCCTCGCAAACCTTGTAATGTGAGCTTCATACCTTGTGACATTCTCATCCTCACATTGCCTCAGAATCAGAAATTTTCCTTACATATCCGCTCGATGGCCATTAGGAATGTATTTTTCTAAGAAAATATATTTAAACTCCCTCCATTCCATATTGGATACTTCATCATCTTCCTTTGTGTTTTGAATCAATGACCACCATTGATCAGCATCTCTAGTGAGGCGGTAAACTGCCATGACAACTTTTCTCCTTTCGCTACTCCACACAGCATGGGAAAATTTCTCTAAGGAATTTATCCATTTATCATCTACTAGTGTATTTTTAACCCCATTTATTTATGGTGGTTGTTTCATCATGAAATGATCTAACATTGACCCTCTACGCTGCGGATCAGGGTTCTCCATATGTGTAATGTTATTATTCATAAATTGAGTGAGTTATCTCAGTATGGTGATTAGCTGATCACAAAATGTTGTATCACTAGATCCACTATAATTATCTTGAGTAGGAGGGAAATCCCTACATGGTGCATGTGCATTGATATGGTTTGTATTCCTTCTACTAGGTGCTATTTCTAAACAATGGTATAAACTAGATTAGTTTATGAATCAGAATACATAATTCCAAACTTGTAAAATACTTAACATAAATTGAACATTTTATGGATATAATCCATAATCATAAAAAAATGTTTTATTTGAGGATGTATATACTCATAAACCCTTAATAATGGTTTGTAAAGAAAATGAGAATTATCCTAAGCATATCCCCCAGGAGTGTCGTAACCATGAGTGCAGCAAGGCCCATTGTCGTGCACCAGTTATCGTTTGATTCAAGCTCCAAGTAGTGTTTTTAGGTTTTACCCCTAGGTACATCTATGCCAGAGCTGCCTCTACCTAGTTTTATCCAGACATGGATGTATTTATTGTAAAACTCACAAAATCTCTACAATACCAAAATTCCGGGAAGTTCTTCTATACTAATCCTCAAAATCTATCTTAGGGTAATGTTCTCTAATTAGAGTTTATCTAATTATAGATTCCATAGTTTGTACTAAACTTCCTCTGATACCAACTATAACGCCCTCTTCCTAGAAGCCCAGAGTAGGTGCATTATTGCATATCATTGTCATGATACAAGGAAATCATGTCCCGAATGACTGATCAGTTTAGTAGCCTTGGAAATACTAGATACATTCATAAGTTTTACATTTCATTATAAAATAAAAAACAACAAACAAATTATTTCCATAGATCACACTCATATCCCCTCAGACTATCCCTATAGGTTAGTCATAATATACCTCTTCGCATCCTGGGAAAAATAAAACATAGGAGGTGGGGAGCTCAGATGCTCAGTAAGGATAACAATATAGTTGAAACATTCATAAATAGGCATAAAAATTTATGGAAATGTATAATACTAAAACAAAAGACTTTTAAACTTGATCTTCATCATAATATGACAAAGATAAAATCAAAATAATTCCATTTACTTACTCACATGGATATTCTACTAGTCGAATAATCACATGCTATATCAATAGCCACTTTCATAATGATGGAATGCATAATGCCAGACATTCATATCCACATAGTCACGGCCTTGGGCCAAGAAGAAAAATATGATTTCTTCAAGACATTGTGCCAAGACACTAGTTTGTATCATGAGACCTACAGATGCATCGAGGATCTATAGTGGGCTCCACCTGTCACTTACTAAGTCCAATGCATTCCTCATATGAAAAGAATTAAACATAACACAAACATGCGTATTAAAAAAAGAATAAGAAATGACAATACTTTATCTATAAACCATGAATGATGTAAAAATAACACATCCAAAATCAAACATATCACAAAACCTTCAATACAATATGTATGTTTTGTATAATAATAAATCAACTTCAAATAAGATTAAAATCCATGAAAGGATGTTGACATAGTTGAAATCAAAACCTTTTTTTAAAGAAATATCTCTTTCTATTTTGAAATCATTTAAAAGTAATGTAATTATAAAAGAAAACATTTATTTTTGAAAATATTCTTATAATATTGTAAGGGAATCTTCGACGTTGTTATAATGGAAGAAAATATCCACACCCACTATATAAGTTGAAAAACATTCTTACCTTAAATTTATCGAAAAGGTCATAAAGTACCTTTTTTGGAAAAAGATGGAAATATTCCCTTATAAACATCATATAAGAGTCAAAGAAGGGTATAAATGACTTTAACCCATAGTCATTAAAATATTAATAATGTTTTGAAATACATTTTTAAGAATCATGGATGTGGATGATAAATAGGTCCTAGTTGATAATTACGTATAAACAACCTCAGATAATAAAGAGATTGTGAAATTGACCCTTAACTTGTTCTTTTCCTTGGTCAAGGGTAGTTTAACCTCCTGTATAATAGTGAAATAATTTTTATTAAATTATACAGGAATAATATACATTATTATGATATCATATATGATCTTTTAACATTTCTCTGTTTATAATATCTTAGTATTATCTTCGTTTCAGGTGTTAACTGATTCATTTTACTTTATATGTTTTGTTATGTACGTAATGTTTTTTATGTATAGGATATATCTTATTCATATTTAGATTGATATTAAGTCTTTAAAAATTATTTTTAATCATCTAATGAAAATTAGTCTTCATTGTATACAATGAGGAATGAATCTAATCTTGTTCGTGGAGACGGTAATACGTACGTACGCACGAGCGACAATATCATTCTTTTGACATTAAAATAATATATAATTGGATTGTATATCATATATAAATTATCAGTATCATGTTATATTTATTATTTACATCAATTAAGAATCATTATTGTACCCAACCAAATAATAATGTATTGAATAACAATTACACCACGAGATGGAGACGGTAAGCCGTATGTACGCACGTATGGTGACATGTTATTCAAACGATGGATAAAATAATGAATATGGTTGTACCATATTTATATTAAAATCACATAATATATAAGATACTGAAGTTATTATTTTAGAATGGAAACAACAAAGAAAGGGGAAGTGGATGAAGAAAGGAACTTGAAAGAGGTGATGAAATATTTACCTCTTCTTCGGGTTCTTCTTTTTGATTTGATCAAAAGGGCTCCATAGGATGGATTTCGGACCAAAGGAAGGCCTATAAGATGAAGGGATGACAGTTTAAAGGGTATTTTCGCTGGTTTTGGCCAAGAAAAATGGCTTTGTAGGTGTGAATTAGAGATAAGGGGAGTTCCCTTTAATAAGAGGAGTGAGGGGCACCTTAGGAAAAGCTAGAAATATTATTTTATAATAAAATAATTTTCTGTTTCTAATGGAATGAAAGTGAATTATTTAAAGGATAAGGTAGGAAGGGGTAGAAAAACACTCAACCAATATATTTTAGATAGTTTTGGGCCACTATATTAACCTTATCTTTTATATTTAACTCTTAGTTAAATAGTTTCCCATTTACCATGTCTCTTTGTACTTTTATATTATATGGTTAATAAACATACTATATACTTCCTAGATAACCCCAAGTGGTTCATTAATGATACAAATATCATTATATAAGTCTTTTTTCCCAACTATATGTTTTATGGAATATAATTTCAATTAATAATATAATATGTTTTTTAAAAACTATTTTATGTCAATTTTGACACTATTTGGTATTTTGTTTTTGCTAAATTAATAACAGCATTATTACTTAGAAAAAAATTCATATAACGAACCCTAATATGTCATATTAACCTATAAAATTATTTTAAATCATAAAAAGACTCAAATTACATTTATTTGGATATTTATAATATCAATTATTTTAATATTTCATTAATTAGGTAATTACAACATCATCATTCTGTCATAAATGAATTAAATTATTTAATTTATAAAAAATAAATAAATAAAATACCATTATGTAGGAAATAGTTTTACCTTTCTAATTAATATTTATAGTCTAATTTATCTTATGTGTAACCCTATATTAAAAATGGTTTTGTTATTAAATATTGAATATAACACTTTTAACTCTACTTTGAATTGAATAATAATAAATGTCCAAATCTAATCCACATGGACCAACAAGAATCATATATTTTTCCTATGGTTTTTTTGGTCGAATTATACTTATCCAATACAATTAGTACATGTGTTAGGGTAATAATAAAATCATTTTTACCCTTAATTACCCTATTTACTTTTAACCAGGTTAAATAAAAGTAAAAAAGTTACTATTCACCAAAATTTATTTTTATCTTATTGAACCACATTTTACTCCTTGATATTAACCATGTCTCTCAGATTTCTGATATTAAACTCACTGAAGCGGTAAAATTATGTTTTATGTAAATTTTCAAATACTCCTAGGAGGTTAGTAAAAGATGGTAAAAAGTTCAATAAATTTTTTTATATATCTAAAATTGTTATAAACTGACTCCAATGAATTACATTGAACATATATAGGTATTATGTATCTATTTTGACCAAAAATAAATTTAAATAAAAATAATAAATAATTAAATAAAAATTCGGTTTTAAACAACGACTCTGTGTTTTTCACTATTCATTAGAAATTGAATGTTTTTATAAAAATACCAAAAATTCACCCTAATCTAATTTCGATATTCCGAATCCTAATATGAAGTCCATTTTGAAAGATAAAATTTATTAAATATCAAAAAATGGGTATTACTATTCATAACGTCTAGTTTGATTGGTTGTGGTGTGTTAGAACTCGAAGTTGTGTACAACACACACTACTGTATTATTAGAAGAGAAGCATACCATAGAAGCTTGGGGTGTTACATTATGAACTTTATAGATGATTTTTGGGGATTACATTTGATAAGACATATTCCTCACTCGATCAAGAATCTAAAAGGGAAAAAATAGACATACTGATCAACTTTACCATGATTAGGAATCTCATAATATTACAGAATGGATAAATTTAATGTAAAACCTTATCACTTGCATCAAATTCATGATATTGAAGATGAATTTACACATAACTATTCGGGAGAATCTGAGCAACCATAATATTATTCTGAATAGCTCTAAACTTCTCTTACATTTCCTTATCAAGATAAGGTACCAATAGCTTTATTTCTCTAAACTAATCTCATTATGTCAGATTTATATACTTCTTTCCATATAGGGATTCCTAAAAATCTATATGATTTCTTGAGTGGAAGTGATTATTATATGAAAACTCGAATGGAGGAAGGGGTATATCCCAACCACCTTTTAAATCTAGAAAACATTATCTCAACATATCCTATAGGGTTTTAATGGTTCTATCTAAAAAAAATCAATTTGAGGATAATAATAAGTATTGAAGCACAAATTTGTATCTAGATCCTGAAAAAGACTTATCTTGAACTCAAACTAAAATTTATATCCTGATAGAATTTATAACCCCATGTAACCTTACCAATTATTAACATATATCCTATAAATTTTTTCAACAGGGAAATATTCTCTTGTACAATGAAGTGTTCTGACTTTTTAAGTCACCGACTACTACTGAATTAACCTTATGCCATTTATATGTTTTGGAGAATCTGGTAATGAATTATATAGTGATCTTTGACCCATTCCATTGTATTATATGTAATGGAGTTAAAATTCTTTTAAATTTCTATCTTCCAATCATTACTTGTTGACATACCAATTATCAAGATACAAACTCCAGAATATCTCTCTTCATGATATACCACCATAAATAATATTTCAAATCTCTTTTCATCTTCATACATCCAAGGTGAATAGAGACTGATGAGCTATGAGATTCTTCCTATAGTTACTTGTTTAGTTCTGGTATTTTCAGGACAAATAATTTTAACACAATCCTTATAATTATATCCTAATAGATGATGAACTTAGGTTCATTTCTCACATTATTTTCCATATCACATCCTATTTTTTCCTCTTTAATCATAATTTTTTTAAATATTATAAAAGAACCACCCAAAAATCAAGGTGGCCTAACTGATATGATTAGAGTAATAGTTGTTTTATGAGTGTCCAATGTATCATTGATTGTTTCTTTCATCATATTTTAAAGTCAAAGTGACCCTCTTATAGTAGAGGAAAATTATTTACTCATTGGAATAGATATTTATTTTTCATCTAATATTTCTATTATAAAAATTTATAGTTGCCTAAAATATGTAATCCATAAGGATTTTTTTTAAATATTATCATGAATTCATTAGAATGTGACATAGTACAAAAGTAAATAATGATAATGTCCTACAAGGTCCCTCGAGATGCCAAAAATATCCACTACTATGTTACCCTAATTCCAAGTCTGTCTGATTTCTATGCGATTAATCAATATAGACTTTCATAATCGATTCTAATAATTAATAGACTAATATAAACAAACATGGACTATAAGGTATATGTGTACCAAAGTGGAGTCTATAACAGTCTCCTAGATACTGATGTTATGAAGCATACAAAGGATAAGAATTTTTAAAATATCCTTAGACTTTGAAAGAAGCTAATTACATTAACAATAAAAGGAATCTATATATAAATATGTAGAAAACTAAAAATTCCTAACCAATCCACGTCATATCATAATTACCAACTCAAAATATCCATCATTATTTTCCAAGGTATCCCAATCAAGTAAAACTTTCTTACTTGACATATCTTTAACCATGAAATACCTATTGACAATGATGTTAAAAATAATGGTATTAATTTAGCATAAAAATGTTTTTATTATAGATCTTCTGAATCTAAAACCATTTCTCTTCACTTATTCAAAGTAAATTGTGAAGAGTTATTGTAGAACATGTAGGGTAAGTCAATATGGATTGATATTCTTTTTGAAAATTTTCATGAGTTTTCAAAATAGTGGGTGCATAGAAATGGTGAGGTTGGGGAATTTTATTCATGGTGTCTTCTCATTACAGTGGTATTCTAGATAATATAAGATGCTCAAAATAATGCATGAAATAACATATAATTCACTTCCCTAGGTATTAGTGTATTGAGTATTCAAAATTTTTAATCAACTCCAACCATATTTTTTATTGTATATTAAAATCATTGTTAGTGAATATGTACTTTAAATATTTTTGTTCAGTATATTTTTTAGACTTTTATCCGTAATGATAATACCACCTTATCATTATTACAAAGATTACCTCTACAATCTATAATTCATGATTCGTGTAATTTTTATCATTAACCCCCAATTTGCATATGGAATAATCTATTACAATATTATTCTGTATAAGAACACATCCCAACCCTTTCTTTGATGCATTACTATAAATCAAAAACCCTTATCCACTTCTGGGTAGTGCGAGGACAGGTGCACTGACCAACCTTCTCGTTAGTTCCTTTGATTTTTTTTCACAATCATAATTCTAAAGGAACATAAACCCCTTCCATGTTAACATGGTGTGTATATTAGATAGCTGTGAGAAATACTTCAAAAATTGTGGATGATATCCGTACAATCCTTGAAAAATATATATTTTAGTCACATTGGTTGGTGTTGAACATCATTAAATAACTTCTTTCTTTTATGGATCCACCTTTATACCCTCTCATGAGATTATAAGGCCCAAAAATGAAAAACAATTATCCAAAAATAACACTTGGATATTTTTTCATTCAATGTATCATTCTATAGGGCCTTCAGGGAAATAATAATTTTTTATTAAATTCCTTGATCATGTAATAAATAATATTATCACTTATAAGGACTATAAAAAATGGATAAAATCTAAACACTTTATTAATTATATCTATGAAGATAGTGAGGGTATTCTTAATACCAAATGACACTAATATAAATTCACATCTTATACACATCGAATGAAAATCCATTTTGGGAATTTATTCACTCTTATCCATCAACGAATAGATATAGATCAGATAGAAATCTTTGATGAATATTGAGATCCTCATTATTGAATATATAAATCATCAATACATGGTATAGGATACTTATTCATGATTTTGATCTTGTTAAGTTCCAAATAATCAATGTGGAGATGCATTAATACATCATCATTTGTAACAAAAAGTACAGGTACAACCCATGGTGACACACATAGCCAAATAAAACCCTTGTCAATATTTTACCAGAGTTTCTTATTCAATTCATACAACTGTACCTAGACCATTATTTATAGATTATATGAAATAGGTGTAGTATTAGGTAGGAATTCTTTTAAAAAACAACTTTACGGTTTGGAGGAATACTAGTAAACACTTCTAAAACTACATAAAAACAACTATAAAATATTCATATCATATATTTTATGTTTATCTCTATCCATTTAAAATAAATATTTACCTTTAATAGGAATAAATACCCATGAAATCTATGTAATTTTAATTGGAAGATCACATAATCCAATCATCTATATCTAATCATAGGTGTGTTCAAAATATAAAATTTGACTTCCCTTCCATTTAAATTGATACTGGATTTTTATAAATAATAATGGTCCATTTGAAAAATCACATAAATTCATCTAAAAGAATTATAATAACATTTATAAGAATCTAATTCTTATAAAAATTTAATTTGGTAAGATTCATAGATTTTGTGCGATCATTGCACCATTAAGAGTTTTCAATGAAATTTCAAAATCAAGTCATTAAGGTGGTAATGTGATACCCATAGAAACTTGTTCTAATATAAAATTATGGGTAGATCATGAATCAAATAATATATTACCCTTCATAAATTTAATGGTAAATATACCTATCACCACTTCATTTTATCACCCCATATCAGCAATATTGATCACATTAGATTTACCTTTGTCTTTTGTTTTAAGAGGTTGTTGATTTCAATCATCATAAATAACCATCACATTTCATTTCTGGTTAGTATACAAACTTTAATCCTTGAAATTATATAATTATAATGTGACTAGTTCATTTTATGGGCATTTTTATCCAATTGTATCATTATATTAATTCATCCCATTACTTATGAATTTTTATTTTTAGATGTAATTATTTTTCACACTTAAAAAACAATTAATAATACCCTTAAAACAATTTATTCCATGCGTATTTCAACAATAAAGGCACAAAATAAACACATATTCTTCTCTCCATGTTTTTCTTATTAAAATTTTCTTTTGAATTCAATTTTCATTTTCTTATCAAGACCCTGATTTTATGGGTGACTGAAATCTCTATTTCCACCTTGATGCACATTAATTGATTTATTCATAACCATTGATGTCTATTAGGGATAACATAATTAATAGGAATGGTTTTGAGCCTTGGAATTATTAATCAAAATTACTTTGAAGTTCAATTATGAAACCAAAAGGTTACCACAATTGTCCTAAAAATATTTCCTCACGGGTATTAACAGATTCATCATCAAACTTCTTAAACACATGGAATTACTTTTCCATATTTATAAAAATAATATGTGGAAATATCCTATTAAAAAATAAGCTCCTTAAATCACTCAACTTTATGGAGTTAATTTATTCTCATTACTTCCAATTCTTGATAAGAGAACACCATTGATATTCCTAAACTTCAAATGAAATATATATAAGTTAAATTTATCAAATTATTAGCATTGTAGAAATGAAAATGTATTTTCAGTGGTAATAAAACAATTCTATGTAACTTCTGGATTTGAGGACCCACTTAAATAATGCAGATGTTTCCTCACGAAGGGCTCAATAGAACATTATACCTTCCTTTTATCATTTGGAAGATCAACATGATTCCTTGCCTGAGAAAGTTGTGTAATCATAACAACAATATTTTTTTCATTCCATCTCCCATAAAATTTATCTACCTATGTGTACAATCATTATATTATCCAACAAATTTTGTGTTAACATTTTTCTATTTGTTTCTATCTATTGACTAGAACCAAAATTAATAGTATGATACAAAATAATCATAGCGGTAAATCAAATAATCTGGGAAACCATATAATGGATGTCTAAATCATGACAAATTATTTTCAATCTATGAAACATTAGGATTAACCAAATCACCCAAGATCATTATCTATTTAAATACATAATAAAGGATCTTAAATAAAATATTAATTAACATCATAATATCCCCTAGTAAATTCAAACCACATGCACATTAAGGTAATATTCACCATGGAATATAACGATGGTTGATATATACTAGGCTAAGTCATTCCTGAGTTATTAACCCAAGATGAGTCCATGGTAAAACCACATGCACTTATAGTATATATATATATGAATATATTTTTTTAAGGAAACTTCACTCTTTAATTTTCCATAACATAGGATGTTCTCATATACATAGTCTTATCCTAAGGGGTTACAGTAATGTTTCCTCATTATTGTTTCAGAAATATACAAAAAATGACCTCTAATACCAACTATAGTGACCCAAACCTTTCATACAAAAATTTTAAATCATTTTATAGGAATATTCAAGGAATTTACAATAATAATTTCTAGAGGACCATACCGATTTAGTTTATTTAGAAACATGGATATGTAAAATAATAGCTTATAAAACATCTACATAATTTCTCATTTATTTTATTGTAACTATAACCCTTCATAGACATAACAAACTTAAAACCATTCTTCATAGCTTTTCAAATGGAAACATAAGAAAGAGTGTGCTTAGTTTATCAATAAATGTCCATATAATCTATATCAATAAATAATCATATGTGTGCACAAGATAAGCATAAGGGTATGGGAACATATTCTTAACTTTATAAAATCATAATCATAAATTCATATTTCATAATAATGATACATGATATAATGTTTTACCAATCGAATTAAATATGAAATAAGAGTGAAGATTCATCAATTTTCAATCATGAGACATGAAAAAATATTATAAGAAAAAGAAATAATTTTTTTATCATAAACATAAACATATAAATTCATTTACATAGTTACAGATCACTTCTAAGAATATTATAGTCTATTGGGTTCACTCATTATTCAATCATTTCCTTAGTCAAGACTCACCCCCAAGACTATCTTATTGGATAAGGAAACGTACTAAAATTGTTCAATCCCTATTCTAGCCCATATTATCTCATGATATATCTTTTTTTAACTGATGAATCGAAGGGATATATAATTCTGGCCCCATCGACCACATAATGATAAGTAGAAATATATATTCCACAATATCAGAAGACATTCATCACATCATCAAATGATAACCCATGGGAAGGATATATTTTTCATAAACATTTTATCATAATAAAAATCAAACATCAAGAGAAATAATAAATACGGTAACATTAGACCATATCCCGAGAAAAGTATAATAATCATCAAAGGGTGTTACTATAGAAAAAAATACTTTTAAAATATCACTATAAGATTTCTTAAGGAAAATATAATTTTTATATAAGATCACTTATTTAAAATCTAAAAATTTACAAAATATTTTGGAAGAAATTATATTTGAAAATAACCAATAAAATATATAAATTATTTTTAAATGAAATAGTAGTCATACTTTTAGAGAAATTTGTTATTGTGGTGCATGTTAAAATAAGAATTTGTTTGAAATTATCGGTAGAAAGTCCAAAGAACATTTATATGAAAATAAAATAAATATTAATTTAGTTTTTTATATGATGTAAAACATGGGTAATAATTAAATTAATAAATCTTTAGATAATAACAAAAAAATGTATATAATTTTAATAATATATCGAGATTGAAGAATGTATTCTCAACTGAAGATAAAAACATGGCTAGTTTTCCTTAAAAATATTGTTTCGGTCAATTGAGTACATGAAGAGAAGAAAAAGAAAATAAAACCTGAAATATATATAAATAAATAGACAATAAGAATATAAATAATAAGATGGAGAGATATATAATATAATTTCAGCATTGTATAATTTAATTGTAAATAATCTCGGTGAAAATGATGTTATAAAATAAAACCTCTATATCATGTCCATGTTGATTCAAAAGTACTATAAAATCATATATAAAAAATTTAAATATAATATAATTATTTTCTAGAACTATAATTGTACCTATAATACCAAACATTATTTAATTATATCTTATTGTCGCCCATTTATTAATAATATTTCTTTATCATCATCATTTCATGTGTTAAGGGATTTATTTCCCATGGATGCTTTGTTTTGGAGGTTATAGTCCTTAAAAATTGATCATAATTATTTAATATCTAGAATTATAATAATTATATAATTATCATATATATTCATTATATAATAACTTGTAACCATTTATATCAAATTGTGATAATGTTTCCATTTTTTGAAAGATGGAAGAAAATAAAGTTAAATATTAATTCATACTTACTGAATAATTATTATAAAATTAGTATAATATATAAATATTAAATCTATCAAAATAACAAACCATGAATTATGGTGGTGGAAAATAAGTCGTATCACTACATGGAGGCGATAGTCCACATGTATGCCCAAATGATACTTTCATCTCCCATTGGGCTGTGCAGAGGGGGTAAATAGAATCAACATCACCATAATAAAATATTAATATATTTATTATATGAGATTATTAATGTTTTTATTTATACAATATTTTTATAGGATGTATAAGAAAAATTAAATCGAAATTTCATTATTTAGATCTATACCTCTTCTTTGAGAGACTTACTTTTTCTTACTCCTTTAGCCTTAAATGATTGGTCATAAGAGATTAAAAAAAGATCTTGGATCAAGGGAAGGATTATATAATGGTTTTGGATAAGATATTATTTGATCTAGAAGTTTCAAATGGTATGAATAAGGGAGGGGAATATGTGCACTTTTATAAGCATGGTGAGGGACACACATGGAATTTCTTAAACGTTCTAAATGATTTAAGGTCAATTTAATGGGAAAGTGGATGCAAATAGCCAGTTATTAGATGGTGGGCTAATAAAATTTTTAAATATCTCTATAAAATAACATTTTATAGTTTTTGGTGGAAATAATACCCTTATCAAATATTTTACACCCAGTAAACCCGCTTTGACATTAACCATCATAGCAAAAGTTTACTATTTTTACCCTTCACAATGGAAAATAATAAAAATAGACTAATTGAATTATATTAATATTTATGATTCTTAAAATTTTATCCATTTTACCAGATGAAATTTATACAGGTCACATAATTTTACATTAATGAATAATGAAAATCACAATAAAAAACTCATTTTTGAGAAATGAATGTTAAAATATATTTTATTTCTATTAATGTAATTATAAAAACCATAAGACAATTGTTAAAATATTATATAAAATATATAATCATTAAATTTCATGAAACCAATAAATAATATAATTTAAATTAAAATACTAAGATAAAAAAATTGTTCATATAAAACTAATTTCTTATATAAACGCGTTTTATGCCAAAAATTAACTTATACCAAAATAAATTTTACTGATGATTGCGATGAAATTAATTAGATTATTTAAAATTCAAGTATTCAAAATTTAATTATATATATATTTCAAAACATAATAGGTCATTTTCTTTAAGAGAAATGATATTTTTTATAGAAATTGGTATTTTCACTTTTCAATTAAAAATATATCGTTTTAGAAAGAGTCAAATAATTACCCATAATGTAATATTAAAATGATTATTTTAGAAATTAAATTAATTTCCTCAAAGAAATATCCAAATATTTTAGAAAAAAAATATAATGTTTTCATGAATAAATGAGATACAAACTATTTTTGAGGAAAATATATTTTTAAAGGATAAAATGATTTTAATAAAATTTGAGTACTTATTTATTATGAATTAAAAAATACATTGTAATTAATAAATTCATTGATAAATATTTTCAATAAATTGGTTATTACTATTCATACATCCCAATTTAACAGATAGTTTATAACAATATATTATATTATAGTTCATATAGACACAAGGTTGCATGTAAGGAGTTCTATTGAATACTTAATGTTTTATTTCAAAGGAAATACATGAAAAATGGGGAGTTGTTATATTAATTTCTAAATTTATTGACACAATATCTCTAACATGGGTCACTAAATTTTAAGGGAACCTGGGTTTGAATAGGTTTCCATTGGGGAGATTGGAATATAATATTACATCGAGTTGCCTAATGAAAAAAATTTTCGAGATATCAGTTCTCTATGATGTTTCTAGTGATTGGAAAATTTTAGAAGTAACCTTATCCACTTGATGTGTGATAACTTCTAGAGTATTTATTATGGTTTATTGTAGAAAATATATTCATTAGTTAACAAATATGAGGGTTTGAAAAGAATAACCTTGTTATTTACCTATACTATTAATATTATTAATCCATCCTTCTATAACACTTATATTTGGTTCGATGGAAATACACTCAATATATATTATAAATTATCTAACTACCTCAATTTTTTCCAAGGGAGATTATTACTTTACCTATTTCTTTCTCAATGTCCTGAATGTGTGCTTGTGATGTCAGGACCACACTAGTGGAGATAAAGGCTCGATCCAGGACACATGGGTATTTTTCTTATAGCCAAGACCTCTTCCCCTAATTCATGTTGAGTTAAAATATCATAACACTCCTCATACTATTATATTAACATATAAGTAAGTAATGTTATAAATGAATGATTTCAATATCCCAACAATGAAATATAGTGAAAGACTTAATTAGGGATGGGGATCCAATTTATAAGAGGGATTAATTACATAATGGGACCCGTTATCTTACCTTATTATAAGGTATCAATTTATAAGTAACCCCATCTATGAAGATATATATCTTAATTATAGGGGTAAGAATATATCTAAAACTTAATTAGAAAATAAAAACATAATTAAGAAACCCATATCCATGGTGCGAATATACAAGGCCCAGATAGAGGCACTTCATCCACATCTCACCATGGATAATGGACTATCTCTTATTATATCTTGGTCATTTTACCCTTGAACTAGGAAGAAATAGAGTGTATCCGATTTATGTAACTCTAATATAATTTTGTGACCTAGTGATGAATTCTATTCCATAAAAATTGTTAACCCTACTACATTTCCACTAGGGTTCCACCCTTACTGTACATGGGGGGCCTTATTGATTCCCATTCTTCTTATACATTATTCACTAAGATAGTATTTTAGAATATAAATGTTAATTTTACCACAAATATAGTATCCAAATATAAACTTTACCACAAATCATTATGATTTATGGAATCACTCAACACTTAAAAACCCTATTGTTGAATGATCCCATTGAATATTACATTATATATAATCTCTTTCACACATTTATTGACTGAGAATATATAATCAATATCATAAAAAAACATCAATATCTCCCTATTATATGTACCAATTTCCTTCACAGTATGCTCAAGGTCAATGTCATTATGATCCTTTATATTCCTTATATATAGGATACATAATCCTCCTTGAAGTGAAACCCAAAAATCCTTAGTTCTATATGTAGTTCAATAACTAATACAAAAATATATGTTTTCAAAATAAAAATTATTTAGAGAGAAAATTTGAGGCTATTTCCTATATATGAAATATGTTTCAGGATTCTTCATCTAGAGCTATTTTTCTAGCATGTGCCCTTTCATCAGATAATTATCTCACCACCATTATCCTTATCACCTTATGTCTGGTTCACATTGTATAAATTCTTCTATTGTGAGCTATTGGGTATCTAGTATTCATGTTTTTTTTATTATTGGATGTCTAAAATACACTTCCCTTCTTTCAAGACATCCAGGTGCCCCATTTCCCCTTATCTAAATCTCGGTCTACACCTACCATTGGGGCCTTTCATCCTAGCATGTCACAATGCTTTGATGAAATCCTCGTATCTGAATACCTCATATATATCCTAGTTTTTTTGTATTTAAATCAAATTTCATAATGGGTGGTATCCTATGACATGATTACATAGTGTTTATATGAAACCATATAGAATTTCCCTATTATTTCATACATAAATTGTGTTGTAACAATCTGTTCTAGACATTGGAATCGATATTCAAGTCTATAATGTTCATAGTCTATAAAAGAGATTCCATTGTACACCCATATTGAAAATATTGTTTCAATTAGAGACATTATAAATTCAGTTTTTCATATTAATCATGGCCTTCATCTATAACGATCCATGTTACTACTACCCTAAGTAGAAATAAATTTATCTATAAATATATAACTAGTGATTTGATTATGTTATAATAATTTATTAAGATGATAGTAAATTTCATCTTGGCCTATTTGAATGGACTAAATGAATACATCATAGTTACAAAGGGCTATGAAGTTCATATATCTAGAAGTGCACCACTACCTAGCCCCACAACACCTAGAATAACCCTGAAACACGAAGTATATAGTTTTTAATATAAATATATATATATATTTATATATATAAACAACCCCCCCCGCATATATATACTATAAGAAATAATGAATATTGGATAATTTTGAAACTACTAATATAATGAACCTTCCATATTCTAATAAAGATACTATCATGAATGTGCTTGGGTCTCACTCTTATGTATGAGCCATAAACCTATTTACATACCCATAGTGTCCTATCACCAGGAATCCAGTTAGGTTCATCTAATGGATTAATATTCTTTTTAAAAAAGTCCTTAATTTCATGCTAACCACATTCTACCATATGAAAAAGTTTCTTACATTATCCTTATTTTACATTATGGGGAATACCATCAGTTGATGTGAGGATGTAACCTCACCATGTTTGGCCAGGAATATTTTCATTTAATTATTAATGATAATATCTAAATGAAGATATGGATTATTTCCTATAACCTTAATGAATTCATTTAATAGGGTATGATCTAATAAATTTATTCACCAAAAGATTCCCTACATTGAATTTTTTAGGATAAAATCTTCACACAAAGCCCTATAGATCAATGCCTAAGAGAACATGTATACATCCCATAGACATGTCACCACTTATTTTAGTAATAAATGGTTAGTGTTGGTATGGGGACCCTAATGACTTAAGATTCTATGGATGAAATGTTAGTTCTTGTATACATATGTCTATGACACCCATTCAGACTTATATATCCATTTTTTATTCAAATAACCTTAAATATGTTTCACATTTATCATATCTAATATGCTTACATCCATTATAAAATGAACCCACCCAAAAGTCCAATATCCCATCAATTTTTCCATTATTTGAGTTGGATAATGATGGATTGGTGGTATATAAACATATAAAAATACATATGTAGATTGAACTCAGGATAAAAATTGTCTATAGCCACCTTTGAGTTCCATTAATGTTAATGAAATTTAGTAGAAACAATTCTATTGTATTATACTTTTGATGATATGTTCAAAAATTACATATTCATATAGAATGTGAATGAAAAATATAGAAAATTATTATCCATTTGGTGGATCTACAAACTATTTTGGAGCCCATGGATATATATGTGTAGGAATTATATTAACATATACCTCTGATGATTCGCTAGAAAAATATATATAAGAGATGACACATACAGTTTATATTCTCAAGACTGAACATGTTCAATATCATTAACTAACTGATCTATATGAGTAGAATAATTTATATTAGTAATAGTGTGAGTTAAACACATATAAAATATAATACATGAAAAATTAATGTGAGGATGATAAACATGAAAATATTTATGAAAAACAAGTGGTAAAAATTTTCACTAAGTGTGAATCATGATAGAACTCACTGTTCTTATGTCATGGTGCTTGGGTCACTATGCATAGTTTATTGGGAATATATTCACATGACCAAGACATTTCACCCAGTCAGTAACACATATATTTATCAACTAGGTGGAATTTTTCCCATTATCAACACTCTTCCACTCACGCCTATACTCTATAGTCTACCACAAGTGCCTAGTTTCAATGTGATGTGGTACCCAATAAATACAATGAAAATAATAAATGAATTGAGTGAAAATAGAGATATGTTTATGTTGGATTCTCGCATATCATTGGTGTACCTTAATGAAGTGAACCCCTTTTATTTATATAGGATGACCATACATTCTTAGTGTTCCGAGTTGGAGTTTAGTTCATGAGTAGTACAAGCAGCCATGTCTAGAGTTGTGTGTGCTCTCACATTTCTACTATAGAACACACACACCCATTCAACCTGGTCATGTACTCCAAATTAATTTGAGGCCCAATTCAACATTTCCAAATCTGTTATTACTCTATTGGGCTACCATAATCAATTCATAAGTGAGGACAATTTATTAGAACTAATGTTTTGTTAGAGGAAGAACTCGGAAAATTATATAGAAGAATTATATGATTGTCAAAGTAATTAATAATCACAGGGTGATACAAATATTATCCATATTCTCAATATTCCTACCATTTTAATTTTATAGTATCACTACATAGTTTTCTCTATATAGAAGAATTGTTCCATGCACACAATAAAACCATCATGCTACATGCCCATGGTTCACCTCATGCCTATTGTGTTCTTTCCTCATGGGAATGGGGTGCCCAAAAAAATTATATGTGATTACCTAGGTGATCAAATTACATTGTCTATATATATAATCCTCAACCTCCCATACATGAGAAGATTAATAATGATAACATCTAAACACATAAATAACATATACAAACTTAGTATGCTTCAACATTAAGTGTTTTAATGTAAATTAAAACGAAATAATGGAAATAAAAGATATTTTTGTCCTTCAATGATCATGGTCATTTTAATAGATAACTTCTTAGTAAGTCATAACTAGGACTAGGTTGAAGGAATAATCTTGATAAGTTGTTTCAAGTATCTATAGCATAAAATTATAGAATTCATTTTATACAAAATAGAGTCATTACATGTCCTCAGAGGCCACTCAATTGAGAGACCATTTACACATGTCCTCAAAATTGGATAAAATTCAACCGAAAATATCATCTCAACCTGGAACCAAATATTTAAATGATAGATTTTTTCCCAGTTCATCTAAAAAAGGATGCTTTCTCCCTGTCATCTTAACTAAGATCCCACCCACCCAAATCAACAAATTGTGCTACCCTTTTCTCAATTCCTGTACTATATCTGACACCCAACCCTCAATAATATTATTACATGATGTATAATCACACACTCTATTTCCTCATGTCAATTAATAGGGATAAATGAATTTCCAAAAAGACAATGTTGAAAATATTTAACCCAGAGAAACTTGAGACCAAGTCCTATCCACTTTGGCTTATTTATTGCCACTTGAATTACATTGTGAGGGTATTCAAACCATCTAGATTTCATTCAATAATTTATTTCACTAATAATTTTATTTTAGTATCTTGTATAATGTATCCTATTGGGTTTCCTTCATACATGATAGGATCATTTGATTACTAATAATTATGCATTACATTGATAATATGGGCCAATGCCATTATGAAATCTATTTTATCCCTCATAGATCAGAAAAGTAATTTTAACAAATGTTCACTAGACTCTACATATTTTGGGTTTCTAATAATCTTCCTTTTGTGTAATATATGGGCCATCAATATTATCCTTTTATAATATCCCTCTCGACTCACATGACTTGGTTCTTTTTAATTAGTATTATTTACACCAATTATGCCATTAATCATTGGATCGGTTTCCAATGTGTCCAAATAAGAGTTTGAGATACTAATAGGCCTTCGATATACTGTAACTCCCAACCTATATTAACCCTAATCATTATCCATGTCTAAATAAAAAGTGAAACTCATGAATAAGTCCTATAATAAACATTTCTAGGACCCTTTCACCAAGTACTATATTCATTATGACATTGAATTTCATGGAATAGTTCCAAGTTATATTAACATAATCATCAATACACGATGGTCTTTGAGAAATAAATTTTGATGGTATTAAACTAGTTATTATTAAATAACCTTAAAAGGAACCACAATGTTCCTTTTTACAAGAACTAAATATGTATGAAATGTCACATTAATAGGAACTTAAGTATACAGCTTTTAATTCCCTTTAAATAGATGATAGGTATCCCATTTAAAGGGTCAAATCCCAACTGCTCCATACCTAGAGCCTCTCTCGATGGGAATAAATTTCAGGGTTCCCATCTATATGGATTTAAATTATAGCTTAATCAATGAGGGGAAATATTGAGAACCTTTAACACATATTGATAAATAAATAATGATAAATAATGATTTTTACATCAATTCATGGAGTAGATTGATTTATTTCAAAAAAAGATAACTGGTATAATTTCCATGAAAGATTTTATCAATACATAATCAATTTATAAGAAATCACTATAATAATAGATAAGTCCCTTCATGGGATGATCAAACATCTAATCCTTTTGATCATTTCATGAAATTCAAATAATCATTTTCTCACCCTAACGAACACATACCTTTGGAAAGTTGGTATACAACCAAACATAAAACCATGGTCATGAATGCAATGGTGAATAATGATATACATATAATATGTTTATATTTATATGTTGTAGAATGTATAAAAAATTAATACATCATTATAAATTATTCATAGTTTAATGTTTTATGAGTTGTTCATAAAATATTAAATGTTGGTTCATAAAAATGTTACAAAAACCTAAAGATGAATATTAAAATAGTAAAAATCAAAATATTCACATTAATATCAAAAGGAAGTTTCATCATGTAAATTAAGTTATAATGATAATAAATTACATGTATCACACACATTTTCAATTAATAGGTTGTCATCCCTTGTAGTTGTGAGGAATTTTGTGGCACTAATGTAATCTGTGGAGGCTATTCTGTGCACCCATATTTTTAATGGAATTATTTATATCCTTATTTTTACTATGTTTATATTCTGATTCATTATGGATTCTTAAATAAAATGTGGTGGGTTTCATTTTTGATGCTGATATAGAGGATTTATATATCTAGTAACACATTTATTTTATTTATTAATAGATCTAAAAGTATAATGTGGATATCTATATATATTTTCATATAATTGAACCCCAAGATTTATTAAAAAAAATGAAGGAATATGTCAAGGAATGATGTTTGAAACTTCTAATATTTTTCAAGAAAATAAATTTCAAGAATGAATTTTGAGATAAATTTTATCATATAATAATTAATTTTATGTCTCATGATAGATTTTGCTACCTATGTATGATTTTCATGGATATGAATTTCATTTATAATATTCTATTATATAATTCCACATAATGATATTTCAAAACCCACTTATTTATATTTTATGGTTTATTCATAAAGAAAAGAAAACATGAATCTCATATAGAGTAAATCCTCTAACTTATTATTTTTGGACTCCACCCATGTGCATGAAATAAAAAAATTTATATGCTCAAATGGTCTCCCATGTCATATTTATCAATATTACAGGTTTCCTACCACGATATAATATTTATCCTAAATTACCACCAACCCTAATAAATATCTTCTATGGGTATTTAAAACTTACTAACAACTCACATGAACATATTTTCTATCTTTTTCCTCGGTCAAAGACCTAAAAAAACATTATAAAACTAAGCCCCATACATGACCTTATGATGTGCATCACTAGGTGATGCACACTAGAATAATCCCCTTTAGACCATGTACTCCTTTAATAATGTGAATCAATAAATTTGTATCATATTTATGATGATTATCCTCTCTAACTATTTGTATCCTCAGAATAAAATATATCATATTTTGAATCAATAATGAGGTCATTTATCTCCAGTTAATTGTTAAAATATTTCCTTGATCAAGATAATTATCTTGACTACTCAAAACTATACCCAATAACTATTCAAAATAAAGTCAGCCTCCATGTGAACACACAATGAATCATGGACATATATGGGTTTCTAATTTAGTGTAAGTATGAACTATAATTAATTAGATCATATCATCCATGTTAACAATCATCATTACCAATCAAATAACCAATGGACGTCCGAAAAATTGAAAGATATATTCGTATATAAGTTCCACAAAAATTATTTCTTATTTCCATATAATCAGTATTCCATTTTTCATGACATCAAAAAAATTGAATATATACATTTTATTTGAACTTATACTAAGAGGCATAATAATCCAAGTTACATGACCTTTAAAGGAACCACGATGGTTTGGGATGCATGACCTGAAAATGAACCATAATATTCTTGAACTATGATCATAAAAGGCATAAGAATCATACTAGAAACCCTTAAAAGGAACCACAATGATCAAAGGTGCTTTAAATTAAAATACACTACTATAGACCAGGTTATATTGAATTATAAGGAAACAAAATATTTAAGGGTATGATTTTCCACATTAAAGGGATCCTAACTATAAGGATTTTTATTACCCATTTAATATATAGTTCTATCCCATATAATTGTTGAAATATTTACTCTACAATACACACTTATTCTTCAGATAGTGATAACTTCTTTATTTCCAAGTTGTATGACTTTAAACCCTAGTATAACCAATTATTGAGAGATAAAATAGTGAAAATATGATATATAAAAAATTTCAAATCAATTCATGGTATAAATATACTGATTTTATTTAATAGATAACTAGTATTGTTATTGATAAGGAGTTTAACATATGTATTAAATATATAAGAGAGTCCCAAACTAGTAAATAAGGCACTTTATGGGATAATCTATCCTATGATCCTCTTAACCTCGATACATAATTTAAAGAATTATTAGATGAAACTAATGACTAAAAAGGATGAGCCCGTAAGGGGCGACGCAGCGCGACGATTTTCTCTCCCGGAACCGCCTCCTGGTTTCGCCCCGGTCAGGCGCTGCTTCCTCCCATTCCTTGTTTGTGGTTCGCGGCGGGGACTTCCTTGGCTCGGTCGCCATGATGGTGCGCTTGATTCAGCCTTTTCACAGCGGCGTAGGCATCGAACGACCGAGTCCCAGATTCCGCGGGTTGAGGGAGTCTTCCTGTTCGTGGTCGTAGGCATCTGGTGAGGGGTGTGACTTCCGGGGGTCTGAAGGTTGGTGGCGCTGGGTTTCGGAACTAGATCTGGTTTTTACTGGGTCCTTCTCCGGTTTTGTGCGTTTTTCTGTTTTTTTTTTCATTCTGTCCTTCCTGCTTCTGGTTCCTGTATGGATGAATTTTTGTTGTCGTTTCATGGATGGATCTGGCAGTTTCATGCCACTGTTTTTTGATGTTCATGCGTCTTCGCGAGCATGGGATGAGTCTATTCCTCTTTGTTTCGAGGTTGATGTTTTTGTGTGTGTGGAAGTTTCCGTATGTTGTGATTTCTTCGGCCTCCACCGAGGATCTGGTGTGCGCCGCTGATGTTTGTACCGGTGAGGTCGATGGACGAGACGAGGACGGTCGATGGTGGCCGACGACGGTCGCCGGTGATGGAGTTTACGGGAGCCGGTGAACCTCACTGGTGTCCCAGTGAATGTGGGTTTTCCGGTCACATCGGGGGCGTATCCCAAGGATGATGAGGCGCTGGCTGGTGATCTCGGGTTTCGAGGTGGCGCGTGGGCTCGTAGCTCGAGGAGTTACGCGGTTTCTTTTGATGGTGGTTTTTTTTAATTTTGAAAAGTTTGATTGTATCCTTGGGTCCCGGCAACCCCTATAAACCGGCTTTCTGATAATGAAAAAAAAATGATTTCCATAAAAAAAACAAAAAAACAAAAAAAAAATGACTAAAAACCATTTGAAATTGGGATGATGAAAAATAAAATCATGGAAATGAATGTGGAAGGGAAGAAAAATAGTGATCCTATCATGAAATCCTTTCCCATGAAAGAGATTTAGTAATCATGAACTTTTTCATATTTTTTTACACTAATGGGTTACTTATTTATAGTTTATCCTCTCAGCACCCTCCCATAATATTTAAATGGAATCATTGATCAATTCATCAGAAAACAATAAAATATTATTTGTTAAATGGAAGACCAAATATTTTCCCATTCATCAATAATAAATGGCTTCTTAGATATACTACTCGACTATAAGGATGATTGTGACCCCTCATTCTTGATTGATTTTATCACCAAACTAGTATCTCAAATGTTAAGTTGTAAATAATATCAATTTTTTATATAAGATTTAAAATTACATATTGATCTTGAAGGAGTCATTTGGAAGACTTTTGTAGGTGAATCCTAATAGGTTGGACCATAAATAAAAGGCCAATGAGAGGAAAGTGTGTCCAATAGCCATATCAAATAACATAAAAATTTATCACCAGATCAATTAAATAATGACATAATTATTGTATTAATGTATAAGAGGACATTAAATACATCCTTATGGAAACCCAAGATCTTCCTAGGAGGTATTGTACTTACAATAGACATCACCATCATCAGGGGAACCTAATACCTCAATAGAGAATCAATGAAGCTATTAAATTTGTTACCCATATGGTCTTCCAAGCCATGTAACTAACGAGGATGGATTTACACAGCCCTAAAAATTCAAGTCCGAGGAGAAATATCCTACTAAAGAGGCCTGAAATTCCTCCATAACACGTTGGTATATCATAAAAGTTAACTAGGTATTCTTTTATGAAACATTTAATAATCATCCTTATATTGTTATGAGATAGGAACCAATAACATTGTTATTTAACTCTTTACTAATAATGGAATCCTATAAAAGATATAGACCCGCAATGTACCAATCAAATAGGTCCTTCTGAAAGAAATGAAATCATTTATGATAGAGGAACTCTATAAGGAAGAAATACATAATACATTAACCACAGAGGTAATCCTCATGTAAAAATATAACCAGGACACAATATAGATACTTATTAGAGTCCTTATTATGATAGTACACATTATATCAATTAAAATCACATTCATGTTGGTCCTCCCCATAGTGGAATTCCAAAAACTATCATCGAGGTCCTTCTTATGATGATATTTGTGGAGGTATCACCATGACACAATGTTCAATCGAAAATGAGGTCCTCCCTTTGTCAATAAGGCAACATTAAATGATCATGGAGGTCCTCCAGCTGGTGTTCAAATAGTTAAATATCCACATACTGGTCCTAAAAATAATTAAAAAAGAGAATCAATTATCATGATAGACCTCCCCATGGTTATCAAGACAATATCAAAAGAGGTCATTCCCTATGAACATGTTGTAGATGTACTCCCTGTGATGCAATATCAATCTTATGTGAATTTCCTCCCCATATTATTAATTAAAATTCAAAAAAATCATCCCCATGTTGATTATGAAATAACTAGTAACTATAGAGGTCCTACAAATGTGATAAACTAAATAGGTGAAATATGGGTCCTACTTATGATGGTGAGATATTATTCAATAACCATTATGGTCTACCACATGATGACTACAATGGAGATCATCATATTGAGTGTAATATTTTATCCACATGACATGCTCCCTAGATTTTAATTATTAAATATATACACTCTTAGTTAGAGGAACTCTAAAATATATAGGTTTATTCATCATATAGTACACCATTAATCAATGAAATTCTGTAATAAAAAAAAGACAGGCCATGGACACAATCATCATCAGGGCCTATCCTTGAACATAAATCAATGGATATAACTACAAATATATATAATAATCCCTCTATTTATGATAATAAAGGTAAAAATAATCATTTATATATAGGTTTGGTCAATGAATAAATTGTAGAACATAATAATGAATTCGAAATTATATAGAGAGAACTGGCTGAGGATAGATTACTTATCATATTTTGGATTTTTTTTCACTTCCTTGTATGAAATTACCAAGACATTTAAAGATGAATTAATAATTTATCTCTATTTTAATATATGGATGACTCTATATTATCATAAATATTTTCATTTTCCTTGTCTAATTTCACCACCTTGGAATGTTAGGACACAATATCAAATATCAATTCATTTATTTAAAAATTCATTATAAGATGATATAAATCCGAGATTCAAACATGGATGATCCTAAATTTTTATTGAATCATAATTTTTTAACTCCATGAGATGAATAAGAAGTTTTTAAGGAACTCCCACATAGTAATACATAACTATTTGATATTGGATGATCATAAAATTAGCCAACCATGCACATACCATCATTATATCATGAAACAATTAGATATGTAGGACCCTATTTTACTCTATGATACTCTATGTGATATAGCTGGCTTCAAAATATTCCAAAATTAGAATCAACTAACATCAATGAAAGAAAACATAGACATAGGTTCTATAACTGGCACCAAATCTAATATGGAATCAATTAGATTTCCTCCCCAATTAGTGGGAGGATGTGAACGACCCATCCAAGACGAATTTTAATCTAATAGAGAGATACACTATGATTATATTAATATAGTACAATTAATAGAAACTTTCACTAATTATGAATAATTGTTTTTATGTATAATTCCATACGAAAAACTATAGAGGAGTATATATAGGCTATGTAATTTTAGGCTCTGGTAGACCCCGATGTCCATGCATCATTACTACATATATTTTACATGGGACTGAGACTTCAATAAAATTCCTTCAATGAGATCAATAATAACTTCAAGTGGGTATTATATCTTATAGGGATCAACCAGATCTATTCATTTTGGTATATTAGTTTTTAGAAAAATAGTCATCTACTCAACTTTATAATGCATGAAGGATAACTCAGTGTGACCATAAAATAAAGAATATTCCCTCTAATTTTGGCCAAGATAATGGGTGATCATCATTAGTTACACCAACCCCTAATCCCCAAGCTTATTAATAGTCGAGTTATAGGAAAGATAGGCTACTACCCAATCATTATGATGTATCAAAGTATTTATTAGCTATCCATACCTAGATTTCAATATTCGATACCCATCATTTTGTTTAAAGAACTAATGTATTCTATTATTAAGGAACTTTTAATCCTTTATTAATTCAATAATGAAGTGGTTGTGGATGAAATATATCACAAATAAACAATTTTCACTAAGTATCACATGGTGGTTTAATTCACCAAAAAATATGGACAAGCATCCATATAAGGGTACATCAGACCCTTATATGTTTCCCAAATTATCAATGATGTCAACATTCCATGATATATAATTGAAAAGTGTTCTAAAATATAATGAATATTTATCCAAAACATGATCTATTTATGAAACAATGAAGCTATTATGTATCCTTCCAACACAATGATCCATGGATACGATAAGTGTGAGAAAAGGCTGCATATAAGGATCAAGTTGAGGAACTAATTTGGATAACTTATTTTAAATATATAATTCATGGTGATTCATTAAGAAATGTCTTTTAGTTCCTTATTGGGATGATAATAGATTCGTATTCATACTATCGTTCACTCATCATATTATCAGTGTCTAAAATATTGTGTTAATCAGTAGGTTGGGGAACTATATAGTGATTAATCCCATTTATAATCCATTGGGTTCCATTGAAAAAATGGATTTTAAAAAATGTTGGGGAAATAACAATCGATAAATAATTCCTTAAAAAATGATTCCCCTAATTTCATTCATGTTTCCCCTATCAATATATGGATTATACTAAATAAGGATTTGATGTTACATATTAAATACATTGAGGGAAATAACTCCATAGCTAGGAAATCATTGGTTATTGATTACTAATGACATTAACATACACATAAATATTTTATATAATGATATAAAAAAATATTACTATTTAGATACAACCCTTAGTAAATATAAGGAATTCCATTTAGTCTATTAAAATAAATTTGGAACATAAGAATAACTACATGATTTTGGATCTTAATAGAATTTGGTAATCATATCCAAGGCTTTGTGATTCAGTTGATGTGAATCTTTAGAGAAAAATATGGGGTTCAGTAACCTTCACATAAATTGATTTGTTTTCATCTACAATTGACGAACCCTCACACTCTTTAGGATTGTGTGATCCTAATTTTAAACATGACACCACTGTGTCTTATCCTAAATCTAAATAATAAATTACATCTTCCACCTTTGATAATTAAAAAAAGAACAAATTAAAGCTTAATATTCAAAATTCAAAGATGGTGTTTCATTTATCAATGAGGATCTTTGATTGGTGAATTTGGGTATTAAACAGGACTTCTGACCAAAACAAATTATTTCATCCATAACCCAAAATTAACAATAATGATATAAATTTCCATAGGATACATTATAATGAATTCAAAATAAATTACATAGTAATACTTAGGAGGGATCCCCGTGTATACACTCATCAGTTGGGTTAACTAGAAAATAACCATGGTTATATACTATTAGCTAGGATAATTATATTGACTCATGCTCATAAGGTCAAAGTTGAAATCGTAATATTTATCATGGTGAATTTAAATCCGGAAGTTATATAACATAAATAGAATATAGATATTGTCACCAAAAAGAAAAATAATTGAAAAATTATAGTCTATATGGATTTTTACAATAATTGTCGAAAGGAAATCTACACAATACTAATCAAGGAATTGTTGATTGTTGTGATAGATGGTTTTTATGATATATTATTCATGGATAGGTAAAATGGTAATAATTAGATGATGATGGATCTAGAAGTTGAATAATGTAATATATTTTGGGAACCCTAAGGGGTATATTTATATCATGTAATTCCCTTTAGCTAGAATAATTTTGTAGATATATACATACATGATATAAAATACATTTATATGTCCTTTATATAAGAGTAGGTGTCCTAGAACCAATCTGGATTACTTTTATTACGTGTATATTTAATGTATTAATACATATTGTTCATTTTTCTACATGATTATGATGTAATAATGTCATAGAGTATTTGTTGCATTGATAAGGTTCTGGCAGTTCCCCGCTATGAAGAGAAACATTAAATGATATAAAAATATTCTTAAATATAGTTTTGTGGTTAGATGAAATTATATGATGGGACACATATCATTCATACCGTCAGGTACGAGTACTCATAAGCAGATGAGACTTCCTCTTAGGAAGATCACACTTGGTAATATCTAAGATAAAATATTATGAGAACATACCCGCTAGTAGGAATTACACATGTTTTGGTGTCATTAGATATTTCTATCTGAGAGCATGTGTAATGATCCTTAGACTTTAATATTATCATTAATACGTGTCACGCCTTAGGCATTTTGATTTACTGATAAAAACTTTCATGCAGAAAGTTGGCAGGAAGTAGGGTACGTTGGCTGCTTCACGAGTGACATGTTATCAATCGATAAGTCGAGGAAGGATTTATCCCATCCATTTATGGAAGTTGATATCTTGGAACTTTGATTGAAATAGAACCGTGACACAAAATTCCATGGCCAAGGTGTAACGAAGAGTTTATATCAGGTAGTCAAAGAACAATGTATCAAGTATAATAGTTGATGACACATTCATGAAACCTTCTTGGTGAGATATTGCGACTACAAGATTATATTACATAGTGAGCGTTTGTATGTGGATGTCATTGTTGTGACTTTAAGTTCATTCTCTTGGGTGCCTTGACCCATTTCTAGACAGTACTCTTAAAATTTAGGCAAGCCAGCCTAATTCCAATGAGAGAGAATCCTAGAGGGTCACACACAAAGTGTTTTTGGTGGTCTCAGTAATTTTTTTTTGAATTTAATTAATGAACTAAATATTATTCCAATGATCATGGAAACATTTTATTTAGGTTCAAATGATTGCATAAATTAAATAAAATATATTAATTTATTTTATTGAACATTTAATAAATATTTATTTAGGAGTATGTAAATAAAATATTTATTGAAGAGAATAAATTATTTATTTATTTATTCAGTAGTTTAATAAATGGATGTGGAGTTCAATCGGACCAAGGTTGATCAGGTAGTAAAATAATTATTTTCAAGATGGTAAATAATTATTTAACAAGTTGGCACAAATTAAAATAACTCTTATATTATTTTTTATGCAAAATTTTATTTATAATTCCATTTTGCACAAGTTGGCACTCCATAAATAATGATGCGGTATTATTAGTAAATGCAAGGGTTTTCTCTATGTACTCGAATGTATTTAATTGTTTCTATGAAAATAAATATTGTAACTGAAATTCCAGGTATATAAATAGGCATGTACTCCTACTATTCCATACACTACACCACATGCCTGGTGAATTGAGAATTTTTTATCCAAACAATTTCTCTCTCAAATCCTCCTCTCTCCCCTATCAAGAACAAGAGACGTTCTTCAAGTCCGATGAACATGCGATCAAGAATGACCAACACAGTACACTCGATTCACCGCGCTAGCACCCAGAGAACGAGCAGTGTCGATCGGAGGCCATCAGTGCACGTGTAGATCACCCTAGAAGGATTCATGTTTGGATCCTTACAAGTGAAACGAGATAATCAGGAATGGTCATTACGGATGATCAATATCATCAATGAATAAAAATACCAAAGATCCAGGTATTATTTTTCTTTATGAAATTAATTAAATTTATTATAAAAATGATGTGCAAGTTCTTCTCAAAAGATTTCGGGTCTCTTTTTTATCTAAATTATTGATTATATTCCATGGAGACATGCGTTCGTCATCGTATTGATCCTAGAATAATCATTGAACATGATAAAAATCAAATTGGAATCCTTCCCAACCATGCTTCTTCTGTGCCCGGAACTTTCAAGTGGAATCATAGAGGTTTGATCATAGTTTATAATTATTTAAATATTTCATTGATGAATTACACATTTAATAATTTATTTATTTCAATTCATGTTAATCTTTATATTAATCTGAATCTTGAGTTCTATTCCTCCTCTTTCATTTTTCATTGACCATACAAAAATGATATTTTATTTTAATTTTAATTAAAGTAAAATATAGTATCTCATCCGGAGATTCCAAAGCTTCCTATCCGTACAACACTAGAATACACAATTTGTATTCGGCAGTACACACCGTGAAGTCAAGATTCAATGCATTGGACCAGTCCTCCAAACCAAGATGTGTGTTAGAGTCTTTCTAAGTCTTAAATGACTTTTTTTTTCTGACCAAGAACATGTGGCACGTGGTTTCTAGATTACCTGTCGGGTTTCCCAATGGACAAAACGTGTAGTCCCTTCGGGTTAGGGTTGGACCATGTACCCCATACACGGCTTGCCCGACTGGTGACACTATAACGAGGAACTACATGGTGTGTGGCCCACTATACATGACGTGTACTCCGAAGATTTCTGAAGTATACTCACACGTCGTTTCCTCGAGTGTGTACTTCAGATAGACGGTGAAAAATAATACAGGCCATGTAGTTGTAACTACATATCATGTACTCATACAAATTATGCAGATTTATTAAAATTTATTATTATATTATACAAACCCTTGAGACTTATACCATCATGCGAGCATAAAGCTTAAGCACAACACATGATATGTGTTATGTATATATGTGTATAATTTAACATCCGTGTAATGTTCATTTCGACACATTGGTTAGTTATGAATATGAATTCACCAGGTTTCCTCCAAGATACAAGTTACATACAAAGAATATTTAAAATGAATTTATTTGTTTAGAATTATGATGGATGGAAATCTCAAGGAAATTCATAAAAGTGTTAAAGATAAAATGATTGTTTAATTAAAGATGATAATTAATTAATTCGAGGATGATTAATCTCAATCAAGAACGATTAAAAAATTTATTTCTTGTTTTATTTAAGCATAAATACCATTGTATGTATGGATGATCAGAAGGTAGACCATGACCTTTATAAGGGGATGTTTTCTTATAATTTATTTATTTAAATTAAATTTTTTGGCCTACGAGCCTTCTCCTCATTAATATGTAAGGCCTATGTGACCATAGATTATTTTATGTGAAACCCCTTATTAACCCTCACTTACATGTGAGTTAAAAAAGGTATATATAATGGATGGAACTCCCAAGATAGTGAAGGAAGTTCAAGCATAATTTGAGACGAAACCAATCCCAGGAGAAATAGATGTGGATAGGTGGAAGCTGTAAACATGAACCCAAAAGGTTCAAGGTGTTTCTCCCCTAGGTTAGGGTTAGTTTATCAACTTCTAGATAAACTAACCAACATAAAATCTCATGATTATGACATTTACTTTATTTTATTTCTATCAGTTGGATTGTTTATCGTTATGGATGTGTTGTCACGATCGCAGAATTAATGGATTAAACAAGCATTCAAGATGAAGCTAAATTATACTAGACTTGTGTGTAAATATTGTCAAGACATGGTTAATCATTTAAGTAATATCAACTTAATATTAACAAGCATGTGATAATGCTAATAATAAATTCACTGATAAGAGATAAAAAATCCATCAAATAAAATATACAGTCAAAACAAGCCTTCAGTTACATGATTAAGGTAAAAACTGAATAAAACTATGTGTTTTCCCAACCCTTGTTGGGACAATTACTTTTATACAGAAATATCTTATGAAAGGTTTCAGTTTAACTTAACCATTTTACATCAAGAGGAGTAACCCTTACTATAAATGGTGTAATATTGGAGGAATGAGATGAGGAAATCCAAATTCATGATTTTAGGATTGAGGAGTCCACACAACACATCAAGAAGATGAAAGACTACAGTTGGAAAAAACCTACCTACCTAAATACCTTCTAATAGCTTGACCATCCCTTGTTGTGGTTATGGGAAGAGGAATATGAATCCTTTCCACTAGAATGTAATGGCAACTGGACATTCCGAGTTCAATGGTGAGGGATATTGTGAATTGATAAAATATATAGAGACTTAATAAAATTTATTATTTCTTATAAAATGTAATCAAGAATGTAGTAATGATCTGTTATTTTAATTGGAGAATAAAAATGAAAAACTCATCAACCACACTATCTCTATGATCAATTATAGATAAACACAATATCCTCACAGATAGTAACGTACATTAATGGTTTTAATGCCTTCAATTTATCCTAAGCCATGAACATAAGTCTTATGTGCTGGAGTCAGCATCACCTAATCCTCCTTCTAAAGAGGAGAGTGATGAGGATTTACTGGTCTATGAGAAACATATGAACGATGCGGTGGATGTTCAATGTTTGATGCAATCATCTTTTTCTAGTGATATCATGAAGTCTCAAGAAAACATGGATGCTTATAGCATGCCTGGACACCTCCGCGGCCTTTACCAAGAGAGAGAAAGACATGAAAGGTTTGAGAACTCTAAGGCACTCTTTCAGAGTAAGCTTAGAGAATGTTCTCCATCTAGGCCTCATGTAGTCAATCTCATTGGCTACATTGATCGGCTAGAGGTTCTAGTGTTTAAACTCTCAGAAGAATGGGGAACCGATCTCATTCTCGTATCACTACCTTAGAGATTCTATATCTTTGTTGTCAATTTCAATATGAACAACATTGATAAGTCCCCATCTGATCATTTTATTCTTATTCAATAGGAGGAAAAAGATAGGAAGTGAAAAAATCCTTCTGTCCTTATGGACAATAAGAGGAAAGGGAAGGAGAAGAGTTTTAAGCCCAAATATTCTTCATGACATTCCAAGAAAAGGAAGATCAAAGTGTAATCAAGGGAACATGAGGTTGTTTGTTTCGCATGTGGTAACAAAGGACACTGGAAGAAGAACTACACCCAACCTAATATGTAAGGGGAAGCTTCATGTTCATTTCTTATCGAATGTAATATATATGTTTCTACAAATTGGGTATTAGATACCACTTTTGTTGCTCAAATATGTATCCAAATACAAGAACCAATTTGATTTAGGAAGATTGATCGAGGGGAGGTAGATTTACGAGCAGCCAATGGAGCCAGACTTGCTGTAGTAGCTGTCGGGGACTACCACCTCATGTTGCCAACTGGGATGATCATGGTATTAAAGGGTTTTCATTACGTGCCTTCTATTACTAAAAACACCATTTCTGTGTCCAGATTAGATATAGATGGAATTTTTATCATGTTTGGAAATGAATGTTTCATCTTTTACAAAGATAACAGTTTTCATGGTAGGGTACATATATACAATGGACTTTACGTGTTGGATTACACAAACCAAGTAATAAAAATCGATAACAAAGATACGTCACATGATTCATAGCACACCAAACATTGGCATCACTGGCTAGGTCATGTAAATGAGAAACACTTGAAAAAGTTACAACAAGATGGATATTTAGATTATTTTGAACTAAAACCACTTGGCATATGTCATGCATGTTTACAAGAAAAAATGATCAAATCCCTATTTTGTGGGAAAGGTGAAAGGGATAAAGAACGTTTTGAATTGGTTCATACCGATGTGTGTGGACAATTTCTAGTTCAATCAAGGGGAGGGTACTAATACTTTATAACTTTTACTGATGACATTAGTAGATATGGATATATCAACTTAATGTGGTATGAGTCAGATTATTTTGATAAGTTCAATGAATTAAATAATGAAGTTGTGAATTAGATTTTTAAGAAGATTAAGAAACTTCACTCATACTAAGGTAGATAATATATTAATTCTGACATCATTGATTACTTACGGGATTTTGGGATCCTATCCCAACTTGCACCTCCAAACATACCCTAGTGGAATGGTGTGAGTGAAAGGAGAAACCGAACCCTATTGGACATGGTGAGATCAATGATGAGTCATGCAAGTCTTCTATTATCCTTTTGGGTAAATTCATTACAAACAACAACATACATACTAAACCATGTACCAACTAAATTGATAAATGGTATTCCATACGATTTCTAGAGTGGAAGAAAATCCATGTTATCTAATTTACATGTGTGGGGTAGCGAAGTGTTTTTAAGGCCTCTTCAAGTAAAAAACTCACACCCCAAGGCAGAAATTGTACCTTTATAGCTTACCCTAAGGAAACAAAGAGATATTACCTATAAAACCCCTTGTACAAAAAGATTATAGTGGAATGAAATTCTAAATTACTTGAGGGGGAGCACATCTCCAAAAGTGATAGTGAGAGTGAGATAGTCTTCGACGAAGTCGAGGCTCAAGGTAGACAAGAGTTGGTACTGGAACAGATTCCACAAAGCCCCATGGAAGAAGAATCTATTCTAGAGACCCAAGTAATACATAGGAGTATAATAGAGGTTACATAACTATAACGGTACAATTTTATAGTTACTGAGGATGGTGAATCCTTATTAGTTGATAATAATGATTGTCTAACCTGCAAGGAATTAGTAAGTGGCACAGATGTTTCCAAGTGGCATGAAGCCATGAATTCTAAAATGGATTCCATGTACCAAAACCAAGTTTTGATTTTTGTAGATACTTCAGTTGATGTAAAGCCTATTGGTTGCAAATGGGTATTCAAGATGAAATTGGACATGTAAGTACAAGTCAGTACCTATGAGGCATAACTGGTTGCAAAAGTTTTTAAACAACATCAAGGAATTGTCTATGATGATACCTTCCACCAGTTAAAATTCTAAAATCTATTAGAATTCTACTTGTCATTGCGACATTCCATGACAATGAGATTTGGAAAATGGATGTCAAAACAACATTCCTTAACAGGAACCTTCAAGAAGATGCCTACATGACACAACCTGAAGAGTTTGTGACTCCAAAGGATGCCAAAAAGTTATGAAAGTTATAGAAATCCATTTATGGATTAAATTAAGCATCCAGGTCATGGAACATTCATTTTGATTAATCCATAAATAAATTTGGTTTTTAAGAATTAATGTGAGCCTTGTGTCTACAAATGGTTTAGTGGGAGTGCAGTCGTTTTTGGAATAGTATATATTGATGACATATTACTAATTTACAACGAGATACCAGTATTACAGTCTATAAAGGAATGGTTAAATCAATGATTCTATATGAGAGACATGGGATAAAAATCATATATTCAAGGGATCAAGATATATCGTGATAGATCCAAGAGATTGCTGGGCCTAAGTCAAAGTACATACACTAATAACATACTGGAGAGATTCATTATGGAATAATCCAAGAGGGGATTGTTTCTTACGTCACATGGAATTAATCTTTCCTAGAAAATGTTCCCTCAGAGACATGAGGAAAGAAATATAAATCCATGAAATCCATATACATCCGTGATTGGATTAGTCATGTATGCCATGCTATGTACTATTCTTGATTTCACCTATGCATTGAGTGCGGTAGGCAGATATCAAGATGACCTATGTGACTGCCATTGGATGGTTGTCGAGACTATCCTAAAGTGTATGAGGAAAACAAAGGATATCTTACTTGTTTATGGATGAGATGAAGAATTAGTCATTATATGATATGTAGATGATAGTTTTCAGACTGATCAAGACGACATGAATTCCCAAATAGGATATGTGTTCACATTGAATGAAGGTGCAGTGAGCTGGAAGGGATCAAAGAAGAGTGTGGTCATAGATTCTATAGAAGAGTCTGAGTATATCACAGCTTTTGAGGCAGCTAAAGAAGCAGTTTGGATGCAAACCTTTGTCCAAGATCTAGATGTGATACTTAGCTGTAAAGCTTCCATCACAATGTACTGTGATAATACTGAAACGGTGGCTCTCGCAAATGATCCAAGGTCACATTAACAAACGAAGCACATAATTCGAAAGTATCATATCTTGAAGGGTTTTCCTCATAGAGGTGAAGTTGTAGTGAGAAAGATTTCCATAAAAGAAAAAGTGCTGGACCCCTTGACTAAATCCTTGCCTCAACAGAAACATGATCATCATGTGAGGTCTAGTGAACTAAAAGTCGTACATTGTTGGCTCTAGTAAAAGTGAGTGATTTTAAGATTTGGTGTCCTAAAACTAACTGGTTTTACTTTGATTACATGGATATTTAATGTACTATTACATATTGTTCATTTTTCATCATGATTATGATGTAATAATTTCCTAGAGTATTTATTACATTGATAAGGTCATGGTAGTTCCTCGCTATGATGAGAACCTTGAAATGATATAACAATATTCTTAAATATAGTTTTTCGGTTGGTGACATGCTACGATGGGACACATATCATGCAAAATTTTAGGTGCGATTACTCGTAAGCAGATTAGACTTTCTATCATTAGGTTCAAACTTCGTAATCTCTAAGATAATAGATTATGGAAACATAACTGCTAGAAGGAATTATGCATGTTTTGGTGTCATCAGATATTTCTATCTTAGAGCATGTGTAATGATCCTAATACTTTAAGATTATAATTAATACATGTCATAACTTACGAACATTGATTTAATGATGAAAACCGTTACACAGAGAGTTGGCGGGAAGTAGGGTATATTGGGTGCATCGTGAGTGGCATGTAATTAATGGATAAGTTGAGGAAGGATTTTTCCATTCCATTTACAGGAGCTGATATCTCAGCCCTTTGATTGAAATAGAATGGTCATGAAAAACTCCATTCCCATGGTGCAACGACGAGTTTATTAAAGGTAGTCAAATAATGACGTATCAAGCATAAAACTTGATGACACAGTCATGAAACCTGCTTGATGAGATATTGAGACAAAGATATTATATTACACAGTGAGTGTTCGTATGTGGATATTGTTGTTACGACTTTACATTATTTCTCTTGGGAGCCATGACCCATTGCTAGAAAGTACTCTTGGAATTTTGGAAAGCCCGCCTAATTCCAACCAGAATGAATCCTAGAGGGTCACACACTATGTGTTTTTTATGGTCTTGGTTAAATTCTATTTTAATTTAATTATTGAAATAAATATTCTTCTCACGACCATGGAAAATTTTTACTCAAGTTAAAATGATCGCATTAATTAAAGAAAATATATTTATTCATTTTATTGAACATTTAATAAATATTTACTTACTAGTATGTAAATAAAATATATATTTAATAGAATAATTTTATTTATTTATTTATATCGGTGTTCAATAAATGTAAGTGGAGTTTGAGAAAACCAAGGTCAGTCTGGTAGTAAACTAATTATTTGTAAGATGGTAAATAATTATTTTACTAGTTGGCAGAAATTAAAAAAATGCTGCTATTGTTTTGTGACGTGGAATTTTATCTATAATTTGTTTTGCGCATGTTGGTGCACCATAAATAATGATGTAGTTTTATTATTGAATTCATTCATTTTCTATTATTTCATGAATGTATTTAATTGTTTCTATGCAATTTAATATTTTAAGTGAAATTTCATGTATATAAATAGGCAAGTACGCCTATTGTGCCATACACCACACCACACATCTGGTAAATTTAGAATTGTTGAGCTAAAAAACTTATCTCTCAAATACTATTATCTCCCCTCTCAAGAACGAGATACGTTATTCAAGGCCGAAGAACAGGTGATCAAGAACGACCGACACAAGACACTCCATTCCCTGCACTAGCACCCGGAGAACGAGAGGTGTCGATCAAAGGCCATCAGAGAACATGTGGATCATAGCTAGAGGGATTCTACTTTGGATCCTTAAAAGTGCAACGATATAATCCGAAAGATTCATTCCTGACGATCATCATCATCACTGAAAAAAATACCAAAGATCCAAGTATTATTTTTCTTTATGAAATTAATTCAATTAATTATTAACATGATGTGCAAGATCCACTCAAAAGGTTTTGGAACTTTTTCTTCTTTATCTAAATCATTGATTATATTCTATGGAGACTGGCGTTCTTTGTCATATTGATCCTATAATAATCATTGATCATGGTAAAAATCAAATTGGGTCCCGTTAAACCACACTTTCATTGTTCCCAGAACCTTCACTTTCTTTGGAAAATAGTGAAATTTAATGTTGATGATTTGGTAGTCTAATGTCAATAGTTTCATGATTACCTTTCCAATATTGATGTAGTTTTCATGAATTTTTTTTAACGTAGCTCAAAAATAAATCCATTGAAGTTTTCTTTCATAGAGGCATCTGATAAATTCATTGGAATTATGGAATGAATTCTTAAAATTGAAATCTAACCAATAAAACTATTCTAATACTTAATATACCACTCTTAAAAACAATTTAGAGTCTAATAAAAATCAAGGGTGACATGCATACATTAAGAACTTTATATCAAATCATACTAGAAAAAGTTTTTCCTTCATGAAAAAATGAAGAAAAGCGTATCTTATCAATGGTTGAATGATTTTAAAAGGGTTTTTATAACCTAAATTAGTTTAATCTAAGTCTTATAGTATTAATTCTTCATGTATAAAAGAAACATATTATCCTATATATGGAGACAATTTAATATCAACTCGGTGAACTCCGATCCTAGAAAAATGATGTATAAAAGGATGAAACTATATATTATAATAGAAAAATATAGTTGGATTCAAAACATGATATGTAGATAATAAAAATAACAATCTTTAATGTATATTTATAGTTATAAAACATTGAAATTATCCACAACATCATTAGAGAAACTAGATTTCTTGAGTAAACATTTTTAAATACTTACTTTGTAATCCCATGTTGACTATAACAATTTCATGTTGGGAAGTCATCTTATAGTTGTTTAACTTTTTCTTTGTATCCTTGAATGTTTTAAAGGAAAAAATGATGGGTGATTTTCTTGTTTTCATACTACTTTAGGTAAGAAACCATTTGAAATGGTAATTCTTAGTGAAGAAGTTTTCACTATCCATGAAATTTTCAAAACATGAGAAATATAGTTTAATCGATCATCTCAAAGTACAACTGGGTGAATAATGAATAACATAATACTCAATCATGTTATCTTTTGGATTGTTTTCCCCTATATATTAATTTGTTTTCCCTAGTATTTCCTCTAGTTAGAAGGATGTACCCACAATGATGTATAATTTGACGTTTTCATTGTAGGTTTGGAACCTGTTCTTGAGATACCAATTGATTACTTAAATTTAAAGGGTTATTTAGAGTTTTTCACCTAGAAAAAAATGAATAACATTCGAATAATAAAAGATAACTAATACCACTTATGAACTATTTATAAAATTTAATATCAATTTTATTTAGATTCAAGGTTTTACAACACTTTTTGGTTTCATAAAGATCAATTAAATAAAGTGTAAAATATATCTACCAATATAAAGAATCTAGATTATTTAGTAATATTTATTCACATAACACATCACAAAGTCTTTTTTATATTTATCAACTTCTATAGGTAGGATATCCATGATGTTTTTTCTACCATTGACCATAGTGTGTCCCCACCAATATTTACTAACATGATGGATGGTGGGATATATTCTATAACAAAATAACATCAAAATGGACCCATCCCTAAAGATCAATCATATAAGGAATAAAATTATTAATTGGAAACAAAATACATCAAATATGATGGCCATAATCCATATAAAATAATATAAAAAAAATGTTTTGATGCGGTCCTCCTCATGTACATGGAATTAGGAGAAACCCTCACTATTATGTAAGAATTATATGATGAAACATGCAAAAATCATCAATTAGGATCCAAGAATATTTCTAAGAATATTGTGACATTGATATTTACGGATATCAATGTTACGTGACTTCAAATAATTTGATTCATCTCAAATTCATGAAAATTACATTCATGAACCCTAGTTTTATTTTATACTACTAAACACTTTAGATAATTCATCCTATATGGGTTAGATATCTTGAGTCTATACTGCTTGAAAATTATGGTTAAAATACTATAATTGGATTTATCAAATTTAATATTATTAAAATATTTTTAGTGTCTCATAATGTCCAAATGGATAACTGTACTAACCAATGCACCATAGAGCTAATGAAATCATAATAAGATTAAAAAAATTAATCAAATAACTCATCCTACTATCATATGGTTATAAGTAGATAGATGCCTTATAAAAAATAAATTTAATATACATTAAAAGATATAAGACAAGGATAAAATTCATTGGATAAAAATACTCTAACAAGATTTGTGGGATTATCACACTAGTACCCATAAAAATGGACAGGTGACACCATATTCACTAGTATATGGGAAAACATTGTTTTTAAAATCCATTATTAGTTTAAATTAATTCATATTTTCATTTGTAATTAACTATATAAAGATGTAGATTACCATATATATCATGAAGAGTTAGATTGAATCAATGGGAAGTGGTTTCACATAGATTAACATTCAAATATATTAGTCCTAGGTTGTTTGATTATTTGACAAGTAGGTTCTCTTATATACATTTATCCATGGTGAATTGTAACTGGACTTTCATATTACTAATGATACCTATATAGAATCTTCTAGAGTGGGAACAAAAATTAGAAGGACTTTATATAATAAACTGGTTCTAACATAATGGATATTATTCCTTGATTATAATAGATAGAGAATGTATCATGAATTCCTCTAATATTGGAATTTCTAATAAATAATTCCCAATGATCTAATATGAAGTCTATTATGCATGAATCAAATCTACATGATAATTTTAAGAATGATATATTATTAAATCATATGTCCTAGATATTCATTTTATTCAAACCTAAACTACATGTCACCCAAGTCCTCACTATATAACATTAAACTGCATGTTATATTTTCTTTGTCTCATTATCATTAATTTGAATAATACAAGGTTTCCCCCATATACCCCTCAAAATATATGTATTGGATTATCTCAAATGAACGAGTATCTGTTACATGAGGCTTGGATCAATGAAAAAAATACTCACTTTATTTTTTATATATATTTTAATACACATGAAAAAAAAACTAGAACAATGTTTAAGAACATGGGTAGAAATATTACTATTATTCTAAGATAAATAGTAAAATAAAATAACATTTAAAAAATAAAAAATAAAAAATAATACTTTTTCTCCAATTACCCACTCTATCTTAGTGTATTGGATATTATTTTAATTTAGATAAGGTCTTAAGATGGATTTTATTGTGATGAAGCCATAAAAATTTGTTCTAAATAATAAGACTCTATAAATTAGCATAAGGTTTTGTACCTCCACTCACTAAGATACTTCTCAATTTCATTATAAATTTCCATGAATAAAAATTGTATTTATATAGAGGCCCATCCACAACTATGTGTGGCTTAATTCCTATAATCATATGATATGTATTGATTCCCTAAAATGTTTCTTAAGCCGAATAATATGCTTCATCCATTTTAATTCTCAATCCCTTCCTGTAGTGTGCGATCTTATTGATTCATATCTTGTGTTCTCCAATAACCTTGTATTAAGGAGTAATCACTTTATTTTCTCATATTCATGAGTCAAATATGCACAAAGACCATTCTAGTAATAATATGTGGCCTAATTGTTGTGTTCTTAGGATACATTGTGACACCTAGATATCACGTATTTGGACCAGGAAAAAATTATGTTTCTATCAAATTTCCACCATCAATCTAGAACTCAATTTTACATGTTCATGTTGGGTTTCATTATATTTCTTTACCCAAATAAGAAATAATTCATTTTCCCATGAACGAGTAAAATCTATATTGGGATACGTTCTTCCTCAAACTATATGTGGCTAGATTACTATTATCACATTATACTTTTCAATTTTTTTTATCAATTTTATTTATTCCAAATACAAATACCAGCATTTTTAAACCCTATCCAATTGTATGGTCTCCTGGTTCATGTTTAGTATTTCGATATTTGACTCTACACTAGGATGAAATATTTTCCACCTTGTCACTTCACATGGATTAATTATTTTTATTTTGGGATACATAGTGACATACATATCAACAATCTTAGACCCAACCACAAATACTAATCCATTTCCACTCCCTTCTAATGTTTCATAGAGACCCTATCTTAGTTTTTATAAACATTAGTGTTCGAATAACCTTATGAATATCCATTTCTCATATACTATACTTTGTAACATAAGTGTCTAAATCATCAAAAATATTATTTGTCTATAGTTAGTGATTGAAATTAATCCATTGTGACCTCTCTATTTAGTTATGGAAACTAATCCAAATATTCACCCCAATAGTAACCAACTAGATGAATACTTTCATCCTAAAGAAAAAAAAATTCTAATTCAATATTTCCATGATAACATTGAGGAAAAACATTATTAAAATTTGGTCAATGGTCTTCATTAGTATGGTTGTTAAAATATATCGTAACATACAAATCATTTAAATTATAGTCAGTAGTTGTCCCAAACTATCAGTCATTATCTTAACATTTGTTGATTTGGATGAATTGAGTTATTATTCACATCAGATTCATCCATAGTGAAAAATACTTCAAAAATACTTCCACTATTTAAAACCAGAAATTTGGTCATCAATCATTCCATGGGTCTAAACACTATGACCTTATACAATATGAACCATTTTCCCAATTTTTTTTATAATAGTACTTGTTTCTATTTACTGGTTCGTTTTTCCATTCCCATATTTCTATATAGACTAAATCAAAATTTGGACATGGATTTTTGACCATAAACATTATTATCCTCATTTTTATGAGTTATAATACATTAATATTTCAATTAAAATAGATATAGTTCTCATTAGGTTAAAAAACTACAAAATGGAATATTGATAAATAGTATTGTTTTCACATTATCTTACAGAACCTTTTGGATCATCGGAAAATTTTAAAGAAATAAAAAGATTTTAGTATAAAAAATTTAATTAGGTTTGAATCCATAAATGGGTGTTTGGATAAAAATGTTTTGTGTTTTCTCTCCGTTATTTTAATTTCTGTTTCTAAGGTATAAGTTATGGATAGAAATTAAAAGTTATAATGTTTTTTGGGGAACATAAATTAATTGTTGAAAATTTGAATCCATGCTCCCTATGTATATATATCTTGGAAAATGGTAAAAAAACCTTTTATTCCTCACATTAATACAATTGTTATTGATCAATAAAAAAATAGAAAAAATAAATTAAGTATATTTGAATCCTATTAATTATTAATTATTCTATAAAATCCCTCTTTATAACTATAATCACAATTAGTCAATAATCCCCTCATATCAGTAAATAATAAACATAACATAAGATTATTTTAAATGTGACTTGTTTGTAGCCCACCTATATCTATCCAAGAACCCATTTTCAGAATGAAATCAATATTTATATTATTTTAACAAAAAAAATCACCATAACTTATGGTGATGGAATACATATACTACTTATCCATCTAGATTTCATCTATTTGGGAGCCTATTCATTAACGATGATTTATTGATTCTAACTTTTCATCATTTAAATCAAGTATATTAATATGATAATTTACCCAAAACTATCTCTATTTAATTTTTAGGTGATTTAAATTATTATAATGTTACTCCATGTGTGTTTCATGAAATATCAAAGATCGATAGTCTTTGTGATAAGATTTCAGGAAATAATTTACTGTTTTCATGAAATAAACTTCATTAATCATTAAGGGTAATGGTAATAGTATAAACAATTTAGATAATCTCTTAAACTATTTATATAATTAAGAAATTTTAAATTTTGTAATATCAAAATATATGCTCCATTGAATCTCAAAGATGATCAATAGATCAATTGGATTCATTAGTATTTCTTTGATGTTTGGAAAATATAGTAGATTTATCATCCATAGAAGGTAGTAACCTATAGAGATATATTTTTATAAATTTTAACATTATAAATATGATTTTAATGCGATACCATTCTTCCCTAAAAAAATCTATTTTCTTGAAATATTTGGTTTCCTGAAGCTATTTCATCATTAGTTAAACAATTTTTCTTTGAAACCACCTCAACATATTGTGATTTAATTAAATCACTATAAATACAAGGTTCAAATAATTATTCTCTGATTCCATCCTAGAAAAACTACGTTTTAATTCAAAATATAGCTCCCACTCATGGATTATCTCCTTTATAACAATATGGATAGTCTGTTAGTCAAACCCATTGAATCATGAAATAAAAAACACATAGTGTAGATAATAAAGATTTCTATATAGACTATATGTAAAGGTTTTATATATAAGAATATATATTTCATTCCTCAAGTACATCAGTTTTGTTTTATATAAGGTAACTAAATTTTGTTCTAGCTTAGAGTAAATATTATAGATTAAAACATATTCTAAAACCTCATCCCATAAGTTAACCACATGTTAACCACTCTCCATGATCACTAAAACTAGAATAAATCAACCCTTTGTAATATATAGTTGTTGATGTTTTTAGAATCTAGATTAATTAACTCATTCTTACGTTTTTAGTAGAAAAAACTTCTTGTGAAATGAAAGAAAATAGTATGAATATTTAACAATTAATGGATTTTTTTTAAATTCTCATCTTCACCCATTATGGTGCTAACATATTAATTAATTTTTTTCTCATTAGATGGTGTAAGAAGAATGTCCCCCCTTATACTATTTTATGTAATTTTTATGTAGTGAGAGTCTGTTCAAGCACCAGTTATGCTTCATCAACTTGCAACCATTTGGGGCCTCCCAGATGTGATCCCTGTATACGATCCTAAAGGTAACAACTATCAGTAGAGGCATTGTACCATGTTATAGAGCCATTAGCCTATGTCCCACATCATGTTCGGATGTGATATAATATATCCCAGGAAGGAAAACCCATTTAATAAAAAATGCACATGGGTTAGTATAATATTTAGACCAATGAATACTCTAAGGGGGGGGGGTGATTTTGGGTGTATAATTGTACTTTGAATTAGATGGATCTTATTCCCATGTTTTTATTAACTATTAAAAAATTAATGAAGGAATCATTAAATCACCTAATACCCATATACAGAAATATAATCACAACATAATAGTTGTAATTGGTCACCCACTAAGGGATATTCCAAGGAGTACACACCAATAGTGTATCATTATTCAAAGAATACAATAAGGTATATTCCAAGAATCATAAAATCACCTAATACCCATATGGATAAATATAATTAAAACATTATAGTTTTAACTGGTCACCCACTAATGGATATTCCAAGGAGTTCAAACCAAGATCACCTCCTTTATAATAATTTTAGGGATAACACACTATCTCTCTATGATCTGTTCTCTGAACTCTACCTTGATAACTTCATTGGGTGAACTAATTTTCATTTAATCCACATGATGTAAAATTACAGATATGAGCCAATAATAATGATGACTTTTATCTTGATGGTCTGAATATTATGTTCCTATTCATTCAACAAACGTTTACAAAAATGAAACTATATATGTGAGTTTTTTCTATAAAACACACATTTTTTGTGAAACTAGTTTCTTTTTTTCTATAAAACATCCAATTTAAATGAATTTTACCACATTTATGTAACATTTATCTTTTATGAAACGTTTAATTTTTATAAAACCACTGAAATAAAATATTTTTTCTCTACTTAGTTTTAAACCATTAGTTTTTGAAACCTCTGTTTGATTAAATTTCAAGACACACATAATAAATAAGTTCAATAATTTATTTCATAAAATTAGAGAGATATGTTCAAATACAAAAAAATAATAATACTTAAAATGGTTATAAACTATATATTTTTTAAGTGAAAATAAACCTTTTGGAAAAAAACAAAGATTTTAGGAAACTCTACCACAGACTCTGTAACATCCCAGGTAAATGAAGAATAATACATATTTCGATATTTATTAAAATTTGTGAATTAAATATTAATTTTACTTTAATGGGGTTTCTATGTTTGATAGCGTACCCGATACGCAACAATGAGTTTCTTTGGAATCTTACGTTGCACACTAATAATATAATGTTATTATTTTAAATGGTAGTTAACTTCTAGACATTTTATTAGAGGGAATGAATGAAACTAACTAAAATATGATTATACATGTTTTTTAAATGTATTTACAATTTCCAATAAATGTTTAGAGTCTTAAAATGAGAATGAATCTAATTTTAAGTATAATTTACATTAAAAGGCCGATTTATCGCCTTTTAACGGAGAACACTATTTAAATATAGTTTCGGTCACTTTAATACATTATAATTGACCAAATAAAATCCTTCTTTAGAATGGGGACATAAAATTTTACTTTGGGTAATTTTTTGGTATTTTTCTGATAATGTTCATTTTTTAATGAATAGTGAAAAATATTGCTTTTTAATTCAAAAGTGCCTTTTAATCTAATTTATTTATATGGTTAGATTATCTTTTTAGTAGGTTATAAAGTGAAACTAAAATATAGTTTTACCATTTAATCCAATGTTGGTCATTGTAATTTATTTCACTTTGAAATTGGACATAAATAAGTATCAATCTTTTGATAGTTATTGTTTCTTAAAAACACGCTATTTGCATTAACAACGGGAATTAATATTTAAATTATGAAACTCCACTTATTTGTTTTGAATTTGGAAAAATAGACATCAATTTTGAATTCAAGATATCAAATAATTATTAGGCATAATTTTTGGTATTTTTCTGAAAAACATCAATTTTAAATGAATAGTGAAACCACTTAGCAGTAGTAAAAAAACTAAATTTTTCATTTAAATGAAATTTTATCACTTCTGTGAATTTAATTTCAAAAATCCTAAAAACATGGTTGCTATCCAGAAGTAAAATGTGGTTCAATAAGATAAAAATAATTTATGGTGAATAGTAACTTTTGACTTTTATATACCGCGGTTAAAGGTAAATAAATTAATTCAAGGTTAAATGAATATTATAATAATTCAAAATTACCTTAACACTTTTCCAAACCATATTGGTGGAGTCATTTACGACCATGGTCATCTTTGGGTCGATTGTGGGACCCAATTGATCCACTTGGGAGTGATAATGACAATTTAGATTAATTAACTTAACGTAAATGAAAATATGACAAAAGCAGATCTCTTTTAGTAAAGTAATTTTTAAAAGGGGTTATATAAATTATCTTTTTGTCTATAAATATTCATTGGAAAGCTAATAATATTTAATACATGATAGTATTTTGTTTTATAATTTTTAGACATCGAATAAATTAAATTATTCATGACACAATAATGATGCAGTATTTACCTCACTAATAAATGATTTAAATAAATAAGATTATAATGATTAAATTATTATCCAAAACATGTCCAATTCTGATTGGATGATTTTATTTCGACCATAAGTCATCTTATCTTTGACTATAATTATAGTTGGACCTTTAGAAACCGAATATCATTATATAATAAAATAATGTTTTCACACTTTTCTAAAGAGCCCCTCCTCTCCCTTATAAAAGGAGACCACTTCTAACCAATTCAACATACCACTCAAGCCATTTGGCTCATCCAAACTCTGCCCAATTAATCTCTCAACATCACTCTACTACTCATAGAAGCCTTACCTTAGGCAGAAGGCACTTCAAGAAGTCTTTTGGTTCAAACCCAAGGGAGTTCCCAAATTAAAGGTAACTGTTTCTCTTAAATAGTTTTCTTTAATTTTACTTCTCCAACCCCTAAAATATTTTTATTACTTTCTTTTTTAAAAACACCAGTATCCTCAATATACTATGATGTTTTTTTGAGAATGATTCTAACTACACATACACACACCTCCATCTAATGGATGAAGAACATAATGTTTCTGTGGATGGAAAACTAAGGCCCCACGAAACGATAATTGTTCAATTACATCTTACCGCCTCCCATGGTGGCCATTATGATGGAACTATATTTATATATGATATATATTATGTTTAAGATTTCATTATGCTTCTGTACTTCCCATTTATAGCATGCCTTTATGGTTTCCAAAATGGGTAAATACGATAATATCATTTGAGGAAGTGCGGACTACCGCCCCCTCAAAGTGACTTGATTCGTTAATGCCTTATGTGGGATGTATAAAGGAAGAATTTAATGATATTACATATGATATTATACTGGAATTATAATATACATATGTATCATTATGTTTTATTTTAATTAAAATACGAAATATAAATGAAAGTAGCGTTCATGCGTACGTACAACTTACTGTCCCCATGAACGGTGCATTTCATTTCTTACCTCTAAATGTTATGTACTATCATAAAAACATTTATATACTAGATATATATTATATATATGATATACAAATCATGAATATCATTCTGGATATAACGAACCTTTGAACAGATGGAAAACTTGTAAATATAAGGTGTTCATTTTTTACTCAAGTACCAAATATCGTCAAAATGAAATTTATTAACTTAAATGGTTACATAATTTTTATAACATGGTAATAAGTGATATAAAAGGAATAATAAACTTGAAAAGGGTTCTTAAGAAAGTATAAATTAACTTTAGATTATTATTAAGGAGATTAAAGAACGATCGAGTCAAGTCAGACACGAGGTAAGGGACTTCATCTCAATCTCCTTTCATTGAGGCATCTTTCATTTTATACATGACTTTATTTTATAAGGTGTATAAAACCCTTTTACTTTTCATCTTATTCAAAGGGAATATTTTTATACGAAGCATTTTACTAAACTAAAAAAGGAATTTTTTTTAACGTAATCGGTGACAACAACCTTTCCACCGCCGCGAGTATTATTTGATCTTTGGATTCCTTAACAAGCCATAATGTTTTTAAAAGGAAAAATAAATAGCATATACTCTTTTTATGTATTTTGGTATTGAAAATTATTTTGAGAATGGATTTATTATTTTAATATCTTTAAATGATATTTTTTTATTGCAATCTGGAAATGTTATCTTTCCTTTATGATTATGTTATTTATTATGATCATGTTATGGATCTTGGGCATTATTTATGTATATGGGTGGTTCCGTGATAAACCTAGGGCGGGTGAGCCCGCGATAGCTCTCCAATGCGTTGGGTAATGTGATAGAGGTAAATGTGAATGTTTCTCCTAATAGATTTATGTAATATACTGTGATGGGTATTCCAAAGTAACTCTCTATGTAGCTGTGATAGCTACAATGTAAGTATGATATGGATGCCACTAGTTACCTATATGATTAATGATTTCTATATGTCTTTCAAAAATCTTATGATTTTATGAGGTAAGTAAATGATTTCATGTTTTGTATGTATTTATGAAAAAATGTTTTCATTCTTTGTTTTATAACCCTTACTGAGCTTTTTATAGTCATCCCAAGTTTTGAAATGTTTTTACAGGACTTAAAGATGAATTGGGTCAAGGATGGGATCAAGGAAAAGTCATGCGGTCTAAAACATAAAACTAGACATGAATCTTTTTTCAAGAGTTTTTATTTCATGAAAAAATGGAAACTGTGTAGATATGTCTACCTTTTAATCCTTTGAGATGTAATAGTTATGTCCTAATTCTCTAAAACTATTGACCTGAAAATATCCTCAATGTAAATTATTCATTTAATTCAATATTAAGTAATGTGTAAGGTCATGTCCTTATAGTTGGTATCAGAGGTTGGTTTAGAAAGCTTTAGGTGTTAGGGTATTATTAAAATAATATCCATAAAGGAATTTATGTTAATATTGACATCATATATCATTTTCATATTTCCATGTTTCTTTGCCTATGATATTTTTGTGTTCAGAATGGTTTTCCGCAAAGGAAACATGGTAGCTATGTTGGGATGACATCAAGAGGAAGACAACCTTCCAAATCAGCAACCTTGGATGGCCGGAATCAGAACTAAACATTTTGTTATAGTGATGAAACAGTTGACTTAGGCTATAAATGGTAGTGGTATCCATGTACGAGATCAGCCAGATCAACCACGGAGAAATATGTCAGTAGTGGAGAATTTCATGAGTCAATATCCCCCATTGTAACACCCCGACCCCAGTTACCCAAAGTCTGTGCATTATTTTAATACATTGGAATGATTACAAGGAATCAATTCCCGAAGGACCGATCAGTTTAGCAATCTTGGAAAAATAGATCACATACATGAATGTTACATTTTCACTTTAAGACGTATAAAACAACATAAATAATTTTTATTAATGCCATTATTCCCTTGTCTTAACCCTGCATATCAATCTCATTACACTTCTTGGAATCCTGGGAAAAATAAAACATAGAATGGGGGGAGCTCAAATGTTCAGTAATGGTAAGAAATACAGAGGAAACTTTCAAAAATAAGCATAAACATTTAAGGCAATGTATAAAACTAATACAAGGCCTCGTGCCAAGACTAGTGAATAATCACATGCAATATCACTGACAACTTTCATAATGATGGAATGCATAATGCCAGAAAATCATAACCACATAGCCAAGGCCTCGTGCCAATACTACAAATAAGATTTTGTCAAGGCCTTGTGCTAAGACACAAGTTTGTCTCATGAGACCTACCGATGCATCTAGGAGCTATAGCGGGCTCCACCCGTCACATATTAAGTCCAATGCATTCCTCATATGAACATGTTTAAACATAACACAAACATTCGTATTAAAACTAGCATACGAAATGTCAATACTTTCTCCATAAACCATAAATGGTATAAAAATAATACATCCACATTCAAACATATCACAAAACCTTCAATACAATATAGAAGTTTTGTTTCATAATAAATCAACTTCAAATAATTGTAAAATCCATCATAGGATGTTGACATAGATGAAATCAAAACTCTTTTTAGAGAAATATCTCTTTCTATTTTGAAATCATTTTAGAGTCATATATTTATAAAATAAAACATTTACTTGGAAAATATTCTTATAAGCTTTTAAGGCAAGCTTTAAAGATTTTATAATGTCGGAAAATAGCTGCACCCACTGTATAAGTTAAACAAAAACATTCTTACCATAATTTTGTCGAAAAGGTTAAAAAGCACCTTGTTTGGAAAACAACAGAAATATTCCTTTATAATCCTCTTATAAAAAGTCAAAAAGGGTATAAATTATTTTAACCCATATTATTTTAAATATTAAAAATGTTTTGAAATACATTTTTAATAAACATGGATGTGGATGATAAAGAGATCCCTGTAGATTATTACGTATAAACAACGTCGGATAATGAAGAGATTGCGAAATAAACCTTTACCAATTTGGTAACTTACAAAACATACAACCCATGAAAAAGGTATCATAAAATGAATATGTAAATACACATAAATGAAAGTGTATTATAAAAAGAATACAATTATGGGCAGTACATACACCACACAAAAGGTAATAGTGGCAATATGGCATGAATCTCACAGGAATAAGGAGTGAGATGAAAACCCCTTACCTTGCACTTTCCTTTAGTCGAGGGTATGTTTAACCTCCTGTATGAAGATTTTAGTATGTTATTAAATTATAACAGAACCATATTAATATTTATGATATCATAAATGATTCAGTTATGACTTTATATTACCCATTTAATAATAATTTCCATGTTAAGTTAACATTTCGGGTAATAATCACTTTCTTTATCGTACGTGTTTTAACTTGTTACTCTCGGTTGTATCACTTAGATCATGATTTAAATACTTCCAGAATATAAAACATGATAAATATATCATATATATTTATAATATAAATATGTATAATAGACATATATATGAAATGGAAAACACCGTTTATGGAGACGGTAGTACGTACGTACGCATAAACGCTATTTCTTTTTTCATATAGTATTAAACGGAAGTAAGTGAATATGATATATGTAAGTACATAAATCCTTATATATATAAATATATATTTCTTCAGTAGAATTATTATGTCATATATTACATACTTATTAGTAATATATATTTTTATTATCGTCGATGAATGGTGAACTTGGAAATGAATCTCATCGCGTTGTGGAGACGGTAATCCGTACATACGCACGAGTGAAAATATCATTCTTTTGATATTAAAATAATATATAATTGGATGTTATATCATATATACAGAATCATTATAATGTTATATTTATTATTTACATCAATTACACATTATTATTATACCCATCCAAATAATAATTTTTTGAATAACAATTACACCACGACGTGAAGACGGTAAGCCGTACATACGCACGTATGGTGACATGTTATTCAAAGGATGGATAAAATACTGAAATATGGTTGTAAAATGTTTATAATAAAATCAAAGTATATATAATATACTGGAGTTATTATTTTAGAATGGTAATAACAATGAAAGAAGAAGTGGAAGAAGAAAGGAACTTGAAAAGGGGTTGTGAAATCATTACCTCTTATTCGGGTTCTTCCTTTTGATTTGATCAAAAGGGATTTTTAGGTTAGCTTTATGACTAAAGGAATGAATCTATGATGAAGTGAGGGTATTTTAGAGAGTATTTGGGAAGATGATGGCCGAACCAAAAGGCTTTGAAGGTGTGTGTTAATGAGAAGGGAGAGTTCCATTTTATAAGAGGGGTGAGGGGCACCTTTGGAAAAGCTAGAAATATTATTTTATAATAAATTCATATTCGGTTTCTAATGGCTAAAAAGTGGATTATTTAAAATTTAAAGTGGGGATGGGTCGAACACCACTCAACCAATATAATTTAGACAGGTTTGGGTTAATATATTAACCTTATCTTTGAGTACTAACTCTTAGTTAGTTAGTTTCACTTTTACAATGTCTCTTTTATTTTTATATTATATGGTTAATAAACTTATTATATACATCCAAGATACCCCCAAGTAGTCCATTAATGATACACCTATCATTATATAAGTCTCTTGGACTAACCTTAGATATTTAGGAATTTAATATCAATTAATAATATAAAATTTGTTTTAAAAACACTTTTATTTCAATTTTGACACTATTCAATAATTGATTTTTTTAAAAATCATAACAGAATTATTACTTCGAACAAAGTTAATTAAATAAATACTAAAATGTAATAGTATCCTATAAGATTATTTTAATTCATAAAAAGTCTCAAATTATATTTATTTGGGTATTTAGAATATCAATTATTCGAATTGTTCATTAATTAGGTAATTACTGCATCATCATTGTGTCATAAATAAATTAAATTATTTAATGTTTAAAAATTATAAATAAAATATAATTATGTAGTAAATTTGTGTATCTTTTTAATTAATATTTATAATCTAATTTATCTTCTGTATAACACTATATTAAAAATGTTATAGTAAATAAACATTGATTTAAACTCTTTTAACTCTTCATTGAATTAAATAATAATACATGTCCTAATCTAATCCAAGTGGACCTAAATGATAATATTTTATTACTAAGGTTGTTTTTGGTCGAGATAAACTTGTCCAATAGAATTAGGACATGTGTTAGGGTAATATTAATATCATTTTACCCTTAATTACCCTATTTACTTATAACCATGGTAAATAAAAGTAAAAAGTTACTATTCAACAATAATTATTTTCATCTCATTGAACCACATTTTACTACTTGATATTAACCGTGTCTCTCGGATTTTTGAAATTCCATTTACAGAAGCAGTAAAATTAAGTTTTATGAAAAATTCAGTTTTTTAACTACCACTTAGTGGTTTCACTATTCATCAAAAATTGAAGTTTTTCAGAACAATGCAAATATTTCACCCTAATATATAATTGATATTCCGAATTCAAAAATGATGTCTATTTTACAAAATTATAGACATATATGTTTCATTAATTAATTTCAAAATTTATTCCCGTTGTTACAATAAATAGCGTGTTTTTATGAAACAATATATATCAAAAGATTGACAATTGTTTATGTGCAATTTCAAAGTGAAATTAATTCTAATGAACACCATTGGTTAAAGTGGTAAAAATATATTCTAATTATACTATAAAACTACTAAATAATATAATTTATCACTAGAAATTATTTTGATTAAAAAAGTTGTTTTTATGTATTTTTCACTATTCATAAAAATTGGAAGTTCTCAGAAAAATACCAAAAATTCAACTTAGGATAATTTCGATATTCAAAATCCAAAAATGAAGTTCATTTTGAGAGATAAAATTTAAAAAAATTTAAAAATTAGGCATTATTATTCATAACGGCTACTTTGATTGGTCATGGTGTGTGTTAGAACTCGAAGTTGCGTACAACACACGCTACTATATTATTCAAAGAGAATTGTACCATGGAAGCTTGGGGTGTTATATTCTCCCATCCTTAAATAAATTGCATCCTCGAAATTTGATATTGTTCTTTGAAAATAATATTTGAAAATAGAAAATATCTTTGTGGAAAAACCCACATCAGAAATTTGGTTAATAAAATTTAGTCTTAAAAAGATGAAAAGAGAAATGAAAGGGTCACCACAAAATTATGATCTCGATTATGAGGAAATTGGTGGAAGTAATAGACATATAATTGGAGGAAGAACGTAAATATTTATAGGTAGTGATTGAGGTCATCAATCACAAAAAAGTTTAAAATTGAGGTACTTAAATACATCAATCTATAATGATTTAAAATACCATCGGTTCAACAAAACATAAGGTATTTGGATAACACATTTTTGACGTTTCAAAATATCTTAGTTGAAATCACACATCGAAAAATGAATTAATGAAGCCTCTATTTAAAATAAAGAGTGGAAAGTATGAAGATTGCCGAAAATAACACATACTAGGGTTCCATGTAGAAAAATATGGATATGGAAGAGAAATCTAACCATCAATTATCTGATGGAGAGTGGTATAGAACATGGATATGAAAAGGCCAATATTCCCAAAGCCCTAAATTAGTGATGATCTAAGGTACCATCTAGGAAAACATTTTTGTTTTAAGTTCCCTTTCTTAATGTTGAGGAATATATTTATGAGATTGGAAAAGATCATAAGGAGATATACTTACTTTATAATTAGAGTTTTATCCATTTATAAATTTCTACCACAAACTCATCATTCACCCCAAAACAAAATACAACTCAAAAATACTCTGTTTATCCTAATCGTATAAGGTTCCAAATATAATAAATTTATAATTCACATATCAGACCGTTTATGTAAAGAAACTACATTATACCATCCAAGAACTTCATGTAACACAATGGTAGGTGATAAATCCCAATTTCACTATGGTTGTGGGTTCGATTCCTACAGCTTTGTCCGACATGACGGGTCGTCACAAGGTCTGCGTGCTGTCCTTTTATAAAAATCCAAAAAAGAACCTTTCAAACATAATCCATTCCAACCATTAGACTTATCCAAAATACTATTATCCAAAATCACAGTCCAAAATTTACAAGGAAGTTAAACATAATGAGGATCATTTTTTCTAGGTAATAACATGTGAATTCCTTCCTCATATATTCTTTTACAACACTACAACATCCTGAATTACCAAAATCAACCATCTCTTATTCCAAAATCACTACCTTAATATTATGACCATATTAAGGTTTATCATTCCTTCAACCATGTAATTTCAAAAAAATTTAACTCAATGTAGATTCCCTTTTCATAGTACCATAAAATCTCAAATCCGTAATTAAATAGTACTGCAGTACAATCCTTATTTATTTCCAGAATATCATTGATACAACACTTAAATGAAAAAATTATGAAATAACAACATATGAACACTAGTCATTCCTCTTCATCTGTGGTAGTATCATAACATGATTATTATCCAATGGCATCATTTTCGGCATAGTCTGATGACTGGGACAATGGTTCGCGTAGTTTCCAAACTCCTTGCAAATGAAGCATTGTCAATTTGAAACCATTTTCTTACCCTTGCAGTCACGTACATTGTGCCCTTTTCCTCCACACTTATAACAAACTCCAATTCCTTTCAGGCAAGTTCCAAGGTGTTTCTTCCCACATTTATCACATATGGGAAAATTCTTCTTTTCCCACTTCCCTTTATCCATCTTTCTCTCTTCCATCCTTTTCTTCTCTTGCTTCCCTTCAAAGCCATAGGACTCCGAGAATTCTTTACTCATCTTATCAACACATGATACTATTTCTTCATATGATGATACTACGTGGGAAACTATTTCCATTCTAAATTCTAGCTTAGGACCATGAAAGATATGATCCTTCTTACTCTTTGGATCATACGTATTACGGGAGTTCACATTACTTCTACTGGGCGCCATTTCTATACAAGAGCATAAACTAGTTCAGTTTATGATTTGCAATGAATAATTACCAAACTTGTAAAATACCTAACAAAAATTGAACAGTTTATGGATATAATCCATAATCATAAAAATGTTTTCATTGAGTAAGTATATACTCATAAGCCCTTCATAATGGTTTGTAAAGAAAATGAGAATTATCCTAAGAATATCCCCCGAGAGTGTCGTAACCAAGAGTGCATCAAGGCCCGTTGTTGTGAACCAGTTCCCATTCGAGTCTAGCTCAAAGTGGTGATTTCGGGTTTTACCCCTAGGTACATCTGTTCCAGAGCTACCTCTACCTGCTCGTATCCAGGTAGGGAGGTATTGATAGGAAATCTCACAAAATCTCTACAATATCAATATTCTAGGAAGTTCTTCTATACTAATACTAGAATTCTATCTTAGGGCTATGTGCTCTAATCAGAGTTTATCTAAATCTAATTTCCAAGGTTATTGATAAACTTCTTCTGATGCCAACTGTAATGCCCCGACCCCAGTTACCCAGAGTTGGTGAATTATTTTAATACATTGGAATGATTACAAGGAATCAAGTCCTGAAGGACCGATCAGTTTAGCAGTCTTGGAAAAATAGATCACATACATGAATGTTACATTTGCACGTTAAGATGTAGAAAACAACAATAATAATATTTATGAACGCCATTATTTCATTGTCTTAACCCTGCATATAAATCACATTACACTTCTTGGAATCCTGGGAAAAATAAAACATAGAAAGGGGTGAGCTCAAATGCTTAGTAAGGGTAAGCAATACAGCGAAAACATTCAAAAATAAGCATAAACATTTAAGGAAATGTATAAAACTAAAACAAAAGCCTTTTAAACATGAACTTCAGCATAATATGGGAGAAATAAAATGAAATAATTCCATATACTTATTCACATGGATATTCTACTAATCGAATAATCGCATGCAATATCACTAACCACTTTCATAATGATGGAATGCATAATGCCAGACTATCATAACCACATAGCCAAGGCCTCGTGCCAATACTACAAATAAGATTTTATCAAGCCCTTGTTCCAAGACACTAGTTTGTCTCATGAGACCTACCGATGCATCGAGGAGCTATAGAGGGATCCACCCGTCACATATTAAGTCCAATGCATTCCTCATATGAATAGGTTTATACATAACATAAACATTCGTATTAAAACTAGCATATGAAATGTCAATAATTTCTCCATAAACCATGAATGGTATTAAAATAAAACATCCACAGTCAAACATATCACAAAACCTTCAATAAAAAATAAAAGTTTTGTATCATAATAAATCAGCCTCAAATAAGCGTAAAATCCATCAAAGGATGTTGACATAGATGAAATCAAAACTCTTTTTAGAGAATTATCTGTTTCTATTTTGAAATCGTTTAGGAGTCATATATTTATAAAATATAAAATTTTCTTTGAAAATATTCTTATAAGCTTGTATGGGAATCTTAGACGATTTTATAACGGCGAAAAATAGCAGCACCCGCTGTATAAGTCAAAAAAACATTCTCACATTAATTCTGTCGAAAAGGTTAGAAAGCACCTTGTTTGGAAAATGACTGAAATATTCCATTATAAACCTCTTATAAAAAGTCAAAAAAGGGTATAAATGAATTTAAACCATTTTCATGTAAATAGTAATTTTTTTTTGAAAAACATTTTTAAGAAACATGGATGTGGATGATAAAGAGATCCTAGTAGATTATTACGTATAAACAACCTCGAATAATGAAGAGATTGCAAAATAAACCCTTACCAAATTGGCATCTTACGAAACATACAACCCATGAAAGAGGTATAATAAAATGAATATGTAAATACACATAGATTAAAGTTTTTTACACAAAAAATACAATTATGGGAAGTACATGCACCACACAAAAGTTAATAGTGGAAACATGGCATGAATCTCACAGGAATAAGGAGTGAGATGAAAACCCCTTACCTTGCACTTTCCTTCAGTCGAGGGTACGTTTAACCTATTGTACGAAGATAGTATTATGTTATTAAATTATACCTAAACCATATTAATATTTATGATATCATACATGATTCATTTATGACTTTATATTACCCATTTAATAATAATTTCCATGTTAAGTCAACATTTCGGGTAATAATCACTTTCTTTATCGTACGAGTTTTAACTTGTTACTCTTGCTTGTATCACTTAGATCATGATTTAAATACTTCCAGAATATAAAACATGATAAATATATCACATATATTCATAATATAAATATGTATAATAGACATATATATGAAATGGAAAACACCGTTTATGGAGACGGTAGTCCGTACGTACGCATAAACGGTGTTTCTGTTTTCTTATAGTATTGAACGGATGTAAGTGAATAAGATAAATGTAAGTAAATAAATCCTTATATATATATAAATATATATTTCTCTAGTATCATTATTATTTAATATATTACAAACTTATTATTAATATATTTTTTTATAATCATCGATGAATGGTGAACTTGGAAATGAATCTCATCACGTCGTGGAGACGGTAATCCGTACGTACGCACGAGCGAAAATATAATTCTTTTGATATTAAAATAAAATATAATTGGATGGTATATCATATATACAGAATCATTATCATGTTATATTTATTATTTACATGAATTACACATCATTATTATACCCATCCAAATAATAATTTATTGAATAACAATTACACCACGACGTGGAGACGGTAAGCCGTACGTACGCACGTATGGTGACATGTTATTCAAAGGATAGATAGAATACTGAAATATGGTTGTAAAATGTTTATAATAACTTCATAGTATATATAATATACTATAGTTATTATTTTAGAATGGTAATAACAAAGAAAGAAGAAGTGGAAGAAGAAAGGAACTTGAAAAGGGGTGGTGAAATCATTACCTCTTCTTCGGGTTCTTCTTTTTGATTTGATCAAAAGGGCTCTTTAGGTTGGATTTATGACTAAAGGAAGGCCTCTAGGATGAAGTGAGGGATGTATAGAGAGTATTTGGGTAGAGGTTGGCCGAACCAAAAGGCTTTGAAGGTGTGAGTTAATGAGAAGGGAGAGTGCCCTTTTATAAGATCGGTGAGGGGAACCTTTGGAAAAGATAGAAATATTATATTATAATATATTCATATTCGGTTTTTAATGGCTCCAAAGTGGATTATTTAAAGGTTAAGGTGGGGACGGGTCGAAAACCACTAAACCAATAGAATTTAGACAGGTTTGGGTTACTATATTAACCTTATCTTTAAGTATTAAATCTTAGTTAATTAGTTTCACTTTTACAATGTCTCATTGTATTTTTATATTATATGTTTAATAAACTTACTATATACATCCAAAAGACCCCCAAGTGGTCAATTAATGATACACCTATCATGATATAAGTATCTTGGATGAACATTAGATTTTTAGGAATTTAATATCAATTAATAATATAATTTTGTTTATAAAAACTCTTTTATGTCAATTTTGACACTATTCAATAATTGATTTTTGTAAAAATCATAACAGAATTATTACTTCGAAAAAAGTTAATTAAATCAATCCAAAAATGTCATATTGACCTAGAAAATTAGTTTAATTCATAAAAAGTCCCAAATTATATTTATTTGGGTATTTATAATATCAATTATTCTAATTTTTCATTAATTAGGTAATTACTGCATCATCATTGTGTCTTAAATAAAATAAAATATTTAATGTTTAAAAATTATAAATAAAATATCATTATGTAGGAACATTATTTAGATTTCAAATGAATATTTAAAATCGAATTTATCCTATGTATAACACTATATTAAAAATGTTTTAGTAAATAAACTTTGATTTTAACTCTTTTAACTATTCTTTGAATTAAATAATAATAATTTTCCTAATCTAATCAAAGTGGACCTAAATGATAATATTTTATTACAAAGGTTGTTTTTGGTCGAGATACACTTGTCCAATAGAATTAGGACATGTGTAAGGGTAATATTAATATCATTTTTACCCTTAATTACCCTATTTACTTTTAACCGTGTTAAATAAAAGTAAAAAGTAACTATTCACCAAAAATTATTTTCATCTCATTAAACTACATTTTACTACTTGATATTAACCGGGTCTCTCAGATTTTTGAAATTCCATTCATAGAAGTGGAAAAATTAGGTTTTATGAAAAATTCAGTTTTTTAACTACCACTTAGTGGTTTCACTATTCATCAAAAATTGAAGTTTTTTAGAACAATGTCAAAATTTCACCCTAAGCTATAATTGATATTCTGAATTAAAAAATAATGTATATTTTACAAAATTACAAACATATAAGTTGCATTAATTAAAGTTATCGATTGGGATGAAATCAAAGGTATGTTTCTTGAGAAATATTTTCCGAAGGTGGTTCATCTTAGGATGGAAAAACAATTCTAGGAATTGAGGCAGGAGGATGACTCAGTGGCTGCTTATGAAGATAAATTCACTCGAATGGCAAGGTATGCTCCAAATTTCATATGAGATCTTGATAGTAAAATCAACTATTTTTACTCAAGATTAAAGAAAAAGTATCGAAGGGATTTATATTCTCATGAGATCAAATGTTATGAAAAACTTGTTCATTTTGCGGAGAAGGTGGAGATGGAGTTTTCTGATGACCATGTATTCTTTGACAAATAGCAGAATAAGAGGTCAAGGTGGTAGGAAAAAGTGTATAATTCTTCAAAAAAGTCTGATGGTAAGAAACTTATGTTTACAGTTTGTGCAAATTGTGGTAAAAGTCATGCTGGGGAATGTATTTTGAATTCTGGCAAGTGCTACCGATGTGGTAAAATGGGACATAAGGCTCATAATTGCACTGAAAAAGATCAAGATAATGGTAAGACAAAATCTGATTTACAATCATTAAAATGTTTTAAGGGCAATGAAATGGGTCATTATGAAAATGAGTGTCTAACAATGAACTCAACCAAAGGAAAGTTGCCAGAATACAAGCAGAAAGTGGTGGTGAAATTCTTTGCAACTAATTCAGCATATGTTGGGCCATCAAATGAAGTTATTTCAGGTATACTGTCAGTTTGTTCAGATTATTCCAATGTGTTATTTAATTCAGGATCTACACACTCTTTCACTTCTGAAAAGTTTCTAGTAAATTGGGAATTCCATCTCATGATATGAATACTAATCTTACTGTAAAAACACCAGGAGAAAATGTTGAGACAAAAAGAAAACATAAAAACATTCATGTCCTTGTGTGCGGAAAGAATATACCTGCAAACCATATTGTTTTTCCTCTAGTAGATTTTGATGTTATATTGGGCATGGATTGGATTTATGTTTATCATGATAAGATTGACAGTAGAGATAAAGAGGTTCCTTTTCACAATGATTTTCAGTTTGAATAAAAAATGAACCCTTGCTGTTGATAACATATCAGGAAGTTGAGAAACTAGTAAAAGATAGAAATGAATGTTACCTTGCACATATTGTTGAAAACAAAGGAACTGTTCAGATTAATGATGTGCCAGTGGTAAATGATTACCTTGATGTTTTTCCTGATGAGTTGCGTGGTATTATACTTGATCGAGAAGTTGAATTTACTATTGAATTAGTTCCTTATGCTCAGCCAATTTCAAAACCCCCTTATCGAATGACTCAAATTGAACTTTTAGAGTTAAAGTAGCAATTGCAGGAGTAATTAGATAAAGGTTTCATTCGACCTAGCACATCACCATGGGGTGATTTTGTCTTGTTTGTTAAAAAGAAAGAATATTCAATGAGACTTTTCTTTGATTATAGAGCATTGAATAACATCACTGTTAAGAATAAGTATCCTTTGCCTCATATCAATGATTTGTTTGATTAGCTCCAGGGAGCTCAGTATTTTTTGAAGATGGACTTGAGGTCGGGGTAACATCAGTTGAAAGTAAAGGTAGTAGATGTTCCAAAGACTATATTTTGTACTAGATATGGAAATTATGAATTTGTAGTTATGCTTTTTGGGTTAACCAATGCACCTGCTGTATTCATTGATCTTATGAATAGAATTTTCCATGAGTTCTTGGATAAGTTTGTGGTTGTGTTCATTGATGATATTTTGGTAAATTCTAAAAGTAAGGAGGAACTTGAAAGTCATTTCTGTGTTGTCTTGCAAACCATAAAAGAAAAGAAACTATTTGGGAAATTCATCAAGTGTGAGTTTTGGGTACGACAAATTTCTTTCCTTGGCCACATTTATTCAAAAAATGGCATAAATATTGATCCTACTAAAATGAAAGGTGTTGAAGAATGCTCAAGACCAACAAATATAACCGAGATTCATAGTTTTCTTAGATTGGCAGGTTATTACTGGAGGTTTGTTGAAAATTTTGCACTGTTATCTAGTCCAATAACTAGGTTAACTCGAAAAGGATTTAAGTTCATTTGGAGAATAGAATGTGATGATTGTTTTCAGGAATTGAAAAGAAGATTGGCGAATGCTCTTGTTTTGGAACTACCTTCTAGAAATGGTGAGTTTTTTATCTATAGTGATGCATTGTTGAATGGACTTGGATGTGTTCTTATGCAGAATGATTAGGTAATTATCTTATGATTCATGTCAGTTTAATCCTCATGAGTTAAATTACCCTACACATGATTTTCAATTAGCTACTGTTGTTTTTTCTTTAAAAATTTTGAGGCATCATTTCTATGTAGTGAAGTGTGAAATATATACTGATCACAAAATTTTGAAGTATATATTCACACAGAAATAATTGAACATGAGACAGAGGAGATGGTTGGAATTAATCAAGGATTATGATTGCACGATCCATTACCATCTGGAAAAAAAAATAAAGTGGTTGATGCTTTGAGTCTAAAAAGTAATGCTTCATTAGCCATGCTACATTTGGAAAGAGATCCTTTGGTTTTTGATTTAATGAACATTGTTATAGAAGTTGTTGGTGCAGGAAATTCTTATGTTTTGTTTCAGGTGTCAGTGAAATCATCTCTATCAGACAGAATTAAGCAAGCGTAGAAGGAAGACATTGAGTTGCAGAAAAATGTTGTATTGGTTCAGAAGGGTATGTTGCCAGATTTTAAAGTTTATAATGATTGTGTTTTGAGATTTTTAAAGAGATTATGTGTGCCTTGTGATTCATAGTTGAAGAATGAGTTGTTATGTGAAGCTCATAGTTCTCCGTTTTCAGTTCATCCTGGCAGTACTAAGATGTATAGAGATCTTCGGGAGTATTACTGGTGGGATGGAACAAAAAGAGATATTGGTGGTTTTACTTTGACGTGTTTGAATTTTCAGCAGGTTAAAGCATAGTGACAGTTACCGAAAGGAATGCTTCAGCCTTTACCGGTTCCATAGTGGAAATGGAAAAATATATCCATGGACTTCGTTGTGGGATTACCGAGGACATCTCAAGGTAATAATGCAATATGGGTTATTGTTCATCGATTGACTAAATCTACTCATTTCCATCCTATTCGAGATACATTCTCTCTAGATAAACTTTCTCGATTGTATCATAAAGAGATAGTCAGGTTTCATGTAGTTGTCATCTCCATTGTATCTGATCGTGATACCAGGGATACTTCAAACTTTTGGAAGGGCCTTCAGAAGTCGTTGGGTACTGAATTAAATTTTAGTACAACTTTTCATCCTCAGTCAGATGGGCAGTCAGAACGAACAATTCAGGCCTTGGAGGATATTCTACGTGCTTGCTCTAGGGATTATCAGGGAAGTTGGGACCAAAATCTTTCTTTGGTTGAGTTTTCATATAATAACAGTTTTCATTTCAATATATATATGGCTCCTTTCGAGGCATTATATTTGAAGTGGTGTTGAACTCCAGCTTTTTGGGATGATGTGGGTGAAAGGAAGCTGATGGGACCAGAATTGGTTGGAGAGATGGCAGAAAAAGTTCAGTATATTCAGAAACACATGAAAACAGCTTAGAGCAGACGGAAAAGTTATGCAGATAACTAGAGGAAGGATCTTTACTTTGAGGTAGGTGATCATGTATTTCTCAAAGATTCTCCATGGAAAAGTGTGATGTGTTTTGGTATGAAGGGAAAGTTGAGTCTGAGGTTCATTGGACCTTATGAAATTCTGGAGAAATTTAGATCAGTTGCATATAGAGTGTCTTTACCTCCAAGTTTAGCCTAGGAACACAATGTTTTTCATGTTTCTATGTTGAGAATGTATATTCCAGAACCATCTCATGTTTTGACCCCAGAGGTAGTTCATGTGGAAGAGAATATCTCTTATAAAGAACAACCAGTTCAGATTCCTGGTTGTAGAGAGAAAGTGTTGTGGAATAAGGTGATTAACAATGTAATGGTTTCATAGAAAAACCATATGGTTGAAGAGGCATCATGGGAATCTGAAAATTCTATGAGGGATAAATACCCCCACTTATTTTGATCGGTGAATAAAAAGTGTGAGGACGCCATTTCTAAAAGGGGGGAAGGATGTAACATCCCAGGTAAATGAAGAATAATACATATTACATATTTATTAATATTTGTGAATTAAATATTAATTTTACTTTAAAGGTGTTTCTATGTTCAATAGCGTACCCGATACGCAACAACGAGTTTTTTTGGAATCTTACGTTACACAATAGTAATATAATATTATTATTTTAAATGGTAGTTAACTCCTAGCCATTGTATTGGCTGGAATGAATGAAACTAACTACAATATGATTATACATGTTTGTTAAACGTATTTACATTATCCAATAAAAATTTAGAGGCTTAAAATGAGAATGAATATAGTTTTAAGCATAATTTTGCATTAAAAGGATGATTTATCGCCTTTTAATGGAGAACCCTATTTAAATATAGTTTTGGTCACTTTAATACATTCTAATTGACAAAATAAAATCCTTCTTTATAATTGGGACAACAAATTTTACTTTGGGAATTTTTTTGGTATTTTTCTGATAATGTTCATTTTTAATGAATAGTGAAAAATATTGCATTTTAATTCTAAAGTGCCTCTTAATCTAATTTATTTATATGGTTATATTATCTTTTTAGTTTTGTTTAAAGTTTAATTAAAATATATTTTTACCATTTAATCCGATGTTGGTCATTGGAATTATTTTCACTCTGAAATTGGAAATAAACAAGTATCAATATTTTGATAGTTATTGTTTCATAAAAACACTCTATTTGTTTTAACAACGGGTGATGGAGGATCGTGAGAAAATCCAACACCCCAGTATTTGGTATGCCCTAAACCACCCTCAAATCCTGAATTTATACTATTATTACTCGAATCTAGTCATGAATCGGCAAGGTCTGTCGTCTCCAAAGAAGATCAAAGGGTCTGTGGATGGCGATTTAAAAAGTTTTTTGTCCTTTCAGTGGATTCTTGGGTGGTTCTTTTGGAGCTGTTCATAACCTCACTTCTCAAAGGATCATCAGGAAAGGTTCATTAGCCCATGTTTCTACATCAAATGATGTTATTTCCAAAACATTGGAGTTATTCAAACACTCATCTATTGCTCGAATTTTCTTGTCAAAACGTACGAAACCCTGGAAAATTGTTGATATGGTTCCTCGCCTAGGTTGAATTTGGGGTTTTTCAGATTTCAAATGAATTTATTTAGGATATTGTTTTTTCCATATGTTATTTCCGTTTGTGGAAACGAATGGGAAATCTTAGAGTGTGGGGTCTGTCAACCTCAATCTCGGAATTTTGCGGCTCCATGAATGGAGTTTGAAATTTAACCTTAATGACTTTAGGGATACTTGTGCCCACATATGGATCAAAATTCATGGCCTTAATTGGGACTTATGGCACCCAAATATATTGTTTGACATAGCTTTGGCGATAGGTACACCGATTAGACTTGATAGTGCTACTGTATTAATATCTTTTGTTACTATGCGAGAGTCTTAGATGAAATGGATTTATGTTGTACCCTAATCAATAGAGTGGTTCTCTCTACGCCACATGATGAGATCATCCTTTGCATTGAGTTTGAGAAAATCCTTATGTTTTGTGATTCTTGTAAAACAATTGGGTATGACATTTCTACTTGCAGGAGACAATTAATTTGTTCAAATTGCAATCTCAAAGGCCACGAGTCTTAGTTCTGTAGAAAGAAGGTCATGATTGATAGTAATCCACCCATTGTTCCCCCTGATGAGAATAATGTTAATGATCCCAAAGGACTTGATACACTAGATATTGTGAATGAAACAATTGAACCTGCTACGGATTTCCAATTATTTCACCCTAATGGCCCATTGACAGACAACATAGATGTTCACGCTAAGACACAATCACGGAAATAACTAGTTGACGAACACCTGATTGAGTTTGGAGTTTCTTTTAAAGATGCTATATCTAGATGAATTGATGAAGATATAGTTGAGGATAATTCAGTAGATAGTCAAGATACAATTGAGTTAGAAGCCCAAACTGCTGTTGAACAATGTTTTTGGCAAGAGCAACTCATTATTTCTTCTAAAAATCGCAATGGAAAGGATAAGATAGACGTTGCTACTTTTGCTAAGTTTGGAATAAGGACTCACTTACATAAACATTACAGATCTACTCCTGCTAATAAGGTTGATGGATTTTTAGGTACCTCTAAGAAGGCTGATCATTGTAAATAAAATTCTAGGAGTGGACTCAATCACCCTAAGAAAGCACCCTGCATGGAAACCCCAACTTCAACTCATAGTTGTGAAAACACTGTGGATATGCAGCCTCTCCCGGCACTGCATCCAACTTCTGGATGTAGTTTGGATGCACCTTCTATGCAGCACAAGAAGGCTGCTCATGATAGATTTCAACCAATAACTACTCCAAATGCTGGTTGCATTTTTGAAACACCTGCCAAAGTGCATGGACAGATTGCTCAGGCTAGATTTTCCCCTGCTGCGGTAACTTTTCCAGGTGCTGGTTCAAATTTTGAAAAAAATGCTAAGGGGTGTGGACCTTCTGCTCAAGGTGGTACCCCTCCTTCTTTAGTTATGGCAGCCATATCCCTGCTAAATGTGACCGCTGAGAAGGTGATCATTCCCTCCAATCAAATGATAACAGTATAAGATTCCAAGGTTGCTTATCATGGTGGCTTTTTAAATGCCACAGGGGCAGGGTCATCTCCAGATTTAATATGTTCTTCAGAATTGAGTCAGAGTAAGAAATGTACTAGAATGGTGAGTACTCATAACTCATTTTAATTACTTGCGTCTTTTAGTAGTGATGATGATGGAAAATCAAATGATGGTGGGGTTGAATATAAAACCGAGCAAGCTTTTGAGACTGCTGAGATCCCAGATGATGGCAGTGGACCTTGGATGGAAGACAAATCTTCGAGAAGAGGATGAAATCCTTGTGGTAGGGGTGGTCAACTCTCACATCATAGTATGATCACTCATTCTCAAATGCGTTGATGTCCTTTTTGTGGATTTATTTTGTATGATTCCTCTTTTCATCTGCTTTTTAACTTTTATATTCAATAAAGGGGCCTTGGCGCCTCAACCTTTTATAAAAAAATGGGAATTAATTTTTAAATTAATTAATTCCACTTCTATGTTTTAAATTTGGAAAAAATAGACATCAATTTTTAATTCAGAATATCAAATAATTCTTAGGCTGAAAGTTTGGTATTTTTCCAAAAAACATAAATTTTAGATGAATAGTTAAACCACTTTGTAGTAGTTAAAAATTGACTTTTTCATTTAAATGAAATTTTACCACTTCTGTGAATTTAATTTCAAAAATCTGACATACATGGTTGTTATCAAGAAGTAAAATGTGGTTCAATAAGATGAAAATAATTTTTGGTGAACAGTATCTTTTGACTTTTATTTACCACGGTTAAAGGTAAATAAGGTAATTCAATGTTAAATGAATATTATACTAATTAAAAATTACCTTAACACTTGTCCTAACATTATTAGTAGAGTCATTTACGACCATGGGAATCTTTGGGTCGATTTTGGGACCCTATTTAGCCACTTGGGAGTGATAATGAAAATTTAGATTAATTAACTTAAGGTAAAGGAAAATATGACAAAAGCTATTATCTTTTAGTAAATAAATTATTATAAGGGGTTATATAAATTATCTTTTTTCCTATAAATATTAATTGGAAAGATAATAAGATTTCCTACGTGATACTATTTTTTTTATTATATTTAGACATATAATAAATAAAATTATTCATGACACAATAATGATGCAGTATTTACCTCATTAATAAATGATTTAAATAAATAATCTTATAATGATTAAAATATTATCCAAAACATGTCCAATTATGATTGGATGATTTTATTTCGACCATAAGTCATCTTATATTCATTTATAATTATTTTTTGACCTTTAGAAAACTAATATCATTATATAATAAAATAATGTTTTCACACATTCCTGAAGAGCCCCTCCTCTCCCTTATAAAAGGTGACCACTTATAACCAATTACAAACACCTCTAAATCCATTTTTCCGGTCTAAACTATGCCCAATTAAGCTCCAAACATCCCTATCCTTATCTTATAAGCCTTAACTTAAGAATAAGTCCCTTAAAAAAGTCCTTTGGTTCAAACCAAAGGGAGTTACCCAAATTAAAGTTAATAGTTTCTCTTAAATTATTTTCTTTTATTTTACTTCTCCAACCCCTAAACTATTTTTATTACTTTATTTTGTAAAAACAATAGTATCCTCAATATACTATAATGTTTTTATGAGAAATATTCGAATTACACTTACACACACCTCCATCTAATGGATGAAGAACATAATGTTTCTGTGGATGGCTAACTAAGGCCTCACGAAATGATGATTGTTCAATTACATCTTACCACCTCTAATGGTAGCCATTATGATGGAACAGTATTTATATATGATATATATTATGTTTATGATTTCTTTATGCTTCTGTACTTCCCATTTATAGCACGCATTTTTGGTTTCCATAGTGGGTAAATACGATAATCTCATTTGAGGAAGTGCGGACTACCGCCCCCTCAAAGTGATTTGATTCATTAATGCCTTATGTGGGATGTATAAAGGATGGAGTTAACGATATTATATATGATATTATACTGGAATTATAATATACCTATGTATCATTTTGTTTTATTTCCATTAAAATAAGAAATAGAAATGAAAGTAGCGTTCATGCGTACATACGACCTACCGTCTCCATGAACGGTGCATTTCATTTCTTAACTCTAAATGTTATGTACTATTATTAAAACATGTATATACTAGATATATATGATATATATGATATCCAAATCATGAATATTATTCTGGATATAATGAACCTTTGACCACATGGACAACTTGTAAATATAAGGTGTTCAATTTTTACTCAAGTACCAAATATCGAAAAAATGAACGTTATTAACTTAAATGATTACATAATGTTTATAACATGGTAATAAGTTATATAAAAGAAATAATAAACATTAAAAAGGTTCTTATGGATGTAGAAATGAACTTTAGTTTATTAATCAGGAGATTAAAGAACGATCAATTCGAGTTGGACACAAGGTAAGGGACTTCGTCTCAATCTTCGTTCATGGAGGCATTTTTAGTTTTATACACGACTTTATTTTATATGTTGTATAAACCCCTATGAAATTTCATCTTATTTAAAGGGAATATTTTTATACGAAGCGTTTTACTAAATGAAAAAAAGAATGTTTTTTTAACGTAAGCGGTGACAACGACCTTTCCACCGCCACAAGTATTATTTGATCTTTGGATTTTTTAACAAGCCGTAATGTTTTTAAAAGGAAAAATAAATACCACATACTATTTTTACGTATTTTTGTATTGAAAATTATTTTTAGAATGGAATTATTATTTCAATATCTTGGAATGATATTTTGTTATTTCAATGTGGAAATGTTATCTTTCCTTTATGCTTATGTTATGTGTTATGATCATGTTATGAATCTTGGGAATTATTTATGTATACGGGTTGTTCCATGATAAAACTAGGGCGGGTGAGCCCGAGATACCTCCCCAATTCATTGGGTAACATGATGGAGGTAAATGATAATGTTTCTCCTAAGAGATTTCGGGAATATACTGTGATTGGTATTCCAAAGTATCTCTCTATGTAGCTGTGATAGCTACAATGTAAGTATGATATGGATGCCACAAGTTACCTTTATGATTAATAATTTCTATGTGTCTTTCATAAATCTTATGATTTCATGAGGTAAGTAAATGATTCCATGTTGTGTATGTATTTATGAAAAAATGTTTTCATTCCTTGTTTTATAACCTTACTAAGTTTTTATGCTCATCCCATGTTTTGAAATATTTTCACAGGACTTAAAGATGAATAGGGTCAAGGATGGGATCAAGGAAAAGTCATCCTGTCTAAAACATGGAACTAGACATGAATCTTTTTTTCAAGAGTTTTTATTTCCTGAAAAAAATGGAAACTGTGTAGATATGTCTACACTGTAATTTTTGAGATGTAATAGTTATGTCCTAATTCTCTAAAACTCTGAACCTGAAAAGATCCTCAATGTGAATTATTCATTTAATTTAGTGTTAAGTAATGTTTATGGTCGGGTCCTTATACAATCAAAAAAATCTCCTCCAATTCACCAATGTATACCCATTTGAAAAACATGATCATTCATAATATTATAGAATAAGAACATTCAAGATCTCATTAAACATGATATTTCATATGAATTTTGACCTCTCCTTATTTCATGAGTTTTACACACATTTAGAAACCATACCTTTGATACATATACACTTACTTGTTTATTAGAACTTCAATTTTAATATACTCTTCCATTTCTATTAATTTAAAAGATACCAAAATTAGTAAAAAACAATGAACTATGTAACCATTATCACAAAATCCACCAACATAGATAAGATCACTTGTATTGAAAACATATTGATAAACCCAGTGTAGATTGAAGACAAACAATTTATATCAATTTATAGTTGTGAATAAACAACAATATCCCAAATTAGGATTATTGGTAATCCAAATAGAAATACAATAAAGTAAAAAACTTTATTCAAATCATGATAGAACTAAAATAAATATTCTCTCATTATATGTCTATGTGATGAAAGACTGGTGTAGAAAACCATAATTCAAGAGGTAATTTCATGGTTTTAGAGATCTATTATTGTATAATACTATATTATATTAAATTTCACCATTATACCCCTTTTGTAATAAACCTGAAGAAATTGTATTCTTCCCCTTAGCACCCAAAACATCCATGGATAATATCTCCCCCTGAAGAATTAAAAACTCCCAAAATAAGATAGAAACATTTTAACACATGAGGGTATGGGTAGAACCTAACCTCCTCATGCAATGGGAAGTTTATGGAAACTCTAATTCAACTAAATTTTCATCAAAAATGGTCCCTCTAATAACATAGTCATGTTGTCTTCCACATGGAAATTAATTCTGAAAGGGTTTATTTTAATCATGTATTGTATAAAATGTTCATTGATGACATGATTTATGATCTTAATATGTTTTGTATGATAGTTTTGATCCATATTTTCCTTGATCTTGTTAGTTCTCTTGTTATTATAGAATATCACCATCAGTTCATTCACCATATCACCAATATCTACATGTTTATTATTGATCACCAATAACTAAGAGCATGATTTTTTAATCAAGGTATATTCTACTATAACCATACCAAGAGAAGTGATTTCTAGTTTATTAATCAACTAGAATGAACATTTATTTCCAATGATAATGAAACAACCACTCATAGGATTTATATCAACCTCATCAACAACCCAATTAGCATCGAATAATGCTCAAAATTCATAATCTGTTCGCACATCAAATTATAATATAAAATTTAGAGTACCTTAAATTTTATCCATTATTCATTTTGAAACTATGAAATTATCTACCTTATTATTAAATTGGAATTGATCCACTAAACATGTTTCAAATTTAATATTTGGGATTAGTATAGAAAAATATTTCAAGAAACTAATTATCCTTCTTTAACGTGTGGGATACATAGATTTCCCATCATAGTGATTTCAATGTTTTTTCCCAAAAGTAATCAACGTCAATATTGGTTTATAATAGTTCATGGAAAAATAATTAAACATATATCTTCCATTCTATTTAGAATAATTGAAGGTGTGCTCCATATTTTAGGTCACCTTCAAAACCAAAAATTATTTGTGTTCACTAGACTATTAAATTTCAAATTCTTATTTCATATGATTATCATATTCTTCCACTAATCTGTTCTCGTTTCCACAAATATGATATCCCCCACATATGTAATCAAAATAAATTTATCTCCATTTGATATATCCACATAAATATTACGTTTTACCCCTCCACTTTTAAATTACAGGTTATTCAAATAATCACCTAGTCATGCTCACTTTGCTCTTGGTGCCAGATTTAGACCATATTGAACCTTATTTATTTTACAAACATTTTTTTCATCATTTAAAGTCATGAATCCCACTAATTTTTTGATGTAAATTATTCTTCAATAATTCAGTTTTAGAATTCAATTTTTACCTCCATATGATAAACTCTATAACCTCATTGAATTTTCATGGCCATGAAGTGCCTAATAGACTGTAGAAGAGTCAAAGAAGATATTTTATTCAACATCAACTCCCTAAATACTTGTATATACATTACACACCATGAATTCCTTATTTATGATCAAATTTTCTCACACATTGAATTACTCATAAATATCCACTTTACTCTAATAACATTGTTCTTTTATGGCCTCTTAAAATGACCCATGGTCTATTATTTATTAATCCTACACAATTCTTCATTCGTAGCCATAAAATTTAATTCATCCATCACTACTTATTCAAATGAGATTTGTTCCACCAATGAAATGAGAGCATAATGCACAACATTTATCATTTCCCTTAATGGTGTAGGTGATGTCAAATCCCCAGTAATGTTGGTTGTATCACCTTTTTATATTCTGGTTCTCTTATGAGGTTCCTGTTGATTTGTTTTCAGAAAAGGTCTACTTTAATAATTCCACATCCAAATAATCAATATCTATAAAAATTTTAATGATAGGAATTCCTTACATGGTTTTTTCATTTGAACCCATTCCTTTTTCACCTTCTTCTTTAGATTCAATCATATCAACATAAGTGAACCTTGAGTCCTTTATAATTTTATCCTCAATGATATTGACCTAATTTCTCTCAAAAAAATTTATATGATTATTATTCTATACATTAAATGATATACTATTTACTGACCATCAAGGGAATATTACATTATATCTAGAATACCAAAAATTTCCCTGATTTCCATATTTGTTAAATATTAGGCATTTATTTCCAAAAACTCATAAATAATTTTGTAAGGACTTATTTCCATTACATTTTTTCATAGTTCCATTTCCTTTTGTAGACAAAGCCTTGTATGATCTTGAGTGTACACTAAGATTTAAAGAAATTATTTCTAGTAGTGAAAAAAAATACTAATCTCAATTATTATAGTTTTTGACATATTATTCACTTGTAGATTTATTTATTGAACAAACCATTTTAGTGTTTTATTATAATTTATGACACCTCATTATTGATTACATATTTTTCAATTTAACTTTCAAAATCAATGGATGGATATTCTATTCCATTGTTAGGTTGTAATATCTTTATTAGATGGAATATTTCATTCTCAACTCTTTAGAGGTATCTCTTCATGTAGTCAATTACTTCTTGTAAACTCTTCATAAATATCACACATTGTATTCTGTTATAATCATCAATAAAAATAATTATGTTCCATTATCTATATGTTCCATCCAGTTTCATTAGACCACACACATATATGTGGAACATATCAAGATGATTTAATTCCATTAATGTCCACAACTCATAGGGGACACATACATTATTTCCTTCACATGTAATAGTCACATGTATTTTCTTGATCACACTTTAGATTTGGGATGTACAATACAACTTTATGCATTGACAAGTACCCCTTTATTTTTCGATTAACGTGTCAAAACCTACATCCCCACAATTTATTTTCCTCTTTAATTATTATAAATCGGGTGTTTTCATTCCTTTACAGTTGGTACATATTACTAATCACCCTCATGCCTTTAATGAGAGAATTTTCCCCCATTCATTTAGTTGTGCATCCTTTATGATTAAATTTCATCACTAGTCCTGAGTAATAGAGTTGGCTCACCCTCATGATATAGTTACACAAAATATCCATGTAGAGAAATTATATTTTATTCCGCACATCACCTACCAATTGGGTATTTCCCCTACAGGTCATCTTATATCCATCATTTCCAAATTTCACCCTTCATTTGAATAATTCCTTAATAATTTCCAATACATTCACATTTTCTATCATGTGAGATGAACATAAACTATCTATAATCAAGGTGCTATTATTATTTGATGTTTGGATTTTGATCTCAATTAGCATATCTTTATCAATCCTCTTTTTTTATTTCCATGAGAAATGTATTTCAGTATAAAAAATGGTGGTTTCTCTAATATATTCTCAACATGCAAAGTAAAATCTTACTCTTCTTCTTCTTCTTCTAAAGGATGGTACCTATTTTCAAGTTGATTTTTCGTAGTTGATTGGCATCCACTTACCTAGGAGTTTTGTAGTTACTATTTCCACTTCCAATTTTCCTATAATGAATATATTTATTACCAAATTAAGAAAAATGAAAAAACATCCATAATTTTTTTTTCTTATATACAATGATGGATATTGAATAAAGTTTATTGGCTTCCTGGTTTATCTTAATTCAGATAGATCTATTCCTATTCATAGCAAGACATGCTATTGGACATAAATTAACAAAAATGACATTACATAAGAGGAATTATATTCTCACTTTCATTCCTCCACATTTCCCCGACCTTCATATATATCTTCAGTTGGTGAATACTTTCTGATGATTGAGGATTATTTTTAAATATATTATTTTTTTTTGTTCAAATCTATCTCCATCAGAACGTCATGAACATTTTTATAGAAAAATACATGGTCAAATTCCTTTTTCTCTTTTCTTTGGCCCAAAATTTTTACATATTTAATTTTTCAGTATTATATAAAATTTTATTTTTTCACATAGATTTAGATCTTCTATCATTCAATGATTTCTATACTTTTTTAGATCCACATTTTACTCTTTCTAAAAGATTAACATTTGAGAAAATTTTAAATTAAAGCTTCTTCTTGCATCCCATTTTTTTTTTCACATATTAGTTTACTTATTATGATAAAAATTTCTTCTTTAAGGAACATAAATAATATATATTATTAATCTAACCTCAATCAATATTAAATAATAAAATTTTATTTATCTTTAATATTTAGTTAAAATGACAAAAATTTTGCAGAAAATTCATGAATTGTCAAATATTCATCTTCATATCCTCAAAATGATAAATCTATGCTTCAATATAGTCCTCATACTCTAATTATTATTATTAGAAATATCTAACCATTCTATTTTTCAGTCTATGAGTTTCATGATCTCCAAGTGCACCATCAAGTTTCACCTTGAGATCAACAATATAATCTGACTAATTGTATCCATATGTCATTGATTATTCCTTTTCAACTATATACATCAGGAAATATACCACATTATACTAAACCCATATTTATTATTCCTCTAAAAACATTCTTTCCCCATGTTCCACTTTCTAAACAAAGATCCTTCTCTATAGTTTCATTCCTAATTTGAAGTCTACATTTTATAGGAACCTCCTCTATGAAATCTTCATGATTTCCAATTCTATTTTTTTATTGACTACATTTTCTTAAGAACATTGAAATAGTTTTAATTAATTTACCACATCAAAAAAAAGTTAGAGGAATATTTGCCTTGAATTTCCCTTTTCATCTCTTGAATTTTATGTAATTAAGAGAGACCAATTTGTCAACCACACCATATCTATCGTCACTTCCTTAAACAATGTCACGTTTTTTTACTTTGATTTTAAATCTATATCCTTAATTTTGTGAATTGGTGTCTATTATGGTTTATCTCTCATTTCATATCCCACTCGACTGATTATCATATCATCAAGTCAAAGAATATAAAAACTTATTTCCAAAAGAGTTCAAACATCCTAACCATAATGAGGTGTAAAACCTCCCATGATTTTATATTCAATGTAAATATCCTTAATTTATTCACAAAGAAAAAATTTATCACCCAAAAAGTTAGTAATTTAGGTAAATAATATTTCTCCACTTTCAAAAGGATCTATTTACAAATCATCAAACTTTTTGTTCATGACAAGATGTTTTTTATCCTTCACTTTTTTATCATCTGCATATACATTTTCTATTTTCTCCAAAATGACCATTTTTGTAGTGAAATTAATCGGCAATAAATTGATTTTATCTGATAGAGATTCAATTTTAGAAATTAGAGCATTAAAAAATACAACAAGCATTTCATTGTTTAATTCCATCATAGACCATCCCCTCACAACACCGACCTGAATATATGGAATTATTAAAAATAGAAGTTCCATACCAAGAGGTAACAAATGAGATCACATTATGATACTCCAAATCTAAATTATTCATCCATAAAATGGGGGAACTAATGTAACATTCACTGAATAATCCCTTATAATGAATCTCAATGTCAAGTTTAACGCCTACAACATGATCCCTTTGATTCCACTAGTTAGTCCCTAGACAACCCTGAGAATGGAGGGGTAAATCATGGTGTCAAATTATTATTTTAATTAGAAGGATATTGTACCCACATTTCTTAAAAAATATTATACATGTTTGAAGGAATCATAAAATTACCTAACACCCATATACTGAAATAAAAACACAACATAACATTTTTACTTGGTTCACAACTATGGTGTAGTCCAAGGATCATACACCAAAATTTTGTTGGTTAGAATATAATCCACTAATATTCACTAGATTTTACGGATTCTGTTTTTTGGTTATAGTCACTCCATTCTTAGACCATCCCATTTATAAAAATTTTAAGGATAAAATAGTTCCTTCCTTATATAACTTCTATTAACCCCCCCTAACTCAATACATTGGGTGAATATTTCTCATTTTATTTACTTGAATATCACTTCTGTATCTTAGAACATGTCTATTATGTTTTTAATTATGATATTCATAATATGATCCATCAATTAATTCCACAAACCATTCCAAAATGAAACCATGTTTTCTCTAGGCTAGATTTTGTAAAGCATAATTTTTTAATGAAACAAAATTATTTTTCTACAAAGTATCCAAAATTCCTAAAACTAAAAAATTTCAAGTAAATTTTACATTTTTTTAAACTTATACCTTTCACAAAACGTAATTCACTAAAATCACGTTTTTTACTTAGTTATAAATGATAATTTATTTAAAAAATGTGTTTTCATAAATATTTCAGTTCTCATAATAAACTCGTTCAATAAGTATTCCATGAAATAACTATGATATGTCCCCCTCCAAAATATTTTATCCCAATAATGATGATAAAAATAGATTTATAGGTGACTAGATCCATTTAATTGAACTACACCACATTCTTAACACTCATCCATGCCTGAAAAACGTGTCACCTGTGATTTCGAAATATATACATATTTAAGAAACTCAATCCTTCAAAATCTTGGGGAACATGATCATTCATAAGACATTTAGAATTTCATTATTTTGTGTGTTTTCTAAAAAAATTAAAATCCATTCCTTTAAGACATATGCAGTTAGTTTTTCCTAAGAATATGGATTTCCTAAAACTCTTTATTTCCTATAGGTTTTTAGGGAAACAATTTAGAAAGCACATGAGACATCAACCACCTTCAATACTGTAGCCACCTAAATAGATAAGATCACTTTTATTGAAAACTCATAGATAAATCATATGTAGATCAAAAATTAACATACAATACCATTAATTTATTACTATGAATAAACTCGATATACCATAAATTATTATTTATAAAAACCATGGTTCCAATAATAATTGTTAACAAGTGTATACATATTAGAGTGAAATACCATCCTCCATAGATTTTTTAAAATAAGTGATATCTTACACTTGATTAATAAATAAGGCCTTGAACATACATTATAAGGTGTCCCATTAAGTATGATCGATTTTAAGTATCAACTGATATAGTCATGTCACTACCTATCTACAATCCATTTGTATTATAGTGACTAGAAATTTTTTTGGAGTCCACTATTTTAAGGGTGGGGACATTGTAGTTTTGTGTAGTCTGTTCCCCCAAAACCAAGGAGCCTATAATAAAATATGATCAAAATAAAATGTTAGCATAAAAGTTTAATGAAATATTGAATGTAAATATATAGATCTATAACATACCTTGCAGTCCCTGGCGGTGAGGAATTTATAGAAGTCATTCTTTCTCTCGCCAATTTAGTTCCTCCGATTAGGGTTCTATAAAGGGAAACACTGTTGATGATACTAAGAAAAAAATTAGGGGGTCAGAGGCTATAGAATACAAATGATTCATATAGGTAGTAGAGGGTCTTCTCTAAACATTTCACTCGAGTATGAACATGGTCCAATTAGTATCCCTCTCATCAAATAATCTGATGATGTAGTTGGTGATTGGGACTCCTATTACTCAAATAAAGTTAAATGGATATATAAAAAAAATTATAAATAGAAAATTTTTATACAGAAATGAATATGAATGTTTCCTTATTTTAGGATAAGCATTGACCAATATTTTATTAATTAGTGGTATATCATTCCACTAAGTCATCATCATCATCATCAATATAATCATCATTATCACCGTCAACACTAATGGGATTGAGTAACCTTATGTTGATGATTCACACAGATAAATTTTCTACCCTTGATTGAGTGGATAACATCCTCATATTCTTTGATGTATGATTCCACCACATCTATTTTTTCCTTGTAGGAAATATTGGACTTCATAGTAATCAAGATAAGTCCCATCAAAATTATATCTTCTACTTAGAGGGAATAACATATTTCTTTTATTACTGATTTTATCTTATAGGAATCTAATTTAGTATATGTATCTGGAAACAATGAATCGATAATGATAAATAGTAGAAGGTACACTATACTTATGGAGGGAGATGAGTTTAGATGACCGATCTTATTTCTAGATATCTAACTATCAATAATTTTTTAGTATTTTCCAGTTAAATAGAATCATAGATGTTATATGTTATTATTGTTCCTTTACATCTACATTCACACTAGGGACCTTAACATGAGTCATTGTTTTTACCAACATACCACTAGGATATAATTTGATCTTGGATTTGATGAAATAAAATTTATATTTGATATTAACAACATTAGGATGAAATGAAATACATAAACCCATTTTTTTCTTTGTGAGAACATAATATAATAGATAAATCATGATTTAATTTATCATTGTCCAAATTCTACAAGGTGAATCTATACATGAATATTGCACGTAATGGAATTCGTGAATGAATATGTAGGAAATATAGTAACACATTTGGTCTCTTTATCAATTCATTCCACCAACACACGATTTTTAATTATTATAAGGAAATATCATTTCTCATGTTTTATTATGGTCTTATTAAAGATGGTTCCAATTAGAGCCTCTTATGACATGAAGATGAACCCGTTTTGAAAATTAATCATGTTTTCCACAACTAGGTAACATAGTGAGAGTGGTTTAACCCATGTTATGATTTGATGATATGGATTTAATCAGTGACTTTGGATGGCCTTACTACTGATAAAATCATAAATATTAGATGAACTATGATCTATCCCCATAAAATATGAATTTTGTTAATGATCATAAAAGGTAGATTTCTGTTGTTAATGTTTCCAATATATATATATAGGCTATTATCAATATTGATGGGTTGATCTACTAGGAAGTATCTAGATGTTATTCCATCATGACTATACAAGTCCCCATACCATGTAGTAACTTGTATATAAGAAAAATATATCCCCTCAGTTATATTGTATGGAATTCGGCTAGGTGCACTAGTGGGTTTATTACATGAATAATTCCCCAACCATACACATTATAATGCTCTTACTATAGAGTTGTACAATTGAAAATAATAACCCCTCATGTATTATACGTTGGACAACTCAATGGATTATTAATTTTATTAAATTTACAATTTTATATATGAATGATATAGTCTTAGATATAAAAATTAATTTTAATTATAGGATGACTGTTTTTCTTCATCATCTTCCTTTCCAATTATTCATGTTCTCTTATAGGTGGAGGAGTTCACACTATATTTTCCCATGATGTGAATGGAGGGATAAATTTGTCATAATATCCCTATAGTAATAGATCTTTTATGATCATATAAATAAATCAGTGGATGATCCCATATTGTCAATCTGTTAAATTGAATGTGTTGGTGTTAGGTATAAACAAGCTAGTTATGTTTGGAATGACTTTTTGATTATGTAATGAGAATGAAAATGATATCTAGTCCATCTTAGGAAATACCACTTTCCTTAGATCTCCAAAAAATTCGACATATTTTTAGAATACCCAGTATGTCCACCCCCAATTTATATAAAAACTTTTCCTATAATGATGATCCTTTGATGTTATCCACCCTTACCTACGGTATAGGTTGTGATTCTATAATATAATTGAATGAATATGAATCAATGGATCCTAGATATAAGGAAACAATTATAATGTATATAGATAATATCCCAGAAAATAAACATATTCCCATTCAAAAAACCTAATTTATTGGTTTTCCTTAGAAAACTTTTATATGGTGATCTCACAATGATGGTTGATCCAATATGAAAGGTAGTTTTCGTTTAGAGCATGTTTAGGTTTAGGAGGATTAGGTGTAAATATGAATCCATAATGAGGTATCCACTCTAAAACATGGTAATTTATTTGATCTGGTAACATTAAACATAAAATCAGTATATTCCATGAAAAAATGAGTTAGCACTAGTGAACCAAAATGCTATTGGCCATATCAGTTAATCACATGGTATAAGATCGATTGAGTTTTTCTAATATCATTTATTTAAAAGAAAAAAAGGAAAATCCTTAAAGGATAAGTCAATTTATAAAACTGAGTTTAGAAGAAAGAGAATTCATATAATTTTACTAATTTATTAAATCCAATATAAAAATTATTTGAAGGTTTAACCACATATATTTTATGTTTCTATGCATAAATCATTCAAAAGTTAGTTACAATGTAATATTTTATTATATTTAGAAATAATCATTGGAATTTATTTGGATGATGAATGTTATATGAGATAATTTAATGTGATCTTATGAAAAAATAGATAAACATACAAAACATAACAACTAATAAAAAAGTAATAATTAAAGGGCCCTAACAACTTATATATAGGGGTAGGTTAGGACATTCATCTTTTAATTTATATATACAACATATTTTTTGTATAGAAAAATATGTTTCCTCAGAATTCAATTTGCTTCATTCTAATTGGATCAAATTCTATGATGGGTGGTTATTAAATTTTTTTCAAAAATTTACAAACATTTTATGATAAATATTAGAAGTTAGAGAATCCAAATATTTAAATTTGAATCAAAAGGATATTTCACCTTGTGAATTCAGGTGAACTACAATGAAATTTATTTTGGAATACATCATTTGTAGTCGGCAGAAAATCATCTATTGAGATTGTAAGGATATTAGCACATTGACTAAATTTTTTAGAGGTGAGATAATTCATCCACATAGTATACAACTTTCATTAAATCCTTCATTTTATGACATTAACATGATTCTCCTATGATTATTCATGAATCCGATATGGTGGTTCATTATCTATGATTTGAATGAGAAATCATTATATTTATATGAATCAATTTATTTCATATGGTAATGGATATCGAATCCATGTAGAGATAGTGAGTCATATTTGCCTATGAAGATACCCCAAAATTATATATTAAGAAATAGAGTAATTTCCTATGGAATAAATTTTGACAAATTGATTCCTTTGTGTGGGACTCCATTGATAGAATTTAGAATGAGAGAAATTGACATAGAATTAAAATTTAATTCCAAATCAGTGGTTCCCCTATGTATGTTATTCATGGAAATGAATTTCCAATATAAATAATTTCTAGTTTCATCCACATAGTGTAATTTTATGTAGATTATTATTTGTAAAAACCACCCATCCAAATTAAAACATAACATTTTTACGATTTGAGGGTTTACCAAAGAATAAATATCTCACTTTCCAATAGACATCTCTATATAATATTTTTACTAGATTTACCCATTTCATAATAAATTATTTTATGGGTATTTAGATCATTCTAACGACTTATAGACCTTATTTATTTCCTTTTACTAAGTTTAATGCCCCAAAAACCTCACATAATTGGGCACCAACCATTACCTCCTAATGTGAATGAATATGTGACAAAAACCAATGTGTTCTCCTTTTGGTAATGTATTTTATCGATATTATGAATAAATCATATTGTAGAACATTCCCTATGATTGACCTATATAACTAATAGGATCCTCATATTAAAGTTAATCTTGCATTCCATTGATATTGAGTGTCGTTGTCCCTAGGAACCCAGTTAAATATTTCCTAGATCAACTAACTCATAGTAACTCATCAACATTAATCCACCCTTCTTGTGCACACCCAATTAGCTAGAGACTTATATAGGAATCCAATATTTTGTAGGTCCCAATGCTACTTCATTGCATCACATCACCCATCTATCTAATAATATTTTTTTATCTAATTATCAGTGGACATAAGAGAACATAAAAGTGATATTCATATGTAAATCCCATAGAAGCCATTGATTAATTTATCACACATAGTTGTTAATTATGTATGATTATAAATTACTGAGAACTATTCCCAGTCATTTGATCATATGTTTAAATACATGATAATACCACATAAAAAACCTTAAAATGAATCTTGCTCTATCATAACATGAAATAAAATGGACCTAGATGGATGGCCTTAAAATTTATTAAAATGAGTTGGGATACATATCATTAAAAGTAACCACGACAATCCTAGATGCACATCATCTAAATTAACTTATTTCATAGTAGTTTCATAAATTTTAAAGGCACTAAAATAGTTCTTGTCATGTGACCATGAATGATTTGAAATTTATCAAAAAAGGGAACCTACATATGTGAATTTTGATTCCCATTATAGAAGAATATATGTATCTATTATCTTTAGTAAAATCCTAGAATCACAGAACCATCCAAATCTATGGATATTGAAAAAATTCCAAAGTGGGTAGCTTTGTGGTTTTAAACTATTGTTTAACCACTCAATGAGAGTGATGGTGGAAATGTTATGATACATATAGATGTTTTAATCAGACCATGGTATCTATAGATTTTTTTTTACAAAAAAGAAAAATAGTATTTTAACAGGGAATGACTACATGTAAAATTCATAAATCAATAAGAGTGTCTAAGACTAGGAAATTAAACCCTTCAGGGGTTTATCCAACCTCCCATATTTAAAAATTTGATGCATAATTATAAACCTAGTTAGAAGACCTTAATAACTCCTCACATTTGGAAATAAGTCTCAAAACTGAATAATTCATAAATTTGAATGTTCAAGGAAATGAAATATAAATTCAATATATTTTAAATATTATATATTCATTTATTCACTACTTGTATATTATTCATAAATATAATGTGTTTATAATATAAATGGATTTATGATTAAATTATAAATAATTTAATCAAATTCTTATAAATTTTATACAATATATATATAATGAGTTATATTTTAACTATGAAATTCTTTATTTTTGATAAACCATGACTATGATTTATATTATGTTTTGAACTCAACAATAAATATTTATTGAGATTAAAAAATGATATATTTTAGGATATAATTTTATGAATGATATTTTATATATATTTATCTATGTGTAATAGAGATTTGTGGGAGGCATCCTACTGTCTAGTGATCTTATGACATAATTTTTAAAATTGAGGATTATATAACCTTCACAAAACATTTTCCCTTTAGTTAATGTTTCCTTCATATTATTATAATCCATTAGATGAATGAGTTTAATGTAACATATACATGAAATGTATTTTTATCGGTGTGAATACGATCAAAATTTATTATTTGGGCGAGTAATACAAATCATTATATATATATATATAAAGTGATTTACATTAATATTTTCAGAATAAAATAATTTAGTTGAAGTTACATAAATCAAAACTAAGTCATTATAAGATTTTCTACTTATAGTAAAATCTGAGTTATTATCATGAGATTTAAATGAACCTATAAAAATAAAAATCATTAAATTCCCTCTAAATAAAATAAACATCATGAAATTTAACATTCAGCATGAGAGAACTAGAAGGATTAATATATATAGATTATCTATTTTAATGAAAAAATAACGATAAAATTAATATTTTGGTGTACATTCCTGGTGTAATATTTGTGTCAAACTTTTCAATAAAATAAAAAATGTCGCCGTACTAGAAGAATACTATTGAGATAATCCATGTGATGGATTTGGGTAAACTGGTATTCTATTGACTATACAAGATCCATGTGTGATATGATTGGCCTGATGATGTACATAAATAGGTAAGCGATGAGAGAAATTCTGAATAAGACATAAAGAATATGTAAATTTTTTATCTTGCCTCACTTATAGATATAATTAATATTAAATGGTGATATCATTTTATTATTATAATATTTAATATAATTCTATATTAAATACATTTAAACCATGACACTCATCTGATAATAACATATGTTATTGATAAAATAGAATCATCATAAAAGTTTTATTTTAGATTAATCCTACAAGAGGAAAAGTTTAATGAAAAGAAATTATTGGTCTTATATAAGAACTTAATAATGGTTCTCAATCCTAAAGAAATCATTTAAAAAATTGATAAAACCAGTTTTTATAAGATAAAAGGTGATGTTATTCTAACAAAAAAATAGATTCTTATTTGAAGTATAGAAATGATATAGTTTATGTATATACTATATTTAATATATTTTTTATCCTAATATGAATAGGAAACACGATAAGAGATATTATTTTAATATAATAGATTAACTTAGTTTTAAATGAAGAATAATGAAGGCACAATAGTATATGGTTTCAAATAAAGTTTTAAGGTAAAAAATAACTGAAGTAACATCAGTTTATATTCATACTCTATATATGAATGGGTATTTTTATAACTCTAAGAGTATGTAATCATATCAAAATATAGGAAACTATACAATACTTACTCTAAAATCATTGTGGGAATTTTTTCAAAAATTTATCTTGGACTAGAATTGGAATGGGTTCAACAAAATATTTCCAAATCATTTTAATTTATTGAGAGATTGACATGAGTGATCAACACTATGATGACATTATTGATAATAACAAAGGATAAAATTTTAACATATAAGATTAATTAACTTGAAAAAATGTTCAATAGTTTTACCTAGGCATAAAAAGCTAAAATATGAGTCTTAATGGAAGAAAAATATTACATTATAGTAAGCACAGAAATTGGAGAAATATTATCAAGATTACTTTAAGGTGTGTAAGAGTATTTTTAGTGATTATATGTAAGATATTAATTTTATATAAACCAATTCATATAATTTAAAAATGTACATGACACTAAAATAAAATTTAAATATTGTTTTGAATATGTATACATGATAAAAAAACTAAGAAATAATTAACGAAGGGATCTAGAATTTGTTATTAATAAGTGAAAAAGAGTTGTTAATATTGTGGAAAATAATGAATGGGATTAATTCATGTTTATTGGATTTAGAAATTATTATATTTAATGAGTTTATTTCATCTGTTTCTTGTATTGACTCGACCCAATGGGGCCAAACCAGAACTACCACATGAATGCCTCAAATTGTCCATGGCCTTCCGACTAGTTCCAAGTATGATTATCACAAAATTGGAGGAATTATCCCAATGTAAATGTGCACACATAAAAACACTCACACACACACATACAAGTACATAATTTTATTAAATATATAAAAATGAATCCACTGCATTCATACCTCTATAATACCACAATCATATTATGAAAAAAGTATTAAAAGAGATAAAGGGTCCAAATACAAGCCTAACCAAAAACATTAGACAGTTCAACCCACATAGAAGTTGAGGAAATATATCAAATACAACCACCCAGAAAACATATCAATATTTCTAGATTAATTTGACCTCTACTAAATTTTTATCCTCCTAGGACACTATCGAATGGGCCATCATATACAAAAGACATGAGATGGTTGACCATAGCCCATGCATGGTTGAGTATAACAGTACCCAGTAGGTTAACCTAAAATAAATAAACATAAGCATCAAGAGTAGTCATCTCATAAAAGTATATAGAAAAAAAGGAATAACCCAAATATAATTATGTATGATAACACTTCTTCATGAGGTCTCAAAAAAACTGTTATCCATAATATTTTGTTCTAAGAAATGCACATTCCTGGAGAATCCACTCCAAACTCCATGATATCACCGAAGACATGAATATAAGAGGTCAAGATCATTGGTCCCTAAATAAGAAAACTAGAATGACTCCAAATTTCACAATACATAGATAGAGGATCACACCCAAGTCTACTGGGGGAAACCACCAACCCAATTTGGATAATCCATCTATTCTTAGGATCCTAAATTAATGATACCAAGAACCCTACTGAAATGGATTTCTTGATAGAGGTCAAATTCCCTTCTCATGATGTTTATGCCAATTCCACAAGCAACACCTAGGTTATAAGAATGAATGATTTAAGATCACATTATAGTCTTATGAATGTACATCACAAACTCTATCAGAGACTCATCCTACATAGGGGATCACAAACCATATATTTGGATAAAATTCCACACTATACCCTTGATGGGATGGACCAATGAAATACACCCTACCACTACATGTCCAAAATGACGAATCGAAGGGATAAAAACACCCTTAATATAGGTACATGACATGTATTAGTGGTGCACATCATGTCCAAGAAACCCATAATTTTTCTATGTTCCTATGACTCCCATGGCATGGAAACCTTGACATACATGGTGTGTAGGTAACAATACATGGAATTTATAGGTCTATTGACACCCATTTCATGCCATCTGCTTATTCCCATGTACATAGATCAACCAATGTACTTATAGATATGTCTATTTATCTTGAAATTCCCATTCCCATGTACTCTCTATGTTACACGATGAGAAACTATCACAGTTCACAAAACATATGTTTGTGTCACACAGTGTGTGATATTGTATCTCCCTGTGAACCCCAGCACCACATAAGTGGTCCCACTGGGCTTTTAATTCCATATTATGAGCCGTGTAACTTGGAATTTTATAGAATCCATGATTTCTTCTATGTATCATCTTATACACCACATATACCATAATAAACACTAAAAATAATACCTATGGTTCATCCCATTTCGTCCACTACTAATCACTAAAATATAGGCTCATATTTTCATAGAAAACACCACTGTTGATCCATCCCTACGGACAATGTTTCAAAAGCTATGAAGAATGGGGTAACATGATCCGGTCCGATCATCTCTGATTATCCTCCATCACTACACCATGATTTCATCCCTAATAATGAATCGTACACATAGTATAAATCCATTTCATAGAATAAAAGTCATAGAAAGATTGAATATCAGGTATTCATCAAACTAAATGACAATAAATTTCCCATGTTGAACATGGGGAGATACACGGGAGAAATCCCTAAACCATAAATTTTTTGGAAGAAATCTGTACCTGTGTTTGTCTCATCCTCAATCTATTATCGATGAATTATACAAACGATGCTGAAAATAATCAACAACCAACTAAATCCACTAAAAAACTATACTATGGATTTGAGAATAAATTCTTTTCATGGAATTGATCTATGTTCACCAAAATAATTAAAGATAAATAATGTCATTAAAAAATATCCTATATGGAGTTTGGATCATTTTCTAATGAATAAAAATCTTTCATTTCCATCATTGGTGAGATCTATAAAATCTATTGGAAAACCATCCTTGATCTAATATTTATCTAATGTCGGCTTCCAAAGATTCAAAAAACGGCTCCTCTTAATCAATAGGTAATGAATATAACCCCGAGTCTTTAAGAATAGTCATATATTTACTAAGGAAACAAGAAACATACTCATTCTAATATGATAAATCAGAAAATAAATTTATATGATTAATTCATCCTATGAATCCGATTTACTGAAACACATAACAAAAAAAAAACAGAATATATCGTACCTAGTGTAATGTTCTCACACTCAACACAATGGAGGCCTTTGATTTATAATCTAAGATATTTTTTGTGAGTTATTAAACCTTTTTAAGAAAAAAATACTCCTACATAATATTTAATATATTTAATACATTTCAAAAATTAATTCTGAGATCAGTAGGACATGGAATCTAATTCTATCTCAGTGCCTAGCATCCAAAATAATCCATATAATATTCAAAATTAATGAATGTTAAAAGTATTTGTAGCATTCTTGTAGTCTTGGGGGGTTTCATCTAGAAAAGAGAAAAACATAATAAAAAAGATGAGAATAGTAGGCTTGCATCTGGGTCTCTTGCTCTAATGTGCTCTCAAGAAGAATACAGTGATTCCACCACACATGTCATTGGGTAATCAATTATAAATCGAGGATCATCCACTACTGATCCATAATATCCAATTGGTAATTAGAAAAGGTATCCCAAATCATGATTTGCAGGTAACCCATAATCAATAACATGAAAATGTTCATGAACATAACTCCTCAACTATGAAACATCGAAGTCGTAATTACCCAACCTTACTATAGTCCTAGAGCTAAGAAGTACACCACCTTAGAAACTCTATGAAGTGTATTGAAAGAGAAAAATATTCTTGGAAATAGTTTATTGGACTATAAAATATACGTAATAGACATCATAGTGAGACACATAGGAATTTATGGTCTCCCTCATCGAACATTATAGGTATCCATATTTGGTTTTCATTAGTCTTCAGATTGCCCTGTGGAGTCCTCATCCTCTCTTGGATGATCTTTACCTTCTCTTTCATAGCCCAAAAAATCTCTAGGTAATGAGTGATTAATTTCCTAGATAGGTCCCATAATGTATTGTAACATAAGGTCACCCATATAAGGCCTCAAATTATTACATTAATATGGTGGAATGGTAAAATGTTTTGTATAAAAACTCCACTAAGGGTAGGTGATCCTCACAACTATATATAATTGATAACATATGAGACCAAAAAATGTCCCCCAACATCTGGAAGTTCCAATCAGTCTTGATGTGAATCAAGGGGTGAAAGTCCATACTAAAACACAACTGATTTCTAATGGAATTTTCCAATCCTATTCACATTCAAGATGTGAAGTTAGAATCACTGTCTAAAATAATTATTGAGGAATCTCAATAGATCCGGACTATCACTTGAATGTACAAAAGTCCTTATATATCTATTCATAACTTATCTCATGTAGATAAGATGTGGTCCATCATGATGAGTTGGTCTAAAATCACCCCTATGTCATCATGTCTAGTGTACATACATGGAAACCCTATCATGAATTCCTTTTATATACCCTCCCACAACAATTATGTCCCCTCAATGGGTTGAACTAAACTCACTAGAAACAAGTGATCAGCCCTCAATTTCTAACAAGTGAGGCATCAAGAGAAACTCTACAACAAATCTCTTCAACCCCATCCACCCAAACTACCATTAATGGTCCTGGTAAATCTACCCAACATCTGGATGTACCAAAAAGGGTAAAATATGAAACATCCTCAACACCCCCTCTCTCAGCGCATCTTTACCATCATCCATCCTTCAAAAATAAAAACATGCTCCCTACCTTTACAAAATGATTCACAAGCATGTTTAGTGGATATCTGAGTACGTAGGGTCAAAAAGTCAGTATCCAAAAGATGTGCCTCCTAGAATCATTGTAAATGATGAGGGGTACAACCATCAACTGCAGGTAAGATTCTCTATTATATTCCATAAAGGAAAAATAAAAGAGGATAACTACTCCAACTCCTCACTAATAAATTAAAAACATGAACTACTATTAAAATAATATCCCCCCATGTTCTCCTTCTCAGGAGTATAGAAAATATCTAAATCATATTCTAGGAGGAATTATAGCCATCACCACTATCTCATGATGATTTAATTATGATGAAAATATAATTGAGACACATGTGGTCAGAAAAGAAGATAAAATTATCACCCATAAGGTAGTGTCTCCACCTATTCAGGGAAAATATTACTAGAGATTTCTCAAGATCAAGTGTCATGCAGTTCTATTCATGAGTTCTCAACTACCTAAACTCAAAGGAAATAACTGAATACCACTAAATCTGAACACAATAATGTCTGGTCCATGGGGAATAATAGAAAACTACATACTCAACACCATCCATCAGAAATATCATGATGGGAGAACTTGTCAGCCGCTACCTTAACTCCTGAGATACCTTCTTGCACCATTGCGTCATCAAAAAACGGATTTCCCTTTTAGTTCAATTTTCAAATGGGTGATTCTACTATTGAAAAATTATGTATAATCCTCTAATAGTACCCTTCCTACTGAAGGAAACACTATAACTCAGTAACACTCTTAGGTGTCTCCAAATATAACATTGTCGTGACCTTCACCAGGTCTACTGCCACTCCCACCTATAAGATGACCTGTTCGAGGAAGTGGGCCTCTCAAATCCAAAAATGACGCTTCTAGAGATTCCCATAAAGTTTGTGCACTCGAAACCTTTATAGGACCATATGCAGGTTTCTAATGATCTCCATGTATGTCAAGTACACTAGTATGATGTCGATGGAGAATGAAAAAAACCGGTCTATGAAAGGCCAAAAGAAATGGCTCAAAAGTACCATGAACATATTTGTGGGGTTTTTCACACCAAAAGTCATTAAAAAGTTCTCATAGTTTTCATTGTACCATTTGAATTACATCTCTAGTATATCCTTATCTTATAATCACTTATGGTGATAGCATGATCTGAGGTCAATCCTTAAGAACCATCTCGGCCCACTCATATGGTTGAAGAGGTCATCAATCTTTGGTAAAGGATACTTGTTCTTTACGGTCATATAGTTCATGAACCATAAATCCACACATAATATAAATATTAAGTCTTATATCTTGAAAAAAACATTGGGGCTTCCCATGAAGACACATTGGGTCTCTAGAAGAAAATCTCTTCCAAACCTTCAAACTTCACCCTTATCTTATAAAGCTCTATGGGAGCCATCTAATATACTAGTGAAGATATCAGGTCCATCTTGAGGAGTAAGTAAATATATAATTCTAACTCTCTATGGGGTGATAAATCTTGATCATCCTCATGAAAGGAAACCTCATATCCAACAAGTATAATAAAAAATTGGTTTTCCATAGAATCCACTACTCCAAAAGTCATTCTAAAAATATAGAGAGTAATCAGCTACACTCTCACATGCCTAAGCCCATCATAATCTTCCTGGATTTACATTTTACCCCAAAAAGAAAAATACATCCCATCACTAAGAACACACCATATAACCCCCTAAAATAGTAAATCTGGGAAAAAAATATGTATAACTAGTCCATAAATAATATAGCGCCATATAACCTAATCACTACTATAAGGAGATCCCATATGAAGATCTAACCACAAAGAATCATGTCAAACTACAAGAAGAAATGTTTAGTCTATTGAGTTACACCTAGTCAGACAACATATGTATAAGGGATGAGCCAATGATCAATAATAATCTCTATTTATCAACCTATATAAGTGTAAAGAAATGAATGGATCAAAACTATTTATATTATTCCTACATCTAAGGTAGAAAATAAAAAGATCATACCTTGATTCATCCATGGAGCATCGTGGTCATAGGACTCCATAACCTATATATTCAATCATCCCTGACCACCAACTCCTTGAGCCTGTCATGACCACATGAGGGTGTTGGTTCTAATAGAGAAATCCTCATAGAAACTCCTACTACTCCACCAACCCATATTCCATAATTGATTCCCTAAAAACCTCCATCCTTTTACCTCTATCTATTCCAAAATGGTCCCTCAAACATTACTTGATAAGTTCAATGCCAGGTCTAAAATTCCTGAGCAATATGTTCTAGACTGTCACTAAAAAATCACATACCTCTACCTTAGCTGACATGAGCCATCCTGAGATCCCTACACCACTGATCTTGTATACTGGGATAATATCTTGAAGTTTATAATATTCTGAAATTTCTATGACTATCTTCACCTACATACTACCAAGGTCACAACTCTTAAGTGATGACTACAAGAAAAAAATATCAGTTCCTTCCCTTCTAGGAATCTCTCCATCACTAGGGCCCACCCAAGCACGCTATCATAGGTGAAAATGTAAGGAGATATCATAGATGTACTGATATCGTGGCTTATTCTGTGCATGAATGCCCATGATATAAATAAATAATCTCACAACATATTTTTGGAGTACCATTGGAGATTAGTAAAACATTTAGAAGATAACTCCTTGGTCATAGTTCCCTAATGTAGATGTAGAAGATCCTAGAAGTGAATTGATCGAATCCTCCCCAGATCAAACTCCTCTCTCAAGATATGTTTCAAGTCTGATAGGGAGAGATTCTTCATGTCTTGTGAATGTGTCCTTGAACTCCACCATCACCTAGAAGAACCCTAAATAAATATCTATATGAATAATTCCATATAATATATTGGAATCCTCACAAGGAATAATACACAAGTGACTGTATCGATGCAGTCCTCAGCCACGTAGGGGTTTGGATCACACCAAAACATGGGTGGTAACTACCTATAGAACTCTTTAGGCTCACATAAACTACAAACATCTTCTACCAATACTGCCAAAAATAGTTTCTACTCAACGGATTGAGATATAGGTGTAAAATCACCGAAATTCCCTATCTCTATTATATCCCCTATATTGAAGCTTCATTACAAGGAATATCATCCTCATGATCAGGTAGTGGAATCTTGGCAGAATCTTTTCATGGAGTCATCATGAAATAAAAAATATTGTCCATGGTCAAAGTGTATATCTTGGGATCTAAATAAATAAGGACGTGGAAACCATAACCCATTCCAATATTATTCATGGTCCAATATTTTCCTTATAAACAATTTCTACATGTACCAAGTCGAAAGGTAGGTTCTCAAAGACCTACTGTATGGATATGTTGACCACCACACATGCACTGTAGTCCCTAGACTAAAAGAAAAACATAAAAAATTAACACTTCTACAATAAAACACTAACCAATATTGAAGATTCCAATCATATATTTGAACCAAATTTTCTAATAGCACTCTTTCATGAAACGAACCAATGGGGCCCGGACCATAACTATCCCAAGCCTTCCTCCAATAGGATAGGGGCTGAAAAATATCATTGAGTCAGCATATCACACACATGAGAGGCATTATACTAATATATATTTACACACACACACACACAAAAACATCCCAATACATAAAATAATGAACTAAAAAACAGTTGAAACTAATGAATGCATACATCAAGAATCCCATAATCAGAGTGAGACAAAAAGTATTAAATCAATTGAAGGGGTGAAATACCAGACCCACCAAAAAATATAGATATACCAACCCACATAGAATGTGTGGAATGATGTCAAATGAAACCACCTAGAAAATACCTTAGTCTTTAATGATGAAAATATGTTTAATTTTCTCTATGTCCTCCTAGGACACTAATATGTGGGCCATTATTTAAATAACATATGGCACATGCAAGAAGATACCATGATGCGGTGTGAATTAAAATGTACAGTATGACACCCTGAAATAAATAAACATAAGAATCAAGAGTAGTCAATTCGTAATATAATAAAAAATCAATGAACAACCTAGATATACTCAAAATGGACACTACTCCACTAGGAGGTCTCAAAAAAACTTTGAGACACCTGATTCTGTTCTAGGAAATGATCATTTTGGAAGAACCCACACCATGATCCATGAAATCATCAAAGAAAATAATCCAAGAAGTCATGTTAAGTAGGCCCCATTATATAAAACTCAATGGTATTTGAAGATATTGATTTTCAAATTGGGGATTAGACCAAGGATAGTATGTGGACACCATCGAACCAATCTAGATCAACCCTCTATGTATGGGTTTATATACCAATGATATAATGAACATTACTTAAATATTTTTATAGATAGAGGATAAAAATCCAAATTAATTTTGTCATTATGATTCCACAAACCCCACCAAGGATATAAGAAATAATGATAGTGGATCATAGTCTAGTCTCACAATGGGATATCAAAAACATTATATGAGACTCATCCTTCTATGGGGACGAAAATAAAGTGATTGGGATGTAATTTCACATGGTGCCCTCTAGAGGATAGCCCTTGTCAACAAACTCAACCTGTATTGGACAAAATTAAAGAAACAAATGGCTCCAAAAAACTGAAAAATGGGTACATGGCATGTCCATCCCCTATTCTTACAATGGTTCTCTACATCACATGTCATGTAAACTTCAACAAAACAGTTTATAAGTATGAATACAAGGCATGTGGAGGTTTCCAAAGACCCAAATCATTCCTTTGGGTCATGCCCATGTACACAACTCTACCACATTACTTATGTTCCGAGATATGTATCCCCGACTGCCTACAAAAATGTACCTTTCTTGGTACGCGCTGACCCTCCAATTGAATTTACACCGCATCTGACTATGTCACACATTGTGTGTTGTTTTTCTCTAACTAAAATCCCTACCACTATACAAGGGGTCTTATATGGCATGTAATTCTGAATTACATGTAGTGGGACATAGAATTTTTTAGAAATCCTAGTTGATTATCCAGATTATCTTCCACGATGTTTCCACCATAAGTCTCATTGAAAGTCATTGATTCAGTTTCAGATGATCCATTCCATTACAAATCATTAGAATCTAGGATCATATATTCTAAAAAAACACCACCATTTAGTCATTTATCATTTCATCACATCAATAACCTAGAAGAATAGGAATCCACAGTATGATCGGTTCTACCTCACATAATCTTCCTTTGATGCACCTTACGTCCTCAAATATGAATTGTACCTATAAAATCAATCCATTACACTAATTAATGACCACACAAATATTTAATAATAGGTATTCATTTAATTGTTCACCAATAATATTGTTCATGATGAATGTGCAATGAAGCATGGGAGAAATCCATAATAGATAATTTTTTAGGGGTGAACCTTGATATTTGTTCATTTTTTCCTCAATCCATTATTCAATAATTTTTGAAAATGAAGAGGAAAATGATTAGTGAACAACAGAATCCACCATAAACAAATATAACATTGATTAAAGAATCAATGCTTGATCGTGGAATTGATTTGTGTTTCACCCGGATAAAGTAACAAGATGAAATTTCACAATTCACACATCTAACCTGGAGATTGGATCAATCAGTGATGAAGAATGTTTCTACATTTCCATCATTGGTGAGCTCTATGAACTCTATTGATACACGATCCTCGATCTGATATTAGTTTGATGTCGTCTCCCAATTATCCTCTAATGGATCCTCTCTAATAGTTCTTATTGATCCCTAGGTTATATGAATTAACCTATATTTAAGTCATACCTGTGTATTTATAGAAGAAATGGTTCCCTGTGTCATTCTAATAAAATAAATAAATAAATATATTTATTTTATTAGTTATATCAGTGACTGCTCTTAACTAAAAAACATTATCTGATAAGGATTATGTCATGCATAGGGTAATATCCACACTCTAAACTCAATGGAAGCCATATATTACTGATTCAAGCCTCCATTTATGAGTTATTACTCTTTTTCAAGAAAACATCACACATATGTTATCTAATGTTTTTTTTTAAAAAATATAATATATTTTGGGGGTCATTGGGCCTTAGAATATCATATTGTCTCAATGGATATCATCAAATATAATCCATGTAATATTATAATGTAATAAATGAAAAAATCAAAGTCATTAAATTTATTCCCCTATGTGATATTATATTTTATGTCAAAGAATGGTTATTCTGATATAAAATGAGATATTGTTTTTAAACACATGGGTTGTTATTTAATCCACATAACAATAAGATTTTAAAATAAAAGGATAAAAGTAATTTTATCCATGTTAATGGTATTTTATTTAATTTAATTATTAAAATATTACTATATGTTTTCCCACTACCAATTAGTGGTATACATAAATAAATATGGATTTTCGATTTAAGGATATATATCTAAACACATTAAATTATATAAGAGATATGGTTTTTAAGAATTATTTTTTATATATTCCCATCAAATGTTGTTTGACATAAATTTTGGTAAAATGAATGGATCCCATGGTGAATAAATTATTGAGCATTTTCTAATAAATGGTTTTCAGGGGCATGGAAAAAGAAGATGCCATTATATTTTCATTATTGTAATGAGCCATGGATAGGTAGAGAAAATCAATGAATTCACTGTCCAAAAATCCCATAGAAATTTTTATAAACTATATCCTGGAGTCTATGATAATTTTAGATAAATTATAGATATTGAAAAACATGACAGGTTGTGCATCTTGGTATTGATTTCAATTTTGAAAAAACCTAGCATTTCATAATGAAATATAATCATGACATGACTTTGTTAGATTTTATATTTTTTAATTCATGGTTATATTTGGAATGATTTTGGGTTTTATATGTTTTGGATAAATAATTAAATGTTTTCATGGGTTTTCAACATCACAGTTCTTGAAAATGTTTTAGTCAACCAATAAAAATGAAAACAACAATGGTGCCAAAACATGGTATTTTCTCGTGGGTTGATATTGATTATTAAAACATTTAAAATGAATTCTAATTAGAGTGTTTGTAATATTTTACACTCATCGAGTTGAGTAAATACACTTCTACGATGTGGTTTTTTGAGAAAAATGTCGCAGTTGTCTTCTTCATATAAAAAAGTAACCTTTATTAACCATCTGAATTCCATTAATTTCAATAAAAAAAATGATATTAATCAATGCAAATTTAATATTTTATAGTTTATTTTTTGGGATATAATGAATTTATATTTATATTATAATAGTTTTAATTTTCATAAACTATAAAAGTTGTTAATTTTATTTCAAAAATTTACAAATTAAAAATTTTCCAGGATACTTTATGTCATTAAATGTATATTTCCGTCACAGGATTATTTTAAGTACGTAGATTGTGGTAAATTTATTTTTTAGTTTACTTTATATGATATAATTCACCCTTTTATATGTTTAAAAAAAACTATTCTACATTTTATTGACCTTGAATGTGTTTTCAAACTCCCATTGAATTTAAAGCACTCCATATGCATATAATTTGATAACTATGAAATATATCAAGTATTATGACATCAATTTCCCTATAAATAACATCAATTAAAAGGTCAATAAAATTAACATGTCTATGGTATCAAACTCTATTTGATTGATCCATCATTTAGACCATATATCAATATTTTCCATATAAATCATTGCGTTCTCATAGGCAACCCCCATTATTTATTCAAGATCCTAAAACTATAATGATATCTTATTTCCTAATTTTATTTATGTCTATTATATTTTTCATCATAACCCAATATTTTTTCTGACAATGTTTAATAAAAAACATTCATGATTTCATGAAAAATATCTTGAATGGGGGTGTTCTAAGGTGGGTTGTAATGTTTTCCATGTATAATTACAATTAATCATTGAGATTTTTTACATCAATTTTTCAGTAGGATCTCAATGTTTTTGAAGAATTTGATTGATTTTTCAATTATAAAATGTCGCATTCCCATTTCAATATAGATTACAAGGGTTTAAATATTATATCATAGTCAACATCACTATTTCAATACCTACTAAATGTGATTGTTAATGTGAATACTTGATCACTAATGAGTAACAAAATAATTCAAATACTTATAATTATATATTTATTATAAAATTTAATCAATACATCTAATATATTATTTATTTATTTCCTTTAATTTTAGACATTAGGAATCATATTCTATACAAAAAAAATGTATGTAATTCAAAAGGTTCTTATGATGGGTTCTGTTAAATATATTTTACCTATTCCAAACAATTTCTCTTTTATAATTGAGTTTTGAGGAATCTTATTTTTATTACTAATTTTCTTTTCTCTATTGAATTGAATTAACACTATAAATTACTCTTTTATATCCTCATTGAGAATGAACTAAAATAATCATTTTTGTAATATTTGTTTCATTTTTATATCTTGACCAACTCATCCTATAGTAGATGATGTATGATATAATTCTAGATTACTCACCACTATAGTTTTGGGAATTCATTGAATAATGATTAGATATTAATAGTAATTGAAGAAAAAATTACCATTCTAATAATAATTTACTAAGATAACAAAAAATATTTTCTTTTAGTTATATGTTAATTAAAGATAAATTCATATTTTTTATGTGGTTTGAAATTTCTGTAAAACATGGATATATTTATAAATCTGCGTGAAAAGGGTTTTCATTTGAAAAATAATAATCAACGATAATTTCATTATGTATTATAATATTATTTAATTTAATCCTTTGAATGTAATGAAAAAATATATTTTATCCCATATTATATTTTCAAATAGTGGTAAACTAATGAAAAATAAAATCCATTATATTATCCATTGATTAGTGTTTGAATAATTCAGATAATATCTCAAAGAAGTATGATGTGTATTGAAAACATCCTTTATTACTACTTAATATGATCTAATTATATAAAAATAGAATAGAAAATCTATTATTTCCTTCCCTATGGTAGTATAATGGATTTTGAATTCTGTTAGAGTGTGGATTACATAGTATATGGGTTAAAAATATGACTGAACTGCTATCCAAAATATTTAAATATATTGTAGTTATGTGAATTATAATTTACATTAAAAGTGTTCCCTTAATTGAGAGATATATTAATTAAGGTGTCACACATATTTCTTTTAAGAGATAATTAGGATTGGTGAAATGAGTCAAAAAATATAAAAGTAACCATTGATAAAACATATATTTTTCAATATTTTTTATTTGTTATTTGTTTAATAAATCTATGTTTTTTTAAATAATGTGAAATTATCACATGTTTAGTATTTTTGTTATGTATTGGTATTAAATTTTCAATGGTTATAATATTGTTTTTTTAACTTTTATATTGAATTTTGTTCACGATTTTTCCAATTTGAACTATTATTATTGAGCTTCAGTGATGGGTGGGTCTTTGCAATTGATTCAAGACGTTGGATGACATTGTAAATTTATGCGTATATTGTATCATATGACATATATGAATCATTTTATATAACTCATATTTACAGAAGGATCAAGAATTACGTAGGAAAGAACATGTTAATTTCATTTCCTGCACCCCAAACTAGAACTATAGAGGAAATTATTTAAATCATGAAACCCTTAATCCCCCATATGATATTACTCACATCATAATAAAACTTCATTCACATCTATTACATATAACTAAAAGGATATAATTTACATATCATTGTACATTACTAAAATCCTGTATAATATCATCTTTAGTAGGTAGACAATTTCATAAGGGTATCCTTTTGAGGAAACACATTGTCTATGAAAAAATATTTCTGATGTATTTTAATTGAGTAATGTGAGAGGGTTTTTGTTTTTCATGAATAATGTTTTGAACTAGCGACGATCCACCATATTTAGAAAAAACATAAAATTGTTTGATTTTATAAAATAATTTTACATGAAAAATATAGTTCACAAATAGCATATTATGAACTATTTTTTATACTGAAGCACAAATTCATTCTAGTATCATAGTATAATACTTGAGAAATAAATAATTATTTGATTGGTAATTATTCTAAACACCATAATTTCATAAAAACTCAATACACACATCATAATATTTAGATCTTAAATGATAACTACCATAATTTTGTGCATCCATGTGAGAAACTACAATATTATAAATGAGGGTTCATGAAAATTCGCGGACACTCCAGAACACCATATAATGGTAAATGAATTTCATGGGACCGATCCATATACTCTGACCTTAGAATTTAAGGGATTTCAAATAAAAAGGAAATTTTTTTCATTATCATCCCATATTATTAAATGACCAAGTTATCACCCCATATGTTGATAATCTATGAAAAATTAATCTTAAGCCACATGTAGCTTAGAGAATAAAGAAAAAAAGAATGACCATGAATCCATGGGATGATTCTTGAATAATCCCAAGTAGAAGAATCACCAAATATTCACTACTCCAGTTGATCATATTTTTTTTACCAAGGATAGAAACATTGAAGTGCGTCAATAATGAATTTTCATTAGAGATATGAAACTATTATATAGGTTCCCCTCTAAGCGATTCATTTCATTTTTAGTTTTCTTTGATTTAATTTTGTTTTTCATTCCCATTGTATTAGTAAATTTATTGTTTCTTTCATTTTACAATTAACTATAACCTACCAATGTATGGGGAACTAACTCAAGGTTTTATTAACAAGATGACGATGTAATTCCTACTAAGACTCCCAAACTTTAAATGTTTTTTTTACACTCTAAATTCTTGGAATTATTGAGGATACTAAGGTAGGGGTTGATGATAGTGCCTCTTGACATTGGGTTTCTTAGCTTTCTTTCTTTACATAATATAAATTTTCTATCATATCACATAATAATTTAGATATGGTGGAACTTTATCTTAATTTAAAAACAAGTAAATGGTTAATAATATGTAATGTTTAAGTGAATAATTAACACTTGTTTGAAGTGTTTCCCATTCCAAGACATAAGATATGGTGTTATATATAAACTAGGTGTTTTCTGTATTAAATCAATATTTGAAGCAAGGATGATTCTTGAAAAACCCAATGTGATCATTAAGAGGGTGAGGGGGCGAATCAATGATATTTTTTTTACAATTTCTTCTTACTTAGGGAAAAACCTTTTACTTTTGTTAATTATTAAAAACACTGTTGAAAAAAGAATAAAAAAACCACAACAACATAAGTATTTACATGGTTAAATACACAAAAAGAGTTTAAAAAACATGTAATTGTTTTAAAATAATAAAATACCTCAAAATAGACTAGAAAAATATTTTTATGTAGTTACTAAAATAAGTGAATATCCTTACTCTAGCATTGAACTAAAATAAAAAAATTGTGCATGTGATTTATAACCCAAAAGATGTAACAAATATTTGGTAACAACCTTTAGAAACCATCACCAAATGGCCCAAAGTGTTTTAACTATACTTATTATACATATTCAATTTTACAAAAACCTAAAAAAAATTATTCATTACTTTATTATCTTAATGTATGTAAAAACATCTTCTACCAGATTGTTTTTTGTCTAAAATGTTTTCCCAGAATGTTTGTCCGATAACTTATATGGAATTTTTTTCTATTTTCCTCTAAAAATACTAAAAATTCCTAATATCTATCTCTTATGATTCTTAAATATTCATAAACTATGATATTCATTGGTTGTAAACATACATTCTCTAATTATTACTATCAAAATGTTTTTTCAGTATGTTATACTGATTGGTTCATTTGTAATTTTTATTTGAAGCACTTTATCTTATTCATACATTAAATGTAAACACTATAATTTGTACTGGAATAATTTATATAGATTCTTGACTTGGAGGAAAGTATAGATTACATTACCTCTAAATAAAGACTTGAAATTAAAATTACACACTTAGAACATTTCACAGAATTCAAACATTTACAACCTTCCTTCAAAATTAGCAAGAATCACTGATCTCCCTCCAGTAATATTTTTATCTTTTAACAATATGTACAACATCATCACTTTTAAAATTTTTACAATTTTTTTTAAAAAATAACTTTACAATGATTTATCCAACAAGTGTTTTTCTGGATTATTCATAAAAAAATTTCATCAGAAATGTTCTTTGGAAATGTACATCCAAATTGTTTATCTGACATCCACATTTTTTGTCTCCAATGTTTTTCTATAATTATTGTCTTTAATTTTCATATGAAATGATTTTATGAATTGTCCCTATAAAATTTTATTAAAAAAATTTCATAAGAAATGTTCATATGATAATCTTATCTAAAACAATCATCAGAAATATTCATAAGAAATGATCGTATTAAATGTTCATCTGATTTATAGTTTGTTTATCCAAACTATTCATCATATTTCTAGTTTTTTTATCCGAAATGTTCACTAGACATCAATTATTCATAAAAATTCCTCTTTCATATATAATTTAAATATATCCATAAAAAATACCACAATACCATATATTTTAAAAATTATAAAATTTATAAACTCAATAATGTTCACAAAATCTGTATTCTTCACAAACATTGTAAAATTTATGAACATTGTAATCGTTGTAAAATAATAAAAAAATCCTCAGCCAAAAATATATATGATATTGTACAACCAATGAAATTTATTTTCATTTATTCCAAAATCACAAATCATGTTATTTTTTATCTCATGATGTTGGAAACCATCAGAATAGAAAATAATCATTTTATTTTATTTTTATCACCTTAAACAATTTGTGACCTTTTAGTCAGAATCATTTTAAAGAAAATTTGTCTGTTATTTTTTAATTTCTTAAGGAAACTATATTTCCCCATTTTCACATTTTGAAGTAAAATAAATCTGATATTATTTACTTTAATATGTAATTTTCATCTGAAAAATTTCCTCTTTAATAAGTAAATGATATCCCTTATTTTTCAAATTTTTAAGAAAACATGATACAATATTTTTCAGTTTATTAAGAATATTTTATATAATATTTTTCACTTTCTAAAAGAATGTTCATCAAATATTTTTCATAAAAAATTAAAAAGTATTTTATATGATTTAAAAATGAAACAATTTCCACAAACCATATTTTTTTAAAAATAAAATCATACCAAAATTATTTAAAACAATATCCAGTATACTCTTAAGCCCATTCATAAAACTTATCCCTAAAAATATTCCTCTTTTGATTTTTTTTTCAACCAAGAACCATAAATCAATTAAATATTGTAACTAATTATATGTTTTTTATCCAATAATTCGATTACTATCAATGTAAAGTCAATTTTGGAATAAATAACCATTGAACAATGAAACCATGCAATCCAAAAGTAGTGACGTAATAAACATCATCACACACTTCCACATAAACCTTTTTTTCAAACCATGATCATGAAAATATATATATTTTTTATTAGAATAATGTTTTTTCATCTAATGTGACATTGTAATAACCCGAGATTTTATAAGATATATTCCTTTTAATTTCATTCATATCTTATGTTGTAGGATACAACAAGATTATCTTGCACTATACACAACACTGTATTATCTTGCAGTATACGCAACATTATTCTTGGATCATGTTACACACAATTTCAAGTTTGTTTGATAGTTGTTATTCTACGAAACATTGAATGTGTATGTGTATGTGTGTGTATATATATATATATTCAATGTATATATAAAATATGGTTTCATTTTGTTATACACAACAAAAAAGGAGTATTACACTACACGCAACCCTGATTTGGCTTGCATTACACGCAATCACGACCTTCCTCATTAGCGTGTGTTGTACGCAATACTGGGTTTCACTAAACAACGATATATGGTTATAATATTATCACGAACTATCCGTTATGAATATTATAAACTTTGTTTTGAATTTTATAACATTATTATTCATCTTACACATTTTATAGAACATGGTATGAGAACAAAATAAATTTTTCGGGTAAAATAAGTATTTTTCAAAAAATGCAGTTTCGCCGCCTTTTGATGGCGCACCCACTTTAAATATTGTATTTGACATGTTTATAAGTCCAATTTTACAAAATAAAATTATTTTTTGGAATAAGTACATAATATTTTACCTTGGATAAAATTTTCTTGTTATTCTGATAACTTTCATATTTTAATGAATAGTAAAAACATGCTATATTTTAATTAAAAACAACATTTTTCATCATAATAATTTATGTGGTTAAATTATAATATTGAATTTTATTAAAGTATAAATAGAATATATTTTTACCATTTAATACAATGTATGTCATTATCATTTATTATACCTTGAATTCGTAGGTTAAATCAATTCAATCTTTTGTAATGTTTTAAACAAAAACCCATTTTCTTTGAACAATGGGATTAATTTTAATTTAATTTCTGCAACTTCTGTGTATTGAATTTCGAAAAATGAATTCCATATTTTGAATAAGTGGGTCCAAAGTATATTAATAGACTACTTTTTATTTTTGGGCATTATGAATAGTAACTACGGTAAATTTTATTTACCATAGTTAAAGGTAAATCGGGTAATTAAGGGTAAATATAAGATTATAAAATTACCTTAACACCTGACAAAATCCTCTTGGATGACTAAAGGTCGACCCATATCACCTAAGGGTTGGATTATAATCATTTAATGAACTTTGTTTCATGAAAATAACTTAATTATTATTAAAACCAAAGAAAGTGACCACATGTCACTATCTTAAATCAAATAAGTATATTAATTTTACTTTATTGATAAACTTCATGAAACTTTGAACATGAATAGTCTCTAGAAATCTAATAAAATTATCTACATCATATGAATTTATTTATAATTTTTAGGGATTATATAATTATCATTAATTTTGACACAATAGTGATGCAGAAATTATTTATCTAGTAAAAAATCAAGAATATAGTTTTTATTAAACTAATAGTGTCCATAAAAGGCACAAAACCCTGACAAAAACTTATTTTTAATGTAAAGTTAAACCATAATCATCCCTTGGTCGAGTATTTAACCATTTGGATCCTTATTAAAGCGATTATGACACTTATATTATTTTATTTTAAATGATGCCAAATATGTCACCTTCATAATGTAATAAATATAACAATTTAAATATTTTGATTTTAAGATGATAAATCCGAGTAAAAGTATTATTGTTAAAGGTAATAGATTTATCTTCATGATAAGATTTTATTTTTAATTTTTATGCAACAAATAAGTAAATTAAATATTTATACAAAAATGATGTAGTAATTATTTTGTTAATAGATAAACCAAATAAATGGTTTTAAAAATAAAAAAATAAATATTATATGAACTATTTAATATTCTCCAATAATTTTATAGATACATATTACCTTTTATGAATCTATTAAATCTTTTATTTCGAACATATCTTCTGTATATATTTTATTTAAATTCAAATAAATTAATAGTGTCAAAATTGACACTACTTTTATTTTATAATAATAACATATTATAAAATTGTTTAAAAATCACAAAAAATATTTACAAATTATAAATATAAATTTATATGGTATAAAATGTTATAAATTATCCAATTATGGAAAATTCACAACAAATAAGTAATTATTTGTTATAATTTAAAATTTAGAATGTTATTACCACAAATAAAATTAATATGATTAAATAAGGATTAATCAAGCTGATAATGTTTACAATAAATTCCTAACATGTCTAAATTTTATTTTTTGATTCTATTAAAACCCTATATCATCTAATATTCGAATATGAGTCATTTTTGAATGTTTTTAAGTGGGTTTAGATTTATTATAAATTAATATGTTTAAGATTTCCAAAGGTGCCCCTCTCTTCCCTTATAAAAGGGAACCTTCTCCCTCTCTTCCTCACACCAATTTGTTCCTTTAAGCTTGGCAAAAACCTGCCCATTTCCCTTCTCAACTTCCCTAAAGACATCCTAGAGTTCATGGTCTTCTTAAAAAACCAATTTTACTACCCTAAGAGGAGGATTCAAAGAGGTGTGTCAAAGAAGAGGTAATATCTGTTACCGATTCTTTCAATTTTCTTTCTTCTTCAACTTCTTCTTCTTTAGTTGTTTCATTATGAAGTAATAAAATCAGTATCCCTCATATACTGATATGTTATTATAAATATGAAACAACCCTATTTCACCTACTATCCATCCTATGGAAAACAAAATCACCGTGCGTGCATACGTACGGAATACCGTCTTTACGCCGTGGTGTAATCTGTTTTTCCACCAACACCTTACATGGATGGGTATAATGGTGTAAATAATAACTATATATGGTTATTATAACATGATAATGATTATGATATATTATACCATCCACTTCAATTCTATAATTATGGGAACGATATCATCGCTCGTGTATATGTATGGACTACCGTCTCCACGACGCGATGGGATTCATTCTCCATGATTAACCATACATGAATGATCATAAAGTTTATATAATGAATAATAATGAAATATATGAAATAATAATTCTACTAGATTTATGTATATATATATATATGTGTTTAATCTATTTAGTATCATTCAATTCAATAAGGAAATGACAACAGCATTCATGCATACATACGGACTACCCTCTCCATGAATGGTGTATTTCATTCCTTTTATTGATCTATAATATATATGTATATGATGAATATATATTATATATAAATCATGTTTTACATTCTGGAATTATGTAAATCAGGATATAAGTAATAATATCAAGAAACGACAAGTTGAAACACATACGATAAATGAAATGATTTTACCCAAAACGCTACTTTAACATGGAATTTATAGAAGAACGGGCAATATAAAGTCATAAGTGAAACATATATGATATCATAACAATGAATATGATTGTGTAATAAGTCAATGAAATTATATAAATCATTATACAGGGGGTTTGGAACCGTACAAAGCATATCAGACCTAAGGTAAAGGATACTTATTCCAATCTCATTCTTATCCGAGATTGTTTATTCGTAAGTATTTACTGGGATTATATTCATCATCTATGTCCCTGATTGAAAAGAATGGTTTCATGTATTTTTAAATTCCTATTTACCCATTTTTACTTTTACTACATTGTATGTAAGGAATCTTTCTTTCTTTTTACGTTACGAGGTACTTTTTGGACTTTTCCGACCAAAGTACGAGAATAATGTTTTTTATCTTATACGGCATGAAAGGATTTTTAGGGTTTTATAAAGCCTTATTTTCATGAAGATTCTTCCAAAATATTTCATGACTATTTTTAACAAAATCATTTTCTTTTAAAATTGAATGACATTTTGTGAAAAGAGAATGATTTTGAAGAAGAAATGATATTTTTCTCAAGAATTCATTTCAAGTGTTTTATCAAAACCATTTTTCATCGTAGATGACATTATTTCATATGTGTATGTTTCAAGTATCATGTCTCTATGATTTACATGGTTTCACTTTTCTTATTATGAAATGATATCCATTTATTTTATATGGATTATGTGATGATGGGATGATGTTTATGAAACCCATTTTATTTATTGGGTTATTATGAATGATGTATGTTTATTTTGTGGCACAAGTAAGAATGGTTTCATTATGAGATGAGTGGGACCTATATCTCCCTCCAATGCATTGGGTAAAGATTTATATCTCATGAGATAGACATGGCTGGAACGGTAAGTTAATCTGGTTCAGTGTTACTGGACTGAAACGAGGACTGAACTCGATTCAGAAAGGGACTTTGTCCACTGAGATGGTCTTGGAAGGAATGCCTTGGCTACTTTGGAAATAATGGCATGTGCTGAATGGTTTCCACAATTACATGTTTTACTCCCATGCTATTTTATCATGCTTAATGTTTCTTTATGATCTATGCCTTACTTACTTCCCTGATTTATGTCATTGCTCAAGCATTTGATGTTTAAACATTATGTTCATGTTTTTAAGTTAAAATGTATATGAGTTGTTTTATTTTATCCATGATTACCCTTACAGAGCATTTGAGCTCACAATTTATATGTTTTATTTTCCCCAGGATATAAAGAAAGTTTTTGGTAAGAAAAAAAGGGGAAGACCTTTATGGGAGATGTTGAAGATCTTTCACCACGATTAGAAGATTATGTTCCATGTTTCCAAAGACACTAAACTATTATGGTACTTGTGTGTCTGTTTTTTTATGTATTATGTATTCCGCAAAAGTAATGTAATGTAAATGTACGTCATGTTTTGGGTCTCTACAAACATACTGTAAAAACAATTCACACATGATGAAATCAAAACTTACACATTTTAAACACTTCATAAAAATACAAACTTCACTTAAATTTTTTTGAGAACGTACCAATGTATAGATATATGTTACATCATTTCCTCCCATTAATATAAATATAAATACACCAAATGATAGAGTATATAGATAAACATACCATATCTTTGAATAGAGGGTGGTTTCACAACCATTTTCAACCTCATATTTTCAAAAAACAATTCAGAAATGGTTTAGTGAATATATTAGAAACATTTTCCATTATAGGAATATAAACCCACTTCAAACCGTTCATCTCTAAATTCTCATTGTTGATGTTATATTTGATATCAATATTCATTGAACAAGAATTTTACAATTTATTTTTTATGAGATTTATATTAATTTCATTATCATAACATAATAGTTGGGGTAAATTCACTTCTATTAAAAAATATCCCAATTGAATCTTCATCCACATAAGTTGTGTTGCATCATGAGTTGTAGAAATATAATCAAATTTAGACATGTCATGAATTTCATAATATTTATTTTTTTATTATAAATTAAAATAACTTTCACCTTGTAAGAAAACTCCACTAGATTTGGATCTTCTCTCATGAACACTACACACTCAATCAATATCTGTATAACTAAACAAATCAATAATTCACGATATTTCATATTTTATAAAGAAATCTGTAGTTCCCTTTATGTATATGAGAATTCATTTTCCTTCCATGAGAAGAGATTAATTTGGAGATATTTTAAATCTAACAACTATGTAAAATTATTTTCAATATATGGCCTCAATTTTTTTAGATATAAAAAATATTCAACCAACTTTCTTAAACTCCCCAGGATCCACTTACTTGAGTTATCCATCTCTATATGACTTCATTCCCTTGGAAAAAGGTGTGGAAATTGTTTTCTAATTTTCCAATCCATATATCCTAATATGTTCATTTTCATACATATCTTGATATAAGAAAATATAATTCTTATTTTTCAATAATAGTAATACAATAAAATAAATCATTTCCCCCTGCATGGATACTTTTTTAATGAAAACATCTATTCGGAAGACATATCACTGTTATTTATCATTAGTATATATGATTATATCATCAAAATAAATGATAAAAATGAGAGAAATATATTGATTTTTATTGAGGTATATATTATTATCAACTCTTACTTTTATAAAGTTTATCATCCTCAAGAAGGTATCCAATTTGGAATACCAATGTACTTGAGCTTTGTTTGAACCTTGCAAAGCCTTTATCAAACTATACACATAAATTTCATATTTTCCAATCATGAATACACATTCTAGTTAGATATAAAATTATTTCTTCATATATTCATTAAAAAATGATAAATTTATATCTATTTGAAAAAACATATTTTATTCTTTTGAAGTGTTAGAAATAATTAATTTGAATGTTTCAAATATTTCCACTAGAGAAAAATTCACATGAAAATAAATGCCTTAAATTTAATTAGAAGCCTTTAAAAAATAGAATTTGTTATCACTTACCTATCTTCATATAAATTATTTCAAAACGGCCACTTCATACCAATATATTTTTTATTGTTTAGTTTGGGTACATGTCCCAAAGTATAATTCGTATCTGTATGATCAAACTCTTAATTCATAGAATCAATACACTCATGATGTTTCTAAACCATATAAAAACCATTAGGATCAACCAATGAAAATAATTAATTATGTAAAATTGAATTTGAAGCTCCACCAGTTTGAAACTATTTTTGTTGATCTACAATTATGTTTTGAATTTTCCACTTTTTATCTATCCTAGATGCGATGTATATATTTTAACCTCATCACTTGAGATATATGAATCTAAATCCCCATAGTGTGAAATATAAAAATTATTACTATCATTAATAAAATTTTATGTTTCTAAACTATAAACACTTCAGCTTCCCTATATTTCACATCTACATTAGTTTTTGTAATTTTATATCATATTTTTAGAACTTTTATCTATATAGAATAAAATATCATTCTTGATTCTTTGTTATCACATATGTATCCTCTACAATTAGGAGCATAACCAATACATATTCCATTAACACCTCCCTGATCAAATATTCCATGATTTTCACCATTGAATTTTATAATTCATGGTCTATTTAATACACGTAGGTACATAAAAATTGGAGTTTAATTGTAAAACATTTCATAATAATTTATATTAGAGTTTCTTCTATAAAAAAATATATTTGATAGAGCCCCAGTCTCAGGTATCCCGGAGCCGGTGCTCTATTTATGGTGTTTAATTTATTTCATATAAACGAAAAAAACCAATTTACACATTATAACCCATCAGGAGGAACTTTTTGGTTTAGATCCTAGAGAATCAGAGTCAACCACTTCACTTCTTCCGTACAAAGCTAAGATCAAAATACCAAAACATGGAAAGAATCTATCAACCTATAAAAATTTCATAAAAAATGTAGGGTCAGCATTGTGTACTCAGTAAGGGGTTTTGAAAGTACATAAATCTAGCTTTTGAAAACTACCTTTGGAAATACCTTTCCATACTTAAAATAATTTCTTAAAGGAAAAACATCAAGAAAAATAAGAGGTTGATATAATACAGTTAAATCAATTCATAATTATTCATTAGAAGACTTAGCTAAAAACCACTTAATAAATAAGGTAAGCACGCTAGTAAAAAAATTGCATGGGTTTTACTATGTAAAGAGGGCATAAACAAGCAAGGTGTGTGAGAACAATTAGGTGTAACCATCATCATAGTCACACATAAGAAAATTCTATAAAACTTATAAAAATTCACATCATGACATGATAAATGTAATAAAACATTTTTAATATGATTCTAGAAAAGAAGACTGGTCATGCATCAACATTACCTCATCATATGCCTTGTGTATTTTAATCTGTTACTCATAGGTAATGGTTCTATAACAAAGGATATTACTCTAGTCAGAATAATCACTTGGTTGGTCATATACTAAAAAAATGTATACTGAAGGACTCATGGTCTCTGTTTCAAGGCCTTGTTCCATGACCTAGTGGTAATAACCCAATATTACTGTCTGGAGAACTATCGATGCATCGAGGAGCTTACTTTTATCAGTCTCCAAACCGTAGGGCTTACTTTAACCAGTCCCCAAAATGGAGGGCTTTATTTCCACTAGACCCCAACCCAGAAGACCAATACATTTCTCACATGTTAATAAGGTCTGATATTCAAGGTTTCCCATACCACTTTGAATATTTAATTTATATTTCATATTACCCAAGGTGTCCCATACCACATTTGGTAATTTAATTTTTAGTTTATTAAAAAGATATGTCATATTCATGCATTATGTATGATAATAAATAATTCAACCATTATACATTTAGTCTTCAAATACTTCATATAACATTGTAAATATGGAAATAAATAATCAAAGGCATACAAAGTGTAGTGAACATTCCTTCCACATAAGATAGCACATAAAATGGCGGATGATTAGGGTTTGGCACATAAAATGATAGCTTCATAATCAATGAACCTTATCCATGGAAATTAATACTTAATAAAAATACATGTAATTCATCATGATGATAATGAACATAAAATTAGATTCAAATATAACTTGATTTATCAACAGCATTCACTGTTTCAGCTAAATGGGCCATATGGACATGTTACTTTAAATCATTTTTAACCCTATCTCACGAATTCAAAACATATGAAGTTAATATAATTAAATCTTTTTAAATTAATGTACGTTAGACACAAATACATTTTAATTTAGCAATCACAAAAATTATCATTTATTAAATACCCTTCAAGTATTCGTTGCATTTAAAACACTAATTCTAACAATCAATACTTGATATTAGGGTTCGATAAACTACATAATTATAAATATATAGATATATATATATACAACCATAACCAGATTAACCACTAATAAACACCGTATCAGGTTTAACAACAAATAATAAATGGATACTACATGTTAATGTAAACCCATGAATTTTTAGTCCTTTAATTTAAAATAGGCCGAAGCGCATTCTTTTAAAAACATAAATTACATCGATGGTATATGACAGTATGCCTAATTAATTAAATAGGATATTTAATGTATGATCATATATAAAACACATATAGGATTAGGCAATCACTAAAACCTTACATGTGTTAAAACATCAATTAAACCCTGAGAATTGCATTTGAAAATAGGGTTAATTATATATGAAACCATAAACACATGACCATATATAAACTATGGTTTTAAAACTATAACTAGTTGCACTTAAAACAGAGACCTAGTTCACATAAAAATATCATTCATAGATAAGTATTAAAACAATACTGATTTTTATTGAAATACATAAACTTATAAAAAATATAGTTATATATACAAGGCATAAATATCATACATGTTAGGAATTGATTTTAAAAAAACATTTTCAAATGTATAATTCCTAATATAAAATACTAAATTATATGGAAATCATAGAAATAGATTTGGATTGGTTACATATATATGTGTATACATAGACACCTGAAAATACATGTAAATAATATATGTAATGGTTTTGTATAAGTGAAAAACCTCTCAAAACTAATGTTATATAAATACATGATTAAACAATAAACATAAACAACCTCCTTGAAATCCCATAAAATTGGAGAGTTTAAGGGGTATAACTAAGCATATATAAAATTATATATATACTTATTTAATCATATGGGTTATATAAAATAAACTTAAAGGAAACAAAAACCCTTAAATTGTTTTAGGAAAAAATAATAAATACCATTACCAAATCCATACACCCAATATTAAACAGATGAGAGAAACGGTGCCTATACTAAAAATATATATGTTTATATATATATATACATATCATATATCCGAGTACACACAGTGTGTGTATTGGGTTTTAAATTATAAAGAGGTGGGGGTATCCCATATATTTGTAGATACGAAGGAAAACACCCCTCGAAGCGCAATGTTTGAAAATAATGGTTTGCATGGAATGTAAATACCTATAAATATAAGCCATATATATATATATTCATGAATATATATATTTACTGAGGAGCATGGGTAGGTTTGAAAAAAACACATAACTTGGACACCCTAACCTAGCTACGGAGGATGCTCGGATCATAGGAGCTCGCTGGTTTAGCTGGAGAGACCGAGAGCAGTTCGGGAGTAAGAGGGAGATCATGGGGAGAGGGTTTATATAGAGGATTTAGTGTACTTAATGGAACTTGATCCAGATGTTTGGCCAAGCCTACGGTTCCCTAGGAAGGTGGGGTGCACAAAGGTCAAAAGAAATAGTGGAGAAAGGGGTGAGTGTTCCATCCTTTGGTGAACTAGTGTGCTGGTAGCGGGACCCTGATGTGAGGTAGGAGATAATGGAAATCATGGGTTTTAAAATGAAACGACGACCGTGATTTGAATTTGGAGAGATCTGATGGCTCAAGTTAAATGGGATGAAATGAGATTTAAAAAAAACAATCAACGACTTGGATTAGTCCCGACAACGATCAGACGGACGAGGGCTACGCGGGGTCGGGATTAAACATGAGATGGCCTATATTTTGTGATTGGAGAAAAACTAAATAGATAAAAAAGAAGTATAATAAATGTGTAAAATAAGACAGTATAATACTTTTTAAAAAAAAATATAAAATATGGACATTATAAATTGAATTTTTATACAATTTAGTAAATACTTTTAACTCATATTTTCAAATCTAAAAATCCCATTCTAGATTATGTAAAAAAAGTTACTATTTGAGATAAATCTTTTAGAAGATATATATTTCATACTAAACTTTTATAACTATTAGTGACTTATAACTTTTAAAATCTAAAATCCAATTTATAACATACTCCACTATTTGATTCATAAAATTCTTTTTTTAAGAGACCAATAGTTTCCCTAATTCAAGATACATAGTTTTAAAGATCCAACAAGATATATTTTTCAATTATTACAAATACCATTTAAACATGACTACTATGTTCTCAACCATGTAGGCAAACATTAGGATTTTATAAAATCAATTATGTTCTTTTATAAGAATGTTATTTTATTTTAAAATCATGATATTTGAAAATATATTTGAAAATATTTAATTATTTGAAATACCATAAGATTATAAAGGCATTATAAAGACCAAATTTTATAAAAAGAGAAAATTTATCAATTTAAATCCAAAAGTTATATATATAACGGTCATAATTTCCTAAAGGACCATGATAAAAATAGTGGGGTAGGGTGTTTTACATTTTCAAAACACTTGACCCTAGGAGGATGGCTCTCCTCATTCCATTGGTGCTGAGAACGTGTGCTGTGGTTCTGGCGATTATGATTTTTACACTGAAATACCTATAAGATGATTACTATCCGATTACTCGATTTGTGGTTCTTAGCAGCCTTTTTGTGGCCATGTTTAGTCTTGTACATGGTGTTCTCGGTTAGTTTGAGTCTTTGTTGTAATGTAACATTTTAATGTATACCATTTCTCTTTATTCTCCTTGTTCTTCATCTATTTAGTTTCAATTACATTATTAGTACCAAAAACAGACCATTTAAAATAAGAAAATTCATTATAAAACATACAATTGTTCACATAGTCAAGTTCATAAATCCTGGGGCATCACATTATCCCACTCTTAAAAGAATTGCGTCCTCACAATTCGATTGGCGTACTTGCACTGACTCATTCACATAGCTTCCTTGACACCCTTGGTGATGTCCCTCTACCTCTACTACCTAAGGAAGAAGGTACTATTAAAATCTACTCCCGGGGAAGAACAAAGCTCGGGGGTCTCATATTCCCAAATACATTCTTGGAAAAATGGATCGTGGTTAAAACCAGGATCCCGTTTGATATACATTGTTTTCCAGAGATGGGAACGAGTGACATCAAGCTCCGCAACATCCGATGGTATTTGGTTCCTAAAGATCTCTCAAACCACGTCACATTTGAAGGATTCAATGAAAGATTCAAAATCACAGAGGTCCCCAAGAATGTTAAAACATAGTATTTGGTACATAAATATTGTGCGGAAGTCAAACTCCTTTGCAGCTTCTCCGAAGGCCATGAAGGCGAACTATTTCTTATTCATGGTGAAACACAAGAAGAGTCCCTCGTAGTAATTCCCTTTCTTTTTATAATTATCAAATAGTGCATTGGCCATTTGGTTATACACAACTTCTGATCCCCAAAAGATTTGAAGGACATTCGAGCTTTTCGATATTTTATAGATGGTTTTTCACATGCGTTTTAAGTTAACAAAAGGTTGGTAACTTGTTAAGAAGGATTTTTCTAAAATAGTCTCTATGATATCTGTAGGGAGAGTCAAGAGTCTAGGTGTGGATGGCTGGCTTGCCATCTCAGAATTTTAAGAATAAACCCTACTTAGTAAAACATTATTAATGTTTTTGTGTCATCTTAATTTTACAGGGTTTCCTAAACCATTCCTCTAATACCAACTTTAGGGCCCCAGCCTCCGGTAGCCCAGATCTGGTGCTCTTGTTATGGTGTGTAATTTTTTTCATACAAATGAAAGAAACAATTTACATATTATAACCCACCAGGAGGAACTTTCTGGTTTAGATCCCAGAGAATCAGAGTCAAACGCATCACTTACTCCTTACAAAGCTAAGATCAAAATCCCAAAACATAGAAAGACTCTATCAACCTGTAAAAATTTTATCAAAAACACAGGGTGATCATTGAGTACTCAGTAAGGGGTTTTGAAAGTACATGAATCCAGCTTTTGAAAACTACCTTTGAAAATACTTTTCCGTAATTAAAATAATTTCTTAAATGAAAAACATCAAGACAAATCAAAGGTTGATATAATACAGTTAAATCACTTCATACTTATGCATTATAACACTTAACTTAAAACCACTTAATAAACAAGGTAAGCATGCTAGTAAAAAAATGGCATGGGATTTACTATGTAAAGATGGTTTAAACAAGAAAGGTGTATAAGAACAATTAGGCGTAACCATCATCAGAGTCACGCATAATCACATTATCTACAACATATAAAAATGCACATCATGAAATGATAAATGTAATGCAACATTTTTAATAAAATTCTAGAAATGAAAACTATTCATGCTTCAACATTGCCTCATCATATGCCATGTGTATTATAATATGATACTCATAGTTAATTGTTCTATAACCAAGGATATTCCTCTAGTCGGAATAATCAATTGGTTGGGTATATACTAATTTTTTTTTACTGAAGGACTCATGGTCTCTGTGTCAAGGCCTTGTGCCATGACCTAATGGTAATAACCCAATGTGACTGTCTCAAAAACTATCGATGCATCAAGGAGCATAATTTTACCGGTCTCCAACCCGGAGGGCTTACTTTAACCAGTCCCCAACCTGGAGGGATTTTTTTTCACCGGACCCCAACCCAGCAGTCCAATACATTTCTCACATGTTAATATGGTCTGATATTCAAGGTGTCCCATACCACTTTTAATATTTAATTATTATTTCATATTACCCAAGGTGTCCCATACCACTTTGGGTCATTTAATTTTTAGTTTATTAACAGGATATGTCATATGCATGAATTATGTACAATAATAAATAATGAAACCATTATACATTTAGTCAATAAATACTTGATATAACATTGTAAATATGGAAATAAATAATTAAATGCATACAAAGTGTAGTGAACATTCGTTTCACATAAGATAACACATAAAATGATGGATGAAGAGGGTTTTCCACATGAAATGATAGCTTCATAATTAAATAACTTCATCCATGGAAATGAATACTTACTAAAAATACATGTTATTCATAATGATGATAATGAACATAAAATTATATTCATACATAACTTGATTTATCAATATCATTGACTAGTTCAGGTAAAGGGCCATATGGACATGTTACATTAAATCATTTTTAACCTAATATCACGAATTCAGAACATATGAAGTTAACATAATTATAACTTTTTAAATTTATGTATTTTTGACACAAATACCTTTTAAGTTAGCAAACACCCAAATTAACATTTATTAAATACCATTCTAGTATTGGTTGCATTTAAAACACTAATTCTAACGATCAATACTTGAGATTAGGGTTCTAGAAACTAAAAAATTATATATATATATATATATATATATATATATATATAAAACCTTAACCAGATTAACCACTAATAATAACTACAGAAGCTTTAACAACAAATAATAAATGGATACTACATATTAATATAAACCCATGAATTTTTAGTCCTTTATTTTAAAATAGGCCGAAGCACAATCTCTTAAAAACATAAATTACATTGAGGGTATATGACGGTTGAATAATTAATTAAACATGCTATTTAATATATTCTCACATATAAAACAATTATAGGCTTAGGCAAACACTAAAACCATTCATGTGTTAAAACATCAATTAAATCCTGAAAATTCTATTTGAAAATTGGGTTAATTATATATGAAACCATAAAAACCTGAACATATAAAAACTATGGTTTTAAAACTATAACATAGCTACACTTAAACCAGAGACCTAGTTCGCATAAAAAATATAATTCATAGATAAGTGTTAAAAAAAACTGATTTGTATTGAATTACATAAAATTATAAAAAAATATGTAGTTATATATACATGACATAAAGATAATACATGTTAGGAATTGATTTAAATAAAACCTTTTCAAATGTATAATTCCTAACAGAAAATACTGATTTATATGGAAATATTAGAAATTGATTTGGATTGGTTACATATATATGTGCATACTTAAACACCCAGAAATACATGTAAATAAGTTATGTAGTGGTTTTGCTTAAGATAAAAAACCTCTCACAACTAATCTTATATAAATACTTGATTAAAAAATTATCACTAAAAATCTCCTTGGAATCCCTTAAACTAGGAGAGTTTAAGGGGTATACCTAAACATATATAAAATTATATATATACATATTGTATCATATGGGTTATATAAACCAAACTCAAAGGAAACAAAAACCCTTAAATCTTTTTAGAGAAAAAATAATAAATACCATTTCCTAATCCATACACCCAGTCTTCAAAAGAGGTGAGAAATGGTGCCTACACTGAAAATATATATGTTTATATATATATATATACATATCGTATAACAGATTACACACAATGTGTGTGTATTGGGTTTTAAATTATAAAGAGGTGGGGGTATCCCCTATATTTGTAGATACAAAGGCAAACACCCCTTCAAGCCCTCTGTTTGAAAAGAATGGTTTGCATGGAATGTAAATACTTGTAAATATAAGGTGTATATATATATAATCATGTATATATATATGTACCGAGGATCATGCGTATGTTTTTCAAAAACACATAAACAAGATACCCTTACCTAGCTCTAGAGGACGCTCAGATATGAGGAGCTCGCTTGTTTATATGGAGAGACCGAGAGCAGTTTGGGAGTAAGAGGGAGATCGTGGGGAGAGGATTTATATAGAGGATTCAGTTTACTTAATGGAACTCGATCCATAAGTTAGGCCAAGCCTACGATGTCCTAGGAAGGTGTGGTGCATAAAGGTCAAAATAAATACTGGAGAAAGGGGTGAGCGTGGCGTCCTTGGGTGAACCAATGTGCTCGTAGTGGGACCCCGACGTGAGGTAGGAGATGACGGAAATCGTGGGTTTTAAAATAAATGATGGTCGAGATATGACTTTGGAGAGATCAGATGACTCAGGTTAAACAGGATGAAACGAGAATTTAAAAAATCATCAACGTCTGGGATTTGTCCCGACTTCGATCGGACGGATGAGGGATGCTTGGCTTCGGGATTAAACAAGAGATGGCCTGGATCACGTGATTGGAAAAAACCTAAATATATAAAAAATAGTATGATAAATGTGTAAAATTAGACAGTATACTACTTTTTTTAAAAAAACAATATAAAATATGAACATTATAAATTGAATTTGTATACAATTTAATAAATAATTTTAACTCATAATTTCCAAATTGAAAAATCCCATTCTAGATTATGTAAAAAAAATTTACTATTTGATATAACTCTTTTAAAAGATATATATTTCATAATAAACTTTTATAACTATTTAGGTCTTATAACTTTTAAAATCTAAAATCCAATTTATAACATACTCCCCTAGTTGATTCATAAAATTATTTTTTAAAAGACCAATAGTTTCTATAATTCAAGATAAATAGTTTTAAACATCCAACAAGAAATATTTTTCAATTATTATAGACACCCTTTAAACATGACTACTACGTTCTCAACCATGTAAGAAAACATTAGGATTTTATAAAATTAGTTAGGATATTTTTTAAGAATATTAATTTATTTTAAAATCATGATATTTGAAAATATATTTGAAAATATTGAATTATTTGAAATACCATATGATTATAAGAGAATTATAAAGGCCAAATTTTATAAAAAGATCAACTTTATCAATTTAAATCCAATGGTCATATATAAAACGGTCATAATTTCTTAAAGGACCATTATAAAAAATGAAGGGTAGGGTGTTTCACATTTTCAAAACACTTGGCCCTAGGAGGATGGATCTACTCATTCCATTGGTGTTGAGTACATGTGCTGTGGTTCTGGCGATTATGTTTTTCACACTGACAGACCCAAAACATGATTACTATCCGATTACTCAAGTTGTAGTTCTTAGAAACCTTGTTGTGGCCATGTTAAGTCTTGTACATGGTGTTCTCGGTTAGTTTGAGTCTTTTTTGTAATGTAACATTTTAATGTATACCAGTTGTCTTTATTCTCCTTGTTCTTCATATATTCTGTTTGGATTCCTTTATTAGTACAAAAAAACCATTTAAAACAAGAAACATCATTATAAAACATATCATTTTTCACTTAGTCAAGTTCATAAATCATGGGGTGTCACATTTTTTGAATATAAACTACTACAATAATAGCCTACCTCCAAAAAATAATGAGAAGTCTCATGTTCTATAATCTTAGTTAATTATATATCCACCAACGATCTATTTATTTTTTTAAAACCCTATTTTAATGTGGGGTATATGGTAAACTAAATTCATGATGAATTCCATGTTTTTAATATAATCTGTGAACTAATAATTTTTATTCTCTCTAATATTATCAGTTTATATCTTCCCCACAAAATATTGATATTAGTTTTTTTCTATTATCCTAGAACTCTTAATCATCTTTTGAGCCTTGGATTTATGTTTAAAAAAAATACTCATAATTCAAGTAAAATCACTAATGAATGAAATAAATTAATTATACCTATATGTTGATTATTTACTCATTATAACACATTTATCATACAAAATCATCTCAAAGGTACGTGTTGAATATAGATCAGCATTCTTATGATTGAGATTTTTATCATTCTTTTCAGGAAAATAGAGCAAAACCAATTCATTATTTTTTCGCATTAAGAATATCATAGATATTATCTCTTATTTTAACTAGTTCATATTTCTCTAACACATGTTCCCGAACATCTTATTCCATAACTAAGTATATTTCATCATCCAAAAATAACATGAACTTTTAGAATAACCAACATGAAAAATTTCCCTTAATTAATTGGATTTTCATTAAAACATTCCCATATCAAAATATCTTTATAAAAAACATTATTTTACAAAACAAAATTATTAACTTTATGAAAAAATTACAAAACAATTAATCAGTTTTGTTTTAACCAATTAATAAAAAAAATTAGATTTTATCTTTTCTTCCACATGGATGGAAAATCCACTAACTTTAATTATAAGTGACTCGTCATTTCATAATATGACACTACCATGTTTAATTTTTTTTACATTATTTAAAAGTTTTAAATATCCTATCGTATATAAAGATCTCCTTCTATCCAAAATCGAAGGTTGTTCACCTTTTGTTTCTTTCAAAGAAGTTTAAACGACATGATTTTCTCCCTTATTTTCACATCCTGATTTTGAGATTTATTATAAAAACCTTGTTGTGATAGAACCATTAAATGTATTCCTTTTTCAATATTTTGATGCAATTCAATGCTTTATCAAATTGCATCCATGGGATGGAATCTATTTTTAATCTTCACACCAAATTTTCAAGCCTACCACCGTTGAATGAGTTTAATCCCCCTCAAACTATGATTCTAGTTTCAATTGGAATTATAATAATTTTGGTGATTTAACATACACATGTTGTATATATAGATAAATCCCCCACAATTCCAATAGTAACCATATATGTAATATTTTCCACAAATACATACAATCATTCTAGATTTGTGTAGATTTTTTTCATCATATTTCTTACATTTTACTTTGGTATTTCATTACTAAAAAATATTTTTGTAAAATCCTAATATTTTAATATTTTAATTGAATCACCTATAGAAGATAAATTTGGTTTATATTTCGTAATAATAGAAAATGAAGGGTTTTCAACTCATCATTTTTAGTAAAATACGTTATTTTTTTTAGCTTTATTATATGTCGGAGATGTTAATTCTTCTTATCCACATTTCAATTTTTTTTATCCATCATAGGTTTACACTTCTCATTGTTTTAGAAAACATCTGTAACTATGTTCTATAATGTTTTAACCCCTTCATAATATTTAATAAGTCTCTATTTAACAATTTCTACCTCTTCATACATTTACTTCAACTTTTCAAGATTCTTAATATTGATATTGTTTATATTGCTAAGATCATTTTTAGAACGTCTATCTCTATAATAAAACTTGTAATTTTTATCAAGATCAAATTAATTATTATTTTTTGAAATATTATCAATTTTAAACTTGTTGTTATACATTTCATATCTTATAATCTTTTGTATAAATTTTTTCAACTCTACTTTCTGTATAAACACTATCTTACTCTCACTATCTTCAAAACTAATACATTCATAACTAGTTAACATTAAATCATTTATGTGATTTAATAATGGAAATTTTCACATGAAAAAAACATCTCCTCGTATATTTATATTACTTTTCATCGAATCTATTGAAATATGAATTTAATTTTTCTACTTTCTTATAAAAGGGTTTTATTTATATACTATCATCATTATCAATTTCATTTTCTTCATTTCTTTATAGATAATTTCTTAATACCACTAAAAATATTTAGTGGAAACCTACATTTGGGATTTCTTATGCCACTTTTAATATTTTTAGAAAACAAATAATGAAATTCTAAAATCTTTTTACCAATGCCACCTTCAATGTCAGAGTCACTAACATATTATTCTTGGAGAATACTATTGGATTATACCTTGCTGAATATTTTATGAAAATTTATTGATCACAAAATTCTTTAAACATTATAACATTATGTATTATCCTTTCATATGTGACAAGAGTGATTTGAAAATAATCTTGAGATATATTTTCAATATCTATATCTTCTAGTGATGAAACATTACAAATAATTATTAAAAATAATTCAAAATATATTTAAACTATGGTTGAATCATCCAAAATTTCACCAAGACATATTATAGTGCTTATAATGTCATTCACCATTGTAAAAAATTCACCAATATATTCATAATCATCCATTTTTAGATCATAATAATTAAGCCTCACAATTTTTAGGATGGATTTCGTAACATTTTTATTTCCATCACATATATTCCTCAATTTCTACAAAATTTATTTACTATTTCTTGCTTATCTAATTATAATGAACTAACTTCAAGAGAGTGATCATAGAAAATCTATTCGGAATATCTCATAATTTTATAAAAATTCTTATTGGTAGTTGTTAGAGAAAATTTTGTAGGGAAGCCATTTGTAGAGGATTCACGAAGCTTACAACCAAGAAACATAAGATGTGGAAAAATTATCTCTTTTAAGCTATGATAGTTATTTACATTTTAAACTATTACCCCCTTAATGTCCACATAATTCCAAAAAACTATAAAAAAATCTATTTTTATTCAACATAAAAAAAAGTGTTAGTTAATGAAACATTAATTTGATTCCAATTGAGTGGAATAATGTGATCACTAAGAAAAACACCTTAACATAAGTATTTAAAAGGTTCTATACTCCAAAAAGTAGATAGTTCATAGTATGATTAGTAAATAATATAATATAACGCAATCCAATTAAAAAATAATTAATTTATGTGGTTATAATAAGAATAGAATATCCATACACATCAATTTAACTATAATAAAGTAATAGTACATATACTTTCTAGTCCAATATATCTAATAAATATTTTAAAAAAACATTTGAAGACAATACCCAATAAGATCTAAATTTTTTCATTATATTTCTTGTACTTCTTTAGTTTTTTAATTTTTCAATAACTTCTTATTTAATTTCTTACCTAGTATTAACTAAGAAATTATTCTATTATATGGAATGTTCATAAGTTCATCATGAATGTTTTTTTGATATATTTTATTTGGAATATTTATTTTGAGCCATCTAAATAATCTTACATATTACTTACACCCAGTACTTTTGATTCCTCCATCTTATTCAACTAGGATATCCCTTTTTTGGAAACATAAATAATTTAATTATTGATTACAAAATGTTTATTTGGTAATTTTATCCCATATATTCATTATTATTTTTTGTACTTCATTTTGTTTCACACCAGAATAGTACACATTGTACTATTTACTTGAACCCATTTTATTGATTCTTGGCTTAGAGAAAGGGTGGGATTCAGAATATATTTTCCAATTGAATGAAAATCTGAAATTCAAATATAATTTTTTTTACATTTCAATATATTATAGAATTTACAGATTTCCTTTAAGCTCATCAAGAATTACAGATCTTCTTATAGTGATATTTAGATAATTGAATGAACATCACAACACAATCCATTTGTATATATTTAATAATATTTATAAAATAAAATTACGTGACAAAAATTGTCTTGAGAACTATTTTTCAAGAATGTTTATCTGAAATGATTATCTAATATTTTTTCACTAAAAAATCATCATAAATGTTCATCAAAATGTTTTGTCCAAAATTTTCATCTAATTTCCACTTTTTTCAACAAAAATTATATTCTGAAATGTTTTTCTGAAATGTTCATCCAATGTGTTCGCATAAAATATTTATATGAATTCTTCAATTGAAATTTTATTTTGAATTTTTTGTTGAAAATTCCTATTTAAAATATTTTTATGATTTCTAGTTTGTTTGTCCAAAATATTCATATAATTTCCAATATTTATTAACATTCCTTTATCCCCTCAATATAAAAAATATTAATCACATAAAATAAACTAACATATATTCCAAATTCATAAAATTTAGAAACATTGTATTCTTAAAAAATTTCATAAAATACATAAACATTGTAAAATACATAATCCTCACAAACATTATACCCATAATAATCCTCATAAACATCATAAACATAATAGTCAAATATACTCTTCAAAAAAGTTTTCTGAATATGTACACCCAATAAATATTATAACCATTTTATAAAAATTCCTTGATCACCTAAATTTTTAAATCATGATATTGTAAACTCGAATTTTTTTAAAAAATATTTGGTTTTATTTTCACCACCTTCTATATCGAGAAACATTCTACACATAATATTCATTAGGAAAATCTGTTTGATATTATAAATTTTTTATGGAAAATATATTTAATGTTTTCTTATTAGTAATGAGACATTGTCATATCATCTTCAAATTATTAAGAAAACTCAATATGATCTTTTTTACCTTCTTAATGATACTCTGTCTGACCTCTTCCAATATCATAAGGAATATCCATCCGATCTATTTCACTATCTAAAGAAAACTCGGTCAGATATTTTTTAACATTCTTAAGAAAACATAATTTGATCTTTTAAACTTTATTAAGGAATGTTAATATGGTATATATCAATAAAAAATAGAAAGTTATATGATATTTGTTAATATAAAAAAATATAATCATTATTCATAATCATTCATTATTAAAAACAATTCAGCCAAAATTCTTCAAAAAAACATCCAACAACCACCAAAAATAATTTAGAATACATAGTGTAACAACCTAAGACCTTAAAATATTATACTTTTAGAATTAATAATTTTTTATTATCATTATTTATACACAATGTTATTCTTATACTACACACTACACTGAATTATCTTCTACTTCATAAATGATCAATATTTATAACATTTTATATAATTATTAGTGTTAAATTTTATTTAAAATTGGGGTTTGAAGTCATAAAATATCAATTACATGTATATTAATCCAATTTAGGTCATTGATATCATTTTTATATTTAAATTTTATATAAAAACTTATTGATATTTTGAATATTTTTACATTAAAAACCACCAATCTCTCCACATAGGTGTGGTTAGCGTTAATCTTAATATTTTGTCATATGTGATTTTAATTTTGAATAATGGACATAAATTTTTGTAATAAATATAATATTTATGGTCAAATAAGATGAAATTAATTTTTTACAAAAAATACATGTGAATGTGATTAAATTTAATTACTATTATAAAGGTAAAATTAAGCTTTATAAGGGAATAATTCGTAATAATAGGGACCAAAATGACCTAGAAACTTGTCTAAAATCCATTGGAGACTACTAATTAGACAATATACCCTGTGTTTTATAATTTTATGGGTTATTAAGATATTGTTAAATGTATGTTCCCAATATAAAAGGATAAGTAAGGAAGAAAAAAAAATAAACATTCCTTACCTATAAAATTTATATGATTTGGAGATATGTAAAAACCATAATATATTTTATTATAAATATACTTTGAAAAGATAAATGGGTTATTGTTATCAAAATAATTTATAATGATTTTTATATATGACTTATTTACATAAAATTAATAATAAATTCCAATGTAGTGATTATTTAGTTAATAATTAACTAAAAATTAATTACTCTACAGATATTAAAAGTGAAGTATATTAATTTAATTATTTTCATTTATTATATGTTTAGATGATTATATCATGACACATATCTTTGAACTTAATATATTTTAATTCAAATATTTTTTTGATATTTTAAAAACAAAATTATCAAAAATATTTCAAAATTTACATTATTGTTATTTTACAATATATGATATTTTATTAAATGATTAAAATTAATAAAACTCTTATATTATGAAAAATGATTTTTAAGTGTTAATAAATATTATATATGTTCTATTAATAGAAAAATTGACCTTTTATAATTAAAATATTATCTCATGTATTGAAAAAATGTATTTAACACCGTTTGGGATTAAGTATGTTTTAGGGCATCATATGAACTTGTTTTAAAATTAATTTCTAGAAAACAGGAGAATACTATTTTATAAACAAGGTATTATATTAATAATTCATTTTATCTATTAATTCTTATAAATCTCAATTTTGTTTTTTGTTAATTGTTAAATTACTTAGGTTGGAAAATAAGATGCTTTAATTAAAAAAATGATAAAATTGGAAAATCTTATAAGTTGAGGAACCAAATTATAAAAATAAACATATTTTTGTGTGATGGGAGATTTCATTGAAACTTTTTCTTAGTCAAAGAATTATTTTTTCATTTTTTAGGATCTTTAGGTATGATATTTCACCCATTAATGAATACATATTGGTATTTATAAGAGTGCCACTCCCCCACCACTATAAAAATGAATGCAGTCTACCCCATATGCACACAACTCAATACAATTTTTCTTGAGTAATATCTCCCCAAATAGCTTCAAAACATCCCTAACATAGTCATAGAATTCTCACCTTCGTCGGGAATCATTCCAAGGGGGACTTTTGGAACAAACCAAAAAGAGTTTTCCGAATAAGTTGTAACAAACTTATTCATTTTTTTGTTTTATTTCAAGAATCCACTCCCTATACTCTTCCTATTACATGCTTTTATAACCAAACCAGTGTCCTCAATTTAACATGATGTTGTTTTGTAAATGTATTGAAATAAACACACACACACACACACCCATCTAATGGGTAATGAACATATTGTTTTTGTGATCATTGAACTACCACCTAGCAAAATAATGATAGTTTATTCCTCCTTTACCATCTCTTATAGTGGTCATTATGATGGAAAATATATTTATATATTTTATATATTAAATTTATAATTTCATTATTCTTCTTTAATTATTTTATAACACATACCCATATATATTCCATTTTGTGTAAATACGATAACATTGTCCGTGGAAGTGTGGACTACCGCCAACTTAATGCGATGCGAATCAGTCATACTATACATGGAACATATTAAAGATAATTTTAATATAAATATGTAACATATATAATAAAGGTATTATATTTGAATTATTATATACATATTTTTCATTTATTTCTCATTTTTTAAAATTTAAATGAAAATATATTAGCGTTCATTCATACATATACCTTACCATCTCCATGAACAGTGAATTTCATTTCTTATCTCCAAACATTATTAATTATTATAAATACTCATTTAATGAATATATATGATAATTAAGTATTGGTTTAAATTCTATAGATGATGAAATAATTATCTTATTAATAGTAACAACAATTGAAATTTCAAAAATCTACTTGAGAAAACATGGAAAATAACACCCGAAATAGTTAAAATAACGATAGAGTGTTAAAAAAAGGTAAAAACATATTATAAGAAGTTAATATATAATATTTTAAACATGATTATAGTTCGGGTATAAGTTATTAACAGAATTTAAACCACTATATCGGAGGATAAATACCACACAATATAAATGGATGGTTAAGGTAATGCATTTCTTCTCAATTTAAATACAATTAAGACTTATTTATTGTTATACACCTAGTTAGTTTATATAGTTCTAATAATACCATTTGAAATATTATATAATTAAAAACATAATTATAATGATATTATAAGTTTCATATAATTATTATTCATTCATGGAGATTATGATTTCAATTTTTCAAAGTGGTATGGCACACATTGGAATTTTTAATGATTATTTACCTCAAGAATATGTTTAATAAACACCTTTGCAATATCACCTAATTTTGATTATTAAACATCTCTTGAAACAATAAAATTAATTAAATATACACATTATTAGGTGATGGCTATTATTATTTCCTAAAACTTATACAATTTTTACATATTGTGTTCACCTAGATGGTAATTTTATTAATTGGGGGATTATTGATAAATCCATATCTTCTATTCAAATGGATATTTGATAAGGAATAAAGCTTATTGATTAAATAAATTATTAGATAGGATTAAGGTTTTGGATATGTATAACATGGTTGGTTCCTAGTTATAGATATCCCTTAGATGCATTTGTGTTCTCATGAGATAAACTAGTCAACTAGCCGCCTTAGAAGCAGTTTTACCTGATAGCTAAACCTTATTGTGATAGGCCTTGATGGAACCCGTTCCATGTACTTAGGAAACATGGAATCAAATAATTTATAATTTTCCTCATGTAGTTTTAGTTATTATTTATTAATGAGATTTTGGGTTGATATATCTATGGATTCATTTAATTTTTAGTTCATTGATTAAATCGAATGTGTTTCAGTTTCTTACCCTTCCATACTAAATTTTTCATTATCTAGTTATTTGAATGGAATGTGTTATCAGTTATTTACCTCTCCATGTTAATTTATTCTCCCTGATTCATTATTTATTCAACATGAATTACCCTTAATATGAATTTAAAATCACCCTTATTTTGTTTCATTTCCCCAGGTTATGAAGAAGAATCCATTTAATAAGCATTCAAGGATGTTGTCTATTTCATTTTATTGTGTATAAATTTTTTATTTTATATTTCCCAATATATTATGGGTATAATTTTTGTAATATTAATTTACAAAACTAGTAGACTGATCATTCCTTCACAATTTGGTTCCTTGTAATCATGAAAATGTAATAACACGGTTCATCATGTCTGGGCTTTTGGGGTCAGGTCATTATAGTTGGTATAAAAGGAAGTTTGTTAGTATCTTTGGAAACTAGATTTAGAAAACTTGATTAGGGTGCACAACCCAAAGTTATAAAATGGGGAAAATTATATAAGAACATCCAAGAATTTTGATAAGGTAGATATTATGTTGGTATTCCTATCTATACATCCTTATCTAGATAGTTCAACTAGATGTGGTTATGGAACATATGTAACTAGGAGTAATAACTCTTACTAGGTGTATTGGGCCTGACTTAGTGTAACTTGGGACATGAAAACAATCCTTACTGTTCACCTAGCTTGACATTCTCAGTGGATTCCTTAGTTTAGTTCACATTATCTTTACCTACCATTATGAGGGATTTGAATGTAAAGATTACTCCAAAGTAACCAAAGTTTATTATTCTAGGATTTGTGATGCATAAATTTATGTTACGTTCTATAAAATATTTAGAATTATTCAATGTTAAAAATATTATGAGATAATCCAATATATGCTATTGTTTAGAAATTGTGCATGGAAGGACGAATCGTGTTAATACATGAGGAAAATGTAGATATTTCCCAACTGAGGAAACCAATAGACCTAGTATTAAAATCAATAAAATAATAGAAATATTAGGAAACATAACCAGGTCCTGAAAAATAACCTTACCTAAATAGAGAAACCTATTCCACAGTGAGAATTACTTATGTTGGATGGTTTTATATAATAGAGTCCTCAATAATTTATTAAGACTAATGATCCATTTTTATAAATGAAATTGATTATTTATTTGGATAATATATTCTAGAAATTATGTTCTAGTGAAAAAAATGTTACACTTGTAATGTATTATATCTAAAGTGATTTTGATCATTGGTGTTCCTTTATATAGAATAATATGGAGGAATAAAAAATAAAACTTATTAAATGGAGAAATTTTTAGGACGTATTATTTGATAAATAATTCCCTCATGCTAAAAAATTGAGATGAAGTGAAAGTTCCATATCTTACATATAAAGGAATAAGGGAGTGTTTGGGATTATGAATATACATTTACAATGGTTTCTATGTATGTTATGGATTATATAAACTACGCAAAGAGCAATATCAACCACTTCTTTTTAGGCCTTAAGTGAAATACCTGAAGGGCATTGGTTTATCAAAAAATTTCATCATATGAAGAAATAACAATATATGACATCAAGGTGGAGAATAAATTTTCAAGATCCTATGCATTCAAAAGAATCCAAGAGAAAGAGAGGTATTTTGAGAATAAATAAAAAGGGAAGGCATCAAATAAGAATATGAAGTTTGAAAAAGTTCTATTGCGTGAGAACTATGGAATGAATCACACTCAGAAATTCTTAAATGGAATGTGAGTTTGTTAAATGTGAATAGAAAAGGGTCCCCATGAAAAATAATGAAATGGGAAGAACAAAAATTTTATTTTTTAGGGTTACAAATTCAAGGAGATGGGTCACTACAGAAATGAATTCCCCAAACATCAAGATAATATACCTATAAAGAATTTAAGGGATGATGTTCAAGTATATGTTGTTGAAAAAATTATTGAAGAATGATTAATATAATTTTGTATTTTTATCAGCTAAATATATTGTAAAATTATTTTATTTATGATGTTCATATTATATGAATTATGAAATATGTAAGTATTATATTTTAGTTTTTTTGGTAAGGATTTATGATCATTTGGTTAATTTCAGAAAGTAAAGTTATTCATTTGAATGTATAAATATTTAGAAAAAAATGATTGGAGGAAATAAAACCCTTAATATGTTCTTGATATTAAGATAATGATGTTGAAATTATTTACTATTTAAGTGATAACTACCTTGGAAATGATTAATGAATTGTCTGAAATTAGTCTATTCTATTATTGATAGATATTAAAATACTTCTGAATTTATAAAATATATCAAATAACATTATTTTTACTTAATTAAAAGTAAAAAATTCATGGTAATCAAGTTATTACCATATTTCAAAAGAATAAGTGATAAAGGTGTTCCATATTCAGTATGTGATGATTAAAGAGCTATATCATGAAGATTAATGGGTCGTGATTTTAGTGACCTTCTTTCCAAATTGTTAGATCATAATGTTTTGGAATAGTTATCAAATTTTAATGTGTTTTAAGTTATTAATTGGTTGAGATTATATAGGTTAATTTATTTCTTCACTATATGATGCATCATGTGCTATGAGATGAAGTGTAAATGGTTCAAGGTGAAATCAAAGGAATAGATTATGTTTATAGATTATATATTTACTTATATTATTAAAGAGTGAATGAATTATAAAACTGTAGAAAAAAGGTATTGAAACAATATTTTTTTCATGTTATTATTAGTTTTGATAATATCAATGATCTTTAATCAGACCTCTGGTTTATGGTTTTTTGGTTTACAACTTTCAGGTGAACTTGTTCTCTATCACTATCCATCATAAGATGATGGTTAGGTTTCTCTTCAATGTATAAATTTTTGAGAATTTTATCCCATTATAAATCTTATTTTAGTGGTGAACATCACATTCTATTTCACCTTTTATTAATATTATGTTTTATTAATCCTATTTATTATGTGGGTCTTTCAACAATATTGTTTTCAAATATCAATCCCTTGATTAACATGATCAAGTATAAATTGTGAGGATATAATTTCATTGAAATGGGGAGAATGTAACACACAAAGACATAAAAATATTTTCCTTTTATAATATATATAATTTTTTTTGTTAGAATGGTTTATAAAAAAAGTTAAGCCTATGCCACACAGAACACTTAATTAGCTTGTGTTATATGCAAGATTGAGTTTTACCATCTTTTATTGGTGAACCTATTTTAAAACATAATTTTTACACTTTTTTCAATTATATTTTAAAAAATAAACATTATTATTAAATTCATAACATAAAAATTATAATAGAGTGTATTTTTGGGTTTTTTTCCAATAAAATTCACTTTCGATGAATAGTAAAAATTACAACAATTTAGTTAAAAAAATAAATTTTGTTTAAATAATGATAGTGGTTAAAATACATTTGAAATTGGGTTTTAAAATAATACTAGATCAAATATTATGATATTAATCCAATATATGTCATTGGAATCTTTATTATAGTTAAATAAGATATAAAAACTTATTCATATTTTATACATTTTTACTTTAAAAACCTGTATTCTCACAACATCTATGAGATTAGAGTTAATATTAATCTTCTCAGTTTTGTGATTTAAATTTTAAAAAACATATAGAGTTTTAATCAGTATAATATTTGTGGTCTAAAAAGAATAACATAATATTGGACCAAAAATACACGTTAATGTGATTAAAATTAATTACAATGACGAAAGTAAAATGAAGCCTAATAAGGGACCAAACCTTAATCTTAGACACCCAAATGACCTGGAAACTTGTCCAAAATCAATTGTATTATAATAAATAAACCATATAACCTCTTGGATTTAAATTTATAGGTTATTGTGATATTATTAAATGGAATATCCCTATATAAAATATTGTGTAAGAATATATAAAAGGGGATCTTTTTAAACCTTTAACATTTATTAAATATCGAGATATGTAAAAAAATCATATATTCAATTATACATATCATTTTTTAAGATAAATGGGTTATTTTTATAACAATATTTTATAAATAATTTTTTAAATGAATTAGTTACTTAAAATGATTATGAAATGTCATTGTAGTTGTTATTTAGATAACATTTAAATAAAATAAATGATACTATAAATATTGAATTTGAATTATATTGATTTAATTATTATCATTAATTATTTTTTTGTATGAATATATCATTTTAAAAAGTTTGAATCTTAATATATATTAATCCCAATATTTTTTGACATTTTAAAATTAAAATTAATCATATAATTTCAAAATTTATATTACTGTTATTTTACTATAAATGATACTTTATTAAATGATTTAAAATTAATAAAAACTCATATATATTGAAAAGTAATTTTTACATGTTAATAATGATTAAATATGATCCATTAATTTATTAATTGAACTTATCTAATTACAAAATTGACCGATATACGGTAAACTCATTTTTAACGTGGTCCAATTTTATGGAGTGTTTTAGTATGTCACATGAACTTTTTTTAAAATTCATTTCCCAAACACACGTGACTTTTATTTTATTAATTTTTTATCATATTACTAATTAATTGGATATATATTTTTTAGTAATTATATATTTAGTTTAGTCTTAATGGTAAAATTACTTAGGATAGAAAATAAGAATCTTTAATAAAAGCTAAAATGATAAAATTCGGGAATCATAGTTGTTAAAGAACCGAATAATTAAAATGAACATATTTCTGTGTACTTTAGGTTTTTATGGACAATTATTCTACTTTAAAGAATTATTTTAACATTTTTCTGGCACATTAGGTGAGGTAGGCCTCCCATTAACGAATACCTTTATTATTTACAAGAGTGTCACTCCCCCTCCGCTATAAAAAATTAAAAACTCTACCCCATACTCACTCCTATCAAGTCACTTTAGCTCAACCAACCTAGGCAAAGATATATTTTATACATATCACAACTCATTATAGAAGACTACCCTTGTTATGGACACAATCCAAGGAGTGTTTTTGGTACACACCAAAATGAGTTACCTAATTAAGAGATAATAAAATTCCTTAAGTTTTTTAGTTTCATTTTCATTATCAACTCCTTTTACTATTCTTTTTACATTATTATATAAAGAAACCCATATCGTAAATATAATAGGATTTTATTATGTAATGTTTTTGACCTACAATAACACAAACCCCCATGTAATGGGTAATGAACATACTTATTATGTGAACAGAGAACTGCTACCTCACAAAAAGATGATAGTTCATTCTTCCATTACCGCCTCCCATGATGATCATTATGATGAATAATATATTTTTATATTATATATGTGATATTTATAAAATATTTATTCTTATTTAACTATTTTATAACACATACCTCTATACATTCCATTTTTGTGTAAAGATGATGGCATAGTTTTCGAAAGTGTGGACTACAGCTTTCTTAAAGAGATGTGATTCATTCACGTTATACATGGGACAAAATAAGGATTATTTTTATAAAACTATGTAACATATATAACATATATTTGATACTGTAATTATAAAAAACTTATGAATCATTTAATTTTCATTCTCTTAATATGGAAAATAATTGAAAGTATTGTTCATTTGTACATACGACATACCGTCTCCATGAAAGATGCAATTCATTTCTTATCTCCAAACATTTTTTAATATTATAAATACACATATACTGAATATATATGATAATTAAGTTATTTTTCACATTATAGATATTATAAAATCATTATATAATTAATAGGAATAATAATTAAAAATTCAACAACATACTTGAGAAAACTAGGAAAGTAACACATGAAATAGTTAAAATAATGAAAGTGTTAAAAAAATGGTCATAAAATATTATAAGAAGTTATTAGATGATATTTTAAAAATTATTATTATTTTGGTATAACTTCAAAACATATTTCAAACCACTATTAAAAAGGATAAAGACCATTTGACAAAAAGGAAGGTTAAGTATGATATTTTTTCTCAATTTACAAACATTGAGAGTTATTTGTTGTTACACACTCAGTTTATTTTATATAGTGTATATATTGTCATTTTAAATTTAATATCATAAAAATATTAATTTTAATTGTATTATATATTTCATTTAATGAATATTCCTTCACAGATATGATGATTTAAATTTTTCATAGAGGTATGAGACACTTTGGAATGTTTTCATATTATTTTCCCCAAGAATGTGTTTAATGATCACCTTTGCAATCCAAACTTATTTTGATTGTTAAATTTCTATTCAAAGAATATTTTTTTTAATATATCCACATATTGGGTGATTGATATTATTATTTTCTAATATGTATACCATTTTTACATATAGTGTTCACATAGGCAATTATTTGATCATCTTGGAAATTATAGATAAATTGGTATCTTCAATCCAATAATAATATTTGATAAGGAATATTGTTTATTGATCAAATAAAATATTAGAAATGAGGAATGTTTTGGATAGGTATAAACCTTTGGGGCCCAGTTATGTATATCCCCATGATGTATTATTAGAATCATGAGACAAAATAGTTTTCTACCCACTATAGAATGATTTTTACCTAATAACAAGACCGCCTTGTGAAAGGTATGGATGATATTGGTTCCATGTACCTAGAAAACATTACATCTATTATGTAAGGATCTCAATTATTTAGGTTTATATATTATTTATCCATGATATTTTGTGCTGAAAAATCTACGAATACATTCAATTTTAGTTTAATTTTTAAATGGAATGTGTTTTTTTCCTTACAATATTGTATTATTCTTATCTCTTTATTTGAATGGAATTTTTTTAGTTATTTACATATCCTTGTTGATTTATTCTCATTGATTAATTTTTTTATTCTACTTTAATTACCCTTAGTGGTAATTTGAGCTCACCATTACTATGTTTCCTTTCTCTTTGTAATAAAGAACAATCATTTGAATAAGATTTCAAGGATTCTATTTATTTCATTTTATTTTGTAGAATGTTTTTATTTTCTTTTTCAAAATGTATTATGGCTATCATGTATGTAATATGGATTTTTAAGATAGATAAATTGGATAGTCCTTTGAAACATTATTCATTGTAATCAAGATAATGTAAAAACATAATGCACTGGATCCAGGATTATGGGGTCGAGTCATTACAAATAGTATCATAAGTTCAATGTATTTATTGATATTATCATCAAATTATAGTAGATAATATTTTAGGAATGAAATGAATGTGCATTAATTAAGTCTTATTAATGGTTCATTTCCTTTATTTTTGTGCACTGTGTTTGTGATCACTATAAATATTTTTAATCTTTCTCACTATACTTCTTTGATCTATTTTCTTTCTATTTATTTTATTAGTATAGTGTTGGAATTTAATTCATTTAAATTTATAAATGAAAATAGATATTAGTGTGATTTAGTGGACCTCTTCATGAGATAACCATAGTTATCCATAAAGACACATTCTTGCAGTTTTTAAATTCTATTTTCCTAAGGCCCAATACATCAAATTATCATATTAGTGGCACTGTATAAGAGTGTATAATTTTAAATAATTTTCTCTATATGATTTAAAATTAAAAAATATACAAAAAGTGAAAAAATTAGTTAGTTTGTTGTTTTATTATATTGATGATTATTTATATGATTTCCACACATAGGTTCCCAATCAACCAAGGATAGAAACCATGATTATATAAGTGTAGTTTCATACTTTAAATTCCTTCATTTATATTTTAATTAAAGAAAAATTAGAACTCATTTATACTTTAATATTCATATAGTTTTTTCCAAAAATTGAATATTCATAGAGGATTTTGAACTGGATGTTGATGAACATATTTAATATCATTTATAACTCTTTGATATTACTGATAGACAATTAATAATAGCATAAGAAAAATAATATAAGTTATAGGATCTATCATTGATGTTATTTCTATTGGTATTATATGTAAACAATGTTATTGAGGTATATAATAGTTTTTATGTAACATCCCATGTAAGTAATGAATAATAGATATTTTTATCTATGCATATTAATGAATTAGATAGTGTTTTAGAGGCTTAAAATTAAAATAAATCCAATCTTAAGCATGAAATACACTAATATTTTTAAAAGATTGTTTTCCTGCCTTTTTATGGAAAACCATTTTTAAATCTATCTTTTGACAATTTTATAAGATATGTTTGTAAAAATAAACTTATTCTTTATGATTGGGACATCAAAATTTACTTTGTGCGAATTTTTGGTATTTTTCCGATAAAGTTCATTTTTAATGAATAGTGAAAAAATGTTGTATTTTAATTCAAAACATCTTTTTAATCTAATTTATTTATATGATTAGATTATCTTTTGAATTGGTTTTGAACTGAAATTAGAATATATTTTTACCATGTAATCCAATGGTGGTCATTGGAATCAATTTTAATTTGAATTCAGAATATCAAATATAGCTTAGGGTGAAGATTTGGTATTTTTCTGAAAAACATCAATTTTTGATGAATAGTGAACCCACTAAGTGGTAGTTAAAGAAACTGATTTTTCGTTTAAATAAAACTTTTTCACTTTTGTGATTTGAATTTTCAAAAATCCAACATACATGGTTGCCATTAAGAAGTAAAATGTGGTTCAATGATATTAAAATAATTTTTTGGTGAACAGTAACTTTTAAGTTCTTAATCGCGATTAGAGGTAATTAGTGTAGTTTAAGGTAAAAATAATGGTTTAATAATATGAGATGAGATTGAAACATGTCCTACCCTCATTGGATGTGTCATGGCCTACCAAGACAATCCATGGGTCAACTTGGGGACCCCATGGAGCCACTTTGGTTGGGAAATGACATAAATAACTTTTTATTAATTGTTAAAGTAAAAATGACACAAACATGATATATTTTACTAAAACAATTTTTACATGGGGTTATAAAAATCATATTTTTGACTATAAATATTCATTGGAAAAGTTTTAAGATTTACTACGTCATAGTATTTTGTTTATAATTTTTAGACATTTAATAAATTAAATTATTTATGACACCATGATGATGTAGCGATTACCTCATTATTTAACGATTTAAATAAAATGGAAAGATAATGTAAAATCTAGGACCTACACATGTCCAAAACCTAGTTTATGGGTGGATTTAGAACCCTGATCACCTTATCCTCTAAAAACATCAATGTGGGACCATTAAAATCCGAAACTCATTCTAAAATAAAGTAACATTTCCTTACTTTCCAAGAGTGCCCCTCCTCTCCTATTATAAAAGGCCCCCACCTCTACCACCTCACCCACACTTCCAAAGCCTCTGGCTCGGCCAAACCCTGCCCATTTTGTCCTTCCCCATCCGTCTCTTACTCCTTGAAGCCTCACTTTGGGCAGAAGTCTTCCCAAGGATTCCTTTGAGCTCAAATCTAAGAGAGTTACCCTGATTTTGAGGTAATGTGTTCACTTGTGTTATTTTGTTTTATTTTACTTCTCCAAACCCCAAAACGCTTTTTATTCACTTCTTTTGTAACAAATACAGTATCTTGAATATACTAGGATGTTGTTATAAGAAGTATTCAAGCTACACTTACACACACCTACATCTAATGGTTGAAGAACACACTGTTTCCGTAGATGGCGAATTTCGGCCTCCCGAAACGATGATTATTCAACATTCTTTTAACACCTTCAAAGGTGGCCATTAAGATGAAACTATATTTATATATGATATAAAATATGTTTATGTTTCTCATATGTTTCTGTATTTTTTTCATTTTGGGCACACCTTTATGGTTTCCATTATGGGTAAACGCGATATCATCATTTTAGGAAGTGAGGACTACCGCCCCCTCAAAGTGATTTGATTCGTTAATGCCATATGTGTGACATATAAAGGATGGATTTAAAGTTATTATATATGATGTTATACTGGAATTATAATATACCTCTATATCATTATTATTTCTTCCCATTAAATTATGAGATAGAAATGAAAGTAGTGTTCATGCGTACGTACGGCTTACCGTCTCCATGAACGGTGCATTTCATTTCTTATCCCCAAATGTAATGTAATATTATAAGTACATATATATAATGGATATATATGATGTATGTTACATCTAAATGATTAATATAATTCTGGAATTAAAATATACATACCTCTCATTTAGTTTTAATTCCATTAATATGACATAGAAATGAAAGTAGCGTTCATGCGTATGTACGGCTTACCGTCTCCATGAACGGTGCATTTCATTTCTTACCTCTAAATGATTATGTGATATTATAAATACATGTATATTCTAGATATATATGATATATATGATATACAAATTAGGAATGTCATTCTGGATATAAAGAACCTTTGACCACACGAACAACATGTAATTGTAAGAAGTCCACAATCGACTTAAGAACCAAATATCGAAAAAACAAACATTATTAACTTAAATGGTTACATAATGTTTATAACATGGAAATAAGTGATATAAAAGGAATAATGAAATTGAAAAATGTTCTTAAGAAAATAGAAATTAACTCAAGTTTATTATTCAGGACGTTAAAGAACAATCGAGTCAAGTCGGACCCGAGGTAAGGGACTTCGTCTCATTCTCCTTTCAATGAGGCATATTTCGTTTTATACACAACTATCTTTTATATGGTGTATAAACCCCTTTGACTTTTACTTTCATACAAAAGGAATCTTTTTCTATGAAGCGTTTTACTAAATGACAAAAATGAATGTTTCTTTTATCGTACGTGGTGAAAACGACCTTTTCGGCCACCGTGAGTATTGTTTGGTCTTTGGCTTCCTCAACAAACCGTAATTTTTTTAAAATAAAATAAATACCATATACTCTTTTATGTATTTTGGGTATTGAAAATGGTTTTGATAAAGGATTCTGTTATGTCAATATATTTAAATGATATATTGTGATTGAAATGTGGAAATGTTATCATTCATTTATATTGGTTTTATGTTTTATGATTTTATAATGGTAATTGGAAATTTGACGGGTGGTTACGTGATAAACCATATGACGGGTGGTGTCGTGAATACCAGGATGTGTGGTTACGTTATAACCTCCAATGCATTGGGTATGGAAGTCGGCCGTATGGCTATTCCATTAAGTATGTATGGAAGTTGTCCATATGGCTATTCCATTAAGTGATATGTGTGGAAGTCGACCGTATTGTTATTCCAGTTAAGTATGTTTATGTCCCAAGTTACCTTTAAATGTTATGTGTTCTTTATATGGGGTTTATGGTAATCCTTTGGTTACAAAAGGGTAAGTAATGATATTTTATTTAGTGAAGAGTTTTTACTACTTCATGAAGGTGGTGGTATTATTTTGATAAAGTATACATGGTTTACTTGATGTTTGAAAAACTATCAGTTTTCATTCTTTGTGTATCCCTTACTGATATTTTTATGCTCACCCCAAGTTTTTATGAAATGTTTTTCACAGGACTTAATGTGGAATAGGGTCAAGGATTGGATCAAGGGAAAGTCATGCTATATAAAATATGGAACTAGACATGTTTCTTTTTAAGAGTTTTTTTATTCTATGGAAACTTAGTAGAAGTGTCTACTTTGTAGTCTTTTGAGATGTAACAGTTATGTCCTAATTCTCTAAAACTCTAAACATGAAAAGATCCTCAATGTGATTTATTCATTTAATTCAATATTAAGTAATGTTTAAGGCCGGTGCCTTATAGTTGGTATCAAAGGTCAGTTTAGACAACTTTAGGAGTTAGAAAATTGTTAAATTATACGTTAATTTATGGTATGACTGAAATGATATAGCATTTAAAGATTAACATGTTGCTTCGCCTAAGATATTTCTGTGTTCAGAATGGGTTTACGCAGAGGAAACAAAGAATCTATGTTGGGACGACATCAGGAGGAAGACAACCTTCCAAATCAGCAACCTGAGATGGTCGGAATTGGAACTGAACAGTTTGTTGCAGTGATGGCACAGTTGACTCAGGCTATAAATGGTTGTGGTATCCATGCAAGAGATCAGCCAGATTAACCGCAAAGGAACATGTCAGTGGTGGAACATTTCATGAGGCAACATCCCCCATCATTCAGAGGATCATCTGACCCAGTGCAAGCTGAAGGGTGGATTAAAGCACTGGAGAATATTTTTGATGTCATGGGGTGTTCAGAACATCAAAAGGTTAGTCTTTCTGTTTATCGTTTTGAAGGTGAAGCTGATCAGTGGTGGTCGACGGTAAAAAATATTAGGGATAGTGATGAGATTGAGGATCTTCACTGGGACGAATTCAAAGGTATGTTTCTTGAGAAATATTTTCCTAAGGTGGTTCGTCCTAGGATGGAAAAACAGTTCCTAGAATTGAGGCAGGAGGATGATTCAGTGGCTGCTTATGAAGCAATGTTCACTCGATTGGCAAGGTATGCTCCAAACTTCATACGAGATCTTGATAGTAAAATAAACCGTTTTTAATCAGGGTTAAAGCCAATGTATCGAAGGACTTTAGCTTCTCGTGAGTTCAAAAGTTATGAAAAACTTGTTCGATGTGCGGAGAAGGTGGAAATGGAGTTTGCCGATGATCAGGTGTTCTATGACAAACAACAGAATAAGAGGTCCAATTGGCAGGTAAAGGGGAAGAATTCATCAAAGAATCAAGGAGGTAAGAAAACCAAATATCCATCCTGTGAGAAGTGTGGTAAAATGCATCTTGGAGAATGTTTATCCATGTCTGGTAAGTGCTTTCGATGTGGTAAGTCTGGTCATATTGCTCGTAACTGTAAGGAAGATGATCAAGAAGGCAATGAAAAGCCAACAGTAAGATGTTTTAAGTGTAATGAAATGGGTCATTATGCAAATGAGTGTCTAACGAAGAACTCGACTGGGGGAAAGCAGCCAGACTACAAGAAAAAAGGGGTGGTGAAATCCTTTTCAACAACTTCAGAAGATGTTGGGCCATCGAATGAAGTGGTATCAGGTACACTTTTTGTTTGTTCAGATTATGCCAATGTGTTGTTTGATTCAGGGTCTACACACTTTGAAATTTCTGAGAAGTTTTCTAGTAAATTGGAAATTCCATCTCAAGATATGAATCCTGAACTTATGGTAAAAACAACCGGAGGGAATGTTGAGACAAAAAGGAATTATAAGAACCTTCCTATCCTTTTTTGTGGAAAGAATCTACCAGAAAACCTTATTGTTTTGCCTCTAGTAGAGTTTGATGTTATTTTGGGCATGTATTGGCCTTCTGTTTATCATGCTAAGATTGACTGTAGAGCTAAAATGGTTTCTTTTCAGAAATATTATCAGTTTTTGTACAAGAATGAACCCTTGATTTTGATAACATATCAGGAAGTTGAGAAACTAGTAAAAGATTGAAATGAATGTTACCTTGCACATATTGTTGAAAATAAAGGAACTGTTCAGATTAATGATGTGCCAGTGGTAAATGAGTATCTTGATGTTTTTCCTGATGAGTTGCCTGGTATTATTCATGATCAGGAAGTTGAATTTACTGTTGACTTAGTTCCTGATTCTAAGCCAATTTCAAAACCCCCTTATTGAATGGCTGAAGTTGAACTTTTAGAGTTAAAGAAGCAATTGCAAGAGTTATTAGATAAAGGTTTCATTTGACCTAGCACATCACCATGGGGTGCTCCTGTCTTGTTTTTTAAAAAGAAAGATGGCTCAATGAGACTTTGCATTGATTATAGGGCCTTGAATAATATTACTGTTAAGAACAAGTATCCTTTGCCTCATATCGATTATTTGTTTGATCAGCTCCAGGGAGATCAGTATTTTTCGAAGATTGACTTGAGGTCGGGGTACCATCAGTTGAAAGTAAAAGAAGCAGACGTTCCAAAGACTGTGTTACGTACTATATATGGCCATTATGAATTTGTAGTTATGCCTTTTGGGTTAACCAATGCACCTGCTGTATTCATGGACCTTATGAATAGAAATTTCCATGAGTTCTTGGATAAGTTTGTGGTTGTTTACATCGATGATATTTTGGTGTTTTCTAAAAGTAAAGAGGAAAATGAAAGTCATTTAAGGGTTATCTTGAAAACCGTAAAAGAAAAGAAACTATATGGAAAATTCAGCAAGAGTGAGTTTTGGTTACAAAAAATTTCTTTCCTGGGTCACATTGTTTCAAAAGATGGCATAACTGTTGATCCTACTAAAAAAAGTTGTTGAATAATGTCCAAGGCCCACAAATCTAACCGAGATCCGTAGTTATCTTGATTTGTCAGGTTACTACCGAAGGTTTGTTGAAAATGTTTCAAGGTTATCTAGTCCAATGACTAAGCTAACTCATAAGGGTGTTAAGTTCATCTGGACAAAAGAATTTGATGATTGTTTTCAGGAGTTGAAAAGAAGATTGGTGAATGCTCCAGTTTTGGCACTTCCTTCCAGGAATGGTGAGTTTGTTATATACAGTGATGCTTTGTTAAAGGGACTTGGCTGTGTCCTTATAAAGAATGATCAGGTAATTGCTTATGCTTCACGTTAGTTGAAAAATCATGAGGTAAATTACCCTACACATGATTTGGAATTAGCTGTTATTGTTTTTGCTTTAAAAATTTGGAGGCATCATTTGTATGGAGTAAAGTGTGAAATATATACTGATCACAGAAGTTTAAAGTATATATTCACTCAAAAATAATTGAACATGAGACAGAGGAGATGGGTGGAATTAATCAAGGATTGTGATTGTACAATTCACTACAATCCGGGAAAAGCAAATAAAGTGGATGAATCTTTGAGTCGAAAAAGTAATTCTTCATTAACCATGCTACGTTTGGAACGAGATCCATTGGTTTTAGATTTGATGAACTTTGGAATAGAATTTGTTGGTGGAGGAAGTTCTTCTGTTTTGTTTCAGGTATCAGTGAGATCATCCCTATCAGACAGAATTAAGCAAGCACAGGGGGAAGACAGTGAGTTGTAGAAAAAGGTAGAGCTGGTTCAGAAGGGTAAGCTACCTAAATTAAACATTGATAATGATTGTGTTTTGAGGTTTGGGAAGATGTTATGTGTGCCTTGTGATTCACAGTTGAAGAATGATTTGTTATGTGAGGCTCATAGTTCCCCGTTTTCAGTTCATCCTGGTAGTACTAAGATGTACAGAGATCTGCGGGAGTATAACTGGGGGGATGGAATGAAAAGGGATATTGCTGATTTTACTGTGAAGTGTTTGACTTGTCAGCAGGTTAAAGCAGAGCAGTAGTTACCGAAAGGGATTCTTCAGCCTTTACCAGTGCCAGAGTGGAAATGGGAGAATATATCCATGGACTTTGTTGTGGGATTACCAAAGACATCTTGAGGTAATAATGCAATCTGGGTTATTGTCGATCGTTTGACCAAATCTGCTCATTTCCTTGCCATACGAGATACTTTTTCCCTAGATCAACATTCCCGTTTGTATCTTAAAGAGATAGTCAGGTTACAAGGAGTTTCTTTCTCCATTGTATCTGACCGTGATCACAAGTTCACTTCTAACTTTTGGAAAGGCCTTCAGAAGTCATTGGGTACTGAATTAAATTTTAGTACAACTTTTCATCCTTAATCAGATGGGCAGTCAGAATGAACAATTCAGACATTGGAAGATATGCTACGTTCTTGCTTTATGGATTATCAGGTAAGTTGGGACCAACATCTTTCTTTGGTTGAGTTTTCTTATAATAACAATTTTCATTCCAGTATACAGATGGCACCATTTGAGGCATTATATGGGAAGCGGTGTTGAACTCTAGCATTTTGGGATGAAGTGGGTGAAAGGAAGCTAATGGGACCAGAATTGGTAGAAGAGATGGCAGAAAACATTCAGCTGATTCAAAAACACATGAGAACAGCTCACAGTAGGCAGAAGAGTTATGCGGACAACCGGAGGAAGGATCTCTCTTTTGAGGTAGGTGATCATGTTTTTCTCAAAGTATCGCCATGGAAAAGTGTGATGCGATTTGGTAAGAAAGGAAATCTGAGTCCAAGGTTCATTGGACCATATGAAATTCTGGAGAGAGTTGGATCAGTTGCATACCCGGTGGCTTTACCTCTGAGTTTATCTCAGGTACACAGTGTTTTTCATGTTTCGATGCTAAGAAAGTATATTCCATATCCATCTCATGTTTTGAGTCCAGAGGTAGTTCAGCTGGAAGAGAACCTATCTTATGAGGAACAACCGGTCCAGATTCTTGACCGCAGGGAGCAAGTGTTACGGAATAAGGTGATTAATCAAGTAAAGGTTTTGTGGAAAAACCACATGATGGAAGAGGCAACATGGGAATCTGAAAATGCAATGAGGGATAAATACCCCCATTTATAAGATAAGTAAATAAATTGCGGGGACAAAATTTTCTAAAGGGGGGAAGGATGTAACATCCCGAGTAAGTAATGAATAATAAATATTTTTATCTATGCCTATTATTGAATTAGATAGTGTTTTAGAGGCCTAAAATGAAAATAAATCCAATCTTAAGAATGAAATACACTAATATTTTTAAAAGATTGTTTTACTGCCTTTTTATGGAAAACCATTTTTAAATCTATCTTTTGACAATTTTATAAGATATGTTTATGAAACTAAACTTATTATTTATGATTGGGACATCAAAATTTACTTTTTGTGAATTTTTGGTATTTTTCGGATAAAGTTCATTTTTTGATGAATAGTGTAAAAATGTTGTATTTTAATTCAAAACCTCTTTTTAATCTAATTTATTTATATGATTAGATTATCTTTTGAATTGGTTTTGAAGTGAAATTAGAATATATTTTTACCATTTAATCCAATGGTGGTCATTGGAATCAATTTCACTTTGAAATCGGACTTAAACTAGTGTCAATCTTTTGATACTTATTGTTTCACAAAAACACGGTATTTGTCACGACAACAGGAATTAATTATTAAATTAATTATTGTGACTTATATGATTTGAATTTTTTAAAATAGATATCATTTTTTAATTCAGAATATCAAATATATCTTAGGGTGAAGTTTTGGTATTTTTCTGAAAAACATCAATTTTTGATGAATAGTGAAACCACTAAGTGGTAGTTAAAGAAACTGATTTTTCGTTTAAATGAAACTTTGTCACTTCTGTGATTTCAATTTTCAAAAATCCAACATACATGGTTGTCATTAAGAAGTAAAATGTGGTACAATGAGATTAAAATAATTTTTTGGTGAATAGAAACTTTTAAGTTCTTAATCGCGATTAGAGGTAATTAGTGTAGTTTAAGGTAAAAATAATGTTTTAATAATACGAGATGAGATTGACACATGTCCTACCCTCATTGGATGTGTAATGGCCGACCAAGAAAATCCATGGGTCAACTTGGGGAACCCATGGAGCCACATTGGTTGGGAAATGACATAAATAACTTTTTATTAAATGTTAAAGTAAAAATGACACAAACATGAGATGTTTTACTAAATTTTTTTTACAAGGAATTATAAAAATCCGAGTTTTAACTATAAATATTCATTGTAAAGGTAAAAAGATTTCCTACATCATATTAGTTTTTTTATAATTTTTAATCATTAAATAAATTAAATTATTTATGACACCATGATGATGCAACGATTACCTCATTATTTAACGATTTAAATAAAATGGAAAGATAATGTAAAATATAGGACCTACACATGTCAAAAACCTATTGGAAGGGTGGATTTAGAACACTTATCACCTTATCCTCGAAACATATCAATGTGGGACCATTAAAATCCGAAACTCATTCTAAAATAAAGTAACATTTCCATACTTTCCAAGAGTGCTCCTCCTCTCCTCTTATAAAAGGCCCCCACCTCTACAACCTTACCCACACTTCCAAAGCCTTTTCCTCGGCCAAACCCTACCCATTTTGTCTCTCCACATCCCTCTATTACTACTTGAAGCCTCACATAGGGCAGAAGTCTTCCCAAAGAAGCCTTTGAGCTCAATTCTAAGAGAGTTACCTGATTTTGAGGTAATGTGTTCACTTGTGTTCTTTTGTATTATTTTACTTCTCCAACCCCCTAAACTCTTTTTATTCATTTCTTTTGTAAAAAATCCAGTATCTTCAATATACTAGGATGTTGTTATAATAAGGATTCGATATACACTTACACACACCTACATCTAATGGATGAAGAACATACTGTTTCCGTGGATGGCGAATTTCGGCCTCCCGAAACGATGATTGTTCAACATTCTTTTAACACCATCAATGGTGGCCATTAAGATGACACTATATTTATATATGATATAAAATATGTTTATTTTTTCATTAATCGTATGTATTTTTTTCATTTTGGGCATACCTTTATGGTTTCCATTATGGGTAAACGCGATATCTTCATTTTAAGAAGTGCGGACTACCGCCCCCTCAAAGTGATTCGATTCGTTAATGCCATATGTGGGACGTATAAAGGATGGATTTAAAGTTATTATATATGATGTTATACTGGAATTATAATATACCTCTATATCATTATTATTTCTTCCCATTAAATTATGAGATAGAAATGAAAGTAGCGTTCATGCGTACGTACGGCTTACCGTCTCCATGAACGGTGCATTTCATTTCTTATCCCCAAATGTAATGTACTATTATAAGTACATATATATAATGGATATATATGATGTATGTTACATATAAATGATTAATATAATTCTGCAATTAAAATATACATACCTCTCATTTAGTTTTAATTCCATTAATATGACATAGAAATGAAAGTAGCGTTCATGCGTACGTACGGCTTACCGTCTCCATGAACGATGCATTTCATTTCATACCTCTAAATGATTATGTGATATTATAAATACATGTATATGCTAGATATATATGATATATATGATATCCAAATCAGGAATGTCATTCTGGATATAAAGAACCTTTGACCACACGAACAACATGTAATTGTAAGAAGTCCACTTTCGACTTAAGAACCAAATATCGATAAAACAAACATTATTAACATAAATGGTTACATAATGTTTATAACATGGAAATAAGTGATATAAAAGGAATAATTAACTTGGAAAAGGATCTTAAGCAAATAGAAATTAACTCAAGTTTATTATTCAGGACGTTAAAGAACGATCGAGTCAAGTCGGACCCGAGGTAAAGGACTTCGTCTCAATCTCCTTTCATTGAGGCATATTTCGTTTTATACACAACTATCTTTTATAAGGTGTATAAAACCCTTTGAATTTTAATTTCATACAAAAGGAATCTTTTTCTATGAAGCGTTTTACTAAATGAGAAAAAGGAATGTTTCTTTTAACATACGCGGTGACAACGACCTTTTCAGCCGCTGCGAGTATTATTTGGTCTTTGACTTCCTCAACAAACCGTAATGTTTTTAAAATAAAATTAATACCATATACTCTTTTATGTATTTTGGGTATTGAAAATGGTTTTGATAAAGGATTATATTAGGTCAATATATTTAAATGATATATTGTGATTGAAATGTGGAAATGTTATCATTCTTTTATATTGGTTTTATGTTTTTTGATTTTATAATGGTACTTGAACATTTGACGGGTGGTTACGTGATAAAACATATGACGGGTGGTGCTGTGAATACCAGGACGGGTGGTTATGTTATAACCTCCAATGCATTGGGTATGGAAGTCGGCTGTATGGCTATTCCATTAAGTATGTATGGAAGTTGGCTGTATGGCTATTCCATTAAGTGATATGTCTGGAAGTCGACCGTATAGTTATTCCACTTAAGTATGTTTATGTCCCAAGTTACCTTTATATGTTATGTGTTCTTTATATGGGTTTTATGGTAATACTTTGGTTAAAAAAGGGTAATTAATGATATTTTATTCAGTGAAGAGTTTTTACTACTTCATGAAGGTGAAGGTATTACTTTGATAAAGTATACATGGTTTACTTGATGTTTGAAAAACTAATAGTTTTCATTCTTTGTGTATCCCTTACTGAGCTTTTTATGCTCACCCCAAGTTTTTTTGAAATGTTTTTCACAGGACATAAAGTGGAATAGGGTCAAGGATGAGATCAAGGGAAAGTCATGCTATATAAAATATGGAACTAGACATGTTTCTTTTTAAGAGTTTTTTTATTCTATGGAAACTTAGTAGAAGTGTCTACTTTGTAATCTTTTGAGATGTAACAGTTATGTCCTAATTCTCCAAAACTCTACACCTGAAAAGATCCTCAATGTGAATTATTCATTTAATTCAATATTAAGTAATGTTTAAGGCCGTGGAATTATATTTTACATAGATAAAAAGGAACTCAATATAATTAGAAATGAGTTATTTTAGGTGATATTATGAACCAATAACTTATAGTATACTAGAATAATAAACATGTGGGTATTTATTTTAAAACAATACCATCCCTACATATTGGGGATAACACGATGGCACAACAAATATGGATAGTTAAGAAAAATACTTAATATGCGAGGGTTAACCCAATTTGTATTTTATTTCCCTTTATTACATTTCATTTCATTTAAATTATTACTTATGATTGTTTATTTATTTTATATGAGAAAGGAATATTACTATATTTCACATCTCACTAGAAAACATCATTTTCTTTTGTTTTTATCCAAAAGAATAAACACGAGGTTGTATTTATCAAAAATCCTTGATTGATTACTGTTTATATATCATGTGCACATTTCAATGTCATAATGATGAATAATATCATTTAAGTGGTGTAGAAATTGTATCATGTTATTATATTAGGGTTCTAATTTTTTGTGTGATAAATTATATTTGTTATTAATTTTTTCATTTTTCCAATATTTACTTTATTGTTCTAGTTTTTTTAATTTAAAATCAATAACTTATTTGATTTGTAATATGTTTTTAATTTGTAATTTTTTAATAGTATAATAAAATTTGGATAAATTAGGAAATATATTAATGTTAAAAACTATAAATTGATAAATCATCCCAACCAAAAAAAATTATAATTTAAGTGAAATTGTCAGATTTTAACAATTTTGTTAGGTTTTTTATTAAATGTGAAATCAAAATTAATATAGTGTTTCTAATTTTTATTTTTTTAATTTTCATTAAAAGTCTAATATTATTGTGTTTATTTAGTTTTTCATAATTCCTAGGTTATTATAGGTGAGATATGCTAATAATTAAGGAACATATTGAATCTATAAACATGGTGAAATATATGAAATATGGTAATAAATAGACATGAATCACAATTAAAGAAGGAAAAAACGATATGTAGGAAGTGGAATTCAACTTCTATTTCCTATACCCCAAACCTATGGTACATAGTGTATGATCCTCCATAAGAGATTCACAACTCCCCTAATTATATTCCTTATGTTAGAATAAATAGTCCCTCCTAGTAGATTTCTGAGAATGAAAAGGGAAGGATAGACATTTATCTATACGTGAATGAAAAACTAAGTATGATTAACTTCCATATATGATTTTTTATACAAAATAAATCCTTTGGATAATCCCCTTGAATAAATATAGATTTACTATGACAATTTCATACGAGTAATATGGGATAATCCATGACACTGAACACCCCTAAAGAAATAATATAGAAAAAAATCATATTTTATGGCTCAACCACATAAATAGATTTGATAAAATTATTCTATAATATATCACTATATCATGATCACCCATTATGATATGATTTTTTATGTAATAATTCTATATAGGGATTGTAAAGTAATTCCTCATACATTAGTAGTACCTAATCGTGAGTTAATTCCAAATTTTACATTTATTATTGTTAAGGATGTTTTCCAGTTTATAAATTTAGAAAATTAGGCCATAACTATTATATAACATCTTGAATATTACAAATTATACATGTTTACTCACCCTCTATTTTTGAAATATTCTAAAAAATTTAAAATAATACATGAATTATTTTTCTTGATAAAAATCTCCATATAATTTATCATGACTTATTTCTTTCTTTTATCCATCATTATACCCTCAGAAATATATTTTAACAACATGGGATGAGAACAAAAAAATCTGTAAGGGATATAAAATAAGTAATTAAATCATTAGTCTATAAATATTTAACCTCATGAAAATATTTTCACACAATCATAATTTTTACACCTAAAATATAAAGCATTTAGTTTAACTCAAGAAATAATAAGATTCATATAAAACAAATATAAATCATAAATCAGGAAGGAAATGTAAGGCATCCATATCATTTTTTCATTGCATCTTTCACGACTACATAAGGAGTAACCTCCATAGTTACGTTCGGAATACCCATCATAGTGTATTCTCTAAATCTCTTAGAAGAAAACATATCATATAACATCATGTCATTACCCAATTAATAGAGAACTATCATGGGATAACGTACCCCCGGTTTATCACATAACCACCAATATATATAAACAATTCCCATGAACCATAATATAATCATAACACATAAAATAATCTTAAAAGAAAAAATAACATTTCTACATTGAAATCACATTTCATATTTACAAGTCGTGCAAACATAAATGATAACAAATTAATTTAAAAAAAATAGTAAAATTTTAAATTAAAAATCAATTAATAATAGAATCATGAAATTAAAAAATCCCATTAATTTTTTGAATATTAAAAAAATACTCAAAGTTTTTGAAAAAATCATTCCATTTTTAAAACAAAATTAAAACATTAAAAAATAGGATTTTTGAATCAAAGTGTCCCATAACATTTTAATACTTTTTAAAGGAATAAAAATTATAAAACATACGTTTCCATATAAATAATTTCATTTTTCGGAAAACATGGATATAAATATAAGAATATTTATAATAAAAAATCATCCAAACATTAAAATGGGGTTTTTAGTTTAAAAGTACCTTACCTCGAGTCTGAATTGTCTCATACATTATTTGTATACATGAATAATAAACATAGGTTAATTTATAATTTATTTAAAACATTTTTCAATTTTATTATTCCATTTATATCACTTATTTACATGTTATAATAATTACTTAATTATTTACCTTCATATTGGACATTTTTATCGATATTCTGTACTTTAGTTGAAAATGAACAAGGTATGATATCAATAGTCCATGTGGTCATAATTAAATAATATATATAATAATATTTATTTAAAAATAATAAATTTTATATATCAGTTATACCTTTAAATCAATGCATTATATATGGATATGAAAAATGAACAACGTTATAATCTTGGAGAAGGATAGTCATACGTACTCACGATTAACAGTTTAATTTTTTATGATAATTATGAAAAGAAGGTAAATATTTTTATATATTTCCATAATTATAATAATATAATAAAAATAATTTTAATAATTTAAATATAATTATATATATATTATACATTTTATGGGGTTATAAAAAATGAATCACATCGCTTCTTGGAGGTGATCGTTCACAGGTACACATGAACAATGTAATCAATTTTATATGAATGGATAGTTAGAACATAAATGATATATAATTATCTTATAGTGATTAATATTTCATTAACATCACATACGATCATTAATTCCATCATTATAACCACTATTGAATATTTTTTATGGTAAACGAATTATATTAGTTCGTGTAGGTAATAGTTCACACGTAGGCACAGACGATTAATTATTTTACCATTAAATGGAAGCGGGGATGTATTTATTTGATGATGTTAAAATAATAAAATATTATTATATTTAGTCTAATGTGTTTATTATTCAATCTTGTTTTAAGGGGATTTTAAAGAAGATCAAGAATAAACAAAATATAAACACTTAAATAAATACATTACCTTTCCTTCTGATGATCACCTTTCGTAACAGCTAAAGACCTCTAACGAGGGTTTCATGCATAAACATAGGATTCAATAATGTGAACTGAAATTATAAGAAGGGGTTTTGTATATATTCTCCTAAAAAATGGTTTTTATAGTGTGGGTAATAGAGAGGAATGTGTTCTCTTTTATAGGGGAGGGGTGAGCTCTTTTTATTATTAAAATATTAAATTTGAATAAATATAATTCTAATTAAAAATTACTAAAAGTTATGTTAGATATAATATAAGATGAGGATGGTTCTATATCTTTTAAATAAATAAATTTTATACATGTATTGATTTTCTTTAAAACCAAACATTTTGTTTTAACCTCTTTTAAGTCTTATAGTTTTTTATAAGTAATTTACAGTTGAGGGGTTAAAATAATTACCATAACATGAAAAAATAACAATGATTGAGTCATTAATTAATTTTGTAAATTTATATAATTTTTTTGGATGAATAATATTTTTTTATAAATTTTATATCAGTTAATAAAATATTTTTTATCTTAATATATAAATTATTTTAATTTTTACACTATTCCTTATTTCACTTTTAAAATAAATATTTACATGATTCTTTAGAAAAAATACATTAAATCATATATTAAATGTTAAATTATTCCAAAAAATTCATAGATAAAATCAAATATTTTACAATACATTTATTTTATTATTATTACCATCATTTATTTGATTCTTTCATTAAATAAGTAACTACTCCATCATATTTATGTCATAATTAAATTTCATTATTTAATATCTAGATATTTTAAATTAATCATAATGATAAAGATAAGTATTTTAAATTTCAAATTACTATTTATAGTAGAATTTTTTTCCATATTACTCCATATTAAGATGATTTACTTATTACAAAATACGAGTATACAATTTTTAACTTATCTTTAAATAAAATATAATAAATTTCATATTCTTAACCAAGTGGATTAAAAATGATATCATTTTATCATAAGGTTTATTTTGGTTTAAACCCAGTAATCCTTTGAAATTAGGTTGCGTATTAGGGTATGTTTATAATATTATAATGTTGGTTTTACCTATAATTACCTGATTTACCCTTAACCATAGTAAATAAAAATAAAAAAGTTACTATTCAACAAAATTAAGTTGATCCAACTAGATCCCATTTTTAAAAATGATTAAAACCATGTATTTTTTTAAAAACATCAATTCAAAAAATTGGTTAAATTAGGATTAACAGAACTCCCACAAGAGCGATAGAAACATATCATGCCTTCTTGATCTCATTGGGAACTGCCTAGTCCTAGTCCTCCAAGTCCTATGCCAATCTTCCTTCATTTTCACCAAACACAACACATACGAGCGATGACCGTGCAGGGGTGAGTAACAAAATACTCAATAGGGAACCCACCCATAATGAATGTTCAAAATGAAATCCCCAAGAAAACCATGAAGCATAATCAGAAGAAAGACAACTCACACAATGTATAATATAGTGTAAGGAAAGTAGGACCATCAGTCATATCACTGAACAACTTGGGATTTTGGAGTACTCCTCCCCAATGAGTGTTTTGGGTATGTCGGGTCACATAGAGTCTCTCCCCCTCGTGTACTTTCCAGGTCACATAGTTCCACTTCCCCTTAATCCTTGGACTACTATGGTACTCGTCCCTGATGAGTACAATGGGTATAATGGGTTCTAGAGAGTTTCTCTCCACCGTGGGCATGGAGGGTCACACAGATCCACTTCCCACCTTGGCCATCATACTAAGGTACTACTTTCCATTGTTTATCATGGGTCTTCTGGTTCATAGAGAGACACTCCCTGCCATAATCCTACTAGTTCACACAGATCCACATCCAACTATTCCATCATATCTGATCCACATAAGGTCTCTTATTAGTAGTATTTAGGTCTTAGTGAACTGCATGATCTCTATACATAGTGAGCTTGATTCCAGGAGAACTAATCCTCAATCCATTATTCATATTTCAAATTCATCGAAAGCCTCTTTATAGTATTCCAAAAGAACCCCCTCATTTCTGTTGGGACCAAGTTGGATGGAGAAATAAGTTTTAAGAGTTAGATTTTGCAGAGTGTTATATTTTGTTTTCAAATAATATAAATCAATTCAAATTGTAAAGGACATTAAACCAGATGATGCTTTGCTGATATGTATTTCAATAATATCATAAGTTATGAGAACTTTTGAAGAAATCCTTATTAAGGAAAGGGGGAGAAATGATGATGCCTATCATATATAGTTTTGATTGGAAGGAATGATGCTACTGAATGATAGGGAAGTTTCAGTATGTCCCATTGTAACTCTGATGATGCTATTGTTGATCTGTCAAAAGATGTATATCACAATAGTGGAGTTCGTGATGAAAGCTGAAGAATGGTTATAGGACGTAGTGTAGAGAGTAATGAAAAATGAACAGACGATCTAGAGGTGGCATAAAAGAATAGTTTAAGGTCATGCTGATTCCTAGTGTATGCCAAAATTTAGGTCATGAAAATCAGAAGATGAACCAATGTGTTTTTTTTTTAAAATGGATGTTGCGAGCAAGATTGAAGATGATTTATATTTTTATGCACAAGTCATGATTTAAGGTCAGATCATCGAAAAATGGAAAAGGCATGTAGTGCGTGAAAATTGGGTAGAGTGCATGAAAAAAGGATGCATGAAATATTTGTGGGATGCGCGAAATATCAGAGAGATTCATGAAAAAAAAGTTGAGCACAAAATATGAATGGGATGCGTGAAAAATGAAGTGGTTCATTAAATATCAACGGGCTACATGAAAAATGAATACTGCATGAAATATTGGCATGGTACGCGAAATAAAGGAATAATGTTTTTCGTGCAAAAGGTATTTGGAGAACCGAAACATGAAAATTAGAAAATAAATGACGTGCGTGAAATATTGAAGAATTGCACGAAATATGGAGTTGGGTGAAAGTGTTTTTTTAGGTGCATGAAGGGGTTTTACCAGCAGATTAGTGTTTTTCACACGGATGTAAAAAAAGCCAATAAATACAAGGTGACCCCATCTTATTGTGTGTGGCTCAACACTTAGATGAAATTCTGATCTCTGGTGCATGTAAAATTATACACTGAGTGAGTTGCGTGAAAAAATAGAGGTTTTCCTGAAAAGAGGAAGGGTGCATGAAAAAGTGTGAAGCTACGTGAAAAGTTGAAAGTTGCACGAGAGAAAAAAAGTTGCGCGAAAAGGGTTTTTTTGTGACAAAAGGGAATTTTTATGCGCAATCCATTTGATTTGCACACAAGAAACCCTAAAGGCTGCGTGGAAAATTTAGAGTCATAGCAGAAATTCAGTTGTGCATATGGGATTTCTTACTAGCTTCTGTGTAGGAAAGTGAAGATTTGTACTTTAGAGAATAAAAATGTTCAATTGTAAAGAAGCACTGAAATACTATAATTTCTTATTTGTGCTAGGAGGGTGCACACATCCTTTCATATTGTTTTCCAAGTGCTAAACGAGTGTAAGGGTATATCCTACTCATTTTATTCCACATGAACGGATTGTTTTCTAGTAGATTGTGTGGTACTGGATTGTTTTGGTACCATACCAAGGACGTAGCTACTCTTGTTGAGTAGTGAACATTGTAAATCTTGTGTTCCTGTGGTTGTGTGAATTCAGCAGGAAAGAAACTCATTAACAAGAGGTGATGGTTGTTTCAAAAAGAGGGAAACATAAAAAGAATAAGATATCACAAATTCACCCCTCCCCCTCTTAATGATACTTGGATCCTGACTGGGAACTTCAATTGTGAGGGTTATAATACTACAAACAGCTCATCAATAGAATGCCTGGTTTGAAAAAGGGGATGAGTGGGTCTGGGTGTTGGTCGCCCTAGCTGGTCTGACATGACCCAAGGACCATCGAACTGACCTAGGTCCACCGAAGCGACCCAGATTTGGCCCGTCTTGATGATCGCGAGTCTGGCCTACACACTGCCTAGCCTGCCAATAGTGGGTCGACTCTTACCTGGCTGCGACTCGGCTAAAATCCATGTCTGCTCCCTCTTCCCCACGGTTGATCCGCGGGGTTACCACCTTCACCACAGTCATTTGACTATGTATTTACATCATACGACATGGCATGGTGCCATATCTGTGGTGCCTCCAACATAGCCGAGTGGCCGCGTCCGCCTACCGCTAGTCACTGACACAGAGTTTGACGACTCGTCCCGCAACGCTATGTCTTGAGATTTCCATGGAGATTGTTTTAGAATCTCATCATGCCACGCCACCACCCACCCATGATCATCGTTTCCATCTCCCTAATGTCTACTTCCATGGACCATCAGGTCCACTCTGGTTCTCCTTTCGTCACGCTGCTTGCACCTATGGACTCTGGGGGATTCCATTTTACCTATAACGGCCTCAAATCCTCCTTGCCTCCATTTCAAATATGAATCTACGATGATCCCACAAAAACACACAAGGAGAAGGGTCTCAAGCCTTATACATGTTGGCATGTTCCCTATATGTTAGAGGCTTTGAAACGTGGGATAATGGTTTGATGTTCTATCACAATTAATCAATCATGATACACAAATTTAATGAGAAGTACCCTTAAAAATGAATTAGAGATCCCCAGATCAACCTGTTTTGTCAGAATTTCTTGTATTAGTCATTTTAGAATAATGAACATGGAAACATAAAACAAATACAACCCCCCACCTCATTGGAGTTCATTGTTTATGTGATCCGTCTGCGGGGATTCAATTTTTATTGGCATTTACGCTCTCCGGTCTCATTCTTCATGGAGATTCGATGATTTTGGAATTCTATATCATTATTCATTCTTCAGTGGAGAGAATTATTATTGTATGACCATAAAATAAATTCCACCCATTAATGATGATTTCTCCAATGGATTAACCCATTAAAATAAAACATGTCACAATATTTCTATTACATTGAATCACCACATCTTTACACCGTATCATTTACTAAACTATTTATATATTTCCCTTCATTTAATGTGCCATTATGGTTCTTGTTTATGATTCATTAATTTGCTTTATTTATTGCGACTCATCGTCTTTTTGTTGCCACACCATATCATCATCATGCCAGCACAAAAAAATTGGGAAAAACAAATAAAAAATTTATTTATGTTATTTTTTTCTAAGGAGTCTGAAAATTTACTTTTCTATTCATACGTTTCCAGTCTATGTTAGACCCATTCCAGAAAAATCCCACCATTCTATGTTCAATGGTGGTCTCAGATTATTGATCCGATCACCCGTGTAAATGTCAGAAAAACCCACTTGCACATTTATTTAAATTAACAAAAAAATGTTTAAAATTCTATTTCAGGATTACCAGGGCACGAAATATGGTGTTTTCAGTTTGTTTGGTATCAAAAAATTCCATATAATTAAAAACAATTACATGGAATTTCTTGGACAATTCATTACCCCCAACTTTACGACATCGCCTCACCTTAATCCAAAAACAAATCTAAATGAACAAATGGTGTTAATAAGCATGAATCTGAGCCTCACGCTCCCTTGTTCTATCCTGGAGGTTCCCGTGCAACCACCAAATGCGAACCATGGGAATCTACTATCCATGAAGGACCGACTACTGTTGATTCTCTATCTCTATTGGGAACTCTGAAAATATCAACTCATCGTTATTTTCCAGCTCACCCTAGTCGATGACATGTGATGGATAATGCACGTACCTTCTCAGTTATGACACTTGGAAAACATCATGCACCCAATGCATCTTTGGGGGGATTTCTAAGCAGTATACCACCATGAAAACTGTTCTACGAATATGGAAAGGTCTGATGAACCTTGGAGATAACATTCCGCCTCATCCAAATCTCTGCAATCCTCATCAGGGTGAGACCCTAAAGAACACATGGTGACTCTCCTCAAACTAAATGGGACTTCATTTCCTATATGTATATGATTTTTATCTACTTTTTGTAGTCCTCATCCACTCATGGATAATCTACACCTTCTCAGTAGTTTCCCATACCAACTCTGGACCCATGAGTGCTGACTCCCCTTGCCATTTTATCATAGATGTGATCATCAAGGCCATAAATAAAAAGCCTCAAATAGTGAAATTCTAATGATGGAGTGAAAAATATTGTTGTATGAAAAATACACTAGTAGAAGGTTTTCCTTCAAACTGTGAACAAAATCAAGGATGATAGCATGAAGCCTATCCTCTAAGGTCTTTATGGTTCACTCCATCTTCAGTCTGTGGGTGAAAGAATGTGCTCAAGAACAGCTAAGTAATTATTTCCTCTTGTAATCCCTTGCATATCAAGAATTTAAAGTGAGTTTCATGATCTGAGATAACCATCAAATGCACTCCATGTAACCTTACTGTCTCTTGGATGTAGAGGCATCCCAAGACTTCTATCGATCCCTACACCCGAATGGGTAAAATGTGAGCCAACATGGTGATTTAGTCAACTTTCAACAAGATAGAATTGTGGCCATTGGACGTGGAATGTATTACAGTCATGGCGTCTATTGGGATACCATCCTACCTCCACTTCAGTACCTCAAGTGGTTGTTCCAAGCCTGTGGGAACATGATTCTCAGCCCTCACTTGCAGACAAGTGAGGCATCATGAAACAAAATCGGCCACTAATTTTTTCATCCCTGGGAACCTGTACTAACATCAGAGATCTTGGAACATCTACACCACTCTAGAATGTACCTCTTTGTGGTAGGTATGAAACTCCCTCAAAATCTTCTATCACAATGCTAATGGTACTACTCTGTGCTATTTGAAAAGGATGAAGTTCTCTCTACCTATCAAAAATCCATCGGGTGCCTATACAGAGGATTATTGAGCATGTCAGGCCTACCAGTCAAAATCCAAAAATTGTACCTCCCTGACTCAGTGTAAGAGGGGGGTAGTGGTAGCCATTGACTTATCGTAAGATTCTCCATCATCATCCACAAAAGATATCTGCATCGCAGCTATTTTTCCCATCGCCTCACTCAGCAACTGCAAAACAGACCTCTTACTAAGAACATTTGCCACAATGTTCCCATTCATTGAAGTATAAAATATCCTAATGTCATAGTCTTGTAGGAATTCTAGCCATCTCCCCTATCTCATGTTTAGGTACTTATGTGGGATGATAAATCTGATACTCTTATGGTTAGAGTAGACGCTAAATTGTTCACCCATCAAGTAGTGTCACCACATCTTCAAAGCAAAGACCACTGCCGCTAACTCCAGGTCATGGGTCACCTAGTTCTGTCCATGTTTACACAACTATCATGATCCATAGGTGATCACCGCTCACACCAGCATAATGAAACAATGCATTCTGGTTCATGATGCATCACATAAAACTATATACCCAATGCCCCCATAGGTAGTCTCAAGATTGGGGAACTCGTCGGACTCCGCCTCAGATTCTAGAAACTATGTTGTCACTCATATATCCAAAAAATGGATGTACATTAATTTTCAAGGATTATAAATGTGATGATACTCTAGAAGGGTCAGTTACAAACCTTCGGTAGTATCCAACCAACTCCATGAAACTTAACACCGCAGTCATGCTTCCGGGTGGATCTAAAGAAAGAACTGCCTCTATCATCACCAGATCCATCACAACTCCAGCCTCTGAGATTATGTTTCCCAGAAATTGGACCTCCTAAATCCTAAATTAGCACTTCACGAGCTTCCCATAAGCTGGTTCTTTCAGATTTTATCTAGGACTATCCATAGATATGTAGTGTGATACTCTTTTTGACACCGAGTACACCATGTTGTCATCAATGAAGGCCACTACGAGAAAACAAAAGTAAGAATGGAAGATCTTTTCCATGAGTCCCATGAACACTAATGGAAAATTTCTCATCCCAAAGGGCATCCCGAAGATCTTTTAGTGGGTATAACAACATCTAAAGGTTGTCTTCGGTACATCCTCCTCTCGTACCCGAAGATGGTGAGAGCCTGACCAGACGTCTATCTTTGAGAACCACCTCGCTCCCTTCATCCGGTCGAAGAGGTTAGTAATTATTGGGAGTGGATATTTGTTCATCACTGTAACCTGGATCATGTCCCAAAACTCCATGAATAGTCTCATGATCCCATCTCCCTTCTTGGAAAACAACACTGTGGTTACCCATGGTGAAATGTTGGGCATCACGAAACCCTTCTCCTGCAATTCGTCCAACTATACCCTCAATTCCTGAAGCTCTGTAGGAGCTATTTTAAATTCTAGTGTGGATATCAATTTCATGCTATTTTACAAGTTGATGTTAAGTCTACCTTCCAAAAAATAGGTAGTCCAAGAACATCCTCAAAAAATCCATCCTTATACTCGTCCACCACTACATGAAATATTTGAACCCTGTCGTCCATCGCAACGAGGGTGAGGCTCGCCAATTTGTGAGTGATTGGCTGCAACCACCTTCGAGAAAGTCCATCCTGTGGTGGAAAAGTTCCCTTCTTTCATGTGATGGAAAACATGGTCCCATCATCTTGAACATACCACACATTGAACCTTATATAGTTGATCTGATCTTGGATTGTAGATAACTAGTCCATACATAAGATCACATCGCAAGGCCTTGACACCACTACATGGATATCCCAATTGATTCTATCACCTTATAGAGTAAATTTACAATACATTAAATAGTGTGCAATCATCAAATCTCCTACCATAAGAGTTTCAAATCATAAGGATCGAGCAAACGGATCCAACGGAATCTCCGATCCATGAAAGTGGTCTATGGAAAAGAAAGAGTTACAAGAACCTATCTCTATAAGAACTACATCTATGGTGGATATGACAAATATTGTACCTATAATCATCTCTATAGCATTGTGGTCACTTTCCTCCACTGCCTGAAGTTGAGCTCTCCCCTATCCACCTGCTCCCTGAGGCTGTGGTGGAACACATAGTGGTGGTGGTGGTAGTACCTTGAACAATTGCCTACCGCTTACTACTATACCTATCCCCTTTAACATCTGCCTTCCTAAGGACCTCCTTGATCGAAAATCTACCAATTACTCGGTAGTACCTCATCCTTATGATGATTGTTTGTGCAGAGGGTTGTGCAGTCACAAGCGATGTGTCCCTACCTGCCGCATGAGTAGAATGCCCTATACCTTTGCTGACCCATGCTGGCCAGGTGGCCTCACACCACCGATCTTGTGTCTTGGGTTCACCATCTATATGATATGGGCTTCTTATACCTTTGTGGTATCTATCAGTTTCCCACCATAGATAAATTGGCCACTAGTATCCTGGTGGTGGCTCCCACAGCAGGTGCCCACTCTGTGAGGAAGATCCCTACTAGAAGAGATCTCTATAACACCCCAGCCTGAGTGGGTATGCTAATAGAAATCATAGATTCCCTGATCTCTTGTCAAATTCCCTGCTTAAAGATATTTTCCCTAAAGAAAGGGTCTCGTACCATGTCAATAGAGTAGTGGGAGAGGTATGTAAGCCTCATTGATTACTCCGCCACTGACATGCTCCTCTACTGTAGGTGAAACAACTCTTGTATGTACACTGAGCGAAAGGTCACTGGGAATAGATCCTCCTATAAATGCAACTCAATGTCAGACTAGGACACTATTGTGTCATCATGAGTCTGAATATTTAGGATCCACCATCTCCTGGCTGAACTCGGAAGAAGGCTCGTAGCAATGATATCCAACTGGTTGAGTGGAATCCTTTGTAAGTGGAAGACCCATGTCGCTACCTCCAGCTAGTCCTCAGTGACCTTATCATCTGTCTCTCCCCTGAACATGGGAGGTATCTCTCTCTAGAACTCATGAAAGGCGCTAACCCTGCATGTGTCCTAAACTAGTAATGTGAGTAGTAACTACCGATCAACATGTGGTGGTAATGCTGACTCTTATACAAGAAGAACATAAGAAAACACTCAATTCCTATATAAATCATGCAACCTGTATTTTTATGTATAGTGTCAAAAAATTGAATTCAAGGACCTGTTGTATGGATACATCATCCCCCACTCAAAAACTAAACTCCTAGAATCTTAAAGTCAAACTTGAAACGTTTAACACTATCTCCCATTCACAAAACAACATACACTCATTATTTGAGGTAGATCCGATCTCCAATGATACCACATTGTCATTAACCATCCCCTAGGGCCCATTCCATGACACCCCAAGCCCGCCTCCCAAAGGCCAGGGGTTGGTGACTAGTGCCGAAGGTGTCAACCTGAAAGTGTGATGCATTTTCTTGAGTACTTATACACATGCACATAAACAATGTCCCAAGAAAACAAGAAAAGAGAACATGAATTCTACTAAATAACCATTGAGTGTAAAGGTACATATTAATGTAAATAGAAAAGAATACAAACCCAACAAAATATAACTACAATATGAGAATGTACATGATCAATGGAAGTCCATAAACTAAAACCACTCCTGATGGGTAAGTGTAGAGTGTTTGCTGAAAGTCGTAGAAACACATCCTCCATGCCTGATCTCACATGGCAGTACCTGGTCCTGCGCCTCCATGTGCTTTTCTAAGTCTTCAGTCATCTGCAGTAGACACATCATGTGTGGGTGAAGCCCATGTAGGGGTGACTACAGAAATACTCAGTAAGGACCCCAACAACAAAGAAAGACCGCAAATAAAATCCCCAAGAAAACCACAAAGCATGATCATGATGATCGGTCACAAAGAAAGGAAACTCACATCAGGTATAATCTAGAGTAAGGAAAGTAAGACAATTAATCATATAACACAATACCTTGGGATACTAGAGTACTCTTACATGATGAGTATCATGGGTATGCTGGGTCACACAAAGACGCTCTCCATCATGGGTATACCGGGTCACATTGAGCTTCTTCCCCCTAAACCAATAACTATTGTGGTACTCATCTATAATGAGTTCTAGGGGTATGTTGGGTCACACAGAGCCTCTCCACACTGTGGTCATCATGGGTCACAAAGATTCACTTCCCACATTGGCCATCATACTAAGGTTATCCTCCCAGTCATGTACCATGGGTCTTCCAGGTCACATAGAGGCACACCCTACTGTGGGCCTATTGGGTCACACCAAGCCATTTCACAATGGGCTATCATAGCTGATCCACATGGGGTCCCTTTTCAGTAGTCTTTCGGTCCCAATCAACTATTGGATCTCTTCATGTAGTGCGCTTGATTCTAGCATATCTTCTCCTCAATCCATTCATCATATTTCAAATTCCATGAAAGGCTCCTTATAGTATTCCAAAATAAGCTCCTCGTCACAAGGGTTCCAATGCCAAAAAATTCCTGTCAAATGGATATCTGGTGTGAGTTATATGGCTATTTTTATGAAAAGGGATCGGGTGAGTCTGGGTCCGGTCCGACCCAACCCCGGGTCCCCCGACCCGACTAAGTCTGCCGACCTGACCTAGGTCTGACCCAACACTGATCTGGCCAGGACCAGAATTTACCGGGCCCATTGGCTACAGTCCCGTTGTGCCATGGGTGTGGCCCGACCCACTGGAGCGGCTCTCACCCTTTATGGCCCCCAAGGGTGGACCAAATCTTACCTGGCCTTGACGCAGCTGCATGCCGCATATGCTCCACGTACCCCATCGGTAGTCCACGGGACCAACTATTCCACTGTATTAATTTGATAGTGGCCATTCCATGTGCGACGTGACATAATGACACCTCGGGGGTGCCTTTTATGAGGCCGGGTCGCTGAATCCACCTGCCAGCAGCAGTCACCACAAAGGCTGGCTGCTCCTACAGCCCCACCGCGGCCCGAACCGGACGCGGCACTTTTTCCAGCGCTCCATCGTGGCATGCCACCACCTATCCACAACCATCACCAGCACCAGTGTGCCGATGACTAATTCCGTTGATCACCAAGTCCACTTCGGTTGTCTGTTCTTCATGCTTCTTATGACGACGACCTACGGGGGATTCTATATTCTCAGTTATGGCCTCAAAACCACCTTTCCTCCAATTCGAAGATTTGGGTACAAAGAATTCCCAAAAGCCCTCCAGGTATAAGGGCTCATGCCGTGTTCATTTCTTCCCATGTCCAATGAATTTGAGGCTTAGAAACATGTGATAAATGATTGATGTTCTATAAAAATTAATCAATCCTAATACACAAATCATAAAAAATAATCCTCCTTCCAGAAGAAGAAATATTCAGATCAACATGTTCATTGGTTGATCTTAGTTTTTAATTTAAGAATAAAGAATGAGGAAACATAAAACAAAGACAAACCCCTACCTTAATGGAGTTTGTCGTTGAAGTGATCCGTCCGCGGGGACTCATTTTCCCTTGGCATTCAATTCTCTCAAGTCCCGTTCATCTAGGTGCGTCGATGTCGTCAGCGATTTGACGGAGTTCTTCGTTCTTTGTTGGAGAGAATTCTCACCATTTGTTCATCAATGAAATTACACCCTTTGATTATGATTTCTCCAAAGCGTTAACATATTAAAAGAAAAATTGTCGCATCATTTCAGTTATGATGTGTCATCACGTCGTTCCACTATTTCATTTAGGAAATAATGTATCTATTTTTCTTCACATAATGTGTCATTACACAACACATTTACATGCCATTAATGAGCTTCATTTAATGTGATTCATCGTCACTTTATCGCTACACCACAGTTCTACTGTGTCATAACCCAATGGTTGGAAAAAAATATAATATGTTTTTTTGAATTTTATTTTTTCTTGAAGACTCTGAAAATTAACTTTCCTGTTCAAGCCTTGCCGATCTTAGTTAGGTCAATTCTTGGTGAATCACATCATTCTCAGTTCAATGGTGCCCTCTGATTATTTATCTTACCACCATCTAAATATTTTGAAAAAACCAATCACATGTTTATTTAATTTAACTAAAGAAAGTTTAAAATTCAATTCCAAGCTCACCGGGCCTTAAAATCAGGTGTCGTCAGAGAGTCTAGTGTCGAAAAATTCTATATAATTTATAAAAAAATTTCAAAAAATTTCTTGGAAATAATACATAATTATAATATAATTATAAATATGTCATGAATATCACATATTGATTATAATTCTTTCATTATAACAATTCGTGAGAGACAGTTATAGAAAACAAATTATATCGGTTTGTGGAGGTGATAGTTCCCAAGTATGCATAGAAGATTAATTAATTTACAATATAATATATATAGAGATGTATTTAGGAGTTGATATTAACATAATAGCATATAATTATATATAGGATACTGGAGATATTATTTCATCTTGGTTTGAGGATATTTTAAGGAAGATGAGGAAGAAATAATAGAGAAAAACTTCAATAAAAACTTTAGATTTATTTCTAATGTTCTTCTTTATTGGCACCTCAACACCTATAAAGAGGTGTTTCATCCAAAAGTAAGGATTCAAGAATTTGGAGAGGTATTATAGGAAAGGTTCAAGGTAGTTATTGGTAGAACAAAATGGTTTTTGAAGTGTGAGTAACATGGAAGAATGGCTTCTCTTTTATATGAGAGGGGAGAGGCAATCATGGAATTATTAAAATATTAAATCAATATAAACCAATTTCTAACTCCAAATGACTCAGAATATTCTTATTCATAAGATAATATGGGGATGGTTCAAAATCCTTTCGACCAATAATTTTTATACATGAATTTATTATATTTTAAACCTTACATTTTTGTTTAGTCCCCTTTTAACTCTCACAATTTTATCAAGTAATTTACAATTGAGTGGTTAAAATTATTTCTATAATAATTAAAACAACCAATGAATGATTCATTAATTAAAATATTATTCATATAAAACATGATTTCTGAATTTTAAATTTTTAGAAATTTTATATCATTTAATGAAATATTTACATTTTAAGATATGAAATATGTCAATTTTGACACTATTCGTTATTTGACTTTATTAAAAAATAATAACAACTTGATTCCTTTTGAAAACTACTTTAAATAATATATTACATGTCACAATTGTACATAAAATTCATGTATGACATTATATATTTATATTATATTTATTGTAATATTATTAATATCATTTATTTGATTATTTCAATAATTAAGAAATCAATGAATTATCTTTCTGTCATAATTAAATTAAATTATATAAAGTCTAAAAATTATAAATAAATCACCATGATGTAGATAAATATATTATGATTCAAATTAATATTTATACTCGAATTTATCTTCTATATAACCCTATATTAAAAAAATTTTACTTACAAAAATATGTGTAATTAATTTTTAACTAATATTTAAATAAAATATAATAAATGTCATATATTAACTGATGTAGCATAAAAAAGGTTATCATTTTGTTATAAGGTTGATTTTGGTCGAAACCCACTCATCCAATGAAATTTAGACAAGTATATGGGTAAATTTCTAATATTATGATATTATTTTTACCTTCAATTACCATATATACCCTTAACTGTGGTAAATAAAATTAAATATTAACTATCCAACAAAATTCAGTTGATCAAATTAGATCATATTTTTCATATATATTATTAAAATGTATTTCCATTTTTTTAAAATTCAATTCATATAATCATTTGAATTAGATTTTATACTAATCTCATATATGTGGTGAGAAGATGGGTAAAAGTGGCGTTTAAAAAATCCAATAAAATTTTATCTAATTTCAATACAAAAAATTATCAATTGATAAAAAGTAGGTTAAATGATAAAATTTTTAACTATAATTCCAAAACCAATTAAAATTATAATCTATCTATATAAATAATTTGGACGAAGAATGAGTTTTTAAGTAAAATGAAAATTATTTTCTATTCATTAAAAAATGAATATTATTAGAAAAATACCAACAATTTATCCAATGTAAATATTTATATCCCTCTTTAAAATAAGATTATTTATTTAAAATGTAAATTATTAATGTATCAAAAATATATTTAAAATAGGTGTTCCATCTAAAGGAAACAAAAATACATTTTTAGAAAAATACCTCTTCTTTTTATAAAAATAATTATCCTCATATATAATATATAGAAAACACATAATATGAATTTTAAACATTATATTGAATTTATATTTCATTAATTTAGTTCACCAAGAGTGATTTTATTATTTTATAAATGTAATTATTCTAAATTAAATACTTATTTATAGAAATACATCATTTATATTCAATTCCGTTTTAGTTTTATTTCGAGTTAAATTGGTAACAAATTTATCACTATATAAACATGTGTAAAGAATACTTTAAATATTTAGTTAATTTTTTTCATTCCCATAATTATAATAGCTAGGAAATTACAACCACATAAAATTATAATATTAAAATATAATATTGTTTCCTGTATAACTCAGTCTTGTATACAACGTATGATTTTAGAGAAACCTATTTTTGTGTGTGGGTTATTCTATTAGAAATAGTGTCCAATTAAAGAGAAATTATTAGATAATTCATAAATATTAACAAATCTGAAAAAAAATATTATTCTATAATTACCTAAGACGTTATATGTAATCCATGACTAGAAAATAATATAATGCATGATGGGCCAAGAAATTGTTTTTTAATTGTATTGTGTAACACTACATCAATATATAATAATATTTGGAGTAAAATTGAGAAATAATAGTCCCTTTATCATCTATGTGATTAGATGAAACATAACAGATGAGGGGTTTTGACCATTCAAGCTGATCTAAGAAAACATTAAAAAGATCATCTAGTTTTGTGGGATCAATCCAACCAAAACATTCTCACCATGAAAGGTAAATTTAAAAATAATAATTATAATTTCCATTCCATATTGATAAATTCCATATAATAATTCCATGTTTTGATCATAAAAGTTGATGAGCATCTCATGTAATGGTCATATCAATGATGAAATCTTGTAAGAACTACTAAAGAACTAAGGGAATGATTTTAAAGTAATACATAAATTCACATCACTAAATATTTATTATCTAGAAGGATAAATATTAGTTTTGGTGATTTAATTTAAATAATATATATAATGTATTTTAAATGTGTAAAAATTCACCATTATCTTGGTTTCTATCCATGAGAATATTTAAGTTTAGAGTTTTTTATTTTGTTGCACATTTTCTTTTTGTTATTGGTGTCCGTGTGTTTTAACATCAAATATGATCTCTAAAATCCATTAACATAGATTGATAACCTAATGGGGTTTTTACTAATAGAAATCTTAATTTCTATCAAGTATCTTTCTCTTTTTAATGTTTTCTTTCAATATCTAAATTCTTAGAATTCAAGGGGATTCTAGGGTGGGGGTAATGATATTGACTCTTGTAATTTATTTATTGGTTTTCTTCATTTATATAATACCCATTTATTCTACCATCAATCATGTATATATATAATATGGAATCATTACTTGGGTGATGAAGTAGTATGTGGTTTTTATATCATAATGTTTAACTAAATGATTCACACTTTGTTTAGGTGTTTCCCAATCATAAACCTAGGAGATTGTTACAAAAAGTTCACTAGGGGATCCAATGTGTATTGGGTGCCCACAAAATCTTTTCATAGATTATTATTATGTGTTAGGTGTTGACATGATCATTAAATTCTATTAGAGAATATTTATAGAAGATAATAAAGGAACATTAGTTCAGTATTAGGAATTATTATTTTCATATGTGTTTTTTTCTTGTGTCAATACTCAACAATGATTTTTTAGCATTTATCTCCATATATATATATATTTTATCACATTACCCCCATTTAATTTTTTTATTGTTTTATGAATTATTTTAATTGAATTTATAAATGTAAATAAAGAGATATGTGGGTTAGTGGAACTCTAAGAGATGACCAAGATCAACCTCTAGGCTATGTTCTATGACTTATTGAATTCCATTGATTTGAGGCCCATGATATCCTTTTATCAAAATCAATTATAATTACATGAGTTTTTTCATGGATATATTATAAAAATTCTTTATTAATAATTGATAAATACTTTATTTATATAAAATATTTGTGTGCACATTACTATAGTAGGATAGTTCAATTTTTATATCACTTTAATATTTACAGGGTCAACTTTAATTATTTTTCTTGGAAATACAATATCCAAGGAAAATCCCCACTTGAACAATAGAGTGGGACATCTTTTAATTAATCAATAATCAATTATCCAATTAATTTATAAGTACCAAATCAATATATTTATGACATGCCTCAAAGGATATCCTATAAATATAAAAATCCTCAATAACAGTATCTGCAAATTTATTTACCATATCATAGAATATATTTGTAATGTATTGCTGGAATAACATCATTGAATGACATCAAACCTTATTCAAAATTGGGTGGCAGAGAGTTCTTGTCCTTCCATAGAAGTGTAGGAACTATATAAGGGTACTATTGTAGAGGTAATATATATTAAAATTGGCTTCTAGGTCCCATAATGAGGCCTCCAAGCTATAGGTCCTTCAGGCCATACATTGTGGATCCATTAGATGAGATAATATAGATTCTCACTGGAGTATGAAACACCATTATGGAAGTCACCAGAGATGCTAAGTCATTAGAATATTTATTATGTGACAGGTCACTGGTAGTAGTGAGTATCCTTCATAGAACACTCAGGGACTCATGCACTTCATCATGGTGAGGATATGTAATAAAATGGATGTGACATCAACGGTTCATGCTAATAGATGTTGAGATAGTTGGAGAGAATCATACAATTTATGATTTTTTCCACTGGTCCTTTGAGCCATTTATTATATGGATTTTAATACATGAAAGGGTTCCCTATAAAACCAATTAATTTTTTTTTGTTTCAAAAAATGAAAAAATGGAGGGGGAAATAATTAAATATTCCAAAAGAAAAGAGATAGTTTAAACTTTTTTCAAATATATATTTTAAAATTTTTAATGGTCCATTAGATATATAAATATTTTGTTGTTAATAAATATACTATCTAAAAATTATTAAAACACATGCCTATTTAGAATCAATAGAATTTAATCCATAAATAGGATTAAAATATGATCCATAGTTTTTACTAAATTTAGATTTCTATAATCCAAACAAACTCTTCTTATTATAGATATTATTATCAAGATAAAATCATTATCTTTATTTTAAATTATATTCAAGCCTTCCATTTAACACAAATTGATGTTTGATACATAATTCAACATATGAAATAGAAAAAGTAATCCCAAATTCATTTGACTTAGGACTTTATTTTTAATGAATTTATTCATAAATGGTGTATATATCCATTTATATTGACATTAATCCTTACTACCTTCTCCCAATAGTACATTATATGTAAAAATTATGAGGTTAATTTCCTTGATGAAAATAGTACCCTAAGATATATGTGATTTTTTATTAATTGACTCCTTATGAATTTGTTAAATATTTTCTCTCTGATAAATCATTATTTACGATCATGGGATTTTTTCTCTCTCGTAAAAATTAGTGCATTTAGGTAAGTAATAGTTTTTTCATCACATGAATAATGATCTTGATGATGGAAAGGATCAAATATGGATAATTTTACATTGATAAGTTCTCTATCCACATTATATTTCTAACATCATACTTATATTTTTAATTATTATTACACCCATCAGTATAAACTATATATATTTTTTGGGTATATCATGTATTTCTCTTCCACTTGCTATAAACTCATGGAACGTGAGTGGTCTTTGGTGTTAAAATAATGTGATTATACTCAAAATCTACAATATTCTTAATTAATTCAATGAGATAAATAGTGAATTATCTATAACCAATTATATATATAAACTAACATTGATTAATTTAAATAAATTCATTTACCATGGAAAATAATTTTCTCCAATGGATGATGAAAAAAAACATATCATCATTCTACTCATGAGTAAAAAACTCTATATAAAAAACAAACATATTGTCCTTGATAAATATATATTTATGAATTATTTATGGGTATTTCACTTAGATATCATTGAGAAAAAACGAAAATCATATTGTTTTATGTCCATACAACCATAAAATACACAAAAATACAGGTTAATCAAAAGAAAACATTATTCAATGTTATTGAATTCCATCATAAATATTCATGTTCTAATTGTGCATGGGATGTATAATCTTCCCAGATATATTGGGTTTTGGGGTATTTTTACTTAAAATATACTGGGGTATTCATCATTAAGAAATATAACTCAATTATCTTCCAATTTCATTTTTATTTTATATGAGTTTATTTTTAAATGTTACATATGAACATATATGATAAATTACATTAATAACGTGTATATTGATATATTTTTTTTTAAAATATTAAGGATGCTATTATATTTAATTTATATCTATCCCTACCTCATCCTCATTGGTAATTTAATATAAGAATTATATTGATTGGGATTACTGTGTTTCTATTGAGATTTCATCTTTTTCTCTTTATCTGTTCTTATTTGTTTTCAATATTCTTTTACACTTCATTTTTCCTCACATTTTACATATATTTCTACAATATCACTTTCATTATTATCCAACATTTTTATATTCATTCTCCATATCTCACTTGAAATAGAGTGTCAATAACATACATTAATTTTTGATTTTTTTCCATGTTTTCTAGATGTGTACATAATAATTTTTACACTAGACACTCAATATTTTAGAATGATTATTCTATATTTATATGAAATATATCATGGTTTATTATAAAGTAATTAAATTTTTACATATAAGTACCATGAATATCCCTTTGTAAAGGTGTTAAATTTTTTTCTATAAATATAACTACTATATTAGATTTATAAATTTAGGCCTTATAGGTTGAAATACTTATTTAAAGAGACATAAAAGTTATGGTGAAAGATTATCAAGGTATATATTGATTTTTATTGATGTTTTGACCATTTTTCATTGATTCAATCCTGAATTTCGGTTTATATTTTCCGGATTCCAATAATTATAAGATCTTTGAAACTATTCTTGGGGTTGATTGTAAATCACATATTTACAATCATCGACTAATTTATCCACCAAAATATCTTATTATTATTGGAAGTCATGTGTCCCAACACACATCTCATAAGATAATGAGATGATAATTGGCATTATAGGTGAAGATGAAACCATTTAAAAATAGAAAAATTCAATAATATAAACAAAATAAATAATTAAAATATCAAAATTGGTTTGGGTGGAAAAAAATTCCCAATATAGGTTTCATTTTATGTAGAAATTTTATTGCTTTATTGTGAAGAATGTAGTGTTGAATATTTTTCATGTTGGTGTTCTTTGGGAATTATTCTTGTTAAAAATACTATTTTAGAAGGCACTTTTACAAAATGATCCTTAATATAAAATAAATTTTAATATATATAAGTGTGATAACTCTCCCAAGTCCACTTTATCATGTTATCTGTAATATCTTGATCTTTTTAAAATCCAAGTCCATGTTTGATAGTGTATATGATACAAAAAATCGTGCTTAATCGAACAATGAATTATTATTATTTAAACGTGAGAATCATATTGTTGCTCTTAAATCAGAGGGAATGAATAATATTAACTTCATAATGAAATATATAATGTTTTTAATCATTTCTAATGTATTAATTAATTATTTTTAAAAATAACATCATTTTTTAAAAAATTCATTTGAAAAAAATCTTCTTGGAAGATGACTTTTATTGATTTTTACGAGTGAATACTGTATTTTTTGGAAATGGTAGAAAATAAATTTTTAAAAATGAATTTAATTTTTTTTAAATTTCAAAATTATCGCAGGTTGAATTTTTGAGAGCATAAAAAAATGATTGATTTTTCAATGAATGGTAAAAAATAATATTTTTTTAAAAAATTGTATTTTCTTATAAAGTATTAATAAAGATAAATTCAATTTTGGATTAGTGTTAAAATTTAATTATTTAATTATTATTTTAAATAATCCAATTATAGTTTTTAAATGGTTTTTATACTATAATTTAGTATAAAATCTATTTATAACTTGAAAGGTCATTTTTTGAAGAGCTATTTTTCTTTGCGTTTTGATAGTTTAAAATTAAATTAAATTCATCCAATTTTTTTATTCAATTTTGTGAAATGGATAAAATAAATATAAGTGGTATTTTCACATATGTTAAGTAGTTTCCTTTCATTTTTAATGGAAATAGTTCCCATAGTGATTTTTGGTATGTCAATTAATGTTAAATTAGTTAATTAATCAAAATAATACATGTTTATTGAACATAAAATTACCCCCAATATTTACTAAATTTAATATTATTTATTAATTTTATAAAAAATATCAATTATTTAATTATAGTCCTCATATTTCCAATTTGGGTGTAATTATATAATTTATAGTATTTTATTTATAGATAACTAAAAAATGTCACACTCTTGTATTTAATAAATATATTATTTTTATCATAGGGATTACAAGAAGATGATTTTGGTTATAAATATTAATTTTAAAGGATAAATATTTATCTTAATCATCGTAATATATTTTTTAGTTTTAGTAAAGAAATATGTACCATAAATTCTTAAACAAAATTGACAGAACAATTATTCTATTAATGGAATGATCAAATAAATAATATCAAAAAATACAAAGCGTAATATACTTTGAGAAAAATAATATGATCCAATAATTTTATATATTATTATTTCATGTTATAAATGTATTAAAATATTTTTTACGTTTAATTGTTTAATTTATGTCAATAAAATCAATTTGATGGATATATCTAAAAATTGATATTAATAATATATTATAATAAGTAATATTTAGTTAAATGATATAAAAAGAATAAAGTTGTTATATTATAATAAATGAATATGAATTGGTTATTAATATGACCCATGGTCCACTAATAGGAATTTTTACCATTTATAGTAACTATAGAGACCCTCGAAGAGTAAAAATCCTTGTTGTCATGGTAAGTCTGAAAGGGGTCAATTTGGGGAAAAAATAGAAATATAATGGTAAAAATGTTATCAAAACAATTATAATATTTATTTTATGATAGTATATATAACCATAATCATCCTATATTATAAATAAATAATTTATATACATTTTTAATTGAAGAATAATGTATATTAATTTATTAATATGATAAATTACAAGAGTTCAACTCCATTCTCCTATAAAAGGGAACCTCTTATTCTCATTAGATAACTATTCAATAACTATTTTTTCCAACATACCTACTAAAATAAATTTATAATATCAATACCATCATTCTATATTTCTTTATTAGGTATAATATCATCCTTATAAGGATTATGTTTTTAAGAAAAATTGATTTTCCAAAGAAGAGGTATATTCTTTATCCGCATGGTTTTGTTTTATAACTTCTTCCAAGATAATTAAGATATTATAAAGCCATTATAAAATAATAACACAATTATAATCCATATACTGAGATTTTATTATGTTAATATCATAACCAAAAACCATATCCTACATCCATTAAATTGGAATGGAATTCACCGTTAATGTGTATAATTTACTACCGCCTCATGAACTGATGAAATTCATTTTCCTTAATCATATCTCAAGATAGATTATAATTGTGGATTTAATGTTTAGAAAAATATATTAATGAAAAAAAATTTATTATAAAATTATAATATATAACTCACCAATTTACTTTTCCATTCATTGAAAAATGATAACGTCATTCGTGAGTATGAGTGGATTACCACCTTCACGAAGCGATGTGATTCAGTTTTCATCACCAAAGCACATGGATTATAAATACAATTATATTTGATGAAGTAATATGATATTTATTATATTATTATAAATATATTAATATTATATACTACTTAACTTTTTTCTATAATGATTGTTGTAAAATAGAAACGTTTCTCAAGAGTATGTACGACCTATCATCACCAAGATTTTATCATAGTTTATTTTTCATAAATATGTATCCTGATATTTTATAAAAGTATAATTTATGAATAAAATTTATAGTCATTTCATGATTATTATTCTTGGGATGATGGATTACTGACTGCTTTCACCATATTCAATCTACTGAAGTCTTTTAGGTCTTACAAATCAAATATCATGATCATAACAAATGTGAATTTTATCGATTATGTAATTAAATATAGAAAGGTAAGAGATAAACTAAAATAAATAATATTAATGAAAAAGGTATTATGAAAATATAAACTAACATAATTTAATTATTTTTGGAAATAAGGAACAAACATAATGATAAAAAATAATGGCAATTTACCTTTTTAGAAAAAATAATTATTTAATATTTTACTTTAAAATAATCCTTTTCATCCATATATATATATTAATATTTTCTAATAATTATATAAAAAATGGAATTTATATTACCCTATTATTTTTAATGTAATTTTTAAAAATGTTTTATTTTTTAAAAAATTATTTTAATGGAATCTTTTTGTTATTTTTCAAAAGAGGTACTTTGTGAATTTTCAATCAAAATTATTGAAGGATCGGTTTTTTAACTTATAAAGTATGATAATATTTTCCGCCTTTCATGACTATTTTATTCATTGAATATTAATCTACAAGATAATATGGTTGCATTCAATTAATATATTTTCCATTATAATTTTACAATGTTTTAAATTAAGTGATTTCAAAATGGAATGTTTATTTTTCTCCTCTATGTTTTTCATGGTATTTTAATGGAATTTTAATTCATTATGTCCAAAACACTTGAAATTAATTGTGATTCACCAGAGATATTTTTTAATAATACAATAATAATTTTTTTTCTTGGTGGATTATAATTATTTAAAATATATTTTCATTGAACCCATTTCTTTTCGTTGATTTAATTAAGTCATGAAAGGAATTATATATTTTAATGTTACGAAGACATTTATTTTCCCACCACCATAAAATTAATTTTATATTTATATTACCTAATATTTATTTATGTTTCATTTATATAAAACCATCTTTCACTTGTAATGATATATTAATTCTTTGAAAATGGGGTTTTAAACAGAAATAATATTTTAATATCTATAAATGATTCAGTTTGGCTGAAAAGATTATTTTGAAAACTGAATTATTTTATATGTTATGATTAAGATGTTATCCTTTGGATATTTTTATGGTGAAGGGTGATTCTAAAATAAAAAATGGTGGTTAAGGCTGCCATAGATCTCTAATTAAGTGGGTAAAGAGTTGAAGTTAAGTGTTTTTCTTTCTCCTTAGAGATTATGTTAATATACTATGATTATTATTGCATGTATACGCATGATTGGTTTTTAAAGTGTAATTATGATTATCACTACAACTATATATATGATTTTTATTTCATGTATATGTAATAATTATAATATAATTATTCCTCAAGTTACCTAAATGACTTCTCCAAACATTCAAGACGTTTTTAGGGAAACTTTCTGTGCTAATGAATGTATATGATACTTCTTATAGATGAATGATATAAATTTATAAAAATGTTATTATTAGTTTTATATGATTTCAAATATACATTTATGCGTTTTATTTTTTCATGAATCATTTCTTGTTAGCCTTTTTTAAAACTTTAGGCATATAATGTGATTTAGTGGGTAATAAAATGGTTATTTTGATCTCATTGCTAATTTAGAAAAAAAAATATTTAATAACTATTCATTGAATAATATATTCTTTCTCTCTTTTTATATACCTTATTGTGATTTTATGCTCATCCAAAATTTTAAATTTTTTAAAAGGTTTTTAGGATGAGTAGGGGAAAACATGAGGTCAAGATCAAAATTGTGAAGATGATTCATGAATAGAAAACATGTTATATCATAAAAATTTGTTTTGTTGAAAAAAAATGGATTATGAATAAAAGTATTAAAATTGTAATATATGGGTTTCATATGTAAGAGTTGTAATCTTATTATCTAATATTATAAAACTAGAAGATATTTGGGGATGTAAGAAAGTGAATTATTGTACAAAATAACTAAAATATATAATATATAAAGGAGGGTCATTATAGTTCATATTATAGTAGGGTTTAAAGAACATTAGAGTTTATGATTTTATTTTAACATAATTTAAAATTCCTCTATAACCACAAAGTATAGTATGGTAGGGAGAGTCATAGTTATTTATGAATAAATCAAAAGAGCTGAGATAACTTGAATAAATATTTTATAATATTTATCAGCCTCATTAGATGATATAATATGAATTTATTGATATTCCAGACTATCCTTTTTGGGGTTAGTAAATGGATTGATCTAATAGAAAGTAATGTAACAATGGATGTGAAGGAAAATGTCATGGTTTTCTGAAAAAGAAGGCACAACAAATGAGATATTTAGTTATAAATAATTTGGTTATTATTAACCAGCTATATAGAGTAATGAATAAGACCCTGAACCTTAGTGATATTCATAATGCGTCAAATAAAAGAAAAATAAATCCATGTGAGTATTCAGTTGATATTGATAAATAGGTAAATATATTCAAGGACATATTTTTCATGATTGTGGAATGAAGTATCCATGAAAATTTCATAAAAGAACAAGATTCTGTTTTATAAGGGGGAGAATGGTCATTATACAAATTGATTTCATCGGGAGAATGATTAACAACATGATCAATAAGTCCATAAATATGAGTGTTTAGTAATTCCTAATGAAATTATTACTGAATATGAGGAAACTAAAAATGAAATATGAAAGGTAAAGATTATATTTGTGTTTAGTATTTGATAATGATGAATATTAAGGCATGATTCATATTTTTTAATGGAATGTTTTATTATAGAATAAGATATAAATTTTTGGTTAAAGGATTATGAATAATGTTTAAGGATTGAGGCGTCTATATATACGGATTAAAGAATTATGATTTAAGTATTATCATAATAATTGATACTATTTTAATGTTTTAGGTGATGTAAGTAATTTTTGATACATTTATTTTTGAGGTATATGTAATATTTAAGTATAACATGTGAAAAAATTATTTGACGAATAATTATCTTTTCATTTTTTAGAGATAAGTTTAAATGTATGGATAACCATTAGGGATTATATGATCTCTAATTTTTAGTTAATTATCGGTTACTACATTTTGGGGGTGAAAAATGAATGATATGAGATAACCATTATTGTTAAAAAATTTATTTACACTTTAATATATTAAGGTTATTTGTTACAATTTTTATCATATTTCTGAAAATCGTATTTGGATAAAACTAATATAGATTTTTAAAATGGATACCCATTGTCCATGTGACAACCCATCTCATTCAGAAAAACATTAAGCCTTGAACCCAAAACTAAAGGGAGACAAGGGTGAATCACCTATAACTAGCCTATTTGATATCCTATTAAGTATGATGTTGTTTTTCATTTTTTATTTGATCTAAAAATGATTGATAAGTTCATTTTCTGAATTTTATTTATATAGACAATAATGAGATTGAAATGTGATTCTGAGAATATGTTACTAATGTTATTTTAGAATTTGTTCACTATAGTAGGAACCCTATATGATTAAGGTAAACATAATATTTTGGGATTTTATTTGAGGAAGAATAGATGAATAATTTTTTTACATGTATATTATTCTATTGTGGTGATTCAGGTTATTTATTGAAAAGATTATCATATCTGAGAGATTATGTGATTAGAGAAATTATATTTTTGGTATGAAAAATTATGAGCCAATGATTTTGTGTGATGATAAATATTAAATTTATCTTGGAATAATATGTGATAAACTCTAACTGATTTTTAGGTTTCAATATTAGATTAATTTTTTTAAATATTAAGGATAGTTATTTATCAACTAATCTATGTTGAATTTTGGGTACTGCTTATGGATTTTGAAAATTAATTTTTTTTATTTAATGGTTTACTCAATTTTTTAGTTATCTAATATTATTCTAAAAATTTTGATTTTAATTAATTTATATACATTATTAATATCTTTTTAAAATTTTATGGATTGCGAAATTCATTATATGTTGATTCTAGTGATCCATGCCTGAGAAATTCATCTTTGATACACATCGTTAAGAAAAAAATGATGAGATTTTGGTTGAAATTGATTAAAATATTAAATTATTCTTATCTAGTATGTATATTTCCATATTATTTTACAATATATAATAAAATAATTTCCTAAGTCTAAGAAAACAATCTTGAATTAATAACATTGTGTAACATCCTAAGAAAATAAAGAATTTTTCATTTTCATATTTATTATTATTTGTGAGATAAATATTAATTTTACTTTAAAGGGTATTCTATTTTCGATGGCATACCTAACATGAAATAATAGGTTCATTCTAAATGTCTTGTTCTATAAAAGGCTGAGTCATACTGAAAAATTATAATATAATATTATTTTAAATGGTTGTTAAAGCCTATCCATTCTATTGGCAGGAATGAAAAGATCTATCTACAATATTATTATACATGTTTGTTAAATATTTTAACATTTATTCAAAAAAACTAGATGCTTAAAATGAGAATGAATCCAATTTTAAGCATAAATACTCTAATATTTTTAAAAGGTCGATTTAACGGCTTTTGATGGAGAAAACTTTTTAAATCTATTTTTTTCACTTTTAAATGTTATATTTGACAAAATAATACTATTCTTCAGAATCGGGACATCAAAATTTTCTTTGGATGAAATATTGGTATTTTTATGATAATGTTCATTTTTAATGACTAGTGAAAACTTCTACATTTTAATTCAAAATTTCCTATTATTAAAATTGATTTATATAGTTAAATTGTTCTTTTAATTGGTTTTAAAATGTAATTGTATTATTTTATTACCATTTAATCCAATTTTGGTCATTGGATGTAATTTTGCTCTTAAATTAGACATAATCAATGGTAAATCTTTTGAAAGTTATTATTTCATAAAAACACGCTTTTTTTGACAACGAAAAATAATTTTAAAATAATTCCTGCCACTTCTGTGTTTTGAATTTGGTAAAATGGGTTTCATATCGATAATTTGAAGGATCAAATTGTGTAAATAGGTAACTTTTTTTAGACATTATAAATATTTATTTCATTAAATATTTTATTTACAATGGTTAAAGGGTAAATTTGTTAAAAAATGGATGAAAAGTAATATTATAATAATTTAAAATTACCCTTAAACTTTTCTAAACCCTATTGGATGAGATATTGACATCTAAGGTCATTTTAGGGCTGCTATTGGGACCTCATTGTGGCACTTGGGAGTGATAATGACAGTTTATATTAATTAATTTAATGTAAAGACAAAAGTAACATAATCATTTATCTTTTAGTAGAAAAATTTCTATATGAGGTTATATAAGTGATCTCTTAGACTATAAATATTAATTTGAAAGATAAAACTATTTTCTACATCATGGTATTTTATTTATAAATTATACATATTAAATAAATACATTTAATTATGAAACAATGGTGATGCTGTAATTGCTTCTTTAATAAAATATTCAAATAAATGTTATTATAAATATTAAAATAAAATCATTTTGAAAATTTTTATTCCATAAAATAATATTAATGATAAATATGACTTGTTATATTTTAATTAATTAATGTTGTAATAAAAAATCATGTTTTTATAGATTATGTTTTAATATCCTGAAATGAATAATTTATAAATTTACATAAATGAGTTTTTAAAACAATTAATATTTTATTAAATGAAAAAAAAAATTATTCTTGTAATTTACTTAAATAATATGAAAAATGATCCATTTTTTGTCTATTTTAATTTTATAGTAAATATATTAACCATATAGTATGAATATAGAAGCAGATATGGTAAAGGTAAAATATGTTAACAAAGGGTTAAACAAAAAAGATAACGATTAAAAAATATAAAAACCCTATCCAATTATTATTGGATGATTTTATCTTGACTTGTATGTACCTTTTATTCTAATCAAATTATCTTTGTTCCTTTTAAAATAGAAAATCATTTTATAATAAAATAACACTTTTAAACTTTCAAAAAGAGCCTCGCCTCCCTCTTATAAAATGGAACCACCTCTAATCCATTACTCACACTTCTCAAGCCCCTTGGATCATCCAAAATCTCACCCAAAAGCTCCCAACATCTCTATATTCCTTCTAGAAACATTCTCTTAGGTAGAAGACAATTCAATAAAACCTTTTGGTTCATATCAATGGGTTTTAAATGATTTAAAGGTAACGTCTTCTCTCTACTTATTTTCTTTTCTTTTCAGTCTCCATCCACATAAAAACTCATTATTAAATTCTTCTATAAAAATAATAGTATCCTAAATATACTAGGATTTTGTTATGAGAAGTATTCTAACAATAATTTCACACACCTCCCTCAAATGGATATGAACATACTGTTTCTGTGGACGATGAACTACTGCCTCATTAAACGATGATTGTTCAATTATATCCTACCGCCTCTCATGGTAGCTATTATGAATAATTTGTATTTATATGGGATAAATAAGATATTTATATTGTCTATATGCTTATTAACTTTTCATTTATATAATTTTTTATGGTTTATATAATGGGTAAATACGATAATTTCATTTGAGGAACTGTGGATTATCGCACCCTCAAAGTGATATGACTCATTATTTCCAGACGTGGAACATATAAATGATGGAGTTAATGGAATAATATATGATATTATAATGGAATTATAATAAAACTATTTATCATTATGTTTTCATTCCATCAAATATGAAATAGAATTCAATGTAGTGTTCATGCGTACATACTGTTTACAGTCTCCATGAACGGTGCATTTCATTTCTTATCTCCAAATTTTATATACTATAATAAATACATATATATATAGTATATATATATAATATATATCTGAAATTTAAATCATTAATATTATTATGGAGATAATTTAATTTTGATCACATAGACAACTTGTAATTATAATATTTTTATTTTTGGCTCAAGTACCAAATATCGACAAAATGACTGTTATTAACATAAATGATTTTGTAATATTTATAACGTGGAAATAAATGATATAAAAGGAATAATAAACATGAAAAATGTTCTTAATAAATTATAAATTAATTTCAGTTTATTATTCTAGAGATTAATTAACAAAAGAGTCACGTCAAACACGAGGTAAGAGGTTTTCATCCCACTCTTTATTCCCCTGAGATTCATGCTATATTTGCAACTATTTCCCTTATTGTGGTGTATTTACTATACAAAATTGTATTACTTGTGTAATATAACTTAATTTATGGGTATTTACATCATAATTTTATGATCCATCTTTCATGTGGTGCGTGTTTCATAAGTTACCAAATCTGTAAGGGAACATTTCACAGTCCTCTTTCTATCAAAGACTTATTTTATACTATGTCTTTATGAATTTCCATCTTTTTACGTTGGGATATGTTATTATATATACTTAATGCTTTAAATTTTATGAAAATGTGATGATATACCCTTTTCTCTCAAATCAACTCATTTTCTAGATTTTAACATGATGTCGTTAGGCTGTTGAATTTCTGTATGAGAACTTCTTTACCAAATTTCTATTCTTTGGTTTAATCTTGTACTTCTTATTTATGTCGTGATATGATTATGTGATAAATTTTTTTGATGTCCTAAATTTTATTTTTACATTAATTATGTGTACTTATAGTATGTACACAAAAGCGATCTATTTTATTTACAAAATGATCTTTGTAAGGAACTACATCTTAGTCTCTTTTCATTAAATAATATCTTGATATTTTGCACCTTTATTATCCTATAATGTGTTTATACTACCCATTGACATATTATATCTGGAATTTCCTTTTTCTAAGTATATTATATGTTTTATTAGATTTTATTCTATAAGTATTTTTATTCAAGTGTTTCTCAAGTGTTACGAGACTCTTTCACAAAATCATCGTTTTAAAAGTTTTAAAGATTTATTTTTCTAAATAATTATCATTAATTTATATGTTTTTAAAAAAGTTTTATGTATTTATTTATATAGATATTAATTTTTTAAAATTCCAATTAATTTAAAATTTTGAATGTTGTACGGAACACTTTGATTCAAATATATTTTTTTAAATTTTTTTAAATGTGTCATTTAAATTGGATTGATTATGTCAATATATTGATCTGATATATTTTGATTGTAATATGGAAAAGTTATATTTCCTTCAGGATTTTTTTATGTGTTATGATTATGTTATTTTTCTTGTGCCTTTTTTATGTATATGGGTGGTTCAGTGATAAACCCAGGGCGGTTGAGACCGAGATAGATCTCCAATGCATTTGGTTATGTGATAGTGGTAATTGTAAATTTTTCTCCTATGTGATTTGGAAAATATACCATGTTGGGTATTCCAAATGTTACTCCATACATTGCTTTACAAACTAAAATGTAATTATTTTAAAGATTCCACAAGTTACCTTTATGATTTATGAGTTATATGTGTTATTCATAAATCATGTGATTTCATGAGGTATGTTAAAGAGCATATGTTTTGTACGTATTGACCGAAAAATGTTATCATTATTTATTTTATAACCATTACTGAGTTTTTTATGCTCTTCCAATGTTTTTTAATTCTTTCCATGTGACATAAAGATGAATAGGGTCAAGGATGGGATCAAGGAAAATTCATGCTTTCTGAAACATTGACTAGATATGTTTTTTTAAGAGTTATTATTTATGGAGGAAATATATACTAAGTAGAAGTTTCTACCTATAATATTGAAGTTGTTATGTATATGTTATGACCAAATTCTCTAAATATATAAACCTGAAAAGATCCTCATTATAAATTATTAACTTAATTGAATATTATGTAATGTTTAACCTAGGGACTTATAGTTGGTATCAAAGGTCACTTTAGGCAACTTTAGGGATTATGAGTTTCTGTTAGACACAAGGTTAGTCTCTATGTCTACACCTTATGTGAAATCATTATTTTGTAACTTTTTCTGATCAAGGAATGTCTGTATCAAATGGAAGGGGGGATCTAAAATGACATTTATATCTCTTCTTAATGACTTCATTGCAATAATTATAGTAATGGCATGTCCAGGCGATTATGAAAAATTTTCAAACATACAACTCACTTGAAAGCAATTTTTTGAGATATCAATCACCTCCGCTATACCTCAATACCATCTCGGATCATGGGTTGAATTTAATCGAATCATGTTTTCTCAATATTCTCATATATTCATTAAAGTTAAATATTATCAAGTAATTTTCAAATATTTTACCTTATCACAATATTTTGAATCATATTATGATTTTGAAAAGGGTACTAAATAATGATACTCTTCTGCAACCTATTTATATTTTCTTTTAAATTATATTATTTCAACACATACTTATTGTGTTTTAAAAGGACCATTGATTGAATGTTTCAACACAAACTCGGTCTAACTATTTTATAAAGAGAATGTTTTATTAAATGTATTGAAATTATATGTCATACATGATTATTTTCAAAAATTATTTTTCTGTGAGCACCCATAAGGCCCAGGTTGTACGAGGTGTATTTGCATAAAAAAAGAATACAATTTTGAAGGATATCATTATTGTAATGCATGGACCATCCATCTATGTGAACAAGATGACGATGAAACCATGATGACATAATTATCAAGGGAAACTGTTCTTTCGTTGGGAATAGTGTTATTTTATGGAGCTAATAAAATTCAATATATATATGACTTCATGAATTAAGATATTGAGGTCATTAAGTGTTGGGATGAAAATGAGAGGTATAAGACAACCATTGAGGTTATTAAGTGAAGGGCGACATGTGTGCATCATCTACCACTGACCTACATAAAGCTACTAGTTAGTATAACTTATTTTTTAATTTATATAATTTTATGAATCAAGAATATGATGATTTTGGGAACTTATGTTTTATCAAATGGATATCATTAGTATAGAAAAATGATTTGGTGATTATGTGATATAGGTTATTTTAGAAGCTTTTCTCTGTTTTTAGAACACTATATGCCTAAATAAAATATAATGCTATGGGAGTTCATTTGTGGAGTAATGGTTGAAGTTTTATTTTGGTAGAATCTATGTTTTTATTGTGGTCATATGACATTTTGGGTTATTTATGAAAATGATTATACTATTATTGAGAATATGATATTAGGTTAATTACTATTCTGTGTGAGAATTTAAGAGTAACTGATGTTATTTGGAGACAGATGATAAGATTTTTGTGGACGACTATGTAATTAAATTCTTCTGAGTTTTGGCCTTCAATATATGATTGGATTATATTTCAGGATTTAAAGGAAAATTGTTTATTGATTGGTCTTTTCTGAACTTTTGGTATTGTTTGTTCAATTTGGTAGATTAAGAGTAGTATTTCTTTTATAACAGATTATCCTTTGGGGATTATCTGATCTTTTTGTGACCATTTTGGTTTTCAACAATGTATAAATATAAGGGAAATATATAGTTCATCTTTTTTGGATTACACGATTCTCTAGAAGTTTATTCTAGTGCTTTAGGTGTGACCAAGTAATCTTTAATGCACATTTTTTTGGAGAAAATATGAGTTTTGGTAGAAACGTAGTATAGGATGAATCAATACATGAAAAGTAAGTATAATTATTTATGTTCTTAGTCAATCTCATAAATAAATTCGCCAACTTTACGAAAGGTAACAAAAAACAAAAAAACATTTTCAGTTTACTTTTCATTCATGGGAATCAAAGACTGTTTAACCTATTATAGGTTTGTGGTTTTCTTGATGTTAACTTTCGGTTAATCATGTTTTCTATCACTCTCCATCATAACACGGCACTTAGTTTTTCATCCAAATCCATGTTTTCATAAATGGAATCCTATAATGTGTTATCTCAAGTTACCTTTGTACTTTTCATTCTCTCTCTTAATGTGATTGTTTTATTGACGTTTTTTTTCTGATGTGAGACTTTTAATGATGTGTGCGAGCCCAATTTTAAAATTACGTGGACGCAATTCCAAAAATGAAGGAAGGAGGTAAAATTAAATTAAATAAAAAATATGAAATTTAAATATTTATTAATATTTTTGAATTAAATATTAATTTTTATTTAATGGGGTTCTATGTTTTATGGAATAATTGACACACAAAAATTGGTTTCTCCTAAATCTCATGTTGCACACAAGGCTGAGTCATACTAAAAAATAATAATATTATATTTTTTTAAAAATGGAAGTCAACGCCTAGCCGTTGCATATATGGGAATGAGAAAAACTAACTAAAATATGATTTCAGATGTTTCTTAAATGTTTTTACATTTATCCATTAAATTCTGGAGGATTAAAACATGAAGGAATTCAATTTTAAGCATAAACACTCTAATATTTTTAAAAGGTTGATTTACATCCTTTTGATGAAGAACCCTTTTTAAATCTATTTTTTTCACATTTATATGTTTTGTTTGAAAAAAATAATATTATTCCTTATAATCCAAACATCAAAATTTTCTTTGGATGAAATTTTGGATTTTTTTGATAATGTTCATTTTTTAATGAATAGTAAAAAATACTTCATACTAATTCAAAACTGCCTTTTAATATAATTTATTTATATAGTTATATTGTTTTTATAATTGGTTTAAAAGTGTAATTGGAATATATTTTGATAGTTTAATCAAATTTTGTCATTGGATGTATTTTCACTCTTAAATTGGATGTAAACAAAGGTAAATACTTTGATATTTATTATTTCTTAAAAATACGTTTTTTATTTTGAAAACGAGAATGAATATTAAATTTATTTATGCCCCTTCTGTGTTTTGTTTTTGGAAAAATGGATTTCCTATTTGGAATCAGGAGGTAAAATTATGTAAATAGGAAACTTTTATTTTTAGACATTATGAATATTTACTTAAGTAAGTATTTTATTTACCATGGTTAAATGGTAAATATGGTAAATAAGGTTGAAAAATAATATTATAAAAATATTAAATTACCCTTACACTTGTCATAACCCTATTTGATGAGATATTGATGACCAAGGGCATCCTTTAGACGATTTGGGGACCCCATGGAGCCACTTGGGAGTGATAATTACACATTATATTAATTAATTTAAAGTAAAGACAAAAGTGACATAAACATATATCTTATAGTAAAACCTTTTTTATATTGGGTTATATAAGTGATATATTATAATATAAATATTCATTTGAAAGAAAAAAAATTCATCCAATGTCATGGAATTTAATTCATAATATTTATACATTAACTAAATAAATTTAATTATGGCACAATGGTGCAATAGTAATTGATTCATTAATAAATGATTTAAATAAATGTTATTTTAAATATTGAAATAAAAACTTTTTATTCCATTCACGAATATTAAGGATAAAAATGAGTTGTTATATTTGAATTAAAGAAGGTTTTTCAAAAACATTATGTTTTTTTATATATTTTTTAAAAGTATTGATATGAATAAATTAAAAATTTACATAAATGAGTTTTTAAAACAATGAAAATTTTATTAAGTGATAAAATAATACTATAAATCTAATATTCGGCCAAATGACATAAATAATGTTAATAATGATCGATTTTGGGTCGCAAGGAATTTTACAGTAAATATATTAACTATATAGTTTGAATATATAAGAGGACATGGTAAATGTTAAATATGTTAACAAAGGGTTAAACAAAAATGATAAGGATTAAAAAATATCCAAAAACAATCCAATTATTATTGGATGATTTTATTTCAATGTATAGGTACCTTATCTTTACATTAAATAATTTTTCGGCCATTTAAAATCGAAAATAATTTTATAATAAAATAATACTTTCAGTTTTTCCTAAAAGACCCCCTCCGCCTTCTTATAAAAGGCCACCACCTCTAAACCAATACTCAAATCTCTAAAGACCATTGGATCATCCGTAATCTTATCAAAGATGCTCCCAACATACTCCTTTTCCTAATATAAAACTTCCCTTAGGAAGAATAAAATTAATTATTTGTTTTTGGTTCAAACTAATGGGAGTAACTTGATTTAAATGTAACATCTTCTCTCAAGTTCATTGCTTTTTATTTTCCTTCTCCAACCCCTGAAATATATTTATTACATTTTTTTTAAAAACATCAGTATACTAAATATACTAGGAATATTTTATGAAAAGTATTCGAACTACACTTCCATACACCTTCATTTAATGGATACGAACATACGGTTTTTGTGGATGGAAAACTATTGCCTCACAAAACGATGATTGTTCAATTATCTCCTACTACCTCCCATGATGGCCATTATGAAGGAACTGTATATATTGTGATATATAATAGATTTATGTTCTCTCTAAACATCTTTATTTTCCATTTCCATCATTCTTTTAGGGTTTCTTTAATGGCTAAATACAATAATTTCATTTGAGGAAGTGCAGACTACCATCCTCTCAAAGAGATAAGACTCATTCTTACAATATGTGGAACATAAAAAGGAGGAGTTAATGAAATTATATATGTTATTATACATAAATTATAATATAACTATGTATCATTATGTCTTCATTTAATTAAATATGAAATAGAAATGAATGTAGCGTTTATGCGTACATACGGCTTACAGTCTCCGTGAACGGTGTATTTCATTTCTTATTTCCAAATGTTATGTATGATTATAAGCACAACCATATATATAGGATATATATGATATATATGATATATATGATATTTATCATATCTAAATCATTAATATAATTCTATAGATAAATAAATTTTGACCACATAGACAACTTGTAATTATAAGAAGTTAATTTTTGACTCAAGTACCCAATATCGACAAAACAACTGTTATTAACGTAAATGATTTTCTAATGTTTATAACATGTTAATAAGTTATAAAAAATTAATAATAAACATTAAAATGGTTCTTAATAAATTATAACTTAACTTAAGTTTATTATTCATGAGATTAATGAATGAACGATTCAAGTGGGACACGAGGTAAAGGGTTTTTATCTCACTTTTTATTCCTATGAGATTAATTCTATATTTAAAACTATTTAATTTTGGGTGGTGTATTTACTGCAAATGATTGTTTTAATTGTGTAAAATAACTTCATTTATGGGTATTTTCATCTTCATTGTATGATCGTTCTTTCATGTGTTGTATGTTTTGTATGTCACCAAATCAGTAAGGGAACCTTTCTCCATCCACTTTCTGTCAAATACTTCTTCTATGCTATGTCTTTTTAAATTTCCTATTTATTATGTTGGGATATGTTCTTCGATATCATTTTTGCTGTAAATTTTATATCTATGTGTTGAGATACCCTTTTTCTCTCTCACAAACACATTTTCTATATTTTAAAGTGATGTCATTAGGCTGTCGAATTTCTGTAACAGTACTTCTTAACCCAATATCCATTTTTGGGTTGATCTTCTACTTCATGATTATATCATGATATTATTATGTGATAAATAAATTTTTATGAACTATCATGTATTTTTACACAAATTATTTCTACCTATAGTAAATACACATAATCGATCTATTTTATTTACTAAATGACCTTTGTAAGGGACTACGTCTCAGTCTCCTTTCATTGATTTATATCATGATATTGTGGAACTTTATTATCCTATAAGGTGTATATACAACCATTTTATATATTATATCATGAATCTACTTGTTCATATGATATTATTTGATTCGTTTGATGTTATCCTGTAAGTATTTTTATTCAAGTGTTTCTCAAGTGTTATGATACTCTTTTACTAAAACATCATTTTAAAAGATTTGAAGATTTATTTTTCTAATTAATTATCATTAATGTACATGTTTTTAAAATGGATTTAATTTTTTTATATGGAAAATAAAGTTTCAAAATTTTAATTCCTTTAAAAATTTCAAAGTGGTATGGGACACTTTGATACAAAAATATTTTTTAAATATTTTAAATGTGTCTTTTAAATTGGATTAACTATGTTAATATCTTGAATTGATATATTTTGATTGTAAAATGGAAATGTTATATTTACATTATTATTTTTTTATATTTTATGATTATGTTATGGTTTTTGAGAATTATTTAATTATATGGGTTGTTTTGTGATAATCCTTGGGTCGGTGATCCCGAATTATCTCTCCAATGCATGGGGTAACATGATGGTGGTAAATGAAAATGTTTCTCCTAAGATATTTAGGGAATATATAGTGTTGGGTATTCTAAAATATAACTCCCAACGTAGTTGTGAAAGGTATAATTTAATATGTTATAGATTACAAAAGTTACCTTTATAATTTATGATTTCTATGTGTTATTCATAACTCATGTGATTTCATCAGGTATGTTATAGAGCATATGTTTCTTATGTATTGATGGACTAATGTTTTTATTATTTATTTTATAACCCTTACTGATATTTTATGCTCATGCCATGTTATTGTAATGTTTTCCATCGGGCTTAAATATAAATAGGGTTAAGAACGAGATCATGGAAAAGTCATGCTGTCTAAAAAATGGAACTATACAAGTTTCTTTTATAAGAGTTTTAATTTTTTGAAAAAAATGGGTACTAAGTAGAAGTGTCTACCTATAATATTCAAGTCGTTATGTATAATATATGACCTAATTATATAATTATATAAACCTAAAATGATCATCTATGTTAATTATTAACATAATTCACAATTATTTAATTTTTATGTCTAGGTCCTTACACTTCATCGCTATACTTTTCTTATCATGAAATCAATATCTTTTTAACCCATCATAGATTTATGGTTTTGTGATTGTTAAATTTCTCAAAACCGTGTTCTCTATCACTCTCTAATAGTCTTTGGATTTTAGGGTTCTATTCAACATCCATGTCTTCATTTCCCACATATGGTCTACTACATGGAATCCTAATATGTGTTATTTCACTTGACTTCCATACATCCTTATCACATTTTCCAAGAGGAAGTTTTATTGACCCTTTTTATGATTTGAGAATTTCAACTAAAGTATTTTAAAAATTCAAACCACCCTATTTTGATCGCGTGTTCAAATAATGAGTAAAGAATTCCCTAAAGGGGAGGCTGAATTTAATATCCAAAGATATTAAAAAGGAAATACTATATTCGATAACATACAAGATATGAAACAAAAAGATTAAATGAAAAAAAGTTATTATTATTTAAATGTTACCCTAATAGCCTAGATATTAATTAATAATGAATAACTAGTAATAGACACATTATGAAATATATAATTGTCTTACTAATAAATAATTCATTAAGTCATGATTTTTAAATAAGAACCTATTTAATTTTACATTTTATATACTTTTTCATCACAAATGAGTTTATTTACATTTTGTGAGTGAATATTATAATTAATTTTTAGAAAATTTAGTTGTTTTCAAAAAAAAATAATTTTATTTTTGAATTTATTATTTCAAAATTATTATAGATTGGATTTTTGAGAATATTATGTAATTTTGTTTCAATTAATAGTGAAAAATAATCTATTTTTAACAAAAATTTTATTTTATTTTTTTTTTCATTTTAAAAGAAAAATTCTACATTCGATTATTTTTAAAATTACATTATATCATTTCCTTTTTTTAATATTAAAATTATTTTTTTATTGGATATTATAGACAAATTTAGTATAAAAACAATTCATGTTTTAAAAAGATATTTTTTAGGAAAAACCAAATTTCGTTTCATTTTTTCGATTTAATTTTAAATTAATTTATGAAAATTTTGTGTTTTGAATTTAAAAAATGGATCCAATATTTGTAATTATTTTAATATTTTTAAAATAGTTTCCATTTAATTTTTGTTAGTACATATAGTAAATTTAGTAATTTTTTACCTCATATATGGGTAAATCTAGTAATTAGGTGTTAAAATTAAATCGATATAGACTAAAAATTACCCAAAATAAATTCATAAATTTTATTTTAAGATTAATTTAGTCTATAATCATAAATTTTTTTGGTATGAGGGATATTATTTTCATTTGGGTCTGAATATAACATTTATAATATTTTATTTAATGAAAAGATAAAAATTTCACACTATTGTTTTTAATAAATAGAATATTTATAGCATCGGGTTAATTAGTGGATGTGGTAGATTATAAATATTAATTTTAGATATAAAATATATATCATAATAATTGTACTTTTTTATTTCTATTGTAGAAATAAGTACCTTGAATGCTTACACATCATTGATAGAATAAATATTCAATTAATACAAACAATCAAATAAAATATATTAATAAAATTTAAAGTAATAAAATTTAAGATAATTAATGGGATCATAGAATTCAATAGATTAAAATAAATGTTTATGAATATAATAAATTTATTCTTTTTAAATTTACTTATTGTATTTATTTTATTCAAATAAAATGGATTACTCGTTCTAAAACTTTTCTTTAATTATATATTATAAAAAATATTATTTTAAATACACAAAGATATTATATTTAAAAAAGAGAATGGGATATTGTTTTTAATATAAAACGTGGTATTTTGATGAGAATTTTATCCATTTATAGTAACTATAGTGACACTGAAAACGAAAAAATCCATGTTGTTATGGAAAGTGTGAAAGAGGTTAATGGGGGTTAAAACAAAAAGATAAGGGTAAAAATATAATAATATAATGTATAATTTGTATATAATGAAATTTTAACCAATAATATTTTATATTCTAAATAAATCATTTATGATCCATTTGGAATTGAAAAACAATTTCTAATAATTTAATATTTTGAGAAATTCCAAGAGTGCCTTACCTTTATTATAAAAGAGAACATTTTCTACCCATTCTTTATATATCCACGAATCATTTGGTTTGTCCAATACCTTATCAAATAAATTCCTTTAACCCAGACACTAATTCCATATGTATTATTTTAATCATAATTACCACCTTAGAGGGATTAATGTGTTGACCAAAGGTGATTTTGCAAAGAAGAGGTATTGTTTTTTACAGTATGTTTTTGTTTTATTTCTTATGACAACTACATAAATTAGTATTAAACCATGATAAAATAATAACACCATTATCCTCCATATATTGATATTTTATCATTTTAAAATCATAACCTATATCCATCTCTAACATCCATAAAATGGGAATATAATTCATCATTCATGTCTACGAAGGATTGCCACCTCACAAAATGATGTAATTTTTCTTCCATCACCATTTCTAAAGAATGGTTATAATGTAGGACTTAATGTTAATATATTAAATTAATGAAATATTTATCGTTAAAAAAATATTAAATATCAATTACCATATTACAGTTCAATTCACAGAAAAATGATAACTCTATTCGTCCAAACATTCGGACTACCCCCTCTACGAAGAGATATGATTTGATTATCAATTCCACATCACCTGGATGATAAATATAATTATATATAAAGAATTAATATGATATTTATGATATTATTATAATTATATAATTTTAAATAAACACTTAACTTCTATTCAAAATGATCATTGGGAATTGGAAATGTGTCTCATCAATACATATGACCTATATTCTCCAAGATTACAATTTAGTTTATTTTTCATTACTATATTTCACGAATAGTTTCAAAATTATATTTTTTATATTAAAATTATAATTATTTAATTATAATTATTGTTTAAATGATTATGTAATGTCATCTTGGACCATAGTCAATATACATAAGTCATTTTGGACTTATAAACTGAATATCATCAAATCGTCTGGAATAAATTTAATTTGTTATGTAACTAAATAAATAAAGGTAGGTGGTAAAATTAAATAAATAATAAACATGAAAAATAAATCTTTATAATTTATAAATCAAACTATTTTTATTTTTTATGAATATAAATAATGATAATTATGAGTCAAAACCACATTAAGGGAGTTTCTTTTGAAAATCAGTATTTAATGTTTCACATAAAACTATTATCTTCATTTGTATACATATGATTGTTTTCTGAAAATGATTTAAAGAAGGTTTTCACTATTAATAAATAATTTTTTAAATTCATTTTTACCTATGTTTTCATTTTTAAAAAAATTTTGAATTGAATATTTGGTTCATTTTCAAAACAAGAAACTGTGTGACTTTTATGACGAAAGTTTTGAAGAATTTTTTAACTTATACTACATGAATAGATTTCACCTTCATCATGATTTTTTAAAAATGAAGCATCATTTACTAATTTTAAAGATAATTTAAAGAAAATGCATTTTTAATTAATGATTTTTTTGAAATTAATTTAATTTATAATGGGAAGTTAATTTACTTCCAGAATGTTTTCCGTGATCTTTTTTTTTAATTTCCATCCATTGGCACCAAAAAACCATAAATTTACATATAATTTACTAGAGATATTTTCTAAGGATACCACCCATGTTTTTTCATTGTATTATTAACTATTTTTAAATGATATTTTAATTGAACAATTTTCTTTTTATGTTCTAATATTGTTATGAAGGGGATGAATTATTTTAATGTATAAAGCATCAATGGAATTTCTTACCACTGTAACCATTACTTTGTATTTTATAACATTATAATATTTTATATTTTTACTGAAAAACTAGACCTGTAACATGTTCTCCCTGATTTATGATTTGAAAATGGTTTTTTAAAAGGAAAAAATATTTTAATATCCATAAATGTTTTTTATTGGTGCAAATATTATTTTAAAAAATGAAAGTGCTTATGTGTCAGGGTCACATTTTTATTCTTGAGAATTGTGTATGAAGATTGGGGGTTATGTTATAGGCAGTAGTTGGGTGAGACCATTATATCTTTTTAGTTTACTGGGTAAAGGGATAGAGTTAACCAGTTAGGTTTCTCCTAACAGATTATGGGAATATATTATGAATGTTATTCAAAGTTAAAATGTTATGGTTATTTCAATTGTAACTATGATTGTTACTAAATTATAATTGTGATGGTTATTTCACGTGTATGTAATAGTGATATAAAAACTATAATTCAAATTACCTACCTATTTTATCTAAGATTTCAATATGTTTTAATGGAAATCATCTAATTTTACTAGGTAAAAGAAAGTATTTGATACTTCTTAAAAAAGAAAATATTTATTTGTGAAAAAGTTATTATTAGTTTTTCGTCATTACAAAGAAACTATTAATTTTTATTTTTTCTTAAATATTTATCATTATATGTTGTAGAAAAATATTATGATAGAAAAGGTTATTACTCTCATAAAATAATGGTTATTATTTACAAAAGTTTATTTTGAACTGGGAAATTTTAATAAGTAATCGTAAACTAACAACGTCTTTCTTTTTTTTATATCCCATATTGAGATTTTATGCTCATGAAATGTATTAAATTTTTTTTCAAGGGAATTATGTGTAAGTAAGAAAAAATAGGAGATTAATATCAAAATTGGGATGATGCGTGAGGAAAAAAAGATTTTATATCCTAAAAGTATTGTTTTTTTTTTGAAAAAATGGATACTGAATAGAAGCTTCCACTTTTTAATATATGGATTTTTAGGTAATAGTTTTGAATTAACTCTCTAGAAATATATAAACAAATTATCTTATAGAAGGTTATAAATTTAAATTTAGTTTAATTTCACTAGAATATATTATGTTTAAGGAAAAATAATTTAATCATCACTCTCCTCATCCCTACCTCAAATTTTTACACACCGACATTTCCCCTGACCATGTACTTCATACACGATCTTGGTTTATCTATTGAAATCATTTAATACAGATAGTTTTCTACTCCCAAGAATGACATTTCACAGCTATATTACTGACCACCGATATATGCTGATGCATCACTTCCCACTATGGTTGTCTGCTTCATCCTGTTCCATTAACCTACGCCCTATGCTACTACATCACTACCCATCAGGGTAATTATCCATCCTTTTACCCTCCAACCAACTCCCAATACACCACCAACCATTTTTAGAAAGGTTAAATTTTTTATTCCATTTTATAATATTTTTATTATTTTTAATTAGTATCATTTTAGGCTATTATAATTTTGATATCCTTTTTTTATAAATTATTTATCATGGGTTATATTTTTTATATTTTGGTTCATTATCACTATTATAGATTTTTTTTAATTTCTTTGGAAGAGTTATTATATAAATAATATATAATAATTTGTAGAATTTATTTTAGTAATATGTTTAATTTTATCATTTTTACACAAAACTAATCTATTTCACTAAGAAATATTTTTAGTGTTTATATTATTGAACCAAAAATATTGATTAATATAATAAAAGTACAATGTTTTTATAATTAAAAAATATTTAATATATTTGAAAATTTAATCCAAATTATTAGATTAAAAATATGTTAGTAAGGTTTAATTTAATTTTTCTAAATTAAATATTTTTTAAATAAAATAAATTAATTTAATCCAAAAATGTAAATAAATTAAAAATTATATTTATAAAAAAGAATATTTTTATGTTTTAAATCCAATAAATATAATTTGAATATTAATATTTTTTTTTTGTTATTTATATCTAAATTTAATTTGTTAAATATTTTATTGGAAAAAAATTAATGTGTGTGTGTATATATTTATATATTGTTTTTTCTTGTAAAATATATGTACTTTAATTATATATCGACCATAAATTGAATTGGTAATTTTGTTTTGAAAATATAATTTAAATAATAATTAAATATATTTTAATAATATTAAATAACTATATTTAATTTGTTTAGAAAACAAATTACATTCAGTTAAATAAATATTAATATTTTTTAATATTCAATATTAGAGAAAAGTTTTTCTTTCAAATTAATTTTTATGTAACTAAATTGAATTAATTATTAATGAAAATATATTATATTATTAAATTATGTTTCACTTAATGATTTTTTATTATTTTATTGCACAAAAAATAAAATTTAGATGACAACATATATTATGTCGTTAAACATAATAAATTAAAAATATATTGTTTACTATTTTTATACTTTCAAATGTCTATATGTTTTTAGAAAAAATAAAGTAGAAATTATAATAAATAATTATAATAATTCTTTATTATTAATTTTTTTAAAATTTATATAGTAAAATCAATAATTGATATTATTTTCAAATGAAATATAAAAAATATAGACAATATATTTAATAAAAATAAAAATATTTAATTTTTAATATATTAGGAAAATAAATTTATTTTGTTTTATATAATTGTATGTAATTTTAGTAGGACACTACTTTATTTTATGAAATTTAAATATAAATTATTAACCAATAATTTAATTTTAGTTAACAGTTTCCCCAAAATGGTTCTGCGTTTGTGTGAGTTTATTTATCATGGAGATGAAATAGTTGAAAATGATATTTAGATATCCTATATTGGGGTTCCTCAAAGATTAGTAAATATTTCTAGATGTGATATCATGAACAAAATTAATAAAAATATTCACGATCAATTGATGCTTGCTTAGAACATGAATATATTGTATATCACTTCTATATATCCACAGACTAAGGATATTAAATATTAGATGAATTATTATTTTATTGATGATGATGATTTCATGGTTTTTTATGATACATATCAAGTGCAAAAAATTATAAGCGTGATACAATTTTTTTAGGTTATTAGAATGAAAGATACCTCCTAGATCAAAGAAAATGTACCAGACCATGGTGAATTCCATGAGTATTATATGATTACATAAGTTTTATTTGTATGAGGTGGGTCATGTGAAGAGTATACATGTAGTTTAGAGCATTGTTTTTAGATGATATCACATATTGATATTTGTATAACATCTGTTGTTGTTGATGATCCCCCTATGTTAATGATATGTGATTCCTATGAAAATGATATGGATGGTGATCATGTATGTGATATAGAATATGTGATGATTTATGTATATGATCCTTTAATTAAACATAAATGGTTAGTAAAAACATTATATGATATTATAATAGTGTTTCTTGATATTGATTTGGCGGTTTCGACACCGAAATTCAAATATCTAGATATTTACAAGGAAATAATTATAAAGGGATATATAATGAATTATTAGTTTGAAGAAAATTTGAGACCAAATAGAATTGAAATTATATTTATCTCATATAATACTATACCAAATCACAATTTTTACGAGACTTCAAATATTTACTGACACATGAATGATGTGAATATGAGAAACCCCCATCAAAAAGTCAAGTAGTTTGAAAATAAAATAATTTTCTAGACTAAATAGTGATTTATACATGATGTTGACAAAAATTAATAGACACATTGACATGATATTGATGTACTCCATCATTACTAGTATGATCAGATTTAGTTATGATTTTAATGATGTGTTAATTGACGAATTCATGGAGAGTGAGTATAGATAGATAATATCAGATAAGTGGGTGTGTATTTTATAATAGAAGGCTATATAAAAGGTTTACCATGAGTAAGAAATTTTTTTTATATGTTACCTTTTTTAATTGAACAATTTATTTAGATAATTTACGTAGTTTATCATTTTTATAGAGTAGTGAATGTGGTAAAAATCATGTTATTGGAGAAAAGGTCTAATTTCATTATATATTTTAGGGCTTCCTTCCATGCATCACAACACTCCATCTTTGCGTATATTTTCACAAGTAGATATTTTTTTGAAATATATAAATTATAATAGGGTTTATTTATTATCACATATTAGGATGGAAAGAAATTTTCTTTCTCTCTAGAATTTTCATTAGTAGGAAAGGAGATTTCAGACTCATGGAGTATTTTTCTATATTTTCTGCACGTTAATGTCATTGATATAAAAGTGATATATCATATTATAGATATTACTCAATATAATATTAATGTATTGAATATAAAATATTGTGTATGGATACCCCCAATGGATATGACAATTGCTGCATGTAACATATTTCAGTAATGTAAAAATAAAATTTCACAATGAAAATGTGAAAAAAGTAATTATCCAATTAGGTATCGGATCCCTTACTCTATATATTCAGTACCTAAAATAATTTATATCATTTTCATTCTATATTTTATATATCTTACATCATACTAACCATGAGAGTATGTTTCCTTAATAGATTAGATGAAATCAATGGAAAGAGTGTGGATGTCTATAATCACATGGTGAAACCTACCAATTAGAAATTTCAATTTGAATTTTTTTAAAGGGAATACAAATGGGAACATGAATGAAATTTTTTAATAATTCATCAATGGAATATTCATTGGAAACATGAAATTTATGATCACAATAATTTTTCCCAAATATTTTATGGATTTATTAAATAATTCTTTAATGGATTAGAATATACATAAAAAAAATCAAAGGATCATTAATAATCTAATAGTTATAGAAACAATATATAGATGAGTTAAAACTATAATACATCATACAATGTATATTGTTTTTACATGGTAGTATTTCAAGTTAATTTTTAAGAGGTTTAGGATCCACTAATCAATTTAAGTGGGCAGGTGATTACTATTTTCCATATAAAGTGAATTAGTGAAAGTAGTTATTTATTGGTTTTGAGAATGACACACTCAAAAGTACATACCAAATGTTACCATTTTAACTTATAATTGGAGTTTTATATTAATATAGTGTATAAAATATCCACATTGTGGTATTTCTATAGTGTAGAGTGGTGGATAGTTAGAGATGTATTAGTGTTAAATTACCCTCTTCAATTTCCAATCACAATCTCAAATTCATCATGGTTGTGTGATAAATTTTATATAAAATTGTTACTCTTGAGAAAAAAAATTCATTTTCAGTAGGATATAGGTGTTAATAAAAAATGTGTTAGGTTTATAAAGGAAGATAATATTCATAAAATTTTCCCTTAAAATGATACAATTGAGGGTTTATCATTTTCCCCAATTTGATTTTTTTATTTAAGTAAGCTACTAAAATTATTTTAATTTTTATGAATAATGGTTAATCAATAAAGAAGTTAATTTTCTACTTTTTTATCCTTAACATATATATTATCAACAAGATTTATTTGTTTATCTATTTTTGACAATTTACATCAATAACGTCAACATATTAAGATTTAGGCTATGAGGCTCCATCACTATTTACCAATGGAAACGTTTCTTATTTATAGTTTCACTGAGAGATGGAGACCAGAGATACTTAAATTTTATATTCTCCAGGGAGATTTGACCTTTGAATTTTAGGATGTATATTTATTGTTGGATTGTACTATCGTTGGAGAAAATTTGATAGGTCCTATGATACACTGGTGTGTTTACATTATATATGGATATTTAGAATTAAGGTTTCCAGAATTGTCAGGGAAACATAGAGGAGTGAGGTAAAAGATAACTTGGTTGAATACCCATTTATACCCATAGATCCAAATTTAGATGATGTTATAGTTTAAAGATATATAATAGATTACATTTTGTGATTTGTTAATGTTACATTTTTCACAGATCACTCTGGTTCATATATTCATCAGTTGTGTCATCCTCTACATGGTATTTTTATCATGTTGTTTGATATTTCAGGGGTTATGTATCTATTTCAAATAAATATACGGAATTTTGTAGGGAATCATGAACAAAATCAAAGCTGATAACTAGTTATTTAATTTTAGTATATCTGTGGGCATGGATTCGATTCCCCATAAATACACATTATTTTGTGATTTATTTACTTATTGATGCACTATTTATAATCCTTTAGAAGTAATTTATTTTAAAAGATTAATATAAACATTATATTATCTAAATATTCTATTTATATAATTTAAAAAAATTTGTATCTTTTAATTAATGTGTAAGGATACTCATAGACACACACACACACATATATATACACCCCCAAAATTCTATTACATACTATTATATATTATTTGGTTATATTTTCATTGATTAGGCATACACGAATCACCATTAATATAATAATGTGTTATTTATTTAATATATACACCATATTTAATTATCTTCATATACAATCATTTTATTCCATATACATGGGAGCCTATTTGATATCATCTATATTACTATACAAAGAGGATATTCCATTATAGTATTATTGATCAATTAACCAATTTTTAACATATTTAGTTACACCAACATGATAGGTTCTTGTTATTGTTTGGGAATCGATAGCTTATTAAAATTCTATCGAGTCAGGTTGTAGATGTTCACTATATAGGGATTATATGAAAACATGATATAGATTGGTATATTATCCATGATCTAAATAAGTTAATGTAGGATTCAAATAGGCTGTTTTTTATTATTGATGAACATGGTGAATAAATAGATCATAGACCCCATTCTGATTATTTCTTTGGTATATTTGAGAAAACAAAAATATTATCACTTGACATAGAAATCCATACTATGGTATAAAAATTTATATTTATCTCACTTATCAATTATTTATTATTAATGTGATATTATATTATTCTATATTTATCCTTATGAAAACATTTCTTAGGGAAATGGGATTAATCGGTTCAAGGATATGATCACACAAAATACATGGGTTCCATTCTGTCTTAATGTGTTAAATTCCATTATTTATTTGATGATTTGTGTGTTAATTGTTTTTGATGGAATCTCTTTATAGAATAAGAGTACTTCATTCCATTAACCAATGTTGACTAATTATGAAACAAATTAACCTTTTATGGATGATGACTAAAAATAATATTAGTATTAAAATCGCTATTATGCTGTGGAGATGTGAAAAAATGTTTGAAATACCATCTCACTACCATAGATTAAACCTTACTCATCATACTTAGTTCCACCCAATACATTTTCCACATAACATTATTAAAAATATGTCACTGACTATGACAAAAAATATGGAATTTGTTGTGGAATTTATTATCTACATTTACTTGGTTACCCTGAAGCACCCCAAGGGGTGGGGTTGAATTGAAGTGTATAATGATTAGAATATTTACAATTTGGATGGCCTTTTAGTTGTATAGGTATTGGTCCCCGGTTAGAAATAATATGTTCAATATCTTTTGATTAAAAAATGTTTCTTTTATTTTTCTAGGTTATTGTCAACCACATCATGGTGAAATCAAAAACACCTATTTTTTGCTCCAGCTCAGAAAATGTTCTTATAAATCCATTTAATTTTGATCTTTATATTCTATGTCTTGTAGTCATTTTCAATCAGCATATTGTCCAATCCAATATTGAATATGAAGAAATTTTAGTTATTTCCATGGAATAGGGATCTTTTAGGTGAAACTCTCTCCAAAAAGACATAATCTATGCTTACCTCACCCATTTACACATCAGATTTAGAAAAAAAATACTTGACATTGTTTTTTCTATAATGTGGAGCTTCCAATAGAATCTACTAACCATATTCTTATGTATTTCATCCACAGTAAGCAAAAAAAATATTTTTGTTCCCAATTTTAATTATAAACTCTAAAATACCAAAACAATACTAAACCTAAATCTTAATACAAATATATTATATCTTATTATATGTATATGTAATATAGAAAATAACAATCCCCTTTTAAAATCAGATACTGAGAGTTCATTTAGAAAAGTCGATGCATAAATAAAATAATCAGATATGATCAACATCATCTCCCAATTAATTATTCCCAACATGAACCCTTATTATATATATCATAGATAAAAACATCCTTCACATCCTAGGGATGAGAAATAAGAAAAATGTGGGATTAGATGCTCAGTAAGGGTAAAAAAAGGATATATCAATGATCATACAAGGATAACATGGTAATTAGGGAATGACAATATAATCTGAACATTTTTAAACCACACCAAGCATATCATAAATAATAATCATGAGTCAGGATAGAAATAATGGTTTTTCATAATACATAAATCATAAATTATTCAAATATAATGATATGGGAGAGAATAACATTTCATGGGAAATGTATTTATAGCATACATGTAAGAATAGAAAATCATTACCTTATTAGTTCAGGACAAATACTATAAATATCATAGTGGATTGGGTTCAACCCCCATTTCATAGTGAAAGTTCACATCCATGACTATCATAGTGGATTTTTTTCACTCCCAACAATATCATAGTGTACTGATTCCCTTACTTAATTGGGTTCACTACCCTATCTAGTCATATATATCTCATTATATATCTATCATTACCCAATGTGTTGGAGAACTGTATAATGATTGGATTACCCATTACCCAATTTAAATAATACATATGTGTATCACAATATCAGAAAACATTATTTATAACTTATCTTTTAGAAATGAATTGAGTTTTATATATATTTCATCATAACATAACCCATTATAATTATAAACATCTTGTCATTATAATTATAACTAATCTATATAAATAATAAGGATGATATCATTAAATCATATCCCCTTAAATATTATGTTACATCTTAGGATTTTATCATAGATGAAAAATTCGTTATGATCAATTAGAATACTTCTTGATAAAAATACACTGTTCACATTGAAACTAGTTATTTAAAATCTAAAAATATCAAAAAATATAAAATAAATTTTTTTCTTTAAAAATATATATTAAATATTATAAAGGAATATTTAAATTATATAGTGGTAATAATTTTAGGAAACTCTTTTCATTCCATATATGTTAATATAAATCATTCCTTTCATACATTTGTAGAAAAATAAAAAAAATACATCGTTTAGAAAATGAAAATAAGGATCCTTTAAAAAATACTACTTAGAAAATTATTTGTAAATTTTACTTAAAATAATAATATTATAGTGTTAAAAACATTATTTATTTTTTAGAAAATATGTATATGGATGAAAATGGGTTTTTAACCAAAGAGGGAAATATTTTTGTTTTTTCTTTAAAATTATTTCCAGTCAATTAAATTACTAAAGTGAGGAAAATGAATATAAAACATATAATATCCATTAATAAATATAGACGATTAAAATTTTGGTGTTTTATTATAGTAATATCAGAAAATTTTATCATCAAAAACTTTATCATAAACAATCACAATAAACAATAAGATTATAAAACAAACCACTTTCTTAAAGTTTCATTTTTTATAAGAATTAGAAAAAAAAATATATAACAAAATATATTTATTATATATTTATTTTTAGATAATAATCATATATATCATTCTATATATCAATTTTTAATATATTTTCACCCATTTATTAGTAATTGTTTAGTAAAATCTCTGTTCTGGGTGTCAACAACTTCATTTTTCATGAATCTTTCGATTCAGTAATCCAAGAATTTATAAATTTATCATGGTTACAAAATAAATTGATTTTTTAAATTTAAATTTAGATAATTTATATAATTTATATAAATATTTAGATTATTATTTAAAAATAAAATATAGAAAGATTAATGACATCATTCATGGAGATGGTTGGCTATTCATACACACGAACACTATTCTTATTTTTCAATGTATAGAATGAAATAAAAGAAAAATAATAATTTAAAATTAATTAATAATAAATATTACATAAATAAAATTTATATTTATGAAATAAATCATTATTACAATCTACTTAATGTGGTGATAAAAAAAATTATTACACAACTATGTGGAGATAGTTAGTTGTACATTCATATGAGTGATGTTTTCACATTTTGTATGATAATAAAAGGAGAAAATGGTTCTTGCATAATCATAATTAAAACTATTTATATTTTATATAATCATTTAATTAGTATATACTTTATTCTATGTATTTATAATAGGTCTAAGAAGAAATAAAATTGAAAATTCTAATTTAAGAGTTGAGCTCTTTGTTGAGAATGTTCATTTGGATTACACCTTTAGCCTTGTGAGGATGGTTTCTTTGGAATGAATATATCCCATATGATGTGGTTACAGAATATAAAAATTTATTATGATAGCTTTGGGTTGATATAAGGGGATCAAAAGATAAGAGGAAGTTTGGAGAAGAGGTTCCCTTTTATATGTTATGGGAGGGGCGCTCTAAGAATTGAAAAAATGATTAAAATATAAATGATTCATTCTCAAGAAAAATGATTATATATGGACATATATTCATCTAAAAAGAGTTTGAGTTTGATATATCATCAATAAATTAAATTTATACAGGTTTTGGAGTCATTTTAGACCTTATCTCCACGGTTAACCCCTTGGTAAACTGATTTTAACCTCAACAATGGTAACAACTATTTCAATACTAAAGTGTTATAATTTTACTTATAAGGAGAAAATTGGATCATAAATGGAGAATGGTTTAATTTTAAGACCACATATTTTCAACCATTCTCTCTTTTAATATATTGATTATTTTTACAATTTTTTAATAATAAATTACATTCATAAAATATCATTAACGCCATTTTTGATACTATAAATTTAATTAGACTTTAAAGACACCAAAAAAATGAGGAATTAGAATATAATCCTTCAAAACATCCCAAATATTGTAAATTTATCTAAAAAAATCATGGAAAACAATAATTAACTTAAATTTTATTTATTTAATATTTTTAAATTCATCTAATTTAATTTTATATTAATTGGAAAATACTACATATTCATTATGTAATGATTTAAGTAAATTATGAAATTCATAAAAATTATAATTAAAATAATATTTATAAAGGATAATTTATATTTAAAATAAATATCTTTTACCTAAAATAACCACATATTATTATTTGAAAAATTGGAATATTAATGTCGAGTGAGTGAAATTTTGTTTTTATTCTTTTATTAAATTAATATAATATTAATATTCAATGAAATATGACACCAAGTGACCATATATGAAATAATTGAATGGAAATGTAAAAAAATCACTCATTTAGTAGGATAAAACCATATGTTAGAGAAATTTTAAATCCATATTCAAATGTTTTAACCCTACTCTATGAGTTTTACCCCTATAATGGTGATAATAATTTACTACATTTACTATTCTTATTAAAAAAACTAAAATGAACATATTCACCTAATTTTATCACCAAAATAAAAAAAATTAATATATTTATCAAGAATATATTTTTTATAATTAGAATCATTTAATTCTAAAATATGTATGTAAAATGAAATAAAAACAGTTTTCACGAAAAATTCATTTTTACGCATAAAACCAATTATATATTATTATCTCTTATATAAGATAACATTATATTATTGAAAAAAATAAAACAATGAAATATATAAATATGAATATCAATTACTTAATTTATCAACAGTGAGTAATTGAATTTATTATAATAAATTAAAATTACACGTATAAATGTAATTTGATTAGAAGAACATATATTTTTATTTCAAATGATATTATTTTTATTTCTAAAAAATTAATGATAAATGAATTTTTTTATAGACATTAATTTAATCAAAATTTATTTAGTTCTATTCATACCTACTAATTTAATGGCTAGGTTATAGTTATATACTATATTATTAATCATTTAAACACAAGGTTTCATGTATTACAAGTAATCAATGGATTTTTTTTGAAGAGAAATATATCAAAAAATATCAGGGTATAAAAAAACATTATTCTATATTGTGTGGTATACATTATTTATGTATTTTCAAATGTCTATATATTGCACAAAACCCTTCAAAATAGCTGGCATTCTATTTTAAGATATCCTCGTCTTCCGTGATCAATAATTTTTCATTATCTAGTAATTTTTACATTTCCTTTCCTTTTACTCATTCGATGTGGACCTCTTTTATTTAAAACATACCTATACATAGATACCAAATTGGTTTCCCCATTTTAAAAATATTTTGAATATCGTTAAAACGTATGTGATACCTTACCTTTTTATATATTTTTTACCCATCAAATTTTTTCATAAAATCGATATGACAATGGAATATGTAGCATGAATGTTTCACTTAGAAGTGAATAAATGTTGAAATAGATTCAAAAAATACTATAAGATTAATCATATAAGTATTTTACTTATCCCCCACAATATTCTTCTACATTACCCATCATATTGAGTTCCACTGTCTCAAAACTACTCACCGATTCTATGATTCTTCTAGAATTCACTTTTTTAATGAAATACAGAACATATAACATTCTTAAATTCAATTTTCCATCTTTCCAAACTCACTTAATGACTATAATTATTTAAAAAAGAACAAATATAAAAGATTAATTTGGTTCTAAAATTATATAATTTTTTTTAAATGCCATTATAAATCAATCCTCTATCTAATACCTCAAACACCTTTAAGGATAAGGATTTATGATTGCTTGATTTTCTATTCAAATAAACATGGAAATATCCATATTTAATATATTCAATCCACCATTATCATCTACATATCATAATTATATTTAGAAGTAGGTTTTTATTTTCATTCACTCCCTTTTTAAAATATAATCCCATTGGGAATACCTTCTCAACTATACTCAGCCTTTATCCATAAAATACTTATTCTATTAGATACATTCCCGGCCAGTTGACTACACTCCACATCTGATTAAAATTGGTTGAGAGATATTGTTCTCACCGTATTCAATATAATTATTCCATATCCAATTTTATATCAATATATTATATCCCTAACCACGTGTCACTATCATCCATTTTAAACATTTCTATGAAAATAGTGGGTTTTTTAACTTCACAAAATCATCAATTATATTCTACTTCATCATTAAAACCTATGTGATCTCCATAAACTTATTTATTGAGCATTTAGATCTATTAAAACTATTTTTTTCCATTAGTTGTAACCAAAATCCATATTTACACTTAATCCTTGATTAATATTTTTATACAACATGTTGAATAAAAGAATTCTAAAATTTTGTTTAAACCACTAAACCTATTATTAAATATTATAATTATATTATTACTAAATTTCAAAATTAAATTCACATTATCTTTTTGAGATAAATTTTATTCAATGTTTTTTGACAAGTGAACATACAACTTAATAATTATCATTTGAAAAATTATACAGGCATACTTTATTGGAACTCATTATAGGAAACCCGAGTCCATCTTATAAAAATAAAACTATCCATTCCACTCACAAACTTAAATAAACACATACATGTAAATATCTTCACCCTATTCATCACATACTATTATCTCAATATAAAAAACCCCAAACCATTAATAAATAAACAACAATGCACTAGTTTATTAGATATAACACATGTTAGATCAATTTATGTAACTTTGTTAAGGATAAACTCATGATAACTATTGATATTATTTATAATTATTCCATTGGGATACTTTTGGTCAGATGAGATTAAACAAATTTTGAGTGATCATGAACATATACCCTTGAATATATTTAGTTTTTTCACAAAATATTAGAAACATTTAAGCATGGGAATCTATTTTTTAGTTATGGAACTTCCTTCTAGTAACTTCTTGATATCTTAATTTTTTTGGGATAACACGAAAATTATTACTAAAAAAATACTAAATATATATTCATTGTTTCCTCTCTTATAGATTTTTATAATCCTTGGTGGTCCTTTATACCTTTATGTGTTCTCTAATAACACTTTTTAACCATTTATGGTGGATTGATTCTAGTAGAACTTTCAAATTTCGATTTAACACTTTTTTAATTCTAGTCTAGTCTCTTGTTCATTTGAAATTCTTTGTATCAGGATAAAACATCTAGATTTATTTTTTAAATCCAATGTGTTTTCTTGACACCAAAATTTGAGTCATATATGTTACTAGATATCATTTTAAATTTTAAGGAGTTATATCAATGGAGGATAATGTTTTTTTAATTTTCTAGTTTAATTTATCTCATTTCAGCTCAAACACATATCTTCATTTAATTTCAATAAAATGTATGAATATTATTTCAGTATATGTAACCATTTTGATAGTATATCCCCCAAATGAAACAAATAAATCTAATAAATATTAGAAAAATTTTAATATATGAAGAAATTTGCAACTCTGATATCCTTATGACAAGGAATGTGTTTGGTCTTAGTGAACACACCAATTACTTCTATTATTTGTTCAATACTTCTTAAAAATATTTTATTTTGTGATATAAATCATGAATTATTCATCACAGATCCATGGTTTCTCAATGTTATTCTCCATTACTGTAATGCGATTTTTGGTAAATTAATATTTTTGGTGGTTTTATTTTTGATATATTCATTTTTTTATATCATGTATTCATTCACAACTGATATAAATATTTTCATGTTATGTTTATTTATTATAATAAAAATATATATCTCTCTTAACATCTTCTTTTATTGTCTATGACGACAAATATTTATTTCTTCATGTTTTCACACAATTTCTTTTTTTTCCTTATATGAAAGATGATATACTATAACAACCATTGAAAACTGAATAAAATATATTTGATAAGATGCTTTCTATTTTATCATTTAGTGACACCTAATTTTTATATATAGATATGATATCCTAATAGATTAATATTATTTATATAACATTGTGATCAATGTCAAAATCATAAAGGATTATTTTCTCTGGAAATATAGATATATAAAAAACTGGTTCACAATATATCTATATCATCTCCCACTTATTTCATCATAACTATAACCCTTCTTAGACATATCATGTTTAAATATTTTCGTCATATCCTAGGGATAAAAAACCTAATATAGGGTGAGATCAGATGATAATTAAGGGTAATAGGAAGATATTAATGATCATAAAAATATAACGTTAATATCAAGTATTAGAGAACATGATCTTAAAATTTGAAAATCAAACTGAATAATTATTAGATCATATAGACGAGTCATGATAAAGATATTTTCACTTCACACAACATGAATCATAAAGGGATCAATGAAAATGGTCCATGATAACATAACAATTTCATAATATCATGTCACAAAAGAGAATAATAAAAATGGAATATTCATAATCATTAAAATATTTGGTCAAGGATACTCACTAAGACATTCATAACATGTTAGGATCGGGCGAACCACTAGTGTACCTACATTGGTATTTATATTATCTCTTATGTACCCACTTTTGGTCATGTGATAACCACTTGATAACCCTTTGATCTCATAGAACATTAATCATTACTGAATTCATTGGATGAAATTATAATTTAGAAACCACTAATAAAATAATCATGAATCCATTCATGTTAATTCCACATAATCATAAACACATTCATCATAACTTAACCCATAGAAAAAAAATGTGTTTCATTGATATTTAATCATAATAATCATAAAGAATATATAGAAATTATAAAGATAATATTTTTGGGTCATATCCCTAAAAAAGTAACTAAAAAGAATGTTATAGTAGATGAAAATTTTCATTTAAATCCGACTCGAATATTTAATTAGGAAAATTCCATTTTTATATCTATATAATTAATTAAAAAAATAATATTTTACCAAATAATTTGAAAAAAATATTTTAAAAAAACTTTTAAATATTTTAAATAAAAATATAAATCATTATGTGGTCATAAAATCATCAATATTAAATTCATTTCATTTAAGTTAAAACAAAATTCCTTTTACATTTTTAGTAAGAAGTTAACATTACCTCTTCCGAAAAATGAAAAGAAGATTCCTATAAAAATATTTTTAGTAATTCAGTAATGGGTGTAAAAAACATTACATTATCATAGTAAAAATAAAAAACATTTTCAAATTTTTTATAAAACATTTATATGGATGAAAATGTTTTTTTACTGAAGATAGGAAAATGTAGTTTTCCCCCCAAAAAAATTCTTTCACTATCATGATTAACTTATGTATGAAAAATGAATGGAAACAATATATTTTCAAGAAATAATCATAATATTACTAATTGAAAAATATTTATTAGGATATTATCATATAATTAACATTAATTTAAATCCAAGAATAAACAATCCTCATTAAATGATATTGAAACATAAATCCTTTACTAGTTTGGAATCTTTGGAATCATAAACCCCATGAAATAATTACATAAAATGAAAAATTGAATGTTATTAAAATAATATTTACATGATATAACATGTGAATTCTGATTTATAAACATTGCATTGAAGAATACATGTGCATAACATAACATAATTCCTAAAAAAGATAGTTTGAGATGGTAAACCATTAACTCATGTTTAATTTTCATCCAAATCATTATAAATTTTATTATAATAAATTTAAATTTATTGTAATTATTTAAAATAATAGTTTAATTACTTATGGTATCATATATGTTACATTTATTAAAATGGTTACACATATTTAAACAAATTCCTTGATAAAATCGATTTCTTTGGGTGTTAAGTATTACTTTTCTTCAAAATTTAGGTTGGGTATTTCCAATACTTTTACTTTTATCATGGTTACATCATCACCCAATTTTTTTCATGATATTAATATAATAAATATTAATTATATATAGAGATAGTCATCCATAATGTATATAGAGATAAAAATGCATTACATCGTTCATGGAAACTGTAGGTCGTACATACACATAGACGCTGTTTTTACTATTCAATGGATGGAACAAAAGAAAGTTAAATAAAAAATTTAAAAATAAATAATAGATAATAAATATAATATATAATATATATTAATTAAATATATTATTATTACCATCCAATTAAAATTGAAATGAAAATTTAATCACATTGCATTGTGGATGTGGTATTCAATAAATTTTCACGAGCGACATTATTTTTTTCTAAAATATTGAAACATAAAATGGTAGATGTAATATTATAATTAAATAATATTTACTATTTAATAATAATAATTTATAAAAATTAAAACCATCATAATAAATATATATAAAATATGATGATATAAAAATGAATTACACCACTATGTGGAGATGATAAGCTTTATATACCCACGAGCAATGTATTCACATTATTGAAGACATTAATAGGGTTGTTAATGGTTTCTAAATCATCATAATAAAAATTAATTATATTTAAGATACTTAATTAACTATTTTATATTGGATAAAATATATTTATAGAAGGTGTAAGAATAAATAAAATTGAATGTACTTAGTCAATAATTATACCTATTTATTAAGAAAATTCATTTTGAATACACATTATTCATTAAATGAATGTTATCTTATAGAGATTTGTTTTATTGAATGTGATTAAGTAATATATAAAGGTAATATTATAGATATTTTTTAAGCTATAGGACTCAAAAGGTTCCTGGAAGAGAGGATAAGAGCCACCCTTTTATATGTGAGGGGAGGGACACTATTGGAATTAAATGAATTATTAAATTAATTTTCCAGTTAAAATAATTCAAAATTGATATAATTATAATATAAGATTATGATGAGTCTAAATAATCTCATAAAAAAATATTTGGATATATTTAGGTAATACGTTTACCCTTTGGTGTTAGTTTTAATGTCCGTTAACAATTTTTCCAATTATTCTGAATCATCGTTTTTTTATATTTTGTGGTTAAGAAAATTATAATAAAAATAAAAATAAACCCATAAATGGGATGTGACTGATAGTTTCAAACATATACCATTAAATTGGATGAATATTGTATTTTTATAAATTTTAAACCATCTAATTAAATTGTGTTTATTAAATTTTTATATTAATGTCATTTTTGAAAATACAAGAAATATAATAATATAATATGTGTCTAACTCATGTAAAATGGTTAAAAAAAGTTTATTAGAAGAAAAGAATCATATGGTCTTAATATAACATCAAAATAAAATCTCTATCTATTTGGATTTCATTTTAAAACTCATATTTTGGATTATACCCTTGGTTAACTAATTTCAATCATAGCCATATTAATGATTTTTTAGCATTAAAGAGTTATAATTTTTCTTACAAGATAAAAATAATCCAAAAAATGGATAATTGATAAAATTTTCAACCATTTGTAATCTAAATTTTTATTTTTAATGATTTTTAAAATCATTAAACAATTTAATAAAATATATTTAACTCACATGAATATTATGGTAATTTTTCAAACTATGCACATGATTTGAATTTGAAAAAAAACATGTAATCAATGTAATTTAAATATAAGTATTTCATAATAAATAATATATATCATTTATCTTAATAATTATTATTATAAATTAACTGTTCCAAAATATTACTTTTAGAGTTTTTAAAATGTTTTAACTAATTTTTCTACTCTTCACACAACTGCTATATCGGTATTGTATAAGAATTAAAAGTAATTAAATCTAAATAAAATTTTAGTATACCTTATATAATATAAATAAATAAATTTATTTCATGATAAAATTTTATGTTCTTTAGATATATAAATTTACTCACAACTATGCCATGGAATTTTATTTAGTATGTTATTTTGACTTTTTTCCTCGCATAAGAATAACAAAAGCCTTTGGATAATCCACATTCTGTATGACTAAAAATTTTATGCATAACCATAAAAAGTAAAATAATACTATAATTTTATTAAGAAGTCCATATATTTCTTATTAAATCTCAAATATTATCTTTGTGAAACATAATTTGACTCCTCTGGTGATTCGTATTCACAGCCTAAGAACTGAAACAAAGTTTCATTATTATTATGAAAAAATATTAATTTATTTTTATTGGATAAAATTATTATAATTATTATATTATATTATCATACATTATCTTTTAAAAAATTTTAATAATATTTATATCATTTTTATAACCTAATGATATGATAATATATTTCGTATTTTATAAAAACATTATTTTTTTCGCACTCACTAGAATATAACTTATTCAAAAAAAATAGTAATTAATTGCATAATAAATTTTCATTTATAGACATAAAAATAAATGAAATTTTATAGCATTAAATTTATATAAGTTTCGTAAAATACATTTAATATCAATGCTTAAAAAACGACAAAAAACTGTTTTTAGAAGAAATGAAAATTTAATTTAAAAAATGAACTCATAACAAAATGATGAATAATAATGATTCCATTGAAATTAATTAGATTATTTATAACTAATTTAGAAAAAATAAATTATAAGATAAAATTAAAATTTTATTGGTAAATTTAAATGAATTTAATTAATAGTTTAATGAATGATTTAAAAATAGTATTTCTATTATTAATAAGAAAATCAATGTTTTTTGAAAACTCATGAAATTTTACCAGAAAAATAATTTTGATAAGATGATTCCAAAAATGGTGTAAATTTTATCAAAATTTTTCTAAAATATCAACAAAATAATTATAATATTTTCTACAAGATATAAATAAAAAATAATTTTAAGGAAAATATATTTTCAAAGAATAAATTTACTTTACTAAAAATTTGTCTCTTATTTCATAAAAATTATTTAATAATTTTTTATTTATTAGGATCTTTATAAATAATTTATAATGTGGTTAATCCTATTCAAACCAATAAATTTTAAAGTTAGGATATAATTATACTTTTAAATAATAATATTTTTTGGTTTTATAAGCATGATATTGTGTGTTGTATAAACTATCGAACAGAGTGAACTTTTAAATCCTTGGGGAGTTACATTATCCCCAAATTTTTTATATTGCACCCTTAAAATTTTATCTTATTCATTAATGGTTATATATTTTAAAATATCTTTGTTGAAACCCACTTCATATAAATGGTTAATGAAGAATCCCTTCGAAAATGAAAGTAGGAAATAAAAATATTACCTGAAATAATGCATAATCAGATTCCAAAATAAGGAGAACAATGTTGAGATTGTTAAAATATAGGTATGAAAGAGAAACATAATTCCCATTGAATAGTATATAGGGATTTATAATGTGGCCTTGTAAAATTTAACTACCAAAAATTGATAAATCTATGAAGGGTAAAAATACTATATATTCATTTGAAATAATGGTAAATGAATAAATTGTCTTCCTGAAGATAACATTCCCAAGGTTGAGGGATTATTTTACAATTAATATTTAAAGAAAATGAAAAAATAATTGCTTAATTTATTTTCATTTCATAAAAATAAATTCATCCTTTGGTTATTATTTGATTAATTTTCACATTATCATTCTCTAAGAAACGAAGATGAATTTTTTCATGCATAAAGCACTAAAATTCACTTTTAACATATCATAATATCCATAAAATAACAAAAACTATTTACTCATATCTCTAGATATTTATAAAAAATATTATTGTCACATGTTATCGAATATTGATAAATCAGTCATTAATTTATAAATCCTCAACAATCATACCCAAAATGAAACTTAAACCATTCTATGAATATTTATCCTTAAAAATATTTCAACGTATGTTTGAATAATTTCTAAATATTAAAATTTAGAAATAATGTAACTAAATTTCCAAAATCAACATAACATTAAACTCCCAGATAATTTATAATTTCTTCTAAATCTCACATTCCATATATGTTTATTTGATGATTTTCATAAAACATCATAATAAACATAATAATAAACATAATAAAAATAAATCCTATATGAAAACATATATTATTAAAAAAATCCATTCAATACTTATTACTAATGGAAATAAAAAAATATTAAATATATACCATAAATTAAATAAATAATATGAAACCCATCAAGGATAACATAAAACTCTTTTTCATCAAATCAGAAATAAGTTTTATGGAACCAACACTATCTCATTTACATTATCAATGCCAATAATCTTCTTATCTCAACTAAATATTATTATCATCACAACATACAAATATTAAGGGTTATATTTTACTCAATATTGTGTTTTTCACAGAAATAACTCCTTATAAGAACGAGATGTTACTTGGTCATTATAACTTTTCAATATATTCATGAAAATTTTTAATGAAAAAATTATTATAGAAAAATAATTAGACGTGTCATGATTCATACAATGAACATACTATTAATAAAAATACTTATGGAATAAAATTCTAGAATTAAAATATATAAAAACATAAATCATTGCACTAAAAAGTTTTTATACAATATTCCATTCCTTTTTATATGGGTATGATCTTAGATAAGGGAATTAACTTTGATAATGACTATATTACACTTATATAAGACATTTATCTATAAATTGTATCTTTGGATTTAAACAACCTGAGTTATAAATGACTAATATTTTTTATTTCCATTAGAATCTTAATTTAACAATTAATCCAATACAAGTAATAATAATAATAAAACAAATTGAAAATAATATTTTAGATGATGATATTATTAATTAATAAAAATATTGAATGACATATTCCATTTAAAAAAAATTAATTTAAACTTGTTGTAAGATATTAACCCAATGATAATGAAAAAATTATTAGTAATAAGAAAATTGTTATGCATAATTATTTATCATTAATTATATTAATTAAACTCATTAAAAATATTTATTATAATAAATTAAATTTATAAATTAATTATTAAAAATAACATTAGAAATTAATTTTATCGAAAATTTATATTATTTTTAACTGTATTTTTAATTATAAAATTATGATTATGTGACATAATATTTATGTAAAACGGTAAATATATGTTATAAATTATATTAATAAGGATTAAGGTATAATAATAATAATAATAATAATAATAATAATAATTATTATTACAATTTTTATGTATAATTTTTTAGAATATTATTATTAATTGTAAGGGAATATGTTTATAAAAATTATGTGTATTATTAAATAATTTCATTAAAATTTCAATATGTTAAAATACTAATATTATTAAAATTTTAAAATAAATGTTGATAGATGGATCTAGAAATCAGAAATTAGGGGAGTAAAACAAGGTGTTTTTTTTTCAGGAGAGTCATGTTGATGAGGTGACTTACCCAATAGTATTTGAGCACAAGAAAAGGGGATCTAAGATTGATAAACTGCTAGCATGGTAGTTATATTCAAGATTTAACCAAAAAAGTGATTGAGTTTGAGATGGAACGCCAAGAGAGATCATGTGTTAAAGGATATATGATTTAAAGAAAGTATTTCAAACCCAACTTGAGGGAAATATATTATCAATTATTCATGTTATAGTTATCATCATCTTATTCCTCCTATTTTTCGATTTGTAGATATCAAAGGTTTGTATTTTATTTATCATGTTTATGAATCTTCTCTCCATGATTAGATTCCTTCTTACTTACTTTTGATTTATCAATTAACAACAAAAATCTCTATTGGATGCATTATATAAATATTTTATACGAGTATCATATTTTATAGATTTTATTGTTTTCTTATCAAATATGATTTCAATTAATTCAGACGCTTTATTCAATTCTTGAATTAAATCAAAAATTATTTTTTCATCCTTTTTAAATGGGTTTATTTCATCTTATTGAAGTATCATGATGTTTATTCATTAATGCTAAATCCAAAAAATAGACTTCTGAATGATCCAAACAAGATTCATAATTGAGACACCAAATATAATATATGTACATATTTTTATCGATAAAAGTTAAATATGTTATAACACTATATTCCATTAACATTGGTATCTAAAGTCTCTTATAATATATTCCAAAATAATAGATTTATAATATTTTATGATTATTTATTGAAGTAGGTTACTTTTAGGGATATCAATTATATTTTAATAGTGAATTTTAATTTTTTTAAATATAATCAAATTCTAATATATCCATAATTATATATATAAATTTTTTTGAACAATAACATTTTAAAATCAATAATTAATTACACATAATTAAATAAACATTTTGTTAAGTGTATAAATATATGTCTATGTGAAGAGGCCTTTGATGAGTATATTGACTCATAATGGAGGGGTTATAGCATTATTTTCCTATTTTCAATGTTCTTCTGTTAAGATGAAATCCTCTCTGTCATGAAATAAAATTTTATAGGAGAGTTATACCTATAATGGATTATAAATGTAAGGGTATTTCTTTTTTTTAGAACCAATATAGGTTCAAATTAAAATTATTTTGAAAAACTCTATTTTATCTATATTATTATTCAAAAAAAAGTTTTAAGAATATAAATCATTCTAGAATTTCTTTTAATTTTGTTCATTAAAAAATCCTTTTTTATTTTTTGAAATGTCAATGTTTTATTCCCGTATAAAAAAATAACAAAACAACATTTTTATTGTTTAATATTAATTTTTTTTGAAAAGGTAATTTCATCATTTATGTGAATCATGATATCTTATTGCTATAAATATCATACACATTTGAAGATATTAATATACTTAATAATTTCACATGACATTTCATGAATTTTAATACAATAATGTTTTTTAGTTTTAAATTCGTTAATGATTATAAAAAATATATTTCTCTTCATTGTTCTACAAAAAATGATATATTACCAATATTTGATGTAATTAAAATTTTTTATTCTATGAAAAGAATATCTTTATTATTTCAAAATGTTATAAGTGCATTATTTTTGTTAATGAAAGATCTTAAATAAAATGTTTTCTTAAAATTAAAATCGGCTCCTACATGTCAAATGAGATGATAATGGGTGGGGGGAAAACCCACTACCTCGTGCAGATGTTGTAATATCAGTGATAATGCTAAGAATCCACATGAGTTTCATAAGAGTTATAATGTATAATTTTTAATCCATAAAATAATTAATATTTCAAAATTATTTTTAATGAGAAATCATTGTCTTTTTCAATGATTATTTTGGAAATGAATTTTGAAAATAATCAAATTTTTTTGAAAAGTAACAGAATATATATATATATATTTGATATAATTTTTTTAAATGGGTTTTAAATATTTATATATAAAAGTATTTCTCACTGGTTTTTAAATCTGTTACTAGAAAATTTTAACTCACCCCATGTGTTAAAATATTTTACACATGTTTTTTAAAAATTAATGTGGTGCCTGTTTCATATAAGGGGTTATAAAACATGAAGCCAATTAGTTAATTGTATAAATTTTATGCAACTCCGATGAATTGAATGTTAATTCCTAATTCTCAAGAACCTGGAAAAAATGTTCATTGGTTTAATGATGTACTATTTATTTTTCTGTTATCTTTTATGAAAAATTAAAAAACATGTTTCTAGAACTGAATATGGAAGTATGAATTTAGACTATCATAGTAAGTATTAGAGAAAAAATATAGAAAAATATAAAGATTAAAAATTTTCATTTGTGGAATAAAATCTCAATGTGATAGTAATTTCTTTTTAACTTCTAGGGAATTCAGTACCCTTAAAAATATTGAGGTTATTTTTTCTTCATTCAGAAGATAAGAATTCATAATTTTATTATCCAGGAAGAAAAATTGTGAGATCACAATTCATTTAATAGTGGTGGAGGTAACACTCCATGTTTTAAATAATTTTTTCTAATTTCATTTAATGTCATAATTTAATCATTAAATTGATATTGGTAATAATAATAGTAATAAAATTGTAAATAATATTTTATAATATGACTTTATTTAATAAAAATAAATATTTGGAAAGATAATACGATTATAACTAAATGTTTTAATTTAAATAAGATGGAAGATATTAATCAAACAGTAATGAAAAAATTATTTATAATACAAAACTAGTTATGAATAATATATTATTATTATGGAAATTAATTAAAATCATTAAAAATTAATAATTACACATAGTAAAATTTATAATTTAATTTAAATAAGTAACTTTAGAAATTAATTGTAAATAAAATTTATAATATATTTTAAATAATTTTTTATAAACTATGAAATTATGAATATGTCACATAATATTTAATAAAAATTATAACTATATGCTATAAAATATGATAACAATGATAATGGTAGGATTTCAATAATAATAATAATAATTTTAAAATATGGGACATTCTATTTAAACGAAATTATATTTACTTTTTTCAAGGTAATTTGTTTTATTATAAATATATATGTAGTATGTGTATTTGTTTCTGATGGATTTTTTAGCTTATGATGATTTTATATATTCGAATAGGTTTCAATGGGGTTGTTCATGGAATGGTTCTCTATCCAAAGTGACCTCATTTTCAAAGGAAGATGATCATTAGGTGGTTTGACCAACGATAATTAAGAACTCACATTGGTTAAGAGTATGTGAGTTTGGGCTCATCACACCATTTTGGGGTGAGTTATTGCCTACTCCAAGACTCCCTTATAGATTTATTATTTGTTCCTGAATCCTTAATTTATTTCCAAGTATGATGTAGGTCATACCATGATTAGAAATAAATTTTTACCATGTACAGAACATAGAATAATCTGCATGTATCTGAGTTTCATCATAAATTGTGATATCTATATGAAACCTATGTTCTCCATTAATGGTATAATCTCATTTAATACATATATATTCTTTGATCGTTATTATAATGATTTTGGTTTTCTATCTACACTACAGGTCACTCTAGAGTTTATAATCAACTAGAGAGACAAGAAATTTTTTGATGTTGGGAATGAACGAATAGATAGGATTCCTACATATCCTTGTAAAAGGAATCAGAACCCATATTGATTGTAGACACTTAATGGGGCACATCATACCTTTTAAGGTCATGTGATAAGGACCCAAACATATAGTTTAACTTCATGTGGATAGGATGTCGAGATGAAAGGTTCCTAGGCAATGTTTGGTATGGGACATATAAAGGATCAATACAAGGAACCTAGAAGGGCTATGAGTTTGGATGTTGAGTTAGACATAGTTGGGGATATGACCGAAAAGAACATGTTTGATTTTGGAGTTGGGTTTTAACCACATGTAGGCTTCCAACATATCTCATATGGATGGGAATCAAAACCCGTGTAGGTTATTGAGTCTCATAAGGAAGTATAGCCCTTTGAGAGGATTATGTTGGAGATTATTCCTAAAGTGGAATCCCTATAGAAGGGGCCATGAGTGATGTTTTATCTCATGGTGATTGGTGGGATTATTTGGGGCTTATAAAATAGGATGAGGCCAATATGATGAACTTTAGGGCTTACTCTAAAGAAGGATTCCCTTATGAATTTGTGTTTATGATTTGGAAAAACAAATGAAAAGTATGTCCCTATAACTAGGGCCTTATATAGGAATCCTACATATCATGATTAAGAAACGAATCAGAGTTCTCATTGTTCAATCCTTCAAGTGGATCGTGTGGGTGTCATGATCACCAGTAACCTTTAATACCACATGAGTTATGCTCGGTGTAAGAAAAAAGAGGAAATATAATATTAGGAAAAAAGAAAATTTTACATCTTTACTTTTGGAAGAGGACAGGGATACCACACATCCCTCTCTTTACGTCACATTTGATGTGATTCCACGGTGAAGAAAGAATGAATTTTAAGAATATTGTTGTATAGGGGAGCTGAATTGAAACCTCCTAAAAGAAAGGCTAGGTGATTAATCCATGAGGGATTATCAAAAATGGGATATGCATAGGGATGATGATCAAATTTCATGTTGAATAGAAAATCAAGAATGATCATTACCCTCCCTAATGGGAACTAAAAGCTCCAGGTATTAAAGATGAGACAAGTCAGACACAACCCTAAAAATTGTTTCAATGATTGGGAACTACCTGAAATTTTCTCTAAGTTAGGGATCTTCAATATAATAGATATAAAAATATCCATATTACATGACAATTCTAAACATCTGGTAGAACTGGTGTGGGAATACAATGACCATAGAAATCCAAATCCAAATTAGAGACACTCTAAAAATCCTTTTAACATGGTTATATAATCCCAGAGGACCTGGTGGATGTTTTTATTAAATAAAACTAAAAAATAGAGCCAAAATAGGAGAGGGACTTCCATGGATGGATCTGAATAAGGTATAATGAATGGATCACATAAACTAGAAGGTAGGATGAACCATGGAGGATCATGTAGGGGGTGCTCCACATAGGTAGGCCTGGGAGAATTGATAACACATTGGGAGTTGGACCACCTGGGAGACTACACTAGGGAGATACCTTACTCAATACTTCAAGGGTATCCACAAGTTTTATTATAGGATTGTCATGTAAGTACCTAGTTAAATAGAGGAACTTGGCACTATCCTTCCTTAATCAGGGGTAAGGTTGTTTCCTAGGGTAGGGATTTTTTGTTTAAAATTCTCATAGGACTTTATTTTCTCTATTTACATTTATTCCCTTTTATTTTGGTGTTAAATAACTACCTATAAAATTACAGATGACATGTATAAAGAACTAGGGTTATTAGATAATCAGCAGGACTTTGGATAATTCCATTCATACAAATGATAACCCCATGATCCTATTTATAGGAAAATATTTCACCTTTTGTGAAGGGGTAATTTACCACAGTTCTGGCATGCAAGTCAGACATGCAGGTGGCTTGTGCACTGATGATATTGTAGAGGGTCCTGAATGAATAAAAATTGGAAACTTTTCAAACCTTGACCCTTTCCACACCTTTCATTCTCATTTCCCTAAATTATTTCCCTTTTTAACTATTTCATCCATGTGAAAAAATAGAGTTTCAACCCACCATGATTATATCCAATCTAAATGAGGAGGGTCTGATTATGTGGAAAATAGATTAAAAGGATCGATGGTTCATTCTCGGGGTTTTTGAAAGTCGTCACACTCGTTGTTCAATCAATTCATCCGCGTAGTAAGAGGGCATATGTGAACCACATATAAAATCATTCTATATTATAAATTTGACCTCATTTTAGTGAGAAACTCTCAAGAATCCAAGTTTTCAGCTATCATCATGCTAGTATCCAACATAGATCATATTATTATGTTATATTATAGAATATATCATTCTCCAAATCATAATATTTACATGGATATGGAATGCGTAGGCATGTGAGAGTGCCTTTCACGAGTACCATGAATAATTCTCTTACATGAGGAAATTGTGCAAACACTTGAGCAAGCCACTTGTACAAAGTCATGACATTTAAAAACATTAATATATTCATGAATAACATCAAAATGAATCTACATGGAAACTAATTGGATTCCTTTTTTCATATCAAAATGGAGACTAAGAAGATTTTAGTTTCTGATGGACAAGTTAGACAATGTATTGAGGAGATAATGAAAGTTATAGGGAAGACTATTATGATTTCTTCCACAGTACTCTTTCTAATCCGAAAGGGTCTTTTAAGAATTATAACCAATATATTCAGGAGAGAACCTATCTTAAACATTATGTTCCTTTCCATCTATTGGAAGTCCTCACAACAGCTAAAAAGAACTACTTCCTGGTATCTTGGTTTCAAGAACACATGAATTTTGCAACTGCCAACATTTTTGACATGGGAGATTTTAACAATGTTGTGAAATCATCCACAACCAAAATTATTCATCACATCACATTTGATATAGATTTGAAACGACACACATTTCAACTAAAGATTCATTGTTATGCATCCTTATTCTGTGATTCATGGACAAATAAATCAAAGATCTAGAAGAATGTATGGGACTTTCGACCAGAAGGTGGTGTTAAGCCATCCTATATTTGGGTGTAATGGGTGTTATAAATCAATTATGTGTTCAAAAAGGATATAAAGACATCATAATTTATGTGGATGTGGGTGTAAGGAAGTCTTTTTTGTATATAAATAATGATTTCATTCCAAATATGTTGAGTCGGTGGAGTCCACAGGTGAATTCTTTCCATCAGATTCATAAGGAAGTTGGCATAAATTTGTGGGTTGTTCACAAGATCTCTGGGGCTACGATCCTGAGAGATTTACATGAAAAATTCATCCCTCCAATGGAAATATGGGGTGACAGTAACATGAAACCCATATTAGTGTATGAGATATTGAAAATTTTTCATGATATTAAGAAGGAAGAACCGTGTTTAAAAGGGGATATTCATCTAGATGTGTGGATTGACATTTTCTTGAGGAAGATGGGGAGATTCCCCACATTCAAATGTCTAATGAGATTTCCAATGGTTGTGAAGAGATGTTTACACATCATTTTCTAGTTGACATTAGAAAAGGGATAGCTTGACATGTGTGGATATGAAATAAATTCCAAAGTTCATACAAGGACATGTATTGTAGAATTTATTGCCATGTGTCTTAGTGCCTATCTACTGTCTTCCCACGATTCCATGGGAAGCATAAGGTAGGGAAATTTTTTTATTACAACCAAACTAGCTGAAAATAAGTTTATCGGGTGATGACCCCTCTCTTGGAAAAAATCCATAGTATTATGTTGCATATTCATTCATTAAAAGTTACTTTCAGAATTGCATGACTATTCCAGGATTTTTTGGCGATGGATTTTGGATCACTTTAGAAGATTATATGTGAATTATGGGATCATGGTCTTCATGAGGGAGTTTAGACTATATATCCATGATGTATCGAGTATTCTACCCATCTTTGAAACCACAAGAAGTCCAAAAAAGGTTGAGTTTATTTAAGGAGTTCAACATATTTCACTATAGGAAAACTCTGAAATGAAGATTTATTGTCCATGAGAAGGATATCATTGAGCTATGGTTATACTTGATATCCTATAGGGATAATGTGTTGGAGACCAGGAAAGTTTGTGAGATCATATTCCAGTCTTAAACTTCTTACATGTTTTCATGGTAGTCAAAAATTCTTTATATAATTAATGTATCCCATATAGTAAACATTAGATCAGAAAAGAGTCTGATGGTATCTCAACAAATATGGTTTCTCATATATAGGGAGTTGATGGAGGTGGAGATCAACCTTCCCCCAGCTTATGCAACAAGAATATTTACCACCTGGTTTGTTGAGTCTAGGTTTGTGTTATACCTCAAAGGGGTGTTTTCTAAAGATGTTCCTTGGATCAGGATGAAGAGGTGGAGGAAGAAAGATTCCACTCATATAGATGGTTCATCATCTTCTTCGAAAGACGCGTCGTTTGTGTTAGAGAGTGAGGATAACGAGGATCCCAGCTTATCTAAATGATCCCATTCATGTTATAACCCAGTGGATTGAATAAAATGGGCCACAATAAATGAGGTTTAACCAAGGTGGTTTGGTCACCACCACTAATAAGAGTTTAGAGTTCTATTTTCTCATCCATCATTAGTGACAAAAACATTTTGGTAAGCATGTGAAATCAACTGCTTCAAGATTATCATCTCAATAGACTAGGTTGTATTCAAAATATGTACAACCAATGTTAGTCTAAACATGTGAAGACCCATATTATGATGCTAACATTATGTGGGTACTCCTACATGCAGGTTTTTAGATTACAGGGTTAGGAGATCTCCGAACCCCACCTGGTATTTTCATTGAAGAAAATATAATTGAAGTGGGTACTCAAATTTGAGAGCTAGGGACGCTAATATATGAAACTGATTATTATGTTCCTAAAGTATGGAAAGTGGAGTATATGATAAAATGTGGTGTTGTTGAAGGGATAGATCATTCATCTTTTGAGGAATGGAATGACTTTGTCGATCCCAAGGTTATAAGTTATCTTATTCTCATATTTCTTTGTTCTTTAACATTATATTTCATTAAATTCATCTTTTCTAAGGGGGAAAACTGTCATGAAATTATTTTTTAGTGGGATAGAGGGAGATAATTTGAGGTTCCATCCCCTCATTATAGCACTGGCGACACTCTGATCGATGTTACACAGTTATCCCCCAAATCAGGATTGGCATATCCAGGCCAACATGGCATGGCAGATGAGACGATGAGATAATTTCCTCCCAAATTACATTTTGTTTAGAAGTTTTATGTTAGACCTCTTTTGAAGAATATGAATAATAAAGAACTCTGAAGGGTTAAATCCTTGGATAAACCCCTTGCTAGAAGTGGTGCATTATCTCGGTGTCATTCATATCCTCCTCAGACAAGTTTTTAAAATATCATGGATTGTAGGAACTCATTCTATTTTTTCTCAAAAGGGACATAAAAATGATCCTCCTATAATTGAGGTGGGTGATCTGAAATGAGCACAAATCCCTTCTGGTTGGTCATCTCCTTCAGCTGAAGAGGTGTAGAGGGTCGAGGATGCGTCATCTGCTCGGATAATTTCTCATCTCCCCATTCTCAACACAACTATAGAAAGGGAGGAGGAATCTAGAATATCAAAGGTATTATATAATTTATCACATTATAATGAATTATTTCCACAACATTATTATCCTAGGCTCATCTCATGCACCATAAAATCCTTTGACGAGTTCTGCTAACCCTAAAGATGTCATCATGTAAGATTTCTGAGGTTCAATTCATTAGAGGAGGGCCATTAACTAACCACTCCAAATGTTCATATGGGTGATATTATCATAGAGCATGGAATTTCAATAGAATCAAAGGTAATTCTTGGCATTCCATTTGAAGAAATATTTGAACATATTAATATTCATATTAATTTATATGAATTTGGAGAACTATATAAATAATAAAAGGGATGTGAGACCTTATTTTCCATACAATAAACATATTTATAATTGATTCCTTCATCATGATTTCTTGAAATGCTCATCTCCACCAATATAAACTGTTTCAGTGACAGTGCATGGAGAAGATGATGAATTGAATCTCAATCCCACTATTGAGGAGGATACATATTGGGTGGACCTTAATACGAGATGTCTTACTATGCCTTATCTATTTGATCTTGGGTAGATGTATGAGAGTGTCTCTCAACAAGTGGTACCAATCCAAACTACTTAAGCTGTGAATAATAGGAAGGAATCCTCCAAGGCTTCTGACATTCTATTAGATAATAGTCATAAATTATTGTGATTATGTCTCATTCATGATATTCTTTTGAATCTAACAATGGGTCAAATTTATTATCCATCATTATTATATGTCATGTATATATTTGAGGGTAAAAATTCTATATCACCTTGACCAGAACTAGAAGAAAATGAATCTACTATTCATGAGGGATTAGAGCATGGAACTTCTTTGAGTATATTGATCCCAATATACTAATATTCTTATGAAAGAGACTCTAAATTAGATCCAAAGATGCAAAATGGCCTTCGTATCACACATTGAATTTCTTTGTAGGATATATAGATGATAATCATGGAGTCTTCCCTTTAGTATATGACTTCATGAATCCACTAGATTTAAATTTCGTTTAGCATATTGGGATTTGGTGGGTTTGATTATCATACAATCCATGCTTCTATGAAAATGACTTTTTATAGGTGGGAGCACGATTATATGAATTATAAATAAATAAATAAGGTCAAATGAAAAGTAATAATTGATGAATTTCAAGATGCGTTATCCAAAATAGAGGACAATAATAACCCAAAACTGGCGGAATTCAAGAAGAAAGTCAAGATGAAGAATCTTCATGTATTGAACCTTCAAGGAGAATCAAATTCCACTCAGGGAGAACTCAAAGAACACTACCGTTCATTAAGGAATCCAAAATAGAAGGGTAAATTTCCATATCTGCTAATGTTGAAGATCATTTTCTAGATGAGGAGACTAATGTTGGTCAGCTGACTGGGCTTCAATAAGCTGATGATGGGTCTCAAAAGGCAGTTCAATATATTAAGAGATAAATTGAAGGAATCTTGTTATATAAAATAGGGAGACACCATCTTGTGGATGTTTCTATAGGTGTATTGTTTTTAGAAATGAAATTAATTTTGTTTCAAATAATATATTTCTTCATCCCTTCTTCCTTCATGTGATTAAAATGTAATATAGAAACAAATTTTCAAGAAAAAAGTGTATTTCAGTTAATTTTAATAATAGTGAAGGGATGGGTAAATGAGCTAATTTATTATAAGCCTTAGGGAATAAACAACATAGATTGAATTTTGTCAGGGTAATATATAAAACACTAAAAAAATTATGTCTTATATATTTTTTTCACTCAATATTTCATAAACCGTGCAATGTGTAGGTCCAGCGAGCTGAGACATGACTTTTTTTTTCTAGAATTACCTTGGTTTGGTTTCAACCTAGTGAGTGCTATATCTATTTCTGGGGGAATTTTAAATTCATACATGTCAGACTAATAAGGCTAGTGTTTAACTTAGAACATCTTTGACCATGATGTTTGAGATGATAACATAAACATGGCTTGATGGTTTGGAATGTTCATATATTCTTTAGATATTTCCAAGGGGAATCTTGATCCATGAAATTTATGGTTTCCAAATCTAAAACATGAAATATAGGAATAGGGGAGGACTCTCCTATGGATGAACTTACCGATGGTTGACAAACCCGCTATGGGGGCTGTTTTATGCAAGGCCAATAAGGGCACATACTGCAAATTCAATTATATGTAACCTTAGGCTGACTGACCCATTTTGTGGGAGACTTATTCTTATATAACTAGGGAGAATACATCATAGTCAAGAATAGGTGTTCTTAGTAATTATTATATTCTATTACTCATGGGTAATGGAAGTTTATGGAGATTTAGATATATAAGGACCACACTTGGTGTTTATTCTAAGGAATGATATATGAGAATAAAGTGATTATCTGTATTAGCATATTACAATAATGGGAAACTACTCCTAAAAATTTTAATGTGTGAAGGAGGCTATATTTTATTAAAAAACCAACATCAGGGGGATAAGGCCCCTTTCTGAAGAAGTATTAAGGCATTTTTCATTTTATTGTATGGAATCGAAGACATTGTCAAAGAAGTATAATGAATTAATGGGAGGAAATTATGTTGTATATTTTAACATCACGTAGTAAAGACATTATGTTGTGCAGAATAAATACATAATGAAATGAAATTATGCTGGACATTTTAATGGCACAGAGTAAGGAAAATATGTTGTATAGTTTAAATTCATGCATTGAGGAAAATATGTTGTGCAGTTTAAAGTCATATGACAAGGAAATTATGTTGTGCAGTTTAAATTCACGCCATAAGGAAATTATGTTTTGCGTTTTAATGTCTTGTGGAAAGGAAATTATGTTGTACAATTTAAATTCATGCCATAAAGAAATCATAGGTTCTATAATTTAAGGACTATATCTTCGACCGAGGAGGGTTATGATTCTATCATTATTTGAAATTTGTCAAGAAAAGGGTTTACCATATTCAGTTATGAGTGGAGAATATTTTAATGTATGATTTGGGGATCCCTAGATCTGAAGAGTGGTGTAGAAAAAGGATTATGGCATTAGAGAAGGTCTCTCCAAACAATGAAGTTTCCACTTCTTAACAAACCCATTATGTGGGATGTTTTATAATAGGAAAAATATTAGAATACTGTATAGTCACTAGTGGAGTCCTATGGCTGAAAGATTTTTTATAAGCGTTGTTTTATGGAAGGTCATCTCGAGCTTGTACTGCATAGTCTAGAAAAAGAGATCTTAAGAATTCTGAAAATATATAACTAAAAGATGATGAATTTTTATAGAGATTTATATCTCCCTAGTAACAATGTTTGATTTTTAGGGAAATTTTCTTGAATATATTAGTGGTATTTCAAGTCAATATTTGCAAAGAATCAGTGAAATAGTCTCTCTACGAAGGTCTTATCCAAGTGCATGAATTATGGTGCCTATAGTTTTAGGTCATACTAATAAGACCATTTAGGTTATGGAAACAATGAATGAGATGTGGTCCAATGGGCTGTTTTTATTCCAACATGCATTGAACATATGTAAGGGGGGCAAATTAAACTATAATCATAAAGACCTTTTGGTTATAAGAAAGGATATTTGACTAATATGCAAGGGATGTATGACAACCCTGATCTATTATTACACAATTAAACATAACTAATTACATAAAATTCACATTATAAAACATATAAGATTGAGAGGTATAGTGTATTTGGGGATTATGATCATTACATAACAACTTAAAACATGAAATACAACATGTTTGTTGAAAACATCCTTTACATGACCATAATAATCCCTCGTAGTTAGCATTACATGGGATATCCTAAGGACATGCATAAGAAAAGGGTGAGCTATAAATCCCAGTAAGGGAATAATCATGGAATTAAATAAGCAGTACAATAAATGTTAGACAATAGGCATATAAATTGATCACAAGATAACCATAAACATAAAGGCATGAAAAATAATGATAAACATAACATGGAAATGTGGCAACAACACTTAACATAGAATTATCATGAGCCAAGGCTCATTGCACATGGAGCATGAGTAAACCCTCATTGCACATAGAGCACAGGTAAAACCTCATTTCACTTGATTTAGCATAAGTAAACACCCATTTCACATGACATATCATGATTCTATACTTTACCCATTGAATTTGATCACTATAAGGGCGTACCCTTCTTAAACATTTCATTTCATGCATAAGTGTACCACATGGTTCATATAACATAGATTCATCAAACATTATCATTTATTCCATGATAAATGAATGTGGAATTAATAGATGAAACTTTATAATCAATAATAAAATGTTCATAAAAGTGAATACCCTTGATATAGAAATGGGCATGGTATTCACTACACAATGACATTGGTTTGGAAAATCGTTGCAATTTTGGCAGCATAACGGCATGACGTAAGAATTTATAAAAATGGTTGATGAGAAAGAAATATGTGTATCATCATATGTAAATGAAATGAAAAGTAATGGGGGTCATATATATACATTCCCCAATAATTGTAATGGAATTTAAATTCAAGATACAAATGAATTACTTGAATGTAAATGAGGAGAGAGAAATTTCTTTATGAATTTTGGCATAGTAATGGGTGTATATGAGAGGGATTTAATGAGGGAGAATAAAGTCTCCCATCATTGAAACATAAATATGGAAGTATGGGGGAGGTTTTAATCCATACCCCAACATTTACAATTGAAATTAAAAGGGAATTATTGTTTAAAGAATATTGGACAAAAATGAGAGAGGATGAAAAACCCTTACATGGATGTGTGCTTCCAAAGGCTTGAGAGAGGCTTGAGAGAGGATTATTGGGAGCTTTGGTCACATTGGGAGAATTCTATTGAGAGTAGGGAAGTGGTTGGATGAAATCCAATGGCTTTTATTTAGGAGGAAGTGGGGGGTTGGGTGTGTTTATATAGGAATGGTGAGAGAATTCTTTATTATTTAGGTTTGGGACACCTCACATTAAACTAATCCAAACCACAAACCAGGCCATGTTTTTTGCCCATGGGTTTTGGAGAAGGGAAGTGTAAAAAAATCTTTTATAAAGCCAAAGGCTGAACTCTTTAAAATAATGGTGTTGCTTATGTGGATGTGAGTCAACACGCTAGGAAACCAATTTAAAAAGACAAAATTTTTAATAAGTCTGGATGGGTTCCCTAATGCTTTGTAAAATAAATCAAAATAACCCAAAATCACATTATTTTTATGTAAAACATATATTGGCCGAAAATAAAGTCTATAATATATTATTAAATCACTGTAGATGCCATAGAACACATTATATATTTAAACGGTATTTAATTTTATCCAAAAAAATTGACTATCATAGAAAATTATGAAAAATTCATTGTTGGATAATTTAGATGTCCTGACTCCCAAAATAATATAAATTTTATCTAAATAATTTTCTAAATATGATAATTTTCACTTTTAATATAAAAACCATCATTTATCGAAAATTCATTGCTTTTGAAAAAAATGGATTTTAAACCTTAATAAAATTTCCAATTGAATTCATAAAATTATACGATCATTTATATTTAATAAAAATTAATTTAATAATAGTAATATTATTTTAATACAATATTATTTAATTAGAAAATCCATTGATTCATTAAAATATATTTCTTAGTTGAACATTAACTAAAAATACTATTTGTTCTTTAAAAACTATTTACAAGATAACAATAAAATTAAAGTATATTAATTTTTAAATACAAAATTAATGTACATAACCATATTACAACGGTCTTGTTAAATTTCCCTTTATTACACCCACATAATACTGAAGATTAAGGTGTGCGATTGTGATAGACTCTTGGGGTGGCTCAGATAATATTACTCGAGTGGTAATCTCTATCAACTTCCACTTCTCTCATAGGCGGCCCCACTTGAGATTAAAAAATTCAAGATCAGCTTGGTTTTGGCCAAGAGAGAAGACCAGTGATGCGACCTCCTTTCTGGGCACTGACAAATGGGCTTCATATGGGGCACATCTACTAGATGAGGCCATCTCTTTGTTTGTCTGAGTTAAATTAGATTTGTCAAAGCCCTATATTTATACTAATCATGTGATCATTGTTCGACGACTGTATTAGCAATGGTCACAATTCATAACAGTTTTTTGAAATCATAAAACATAAAACCATTAAATTTTACATTTTATAGAAACATTTTAAAAAAAGAGACATTTAATTAGATCAAGAGGGATTTCCATTAATGAAAGTTTGTGTCATTACAATCATCCCCCCTTAAGAATCTTTTCCCTCGAAATTTCCTTTTCCCACACAAAAACCGATGTGGGTAACTCTGATTCATCATTTTCTCTGATTCCCACGTCCCTTCTTCAAACTTGTGGTATGGACACAACACCTTGATGAGGGGAATTTTCTTATTTCGTAGAACTTTTTCTCTATGATCTAAGATCTTCACTGGTTTCTCTACATAAAAAATATCATCCTCTAACTATACCACCTCTGAAAAGAGTACATCTGAAGGGTTCGAATGTACTTACATAAAAGGGATACAAAAAATAAATCAAGCACATTGGCCATGGAAGGTGGAAGTGCTAGTCAATAGGCCCCAACCCCGACACGATCAAGAATCTCGAAGGGGCCGATGTCCCTTGGACTTAACTTCCCTTTCATTCCAAACCTAATGACCTTATTCAATAAAGATATGCGTAGAAATACCATGTATCCAACTTTAAACTCAAGTTATCATCGATTTTTATCTGCATAACTCTTCTATCGACTCTAGGTTGCCTTGATATGCTGCTGAATGGTTTTCACATTCTCTGCCATTTCTTCGACCATTTCTGGTCCAAGCAGCTTATGCTCACCGACCTCATTCTAACATGGTGGTGTTCTGAATTTTTTTTGTAAAGGGCTTCATATGGTGCCATTTGTGTAACGAACCAAATTGGGTTGCCATCCAATCTGACGCCCGACCCGGCCTATGACATGGCCCAAATGGCGTTCCTGATCCCGACAAGCTGACACAAGTGCCTGGGTATCACCCTAAAAATTTGTGAATGATTTACCCAAATAAAAAAGATAAAACAACCAACAATATAACCAAACCAAAAGTACAAGTTGAAACCAAACAAGCCATTAATCAAACCATGTTTTGAGTCACATGTATATCTAAAACCAAACAACACAATGAAAAGTATGGTAACCAAAAACCAACCCAAAACCCGAGTCAACAACTGTCACCTGATGGAGGGAAACCACTGCTAGGCGTTCACCACAAATGGAAAGTCAAATAAAGCAGCGAATAACTCTGGCCACCACACCCACAACCTTTTCCTTTTCTTGCATCAGATATAATCAAATCTACTTTCACCCAAGGGTGTAAGTAGGGTGTGAGAAATCTCCTAATAGGATGGAATGAGAGAAAACATTCTGTATGTAAAGGTTAGATGATCCAAACTATTTTCATATTTATTTATAGAAAACAAATAAAAGCAATAAAAATATAATGAAAATTGTTTTTTTGTAATAAGAGAAAATGAAAACAAACTTACCTTTCTGACACCACAGAAGTCACTCAACCAACCAGTGATGAGTATAAATTTTCACAGGAGAAACAAAAGTGGGAGAGGCCCTATAGGGACTAAAGCTGAGTGTGACCCTAGAACATCGCATATCTGTGAACAAAGTAAAGGAATCAATAACATCTTTACATTCTCGTGAATGAGCCAATAGTAGGGAAACACCTCCATAACCTAGTGGTCTGTCATCATCATCCAAATTCTAGTTAGTGTTGTATGCGCCAAACCAAATAAGTGAAATTGGGCTGAGGCTGCTCTTATATCACTAGCACACTAGATCTAGTCCACCCACCTAGTACCCAAGCTTCCCCTCTTGGGCTCACAGTTTTTCATTCACCCTGCTCATCAAGGTCATGACACTACACACCTGGATGTCAACTAAGTCAAACACGATACTCCTAGGATGTCAACTATGTTAAACATCACACTTACATATCTAACATAAATGAATAAATCAATAACCCATTTAGAGGTATTACGCATGATAGAGATCCTGAAAAACCGAATGCAACATGCAACAATTACCCAATGCAATAAACAACTACAAAATTTCAGGAACCGAACTAAAATTTATTAAACATTAGAAAAAATGGATTAATTGTTTTAAATAAAATAAAACGACACAATTTAATGGTGCCAAAACCCACTCAAATAACTTTTATAACCAAACACACACGAATACTATAATTGAAATCAAATTTCATCTGTTGCATCTATTAATAATTATCAGAACAACTCAATAAAAACCCAAACAACATAAACATGCTACTAGTAAAAAAAATCACCAAATTCTGACATCCAAAACTGAAAATCTCAGTATCAATTGGCCAGTGGACATATTAAATTAATTAAAACAGTAAACTAATTAATCAAGCAACCTATTAATGCAGAACCACCTACCATAATGTAGGAACAAATTTTCAATACAATGCAATACTCCCGTTGCGAAACAGTCACACCGCAAAGAGCCGAAAAAAGGTCCTAAAACAATAAACCAAAATAATTTCAACTCCAACCTAGAAAAAACATCAACAACCAGAAAAATTAATAATAACTAAATAAATTGATTTACAATTAAATGAATTAAAAAATAATTAAATAAATTTAAATCCAAACCCTAACTGCAGAAATCGATGTAAAGTGGCACGACCAAGGGAGGGAGGTCACAAGAATTATGACCATAAGGCCATGTGCAGCGCCTATCTGGCGGGCGTGAGTGGGGGTGCGGAGAGGCTGTCCAGTGGGAGGTAGAGAGGTGGAGTGAGGGACGACCATTTTAGGTTCAGCGGGAGGAGGGGAAGGGGAGCACGATGACTGTTGCAGGTCCGGCGGGAGGAGGGGAAAAAGAGTGAGGTAGATGATAGGGAGATAAGAGGAGAGTGGGAGAGGGCGGCCATGGGGGAGAGAAGAGGAAACTGGGGTGAGAAGAGGGAATGTGGGAGTGGGGAGGGGCCGAGCGGGGAGGAGAGAAGTGGGAGAGGGTGGTCGCGGGGGAGAGACGCGAGAATGGGGGAGAGAGGAGGGCCGAGTGTGGAGGAGTGAAGGGGGAGAGGGAGGCTAGGGTAGGGAATGGGAGAGGAAAAAAGTGGATAAATTTATAAAAAAATAATTAGAATTATTGTAATGAAAAAAGAAAAAGAAAAAAATTTAGATACTAATAAAATAAAATACAAAGTTGTAACTAACCTAAAATTAAAGAACATTTAAACTAATCTGAAATAAAATAGAATGAAATAAAAAAAAGTAATAAAACAAAACAACCTTATAATATAAATTAATAAAGGGTTTCAGTAATAATAATAATAATAATAATAAGGAACAAGAATAACTATAATAAATTTTATCCGGTTACATAATCATCCGCGCATCGAGAAGACCACGCTTTAATCCGGCGAAGCTGCACGCCTTCACCCATGACCTATCTGTGAGCCGAGTGATGTAAAGCCGACGCTCACTTATCAGCGCCGCAGTGGATGACCCACATTGGGTTCAACCCACACTTCAACCAAATAATTAAATAAATAGGCAATTAAACTCAGGAGATAAAAATAAAAATAAAGGTCATACCTCAAGTAGAAGTCCAGATGTGACAATTCTCCCCACCATGAAAACTATCTGCCCTCATAAAGTCAGTTCAAATCCTGATCATAGAATAAAAATGGGTACTCTTTCTCAACCCAAGACATCCGCACCCAATTCTCATGCTCGTCATTCCCATGCTTCCAAATAATATGAACTAGAGGAATGGAATTTCCATGGATCACCTTCTCCAAAGAATACACTATCCGCACTGGCCGCTCAAACACTGATAAGTCGGGCTCTATCTCCATGTCCTCACATTTCTACACATGTGAGAGATTGGGAATATACTTTTTCAGTTGGGAGACATGGAATATGTCATGAATCGACGTAAACTTTGAAGGCAAAGCTAACCTGTATGCCACCTTTCCAATCCGCTCAGTAATCTGGAAAAGACCAACATACCTCGGTGTCAGCTTCCCCTGCTTCCCCAAGCGGCAATGACCCAAGCGTGGGGCCACCCTCAAGAACACTCTATCACCCACTAAAAACTCAAGATCTCGTTGTCTATAATCTACATCAGATTTGTGCCAACTCTGAGTTGTTAACAACCACTGGCAAATTAACTTGACCTTCTCAGAAGTCTCTTGAACAAGGCTCGGTCCCCAGAGCTCGGTCTCTCCTACCTCAGCCTAACACAAAGGATACCAACACAACCGTCCATAGAGCACCTCAAAGGGTTCCATTCTAATGGCAGATTTATAACTCTTATTATAATCAAACTCAACCAATCCTAAATGGCTATCCCAAGAACCTCTGAGATCCAACACACTTGCACGAAGCATGTCTTCCAGAATCTGATTTTCCCACTCCTTTTGGCCATTTTTCTGAGGGTGGTATGTCGTGATCATCGTAATATGTCACCTCAAATCCTTTTTAAGGCCTCTCCAAAAACAAGAGGTAAAGAGGGGGTCCCATTCAGAAACAACTCCCAATGACACACCATGATGTCTGACCACATCCGGAATATACAAACGGCCCTGCTCATCCACCTTTGTTGTATCTCTGATCGGGATAAAGTGAGATGAATTGTTCAAAAGATTAATCACTACCCAAATAGCATTCCTCCCATGAGGTGTACGAGGTAGGCCAATAATGAAGTCCATGAAGACCTCATCCTGCTTTTTGGTAAGAATGGATAATGGATGAAGTAGGCCAGATGGTCTCTGATGTTGTGATTTCACCTGATGACAAGTGTAGCATCTCGATACAAAGTAGGCTATGTCCCGCCTCATACCGGTCCACCAGAACTAGCGACGAACATCATAATACATCTTGGTGGTACCAGGAAGGACGAACCATTGAGACTAGTGGCTATCCTACATCACCACCTTCCACAGAGACTACAACACCACATCACTGCCCTTGAAGAACAAGATCCTCTCGGGAGACAGTGACCAATCAGAAGGCGTCTCCCCACCATGAAGAAACTGGATATATCGGTGACACAACTGTTCACCGGACTGTTTCCACTGAATCAACACCAGAAGAGCGGGATTCAACTGAATGATAGCCAAGAAAGTACCTCCGCTGTGCTCCCTGCTCTCTAGGGGCATCTGGGTGAAGAGCCCCATCAAAGTCCAATCATCACTCGACTCTCTCAAAGCTTTCATTGCCACCTTCTTGCTCAAAGCATCGGGCACCATGTTACCCTTTCCTAGGGTATAGATAATTTCAAAGTCAAATCCCTACAGGTACTCGATCCAGTGGCGCTACCTCAGATTGAGATCATTCTAAGAGAAAATGTAGGCTAGGCTCTTATGGTCGGTATATACCACAAATTTCACCCCAATAGGTAATGATTCCAAGTCATCAAAGCATTCATCACCTTTACCAACTAAGAATTGTGAGTTAGATAATTATTCTAATGCGTTTGGAGCTGGCGAGAACCATAAGCCACCACATGGTCATCCCGCATGAGTACACACGCAAGGCCCATACCTGACGCATCACAATAACTGACATAGCCCTTCCAAAACTCTGGTAAAATCAGCATAGGTGTGGTGGTCAACTGTCACTTCAAATCCTCAAAGGATTCTTGACACTGTGGGCTCCATTCACCCGTTCCGGGTGAGTGCAGTCATGGAGGGGGAAATACGTGAGAAATCTGGAACAAAATGCATGTAATAGCATGCCAGTCCAAGAAAAATCCTAATCTCAAACACATTCCTCTATTGTTCCCATGACATAACTGCACTGATCTTCTCAGAATCCACTGAAAATCCCTGTTCTGAGATGACATGCCCTAGAAACATCACTTCCCTGATCAAGAAAGTGCACTTAGAGAGTTTGGAATTAAGGCTGTCATCCCGCAACATGCCCAAATTAATGCGCAGGTGATTCTCATGTTCCTCCTCAGATCCAGAATAAACCAGAATGTATTCCACAAATACCATGAAAAAGGAGTGATGATATCGGCGGAACACCATATTCAAAAGTTCCATGAAAACTATCAGAGCATTTATCTATATGAAAGGCATGACTAGATAATCGAAGTGAACATATCTTCTTTGGAAAGACGTTTTCAGAATGTCTTCTTCCCTCACCCTAAGCTGGTGGTATCTCAAACGCATGTTGATTTTGGAGAACCACTTTACCCCCTTTTTCTGGTCAAACAAATCATCAATCCAGGGTAAATGGTATTTATTCTTGATGGTTACCTTATTCAATTTCTCGTAATCGATGCACAACCAGAGGGTTCCATTGTCCTTCTTCGGGAATAAAACTGGGGCAACCTAAGGAGAGACACATGGGAGAATGAATCCTTTGGATTCCAAATCGTCCAGTTGTATCATTAATTTTTTTCAATTTGTTAGGGGCCATGCGATATGAGGGATGAGATATAGGCTGTCTTCCTGGAGCCAACACAATTGAGAACTCCACGTCCTGCTCTAGGGGTAAGCCTGAAAAATCATATGTGAAGACCTCTATAAAATCATCCACTACACGAGGTAACCCACCCTGAGAGACACCACCATCGTCCTCCAGTGCGAGTGATAACAATTGATAAGCATGATTCCCTAACTTAGGGAGTAGAGGTCCTGCGTGATCCGACCAAGGATCCCATTCTCTATGAAATAACTAAGGACACCAATCTCGTTCCATAATGCTGACTCGATGATGATATCAGTCAATATGTGCTTAAAATCACACCATCGAGTCCATGCAAGGGATTGCATCAAATAGGTCCATATCAAGGACCATGAAATCCCAATCTATCTCAACTTCTGACACAGGGAGCGCGCACGACGGACACCTAAGGACTTGCTCCCTCTTTTTACCTAATGGTGTTACCAACTCCATGGCAATAGATAATAGTTTGGTTGGTAGGTTTAGAAGGTTCAAAACTTGGGAAGATATAAAAGAAACTAAAGCACCAGTATCAAATAAAACTACAACTATAGAAGATGCAATCACAATGGTACCACGAACAATCGAAGGCCCTGCATCAGATCCCGCAGCTGCCTGATCCACAACATGCAAATGTCCAGTCCCTTCCTGAGAAAGACCACTCACTTGAGGCTCTTCCCAAATCTGGATCTTCCCCGAAGATGATGTAGTCCTACCGCCACGCCCACCGAACTGAGATCCTATCACCCTAGTCGGCTCTTCCTGAGTTGATACTCCCCCGAAATCCACATACCTAGTCCCACATTGGTAAGGGTCACTCTCAAAAAGTGTTGTACATGCCCCATGATCCCACACCAGTAGAAAGGGATGGGAGGGGTGGGACTTGTAGATCGGATATTCCCTGCCTTTCCACACTTATGGAATAAAATAGACCACATATCAGAAGCCCCATATTAATTCTGCCCAATAGGATGGCCCGAGCTCCCCCACTCTTCTTCCACTGCTCATCATATTTCTTCTTCTTCTATGAAGAACTGCCGCTACCAAATACTGACATTGATCTAGAAAACCCGGACTTTCCTTTTTGGTCAATCTCAACCATGAAAGCATGATTGACCACCTCAGCATAAGTACCCAGCTTGAATAAGAAAAAATGAGAGTGGATTTCTGATCGAAGTTCCTTCTTGAATTTCCAAGCATTCAGGTATTCACTTGAAACAATCTCAGGCGTGTACCACACTAGCTCAACATAGCGGTTTGCATACTCCATCACTGTCTGATCCTCTTGTGAGAGATCCATGAACTCCCAAGATCTATTGTAGGCTAGAAACATGGAAAAATACTTCTCATTAAAGATATATTTGAAATCCATCCAACTCTTCTGCTCCTGCTTCCCTGCCTGAATCACTGATTTCCACCACTTGAGACTGGAACCCTCTAACTGGAATGATGCATACTTTACACTGACTTCCTATGGCGCGTCAAGGAATTCAAACATACACTCTATCTTTTAAATCCATTCCTCTACCTCTTGAGGTTCTAAACTAGCTCAGAATGAAGGAGGTTTATTCTTCAAAAACTCATGAGCTTTATCCTTCCTGGAGCCAGACCCATCTCTTCTAGCTGGAATAGGGGCGGGGGTAGGAGTCACCCCTTTTCATAAAGCCTGAACAGCTCAGACCACGACTTCTACTAATCTCTGATCAAGAGGCGAGGGAGAACTCTCTCCGACTTCCTCCTGTGGGTGTGTGTAAGATTTTCGGGGAAGAATCTGGCTACAAATAGAAACAATCATCAAAGAACATCATCAATATATCATATCTAATGAAAAATTAAATTTCCAACAAATGTAATAATCATAACTAAACCATTCATGTAAAAGTAACATCATGTCTAAAATCTTCTTCTTTTCCCAATGTCCACGAACAATCTATAGACTGCACGTCCCTCTTGGAAGAGAAGTGAAGCAAGCCTCCCGATACCCCATGGCGACTCAGTGACTGTCACGAGGTGTGCTGGCCAGGAACCCTACTTGCAACTAGAATTCTGAGCCCCGACAGTCCTTGCTCCTATTTAACCAGACTTATCTGAAATAAAATAACTCAGACAAAAAAACCCAACATCCTCTGATATGATTTTGTCACGAACCAAATCGGGTCTCCATCCAATCCGACTCCCGATCCAGCCCGCAGTAAGGCCCGAAGGGCATTATCGATCCCAACGGGCTGGCACAAGTGCCTGGGTGTCACCATAAAAATTTGGGAACGATTTAACCGAATAAACAAGATAAGACAACCAACAAAATAATCAAACCAAAAGTACAAGTTACAACCAAAAAAGCCTTTAATAAAACCATGTTTTTAGTCACAAGTATAACAAAAACCAAAAAACACAAAAACAAGTATGAAGACTAAAAACCAACCCAAAAACCGAGTCAACAACTATCATCTGATGGAGGGAAACCACTACCAGGACTTCACCACAAATGGAAAGCCAAAAGATGCAGCTAATAACTCATTCCACCACTCCCAAAATCTTGCATTTTCCTGTATCAAACATAATCAAATCTACATACACCCAATGGTGTAAGTAGGGTGTGAGAAATCGCTCAATAGGATGACACCAGAGAAATGATTCCACATGTAATGGTTAGATGATCCAAATAGTTTGCAGATTTATTTAGAAAAAAATAATAGCCCTAAAAATATAAGGAAAATAGTTTTTATTTTTTTTGTACTAAGAGAAAATGAAAAAAAAACTTACCTTTCCGACACCACAGAATTCACACAACCAACCAGTGATGAGAAAAAAGTTTCACAGGAGCAACAAAAGTTGTAGAGGCCCTATAGGGAATAAATATGAGTGTATCCCTAGAACATCGTGTCTCAGTGAACTACATAATGGAATCCATAACATTTTATGTTATTTTGCACAAGCCACTAGTAGGAAAACACCTCCATAAACTAGTGGTCTCCAGTCGTCATCCAATGATTAGTTAGTGTTGTATGCATCAAACCAGCAAAGTGAAACTCGGCCGAGGCCGCTCCCGTATCACTAGCACACTAGATCTAGTCTGCCCACTTAGTACCCAGGCTTCCCCTTTTCTGCTCACAGTTCTACATTCACCCTAATCATCAAGGTCAAGACACTACACACCTGGATGTCAACTAAGTCAGACACCGTACACCTAGGATGTCAATTAAGTTAAATATCACACTTGCATATCTATCATAAATGAATAAATAAATAAACCAATTGTAGGTATTACGCACGACAGAGATCCTCTGAAACAGAACACAACATGCAACAACTACACAATGCAACAAATAAAAACACAATTTCAAGAACGAAACTAAAATTTATCAAACAGTAGAAAAGTTGGTTTAACCGTTTTAATGAAAATAAAATGAAACAATTGAACAGTGCCAAAACCCACTCAAACAAACTTTATAACCAAACACACACTAAGACTATAACAGAAGTAAAATTTCACCAGGAGCATCTATTCAGAACTATTAGCACAACTTAGTAAAAACCCAGACAATATAAACATTCTACTAGTAAAAACAAATCACCAAATTATTACAGCCAAAACTAAAAATCTTAGTAGAAATTTGATAGTTGACATTTTAAATTAATTAAACTGGAAAACTAATTAATCAAGAAACCTAAGCATGTGGAACCAAATAAAATAAAGTAGGAACAACTTTGTGATACGACAAAACACTCCCACTACACAACATTTTCACCGAAAGGTGCTGACAAAAATGGTCCTAAAATAATAGACCAAAATAATTTCAACTCTTACCCAGCTAAAACATCAACAACCAAAAAAACTAACAATTACTAAATAAATTGATTAAAAATTCATTGAATTCAACAGTAATTAAATAAATTTACATCCAATACCTAACATCAGAAATCACTGGAAAGTGGCGAAACCAAGGGAGGGTGGTCTCCGAAATTACGACCATAAGGCTATGCTCGGTGGCAATCTGGAGGGTGTGAACGGGGGTGCGAAGCGGTTGTCTGAAGTAAGGTGGAGAAGGGGAGTGTGGGGCGGCTGTTGTAGGTTCGGCAGGAGGAGGGGAAGCGGAGCGCGGAAGATGAGGGCGGAGAAATGAGGATAAGGGGAGAGGGTGGCCACATGGGAGAGAAGAGGGAACATGGGAGAGAAGAGGGAATGAGGGAGAGGGGAGGGGCTGAGAGGGGAGGGTAGAAGGGTGAGAGGGCGGTCACGGGGGAGAGAAGAGGGAACACGGGAGAGGGGAGGGGTCGAGTGGGGAGTAAAGAAGGGGGAGAGGGCGGCTAGGGTAGAGAATGGGAGAGGGAAAAAGAAGAAAAAATTAACAAAAAAGAAATAAAATTATAATAATGAAAATGGGAAAATGAACAAAATTAAGATGTTAATAAAATAAAATACAAAGGGGTAACTAACCTAATATTAAAGAACATTTAAACTAATCAAAAATAAAATATAATGAAATAAAAAGAGTAATGAAATAAAAAAAATAATATAAATTAATAAAGTGGTTCAGTAATAATAATAATAATAATAATAATTACCAATAATTACTATAATAAATTTTATCTTGTTAATTAATCATCCGCACATCAGACAAACCACGCTTTAAACTGGCGAAGCTGCACAGCTTCGCCCATGCCCTGTCCGCGAGACGAGTGATGTAAAGCCAATGCTCACTTATCAGCGCCATAACAGACGACCTACATCGGGGTCATCCTACAGTTCAACTAAGTAATTAAATAATAAGGAAATTTAACTCATGAGATAAAAATTAAAATTAAGGCATACCTCAAGTCGAAGTCCAATGTGACAATTTGGATTCTTGAGTGGAAACTGTTATTATAAGAGAACTCAAACATAGGATGATTTCGATCCCATCTTTCTTTAAAGTAAATTGAGCAGGCTCTCAACATGTCCTCAAGTGTTTGGATAGTTCACTCGGATTGACCATAAGTCTATGGATGATAGGTCGTACTGAAGTTCAATTTAGTATTCAGAACATGTTTAAGACTCTTCCAAAACATAGAGGTGAATCTTGGATCTAGATTAGACAAAATTGATAGTGGTAGTCCATGAAGCCTTACCACTACCCTGATATCTATCCATGCCAATTGATCCAATGAAACATCTTCTCGAATAACAATGAAGTGTGCAACCTTTGTAAGATGATCCACAACAACCCAACTTTCATTGTTGCCTTTGGATGTCTTCGGAAGTCTGGTGACAAAGTCCATGGTGATGTTCTCCAAATTTAATTATTGTATGGGCAATGATTGCATCATCCCCTTAGAATTTGGCCTCTTTACCTTAACATGATGACACACAAGGCTCATTGATGTATATTCAGTGATCTCCTTCTTCATATTATCCCACCAGTAATGCTCTCGATGATCTTGATACATCTTTTTGTTTCCTGGGTGAATAGATAAATTTGAACTATGTGCATCATCCAAAAGATACTTCTTCAACTCTCGACATTATTGAACACATAGTATTTTCCCAAATCTCACAATTCCTTCTTCATTATCATTAAACTCCGAGGATTTCCCTTTTCTAATAGCTTTCACTTTTTCTTGTGTTCTCACAAAATCCCTTTGAGCATCATTTTACCTTTCCAAAAGTGATGGTTGAGAAATAATTTGTGAAAGGATTGATGATGTTCCAATATTTATGATTACCATGTCCATCTTTATCAATTATATGAAGATTGGATCCTTTTCAATTCACATCAATGATAGAATCACTGGGTTCTTTTCTACTTATAGAATCTTCCACCTTTTTCTCTTTCCCAGGGTGGTAATGGATTGAGCACTCATAGTCTTTTATTAGATCTAACCATATTCATTGATAAATTTGCAACATTTTTTGTGTGAATAAATACTTGAGTCTTTTGTGGTCAGTATATATTTCAATATTCTCCCCAAATAGATAATGCCACCAAATTTTCAAAGCAATGATCACTACAACCAACTTGAGTTCATGTGTGGGACAGTTCTATTCATGAACTTTCAAGTTCCTTGAAGCATAGGCAATGACTTTTCCATTTGGCATCAACAAACATCCCATGCCCTTCTTAGAAGAATCCATAAATACCAAAAAAAGTTCTCCACTTATGGGTAAAGTGAAAATGAGCGTAGTGATAACCCTCATTTTCAACTCCTTGAATCATTCTTTGCATTCATCACTCCATGAAAATTCTACTCCTTTCATATTTACCTTGGTAAGAGGGTTGGAAAATCATGATAAATTTCTCCGAAATCGTCGATAATATCCATCCAACCCCAATAAGCTATGGATATTTGTTACCAATTTTGTCCCCGGAGATCCCTCAATTTCATCTATTTTGGAGGGATCCGTAGATATCTCATTTCATATGATGATATTACCCAATAATGAGACCTCATTCAAATAGAAATCACACTTCCTATACTTTTCATAGAAATTATCCTTCTGCAAGGTCTCTAGTATAATTCTTAGATGCTCCTCATTATCCTCCTTGGTTTTGGAGTATATTAGAATATCAAATATACAGACTACCAAAAATTTGTCTAGGTAATCCCTAAGGACTCTATTCATCATTTATATGATGATTTTTGTAGAATTAGTGAGTTTGAAAGGAATTACTATGAATTCATAGTGCCCGTATCTTGTACGAAAAGTAGCCTTGGGGGTATCTTCTTTCTTAACCGTTACATGACAATATCCTGACCACATATCCTCCTTGGAAAAGTATTGTGCTCCACACAGCTGATCAAACAATTCATCAATTCATTGGAGAGGATAATTTTTCTTTAGCGTGATTTTTTTAATCTCACGATAATCGACGTAAAGGCGCATTGACCCATCTGTCTTCTTGACAAAGAGGACTGGTGCACCCCATGGTAAAGAACATGGGCGTATAAACCCTTTATCCAGATTCTCTTATAGTTGTTTCTTCATCTCCTCAAGCTCCACAACAGGCATTATATATGGAGTCTTGGATATTGGAAATTCCCCAGGTATATGTTCAATTGCGAATTCAAAATCTCTTCTAAGAGGAAGACCAAGAAATTTCTCAAGAAACACTTCTGCGAATTCTCTCACAATAGGAACATCTTCTAGGATGGATGCCTCATTAGAATTAGTCATCTCAACCAGATACAGATTCTCATAGAGCAGTAATATTCATGTTTGAGATGATGGATCCAAAAAAATTCATCTTCCTTCATGAACATGTAAAGAATCAGGGGTCGATTCTCCACATGGAGAGTGATTTCCCGCTCATGGAAAATTATGTTGGATCTATATAAGGAAAGACAATCCATGCCAATAATCACATAAAATTCTAATAGAGGGAGTATGAAAAGGTTTGACGGGAAGTTTAATCCACATATTATGATAGGGGAGAAGTTATATTCATGGGATTCAATGAATGTCCCAGTTCCCGTACTCACTAACATCTTCACTTCCATTATTTATGGTGGTGCTGAGACCGTTCTATTAAACATTTGAGATATAAACGAATGCATAGAACCTAAATCCAAAAGTACGTTCAGTATTCATTAATGAATAACTAGAGTACCTATCATCACATTGTTTTTGGTGTTCATTTTGGAAGTAGTGATGGAAAAAGCTCACCCTTTCTACCTTGGAGGATGTTGTTTGACTTCAAAAACCCATGGCTTAGGGAAATGATTTGCAAGATGCCCTGGTTATTTGCAGTTGTAGCAATAAACCAAGCATTGAGGTTTAAACAAAGAATTCATCTCCTCCATCATAGTCATGGGTCTTTCTTGACGATAGTTAATAGCCAGGTGCCCCTCTCTTCCACACCTCAAGCATTTCATTGTCCCCTTCAGAAAATTTCCAGGGTGCTTCTTTCCCCATCTTTGGCATGTGGGGTGTTGGATCTTCTTAGCACCATTGGATTTATCCATCGGACCTCCAACATTGAATTACACCATACACTTCTTATCCCCATGAAACCTCTGAGATTATCCAATCTCCATTTCGAACATGAGGGAACATCAAACAATTTCCTCATAGTTTTCAAAGTCACAGATCACTAGCGCTTTCCATAGGCTAGGTTTCAGCCCACCAAAGACGTGGTCAACCTTACATTTGGGGGTAACGAAAAAGCCGAAAGCGTATCGTGAATGAATTTTTCCAGTTTTCCTCGTACGCTCCAATAGATTTTTCATCTTTTTTCTTGAGGGAAAATAAGTCAATTTCCATATTAATCTGGAGGGTGCATGGAAAATATTTATCGAAAAACACCTTCTGGAAATCCTTCCATTCCAATGCCTCAATATCCTCCTCAGGCTTAGTATTTATGATCAACATCCACCAATGATCAGATTCACCCATCATTCGATTAGCAGCCAGGAGAAATTTCTCTTATTAGAAACTTTGAAGGATGCAGAAGATCTTTTCAATGGAGTTGATCCATTATTCAACAATTGAGGGATCAGATGATCCATTAAAAGTAGAAGGCGTTTGTCTCACAAATCTCTTGATAGAGAATTTTTCTTTCTTAGGGTGGGTTGAACATTCCTCTTGACCCATGTTTCTATTCAAATATTTAGTTAGCTGAGAGAGAAGTGTGACAAAGTTTGCGATTCCCACTCTTATTTGATTATGCATCTCATTAGTACAGTCATCACATTGATCATCACATCGGTTGTTAGCCAGAGTCCTCCTGTTACCTGTCACTGGCTGGAATAAGAGAAATGTTAGGGGTAACACATAAAGGGTAATCCAAGGAATAAACTGATGACTTATAAATAACTTTTACTTCCTTAACTTATGAATATATTATCTTTAGTCTATTTTATCCATGATCTACTTTCTAACATATATTCATAGGGAATTTTTTTTGTCCCTTGATAATGGTTCATACTATGCTAGTGAATTTACCAAAGCATATCCCCTAGGAGTGTCGTAAGCAAGAGTGCAACAAGGCCCATTTTCATGCACCATTTCCTGTTCGAGTCTAGCATAAAGTGGTATTTTCGGGTTTTACCCCTAGGATACATCTGTGCCAGAACCAACTCTACATGCTCGTATCCAGAATTGGATTTATTTTCGTGAACAACCACTTAATCAATACTCAACAAAATTTAGGGATGTTTTTATTAAACTTAGTCTTGTCTCTAAAGAATTACTAGGGTTGTCTAATCATAATCACAAAAAATAACTAAACCTTTCCTCTGATACCAACTATGATAACCCTGACCTTTTTTACACAATTAATCATATTTTATTACATAAACATCACATGATATAACATAGATGATTGAGAGGTTTAGTGTATTTGGGGCTTATGATGAATGCATAACTACGGAAAACATGAAATACAATATCTTTATTGAAAACATCTTTTACATGAACACTACATTCTCTTGTTCATAGCATTGCATAGGATAACCTGATGACATGCATAAGAAAAGGGTGAGGTATAAAGTCCAGTAAGGGAATAATCATGGAATAACATGAGGAGTACAATAAATATTAGAAAATAGGAATATAAATAGAGCAAAAAACAAGTATAAACATAAAGACATGATAAATAATGATAATCATAACATGGAAATGTGGAAACAAAACTTAACATGGAATTAGCATGAGCCAAGTTAGATTACACATGGAGCATGAGTAAACCCTCATTGCACATGGAGCATGAGTAAACCCTCGTTGCACTTAAATTATCATGAGTAGACACCCATTTTACATTATTTATGAAGATATTATACTTTACCCAATGCATTGGAGTGCTATAAGGGCTTACCCTTCTTGAACATTTCATTCCATGCATTAGTGTGCCACATGGATCATATAACATGGATTCCTTAGACGTCATCATTTATTCCATGATAAAGGAATGTTGAATTCATTCATGATACTTTATAATCAATAATTAAATTTGTATAAAGTTGAATACCCTTGATAGATAAATGGGCATGTTATTCACTACACAATGACATTGTCTTGGAAAATTGGTGCAATTTCGGCAGTATAAGGACGTGACGTAAGAATTCATAAAAATGGATGATGAGAGAGAAAGGGGTGTATCATCATATGTACATAAAATGGATAGTAAGTAGGTTAATATTGATACATGTACCAATAATTTTAATGGAATTTAGATTCATGATACAAATGATTAGCTTGAATGTAAATGAAGAGAGGGAAATTCCTTTCAGAATTTTGGCATTGTAACGGGTGTGCATGGGTGGAATTTAATCAGAGAAAAAGGAGTATCCCATCATTCCAACAGAAAGAAGGAAGTATGGGGGAGGTGATAAAACATATCCCAACAATTATAATTGAAGTTAAAAGGGAATTAAAATTTAATGAATATTTGACAAAAATGATAATGAAAGAAAAACCCTTACTTGGAAGTGTACTTCCAGAGGCTTGAGAGAGGCTTGAGAGAGGCTTCTTGGGAGATTGGGGCACTTTCAGAGGATTATAGTGAGACGAGGTCCATGGTTGGATGAAATAAAAATTACTTTAGTGAGGATTAAGTGGGAGACTAGGTGGGTTTATATAGGAAAGGTGAGGGAATTCTTTATTATTTAAGATTGGGACACCTCACATTAAACAAATCCAAAACACAAACAAGCCCATGATTTTTTACCATGGTTTTTTTGAAATGGAAGTGTAAAAAAGAATATTTTATAAGGCCGAATTACTATCTTCTTAAAATAATGTGGTTGCTCATGTGGAGGTGAGTCACACTCCCAAGGAAAACAATTTTAAAAGACCAAATGATGAATTAGTCTTGAAGGGTCAACTAAGGCTCCGTAAAATAAATCAAACTAACCCAAAATCACATTATTTTAATGTTGAAACATATATTGGACAAACATAAAGTATATATTATTTTATTACATAACTATTGGGGCATTATGATGTCATTAAACACATTATATATTTAAACGGTATTTAATTTTTACCCAAAATGTTGACTGTCTTAGAAAATTGTGAAAAATTCCCTTTTGGATAATTTTGAAATCATGATTCCAAAAAAAATATTCATTTTATCTAAATAATTTTCTAAATATGTTAATTTTCACTTTTAAAATAAAAACTAACATTTATAAAAAAATTCATGGGTTATGACAAAAATAGCTTTCAAACAATAATAAAAATTACAATTTCATTCATAAAATCATATGATAATTTATATTTAATAAAAAACATTTTAATAATAATAATAATAATTTATTAAAATATTATTTAATTAAAAAATCTATTAATTCTTCAAAATAGATTTCTTAGTTGAACATTAACTAAAAATACAATTTGTGATTTAGAAACTATTTACATAGTAACAATAAAATAAAATAAAATTTATTATTATATAAAAAAATAATGTACATAAACATATTAATAGGGAATTTTTAAATAACCCTTATAAAACCTGCATATGACTGATGAGTAAGGTGTGTGATGGTGACCGACTCTTGGGGTGGCTCGGATAAGATTGTTCGAGTGATAATCTCTATAAACATCCACTTCTCTCGTAGGAGGTCTCGCTCGAGCATAACATATTCAAGCTCAGCTTGGTTTTGGTCAAGAGAGATTCCCAAAGATTCAACCTCATTTCTGAGCTCTGACAAATGGGCTTCGTATGGGGCACATCTACAAAATGAGGTCATCACTTCCTTTGTCTAAGTGAATTGGATTTGTTAAAGTCCAATATTTATACTAATCATGTGATCATTGTTTAATAGATATATTAGAAACAGTCACAAATCATAATAGTATTTTAAAATCCAAAAACATAAAACCAAATAAGTTGACATTTTGTATAAACAATTTACATAAAAAGTCATTTAATTAGATCAAGAGGGATTTCCATTAATGAATGTTTGGGTCATTACAGGATGACCACTAACTCTCTATCTCAATTTATATCTTACCTTTTTCAAAGCATAAAGCGATTGAATATTCTTCTCCCTAGGGATAAATTACAACTATTTGAAACATTTTTTATGGGGGATATTTTATGCACGACCGAATAGGTAACCTACTACATATCCAAAAAGTTACTTTCTCTGACTGACAAAACCATTATATGGGAAACATATGCAAGGTCAACTGGGGTGCGTACTAGATATTCTAAGAAAGGATCTATCAGGTAATAGACATTATAACAAAAAAATCCAAGGAAATATTATGAATATTATAATTTATTCAAGATTAGGAGTATGACTGGAATTGGGGAATTATTTAATGCACAAGTAAAGTATTTGGACCGATATTTCCCATGAAAAGTTAATATAACATCCCAAGTAAATAAAGAATATGAAAATTTCATATTTATTAGTATTTTTGAATTTTATATTAATTTTTCATTAAAGGGGATGCTATGTCTGTTAGAATAATTAACACATATCAACATGTTTCTTTAAAATCTTACGTTGCAGACAACATTGAGTTATACAGAAAAATAAAATAATTATTTTATATGGTTGTTAATGCCTAGCCATTAGAATATCAAGAATGAGTAGTGTTAATGGAATTTTGAAAAATGGTTTATACATGTTTAAATGATGATTCATTGATTACCAGATTTATTATAAAGGGATATAAAAACCAATTGGATATAATAGATGTGTTTTTATTAAAACTAATTTAAAAGAGAATAATTTTGTTTCATATCAAACTTTATGGATTTTTATTTATAGAAAAATATATTATATATATTCAATTTATTGTTTTAAATTCATATTATATGTTTCATAGAATTGATATAAGAATAAATTCATTTCTTTCAGATGTAGTAGTATTATTCTAAAAATGTAGTTTTAATGCCTTTTTATGGAGAAACCTTTTTAAATCCAGTTTTTTCCAATTTTATAAGTTCCATTTTTTAAAAATAATATTGTTTTTTAGAAGAATGAAATAAAATTTTACTTTAGGTAAATTTTTATCATTTTTATGATAATGTTTATTTGTAATGAATAGTGAAACAAATACTGCATTTTATATCAATACTATATTTTCATCTGATTTATTTATATGGTAATATTATCTATTTAATTGGTTTTAAAGTTTAATAAAAATATTTTTTTAAAATTTAAAACAACTTTTTCCATTAAAAGTAATTTCACTTTTTAATTAGACATAAACACATGTTAATCTTTTGATAGTTATAATTTATTAAAAACAAACTTTTTGGTTTTGACAACAAGAAGTAATTTGAAATAAATTTCTGCAAATTTTCTGTTTTGAATTTGGAAAAATTGATTATATATTTGGAATCATGGGTTCTAAATTGTGTAAATATTAATATTTTAATTTTAGACATTATGAATAGTAATTTAATAAATATTTTATTTTCCATGATTAAAGGGTAAATCTGGTAAATAATGGAATGAAAATAATATTATAATAATAATAAATTACACTGACACTTGAACTGACTATATAAGATGCTAAATTTATAATCATGGTAATCCTTGGGTCAATTTTGGCACCCTATAGAGCAACTTGTAATTGAAAATGACATTTTATAAAAATTAATTTAACTTTAAGGAAAAAGTAACATAAACATACATCTTTTAGTAAAAAAATTAATATGGGGTTATATAAGTTCTCATTTCGACTATAAATAGTCCATATAATTATAAAATGATTTCATATATCAGGGTATTTTATTTATAATTTTTTCAGATTATATAAATAAATTTAATTTTGACACAATAAAAATGCAGTGATTACTTCATTAATAAAGGATTCGAATAAATGAACTTATAAATGTTTAAATAAATATAATTTGGATATTTTGATGTCATAAAATAATTTTATTGATTAAATATAAATGTTTTATTTGTATTAATGATGTTTTTTAATCAATCATATTGTTATGGATTTTTCAAAATGTCACGATGTGAATAGTTTCAGAATTGACAAAATTCATATTTTGAAATATAAAATATTTTACTAAATATTATAAAACTATAAAAAATATATGATTTTGAAAAATAGTCATAATTTTTATCAAATGTTATTTTAGACTCTTTAATTGGATATTTTTCATGATTTTGTAACTATTTTGATTCTCAAAGTGTTAAATGCTTGATAAAACGTTAAGAGTAAAAAAGGGTTAAATAAAAACGATAAGGATTAATAAATATTCAATATCAGTCCAATTATTCATGGATGATTTTATTTCACAAAATATTCATATTATCTATGAGTATAATGATATGTGGTACTTTTGAAACAAAAATAATTTGATAATAAAATAATACATTCAATCTTTTCTAAGAGCCCGCCCTCCCCTTATAAAAGGCCATCTCCTCTAAACCATTAATCACACCTCTCAATCCCCTTGCCTCATACAAAATATACCCATATAATATCCCAACATCCTTATATACCTCCTAGAAGCCTTACGCTAAGAATAAGGCAATTCATGAGATCCTGTTCGCTGAAATCAGTAAAAGTTACCTAATTTGAGGTAACATCTTCTTTCATGTTTCTTTCCATTATTTTTACTTCTCTACTCCCTATGGTCTTATTATTATTTGTTTTCATAACAACAGCAGTATCATAAATATACTAAGTTGGTTTTATGATAATAATTCTATCTAAACTTACACACACCTCTTTCTAATGGGTATAGAACATACTGTTTCTATGGACGGTGAACTACTGCCTCACGAAATGATTTTTGTTCCATATTCTCATACCACCTCTGATGGTGGCCAATATAATAGAACTATAATTATATATGTTATTTGTGATATTTATGTTATCTCAATGCATCTATAATTCCCATTTTTAACATACCTTTATGCTTTTAATGTTGTACAAATACGATAATTTCAGTTAAGGAAGTGTGGACTACCACCCCCTCAATGTGATATGACTCGTTAATTCCATACATGGTAAGAATAAATGAAGGAGTTACTGAAATTATGTAAAATATATAAAAAATTATATAATAATTGAATTAAAATATACCTATGTGTCATTATGTATTCATTTTATTAAATATAAAACAGAAATTAAAGTAGCATCCATGCGTACGTACAACTTACCGTCTAAATGAACAATGCATTTTATTTCTTATCTCCAAATGATATGGAATATTATAAATAAATATATAATGGATATATATGATATATATTATATGTAAATACTTAATATAATTCTACAGATAATGGTATTTTGATCACATGGATAATTTATAATTATAACATGTTCAATTTTCACTCATGTTCTAAACATCAAAAATATGTCTGAAATGAACGCAAATAATTATCTAATTTTTATTGAAAGGAAATAAGTGATGTAAAAGGAATAATAAAATTGAAAATGTTTCTAAAGAAATAATAAATTAAGTTACGTTTATTATTTGGGAAGAACAAGTAACATTTGAGACAAGTCAGACATGAGGTAAGGGAACCCTTCACCATCCACTTTTATTCAATGAATTATTTTATGTTATGTATTTTAATTTCATTTTTCTTATGTTGGGATATGTACTTATATATACTTATTTCTGTAAATTTTATGGTCATGTGATGAGAGAAGATTTTTCACTCTTATAAACCCATTTTTTGAATTTTTATGTGATGCCGTTAGGCTACCAAATTTTCGTAAGGGGACTTCTTATCGCAATTTCAATTATTTCAGTTAAACCTATACTTCATGATTATGTCGTGATATGATGTTGGGAGATATAAATTTTGATTTCATATATTATATTTATACATTCTTTATGTGTACTTATAGTGAAGACATAGAATCAATCTATTTTAAATACAAAATGATCTTTGTAAGAGACATTGTCTCAATCTCCTTTCATTGAGGCATATTTAGAGAATATATACCTCATTCTTTTATACGGTGTGTAATAAAATCTTTTGACTTTTAATTTCATTAAAAGGGAATATTTTTTATACCTAGTGTTTTATTAACCAAAAAAGGAATTTTTTTAACATATGAGGTGACAATGACCACTCTTCCGCCGTAATCGTTATTTGGATTCCACCATAAGTCATAATGTTTTTAAAAGGGAAAAACAACTTATTTTTTCATTTTTGGTGTTTTGGTATTGAAAATGGTTTTGAAAGGGATCGAGTATCCCAATATCTTGAAATGATTTCTTGTGATTGAAAATGAAATGTTATCAGTGAAATTTTGATATTTGAAATATTTTATGTGTTGTGATTGTATAATGGTACATGGACATTTTACAGGTGGTTACATGATAAACCAAATGATGCGTGGTTCTGTGATAAACGATGGACAAGTTGTTACATTATAACCACCAATGCATTGGTTATGGAATTAACTATATGGATATTCTATTTAGTGATATGTGTGTAGGTCGACCGTATAGTTATTCCATTTAAGTATGATTATGTACCATGTTACCTTTATATGCTATAAGTTATCTTATATGGGATTTATGGTAATATTTTGGTTAAAAAAATGGTAACAAATAACCTTATATCTAGTGTAGTTTTTTTCTACTTCTTTAAGGTGAAATTTATTAATTTATGACAAAGTATTCATGGTTTACATGTTGTTTTGGAAAAATAATAGTTTATCATCTTTATGTATCCATTAATGATATTTTTAGGGTCATCCCATGTTTTGAAATATTTTTCACAGGACCTAAGGCAGAATAGGGTCAAGGATTAGATCACAAGAAAGTCATGCTATTTACACCATGGAACTAAGCATGTTTTCTTTTATTTTAAGAGTTTTTATTTTATGAAAAAATGGTTACTAAGTACAAGATTATACATGTAATATTCAGGTTGCTATATATAAGTTACGACCTAATTTTATAAATCTGTAAACCTAAAAATATCTTCAATGTGAATTATTAACATTATTCATGAGTATGTAATGTTTAAGGTTGGGTCCTTATAGTAGGTATCTATGGTCGGTTTAGATAAATTTAGAGGTTAGGGTGTTATTTAAGAAAATGTGACATAACCATAATAGTTACATATTAGAAATATTCATAGTTATTTTAGATAAATTGAATTGTTTAAGAGAACACGAATAAGTATCTCTCAGTTTTTACCCTCCTCATAAGATAGTATATGATGATTTTGATGATTTATTCTCACTAAACTTTTTGGTTTCAGTAAATAGATGGATCTAGAAGGCACCAAAGTAAAAATGGATGTGAAGGTAACTGTAGTGGACTTTGGAATGAGAAACCGAATAAAATGGAAGCTATAATGAGAACTCTTGGGGTTGTTTTTAACCAACTATTTAGAGAAATAATTGACCACTTGATCCTTAGTTATTTTTATAAGGCATCATATATGCGAGAAATCCAATCCCTCTGTATGTTTAGGTAACAATCATAAATGTAAGTATATAAAAAACTATGTTTCATGTATGTGGAAAGAAACACATAGAAAATCATTTCAAAGGGACATGAAGATGTTTCAAATGTGGTAATGAAGGTCATAAAGCAATAACCTTCCATTGATGAAGTAATAATCCAGTTGAATCCAATAAATGAAAAAAAGTTATTTTTTGAGTGATCAATTGAATGTTTTAAATGTGGTCTGCACGGTCACTACGAAAATAGATTTCCTATGAAGAAGGTTCAAGAATGGAAGTATTAGGACTATACAAATATATGTTTACCAATATCTAAATCCATTCCAATTTAGGATGATGAAACGGACAATGACCAATGAAAGATATAGATTATTTTTTAGCTGGTGTTTTGACATTATTGAGTCTATTGATATGATTCATCATTTTTTTGTAGGAATGATTTATTACAGAATAAGTTGGAAAATAATGTTTAATGGATCATGAAGAAAGTTTAATAAGAATGAATTATATATATAAGGGATTGAATAATTATGTTAGATTTTAGGATGATGAATTTATTATATGAATTAAGGCTCTTTTGATGATGGGATTACTTAAGATGACTTTTTCTAGTACGGGTAGCCCTGAAGTTTTCTATATAAAAATGTTATTCAAGAAATAATTATTATTTCTTGTGAGGAAATAACGGATATCTTTAGGGGTTATATGATATTTTTTAGTGGATAAATGGTTATAAATTTTTCGGATGAAAAATTAAAGGTATTAGATAACCATTGAGGATAAAATAAGTTATGGTTATTTTTTTCGAAATTATCTTATTATTGAAAATGTTATAATAATGATATGGTTTTTGAAAAAGGATAACCCATAAGAGGGGTGACAACCCGTCGCAAAATACAAGGCCACAATAATGGAACTCACAACTGACGGGTGACAACAGAACATCACCTAACACTAGCCTTCATGATGCCCCTAGTCAGTATGACTAATTCTTTTCAGTTAAATGATTTTATAGATCAGGAATAAGTTGATTTTAGAAACTTGGATTTTATCAAATGGATATCCTTAGTATAAGAAAATTATTTGGTGATTAAGTCATTAATGTTATTTTGGAAGACATTCTCTCTTTTGGGAACACCATATGACTATTAAAAATACAATACTATGGGATTTCATTTGTGGAGTAATGGTTGAAATACTATATTGGAAGAACATATGTTTTTATTATGGACATATATTGATTTTGGATATTTATGGAAATGATTTACCAATAATAGAGAATATGTGATTAGGTTAATTATACTTAAGTATGCAACTTTATTATTAGTTAATGTTATTTGGAGATAAATGTCAGGATTTAATAAATATGACTATGTGATAAAATAATTCTATGATTTGGGTTTCAATATTAGTCTTTATTATATTAAATATTTTTTAGGAAAATTCTGTTTTGAATGGTCTTTGTTGAACATTGGGTATTGTTCGTTGAATTTTGGAGATTATGAGTAATACTTGTTTTTTATTATCTTATTTGGGATTATAGATCTCAAACTAACAATTTTGGATTTGTTAATGTATTCAAAAATGGGAAATATATATTTCATATTTTTTGGATTATCTAATACTCTATAAGTTAATTATAGTTCTTTTTATGTGACCAGACATCTTGAATACTTATCATTTGGAGAAAAGATGAGTTTGAGGTAAAAATTTAGTAAAAGACAAAAGTCTATATAACAAGTAAGTATGTTTCCTTATGTTCTTCATCAATATCATAAATAAATTACTCATATTTATAAAAAGGAAATAAAAATAATTTTTTTCCATTTACTCTTCTTATTGGGCAATCAATGTCTATTTAACAAATCACATGTTTGTGTTTTTCATGTGGTTAACTTTTTTCTTGATCATGTTTTCTATAAATCTCCATCAAAACTAGACACTTAGTTTATCTTCCATATCCATGTTTTCCGGCATGAAATCCTAGTACATCTTATCTTAGGTGCCATTTTTTACTTCTAATTATTTCTTTTAAAGTGATAGTGTTATTGACTTTTGTTCTGATGTGGGAAATTCAATGGAGTTTCCGAGACCAATTTTAAAATAGTAAGGACTCAATTCCCAAAATGGTGGAAGGATGTAACATCCCAGGTAAATAAATAATATGATATTTCCATATTTATAAATATTTTTGAATTAAATATTAATTTTACATTAAATGGAATGCTATTTCTGATACCGTACTCAACACACAATATTATGTTTCTTTTAAATTTTAGGTTGCACACAACATAGAGTTATACGAAATATCAATAAAATTATTTTTAATAGTAGATAACGCCTAACTGTTAGAATAGTGAGAATAAATAGAATCAACTAAATTTTTAAATATGGTTTACCAATGTTTAAATGATGATTCATCGATTTCCAAATTTACTTTAAATGGAAATAAAAACTAATTGAATATAATGGATGTGTTTTTATAAAAACATATTTAAAAGAGAATAATTATGTTTTCATATCACACTTTATGGATTTTTAATTAATAAAAAATATATGATATTTATTTAAGGAAATGTTTTAAATTCATCTTTTTTTTTTCTATATATGATATAAGAATAAATACAATTATTTTAAAATAAAGGTGTTTTTTTTCGAAAAATGTAGTTTTACCTCCTTTTGATGGCGAATCCTTTTTAAATCAAGTATTTTTGACTTTTATATGTTCCATTTGACAGAATAAATTTTTTCTTTATATGTGGGACATAAAAATTTACATTGGCTAAATTTTTTATATTTTACTGATAAAGTTCAATTTTTAATGAATAGTAAAAAATACTACATTTTATGTCCAAAATGTGTTTTCATCTGATTTATTTATATGCTTAGATTATCTTCTTAATTGGTTTTAAAGTTGAATTAGATTATGTTTTTACCATTTAATCCAATTTTTGTCATTATATGTAATTTAAATTTATAATTATAAATAAACTCATTTGAATCTTTTGATTGTTATTATTTCGTAAAAAAACATTTTTTGGTTTTGACAGCATGAAATAATTTTAAATTTTTTATTTCAACATCTATGTTTCGAATTTGGAAAAATATATTGCATATATGGAATCAAGAGTTACAAATTAATAAATAGGTTTAATTTATTTTTAGTCATTATAAATAGTAACTTTAGTAAATATTTTATTTACCATGATAAAAGTGTAAATCTTGTAAATAAGGGTAAAAAATAATATTAAATTACCATAACACATGTTGTAAAAATATTGGATGATACATGTTCAACCATGTTAATCCTTGGAAGTATTGTGGGATTCCATAGTGCCACTTTATAGTGAAAATGACATTTTATAAAAATTAATTTACAGTTAAGGAAAATATAACATAAAAATATATCTTTTAGTAAAACAATTTTTATATGGGGTTATATAAGTGATATTTTCTAAAACAATATTCATTAAAAAGATAAAAATATTTCCTACATCATGGTATTTTATTTATTATTATTAGAGATTAAATAAATAAATTAAATTATGACATAATAATTATGTAGTGATTTCTTCATTAATAATGTATTCAAATAAATGATATTATAAATTTTAAAATAAATGTAATTTGTTTATTTTGATGTCCTACATGAATTTTATAGATTATAGTTACACATTATTTTTTTATTAATGAAGATATTTATAATTAACCATGTTTTTATGTATTTTTTTAAAAATGTCATGATATGAATAGTGTCAAAATAAACATAATTTCTATTTTAAAATATAAAAGATTTTATAAAATATTATTAATTTCCCAAAAAATATAATATTCCTAAAAATATTCATAATAAGTCTTAATTTTTTTTGACTCTTTATTTAGATATTTTTCATGTTTTGGTAACTATTTTGATTCTAAAATGTTAGTTGCATAATAAAACGGTATAAGTAAAAATGGGTTAAATAAAAAAGATAAGGATTAAAAAATATCCAAAACCTATCAACATATTATTGGATTAATTTGTTTAGAAAAATATTTATCAGATAATGTTATTTAATGAGTTTTGGATCATTTAATACAGAAAAATATTTTTATAATAAAATAATAATTTCAAATATTCGTAAAGAGCCCCTCCTCCACCTTATAAAAGGAGAACACCTATATCCCATTAATAACACCAATAAAGAACCATGTATCATCCAAAATTAGCCAAAATAAGCTCCCAACATCAATATAGTATTCTTAGAATCCTTCCCCTATGCAGAAAGAAATTCAAGAAACCCCATTGGCCCTAATCAAAAGAAGTTACATGATTTGAGGTAACATTTTCTTTCAAGTTTCTTTTCATTATTTTTCATTCTCCACTCCCTATGCCATTATAATTATATGTCTGCATAAAAAACCAATATCCTAAATATACTAGGTTTTTATTATGATAAGGATTCAAACTACACTTACACACACCTATGTCTAATGGGTAACAAACAAACTATATCTGTCGACGGCGAACTACCGCCTCATGAAATGATGATTGTTCAATCTTCTCATACCACCTCTTATGGTGGAAATTAGGATGGGACTGTAATTATATATGATATTTATGATATTTATTTTCTATAAATTATTCTATAATTCTCCTTAAGAACATAACTTTATTCATTTCATGTTGGATAAATTTGATAATCTCATTTGAGGAAGTGCGGACTACCGCCCCCTCAAAGTGATATAACTCATCCATTACATACAAGGAACTTATAAAGGATGTAATTAATGAACATATTTAACTTATATAAAATATGAAATTATAATGAATTTATTTTATACGTATGTATTATTATATTTTCATTCAATTAAATATGTAATAGAAATGAATGTAGAGTTCATGCGTACGTATGGCTTACAGTCTTCATGAAAAGTGCATTTCATTTCATAGCTCCAAATGATTTGGACTATTATAAATACATATATACTATATATATTGGATATAAATGATATATAAAACATGAATATCAATTTGGAGATAATGGAATTTTGACCACATGGACAATTTATAATTATAACAAGTTTATTTTTGACGCATGTTCCGAACATCAATTTTTTTTATATGAACTAAAATAATTAACTAATTGTAATAGAAAGATAAAAAGTGAAATAAAAGGAATAATAAATTTAAAAAGGTTCAGAAGAAATTGGAAATTGACGTAAGAATATTTATCAAGAAAAACAAGGAATATACAAGACAAGTCGGATATTTTGTAAGGGAACCATTCACCGTCCACTTTTAGTCAATTAATTCTTTTATGTTATGTATTTCATTTTATGTTTTATAAATTCAGGATATGTTCTTATATATTCTTATTTCGGTCCATTTTATTTCTATGTGACACGAGCCAATTTTGTGTCCCATCAAATCATTTTCTAAATTTGTATGTGATGTCGTTCGGCTAAGGAATTTTCATAAGGGAACTTTTTAAGCCAATTTTCATTCTTTGGTTTAAACTTATACTTCTCGATTATGATGTTAAATGATTACGAGAGAAATAAATTTTGATATCTTATCTTTTATTTATTCTTTCTTTATTTGGAGATATAGTGAATACACATAATTGATCTATTTTATTTAAAAAATGATATTTGTAAGGGATGTTGTCTCAATATACTTTAATTGATGCATATTTCGATAATATATAACTCTTTATTTTAAATGGTTTATAATAAAACCCTTTAACATTTACATTCACTAAATGGGAATATTTTTCCTATATATCATTTTACTAACCAAAAAAAGGAATTTTTTCAACATATGTGACAACAATGACCTCTTCACTATAGTAAATGTAATTTGGATTCTTCTATAAGCCATAATGTTTTTAAAAGGAAAATGAAACCCATTATTTCCATTTTTGTTGTTTTGGTATTGAAAATGGTTTTTGAAATGGATTTACTATCTCAATACCTCGAAATAATTTCATGTAATTTAAAATGAAATGTTATTAGGGAAATGATGATATTTGTAATATTTTATGTGTTATGATAATATAATGGTACATTTACATTTGACAGGTGGTTATGTGATAAACCGAATGTGAGTGGTTTCATGATAAGAAAAAGATGTGTGGTCACGTTATAACATCCAATGCATTGGGTATAGATATCAACTGTTTGGCTATTCCCTTAATGATATCTGTGTAAGTAAACCATATGTTTATTCCATTTAAGTATTTTTATGTCCCAATTTACCTTTATATGATATATGTTGTTTTCTATGGGCTTTATAGTAATCATTTGGTAACAAAAATGTTAAGCAATGAACTTATATTTAGTAAAGTGTTTTTGCTACTTCATTAAGTTAAAAAGTATTACTTTATGATAATGTAATAATGTTTTACATGTAGTTTTGAAAAATAAATACTTTTCCTTATTTATGTATCCCTTACTGAGCTTTTTATTCTCATCGCATGTATTTGAAATTTTTTCAAATGAATTAAGGAAGAATAGGGTCAAGGATGTGATAAAAAGAAAATTCATGCTGTTTAAAAAAATAAACTAAACATATTTCTTTTCATTTAAGAGTTTTTATTTTATTAAAAAATGGATATAAAGTATATGTTTCTAAATGTAATATTCATGTTTTTATGTATATGTTATGACCTAATTTTCTAACTCTCTAAACCTGAAAAGGTCCTCAATTTGAATTATTAACTTAATTTAGGATTATGTAATGTTTAAGGCAGAGTTCTTATAGTTAAATCCATCTTCCCTTGGTGGGACCCATAACGAGGGCAACCAAAATTAAAGCTCTACCATGGATCTTTTGATTGAATATAGGAGAATAGAAAATTTTCATTATACAACTGTTGGGATTGGGATCTAAGGCCCTATTTTCACTATGCATCTCAATGGGATAAGAATTAAGACATATGTAATTCTCTGGGTAAAATGTAGTTAATAGTCATGTTATGAGGACATTAGACATGCTATTTAATGTCGCGAGTTAAGGAAAACGTTGTACCAAAGTGACGAGATATAAAAAATGTGGCTAAATTAAGGAATAGATTGCTTGTGTCACTACATATGTTTTAGGATCAATAATCTAGCCACACATAGTTCAATTAGATACTAGATCACATGTGAAGAGAGAACTTGTATCAGATCTCCTAATGTAGATTTTACTCATACAAAGGAAATTAGGGGATTTTCTATGTTGGGGAAAGGATATGAGGATGATTGAGGGTCTAGACGTCACTACGTATCGTAGACGGGTGAGAATCAATCCAATAAATGTTTTTGAATGAATGTGTAGTTTATAGTCATTTGGGAAGGATGTGGGTGATTTTGACATGAAAAGTAATTTCATGTCTTAGATAAGGTGTAGTACCTGGGCTTCACTACAAATCCTTATAGGGTAAGAATAAATTCATACATATTTCTTAAATAAATGCGACAGTTCATTATCATGTGATGATGAAATCTAGTGTTCCTTTTAGGGTCTTAGAGCTAGGACCATGATTTCCATAATGAGAGTAGATATAAATTAGGCATGCATGGAAATCCTTTACCAAAATCCTAAGCTCATGTGAGATATTCTCAGTGTGAGAAACTGGGTGTGGGAATGGTTTCTGTTACACATAAAGGGAAACCTAAGTAAAGTATATGGGCATGTTGATTATGTAGTGGCTGAGCTGGGATGTAGGATCTGTGAATCACTATATATCTCATTGGGATGAGAATCAACCCGTAGTAGTTCTTGAAATTTCATTAGTTTTACATCATGAAGTAATAATAGAAGTGAATTGATGTGAATTGATGGGAACATTATGTTTGGGTCAAATGGTAGAATAAATGGAATTACACTACCTCTCATGAAAATGAGAATCAAACCACACGATGTTATGTACAATGTTCCATGTGTAGGTATGTTCCGTATATAGGGAGTGTGGTATTTTAAATTGTGGTTGGACACAATATAAGAGATATTGGAATCACTATGTATCTCAATAGAATTAGAATCGAGACACACATTGTTCATGGAATCCCAAATAGTTTAATGTCATACGGTAAGGATGGAGATGAACCAATGTGAGAGGAAGTAAATGTTGTGGCTGAACCAACATATATGACCCATGATTTACTATATATCATTTTGGGAGTTTAATCAAGCCACACATACTTTATAAAAAAATTATTCCCCATATCACCCAGGATTTTCATGGGGAAAGAATGATTTTAATAATTTTCAATCTTATTTTTGGGCCAAAAGCATTAATTTTAGGTATCACCATGCAGTAAATTGTAATAAGAATCAAGAAATGCCTCTTTTAAAGGTTCCCTATGCAGAATTGATTCATGTATAGGGTAATGAAAAGATGTTTTATTTTCCAAAATCACAACTGGACCTAGGAATAGAGATTCGAGTATCACTACGAATCTCATTGGAATGATAATCAAGCCATGCATAGTTCATGAAATTTTCCCTATGAATGTTTGATTCAAACACATAGGGAGTAGGGGGGTTTAATTGCGGTTGGACCTGAAATAGGAGATTTGGGAATCACTATGTATCTCAATATAATGAGAATCAAGCCAAATGTAGTTATTGAAAAAGGTTCACCACACTAACTGGGATATGATGTGGGGAAAGGGGCATTAAATACATTCTAGATAAACGGATGTTATTCGAACATGATGTGTCACCATGCATCCCATTTTAATGATAATCAAACCATATGTTTTTGAAAATATTTCTATACATATCTATTTCGTACCAAGAGAAAGAATACATTTTCGTTATGGTCATAGTTGGACCCAATAAAGGTGATTCGGGAATCATTATGTATCTCAATTGGAATGAGAATCAAGACAAAAGTATTTCTTGGATTTATCATTTGGTTTATCATTATACAATGAGGATGTGAAAATGTTGGGCCATATGACTATAAAAAGGTGCACGTATTCTATTATGGAATAAAATTTATGTGAGTAGGAATTGTTGATAGGGGAATCCTATTTTATTCCTCATGTTGTGGCCAAAGGGAATCTTGAAACACTGAGTGGTTAGACAAATGTAATTGGGGTATACTATGAGATGGATGACCATTTTTATGGAATCACATGGTATATCATGACTTGTGATACATTGGGAATTTCTTATAATTGAATGAAAAGAATGTCAACCATGTAGTTTAATTTCATTTATTAAGGGTAATATGTGTCTTATTGTTTATTGTCATGTTACATGGACATTTTTTTATGAATTTTAATGTCATTTGACAACAAACAATACAGTTTAATGTATTGCATCTTGGATGTATGATGATATTCTTTTTAACATCATGATACTTGGATGATGGTTGTGTAATTTAAAAAAGTAATTCTTTAGGAACCTTTCATTGGTTGGGTTTGTAAAAAGATATCCATCTATTGAGATCAAGGAATAAGATTTTTTAGAGTGGAAATTACTTAATGAGTAAGGTACCTCCCACTTTGGCTCACACATTGGAGTCATGTTTTGTGGTATAATTGGAATCCTAAGGACCAGAACCAACTCTCCCTGTAGGAATGAGAAAAGGAGAATCTTCTTGTTAAAGGCCTGCACTATCTGGTTCTGATATACATCCATGTGATGTAAGATATGAAATATATTTTCATCCAGTCACTCTAATTCATCCAATCATTTCTGATACTATTCAAATACAAATAAATGGTCACAAATAGATATAAAGAGTGATAGAAATTGAAAATCAATTGGAAGGACTTATACTATTCTACACACCAACGAATATGGGGATACCCTTGTTACAGTAAATATTGTTTTCTGATAAGACCATAAGGTGTGAAAGTGCTTGTAAGTTAAATAATAATTATCTTTATCCACCAGCTTATATATTATGTTTTATAGAGTCTTTTTAAATTACTCTATCCATCCATTAGTTATTGTTTTGGTAATTTAGATATGATATTAGTAGTATTAAAGATGTACTTGAATCGCTTGTTTGCAGCTAGAGAATATGGTCTAAAAACATCCATCCCCTATGTGAAAAATGGACATCACTATTTGGATGTCGTAGAAACACATGGGGGTTGATGAATAATTTTGGCATGCACCTAACAAGAATGTCATTTCTTGGTGAATTCTATGAAATCATATGTCATAGATGGCCAGAAGTATCCACATCTTCGTTTTTTATTATAGTTACTATACCCTAATTAGTGGGAACCACATGATCCTACATGTACTTATTCCATAATAGATGTAGTCTCTTATTCATCGACACATTAGAGAAGGACTCTATCAAATCCTTGTTTATAGAGTACTTTCTAGTGATTTGGTCCACCATAAAGTGTGAAATAGGTTACTCATTGCTAGATATTCTCTCTTACAGCACTATTTGGTTGGAGTACTCCATCCTAATGGTAGTCTAAAATGGGTATCATCCACCCAATGGTAGGAACATATGGCTCATGGATGGGACTTATCTCATTAATTTATTCTATTCTTATTTGAACAAAAGTTGAGGCCATTCTGGGATGGGAAATTCTAATGAATGTTTCATCCCAATTTGGATCTTCCAAAGTTGTAGCTGTATTTTTTATCACATCTACCTAAGAATTATATGATCATGGGATGCAATTAAAATTTTAATTTGAAGGTAATTCTTCCATTAACCATTGTACATAGTCAAACAAGGAAATTATATCCCCTTTTCTAATGGTGTAATCTCTGTTTATCTTCTTGATTACCAACATAGAATCACATTTCACCTAAAGTTAGTTCAACAATATTTGAAGTGATAATTATAGGACTACAATGAATGCCTGGTATTTAACCTCATTGTTATTACAAACTTATGATATCATGAAGGTTTATAGAAGCATTTCCTTCTCCAGAGTGATAAACACAATCCATAACCCTTCTTTATTGAGTTGAGAGTTTTCATTCTCTTTCCTGTTGAGATTCTATATTCACAATCAAAATAGATTTCCCATTTTTAGGGGCCACCTTGAATGTAGAATATATATTTATCAAGAGTTTCAGAATTTAATGGCATCTCTTCTCCAAATGGGTGTTCAAAAAAATATTTCCAAACCCTAACCTTTCACTACATTCTGAGGAAAAAACTGTATGTTGAACTTCTATTGAATAACATCCAACCATTCTAGAAATTCTATTCGTATAGAATGACTGAGGATAAATTTCAGTGAGTTTTTACAAGAATCATGGTGGAACTCATGGTGCTATAGGTTGTGACTCAACTTCTAAAATATGAAGATAACTTAAAGGAATATCCTTTCAATATCTGAGTATCTAGTCTCCGCATCGAGCATGGTTTTACTAATATAATAATGGGGTTTTAATTCCCAACACCATTCTTTTTTATGAGGGAAGCACCTAGTGATCACTGTAGAGCTGTCACGTATAGAATTAGTGAATTTCCATCATCAGGTGGCATCAATATTGGTGGGATCAATATGTATTAATTGGGGGCATCAAAATATTCTTGACACCCATTGGTTTGTAGATATGCAACCCCCTTCTACATCAATTTGAATAAAGTTAAACACATTCTTGTGAGGTTGGATATGAATATCTAAATGTTGGATAAGTTTTTTGAATTTAACTCAACTATTTAATGTTTTTAGAAGGTGAAGTTCCATGTATAGATTTATAATTGTCATAAAAAAATTATATATTGTGATGTCATATGAATATTCCAAGAAATTATCCCGAAGATACCTCCAATGAACATTTGATGGTGTTCATTTTCATATTATTCTATTGACGATTACTGATGAAAGACTCTAGGTAAACCAAGTGGTCAAAATGTTATTGGGACATTGAAACTAGATCATCAACATAGTATTCAATATATTTATACAAGAAGGGTTTGGAGATGTGATGCATAACATGTTGGTATTTGGCCCCAGCATTCTTCAAGACAAAGGGAATTACCTGATAACAAAATACTCCTTGAGGGGATATGAATGCTATAGATTCTTCTTTTTACTAGTCTATCCAGATTTGGTTTTACCCTAAATAGCCACCAATGTATGAGAGGCCATGATTAGCGACTATTGCATCAATACAAGGTTTTATAATTGGAATCTAGAAATCATCTATTGGAAAATGCCGACTGAGATATCTGAAATTGAAGAAAACTATTAAATTTTACATTTTTCATTTTCATAGAGAAACTGTTGAATATATATTTTCAATGTTTACCTCATGGATAATATAATCCTTGATGAGTGTTTCCACTTTAGCCAGAATTTTGGACGTGTCATTTAGGTACATCCTCCTATATTTTTTTGTATCCCCAATGATCTTATAGAAGACCCATGTGATGGGTGAACACATTGAGGTCGAGGAATACAATATCGATGTATTACAGAAAAACACATATCTATATATCTTTAAGGATGAGTTATATAACTCTTGTTCTTTGGGATTCATGGCCACACTAATAAGAGTAGGTTGTGGATATTTTTTTTGTACCTATATTTATTAATATGAGTTCGTACAGAGTGGTGGAGACACCATCCTAAAATAATGTAGGGGAATACATGAGATATTCTTCTTCTTCCTTATCCTCATGCTCCACTACTTGAACTTATTCTATGATAGGAGATGATACAATATGTTTGTCAGAGGGAAGAGGGGTGCTACCATTTTAACAACTAAGGGATGTAGAAATAGTTTCAGGCTCACTTTCTAGAATGAAGCCTTGTTGGAGTCCTAAAGTGTAAATGATGGACTAAGAATGAGTCTCTTCACTTTATTACATCATCATGATATCTTTTCCCAGCTCTTTTGATAGAACCTATATTTTTCAAAGCTCAGGGGATGGAATGAATACATTTTTATTCAAGTATTCTCAATCACTCGAAGAGTTCAAAAATTATTCCTCTTCATGAGGCTCAACTACCATAATTGACATTACATAAGTTGATGAATTTGTTCTTGAATTCGATCCGACCACATTTATATGATTAATAGGTAGAACATAATCTGAACGGTGCTTCTTTAAATGGTTATCTAGGATCATCTCTAAGCCATTTGAGGCATTTATTCAAGAAACATCATCCGTCATGGAATTTTTTACTCCTCTGCGGTTGAATCCTATATCAATGTACTATGAATCAATAAATTTAAAGGGGTACATGTCATAATGAAATGTACTAATTTTACTATTGACAAGATTTTTGAGACAATAGACGTATGATGATGGAATGGTAGAATTCTGATGTATTCATGGTCTCCCCAGCAGAACATTGAATGCTGTGTCCATATGAAAAACCATGAACTCCAAGATAGACACCTGACCCCACACCGAGTTATGAGTGTGATCCCACAAAAAAGATTTGGATCATTTTTATCAAAACGCTGTAAAATCATATTAGAGGGAGAAAAGAGGGATTCATTGAGAGCCGATTGATGAAATATCTAAACTAGGATGAGGTTAACTTCTGAGACATTATCAATGAATGCTCATCATATATCAATTTCATTTACTCCGATGGATATATAAAAGGTTCTGAAATGTCTTTATTTGATATCATCCACATCCAGGTCATTGAAGGAGATGGCTGCATGGAATTTTATAGGATCATTCTCCGCATGATAAAATTCAATAGTAGAAAAATCAACATCAAATTCCATTGGGCTTGAAAATGCCTCAATGAGTTCTTCCTAGAGTTCCTCTGATTTAATTAGAGCATCAAGGAATGATAACTCTACTGAAGAATCAATGAGATACTTTAAGACATCATATATTTTTCACAAATGTTTTCCCTTTCGAGTATGCAGATTCTCCCTTATAGGCACTTTAAGAAATGATGTTTCTATGGTGGATGGGTCATCCCTTAGGATTGAAGTTGGAAGTTATCCTATTATTTGTGGATTAGGCTGGTGAGGTCGGCCTACCCATGGAGGTGGTGGTGGTTAATACAATAAATGGTTTTCACAGAGGATCATGCTACGGAAGACCCTTTCATTAATGGAGTAAGAAATACCCTATTCTAGCTGAGCTCACTGGAGATATTTCCCACAAGTTTTGGATATGTAGAGAGTCATAACGAGGGTTTGGAATAAGTCATGACTCCAAGAATGACCGCATCATCTATTATATCCTTGAACATTATGACCTGTTCCACCAATTCTATAATCAATTATAGGGAACCAGGTTCATATTAAGAATCATAATGTATGAAGGGATTTGTTATGTGAATAACATTAACAGAACCAAAAATCAACTCTCCATTTGAGGCATATTCTGCCTAATGGTTCAATTCATGTTATTCCATTTGGAGGGGTGGTTCCTGTTCTTTTGGAATGTTTGGCATGAATTTCTCTAATTCTAATGTAATTTTTTTTTCTTTAGATGTGTTTATATTCATATATTTTTTCCTTTTCCCTCCATCCCTGACTTTTTTTAGTGTTTTCCATCATAGGATTGGTCTTTTGATGAAGTAAACATTGTTATAGGGGAAGGGGTAATAGGAAACATTATCTATTTAAACTGGGCATAGAGAATAAAATGAGTTTGATTGATCATTTTTGAAACCATATTATCCCTAATATTCATTATACTCTATCTCTTAACCTATTTCCATTCACCTTTCTCTTCCGTATTGGTATCAGAAACACATGCTACCAAGGCTACTGAATTTTTTAGTCTCAGTTGTCTAGAGTCCACCATATTTTGTAGGAGGTATTTGAAGAAAAAATAATCATGGATGTGGTGACCTAGAATTTGACAAAATGGGTAGTAGATTGGGAGACCCTCATCACTTTATTTATTAGGCTTCTTATATTTATGAAATTGAACTGAGTATTTTTCCTACGTCGAGATGAAGTAACAGGTGACTTGGTCATTTCCAAAGAAATATACCTTATTTTTCATCTCCACAAAAATATTTTTACCATTTAACACTTTGATAATCATGGATAGGTGGACATTATTGTTGATGATTTGTAAGTGGATCCCTACATTATTATGCAAGATTTGAAGTAATATACAGTACATGATCCTGTTTAAATTAAATAGAAGTAGCCTCTTATTTTCCTATTCTCTTTCCCTAAGTTTATGGAATTACCCTGGACGTGGAATTGGTCACTACAATAGAGTTTTCCATCCATTGAGAAATTGATGAAATGTCCCAAAAAACCTACTATAAAATTCATAGGGATCAATGGTGTGAACAAATCATCAAGGAGATTTTCTACATATATAAGCAATATATATGATTAAGGGAGTGGTTGGTTTAATGATTATGTCAATCATTTCCACCAAGCAATGAAATATGATACCCTTTATTTCTCCCATGGTTTGGAGTTCATAATATTGAATATTGTTTCCTTCTACAGTATTGAGTTTAACTTGAAGAGGAATTTCTGATAGAGATAACCCCATCTATAATCTATCGAAACTGAAAACTCGTGTACCTAATAATGGATGGCCCTGGAAATGATTTTATGATGAACCAAAGTTTTACCACTTCATTTTTCTTAGGGGTCCCCAACAAGGAATCATAGTGAAATAAATTATGCATCAAGCGATGATATGGGTCTCCTATTCCATTAAATAGAGGAAATGTTGTATTTTCAATGTCTGGGGGGTGGGGGAGGTGTAGGATTATACCATTTAGGGTAAGACTTCTTTTCTAGTTTTACTTTAGAATTACATTATTCCATGGATTCCAATAAAGTCATCAGTTATCAATGTTATTTATAATAATGATTGGACTATCTAGGTGATATGGGACCAGAACAAGTGTGGCGGCTTAGGCCTGAACTGGTATAGCAGTCGACATTACCACTACTGGCTATAATGTTGGTATCTGTTGTGGGTAACCCATAAGAAAAGGCCTATAATGATGTTCTTAACTCTACTCTCATTGTGATATCTATAGAGGAAATTCATGATATATTGTCGTGTGATCTAAATATATTTCTTTTTGATATCCTATATTGAGAGGATGTTCCCTATCTGCTTTAGTTTTTCTAATATACCTTCTTTTCAATGGTCTACTAACAGGAAGTATGACATGAGGAACTTCTTGAAGGGAATATGTTGTATGAAGGCTTCCTCAGAGTAAATATGCATTGAGTCTTCTCAACTATCTCATCCCCTCTTATTTATTCTCAAATATTTCCTCAAAAAAAAATATATTTACCCTTTTTTGGGTAATGTGATACATATTATGACCCTTATATATTTCCATATTAGATGACTTTTGAGAAGGTAATAGAGGATTGTTGTAGGTAATGCCTATATTTTGAGAAATCCACTTGTATCAGGTACACAAAAATCCTCCATTTTATTCAGTTCGGACCACCTCATAAATAGGCCCATCCACTCAAGACTCCTCTTAGTTTGTCTCAGGTTATAGAGTGCCTTATGAAACAATTGTAATGATGTTCACATAAGTGTAATGCATCACATGCATTATTTTGGTGTATCAATGAAATCACCTTTCCCCCCTTGATGATAGCATAAACCATTCATTGTGTATTCCCTGGGATCTTTTTGGTCAATATAGAGTCAAAGGGAACTCCCAAAGAGTTCATTCATGCATGTTCTAGGTGAATGTATAACATCTCAGGATATGAAAAACTGGGGGATTCATTCCACGAAATCATTTTTAATAGGGAGAAATATGATTATTGTTGATGAGAGGATTAATGAGGTGAACAAGACCCCATCTAAAAAATTTAGGATATTTATTTTATACATCGACAAACCTTTACGTTTTATTGGTTAACCCTAGGGTGTGGGTTAAAAAATCCCCCATCTCTACGGGATGGGGTTCTTACAGGACTATTGTGGCTAATTTAATTGAAGTTTATCTTATGATTTTATGATTTTTTTTCCAAATGTGGTATGGGATATTTATTCATCACTCTTTTAAATCACATGTTTTTGAAAGTCCATACCTTTATTTCTTACATTTTCACTATGTGACAACTGGCATCCTCTATGTGGGATGCATGCTAAATGTTATCATATACATGAGATAAATTATCTCAATAGAATAATATATTATGGAATGATATCTGTGAGTGTTGGTCGGGTCATATCCTTGTTGAGAATATCTTTAGTCATGAACATATTTCGTTTGATGTAGCCATCCTTGAGAAATGACATTGCAAAATACCACCTTTTGTGGGATTTATAGGCTTGAAAGAACGTTGAAATGAAATGAACCATGTTCACCCAATCCACTAATATGAATACCAGATGGGGTATAAAAAATCATCCATCGAAACCTCATTAATGAATTGATTCATACATGTTAAATAGATCCTTTCTATTTCTTAATCCTCAGATGTAAGGAATCTCGGAGAGATGAAAATTCAGTATGCCACTACAATCCCTCTATTTCTAGGACATGGGTTTGATACTCATCATAGGGTATTAAATTTTATTTTATTTGATTCCGATTTCTTCATATGTTGAGGTGGATTTTGGGCAAACAATGTTCTTACAATACCTCTGGAATACTATATTGAGGTGTGGATAATTGCTATAACACAACTGTTATATCTTCATTAGATAGATGTTTCTTCATTATTGTAAATCATTCTTATTATTTACAAGGGATTCTTCAACCTAGTCCAAATAGAGTGGACTCTTCCCTATTGTTTTACCACAAGAAATGGCATTGATTGATATTTCATCTACTACAATGGAAGGAAAGTGACCCATGGGTGGTGCAATGAATGACTATCACCTAGGGTTTTCTTCCAATTGAGAAATTATTTCACCTACTAGTGAAAAGGTATTAATCATGACTACCCTTGTTCTTTCTTGTGCCTCACAGTACATCTTATTTCACATCACTACATTTTTTTATTATTATCTTGTAAATAAGAATAACTATTGTGGAAAAAAAATTTGTAGTGAATTATTTTATTGGGAGGACCACCATGGTAGATTACAAAAATGGTATGTACCTATTGTTCCCTAGTATTATTTCCACAAAAAGGGTTTTCAAGGCTCTTGTCTAGAGATAGATTATAGAGATTGACAAAATTGTTTCCATAAAGGACGTCTTCATAGTATTGTGTATGACAAGGACCCTTAGAATTACTAATACTTTTCCCATAATTCGGTAATAGGAGGGTAGGATCTTGAGTTGCTATAGAGAAATGTATAAGGGATTTAATAACTCAAGCATTAGGCAAAGCGTGATCATAAATTGGCTATGGATGTTCAAATCCTGTTAGATGAGGCTTCTTCATAGATGCCTTATTATGAGCGATTGGGTCCATTTTCTGGGAGAAGTGGTTGTCATAGTAAGGTGTTTTTTCTACATTGGATTGGCCATTGGAATAGGATTATTACGTATTATTAAAGAATGTGTATATTCCTGATCTGGTTATCCATATATTATGGGGTTGTTTTCCCCATAACCCTCATGGATTAGAGTAGGGGTATGTGTTGTCTTTGGGGTGTTTGCTAATGTGATACTCCATTTTTGGGGATAGAGTTATGTTCAGGTCCCTCATGCACTACATTCATCATTATGATGATATCAATGACATTTTTTAAGATATGGGTTTTTATTTTCTTCTTCTATTTCACCATTCCAATGATATTATTGGTGATTTTAGTGGATGGAATCGGTATATATACCCATTCTACCTTTGGAGTAGGTGTATATGACCTCTCATATCACCCCTTTCTTAGTAGTAAAAATTAATAGTACTCATGTGTGGGAGAAAAGGGTTGATTCTACCCAATTCATGTCATCAGAACATTCAGACTGACTACTCTGGGTGTTGCAAAGTGAGACTACTATTATGCTTGGTGGGTGCAGGCATGTGTATATTTTTCTCATGAGTTTCCATCAAACTACATTGTTGGGATTCCTTGAATTCTATTAGATTAGTCTAAAGGCATGATTGATGGGTGTAATCAAGTGTATGTTCTTTATAACAAGTTTCCATAATATTTGAATGGTAGGATTCCTAGAATTCTTCTAGATGAGTCTACTGGCCTGGTAAATAATGGTAGATAAGTGTATGTAGGATTCTTTCCCTTTCATTCTATCTTTTATGCCTAGTTTTGATGGACCTGGGTCAGTTGGTTGAGTAAAACACCCTCATAATATCAAGGGTTAACTTCTGTGCAATATTTGATGTGATGATTACTAGTAGGATCCCTTTATAAAGACCCATATTTCCCCTAGATTAGGTTATAGGTGGTATCTTGATTAACATCCCTAAAATATAGGTGGAAATAGTTTTTGTGTTCTATGGATAAGCTCCCAAAATGGTGGATGATGGAGATTGTTTCCATCTACTTTAGGGACACTATTTTTCACTGACAGGACAAGTAGTAGGTCTTGGTTATATGAGGGTCCTATTAGGAAGACTCTAAAGTTGGGATAACACTATGATGATGGTACATTAGACCAAGTGATTTTTAAACTTGATATTGATGATGTTGGGTTGGTGATGGAATCTTTCATGTTGATAAAGATCCATTCTCAATAGCAGATGAAGTATTTGTCGGTGAAAACGTGAAGGAGGCCTTTCGATCTAAGGGAGTTCTAAAAAGGAGTTCATGTATATATGAAAAACACAAACAAACAACTCCATCCAAATAAATATCTCGAATACAAGTGTGAATGATTATATTTCTTTTCACTCATTACCATTGAGAGTGGGAGGGTCCTAACAGATCAGTAACACTATCATCTTGGTTACATAATCACACCAGGATCACCATTTTTTGTTTCCAAAGGATTTTTCACCCCATAACAGTTTTATATTTCTGAATATTTTCCAATGGGTTTGTTCATGGAATATAAAACACCCAATGGTTATATATATAAAGCGACCTACATTCTAAAGTAATGTTCCCTTTAGGTGTTTTGGCCAATGATAAAAAATAACTCACATTGGTCAAGAGGATTTGAGGTTAGACTAATCACACAATTGGGGGGAGTTATTTCTTACTCTCAGTCTCTCTTATAGATTTATGATATGTTCTTGAATCCTTCATTTATTCCCATGTATGATGTACATCATCCCTATATTACAAATCTATTATTAGCATGAATATATCATAAAATCATCTGTCTGTATATGACGATATTCATGAATATATATATCTATATGTATATTAGGTTCTCCATCGATGGTATCCTATCATATACTACATAGAGATTACTCAGTCGTTATAATAATTATGGTGGTTTTCTAGACACTTATTGGGTCCCATGGGAGCTTATTATTATCCAGTTAGATTAATGTCACTCTAGAATTTATAATCATCATGGGAGACACGAATTGTTTGGATGTTAGGATCAAACCTATAGATGGGCCTCATATAAATCATTGTCAAAGGAAAAAGAAGCCTCATAGTTCGATTCCACTTAATGGGGCACATTATACCATTTTTTGTCTTGTGATGAGGACACAACTCTATAGTTTAACATCATGTGGCATGGAAATCTAGGCATGAGTTTCTGAGTCAATGTTTGGTGTGGGACTTATGAAGATGTATCCTAGGGAACCAACAAGGGATATAAGTTTCTTAGATAAATTAGACATTGTGGGGGATATCACCCAAAAGAACAAAGTTGATTTTGGAGTAGGGTTTGAACATTAGGGAGGCTTCCTACATATCCCATTGGAATGAGAATCAAATCCCACATAGATCAGTGAGTCTCAAAGGAGAGTATAATAATTTAAGAGGATTGTGTTAGATATTATTCCTGAAGTGGATGCCCTATAGAAGGGTCCATGACTGAGATATTATTTCATGGTGATTTGGGGGATAATTTAGGGATTACACCTTTGTTGGAGTCCCATATGATGAACATTCGTTCTTACTCTTATGGAGGATGCCCTGATTAATTTTGGGTTTTGAATTGGACTAACTTCTAAAGAGTATGCCCCTCGAGCTTCGTCTTTAGATAGAAATCCTATGTATTCAGATTATATAAGGAGTCAAAGTTCCCTTAGTTCTATCCTTCAAGTAGATAGGGAGGGTATCATGATGACCACTAACCTCTTCGACAACATGAGTCATGATCAATGTGAGAAATAAGGGGAATTAAATGATTCCACAAAACCACACACTTTTACTTATCTCTCAGTAGATGATGTTGGGTATGCAACACTTGACACACTTCACTTCACATTGTATGTGAGTCTGAGGAGAGTAATGAATTGTGATTAAGGGTGTAGAGGTTAAGTGGATAATGAATGAAACATCATACAAGAATGTCTATGGGATTACCCTAAGAGGGATTCCCCAAAATGGGTTCCAATGTGTGATGAGGATCTGATTTCAAGTGTAATGTAAATGAAAGCATGATCATTACACTCCAAACATGGAACTAGAGGCTCTAGGTCACAGAGAGGAGATGGTTCGAATATGGTCCTAACCATTTTTTTCCAAGACCAGAAACTTTCTTACACTGGCCCTAGGGAAGGGGTCCTTATGACCATAGATATATAAATCAACTTGTGGCATGAGGATCCTAACCATCTGGTAGGACTAGTGAGCTAAGCCTCTGAATGTAGAAATAAAAATCCAAATGGGAGAGACTCTGTTATGCCTTTACCTATGGATTTGAATATCAGGAGGCCTTTGTGAGGTTTCTTATTTGATCCCTCTTAGAAATGTGAAAAATGGGGAGATTCTCTTCCATGTATGGATTTAAAGAAGGCGTGATGAATTTCCCATGTAGGATGGATGATATTTAAAACTCTTGAGGCTCACATACAGGGTTCTCAGTGAAGGTATTCCTAGGTGAAATGGTAGCACCTTGGGCGATGGACCACATGGGTGACTACACTTGGGAGAAATATTTATCAAGCCTTCAAGGGTCTCCACAAGTGTTCCCAGAGGTATGTATCATAATTCCCTAGTTGATGATGATAGATTCACATTAGTATTCATTAATCACAGGTTGATAAAATGCCTTGCATGGGTGTTGTTTGTTTAAAATAATGTGAGTATTTTAATTTCACTATTCCAATTTAATTGCCTCATATTTAAGTTCATCATAAATACTTATAAGGTTAAAAAGGGATTCAGTGAATTTATAGGGAGATTATAATAGTAGATGGACTTTTAGGAAATCATTCTATACAAATGAATACCCAAGGGACCTACTTAAAGGAAAATATGGAACCTAGAGAGAGGAGTAATTTCATGCAGTTGTGGTGTCGAGGTCGACCACATAAGGTTCTATGTGGGTATCTTGCATGCTGATGGTATTGTTAATGTTCTTACAAGGATTACATTTGGATAAATTTTAATCCTTAACCTTTTTATCTCCTTTCATTCTATTTTCCCTTATGTATTTTCCTTTATCTACATTTTATCCATGTGAAAAAATGCAGTGTCAACAGTATTATGAAAATATTTGTATAAAATATATATTTTTAGAATATAAATATCATTAAAAAATGTAAAAATGAAATGATGATAGAGGTATTTAAAAAAAATAAATGAGGTAGAGAAAATTATGGGTTCATTTTTGAGGTAGTCGAGCTGAGAAAGAGTCTTCCTCGGGAGGAAGTGATCTTGGGGAATGATGATTGAAAATGTTTTGGATTCTGGAGAAGGAATTCAAAGTGAGGATCAACCAAAAAAAATAGTTCAAGTGCGAGATGAATCATTGAGATAGATCGAGTATCAAATTAGATTCAATTAACTAAATGGATTTAAAAAATTATTTATGGGAAATTGACACCCATTATTTCATGAAGAAGATCTAATCATTTTATTCCTCCTTTTTTGATTTATATATAGATATATTAATTTTATGATTCTTTGGTTTACGAATCTAATTTCTAGGATCATTTTCCGTATTCCTTTTTTTCTTAAGTTTGATTGATCATATTTCTTAGCACTCATTACCATTGAGAGTGGTAGGGTCCTAACAGATCTGTAACACTGTCATCTTAGTTAAGGATTCACATCAGGTTCACCTTTTTTTGTTTCAAATAGATTTTACACCCCATGAAAATTTTATATTTCAGAATAATATACAATGGGTTTGTTCATGGAAAAATAAACACCCATTGTTTATATATATAAAGAGACACACATTCCTAAAAAATGTTCTCTTTATGTGTTTTGTCCAACGATACTTAAGAACTCAAATTGGTCAAGAGGATTTGAGGTTAGACTAATCACACAATTTGGGGGGTGGGAGTTATTTCCAACTCCGAGTCTGTCCTATAGATTTATGATATGTTCATGAATCCTTCATTAATTTCCGTGAATTATGTACGTACTCAAAATATTAGAAATCAATTATTTTCATGATTAGTTCATAGAATCATCTGTATTTATATGAAAATCTTCATCAATAGATATATCTGTATGTATATTAGGTTATCCATCAATGGTATCCTCTCATATACTACTTAGAGATTATTCAGTTTTTATTACGATGATGTTGGTTTTCTAGCCACATAATGGCTCACATGGGAGTTTATTATCATCCATGTAGATTAATTTCACTCAAGAATTTATAATCATTTAGGGAGACTAGAATTTTTTGGATTTTTGGATCGAACCTGTATATGAGACTCATATGTATCGTTGTGAAAGGAATAAGAAGCCACATAGTTCAATGAAACTTAATGGGGAACATTAAAACATTTAATGTCCTGTGATAAAGACCAAACAATATTGTTTAATTCCAGGTGGAATGGACATCAAGGTGTGAGTTTCTGAGTCAATGTTTGGTGTGGGACTTATAAAGATGTAGCCCAGGGAACCTACAAGGGATATGAGTTTCCAAGTTGATTTAAAAATTCTGAGGGATATGAACCAAAATAACAAGGTTGATTTTGGAGTTGGGTTTGAAATTTAGATAGTCTTCATACGTATCCCATTTGGATGAGAATAAAATCCCACATAGATTAGAGAGTCTCATAGGGGAGTATATCAATTTGAAGGGATTGTGTTGGGGATTATTCTTGAAGCGGATTCCCTATAGAAGGGTCGGTGAGTGAGGTATTATGTAATGGTTATTTGGGGTGCTAATTTAGGGATTACACCTACGTTGGAGTCCCATATGATGAACTTCAGGGCTTACTCATTTGGAGGATGCCCTGATATATTTTGGGTTATGAATGGGACAATAATTGAAGGAGTATGTCCCTTAAGCTCAGGCCTTAGATAGAAATCCTATGTATCCTAATTATAGAAGGAATAAAATTTCCCTTAGTTCCACCCTTCAAGTGGATAGAGAGGGTGTCATGATCACCACTAACCTCTAAAACAACATGAGTCCTGATCAATGTGAGAAATAATAGGAATTAAATGATTCCACAAAACCACACACTTTTAAACCTGTCTTGGTGGATTAGTTTAGGGATTCAAAACTTCCCACTCTTCACTTCACACTGTATGTGAGTTTTAGGAGTGTAAAGAATTATTATTAAGGGTGTTGAGGTAGAGTAAAGAAAGACTGAAACCTCCTACTTGAAATTATAGGGGATTACCCTAAGAGGGATTCAATAAAATGGGTTCCAAAGTGGGATGATGATCGGATTACATGTGTAATGTAAACAAACACGTGATCCTTACCCTCCCTAATAGGAACTTGAGGCTCTAGGTCCTAGAGATGAGAAGGTTCGAATATGGTCCTAACTTTTTCCAATACTAGGAACTCCCTAACAATGAACATAGGGTAGGGTTCTTTATGACAATAGATATGTAAATAAACTTGTTTTATGAGGATCCTAACTATCCTGTAGGACTAGTGAGGTAATCCTATTAATGTATAAATACAAATCCAACTAAGAGATACTCTATAATGCTTTTACCAATGGTTTTTTAAGTCATAAGGCCTTGGTGAAGGTTTTTATTTGATCCCTTTCAGAAAAGGGATCCATAGGAGGAGATGGTCTTCCATGGATGGATTTAAAGAAGGCGTGATTAATGGATTGTATAGAATGTATGATATTTCAAACCATGGAGGCTGACATACATGGTTCTTGGTGAAGGTAAGCATGGGTGAAATGGTAGCACCTTGGGTGATGGGCCACCTGGGTAACTACACCTGGGAAATACATTTATCAAACCTTCAAGGGTCTCCACAAGTGTTCCCTGAGGTATGTCTCATAATTCCCTAGTTGATGAAGATAGATTCACATTAGTATTCACTAATCAGAGGTTGGAAAAATTCCTTTCAAGGGTTTTGTTTTATTAAAACAATGGGAAGATTTTAATTTCACAATTACCATTTATTTCCATCTAATTTAAGTTTTAATAAACTACTTAGATGAATAAGGAGGACTTGAGTGAATCACTACGGAGATTAGAATAGTCGATGTACTTTATGTAAATAATTATATACAAATGAATACCAAATGGACCTATTTAAAGGAAAATATGGAACCTAGGGGGAAGAAGTAATTTCACGTAACTTTGGTGTGGAGGTCGACCACCTAAGGTTCCGTGTAGGTAGCTTTCATGCTGATGGTATTGTTGAGGGGAATACAAGAAATAAATTTGGGAATAATGAAAAACATGACCTTTTTCCCTCCTTTCGTTCTATTTTCACTAATATATTTTCCATCATCATAATTTTAACCATGTGAAAAAATAGACTGTAAACAATATTATGAAAATATTTTTATAAAATCAAAATATTTTAGAATATGAATATCATTAAAAAAATTAAAAAAATCAAATGATGATAGATGGATCTAAAAATTAGAAACGAGGTGTAAAGAATTAGGGGATTCATTTTTGAGATAGTTGAGCTGAGAAGGAGTCTTCCTTGGGAGGAAGTGAGCATGGGTAATGATGATCGAAAATGTTTTGGATTCTGGTGGAGGATTTGTAAGTGAGGATCGAACAAAAAAATGGTTCGAGTGTGAGATGAAACATTGAGATAGATCAACTATCAAAGTAGTTTCAATTCACTAAAAGGATTTAAAAAATTATTTAGGGGAAATCGACAACCATATTTTCATGAAGGATATCTAATCATTATATTCCTCCTTTTTTAAATTTATATATATTAATGGTATGTTTTATTGGTTTACGATTCTGATTTTTAGGACCATCTTCCTTCTTCCTTGTTTTTTACTATACAATCTATATCTAATATCCCTATTAATAAATCTATAGGAATATTATAAACTGTTATCATATTTTATATATTTTTTGTTTTCTTATCAAATATTATTCTTATCAATTCAAAAGCTATATTCAATAAATGTATTAAATCAAAATCATTTTTTGATCATTTTTTAGAAAGATTTATTTTGCCTCTTTAAAGTATCTTAATGTTTCATGGATAATTCTAAATCCAGCATATCTATTTGGGAATGATCAAGACAAGATTCATAATTGATACAAAAAAATGACAAATATATAATTCTATGTTGGTAAAATTTAAATATGGTTTAACAAAACATTCAATTAAATTCAAAATCAAAGGTCTATGATAATAAATTTATTTATACGATATTTATAATATTTTGTTGTTATTTAAGGTAGTAGGTTTGTTCTATGGATATTGATGATATCTGAATAACAATATAATTTTTTTTATAATAATATCTTTTTTTATATTTCCTCAATTAAATAAATAATATAATATATCTCAAAAGGAATATTTCAAAATCAATAATTAATTACAAATAATTAAATAAATTTTTCATTTAGTGAATAAATATATTTCTTTACAGAGAGAACTTTATTGTGTTGTAATCCTATAAAAGGAGCTGTCATAGTATTATTTTTCTTTTTTGTGGGTTTTATGTTAAGATAAAATCCTCTCCTTCATCAAAGAGAATGAAAAAGAGGAGTTCTACCTATAATAAATAATAATGTTAAGTGGATTTATTTTTTTCAAAATGATTAAAATTTTAGTGTTCTATTATTTTCAAAAACAAATTTATATCTAGATTTTTAATGAAAAATCTCTTATACATGAAGGCAATATATTTTGGATACAATTTGTTTAATTACATACATTCTAACACATACTCTATTTTATTTTCTACAATATCAATGGTTTATTCAAAAATATAAAATAAAACCCAAACATTTATTTGTTGCCGTTTTATTTTGAAAACCTTATTTTATTTTGTAAATTTAACATTTTACAGAAAAAATGATCCTTAGTTGTGTTAAATTTCATTCAAATTAGTATATATGGCCATAAACTATAATTTTACATGATATTTAATCAATTTTAATTGGTTAAAATTTAAATTCATTTCTAATTATAAAAAATTTAGTTCTCCTAATAATTCTCCTAAAAAAAGAGATTATCCAAGATTATAAATTTTAAAAATTATTTTCTTTTATGAAAATAAAATATTTAATATTTTAAAAGTTTTAATGTACTATTTATGAGAATGAAATATCTTCTAAAAAATGTTTTTATAAAACTAAAATCGTATCTTTCATATCAAATGAGATGATTAGGGGTGGGGAGTGAACCCACTACCTCTAGGGGATATTATCCTATCAATGATATAATTAAATGAACACATGGTTTTCATTAGGTCTATCATGTATCTATTTCAATAAATAAAATCATTATTATTTTAAAATATTTTATAAGGTGAAATCTAATTTTTTAATGAATTTTTTGATATTTATTATAAAACATATATGTATTTTTTTTAAACATTACAAATATATATTATATAATTTTTTTTAAAATAGTTTATTAATAATCATTAAAAAATTATTTTTCATTAATTTTTAAACCCCTTATTGGGAAATTTTATTACCTCCCAAGGATTTAAAATATTTCTCATATGATTAGTATAAATTCCAATGGTGGTTGTTTCATATAAGGAGGTATCACAAAAGAATATAATTAGTTAATATTATAAAATTTATACAAATCAAATGAAGTGTATGGTTTTTTTCAAATTTTCCAGAACCAAGACCAAAAAATATCCATTTTTTATTATGTACTCTTTATTTTTTAGTTCTGTTTTATAAAAAAAATAAACAACATATTTTTTGCACAAAATTATGAAGTGCATGTTCAAACTATTGCAAGGGTGATAGTAATTTACCTTCTTTAAACATTATATATTTTATTAGAAATAACATTATATAATCCCATCATTTCCATATATAATACATATTCTCATTCCACTAACAAATTTCCATATGTTCTTTTTCCCACATTATTGAAATATAAGAAACTTAATCTTATTCCCTCAAGAGTATTCATGAATGTCCATTTTTACCTTATAAGGTGTGTTAGGGAACTCACCAATGTTAAGAATGAAAATATTTTAATGAGATAAATGACCTGGAATAATCACAATACTTCACATTCCAGCTCATGTTTTACATGATTTACCAGGAGGGAAACCATTTCATTATCCATCACATTCAGTATTTACATGGTTCCTTCAGGTTCTATCCATTGACTAGAACCAAAGAGAATAATATAAGGAATAATAATCATACTGGGAAACCACATAATTATAAAAACTAATTTATAGGATTTCTAAATTAAGACCCATTCTTTTTAATCTAAGAATCATTTATTTTAACCATTGACATCCAGCATCAAAACTATTCAAATCCTTTATAATAGTGCATAATGAAAATGTGATTTAACCTATGAATATCCATTTGAATTTTCAAACTCAATGTGTATAAAGGAAACACTCAAAATGAACCAGAATGATGGATGAGATACACATGACCAACTATTTTCAGGTTTATTACCCATAGAGGCATCTGTTTGAAAACAAAGTCCAGTAGTAATATCCATACATGGATGTATTTCTGGAAAAAATTAATAATAGATTCCATTAAAAACATTTAGATTTTATCCCTTACATAGAATTATACATAGGGTTCTGGTGGATTTTTAATTATCCTATTTATAAATAACAATGAAACCCTACTCGATATGAACTATACCGAGTCATACTTTTGATATATATAGATTACATCATAATATACGAGTATTTATTACATAAAATTTTTTTCCACACAAAATCCATTTAGTGATATTGTCTTTGGAGACTTTGATACATAAGTAGCTGTTCCATGAAATATATACAATGTATTCCACTATGTTCATCATAACTAGAACCATCTTAGACCACTCATATCTATGACTTTTCATCATATCTTTGGGAAATGAAACAACAAATAAGGTATTAAGAGAATACCAGTAAGAAAAAATAAGGGTGATATCAATGATCATTTAATCATAAAATGATCATAACAGTTATGATGACAAGATATTGTCCATTGAAAATCATACCTAGTAATTTTTAGATAAAAAAATGTGTCATGGAATGAATCTTGGTGGTTCATATGAAATGAATCATAAAATAATCAACGAACATAATCTGTTAGAAAATAAAATTAGAATAAGATCATGTCATAATAATGTGAATTAAGAGTAGAATAATCATTATAATTGAATTTTTTTTATTTCTACCAAAAAAATTATAACATGATAGGCTTAGTATTGATGCTCACGTACTAACATTGGGCTTGAGATAAACTCCTATGTACATTATCTCAATCTTGGGATAACCTCACATGTACCCTTTGTGGACATATATCATTATTACTTACCCAATTCATTACTATTTAAATAATTTTATTCCCATCCATCGTATAATCATAACTAAATTTATATTCATAAAACATGATCATAGAAATTTTCATCAAAACCTGTACCTAGGAGATGAAAACATTTTTCATCAATATTTCATCATAATATCCATCAACAATTTGGAGAAAATATAAATTTAGTAATTTTTTATCATATACCCATTAAATCATATGTAACATAAATTGATTTTATCATAAATAAAAATTTTCATTACAAGGTCACTCGAATATTTTTTGAGGAAAAACAATTTTCATTTTTAAATCACATTAAAATATATAAATTTCTAAAACATTAAATAAAAGAATTTCATAAAAATAACCCTAACATATATTAATTTAATCTTTGAAAAATTAATTATTTCTTATGGTGAGAAACTTTATTCATATCATTTATGATAATATAAATACCCCTTTAACATTTTTGATAATTATTTAAAAAGTACCTCAATCATAAAACCACATGAAAATTATTTTTAATCCATTTAAGAAAAAATAATGGGTAAAAATGATTCCAAACAAACATATAATAAATATATTAAGAAATTAAAAAAAATATTTAGAAAACAAGGCTATTGTAGAAAAATGATTTTCGACCGAAGAGATAAATAAAGGAAATTTTCCCTTAAAAATATTTTTTCAGAGTCTTGAGTACATTATGTGTCGAAAATTAAATTATAAAATTTATTATTAACATACAAATATAATATAATATAATTAAATAGATTTATCAAAAAATTATCATGTAATTTTCTTTAATGGAAATTCAAGCATAAACAATCTCAAATAAAATGAGATTGTAACAGAAACCCCTTACCAATTTTATAAATTTTGAATCCAAAATATCATGAATGAAAAAATGCAACATTAAATTTCATGATTATAAAGATATATATGATATAACATATCATATGTATTGTATAAACACATCATAAAATAACAAATTCTCATTTTAGAACATATGTCCAAAAGAAGATAATTGGGATGTCATATCATTATCTCAAATTTACCATTCTTCAAAAAAACTAAAAATTATTATATAATAAATTAAAATTTAATTTAATTATATTATATAAGAATTTAAATAATCAAATTACCATATATTTTAAACTTACAACATTTTAACACCCATTTATAAACTATTTATTATTAAAATCATCATTTCTAGGTGTTAACTGTTTCATTTTTCTTGAAATATTGGTTTTTTTGTTCTTATAATATACATTGATCATAGTTAAATAATTTATAAAATCATAATATTAAAATTGATATAATATTATATATATATCTATATAGTGTCATCAATTAAGGATATTGATATAAAAATAAAGTACATCATTCATGGATACGGTAGGTTGTTTCATCGTATAGAATGAAATAAATGTAAATATTAATTCACCTTTAAAAATCATTATTATAGAATATATGCCATTTATAATAATTCTATATATACTTATAACCATCTATATATAACTAAAATAAAGAAGAAATCAAATCATTTTGTGGTGGTGGTGGTCCACACATACACACGAGCAATATTATCATTTTCGAACTGATTAGAAAGTATGATGGTAAAAATGATATTATAATTATATAATCATAATTATATAATAAATTTTATTTATAAACTACAAACTGATATTAATATTTATCAATTGATGTAGATGATAGAAAATATTATTACATTTCTATATGAAGATAGTAAGACGTACACATACCCTAGCGATGTTTTTTAATTTTTGTAGGATAGAAATAAGGTCAATAATAGTTGTTAAATAATCATAATAACAATTAATAATATTTAATATACTTAATTAATTATTCCATAATGGATACCTTGTATTTATAAGTGGTATAATATGAAATAAAATTTTATTTAGTTAGTTAAGAGTTATACTTATTTGTTGAGAAACTCTTTTGGATTACAATATATGCCTTAAAAGTATGTTATTTTTTCAAGAAATCCTAATATAGGATATTTTTAATTAATCTTGGATGATATTATGGTAGTTATTTGAAAATATATAAATATCAATTGTTTTGAGTTGATAGGTGATTAAGTACCCTTTTGAAAGTATGGGTAGGGCTACTCTAGAAATTAATGAAAGTATTAAATTAATATCTATGTGAATATGACACCAAATTTATTTAATTAAAATTTAATATGTGTATTTTATTTTAGAAATTAAAATTTTAAAATGTTTTGGTTATTTTTATACCATTTTCTCCAAGTTTTAACCCATGTTAACACAATATACAATTATTGTGATATTAATGTTTTTTAGTTTTTTGGGGTTAAGAAAGTTAATATAAAAGGAAAAATCAACAATAAATATAAAATGTTTGACATTTTTAATTATAATCACTTTAATTAAATGTTTTATTTAAATTTTATATCATTTAATAAAATAATTTTAATTATAAATATCTTGGATGTCATTTTTTTAAATACATGAAAAAATCTAATATAATATGCATTTAACTAAAGTAAAATGGTTCAATAATAAATTTTTTGTATAATATATGGTGGATATAGTTTTAACATAATCTTCAAAAAAATTAAACTTGTTTTGATATAATTTTAAACCTCATCGTTTGGTTTAACACCTTGGTTTACCAATTTTAACCATAAAACTAATAATGATTTATTCTAAATTAAGGGGTCATAGTTTTACATATAATATAATAATTGAATCTTAAATATATTTGGGATGAAAGTTTGAACCAATTTTCATCATAATTTACCTCTTTAAGGATTTTTATTTTTTTAAATAATTTAATAAAAGAGATTAAACATAAAAAACTTTTAATCACATTTTATGAACCATTCACATTATTTTACATTGAGAAATACATGGTAAAAATGGAATTATATTTATAATATTAAATATATTTAATATATAATAATTATCTGAAAAAAAGTCAATCACTTTAAATCTCCCAGACAGTATAACTCTAATATGTTTTTAAATCATTTACTTTTTTTACTGTTTGAATAAAAAATATATCGTTGATGCGTAAGCATTTAAGGTAATTATATAATTTGTAATTGTTCATAATAAATTAAAATTATAAGTATAAATAAAGTGAGTTAGATATAAAATTTCATATTAATTAAATATGTATACAAACTCACATCTATATCATATAGAATTATTTAATACGTTATTTTGACAATTCTATACTAGAGTAAGCATTGCACAAGAATTTGGATATGTCAATTGTTGTATAAATTAAAATTTATTTAAATCTATAAAATAAATCAAAAAATTAATATTTATTAACCATGTAAATACATGTCTTCTTCTATCTCAAATATTACCTCTAGAACACTAAATTTGACTTTTTTAGGTGCTATGCAAGCACTGCGTCTGCAATGGAAATGATTTTTATATTTTTCATGAAATAAGTTCTAATTTATATGTTTGGAATAATTATTTTATGAAATTTATACTATATTATCTAAATTTAGTCATAACATGTGTTGAATACAATTTCTATCATGTCTTTTTCATTGAAATATCTTAAAGATATTATATTTCATTGATATGTATGATTTACAATTCACCAAAAAATAATTTCATCAGGAAAATATAAAAAAATCCATAATTGGATAAATTTAAATTTACAAATAAAAAATAATTAACTTTTAATAATATTAAATTTCTATATGTTATATAAATTACACTTAATATAAATGCTTAAAATGCAATGAAAAATAATTTTTACAAAAATATTTATTTTAATCCAAAAATGGACTTACAAAAAATCATGTATAATGGTGATTCATTTGTAATTAAATATAATTTTTTTAACTAAAGGGGAATATGATATTTTAAGACTCAATATCATGAATAATAGGAAATTTAATTGAAAAAAATGAAATTTTTACAAATAATATACAAAAAATGGTATTTTCACTATTAAAAAAACATATTTTTAAAAATAAAATAAAAATATCACCCTAGGATAATTTTGATATGATTATTTAAAGAATGAAAAACATTTTTTAATTTTTTTTAAATGTTCTTGAAATTAAATATAATATTTTCTAAAAAATTTATAAAAATCATTTATGAAGAAGACATATTTTTTAATAATAAATTTACATTACTATAAATTAATTGTACATTTTTGAATAATTTATCAACATATTTGTATTTATTAGAAACTTCATATATATTTCATAATTTTTTTAATCATTATTTTTTGTAAATATAATGTATTTTTATTATTATTACTTTATAATAATAATATTTCATAGTTCATTTTTTCTTAGCGTTATGTGTGGTATATGATATATAACATAGTGTTATTTAAAATAGTAGGTCATTACAACTAAATAATATAATGAATTTAACTAATTTAACTAATTTTATTTCTTCACCATATTTATCACTAATTCTCTCCTGATATGTGGTCTTCCTCACCATTATTTTGCATCTTTCTCATATAAATATATCTTTCAATACATCCTTTGTAGCCACAATCGTAATATACTATACTATAATGAACAATATTTATTCTTATCATCCATGAATTTTATCCCCAAAAATTACTATTCAGTTATCCCTCATGTGACCTCAATGTCCATAGAAAAAATTAACACCCCAATAGTTTAGCTTATCTTTTTTTTCTATGTGTTATGTTTCATTTATATTTGTATCTTTTCCTAATTAATGATCTTAATATTCACCTAATTTTTAATTATTATATAAAACTAAAAGAATCATAATAAAAAATACTATATAACCGAACCTACCCCCTTAGTTTCACATGTTTCCATTTTTATCATTATGAATACACCTGTTCGATATGAGGAAATTATTCAATCTCTCATTTTGATTCCATGATTTATCAGCATGATATCCTATAATCTAGCTATTATAAATCACTTAATGTTTATTTATTTTCTTGTATAATGAACTATTAAAAATCCAACATAATTTTCCTATGAAATTCTGTCTTCATGGTTCAAGAAATACCTTAAAATTTTTCAATGAGTAAATAAATCTTTACTGGAATTTTTATTTTCAATGGACGATTCGTCAATTTTTTTCAATATACCTTTATACGAAAACACATCAAGTTTAGATGATCAATTTATTATAAAAAATCATTTAATTTATCTTCATATTCTTTTTTATATGTTTTTCTTGATATTTACTTACATCTTTAAAATATACTATATAATGGTCCAGATATTTAATTCCTTTTCAATTAACATCTAGATGAAAATTCTTGAATATTATTCCTGATTTTATCACTAATTTCACTAGTTTCTAATTTGATTTAGGAATCATGTTCATGAATTTATATTTAACATTATTTTTCTCTTCCATTATAATAATTACAATATATATATTATGAATTTATTTCTCTGTAATGTCATTATTGATCCTTTAAAAAATATCACCATACTCTTTCATTAGTTACACTTAATGATTCCATATTTTTCTAAACCATTTCCTCACTCACTTTCATTGAAAAATTGGGTCTCTCTCCTTAATCATTAAACTCAATATATATATATATATATTTATATCACCCACCTTATTCACTAAATCCTCCAAAAATTTTACTTTCAAAATCATTATTTGAGTGATCCCTGGATGTCCACCTTTTCAACATTGTATCTTTATCTTAAATAGTCATAATTATATTATTTATATAATCAATATAATCACTGAAATGTTCAATGAATATGGATTTATATCCCTCTATTTTATTAATATTAATACATTATTACGAATCTTCATTAATTTCATCCTTATCGTTAAATACCTTTTCATGTTGTGATAGTTTAGATTATGGTTTTTGAATATACTCATAGAACTCTATAAAAATCATTCAATATTATGCTTTTTCATTAATTTAATATAATATTATTCAATAAAACCAGTAATCAATACTTCTGAATTAACAAAAACCTCTAGTTCATTCTTTATCTTGACTTATATTCTACTTTTCCAGATATGTGGGAGCCATAGAAATTTAAAGAACATATCTTCACAGTTGAAATCTACATTACTTAACCTTTTGAATTATCTAAAAATTATTTGGAATATTTTGACCTGAATCACCTTGAGAGGATGGGGGTGAATATGTGTGTATACTAAATAAATCATTTTTCCATTTTTAATGGTAATTTTATTAGTATGGATCTCGTTACCATGTTAGAAGGAACAGATTCATAATCTCATTCTAACTCACACCAATCTCATCGAATGATAAATTATAATGTATAATGTGAATTACAATTGATGTTTCTTAGTTCACCATAAATTTTTAATATATTAATTATATAATAATAGTGTATTTATTTAATATATGATAATACTATTTATTTTATGCTTTATAATAAACATAAGAAGTACTGACTATTAATCTTAGAGGAACTTCTACTTCATTCTTTTTTGTAAAAAATAATAAAAATGTTCAGAAATATTATATACTTTTGGGTCTTATTAAAAATTTAATATACATGAGGGTCTATAAATGTTTATTATAAGCCACTTCTTTCAATAGAGTGTTGAGCAATGTATTGTTTTCAAACAATTCAAAATAATGTTTTTTAAAGGGGGAGATTATTTTAAATAATACTCTGTCTCTTTATGATGGTTTTGATGCTCACAAATACCCTTAATTATTTACTAATTATTTCGTTGAGTATTTTGCAGGAATTTATTTTATTTATTTATTTCATGTAACGAGATTTCATACTTCATTTATTCCGAGATCAATTTTAGCGCGTTCTGGAATCACTGTAGCGCGAGATCAGTTTTAGCGCGTTCTGGAATCACTGTAGCGCGAGATCAATTTTAGCGCGTACTGGAATCACTGTTCATACCCTACGTTGATGAACGTAACGTATAGATGAAAAGTTTACTTTTTATGTTAAAAGAAACGTATGGTTAAGGAACCTTAAGTTATTTTGAAACGTATGGTTAATGAACCTTACGTTGTTGAAAAGTATGGAAGAAGAACATTACGTTTGGAAAGAACCTTACGTTTTTGTTGTTAGACAAGTATGGAAGAGAAACCGTACGTTAGTTTTCAGTGTGGAGTTTGTTTCTCAAAAGTATGGATCATCAACCTTACTTTTATAATCAACCGTACGTTCTTTGGAGAGTTGAAGCAAGACAAAGTATGGATGATCAACCCTACGTTTGAATGGTGAAGAGAAAATATGTATGTTCAACCTTACGTTTGTGAACCTTACGTTTATAAACCTTACGTTTGTGAACCCTGCGTTTGGAGCCACGTCATCAACCCTACGTTTGGCGTCGGGATATTTTTGACAGACGATATTTCCTTTTGCATTGGTCAAACAGGCGGATTATTAAGCGGATTTCGAGCCGATTCTTAAGTACGAATTTGACGGAATCAAAGACGATTTTCAACCGATTAATGATTGATTTAAAACGGAGCTTTTTATGCCGATTCTTCAGGGAAGTTACAACGGCTCTGTTATTTAATATCGCCAATCTAAAGGAGATTTTCATGGATCTATTTATGCGAATGATTTTCTCAGATTTGAATATATATGTTCTATCTTGGAAACTTCGGATATATATATATACACAGGAAAGTGTATGAATTATACAGATTGATCTTTTAACGAGCAAGAAACAGAGACTGTGTGAAGGCGTTCTTTTCTGGTGATCGAGAAGAAGTGTAAAACCTTTATTATCGAAGGAAGATCTTGATAGCAGATTCACGTGTTCTTCATCGACTATCTGTTGTGAATCTACTGCTGCTGAAGTTGTGAAGTTTCTTGTAATATCTATTGCAACTGGATCAACTTAGAACTGTTTTGATTACAGATCTTTATTTTCTGAAGACGACGATCAATCTACTGTCAATTGCATTCTGTTGCAATTGTGAAGAACAACTGGAGAAGTGTTTTCTTTATCGAAACCCTTTTTATTTTTGAGTGATCAGCTTCTCGTTCTAAGCTGTGTGGGTTCGTGTTTGAACCAGGAAGGCTGTGTTTGCCTGAAACTTGTAAAGGTGTCAACTGCCTGTACTCAGTTGTGAACAGGTCTGTGGAAACGAGGACCAGATAGTGAAAATCGCCAAGCTCGTGGATTTGAGCGTTGGTGGAGTGGACTAGGGGCCTTCTGTTCCCCGAACCACTATACATCCGTGTGTTCATGCTTTCACTTTTTCCGCTGCATATTTAATCGTGCTAAAGCATAGTGGACAGAATTTGTCTAAATTGAAGAGATTGTAATAATTTTGAAAAGACACAAATCACCCCCCCTCTTGTGTGTAATCCGTAGATTCAGATCCAACAATTGGTATCAGAGGAGGAGCTTCTTATTTTTAAAGTCTTATCAAGCTAGAAGTATTTAAAGATTATACATAGTGTATCATGGCTGATACGAGAGAGGGAATGTCAATGGTCAGAGCACCTTACTTTAATGGAGATAATTATGGCTGCTGGAAATCACGTATGATTATTTATCGGAAAAATCTTGGTTACAGAGTCTATTCAAAGATTCTGACTCCCTATGAAATTCCTGAAAATCCCGATACATGGAGTGCTGCTACAGAGGCTGAGTATGACATGAATTCAAAAGCTATGAATGCAATCATCTGTGGTTTAGGACCGGATGAATTTAACAGAGTATCTCAATGCCCGACTGAATATGAAATGTGGCAAACAATAGCTGTTGCTTATGAAGGAACAGATAATGTAAGACAGATGAGATATGCAACTGCTAAATTAAAATTCGATACATTCAGAATGATTGAAGGAGAGAGCATCACTCAGATGAATGGAAGATTGACAGAAATTTTCAATAATATAACAGCTCTAGGAGAACCAATCAAGCAGGCTGATCAAGCGTTAAAGGTACTGAGAGTACTTCCTACTCGATGGAATGGAATCTCTGCAGCAATCAGACAATCAACTTCTGTTAAAGATCTAACTATGAGAGAGCTGATTGGTACATTGATGATGTACGAGGCTGAAATGCAAGATGAGGTAAATGAGCATAAAGTCTACATAAAAAGGGAAAATACTGCTTTGAAAGTGACTTCTCAACAAAAGGATAGAAAGATGAAGAACAGAGAAGTAAGTGCTAAATCAGAAAGCTCTAATTCTTCAAATTCGGATGAAGAACTGGCTCAGCTAGCCAGAAAATTCAGAAAGTTCTACAGTAAGAAGAAAGACTTCAAGAAATCCTTCAAGAAGGATAACAAGGAAGTGAGATGTTATGAATGCAAAAAGATGGGACATATCAGACCGGATTGTCCAAAATTGAAAGATGCAAAGAAGAAGAAATTCTTCAAAAGAGATGATTATGAGCAGAAAGACAAGAAAGCTATGAAAGCTACTTGGAGTGTTTCTGAAGACTCAAGTAATTCTTTTGAATCAAGCTCAGAGAAGGAGGAAGCCAATTTAAAAGCAAATATGTGTTTCATGGCTGAAACTGATGAGGTAACAGGTCATCAATGAAAGAAAGAAATATGGTATATTGACAGTGGCTGCTCAAGACACATGAGTGGAACTTCAGCTAATTTCTCTTCTCTTACTCGAAAGGAAGGAGGACTTGTCACCTTTTGTGACAATGCCAAAGGAAAGATTATTGGTATTGGAACAGTTGGAGATCCAGAGACAGTCTCAATCAACAAAGTACTTTATGTACAAGGGTTAAAACACAATCTGATAAGTATCTCTCAACTCTGTGATGATGGATACACTGTTGATTTTACTAACAATAGTTGTACTGTTTCTAAAGATAAACTGTTTAAGTTTAGAGCACCCAGAACTGATAATGTTTATACTTTGGATTTGTATTCCTTGTGTAAACAACAAGTAAACTGCTTAACTTCTAATATAAGTGAATCCTGGATCTGGCATAGAAGACTTGGTCATTGCAATATATATGCTTTACATAAATTATCTAAGAAACATCTAGTTTCTGATTTTCCTAGTCTCAAATTTGAAAATGACAGATTCTGTGATGCATGTCAGCTTGGCAAGCAACACAAATCATCATTCAAATCTATTAATAAAGTTTCTACAACTAAACCTCTAGAACATATCCATATGGATTTTTTTGGACCTTCAAGAGTAGCAAGTTTAGCTGGTAAATTATATGTTTATGTATTAGTTGATGATTATTCTAGATTTACTTGGATTTTCTTTTTGAAATTTAAAAGTGAAGCTTTTAGTTTATTTGAAGGTTTTTGTAAATCTATTCAAAATGAAAAAGGTTTTAATATAATCTCATTGAGAAGTGATCATGGTGGAGAATTTGAGAACCAGGAATTTAATTCCTTTTGCTCAAACATGGGTATTAAACACACCTTCTCTGCTCCAAGAACACCTCAACAGAATGGGATTGTAGAAAGAAGAAATAGAACTATTCAAGAAATGGCTAGAACTATGTTAAATGAATATAGCCTACCTATATATTTCTGGGCAGAAGCTGTTAATACAGCTTGTTATATAATGAATAGAATTTTAATAAGACCTATTTTGAAAAAGACACCCTATGAACTATGGAATAACACAAAACCTAAAGTAAATTACTTTAATGTTTTTGGATGCAAGGTTTACATCTTGAATACCAAAGATAATCTTGGTAAATTTGATCCAAAATCTGATAAAGGTATCTTCTTAGGATATTCTGCAACCTCCAAAGCTTATAGAGTCTATAATAAAAAGTTAAGGATTGTTGAAGAATCAGTTCATGTGAAATTTGATGAATCTGATCCTTTTGAGAAAAGGATAGAACAAATAGATGAACCTGATTCTAATGAAAACATGAGACTTGAGAATTTAAAAAATGATTTTGAAAATGATATAAAAGAAATTCAGTACAGTTCAGAAAAACATGACACTGAAGAACCCTTGAATGTAATGCCTAGACAGTCTAGAACCTTAAAGAATCACCCTTTAGAATCTGTGATAGGTGACTTAGAGACTGGTATTCAAACTAGAAGAAACCTTGGAAACATAGTTGAATTCTCTGCTTTCCTATCCCAACAAGAACCTAAGACCATAGAAGAAGCCTTAGATGATGAGAGCTGGGTAATAGCAATGCAGGATGAATTGAACCAGTTCAAGAGAAATAAGGTTTGGGAATTAGTTGAAAGACCACATGATTATCCAGTAATAGGAACTAAATGGGTCTTTAGGAATAAACAGGATGATCAAGGGATAATAACTAGAAATAAAGCAAGATTAGTAGCTAAAGGATATAATCAAGAAGAAGGAATAGATTATGATGAGACCTTTGCACCTGTAGCCAGGTTAGAAGCCATTAGAATCCTTTTAGCCTATGCATCTTATATGAATTTTAAATTATTTCAGATGGATGTTAAATCTGCCTTTTTAAATGGTTATTTAATGGAGGAAGTTTATGTTGAGAAACCTCATGGTTTTGAAAATTCTCAAAAACCAGATTCTGTTTTCAAACTTACTAAATCTCTTTATGGCCTTAAACAAGCACCTAGAGCTTGGTATGAAAGACTAAGTTCTTTTCTTTTGAAAAATGATTTTACTGTTGGACTGGAAGATCCAACACTCTTTAAGAAAACTGTGAAAAATAATGTTTTGTTGGTACAAATTAATGTTGATGATGTAATTTTTGGATCAACCAATAAAATTCTTTGTCATGAATTTTCAGAATTAATGCAAAAAGAATTTGAAATGAGTATGATGGGAGAATTAAATTTCTTTTTGGGTCTTCAAATATTTCAAAAAGATTTTGGAAATGTTTTAAATCAATGCAAATACATTACTGATTTACTTAAGAAATTTGGACATGAAAACAGCAAGCCATTTACAACTCCTATGTGTACTAATATAAAACTTGATTTGGAAGAAACTGGAAAATCAGTGGACAACAAGTTATATAGAGGTATGATTGGTAGTTTGTTATATCTTACTGCTAGTAGACCAGATATAATGTATTCAGTATGTCTTTGTGCTCGATTTCAATCAAATCCCAAAGAATCCCATTTAACTGCTATTAAAAGAATTTTTAGATATTTAAAAGGTACTATTTATCAATCTCTGCTTTATCCAAAAACCTCTGACTTTAATTTAATTTCATATTCAGATGCTGACTTTGGAAGCTGTAGATTAGATAGGAAGAGTACTTCTGGAACATGTCACTTTTTAGGAAAGTCTTTAGTATCATGGTCTAGTAAGAAACAACACTCAGTTACCCTGTCAACAGCCGAGGCAGAATATGTGTCTGCAGGTAGTTGCTGTGCACAGGTGTTGTGGATGAAAAACACTCTTATGGACTTTGGATTAAATTTCAATAATACACCTATTTTATGTGATAATACTAGTGCAATTAATATTTCAAAAAATCCTATTAGTCATTCTATAACTAAGCACATTGATATAAGACTTCACTTTTTAAGAGAGCATGTATTTAAAAAGGATATATTTTTAGAATTTGTAAATACAGAAAATCAATTAGCAGATATTTTTACTAAACCACTTCCCACGGCAAGGTTTGAATTTATTAAGGGGGAGTTAGGTTTATTTAATTTTAAATAGTTTTTTTTTCTTATTCTGTTTTCAAATTCTGCTTAATTTCTGTTTTCCGCTATAAGTAATTTTATTTTGTTTTAAATAAAAGTAATGATTAGTGATTACACGGGAATCAAGGCTGTCAGAACCGTTTCACCTTCTAAACTGCTTCACCGTTTTCGGAAACACTTTCGAAAACCTAAAACCGCACATCTGCTCCAAAATCCTTTTCTGAATCTTCAAACCCTAAAATTACGAACCTTCAGAAATCGTTGTTGGAATGGCAAAGACTAAGCGTCCAGATGAAGCCGAGAGCAGTGCTGCAAAAAACCTAAGGTAGTAGGTCGGAAAATACTGCAAGGTAAAGTCATAGATTTAGAGTGGCTGTTTGAAACCAATTTACTGTTGAAGCAAGCGTTGTCGTTTCAAAGCCTTGAGCAAGATTTTAATAGTGAAAATTCTGAGTTTCTATATGAGGCAGAAATGAGGTATTTCTTTAGAACTGTTCAGTTTAGCCTTGGAGATACGAAGGATAGTTTATTGGCTCAAATAGAGGATAAGGACTTTTCAATATCATCTGTAGAGATAAGTCAAATTCTTAACTGCCCTCATGAAAGAGTTTTTCATTTCGATTTACAGAATATTGGAGATTCTGTACATAAGTCTGAAGACATTATGTCTTTTCTGTTTGGAACCAGAGTGATAAAGAAGATGTTTATTAAGGATTTGGAGCCCGATCAGAAAATTTTGGTAAAATTTGTTCAGACTGGTTTAGCACCAAGAATGGCTGAGATAGAGAAAATCCTATACCCGGACATGTACATAATGTATCTTATGATGTGTGATATTAAGTTTAATTTTCCTCGGTTTATGATAAGATATCTGAGTTACTGCTGTCAGAGTGAAGCAAGAATGACCTTTTTCCTTTATGGAAGGTTCATTTCTTTGTTTTTGTTTAAAAGAGGAATGATCAGATTGGTAGATGCTTGGGTGAAATGTCACCACAGTAATGTTTTCAATGCTGGAACTTTAAGGAAAGTAGGATACTTCTGGAGCACAATTAAAGGAAAACTCTTACCTGTTGGAGCTAAAGAAAACTCGGAGAGTGCTCAGGCTCAACCGGCTAAGTCCAAGGAAGGACAAGCAGAATCAAGAGTTAGCACAGTGGCAAGGAGAATTCGTTTTGAGATGGAGGAAGTTGAGGAAGAGAGAAGTCAAGAAGGACTTCAATCTAGAAGGAAGAGGTCAATTTATGAAGAAGTTATCTCTCCTGCCATGAAATCCTCTGAACCGGTAATTTCTTATTCATTTGTGAGAGAAGCTGTTGTGGAGCAGACTGCACCGATAGAGGAACCAGCAGCTCAAACAGAAACTCAAGAAGAACCTCAATCTGCTGCTGTGGCTGTTGAAAAAGTAATTCAACAAGAACAACTTATGGAGGCAGTGCCTGGTGAAGAAGTGGCCGGACCTCAAGAATCAGTAGAAGTCAGAGAGACTACTGTTCATGATGAACATACTTCTGAAGCTCATACAGAGGTACTTCAAGAATATTTTTCAGTGGAAGAGTTAGAGGCTTCAAAAGATAGTTCAGTGGATCAACCTTGTCAGGACAAGGACAAAGAACAGTCGGATGCAGATTCGTTACCTCTTGCCCTGCTTCATCAACCTAATTCTGAACATGAGAATCGAGCACAGGGTGCCCCTGATTCGAGAAAAGAAGAAGTTGTTGAGTTGTACAAGCGTATCTCTCAGTTAGAATCTGAGAATGTTAGCCTCAGAAATTTTCTGGACTTAGAGCAGTTGAAGTTTCAGAAGCTGAAAGAATGTACTGTTTCAAGACAGGAAGTAGATTTGATTAAGACTGATATGCTGCATGCTGTTGATCAGTTAAAATCAGAGATGGTAAAGAAAGATGATTTGTCTGAGTTGAAGATTTACATGGAGAATAAATTTGAGTTTATTGCAAACAGTGCTGTGAGTGGATCAGGCTCTTCACCTGATTTGATTCGGAGATTTCAAGCAATTACTGGAGCAATGAGCAATATGAGTGATAGATTACACGATATTCAGTGTAATAGTGCCCCTTTGTCAGTTTTTCTAGATAATCAGAGATTTTTAGTGGATCAGTTGACATCTGGAGAGCAACCGATTAGGATTCTTTTGAATCAGTTATCAGAAAAACTGGCTCTTTTTGTTGAAAAAGAAGAAAGAATGCATGAGTTTTTCAGAGTTAATTTGATTGAAGATATTCATATGACTCAAGAGAACAGAGATATTATCATCATGTTAGGAGATGGGATGATGAAGAGACTCAGAGAACAGTTTACAGAGATAAAGACCGCGTTTCAAAGGAAATAGACGCCTTTTTCCCTTTCTAATCTATGAACCTTGATTCCTCTGTATATCACAATCGTTTATATATAACAGCTTGTGAATGAAAATTCTTTTCTTATTTATTTTATTTTGTTTATTGATTTATGATTAAGTTAGCCAGTATAACAAATTCACTTATTCATACACAGTTAACTATAGCATTTACTTATCGTTCAGTGCAATATTGAATGTGTTCAAATCCGTAATTTTTTCATTCTTTTTGATATCACAAAAGGGGGAGAATTTGGATAAACACAACATTTAAATTCATTTGTTTCCTATGAAGAAATTTGGATATATGGAGAATTTGGATATATACGATATTTATCTTTTATCTATTTTTAGCTGAAAATTTATTTTTATGGGGGAGAAATTTTTTTTTATAGTTAAATATTGTTTTAATCCTTTCAAAATTCTAAAATTTTATAAAACTAATTTTTTCAATAAAGATTGCAATTAAATTAGTTCTATTATTTTTATGGGTTTTGTGATCATCAAAAAGGGGGAGATTATTGAGCAATGTATTGTTTTCAAACAATTCAAAATAATGTTTTTTAAAGGGGGAGATTATTTTAAATAATACTCTGTCTCTTTATGATTGTTTTGATGCTCACAAATACCCTTAATTATTTACTAATTATTTCGTTGAGTATTTTGCAGGAATTTATTTTATTTATTTATTTCATATAATGAGATTTCATACTTCATTTATTCCGAGATCAATTTTAGCGCGTTCTGGAATCACTGTAGCGCGAGATCAGTTTTAGCGCGTTCTGGAATCACTGTAGCGCGAGATCAATTTTAGCGCATACTGGAATCACTGTTCATACCCTACATTGATGAACGTAACGTATGGATGAAAAGTTTACTTTTTATGTTAAAAGAAACGTATGGTTAAGGAACCTTACGTTATTTTGAAACGTATGGTTAATGAACCTTACGTTGTTGAAAAGTATGGAAGAAGAACATTACGTTTGGAAGGAACCTTACATTTTTGTTGTTAGACAAGTATGGAAGAGAAACAGTATGTTAGTTTTCAGTGTGGAGTTTGTTTCTCAAAAGTATGGATCATCAACCTTACTTTTATAATCAACCGTACGTTCTTTGGAGAGTTGAAGCAAGACAAAGTATGGATGATCAACCCTACGTTTGAATGGTGAAAGAAAATATGTATGTTCAACCTTACGTTTGTGAACCTTACGTTTGTAAACCTTATGTTTGTGAACCCTGCGTTTGGAGACACGTCATCAACCCTACGTTTGGCGTCGGGATATTTTTGACAGACGATATTTCCTTTTGCATTGGTCAAACAGCCGGATTATTAAGCGGATTTCGAGCCGATTCTTAAGTACGACTTTGACGGAATCAAAGACGATTTTCAACGGATTAATGATTGATTTAAAACGGAGCTTTTTATGCCGATTCTTCAGGGAAGTTACAACGGCTCTGTTATTTAATATCGCGAATCTAGAGGAGATTTTAATGGATCTATTTATGCGAAAGATTTTCTCAGATTTGAATATATATGTTCTATCTTGGAAACTTCGGATATATATATATACACAGGAAAGTGTATAAAATATACAGATTGATCTTTTAACGAGCAAGAAACAGAGACTGTGTGAAGGCGTTCTTTTCTGGTGATCGAGAAGAAGTGTAAAACCTTTATTATCGAAGGAAGATCTTGATAGCAGATTCACATGTTCTTCATCGACTATCTGTTGTGAATCTACTGCTGCTGAAGTTGTGAAGTTTCTTGTAATATCTATTGCAACTGGATCGACTCAGAACTGTTTTGATTACAGATATTTATTTTCTGAAGACGATGATCTATCTACTGTCAATTGCATTCTGTTGCAATTGTGAAGATCAACTGGAGAAGTGTTTTCTTTATCGAAACCCTTTTTATTTTTGAGTGAACAACTTCTCGTTCTAAGCTGTGTGGGTTCGTGTTTGAACCAGGAAGGCTGTGTTTGCCTGAAACTTGTAAAGGTGTCAACTGCCTGTACTCAGTTGTGAACAGGTTTGTGGAAACGAGGACCAGATAGTGAAAATCGCCAAGCTCGTGGATTTGAGCGTTGGTGGAGAGGACTAGGGGCCTTCGGTTCCCCGAACCACTATACATCCGTGTGTTCATGCTTTCACTTTTTCCGCTGCATATTTAATCGTGCTAAAGCATAGTGGACAGAATTTGTCTAAATTGAAGAGATTGTAATAATTTTGAAAAGACACAAATCACCCCCCCTCTTGTGTGTAATCCGTAGATTCAGATCCAACATAGAGTTACATATTTTTTGTTCTTTATAAACTACAATTTGTTGTTGACATTTTCTTCGGTGTCGGATGACATCTATTCCTTGATGTGAGGGTTAAATATTTTTTCTAGTATATCAAAATAATAAAACAATATTCTTATAAATGAGGATAATTCATGTCTATAATCACTTAGTTTCCTTTCTTATCTTTTAACTGTATGTATCTGTATAATCATTGGTCTAATAGAGCCTTATATATTAAAAAAATAGTCAAGGAAATGGAAATATTTTTTATCTCCCTTGAACTAAATTTTTCTGAATGCTCCATTATTAATCTACATTCTCTCTTTTAATAAAGTTATTATATTAAATATTCCTATAATATTTTCAATAAATTCTTAAAAAAATTAAATAATATCATCTAACAATCATACCATACAATAGATAGTGTAGATCGAAACATATTTCAATATGTTACATGTTAAAACCATTTTCCAACACATTTTTTTTGGTGGTGAAAAATTCATCATTAATTTATACAAATTCCAATTATATTTCTCTATTATCACGTCAATTATTAAAAAAAATTCCATTAATTTTTTAGGTTTCAATCAACCACGAAATAGTCATGTATGAAACACCCATTTTGGGATCTAGCTCAACAATCGTGCTATAAACTCTACTGCATGGTGCTCCTTATATCTTGGGTCATATGGTCATTTTAAATTATATCATTTTTCAAAAAAAAATCATAAAATGATATTGTGTAGTCATTTCCATGACATACAATACTTATTGGTGAAATGGTTTTTAACTAAACATTAAACATTCTCACCTACACATTTCAATTGTAGTGTAATAATGCAATAGTTGGCATGATATTATCCTAAACATAGTGCTTCTCAAGGAACCCACCTAAACTATTATTATGTATGTCCACCGTAGTAACCAACACAAAAATGTTGATATTAATTATTGTACATAGGTAAATTATAATACCTATATTTTATATGTTAACTCATGGTCTACATCATTTCCATGTTTTATAATCAATATAGTCTCTATTATTCTTAGTGATATAACTGTCATGTCTTTTTATGAGCTTTATATCTTCCATGATTAGCATGTTATCTTCACCAAATAAATTTTCTACATATTTTCCTTTTTTCACATTCCAAATATACCTCCCATATTTGACTCTATTGTATTCAAGTATACCTATGTTAATTTTGAATTTCTTTTACAATTTAAAGAACTTATGTGGTTAGGTTCTCTCTTTACATTGTATAATTTGAGACCCACCACGATTCTTCAATGAAATTGAAATTATGATGTTATGGGTGAAAAATATATTTCTGACCTAAGTTATACAATGTTGAAATAGATTTGGAAAGATTCAGAAATTCACCAAACAAGTCATTACCATATTCACCATAGTATGACAATGTACATAATGACAATTGGGATTTCATACACTCCCAAACTATTTAGAAACTACTTGAATCTTCAAAAAAACAATTTAAAATTAACTGCCAGAACATATAAAATCTTTAAATTCACTTTTACTTTTTTACCACCGAATTCCATGTTTTTAGTTATTGAACAAAACATACACCCAAAACACATTTTGTTCCAATAGCATCTAATTTGTCTCATTGGTTTGGGATTCGAGTTGATTATTTATTACCTAGGGCCAACTAAAACTCATCTAGTTCCACATTATATATAATTGGTAAACAATTAGGGGGTCCCACCTAGTGACTTTCCAATCTCTAATCCAACTAGCTTCTAAACACCATTATAACACTTTAGTGGAGGAGTGTCATGTTCCATTTTTACTATTAGACCCACTTCTATGGACCTTGAATAATGAGCTGTAACTAAGCACACTCTTAGAACCTATTAAATATACTAATCCTTATGGATTTATTATTAGAGTGTTGCGGCGTGGAACTAGAGGACACTTGCATATGAATCATATAGATGGTATTTTTTATATATATTTCAATTACACAAAATTAAAATTATATATAATATCATATATTATTCCATATTAATTTGTACTATGTATTATATGTAAAGGTATATAGACATTATTTAAAAAACCTTAGAGACACCAAATGAATTAACATATATTATAATATTAAAAGTTCAATTTAAAAATTTTAAAATATAAATAGCAGTACAGTATTTGAAATTTATTAAATTCAAAAATTATTTGAGATTAATTAAATAGAATAAAATATCATATCATTGAAAATAATGTATTTAAATTTTATAAATTTTTTAAAAAAATAAGAAAAAATTTATATTAAAAAATAACAAAAAAAATACATATATTTTATTTATGTCAATAATAAAAGTAAATTTTATTCAATTTATATATATTTATATATTTTAACCTTATTAAAAAAAATTATTTAAAAGAATAAAATTTTTAATTAATCATTTTATTTCACAATTCACATAAGGATGGATTCTTTCTTAAAAAGTCCCTTCTTTAAAATATTTTATTAGGAGACATATTTTTGGTAAACACCTTCCCTAAAAAATAATTCCAAGAAAAATATTTTCTAAAAATATTTTATTTATATGTTATTTTATTTAGGTGATGTATTAGGAGATGACTTCTTATAAGCATATATGAAGAAGGAATATTTTTTAAAAGTACCCACACTTGGTGAAATTATCACCCATAGTTATTGAAATAGTTTTTTTAATTATTTTAATATAGAATTAGTTTATTTACATTCATTGTTTACATATATTATCAATCTAAAAATGACAGTTTTTTAACAATTCTTATACCTGGTTAGTTAAATGAGTTGTCCTATATATTAAGTAAATTCAAATAAATAGTGTTCTTTATAAATTTTTTCAAGACTATTATTATGTAAAATTTCACTATGGAGGTCTCATGTAACATATAATGTTTTTATCATTAAACATCAATTTATGGAGATGTCAATCACTATTTATGTTTCAGAATATAAAAAGTAATATAATTTCATCATATTGAGGTGAATATATAATCCATCGTAGAATGTTTTATTCTCCTATATTGTTTAAAATATTTCACTTCTCATTTTATCTTCCTTATATTTGATAGTACGATGTATTTATCTAAATATTTCATATCCATAATTTCCCAAGTGGTGATGGAACCAACCAATAATCTCTTTAATTAACCCCATTCTCTATATTTATATTAAAATAGAAATTACCTAATTATTTTGGAATATATTTATAATCCATTTTTTAGGTTTATAACATATCTTAAAGTTATTGGAGAAAATCATTAACGATATTCATGATTCCTTCCACTAAATATGAAAATATTTTGAATCATTTAGAGTATTATTGGTCTTATTTCAATGATTGTTTTTCCTAAATAAGAGTTTAATTTTTTTACATTAGGGTTCTCTAGTGGTGGATGTTAGACAATAATAAATTATAATTATAGGTATAGGTGATTATTGAGAAACATTTTTATGTTCCTCAGAAAAATATTCAATTAATGAATTTTTTCAGATAGGCTGATTCCATGATATAACATCTCATAGAACTAAAGAATTCAATATGTAGCCGATGAAATAGAATATTTTTGGAATTTGGAATTGTAAGATATGTTCCCAATAGGTGGAATTTTTCACTAGAAACTAAAAGTTGAGGCTCTATAAACATATTCTACCTTCAATGTACATAATCATGTTGTGGTCACCCATGTAGATCAGATTTATGTGGAAAAAAATCAATCTTTTATACATATCTTTATAATTGTTTGGTGGGGGTACATATATATAGTAATATAATTTACATGTTGGTTTTGTGAATGTCTTGAGTATTATTATAGTAAATATGGAACTTTTAACTATTTTAGAATTTATATATTTCTCTTAATTAATTTTATTTGTTTTTTTCTCATTGAGTGTGAAAATTTATGAAAAAAATTAATGTTTAGTGTCCTAGTAGTGAAGTGTTGTTTTCAATTTGTTTTATTATTTTTAATTAAGAGTCATAAAATGTTATTTTTAGTGTGTGGTTAATGTTTAGTAGATTATTTACCTAGATAAAATAGTAAAATGTGTTATTTATTTGCCTCCACACATACCTTGTTTCAAGGGTGATGTTTTATAAGGTACTTTCTAGATATTGGGATTCTCAACACAATAGGTGGTATCTATGAAACATGGCTTGGCAGTCAATTATAGGTAGATATATTTCGAATGGAATGTTATTTTCATTTAAATTTGTTTCTTAGTGGGAGATATTATTAGAATGGTTAAAATTAATAGAGGTAAAGGATAATTTTGATAAATAAAATGGAATATAATTTGGATTTTTTTGGATTGATGTTGAGGATTACTTGTACCAGAAATATATTGAGATTTCAATAAATGGTTCCAATATAGATGTAATGGATGAATAAGAATATGAAAGTCCATGTTGTAAGTCACTAAGAGTGATTGATGAGATCTTGGAATAAAATATGTTTTTCAATGCCCATGAGGAGAATATTAATATTTAGTTAATATATATTCTTATGATAAAGTATGTAATTTCATGAATGATAAAAAACTTGTTTCTAACACGAAGACATTTTTGAATGAACATATGATAATTATGGTTTGTGCCTGATCATGTGAATGATATAATCATGTTAAAAACTTAATAGGATTCCATTCATGTTATGTTTACTGAAGGTGTATGGAAATTAAAATTTAAATCATCACATCTAGAATCATAGGGAAGGATTCATAAATCTGTGAATAATTTGAGTGGAAATAATAACAGTAGAATAAATGGGATATTAGATAAAATTATAAAAAAATGAAATCATTTTGATTTATGAATAAGGATCTACCTAAAAAAAATTTAGTGTGGAATGTAGGAAATGATACTCCTAAATGAAAATTTGGATGAATAATGAAGACATGGTACAAAAGAGAAATGAAAAATTAGCTATATTTGTTGTTTTTATATATTGTAATTACATATTATATAGGAATTTAATAAAAATATTTAAAGATAATGTGGGTAAAATTTTGAATTAATTAAACCACACATTCATTAAAGACTATTTATAAAGAATATGGAACCTTTTTAAGTGTTTCATAATAGTTAGAGTCATGGATTATTGACTATGGAGCAGTATTTCATTCAATTTTGGATATAGGATTCAAGGAGAACATTGTTTTCTAAATACTCATAAAAGACCACATTCTGAATGCTGAGACTCTATATATTTTTATAAATATTAATATATTGATTTTGGAAAAAAATATATGTGTTTTAAAATTACATGGAAATATGTATAAACCAGTATTATAGAAGAATAAAATGTTCTTAGTTCAATTGGATGAAGTGAGGTTTAGAAAAACCATTGATGAAGGTGTTTGGAAAATCAAAAAGTGTACCTTAATTATGGCCAAGGGTGTTGAATATGTAAAATTATATGAATCTAATAATTAAAAAGTAGTAATGATTCCATGAATGGGAACTTATAAAATAGTGATGTTATATCATGACCATCTTGGATACATTAGTGAAAAAGGACTAAGGGTCATAACAACAAGAGGCATACTAAAACATGACTAAAAGGAATTCAGATCATTAGAATATTTTATCATTATGAAGTTATTAAAAGTTTATTTTACAATAGATTTTGCACTAATGTACTAAAATTTGGACTTATTTTATACATATGTTTGTGGGAAAAATCTAATTTGAATTGTTATAGGAACATAATTGCATTATTATAATATTTTTGATTAAAAAATGGTTTTTATATTTTCCCAAAATAATTTTTTTAGTACATTCAAAAAATAGAGATCCAAGGTAGAAATATAGATTTGATAAAATATTTTGTTCTTGTTTTATGAAAATGGATGTGAAAAATGAAGTGAAGTGTTCTGGTAATATTGCTGGATGAATAAAATCTTAATTGAGAATATTTTTCTTATAAAACTAGAGTAAAATGTTTTGGATTATATATGAATAAAAATTTTAATGAGATATTTAAATGTAAGTGGTTATATTATAGTATCAAATAGAGTTATTTGGTGGATTTAGTTAATATTGTACCAAGCCTCAAGAATTAATATCCTCTCATACCAATGGGGATTGAACATTGAGAATATAATTGAATCAAAATATTTTTTGATGTATCTCACATAATTATTTTATATTTGTTGTATACAACCATGTTAGTTCCATGGAAAGGGACATGTTGGATACTATTTCCTAGTTATGTTTCATTTTTTTATAGTGATAAGAATTTTTTGGATCTAGTATAATGATTAATGGAATTTCATAAATATCTAGACAGTCCTCTTAAATGGGGTGATACATTAGAAGAATTAAAACCTTGTTAAAGGTATATTTGGGATCACAGAACCAACATGTAATGAGTTTAATCAAAATAGATATGCGTTGGTTCTATATAGTTCATGGACTATAGATGATTAAAATTTATAGAAATGTTCCACAATTGGATATTTTAATCAAGTTCCAGAAGTACTAATGAATTATGTGTTGAAAAACACTAGGATTATAGAATCTCATGGTATAGATTTAGAAAAACTGGATCTGGAAGGATCAGAAACTCATGAGTTGAGGAGTTATTCTAGGATTAGATAATTATTATAGAGGGTTGATTCTAAAATAGATAACAATTTATTATGGATGGTATAGAAACAAAAATCCTAGAAGAATTAATAGGCCTCTAAAAATTGGAACAATGTGAGTTAGTGTCAAATGAAGAGATGAATTCCTCACCTATCAAAAAAACTTTAGATATAATCTAATTATATGCAGGGTAAGGAACTATGGAAAAAATGTTTGTAATACTTTAAGGAATAAAAAATGGTATAAAATAGTACAAGGAGAGTCTCATTATGAATGTGTTTCAATAATAGGGAATAATAGGTTATTCAAAATTATCTTCTCCAATTAAAAAAAATCCAAGATTCATGATGGTAATATCTTGGTTACAATACAATGATTTTATAATCCTTAATTGTATGTCAAACTAAAATTCCTTAAAATTTATTTGGAGGTGGAAGTGTTTTTTAAAGAGAAATTGTTTTATGGAAATCGTTATTGAAGGTCTATTATGGAAGAAATAAATGTAGTCTTAATGGGATAATGAATGAACATTCCTAATGAAACCGAAAAGATAATTTTTTAAAAAGGTAGAGAATATAAACTTTATATTAAATAGAAAAAAAATTAAACAATGAGATGAGCAGATATGTTCACACGAAGCAAGTCTACATCATGAGGTACCATGTTTTCTCTTAATTGTTTCTATAATCCTACATTCTAAATCTCATAAATCTCCAAAATCTATTCCTCATCCTCATCTATGACTATGACCCATGGTGTGATGTTATTTAAATTTTCCTCTTGTTGATGAAGACATTCAATGTTCGAGTCATCCAAGTTTTAAACCTCAACTTATGAGTAATATTTTTTAGTTTCATAGTTTGACTATCCTCACCCTCATCCAAGACTTATAGAAAATTTTGTTCTTTTCCAATTAGTTTGTTTCCAACAATCGTATTTCTCATACTCTTTTGAAGTAGAGTGTATATTCACTAATAAAATATTGTCTTCTATCTATAGCTGTGAGGAAGAAGGTAGCATTAGTGATGTCCACACATCATTATTCACCTTGTCCACTAGATGGGGACCATCAGTGACCCCTCGATTAGTTTTCCCGCATTATTAAGGTGATAATCAATACCATCAGGTGTGTTATAATATGTCACCTAGATATCATTGTGATTTAGAAATGGTTTGGATATTCATTATATAGTGACCATGCCCAGATCTTGAGAACTAGTAGTCTCTAAGGGTGAAGGGTTGAAATCCAAACACCCATCCTATTCATAGGCTGTGTAGACCACATCCTTTGAGATAACATCAGGTGTAGAGGCAACCTTATTTACCGATTTCACTTAATGTTCTCAATCCTAACTTTGGAAAAAAGGGTCATAAGTGATTTTCTCATGTTTTTAATTCATGGGGCTATTACATTTGTTAAAAAAGGTATATTAAGGGGAATATTATTTTAACATTACACCATATATGGATTCAGAAGAGTTCCCAGCAACACCTATCATACTAGCAATGGGACTACCCTGGACATTGGACCCTTATATTGCTACTCGAGCATTAAAACTCACCACCACCAGATTTAGACATAACTTTTGTGCCCTGTTATCCTACAATAGCTGATTCTTAACATATTTCCCATAATCCACAATATTATCCCAAGATTGGTTGGTCGGATGACTTATGAAATCCTTTGACTACATAAAGTTTTCAAGAGGAAATTCTAATGAATCTGTAGTGTGATTTTCCTCATCAGAGTGTCCATGACTGTGAGACACATTCTTTTCTTTCATTAGTTATGTTTGGGAGTACATGACCCATATCTAAGACAACTTTTAATTATCATTCACAGACATACTAGGCGGCCGGGATTTCATTACTTTAGTTATTCTAAATCATAAATTACTATTATTTTAACTGATTGATCAAAATACCAAAATAATGGATATACTATAGTTTGAGGAATCCTGACCAATTACTATAACTTCTAAATAGAACATTGGGATATTTTGAAATTCAATTCTAAAATAAAGTTGTTCTCTATCAGCAGAAAGAAATAATCTATCAACAAAAGTGGACCATAAATTCCCATTCACTATGAATCGGGAATTATTCCCATATCTGGCCACTTCGGTTTCTCTATCTGTTTTTATGGGAATGCTTTTAGATAAATCCATATCATATTGTATCCTAGGGTTAAAAAGAATCCAGATTAACCCATAAACATTAACCCATGTCTAAATTTAAAAGATACAAATCTCATGGGGGTGGATTGTGTGGTCCCATTCTCATATGTGAAGATCTCACATCATTACATAGATTTAACCATAACCCAATGATATCATATTTAGGTCATTAGAAGTGAATAGAAGGTGAAACAATCCATGTCCCAATGAAACACACTTCTCGGTGGAGAATCCCCAAATTTATGAAATCCACTAGAAAAGACGTTAAACATTCCATGGATCAAATCCTCTAGGTAGGATGAGTCAATCTATTATATAGTGGTCCACAATTTCCATTCACTCAAAAAATATTTTCGGTTCACCTTTAACATGGGAAACATTTTTATATTTATTAATTCCAATATTAGAACATTTACAGAGAGAGAAAGATCAATTATGGTCACTAACCTTGAATGAGCTTGTATATGGGGAACTCTTAATCACATTTTTTGACACCTTAGTCCGGTTTCCATATGCTTATGGGAGTTAAATCGTCATTGAACAAGGAATTCTATTTCCATCAGATTTGTATTCAAAGAATTAAAAAGCGTGATGTCGTAGATACCATTACGAAGAAGAGAGAGAAGCTCCATTCTTCTGTCTATCCTAAAACCTAAACAATAATGAATTTAGGTAGAAAAAAGTATATTCAATGCAATTAATATCATTTATATTAATAAACAATGTTTATTTATGGTATCATAATATTCATTCTTCTCTATGTCAATGATAAGGCCAAGAATTTTACATGTAGTGAGATTTGTCTATTGGTCTATGAAAATTTTAGGTTTACAAAACTGGGAGGACACTATGTAGATCTTCATATATCTTATTTAATATTAATACTATCATAATTTTTTTGAAAATATGATTCATTTCTATGGTATATTTATTAAAACATTGAAGGAGATACAAATTCACATATTAACACTACTAGATATGAGTTTATTTTCATAGGAACGACTATAAGATAGATTTGTATACTTCAATTTATTATAGAAGTATAAAATATAGAAATTTTTTCAATATATATTATGAAATATGGGAATAATATGATCTTATAGATTTTTATTTTGGGGGATCATGGAATCTTATAGGGGAAAAAGTGTTTCTGAGATAACACGATTGTGATTGATATTTTCATGAATCCAAAGATTCATTCATGGAAGAAACACATTCGGATGAAGTATCACTTCATCCGAAATATTGTGGATATCAAGGTTATTTACTTATAGGACATTTAAGGAGTTATGAATCTAGTGGAAATTCTAACCTACTATAACATATTTTAATGTTTATTGTGACATTATGACATAGAAAGACTTAGATCATGGGTTAGATAAAGACCGTGGAAGAATAAAATTTATAGGAAGGAATATAAGATATATTCTTACAAGTAACCAAGGAATTGATGATTATTACTGAAAAAATTACTAGGTGAGGAATTGTCTCGTTATTTTTAGGTGTTGTTTTTCCCTATGAACTATACCATTTAGAATATTGGATCTTCTATAAGTTAGTATGGAACTGAATAGAGTACCTCATCAACCTAGGAAATTCCAAACCAAATAGTGAAAGTAAATGATTAGGAAATATGGATTGAGATGATGTATTTCTTGAAATGTGCTATTGTTTATCATTAGATGAATGTTTTAATGGTGAAAAATTTTCTCCAATAGTGGTGGAAATGATCAAGAGGTGATCTATTGTATATATCAAAAGGGGTGAAACTATATAATCTGAATATAATTATTTACATAATAGATTGGTGGGTTCACTTATACATTGTAGTAAAATTTTTCTATATTTATTCCAATGATCTATAATAGTGTTTGTATAGGTAGTTCACTTATAACTCAGTGGGGTGACATATTTTTTAAATATTCAATAAATGTAATAGATTTTCATATGTAGTGGGGATATGTAAAAAACATGTAAATTTATATTTTTATGGTCTTTGGAGTTCTATATTCTATTTTTTCCTTTTTTTCATTTAATGATTTCTAGTAGGTTTGTTTGAGTGTGACGATAAGGTGTAGAAGTTATCTACTAAGATAAAATAATTATACATGTAATCCATTTCATTCTATCCAGACCTTGTTTCCCTTAGTGAGGTTCTATAACTTTTTTTGAAATAGGTGCTATTGTAAAAATATTTGTGTTATGACATTGTCTATATTCAGTGACTAAAAAGGCACCTGTCAATAATATGATTAAAATATAGAGGTTTACTCAAATGAAATTATGTACATTGATTTATTGGAATCCTACACATTAACCTATGAACATAAAAATATATAAACATCTCAACCATGATAGAAATTGTAATAAAATAAAATGTTAATGGGGTGGGTGAAAACATGATTTATTTAAATAGACATTAAATAATTGTAATTCTACAAGATTCACTAAAAAACGATGATAAAAATTTAATGAATAATCTAGAGAAATTAGTTCAAAAATATTTTCAGATATTGTATTTTTATTATACTCATGTGACAACTAATTCTACAATGTTATATTAAATATAATTTTTTATGTTAAACCACCATGTAATGATATGATAATTCTTTATAATTATTCTATTTACAAATTTTTTACCCTGACCATAATGAAAAGAAATATTAAAATTCATTACCAATGTAAAATTATTAATTTAGTACAAATTTTACTAAATAATCTAAAATGAAATAAATTTCAATTGATTATTTTACATTAAAATATATTATCTCATTGATTCATAAATATATTAAATTTTATTATCCTCAAGGATTTTCTATTTTAATTTATTTCAATATTATTAAATCAACCAACCCTTTTAAAATTAATAATACTCTCATGATGAAAGAATGTAATAAAAATAAATATATTAATGTTTTATATTCCATGTAAAAAATGTGTCTCTGAGACTACTAATAATTAGATCATTTCAACTATCCTAGATATCCTCCCATAATATGTCACTTATTTTTTAAAAAATTATAAAATAAATTTAAAATTAACCCTTGTTATGATTCTCAATTTTAAAAACTTTATTCTGAATGATTCTACTGGATGAAATTATATATCCATAATTTTACTCTAAATATTTTACTTATTAAGAAATTACACACTCAATATTGAGGTATCATAAATCATCAATTAAATTATTATCTCAAGAATTAATAAAAAAAATAATAATGAATTAATCAAATAAAGTGTAAAACAATTAAGATAAAAAATGATTTCAATTTAATTTTATTAATAATAAAGATAAAAATTGAAAATGAGTCTTCCTAAATATTAAATTAAAATATAAAAATATAAAGAAATATTTTCGTAATAAAAATATAAAAAAAAACTTATTTAAATACAAAGACATAATTTGTTGTAGTAGCCCACAAAATGATCAATTTCACTATATATATATATATATTAAGAAATACTATATTTTATCCTTTTTTTGATAACATTGTCTAAATATTCTCTATGTATTTCATACATTAAAATAATCATTCTATTGTGGGTTTTATTTTCAATATTTTATTAAAATTCTTTTGGACACATTAAGAAGAAAATTTAAACATTTATGGATTATATATATATTTTAATCATAAAACCATGAGTAAAAAAAAATACATTTCATAAAGAAAAAATTATTTTGTTTTGGTTATCAAGATTTCTGAATTGGTAAACCTAACATCATCTTTGGTTTTGTTGTCATTTTCATAATGATCAATAGAATGAAAAAACTCAAATATTATTTCCTATAAAATACATCTAGTTTTTCATTTGTGAAGTTCATTTTCTTCTAATGTTCCGATAGTCCATCCAATGCATCAAAAACCATCCAAATTATCACAAATAAAAAACATTGTGTAGAATAGACTCTTTTATAAAAAATTCCAATTAAAAGTTATTATTGAAAATTAATCACCCCATAGACTACTAATAAATTAAATGTAAACAAATATAAATTCCTTGGAAATATAGAAAAATTTCACTATTGTAATATATTGAAAAATATAATTTTTATAAATCACATTATTTTCCAAAATAAGATATTGAAAATTTTCCTTCAATAGAATCATTTTCATAATTTCACATTATTTAACAAGATAATATTCCATAATGTTATCAATTTTTATTTTATAAAATCTCAATATTTTAAATGAATGTACTAAATATATAAAATAAAGATATTAAAAAACATACTATAGTAGTGATGTTACAAATATTGAATATTTATTAGGATCCTGGGCACCATTAGTAATGCAGTTTCATATTAGTAATTTAGAAGAAATAACCTAAATTTTGGGGGGTATTTTATCTATTATTTGGATGTTATAATGGAACTTTCAATATATTTTGTGAAAACAATTCATAAAAGGATAGATTATTTTATAAATTATGAAGAATGAATAAAAGTGTGATCTAGATTAAAAATGTCGAAGGTGTATTTATGGGATTTGTATTAGTGATTGTAATATAAAAAATATGGGTAAAAAATGGGTCAAATGAGAAAGGAAGATGAATGATTAATTTTTTAAATTGAAAATAAGTAAAATAGTGTAGGGGAAATGTTTGAATTTAAATTTTATATAAGATGTGGTAAGATATAGTTGAAGGATATGAAAGGGAACAAAAAAATAACTCTATAAAATGATCAATACCTAGGGTTTTAAATGATTTCTTTTATATATTTTTTTAAAATCAGTTTTTTATTTTGATTAAGATATATTTTTATATTAGAATTATGGTATATCATCAAAATAATTTGGTAAATGGCCTATTTAGTTATTTTTTTGAATTTAAGGATATTGGTTTTATGGTGAAAATGATACAAAGAAAAATTGTTAAAAGTACTATTATGTGTATATAGAGTTCATAGTTTTTTTAAATGAGGAAAACCATAATGCATCGATAAGTAAAAATAATATTGTTTTTTTTTGTGTGATAAAATTTTGGGGTTCATGAAATTTTTTCACTAATGTAGGCTGAAAATATGGATCATTTTCTTATAAATTATATAAACCAAAATTTAAAATTAGGCTTTTAGTTATTGATTAATTTTATTTATACTGTCACATTGTGTTAAATTGTTTAAATAATAATAGGAATGGATTTTGAAATTATTGTGATTACATTCATTAAAAAAAGTGGTCACGATTATCTTAAACTATTGTGGTCAAAGGTATTATGAAAAAAAATATTATTGATATTTGACTATTTTTTATATATTTATATATTAAAAAATAGTCATTTTGAGAAATTGTAGTTTTTCTGGCTTGGGGATGTTAGAGATGATTTGTATAAAATATTAAGAAATTTTTTGGGTGGTCATGGTTTGAAGGGGATTAGAAAAAATAGTGAAGAATAAAATGTGATTGGATGAGGTCACGGTTATGGTATGATAAAACTGGGGTCTTATAAAAATAAACCATAAATATTCATGAAATAAAATAGTAGTGAGGTATGAGATTAATGATTCATTTTTTGAGATGAATTAGTAAAATTGATTATTTAATCTAATTATGTGTCTGATTGTGATATTTTTAAATGGGATAAATAAAATTTTGAAAATTTTTGGTTTCATAAATTTCATAATATTAGAATTCCCCAATGAGGAATTCATAAATTTAATCCTCTATATCAAATTCATATATAATGTTTATAATATCAATGTAAATCAATATAGTCATATTTTTTTTACATTTAATGACGAATGGAATTCTTTGCATTCCAAAACTAATGTTTAATTTTTTTAAAGAATGTACTTTGGTATTTTTTTCATTTGAACATTGTTTAACATATATATATCAATATACAACCATGATCCTTAATAATAATATAGACTGATGATAAAACTCAATTATTAATTTCAAAATAATTATTTTATGTATTTTACATTCATTTTTAATAGTACCACTTTCTATCCTTGGATTTCAATAACTCCATGTCGACGTAATATCATTATTGTGAATTGTTATAATGACTTCACCTTGTGATTTCCTTCAAATAAATAAAAAATATATTATAATAATTAATTCCTTTTCCCTTGTATAGAACTCAGATCATCAAATTTATGGGTTATTCCATTGTTTGATCTTGTCTTTATAAATTGTGCCTCATTTTTATGAATCCTTTAATATCCCTTCAATTTTATCCACTTACAAGAGTCTTATTTGTCTTGAAACAAATACATCCATGTTCAAAAAAATTTATGAATATATATTATATTGGTCTAATGGGGTTTTAAAACTTTTCTCTATGCCATTATTTATCCATCTTTATGTGATTTTGTTTTTCAATTGAACTCAGTATATTCTTTAGAAAATTATTCGTTTGCTGAGTTTATTGACCATCATGAATGATATTTTTAAATTAAAATATTCTTAATATATTTTAGAATCCTAAAATAAGTTATAATATTCTGATTATAGTAATATTTTACAATAATATTGTTTCCTGAACTATACTTGATGGCGGTAAAAAAATAAAGTATGTTCTTGTTGGAGGGGGTGAAACAATCATACTATGAACAACATTTTAATTTTAAATTATAATGACTGAGGGTATAAGATATAAATTAAACCATAATAATATAATATCTGTATATTTAGGATACAAATATTACTATGTATTACTGTAAAGAAAACATATGGGGGTTATAGAGGAAGTATAATATTAAAAGATGTTTTAGTTGTCAATTTACCTCCCTCTTTGGATGTCTCCTCCTAAGATGCCACTGAAGGTTCCCCAGAGTGATATTTGAGAGACATGGGATTTTATTGACATTAGGAGATAGATTCAGAGAGAGTTTGAATTATATTGGGTAAAATTTAAGGATTATAATTTATGAGTAAATTGGGTGGCAAGGGATAAAATTTATAAGGGTCGAGGAGGGGTGTTTTTAAAATATTATATTCATTAGTTTGTAATATTGGATAAAGACATAAAATATTGATGTATCATGTGACTATTTATAGAAAATTTTTCTTTTTGGTTTTATATAATGTGTACATAAACCACTCCATATGTAATAAATCATCCATTTAACTTATAATGTCCAATATTGTATTTTCCAATGTAGAGGATTATCTCAGCATAATTTTTTCCATCATGAATGCAAATGGGAATTTAAAATCCATTAGTGCTGGTAGGGGGATCTATGACCCTACTAACCTTCTCTATGTACTTGATATCATTGTATTCACCCAAGGGACCAAGGGTAATATAAAAAACATCAATATGGACCGTTCTCAATATACAGAGGTATCTGGCAATGAGTTTACCTAGAAAAATTCATCCATTTTATTTAGTAATAGAATTCATGCTCCTAGGAAAAATGAATCTTTTAGAGAATTAGGTATTATGGAATGTGTTCTACCGATTATATATACTTGTGTGCCTATGTTTTGTGGAATGTTAAAATATTGTTATTTTAAAGGTAAAAATAGTCATATTAGAAGGAATCTTTTATCCTAGAAAGGTAAATCTTTATCCACAGTCGGTCGGGTCTGTTTAGTGAAATATGTCAACATTTCTAAATATTTATACACTTTAAGGGTTTATGAATGTTCTACTAAAATAAATAAATTCATAATTTCTTCCATAAAGATCATTATTTGGAGTGGTAACATTCATAAATGAAGGGTTTTCATTATATCTGGGAATTCTTGCTTTATTCCTTATGAAATAAGGGTTTTAATATTAAATATATGTAGTAATTCAATAAATCATTGAAGTATATTTTTATTTAGAGACTCATAAATGGAAATTCAGAAGCTCTTGGTTTTCTTCATACTAGATTTGTGGTTTTGAATAAATCTTGGAATTATAACTTTATTTTTGTGTGGCCTATATTTAAGTCTATTTTCTAAAATATTTATTCACAATATAGATTGTTGTTATCGAAAGATTAATATCTTAATTTATGGAATACAAAATAGAAAATATTCCACCTTATTTACTTTCTAACAGATGATGTTTGTAATATTAATTTGTGAATTTTAATCCAGGATCAATTTAATAATCTGGATATTCATCTAGATAACATTAAAAGTAATGTTTGTAACTAAATTTGTTTCACTAATGGGTGATTTATGGGCATGGGAACCAACAAAAAACAGTTTCTTGACTTCAATATTTTTTGTCATCATGTCAATTTTCATGTTAGTGATCTACAATGGTTATATATGATGAATATTCATCCCATAATAGTTTCAATATATGTTATCACATAGAGGTTGGGGCATAAAAATTTCTAGTGGATGCATACATACAAAACTGTAGCATTTCCCTTTTTATTAATGTGTTATATATTATCAGTACCAAAAGGATTTAGATCACCTATTTCTAAGTTATGCCATGGCCTCAACAACGTGGAATGCTTTTGATGAGATTTTGAAAATTCAATTTCCTTGGTCTTCATCTATTAAGGTTTTCTTTTATGGTTGTTTACTGATTTCACTATCTTCTAAAATGAATAAACTATTTGAGGTTGCTACAATGAAATTTATTTTAATCATATGGAAGGCTCATAACAAATGGATATATGATCATATTTATTTCAGGATTTATGATGATTTGGCCTAAATATTGGTGGCTAATTGGTAATCTAGTATATGTCAATGGTATTTATGTAAAAATTATGTTCATGATTTCTATTCACTAATAAGGATTGATATAGAGTAGAAACTTCATACACAATTTAGAACAATTGAACAATTATGGAAGCATTAATTTGTAGGGTTTATCTTTGTTAAAACTAATGGGTGACCAAGAGGGTAATCATGGCCCATTTGGTTATTGGTCTATTTGTAAAGATCATCATGGGTATTTTATTAGATGTATTTCTGTATCATGTAGTTTTTCTAATTCACATGAAGCTAAAATGCATGGTGTTATCATTTCTTCAGAGTATGATAAGCAATAGGAAGGGAATTATCATTGGTTGGAATGTGATTCCACTATCATTTCTCAAGCCATCTTGAAAGGTTGTGCTCATTTATCATGGATGTTAATGAATAGATGGATCAATGTTTTATATTTTCTTTCATCCACTGACTACATATTCATGCATGCCCACAAGGAGGGTAATTATCCTTCATATAGTCTTGTCAACAAAGGTGTTAGTGGAAAGGATATTACATGGTCTAGTAGAGTTTTGGATGATCTCTTTCCTCCTATTTAGAGGGACTAAAATAAAATTTCTCTTCTTACAATCTATTAGACATGTTTCCTTTTATTAATAAGAGATTCTTTATCTTATAATCATGGTATCATCTTTAGAAAAAAATTTCACCAAAAAATTATTTATGACAGAAAAACAAAAAAAATGTACCTTAACCAATTTTAATATTTTGATTGATATTAGAACCCTTTGAAAATGTTCATATGGAATAATAAATTAATTAGATCACCATAATATAACATTATATTAATTTATAAACCCATATTATGAAAATAATATCTCTCTTAATAAATTATTTTTTTATAAAAAAGAAAATTAATAATTTATATTTTATAAAAATATAAATTCTTGTTTTATCAATTTTAAAACATATATTTACTTGTATCACGATATAAGTATATAATATTTTTATTTAATTTCATACCAAAAAATTATTTTACACTCCCATTAGTGAAGATACAATTCTAATGATAATTTTAATATTTCAAGTGGTTCTATTAGTATACCAATAACCAGATTACTATTCTGTTAGCCAGATTTAAATTCTAATAGATAAATTAATATTCCAATGTCCCAAGTTATAACAACCTTATGGGGTACGTACTTTCTATAAATACATCTTATTTTATTCATTATTTATTCAATTCTTATTTTTTATGGGTTATACATATTTCCATGATGAATATTGCATTGTAATTTTTTATTTCTATAAATTTTTTCATGAGCGTGGTTATTTCAGTGGATAAGGAATGTCCAAATATTCATAGTTTAGTTATGTTATTTTTTATTTTTATCCCATTATTATATTTTTCAATTCATGAGGTTATATTTATCCTCTCAAAGTAATGTTTACATTAATATAGTAATTTTTTCGGTTTTTATAATGTGGTGGATGTGATTTAAATGAAACTGCATTTATAAATATGAAATTTTTATTTTATAATGGATTTCCCATTGATTGAAATTATGTGTGGCCAAATTCTTCACCACTTCAGAAAATTAAACTATGATTTTTTTTAAATACTATGGTCAAAATTCATTAGGGGTCTTCTTTTCCAATTATTCATTTAGTTCAAATGTTTGCCCATCGTACTTATGGTTTTGACAAATTACATTTACAAGGAGATTCATAATATTTTGAATAATTTTTTCTCTAAGAGATTGGATATTCACTGGATACTTCTTGTAAGAGAGAACATTTTCTAGCAATAAAACCCATGAATTTATAACTTGTGATGGATCTATTATTTAATTTCTATAGAGGGATAAATGTAACAAATCAGGTGTGTGAAACAAGGATAGTGGGGGTGATAGTTGATAGGCCACACCTTAAAAGAAATCAAGAATCTCCAAGGGTGTGATGTGTGTGGGGAAAACCACCCACTTATTCCAAAATCTCATGATTCTATTCTATGGAGATATATAGAGGAACACATTACATCCATCCTTCAAAATGAAGTATTGTTGATGATTGTTAAAAAACAATTCTTTCACCATTTATTAGATTTTTTGTTCTAATAAAATATCTAGATATTTTCTAGCATTTCTTGAACTATTTTAGTTCATAGTTGATTATGTTTACAAACATCATACCATCAAGAAGGTTTTCTAAATCTATTTCTATAAATGCTTTATATGTACCCATATATATCCTATATTAGAAGGTATTGTTGTAAAAGAACTCAACCAGAGGAGGATATTGATCCCATCCTTCTTTTAAGCCCATCAATAAAGTTCTCCACTTGTATTTTAGTGTCAGGAAAATCTTATCATATTGGATAACTATTTAGGGTTGATAATTCATCTAGAATTTCACCATGGTTTTACATTCATCTTATATAGTTTTCAAAAAATTTGTGGTAAAACATTGACCTTAAAAACATAAAATTGATAGTGGTGTTTCCTATATACTCGCTACTTCTAATATGTATGTCCTTACAAATTGATAAAGTGTGAAGTCCTATAGAATATCAATAAAATGAGGAATCTTTGTAATATAATACACCACAACGTATATAGCTTTATTTCTTATGGTTTTCTTTAGAAGACTAGTGAAAAAATCAATGGGGGATGTTTTCCCATTTCTATGTACATATGAGTAATTGATCCACCACCCCTTTGAAATTTTATTCCCTTCATCCTCCACATATTGAAATACTAGGCACATTGATGTTAATTTTATGATCACTTTCTTTATATTTTCATACCTATAATGCTCTTAATGATATTGACACAACTTTATGATCCTCAGGTGTATGAAAAAGGTTAATCTCTATGCATTATTCAACAAGTCCTTCTCTATATCAATATTTTAAGATACACATAGTCGTATCCTAAATCATACAAAACCATCTTTATCAAATTTAAACTGTGAGGATTTCACTTTTCTTATAGATTCCACCTTTTTATAATGTCCACATCATTTATTTGAGTGTACATTATCATATATATAAGGGATGATTAATAAATAATTTTAGAAAGGATGGATGATCTTTCCTTTTCTTGTGAATTATATTTATATCCTTTTCACGTTTAAGAAAACCAGATAATTCTCAGTTCTCATCACGTATAAGGTTGGATGATCCTTTCTTTTTAGAGATTCCACTAAATTTTTATCCTTCCCAAGATGGTAATGGATTGATATTTCATATTCCTTGATCATCTAAAACCCACATTGATAGTAAATATTAAGATAATTCTATCTGAATATTTATATGAAAATATTATGATCCTTACATATTTAAAAGTTCCCCCCATAGAGATAATGCTGAAAAATCATCAATGTGAACATCACTGTAGCCAACTCAAAATTATGAATTGGGATGTTTTTTTCATGAACATCCAACTTCCTCATAGCATAGGATATCACTTTATCAATTTTTCTTAGTACTCAAACCAATACCTTCTTTTAAGGATCAATTTATACTATAAAATCATACTCATTTGATGGTAGTGTAACTACTACTACAATAATGAACCTCTTTTTCAATTCATTGATGCTTTATTCACATTCATTTCTTTAAAAACATTTCACTCCTTTTTACATTATCTTGGTCTGTGGGATTCAAAATTATGTTAACATTATGAAAAATCATTAATTGTATCCAGCATGTTGATGGGAATTTTAGATATCAGTTACAAATTCAAGATTAGTCGACTCCTTAATCACCTTTTCCCCAGAAGGGTCAATATATATCCAATTATTGATGAAAAAATACCCCAATAATGATACTTCTTCAATCCATAAAACACATTCTCTATTCATTGAATATATTTTTTCCTATAATAAAGTCATCAACACATTACAAAATTATTCCCATGAACCTCCTGGCTCTTAGATAATATCATAATATCATCTATAAAGACTACAAAAAATATTTCAAGGAAATATCTTTAGAATATATTGAGCCTAGATATTATTTTTTGTAAATAATTCAATATGTGGTGATGGGTGATGTGGTGATTCGTAAAAATTTTTCAAGGATTCATCAAGTTGAATTGGAAGTCATTCTAATAAAATTCCCCTTAGAAAATATGATGATTTTATGAACTGTTATTTATTAATTAATTCATGTAATTTTTAATATTGATATTTTATACAACAAGTGAATGTTATGAAAAATTAATTGAAAGACATGAAATAAATTACATTATGAAGTAATGAAAATATTGAAAAGTATCCTTGCTGAAGGAAAATATTATCATAAGAGGAATTAATGGATTTATTGAAGAAAGGAGTTGGTAGGTTTTCATTTTTTGGGATGGCATTTTATCACTTTCTATACCTAGGATTTTGATAAATATTTCATTCTGGTATTTTTAAGAATGTGTCCAGTCCACTGATTAACCCAATTCTGTCTCAACCATAGCCACATGTGGGACTCGAAGGCTTACTACGGATGAGGGAACCGACCCGAGTTAACCAATGAGTTAAAAGAGTAGTGGGAATGTGTGTTAGTCCCGCAAGATCATGGTCACAACAGTTGAGGTGCCACTGTGTAGGGTGGAAGGATGATATGTAATGGGGATGTTCCGAAGGCGTATTAGGATTTATAGACCCCCAACGGGAGTAGCTGATTGATAAAACATGAACTTATCATATTTCAACATCTACATGGGATAATATCATGGGTAATATTTTCACCCACAATTATAAAATATACAAAAAATACAATCCATCATATGAATTGTTATATTCCATCCATTTAATACAATGAATCACATGATTAAAAATCCGCTACCTCTAGATCTCCCACTCATCACACATTCTATATAATTCAAAAGTATTAAAAATATTTTATCGTATTCAATAAATCAATGATGAATATTCCCAAATGAGTTTGAAAAAACCAGCCACCATGAGATAATTGTTCCTCGATACATGACATGTCGAAGGCTTGAGACATGTAAGAAAAACCAAATAATGGAATGTAATAATTAAGTTGAAAGCATTCAATGGTCAAATATAGAGGACTATTCTAGAAAAATAATGTAATCAATATAAGAGTATAACACATGATTCCATAATGTGATGAACATTTCATTAGATGATCTAATGAATAAATTCAACTGAGGACATGTGAAATCACTCAATGGAAAATCAAAAATCCCTGAATTCATAAAATGAAGAAGAAATATCAGGAGATCCATTATCTTTTGATGGGTTTATTATCTGTATTAATATACTATTTTAATTTTATGTCAAATAAGATATCACATGATCAACATAGTGATCAGGAAAAGTAGAAGAAACATTCACACAACTCATGTAATCTGATCATCACTGTAATGTTAAGATGAAATACATGGCCATTAAATAATATCCTAATATCATTGGTTGTATATTAACAGGTCCATAACATGCCTTACAAATTGTAGGTAAATTACTTATATATAATTTTTCCCAACTAAGAGTGTTTGATGATGAAATATTTAGTGAATGAGAGATAGAGATCACATGAAAACATGGATTACAAGAGAGTCATTCCCATGATGTTGAAGAATACTACTTGATCAATTTATGTTTTAGAAGTTTCTACTCATGTGATTAAATAATGTGAATGAGAATTTCCTGAGAATTATGATCTTGTGAATCCACTAAAGAATGAAGAAACAAATAATACCCCTATATCATGTAGCTCTTTGAGAAATCTAAGGAGACACCCATGAGACGGTGGATCTTATAAACTATTATAGGTTAACTCATGAAAACACACTCATCATGTGAATCATATACATGAGAAACCATTGATATTACAATGAATTTTTAGACATATATAAATACAACCAGTGGCTTTAGAAAATAATTTCACACACCATCCAAGTATTACGAATAAATCAACGAATAACCATTTTATTGTGAGTAAGTAACCAATGAGACATCATTATCTTGAGAGGATTTTGAGATAGACCCACCTACACAACCTATGCCCTAAGATAGTAATATTGTAAGAAAATTATTTTTTAATGTGGTGATATTTATGGAGTGACTCTTTGGACATGTGAAGCAAGTGAACAAATCACATAATCATTATTATATCTTTCACTTCACATGATAAAATGAACAATGGTATAATGATCAAATTCTATAAAATACATTAAAACCACACATATTGATGCATAAAAACCAACATTGAGATACTCAAAGAATATTTTATAAATGAATATAAAATAATAAATAATCATGCAACGGTTTTAGATGAAATGAAAAACATCCACGACGTGTGTTTTATTTGAGACTGAATCCAAAAATAATACTAAAGAGATTGTATCCTAGATGATGGTATTTGTGAATTATAGAGGAAATATTGAGATGATATTTTACATGATCATTCTTGAAAATAAATAATCATTAAGAAAATGTGTGAATCACTTTCACAAATAATGATTGCTGTTAGGTAATTATGATAGAAGTAAGAATATCCTAAACAATTTTTTCACTGAGGAAACTATTCCATTATTAGTGAATAGAATTGATTGAGTAAGGAAGAACGACTTAATTATTTTTATTAAAGATACATCAACATGTTCAAGAAAAATTGTGATTCAAAAATATCAATGAGGTAAGTAAAAAGATCAACATATAGTGGATAAACCATAACGAATGGTGGACATATTCGGTTGGATCCATAGAAAGATGTATCTTTTGTGATTTAGGAGAAAAAGTATTCAGTGTAGAATTTGGAGAATGCCAGTGCAGATTCTAGTCACACTATGGGATGAAGTTTATAGAACATCTTATTTGGATTAAGAATATTTATAGTGTTACTTCTTATTGAAAATTTTAATCACAAAAATTAATTTTTTTAAAGATTCGATGTTGGGGAGAATAACCAAAATGAGAAGTAACATGTGTTTATACCGAAACATGTAAATAACAAGTTATTTCGTCTCTATTATTAATTGTGCATATAAAGTGAGATTCTGAGATGTTACTAAGTGGATCAGTAACCGTACCACTTTATTGAGGCTAAAATAAGGAGAAGATCTTAGTTCCATGGTTATTGATTCTGTTGTAAAACATTTGTACATAAATCCTACTCATGTTGGTATAACATGTCATTGAAAAAAAACAATCATGAAATAAGGGGATTCATGGTTAAAAAATGAGGCCATATTATCATATAAAAAATGAAATGACATGAAATTTATCTAACATGACAAGAAAAAAACGATTTTATGGAATAAAATAAGATGGTAGATGATTTAAATATAAGGGACACAAATTTGATTAATTCATGACAAGATATCGTTGTGATACTCCATATGATGAGAAAGTAAAGTTTCTACAATAGAAAAATATTGATGAATCTATGAAGATTACTAGAAAATTGAGAATTTCAAGAAAGGGAGAGTAGATGACTGGAAAAGTCAATTTAAATTGGACAAATAATTAAATGAATATAAAAAACTAGATAAAGATGCAGGATATATAGTTTCTATAGAAATTTAGGTGGAAAAGATATTCCACTCCAAGATGATGTTTTTTGTGTAAGTTGTGCTAAATTTTTAAATGATCCACACAAATTTATTGAGATTTTACATAAAAATATGGGTTTTTATAAAAAATGTAATATCCATAGACCTCATATAGTCAAATGAAAACAATATAAAATGGGACTACAAAAAAAATTAAAAGGCTGAGATTAAGATAAAATAATGTCCATGTTTGAGAGAAAGCTATCATCATGAATGTTACTCCTATTGAATAAGAAGGACCCTCATATTTCCTTTATATATATAAATTATTTCATGTTAACATTCATGTAATTGAAGGTGATGGATGAATTCCTTATGGTGAATCATTGATGAGATGAAGCTATTAAATTTAAACTATATAATGAATATGAAACATCTAAAAATATTTAAAAAATTGGATGTTGCTGTATGCTAATCATACTTTAATATATTGCACATAATTTTATTTGTTATATCAATTTATGTGGAGTTAATTATTGATGTATAAATTTGATAAAGGGGGAGTTATATCATTTTCACATGAATTTTATGATGTGATTGTGGAATTATTTAATGGACCTATTATCTCATTGATAAATTAGATTATTTATAATCCCTTTACTGGGAATTGAATATTTATGAACATGATTTCATATGCATGGTATTCATGTGTTTTTTAGAACCACTTTGGTTGTATATCTATTTTACAATGGGATAGCCCACATAAACTTATAGTTTGTTATCTAATAGTTCTTTTCTAGGAGAACCAAGTGATATTATTCCTCTCTTAGAAGTGAAATTGTAATTTTGATAAGGAAGAATAACATTATTTGAAAAATATTATAAGATGAGAAGACACCATTTACACTTTTTATATTGAGATTTAATAAGGGGAAGAATATTTAACATCACATATTGACTTATGATATTCTCTAATATTAATTTCAAAATACAATGTGGGTGATTACTGAGACTCAATTTCAGTTATTATAATGAATATAATATGTGATGATGGATGAAGAGGTGATTCATGGATAAATGTGATGAATTCATTTAATAGAATAGTATGACACTGTTGGAAAATTCCTCTTTGATCAATTTAAAGATGTTTTGAACTGTTATTTATTTCTTAGGTAATGGTCTATAGAATTTTCAAATTTGATACAACATGTAAACATAATGAAAAAATAATTAAAGAATATTAAATTATTTATATCAGTAAGTAAATAGATGATTAAAATGAAGAAATGAAAATGAAATTTATTTTTTTGTGAAGAAGTGATGGATTTATGGAAGAAATGAGTTGGTTGGATAGCATTTTTGGGATGACGTTTGTATCATTTTATTTACATCAAATATTTCTAAGTATTTTATAGAGAGTTTATTAAAAATTTCCCATCCCACTATGAATGATGATGAGAGCATAAATCCTACCATATCTCAACCATAGAGATGGGGGAACTATCATGGGTGAACTACTGAGTGGAAGGAGGAGTGGACCCATGTGTAATGCATGAAATAGCATGGGGGAAGCAGTAGAGGAGCCACCGTGAGGGGACGAATGTCAGCAGGAAGAGATGGAGTGGTTTGGTGATATATTGGGATCATGACATAGTGATGATTTTGAGAATATAACCCTACAGATGCATCCTAAACGGTTGAAACAATTGGAATCGACTCATGGATTGCTGAAAACATAATCTGATTTAACAAGAAATAGCTAAAACGGTATCAAAAGTCATAATAGGATGGTGACGTGGTGCTGAAATGATTTCTTGGAATTGTAGTCAGAAAACTCACTCGAATTTTTTCACCAATATGTAAAGCCTCATCTTCTTCGGTAGTAGCGGTACTATAGCACTTGGGGTTTTCCCACAATTTTGACCGGCTCTACCGAGTTCATTTCAGCCCTGTTATTGACGCCACATACACCATTGGAATCGTCTTACCATTAATTTCACTGATTTTCCTTAATGGATTGTTTCCAAACTAAATCAATTTTATAGTTTCTGGAAACATCACTATAGTATTTCTATTTCACTCATGATGCATCTGATACCACATTATCTTCATATTTCAATTTCCCAGCAATGTAAAATTTGTGATCTTCACTATCGCTTTTATTGTGACCCTATATTTGACACCAAAAACAGGTTATTTCACTAGGATCACACCCCCTTAATTTTTTTCTCCATTTATTACCTCTTGATTTTTGTTATTGGCTCCTCCCATGTTGATGTTCTTACATTGCAAATATTTTCTTTCAAAAAAATATTGCGGGACATCAGAATAACTTCAAATATTTATTTAATTCAAACACCTAATTTAGGTTCAATGTTTCCTTCCCTAAGAGAAATGATGTCACAATTCCATAAAATGATCTTGGAAGAGATGACAAATGAAAAAGTGATTTTTGTTCCTCTTCAATCTTCACACTGTGCCCTAATAATTTATTGGGGATATTTTTGGAATTTGTTGGAGTGATCCGAAAAATATGTTCCCATATCCATTCCAACTGGTAAAAAATCTTATTTAGGAATAATTTGTTGGTGAGTGACTTCCTCATATATATTTTCTCTAACATCTTTCATATTTCATTCAGTATGGTCTTGACCAGCACTGAGTACTTTATGTTGTTCAACAGACACAATCAAATTGTACTGGAAACCCATATCTTGAGATAATTCCAATCATTGTCACAGGTTATATTGTGGATTTTTTTTTTCTGATTAGTGGTTTGATCATTCCCTACTGAACTAGAATATATTTCACCACGCGTATCCATAATCCGAAATTGTTTTGAAACTCACTATTCTCAATATCAAATTATCACGGTGCTCCGCCACCAGCCTGCGTCATTGGAACAAAACACGATTACAACCATCGATGTCGCACCCCTTTGATACCACTTCACTAAGTTTTAATTTTGATAATATAACAATATTTATGTATCTATAATTATTGAAATAGCTAGAATATAATATTGGATCACTAAAAAAGAGTTTCATCGGCCAAGATATAACAATAAAATATCAATGGTTCCAATCGGACAATGATATGGCACTAACATGGATCGTTGAAACAATGGCTAAAAAATCACTAAATATTTTCTACAGGCGTGAAGAGTATTGTCTTCTCAAGAAGAAGAACTCTAGCACCCATGGTGGTAGAAAAAATTTGAATAGATGTACCAGGTTCGTTATAACACTATTTTTGTGCCTCTTGCACCGCTGGAATGTTCCTGCCTATGTCTTCAAGGATTCATCCTAAAAAAATTTTCAAAACAACAACAATATTATAGTTATTAGAAAATTTCACTCCACATTTTTCTCCCAATACCTCTAATAGAACCTTCTCAACATATTTATATTTCCATGAAACATTCCCATTTGAGATATTCACAATCAATTTTCTAGTGACAATTTATCACACACTTGAAGCAAAATATTTTTCTAGGATCACATCCCATAGATTTTGGCCAATTTTTTAACTTGTGAATCACTTTTAGTTACATTTTTATAACAACATGAACACATGAATATTCAAGGATCATGTCCCCTTGATTTTTTCCAAAATTCCTTACTTGGGATACCAACTAATGTGGAAACAGCCGAGATGAAATGCATTTAGAAGTGATGAGTTCTCAAGGGTTGATGAACCAACCCTCACTAGCCATTGACACTACTAATATTTTCTCTATATAAGTGGATTTAATCCCCTGGACATGTAATAATTTAGATCCTCAAATATTTTTATCCAGATAGAAATAGTAGGGAAATGAACCCCTTATCCCAAGGATGTAGGTACGCTATTGAACACCATTAAATCATGATTTTTTTTATATTTTTGTTTATTTCATCTCCACAAACATCAGTTTCATCTCACACATCTGTGTGGATTCTAGAGAGGGGTATTATAGATTATGGTACCACTAGAAGATGCAATATAAAGAATTTACTTTGTGGATTTAGGAAATATATATCATGTCTCTGTATCAACAATTATAATCACTGAAATAAAATTATATTTTAGAATTTATTTTTATGGGGAATAACCCACATGGAAAGAATTAGGTATTTATACCAAACCATTTAAATATCTCATGTTCTGTTTTCTCTTATTGATTCTTTATATGAAACAATGAAACGAGATATCACTAAGTAGATTAAGAATGTCAACAATTTCCAGATATTTAATTAAAAATAAGTAATTGTTAAAAAGTTGACAACGGATTCTCCCCATATTAGGGGTTAATTTATATTAAGGCACTGTAATCTTTATACATTAAGTCTATAAAGATTTATAAATCTTTAATGGGTATTAAGGGAATCATTATTAATTTATAGTGATCATACCTTATTAGAATGATATTATTCAACATATATTCTTTTTTCACCTTTAATTGGTGATATCCGAACTGAAGGTCCACCATATAAGAGTACTAGGCCCCACATATATGATCTAACATGTTATTAATCCATAAAAGGCGATATATGACCTTTATATTGATTTTTCGGAGTTTATGATAATCAAAAAAGAGGAACATTAAACCTTTCTTCTTATTGATGAAGTGGAAAGACACACCCAAGAGTAAATCACTTGGCTGAATAAAATCCTTTACTAGATTCACTTATAACAACGTATTTAGATATTATAACACAATGGTGTCCATTATGTAAATAGTATTGGATATGTGTAAGAATCCAGATATAATACCAATTGATAACTGAATCTCTTGGTTCATAGGGATACATGAATAATTTCAGTGAATTAATATGAATAATCCCTCATAATGAAGTTGTATTGGAGTATGATTCTCACTTTATTCTTAATCATTTTAGAAAGATATTATTTCTCTTACTATAATAATATCCATGCATAAGAATAATATTAAAAAGGATATTTAGTCTTCTATAAACACTTATTTGAAATTACAGGATGTTTATAGATGCTTAATGTGACCTCCCTCCCTAGTAAGTTAATGTTTTCTTTATATTATTATAACGAATACTTCCCCAATACAACAGAAAACTACCATAAAGGAAGTATGATATGATTTTGTAGGAATTTCATTCCACAAACATTAATTGTGTAGAGTAAAATACTTTAGATGATACAATTTACCTATTTTATATTCTCACATGTGACTCAAACTATGTGTTTTGAGGTGGTATTTAAATATCTCCACTAAACATTCATTATATGAAATAATTTTTAGAACCAAAATAAAATCGTACTTTTTATTATTGGATAAATAACTATAATATATATCACCACATAATTGGTGGGATCCACCTCCAATATAGTAATAGAAGATTGGTTTCATAGCTCTCTAGTCCATGAAGATTGTTTCTATCAATTTTATTTGACAAAATATGTCGAGGTTATTGGGTTACATAACTACTATGTTCATTGTAGTTGAATAAATAGACTGCATGATGAGTTTTGGTCAATAAATTCTTTTGTTCAATAACATTTGTGGGATTCCTCAGATCCCTTGAGAAATAATTAACATGGATCCCCCATTTTTCATATTAAAAGAATATTTTTGTTCCATTATGATAGTTTCCATGATTCTTCATCGGAAAATTATAACACATGGGATGTTCGGTTTTCTTTAATCCATTAGATTTATCTGTCGATCCTCTTAAAATAAACTTTTTTACGCTTTTTTACCCCTAGACCCAGGATACCACTTAGAGTCACCAATCATAAACTCAACCTTATGGGAATAACAAATAACCACCTCATACTAATATAATTCATAAATTTTCAATGATTTTTATAGACATAAATTTTATCCACAAAAGAATAAGTCTAACTTATATTAAATGTTGATGAAGATGTTGGAGGAATTCTATGAAATACTTGTAATGTTTTCTTCAAAATCCATGATATACTCATATTATATTAATTTCCATCCAAGTAACCCCAAATCCATTTATAAAGGTTAGTTTGGGGGAAATATTTATTGTAAAACATATTGTTCAATCTATCCCACTCCAAGGAATAAATTTTCTCTTTAGAATCAATACTATTGATCAATTTATATAAATTATCTTTTTCCACCTATTGTTAATTAATGTAATCAAGGAATTTATTTTGATTCAAGCATTAGAAAATAGATAATATATTCTTAAAGGAGTTAATAAATTTTTCTATGTTAAGGGGTATATATGATCCACTAATGGTAAGTGTATTTTTTATCATAAAGTCTCAACCAAAACATGGACATTCTTTTTAGAAGTATGGTGGTCCACATGATTCATGTTATTATTCAGAACATGAGACTTTTGAGCTAGTATTACCATAAATATATTACCTCCCACATCCACTTGGAAAGAAATATCATTTGGTTAATCAATGTATTTTCTATCACACTATTTGTTGAAATAATTCCTCCAATTTCCATCTATTAGCTAAAAAAATGAAAATTAGAGTTAAGAATACATGAAATAATAATAATATAATTAGGGAAACTATGAACATAATAGTATTAACTTATAAATTACATTTATATCCTAACTTATTATTATATGTTATTGAATCTAGGACATCCATGAGAATTTTCATTTATACTTTTTTAACATAAATATATATTTAATATATTCATAATGGGTTATAAATTGTTTTAGAATTTTCAACATCATATCCCCTATAAGGCTCAAAATATGAATTTTAAAATATCTCATTACCATTCATAGATATATGTTGAGTAAATACCCAACATGCCATTTTTGGGTGGTTAAAATTTGTACATCTATGCCAATGTTAAACCCACATGCAGTATCTAGATAGGGATGAAATTTTATAAATCCCAATAGATCTTTACTTTAAAAAAATTAATGATATTTACATATTGATAGACATATACATGTGGTTCTCACTAAATTACTCGATTATTAATCCCTAAATATTACTGTGCCCTACTCGGATAACAAATATAGTTACCCAATCTTTTTACGGATATTAATAACTATCTAAAATAAATATCTAGTAAAAACAACTAAAATATTTATAGGCATAGTTTCATTGTATTACTATGTAAATAATTCATAATATGTGAAACAAATATATTTATATTAATCTCTATAATGATCTTATAAATACCATTGATATATAAAAACAGTATTGGATAACCCGAGGAGTACAGAATAACATGGGTGAAATGTAAAAACTCTTATATGAATAAAGTCTATAATGAAGCATTACTTATAAGTCAAAATGAATAGTATTATACCATTAGAAAATAATCATGAATAATCACATTGGAATATAATATAAAAAAAAGACAATCATAAGATTTTTTAAACCTTGGTATGCAAAAGAATCATAAAACAAGACCTAATCATAATTCACAGATAACTTCTGAGAAACCATCACTTAGTGGATAGAGACCCATAATTTGTTAAGTTTAAACCATAATCCCAAACATATAATATAATTAGATATAAAATCTATATATTTAATTATACCAATACTTTATAAAACCCATTATAACATGTACATGCCTATATGTGAAACAAATGGAAATCATATATAATTCTTGAACATAAGAGTTACCCTTGGAATGAATTGCGTCGCATAAGAATTCCCCATATCAAAATCAAATGAGATTTAATAAATATTCTAAATTGAATAAAGAATTATATAATTTAGATATACATATGTTGATAAATAATCACAGGTCTCAATTGTTTTGTTAATTTAAACAAAAATCATGATAAAGTGGAAAGAATTTTGTATAGAAATGAACTTTAAAAACAACGTGTTAATGAATTGGTTACATACCTTTGAAGAAAGAATCAACATAGATTTTTTTATTGAAAACGTAAGGTAAACAAAAATGGTGCTTCATAAAGTAATAATTTTTTCTAATTATATTAATAATTAGAAAATATAATTTTAAATATTGTTACATAAAATGATTACGGGATAGAAAATTTACTCTTAAATAGGGTTGGTTTTAATGAAGTCATTTGAGAAACGAAGATAAGAAAATTATAACACAATAAATGTAATGAAGAATAAGATATATATATATATATAAAATATGTATTTAAAGTATAATAATTTTATAACATTAAGAATATTAAAAAATATAGTTAGAGAAGGAATAGTCATAACTAAATGAAAATATGGTGGTTCAGAGAGATCCTATACCTTGTGTCCAGAATTATGATTCACATATACTTATCATCCAAAATAATCAAAATAGATTCCATAATTTCATAACTAATAAAAATATATATATATATATATATTATTTAATTTAATTATATTTTATTTTCAATTACACCAATTTCGATGAGATATTTCATTTGATTTTGTTTTTATAAGAGCATTCATTTCATGAATCCATGGTAAGATCACTTGTGAATAATTATTCGAGTTATTAAAAATGAGACTAGAAATATCGTAGTTAAATTAAATTATATCATTATAGTTACAGAAATTAAAAATTTCCAAAATATAAATTGGTGTTATGATATATGTATGATTCATTTATTAATAATGATAACGTTATACAAATAGTTCATTTTGATTTTTTTACAAATCATCATGAACTTGATTTTTTTAACCTAATTAAATGTGTATTAATTCATTCAATAGTCAAGAAATAATTTATAATATTGTTATTATATTCATATTTAACCATATTATTTATTTTATAACCATACCTGAATTTTGTGGAGAAATAAAGAATATTTTTCATGGAGGCGGTTATCCAACCATATTGTAGGCACCATTTTAATTTGAAAACCAAATTAGGGAGGGTATACGATAGATATTCCACTATAATGAAAAATATTAAGTATATAAATGATGAAAATGTTACAATATAAAATTATATGTAAAAAAAATTGGTTGGTCGAAGAAGAATAAAAGTACAAAAAAAATTAGTCGTGAGTTTACCGGTCACATTGGTTATCTCTTCTTTGGCTACCACATAAGGCTCTTTGGAGTGGTATTTAGTGATACCAATAATTATAGAGATGTATGGATATATATTATGAGATTTTTTTATAAGTTTTGTAATCTATAAAACTTTTAATGCGTGATGATAAAGGGTGGTTGTGGTGGGGTGGGGTGGGGGTGATGTTGATAAATGCAGGAGAGGGGTATTTAATGAATATTATATTTATTAGATCAATATTTTGGATCATAATTACCAATAGAGATGAATATTTCTAAAAAATATTGTAAATAGTACTTGTTAGTATGAAATAATGAGTTCTCGTATAATCTCATATTGAAAACGCATGTATTTTTTATAATGTTAAATATCATATTTTTTCATATTTAACTATTCACCAAAAATTCATATTTTTTTAGAAAAATACCAAATATAAAACCAAAATATTTTTCAATGTGTATTTTCCAAAAATGAAAAAAAAAATTAATAAATTTTTTCTAAATATAGTAAATTTTAATTTTTTAAAAAATTATTACATATGTGAAAAATAATAATAATAATATTATGATAAATTTTCACACCATTTGAAAAATTACTAATATTATCATAAAAATATATAATCATTATTACACAGGTTAATAATAGTTTATAAACCCATTTTATGAATTTTTTTAAATTGATATTTTTTATATAAAAAAAACTAAAATACTTATGTTTTAAAAAATTCCAAATCTCTTATCATAACAATTGTAAAACATTTATTAACATCTATCAGGGTATAAATATTTTATATTTTCATTTTATAGAGTAAATAATTATTATTTTACACTCTCAAAGGTGAGGATAATATTCTAATGGTAAGGTTACTATTTCCAAATGTTGTGTTACTATTCCAATGGTTTTTTTACTATACCATTGATCATATTACTACTCCAATATTAAAATTACTAATCATTTTATCAAATTTATAACGGTCATATAACATATCTAGATTCTATAATTACCTCATATATCATGTATTCGAAATTCCCTTCCATTTTCTCGCATGGTAATACATATTTCATAGAAGAATATTTGATTATTAATATTTTATTTCACTTATATGATGAATTTAAAGAGTACGATTATTCTGGTGGACCAAGATGATCCAAATATTCATATTTTCTCTATCTTATTTTAAATTATTAACCCATTCAATTATTTTCAATTATTATAGTTATAATTATAGTCATAATTTAATGTTCATATTAATATAATTTTTTTTGTTTTATCATGTGTTGCATGTGATTTATATAATATTGTAGTACTAAAATTTTCCCATTTATATAATATGAGATGTTCTATTTATATAAATTATTGGATGTTTCAATTCATACTTCTAATAAGAATATTTAGTTTATTTGGAATGATTATATGCTTCTATTTAATTATTCAACCAGTCTAGTGTTTTCGGAGGCTACCATTAATGATTTTTCTTCTCATTATAAAGGTGTTGTGATGATGGTAGAAGAAGTAAGGGATTTGTAGAATGATATTCATGCTCAACATTAAAATTTTAAATTTATTTTATAGAAAGATATTTCTAATGTTTTAGTGGATTTTGATTGAAAATAAGATTTGGGAAATGGTCGAAAATATATATGAAGGAAACTTGAAGGGAAATAAAATCATGCTACCAGTTAGGATGTTGAATAATAAAGACCTAAAGATTAATGATAATGAAATATTATATTAATTATTTTAAGTAATTAAAGAAGTAGTTTTTAAATTCTAATATATTATTGAAAAAATAAATATTAAATGGTTTTTTAGAAGATACCACCTTCTTTCAGTATTTATTTCATACAAAGGCTTCATCACAATATGATAGTGACTTCTATACACTTCCATTGGATAACCAATACAATATTAAGATTTATTATAAAATATATATGGGAAGGTCTTTCCTGGTTAATGAAAATATGATATTGAAATTTCCATTAAATACTTGTATTATAGAATACTTGGAATGTTATTGATGAAGATGATAAGGAATCTATTGATGATAAAATTGTAGAAATAAAATATGAAAAACCCTTGGAATTAATTATAAGATTAATAGTATGATGAAATTAAATTAGTTGATGGAAAATTAAACATAAATATTTCAAATAAAGATATTTTGGAAAATTCATAGAAATTTATCCAAAATGAAAATAAGATGAAGGTTATGATAATGATAATAAAAATAAAATAAGTTACTCAAAAAAGTACGAAGATAAAATAATTTTTAAAGGTGAATGTTAATAATTTTTATAAATTCAAGATATGAAATTTATAATGAAATATTTATGAAAACAATATTTTTTTTGAAAAATATTGAAATATAACTTCAAGTTAAGTTAGTGAAAAAAAATTTATTGTTAAATTTAATGGTGAATAATTCAGTTGAGAATAAAGTTACAATTATTTTATTATTTAAGAAACACGAATTAGTTCATATTGAAAGTGGAACTAAAAGAATATATCTTTAATATGTATTTATTAGGAAATGATAAAATATACATAAAAAAGGATTTCCAATTTTCCCTAATAATGGTAGATTACATGTTAAAAAAGTGTCAATTTTGGTAAAGGATATTGATAAAATATATAAGTTATTTATTGATGAAAAAAGGTTGATTATGTATTTTGAAACTAAAGTCAAATAAATGGAGTGGGAACATGAAATTATTAAATAGAAATTGATAAAAGGTTAAAGAGAGATGGAGAAAATCATATTCATATTTTAGAATTCAATTGATGAAGTTCAGGTAATATTATAGATGAAATTTTCATAAATGGTTTATGCAATGATAGAAGATGATAATGTTGAATAGGTAGTGGAGAAATCATATTCTTAAAATATGAAAATTCTAGGAACACTGATTGAATTGTGAAATTTGTAACAAATGGTTATCATAAATAGTCAAAATTAATATCTAAAACAACAATAAGATTATTGGGAGAAATGTATAAATTTATTCTAAGAATATATCCATGGTTTTAGTCAATTTGTGCAATAAAAAAAGGTTTATTCTTATATATTTCATGTATTTTATACTGGAATATATGTTTATGATGGTCACTACTTGTATATTAGTGTCTTATAAAATATAGAATTAATATTTTAGTTAATTTACCAATATAACTACTAGTATACCTTTTATGGGAGACAAATATTGAGGTTGAATAAACACACTCAAATAAGAAATCATTAAAATCAATAAGATAATTCTGGATTAATGGATGAGAATAAATTTTAATAATTTGATGATGTTTCTATATAATGTGACAAGATGGGTCACATTGTTGATGATTATATCACATCTGACATTCCCAAGAGATTTTGGATCATAATTTTTATTTTTTATAGATAATGTAAGGTAATGGACTAAAGAATAAAATTGTTGACGATGTGATAATGTGTGAATTAAAAAAATGCAATATTCATTTATATTAGATGATATTCAAATATTATTGGTGATTTAAAGATTTTACAGGTTATTGGTAAGATAAAGGAAATTTTAGTGACCTTTTCAAATTATAGGCCACAAAAAATTATAGTTTTTGGTTTAATAATAATTAAATATGAAAATATATTTTTGGAGAAAATATTATTTGTTAATGGATTGAAACACAATAATCTAAGCATTATTTATTTTATGATGAAGGTAACCAAGTTATTATTTAGAAGAATGAATGTTTTTTTAAAGATTTTTAAAAATTGATTTATTTTTTGAGAGGATAGTGAACTGAAGAAATATTATTTTATGTTGTTAAATATGAAAATTAATAATTCATTATATAAAAAGAAGAAATTGTGTTGTTTTATAGATGTCTTGTCCATGTTGAACAAAAAATATTTGAAGAAGATGATCCAATGATATAACATTTATAATGTAAAAATGATTAATATATAAATGATTTAGATGTTTTCAATATAATAAAATTATGATATTTAATTTTTTAACTACACAAGGTAAATATTAATACATTTCATTCATTACAGATCATTATTTATATGTTTTTGGTTCTATGGAATGAAATAAAAAATTAGGACATTTAATTTATTTCATTATTATTTAATTGAATTTTATTACTTTTATTATGTTTTAAAACTAATATTGTAGATTTAAATATGATAAAATTTATAAATATAGTGTTGGAGAGGAGTGTGGTAATTCTTTAATGAATCTGTTGATGGAAAACAAATCTAATCAAACAAGTGGAAATATTGAATTTTCCCTTCTAGAATACTATATTAACCAATAATTCATCTTAAAATATATCCCATAAATAAATATTTTTAGTTAGTGTAATAATATAGGATTTCTAGATAGGGCTCATAAAAGTTTGGGTGAGCATAATACTTCTCAATTTTTATATAGGAAAAGAGTAGTTACAAAAATATTAATATTCAAAAAAATTATTTTTTATGGACCAATTCTAAGTTGACAATATACGAGATGTGATAAAGTAATATCCCATGATATAAATATAGAAATTTATTTATAATTCATTCTATTATCATTTTGAAAGGGAAAACATGGGGATGTAAAAAAATTGTATTTTATGATATATTCCTTGGATGTCCTTGAAATATTATAAAAAACATTGCTATAAGAAATAAATAAGGATGTTTATTTACAGTGTGGATAACAAGTTGATGGAATACACAAATAATGTGGTCCCATATTAAGAGGAATCTTCCATATGTAAATATTATTGATACGCATGATAAAGGTGTCAAAGACAATATGAATATAAATTACAATAAAATGAAATGTGATGATTTTCCATTTCCATTTATGAAAGATAAATTTTTTCAACATATCCAACTATTATAATGTAAGTCGGGGTGTAAAATATAATTTTAAATCAATGATTATAGGTTCAATTATAGAGAACATTGAGTTTAGTAATACACACCTCATTGATATTTCATAAAGAGACAAGATATGTCAAATAAGATTTATGACAGTTAGAGTTGATCAATGCTATAAAAGTCGATATAGATTTGATTGAGATTAATGAACAATGAGAGTTTTTTACTAAGAAAACTAATCATAATTTCATAGGAATAATGAATTTTTTTCATAATAATTTCAGTTAAAAAGGATAGGTGATGTGAAAATGGGAAAGATACTCGCATAGAGGATATTCATTGGTGGATTGAGTTGATTTCAATGATTTCTTGACACAAGTTTATTGTATGGAAGATATTATGATTTTTATACTATTATACTATAAATTAAACCAAAAATATTCCAAATGGATGTAAATCCTACATTTTAAAAGACTTAATTGGATGATGAGTTTTACATTGTTAAATTCAAATAACTATTTCATAGAGAAGATAAAAGATATGTTTTCAAGTAAAATAACAAACTATATAGCCTAAAACATGAACTAAGAGCATGGTATTTGAACCTTGATTCATACTTGATGGTATTTATGTTAATGCAATTATGATTTCATGTGAAATTATATATCAAATAATACAAATATTTATTTTATATTTTAATGTTATTTGTAAATTATATGATATTTGATAGTAATGAAGAAAATGTTTATGAGAAATTTTTATTGAAATTAAAAAGATTCCTAAAATGTATATTCTTATCGAGATAAATTATTCCTTATAATTTCAAAAACATTAAGAGAAGAATACAATTTTTTAATATAAAATGATATATTCCTAGGATTATATGAAACAAAATTGGATGGAGAATTAAAATTATTATATTACCATAATGTCAATGAGAACAAATCTATAGAATGATAAAGATGAAAATAAAGAAGATTTAAGAGTGTTATGAAAGGTAATAGAGAGTATAATATACTCTATTTATTCATAAATTGATGTTATTTTTTTGATACACATTGTGATTTATTTTTGATTTCATTAAAGGAATCACATCTTTTCACTGAAAATATGATTCTAAAATATATCAAATGAATGATGAAAAATAGGACAAAAATAAAACATATACTGGGCTTGATGTGTTTTGAAATGATGATGTAGTCTGGGAGAGAAATTTAAATGATATAATTTATTCATTTAAAGATTTTTTTCTTTCTAGGAAAAAGGTGTGTGGATTTATTGGTGATGGTTAATGGAAATTTTTAGTGTTCAATGTTTTTCAATATGATTTTGGAGTGTGTTTTAAAAATTACATAAACTCATGATGTTTAATTTATTCATTATACTTTTATTTTGTTTCATTACTATTATATAATTTAATAATATTTTTAATAAAATATATAATTATAATTCATCATCGTATTTTAGTATAACTTTCCTTAATTTTTTATTTAGTATTTATAATTTATAATTTTTTAAATTTTTATTTGTTCTTTAATTTAAATTTAAAAAATTATAATTGTTTATATTCATTTGAAAATTTTCTAATATTGTGTATTACATTAGTGATTTTTTATTTTTTATAATGTGATCTCTTATATCCATGCATTTTGAATTTCTAGATCAACGCATTATCCACATACTATCGTGCTTGTATCTTGAGCATATTCTTCTATGACTGTTTGAAGGATCCTTGATTTCCCTTTATTATTCATCCTTTGTTGTGAGTATGGTGAATCCATTATGGTGCTTGTTGTGATATTTTATTTCATGATTTACACATTTGTATTAATACATGAATAGGAACTATATACCATGTATATGTAGTGTGAACTAAGTTTTTCCTACCCGAATCATGCATGGCCACACTAAACCTGTATACCTTAAAGTAATGAACTAACATTAATATCTATAGTACTTCCCATGTATTAAATATGTTCATGATATAACTCATTTTTATGACTTCTAAGACTTTGAAGAGATTATCATCCATGTGGAAGTAAGTCTTGATACTGTGTATAGTGTTTCATCCCACCGATCATGTAGTAAAAAAATGAATCTAATAGAATGGATATACAATATTTTATTATTTAACTGTATACAGACCATAATATTTAGGATTAACTATTATGAATTTCATGCTATCATGAGATGTTCCTATAAGAAGGGAACTCCAAGAATTATGAAGATTGATCTATGGCAGGGATATGTGACCGCAAATTGTGAATGTGAACCGTCACTATGGATTTCAATGATGAACTCTGACTATGATTTGCGACCATAGACATCTTCACAATACCATAATATCCAGGTTCTGTCTTTCCACTACCATTATTAGAAATTTAGTTATATTTTTAAAATATAATATGTAGATATATTTTTAAAACATTGTTTTTGATATTAATATTGTTATTTTTATTTTATTTCATGGTTTTACATATTTTTAATAATTTATTTATTTCATTATATATTCAAATCATTTTTGAAACCATTAAAATGTTTTCTTATTATTTTCAATTTTTTTATTAAAAATTAAAATTGTTCATTATTTTGATGTATACATTGGCAGTTCATTCATCTCAAGTTCAAATTTATTTTTATTGATTATTTTATGTGTCAATTAATTATATAAATTAATATTTATTTTTAACAAATCTATGTTTTAATAATTCAATTTTATTTAAAAGATTACATTACATTGAAATATAATTTTTGGAATTTAAATATATTTTCTTTATGAGATGTATATATATATATATATTTGAGTTATTATAATGGATATATTTTGAATTATTGATTCAAATTTTTTTTAACTTTTTAATGGATATAAGTGTAAATTTTTTTAATTTCTTTTTAATGACTATTTTTAAATTTCAAATGACTTAATTATTTTTGATAATCATGAAAAATAATTTCTCTCTTTGAGAATTTTATTTTCGTAATAATGAAAATGTTATAATTATCTTGATTTTTTAATAATAAATGATTTTATAAACTTTTCTTTGATCAATTTTAAGAGAGGCCAAATATGCTTAGAAGAGATAAAACATCATTGAGGAGAACATTGAACGATTTTTATTCCATAAAAAACAATGCTCTGAATTTTAAAAGTGTTATACTATTCTATAAATTATTGTGTGATCATAGATCCATCATCTAAATTATCTCTCAGGTGTGAAACCATAAATTCATTAACTAATATTTCCTCAATGAGATGATTATATCTATTAATGAAGAACCTATTTTCTTTCTTGTATTGTTCTTCTTCTCTATATTTTATCCAGGTTACATATGTTCGTAATACTAGTTATTATCTCTCACTCATATTCTCACAATTTAAGTTTATGGTTTTCCATACAAAAGAATTATTTATTTTATCATGTATTTTATCATGGATTAAAAATTTAGGACCATTCAGGTTTTGGCTCACATATTTTATATTCATTGTTATTTTGGTTTGTAAATCATGAAAAAATATTAGTGTGTTAGTGAATTTATCTATCCAATGTTTAGAAATATTTTATTTATATAAATTATTATTCCTAATAAAAAATAAGTTTAGTGAATAATGTATCAATCGTAATGTGAAAATCCATATGATTATATTACATCAACATTAGGGATACCTAATATAAAAATTCCCTACAATAATTAATTAATATTCCACTTATTAGATAATTAAAGAACTCTGATAATTTACTTTATTATGGGTAATTATTTTAACTTTTTTAAATTGTTTTAGCTTTTCTATTCACCCCATCTAGAACATTTTTTCCACCATTTTGACAAAACAATTAGTATCTAATCCAATATTTTTTAGGAATTATTCTCTTCCACATTTATCTCATACTTCACATTTAGAGCACTAGATCTAGTGAAATTTAATTATTTATATTTTGTTGTACTAAATATTTTCAGGAATTAACCATTTGAGGTAAAGATATTTAATATGCAAGGACCATGTTTTAGTGTACCCCGGCATTTTTATTGAATAGAAAATGGAAACTGGTGAACTTGAATGGAAACATACCTCATGAAATTTAATATTAATTATTAAATTGTCATGGTGAAACCATACAATTTCCCTGATTCTAAGGATGATACTCTATTATGTAGTGATGCTACCAAATATGTTTTAATTATATAATTATTATTATATTATATTTTTATAGTAAATGTAATGTTTTATTTCATGTATTTTAAAGTAATACATCTTATGATATATGGAATATTATATATGTTAATCACCTTTTTTCAAACAAATTGATTCAAACTAATCTTGGAATGCTCCAGTATATGTATCAAGACTTCAAGATAGTGGAAAATGAAATTGTGAAGAATGTTTTCCACAGATTAACTACAATTATGAATTTAATGAATTCACATAGAGAGATATCGAAGAACCTGTTACTTATTTGTTGATTCCTCTGAGAACTACTAAAGAAATGGCTTGGAAATACAGTTTTCATTGATGTAATCATTAAATCAAAAGAGTTAACTCATAATGAAATGATTGGTTAATAAATGTTGTATGAATTATATTGAATAATATTACTAAAGTGGAGTCCTCAATGAAGATATATATAGGGATGAAATATTTTAATTTTTTATCTATTTCCACTTCTAATTTATAACTACAAGAGTGTAAAAAAGAAGATATGGATAAAATTATTACTAGTATGTATAATAGAATGAACAATAAGCGATTAATAATATAGTATAGAACTAAATCTCAAATTGACTAATTAATGGGAGATAAGAGAGTTTTTAATGATTATAAATCATTAAAGGATACATGTTTTGACTAAATGAATGATGGGAATATCAAACATATATTCCAGGAACAAAATAATTGAGATTAATAGAAATAAAAGGATAAAATTGTATACTAACTAGATGGAGTTATAAAAAAAATATAATTCTAGTAATGGTTTATTATATGAGAAATAATATACTAGTATGTGTTCTGTGGATAATTTGATTTTTATTCTTATTTTTTTAATTCTGATTAGGACATTGATGTCCCATAAGAATCTAATTAAAATAAATAGATTGAATATATGATAAGAGATGTTTTTAAAGATAATTATTTATATGATAAGATTAACATAAATAATGAAAAAACATGTTTATAAAAATATTAACTTTATAATAGATACAAAATTTATGAATACTACTTATGATTCTCATTTTAATATTTATGATTATTTGAAATCTATGAATTATTAGAATGAAAATTTTGAAAAAAGAATTTAAAAGTCTCAAATAATGTTTATATTGTTTTATTCAAGGTTGTAAAAGGTATAACAATATGATTTCATTGAATAAAATAAATTTAAATAAAGATGTTTTTGTCTATGATAGAAGATTAAATAATCTGTTTCAAAATCAATTTGTACAAACTAAAAATTATTGTACTTCTACAGTTACCTGTTTTCAATGTGGTGTGAAAGTACAAAATAAAAATTATTATTTTGAGAGATGTAAACTATAACTGATATTTATGAATAATTGTATTTATAAATAATTTTTATCTAGGGTACCTTACAATAATTCTTTAAATTTTTAATAGGTACCAATTTTTTTTTCAACTAATCGGATTCAACCCAAAGTATCTTTTATACTATAATTGTAAAGTAATTGATATTTATTGGAAAATTTGCTTACCTATATCAAGAATGAAATAGGGTACATGGATAGTGGATGTTATAGGAATATAAATGGTGACCAGTCATTGTTCATCATGTAGAAAAATAAAATGGATGAACTGTTACCCTTGAACATAATTAAGAGGAAAAGTAAAAGGTTTTGGTAATATTGATATTTATAATAAAACCATTATTTCTAATGTTTGTTACATTGAAGGATAAAAAATAGTTCATATATATATATATCAATTATTTAATAATAGAACAGATGTTAAAATTAAATATGATAAGTGCTCATTTTTTATGGATGATAATTTATTATTATATACTTACCATAAATAAATTACGTACACTACCAATTTTACTAAACAATATGTTCAAAATGTAATATGGTTAAATAATGTAAAGAGTGAAGAATTTATTTAGAATCAATGATTTGGTTAGGCTAATTTCATAATTTTACAAAAGATATTTAAACTTGAGAAATATATACAGTTACCCACTATAACGAAACAACAACTTCTTATTCACAACTGTTACATTAAAGGGAGACAATGTAATGTTTTATTAATACTTATCGATCATAATAGTACTAATATACCACTAAAATGAGTTCATATCTATTTATTTGGTTACACAAAAATCAACATACATGATGGAAATATGAATACTTTCATTATTTTTTATTATTACTAAACATTTACATGGGATTATTTTCCTAAATATTAAAATGACACTATCTAGATTTACTATGTTATGTTATTTTGAGAAAAGTGAAAATGGTAGTAAGATTGTCTTAATATGAAGTGATGAAAGAGGTGAATTGAATAATTTAAATTTTGATTTCTTGAAATTAATGTTTATTCTCATAATTTCTATACTCTTCGAAAACCATAGAAAATTTATGTTATAGAAAATAAAAAATAGAACTCTTATAGAAATTTCTAAATATATTATTAGTAAATATAATTTTCTTATATATTTTTTAGTGTAATCTATTTATTCATGTTTTTATATTTCTAATATAATTTAATTCTAATATTTTTTTGATGAAATTTCAATATGACTGACAATTCTTTTTTTATTGATTTTCATAAGCCAGTTTAAAGGGATCTGGTACCCAAGCATACAACCCCAAGAACCACACAAGAAGCAGACAAGAACAACCCACAAACACAACTTACATGTCCTCAAAATGTTAAAACCCTAAATATTGTTATTTTATTAGTTTTTTGATGTAATGTTATTCATTTAAATTCGAAATATAATTTAGACAGACTTGATAATAAGTGTGTTGGAGGTTTTTTTAATTTTTATTAAATTAATATCATGTATTGTATATTTTCTAATAGAATGAATATGGTTATTATATAATCTATTCAAGTTATGTTTCATGAAATTAATGTGAAATTGAATTCTAATTTAGTGTTTTTTGATATTGAGTTTGGAGATTTTAATTTGGATAATGAAAAAATATCAGGGAAATAATTAATCAATTGAATGGTAGTATAATAATTATGAAAAAGATATTAATTATTTGAATATTAATTGATATTTTTCTATATAATTTTTTATGTAATATTGATACTGTTATTGAAAATAGAAATTTTGTTTTGAAAATTTCTTCTCATTCTAATTTTTTTTCAAATTTTGTTCTTAAGAAGGTTAATAATACGTTTAATGATTTTAATTTTATTGTTTAAATAGATTATGTTATTAATGAAATATTCTCATGATTTTTTTGGTATTTCGTTGTAACACTTATATATAAAGATGTTATTGTATATAAATGTAATTTTATATTTAATATTGATGAATCTTGATTGGTTTTTATGAATAAAGAAAGGCTTGTTTTTTAATGTTAATTTCATAAAAAATTTAACAATTTTAATTTTACAAATATTATTAAGAGTGGATCTCTTATAATTTTGTCACCTTTTTCCACTTTCCAATCATTTAAAATGATTCGAATGGCCATAATTTTTTAATTTTTTTATTTCTAAAGAAGGTCATATTTCATAATTACCAAATATTAAAAATTATAAATTTCTTAATCCTTTTTTTAATGCTAAAATCTATACATAGTTTTTATTAAGAACCTTATATTTTTTTGATATAATTTTTTTTGATGAAAAATGAATTTTGTAAAGTTAAGTTTTATCATTATTTTTTTATTAAAAGGATTTGAAATGATATTTTAATTATAAAAGGTTATATTGAATTTTTTTTTCAGATATTAAAATTATTTGATTTGGAATGAATTTTCAAATATGATGGCTAATGACATTACTTTGAGTTTTATAAGAGAATAAGAATTGTTTATGTGAATTTCAATGAAATGATGGAATTTATTTGAATCTATCCAAATGTAATAAATATTTTTTTAACTTCTCAGTATAAATTATTTTCAATACTTATAAAACTCTATGAGAATTAATTTCACAATAGATTTTGATTATTTTATTAAATATATTGATTTTAATTTGTTTATATAAATGGTTTTATATATGTTGTAGTTTACTTCTCTCAGAAAAGATATAATGATTAGTGTTTTATTATTTTCCAGATTCTAATTAGTTCTTAATGAATCACAAATAAAGTCTAATTATCATTTTATTATATATGATTAAGGAGCATTAAATTATGGATTACTTTATTATTTAAAAAAATGGTTATTATTTACTTAGATACTCCAAATCTACTTTTTGAGGATATAGATATGAAAAATTTACAACAGTTATGTGCGACATTATTGGTATATATTTTATTTCCTTAAGTGAATAGAAAAAAATAATATTTATTTTCAAATTGATAAGTTTCAGTATACCACTTCTATATTTGGTGTTTTAAAATTTTATTGATAAAAAATACTTTTTCTTACTGTGGTTTTAGTTTTGAAATGATCCCTGTTTATTATTATAATTTATCTGATATTTCAAACTCCTAGAACCCATTAATGTATTATAGAACTAATATTATAGTAAATAATTTTTATTTTATATGATAAAATATTAATAACAATAAAACAATTTTAGAATATATACCCTTAGAAAATCATATATAAGAAATATTTACTAAAACATGGACATTTCTAAGTTAAAGTATGTTCAATTTGATCTTGGTATGTTAGATACATCCTTATTTGTTTACTATTTTGACATAATTTTCAGAGTATATATTTTTATACTTGATAATATATGTACCGTGTATGTATATGGATTTACATAGGGGAGATTGACCATTATGAATATATAATACTGTTTAATTTACTAGGTTTTAAAAATGTGCGTTTTATGGTAGACTTACTATTACTAATAAAAATTTTACCATAATTTCAAAATTATGGGGACTTATTACTATTTATATATTATATACGATTTAATTCATATAAATATTTTTTAGCCAAAATTTTACAATTTTCATTAATTAATTAATTTTTATTAATTTAAAAATGAGGAGACATTTTGAATTTTTTTTGGAAAATTATAGTTTAATAGAAAAATTTTAAAAATGGGGTTTATTGTAGGAATATTTATAGGGAAATTGGTATTGTATTGTTTCTGGAAGTATTATTTTTGAGACTATTTTGAAAATTATAATAACTAATGATATTTATCTTCTTATTTATATTTTGTTTATTGTTGTTAAAAATATTTACTAATTTTTTTTATAAAATGGATAATTTTAATTTTTCATAGTATTTTTATCTATGATAAAATAATTTAAAATAATTTTCTTATATTTTATTAATATTTATAAATATATTTTTTCATTAATTTAAATTCGATATTTTTATTTATGTCTGAATTACTTTTATATTTTTCGTTTATCATGGAATTCCTCAAGGACTTTTTGTATTTTCTTCCACAAACACATGAATTTATGATTATTCAATTACTACAACCATACATCATCAACATGCCATTATGAATATACCCCATATGTATTCCCCTATAACTATTATAATCCTATTTTTCCTTCCTTCTATGTTTCATCCTTCCTTGTGAGCCTGGAGATACCCTAAAAGAGCATCCTAATATGTATTACTTCACTTTTATTTGTGTTCATATTCATACATGATCAATAAATATGTACCTTTTATACACAACAGGAAACTAATTCTCTTTACCAGAAGCCTATATGGCCATATTTAACGAATATTCCATGAATTTATGAACTCTAGTATTATTTTGTAGTTCATCTATCACTTGAATACTTTTTTGAAAAAATGAGTATAATATAAATTATGTTGAGGAGTTCCACATTCATGAAGTGAGATATAACTATAATTAAGATAATATTTCTTACATACAATGTTTCATCCCTTTGATCATGGAGTATTACAATGAATATGATATGATGGATTCAAAAAATTTCATTTGATAACACTATTCCAATCACATGATATGTGTTTGAGAGTGAGGAGTTTCATGTTACCCTTTGTTCTGACCATAAAAAAGGCAAACCAATGACCATGAGGAGTGATATGTGATCATTATCTTTGATCTAGGATGCGATCATGAACTGTGACAATGAACTATGACCATGAATAGAAAATGTGATATTCCATTGTGTTCTATGAACAAAAACATAAATTGATTTATCTTTGGAGTTTTCTAATGTATGAAAATATTCATGTTATTTCTTTCTACTATCGTGTATGAAGTTTCATCATTTGTTTCAAAAATTTATATATTTGGATTTATTCTTATACACTGTATTTACATGTATAATTTCAGTTTTATTTTAATACGTATTTTTTTTAAAATATAAATAATTTTATTCTTTAAAAATATATAAAAAATATTTTTGAAACCATTATCACTTATTTGTATTAATTTTAAATTATTTATATTGAAAGATAATATAGTTATTTATTTTTATATAAGTATTGGAATTTTATTTTTATAAACATAAAATTTATTTTTCATGATTATTTTATGTGTTGAATGATTTTTAAATTATTATTTTTTTCTATAAATTTTTGTCACGACCCGTCCTCGGGGCCTGTGACGTGACTACCCCAAGCCTGCCTTCCATAGGCTAGGGGATGGTGACTAGCACCGAAGGTGTAAATCTCAATAAAGGGAAGCCATTTCCTTTATAGAATTAAAAAAACACAACAGAGTATGCAAGTTAGAGTGAACACTAAGTAAACTGAGTACAAAAGTAAGTACTGGAAGGTAAGAGGGCCAATACACAAACCCTACTGAAAGTATAGTTCAACTGAGAAATAATGTACAACTACTTAAAAGTAAATCAGCAACCACTGAGTCGTCCTCCAAGAATCCCACCGGAATGGTGGGTACAGATAGTCTCATATGTACCTCGGGTCCATCCGTCCGCTCCGTGAGAGTCCAGTCAGGTGGTCCTCCTCCAGATACCATCAAGATCGACAAGCCTCCACCACGATCAGTGTTGTCCGTCATCTGCAACCAACACAACGTAGTGAGGGCATTGCCCGTGAAAGGGTGAGTATAACGATACTCAGTAGGGACCCCGAGACCCCCGAAGGTCTTCCAGAATCCACAAAGGTTAAACCACAAAGGAATGATACAAACACGACGTATCAACCAACTCTACTTATGTATATTCCCATACATATACCTAAGTCATCAATCTCAGTATGGCTCCAACGTCCGAACCCAAGCACAACCAATACACACAAGAAAGAAGTCAATCATACCACTGATAATGATTGAATGTAAAGACTCAGCTCACACAGGTATACTACTCATGAAGTGAGGTGGAGATGATTAGATGTTGCCTCTAAATCATCTCCTCTGCTGAACCCACGTAGGATCCAAGTACAGAAGTCGTCACTGCCGAACCCACATAGGATCCAAGTACAGTAACTATCGCTGCCGAACCCACATAGGATCCATGTACATTCGTCATCGCTGTCGAGCCCATGGAGGATCCATGTATAGTCATCCTCACTTCCAAACCCACATAGGATCCATGTTCAGTCATCTTCATCATCGAACCCACGGAGGATCCATTCACGGTAGTTGTGGTAGTCGCAGCCAGCTCTAGGGTTTCCGCACACAGCTTACTTGATTTTGGGAGGGTCCGCTCCACGAGTAAAAGGGTTCGATAAATCAACTGTAATGATGTCCAGATTTTATGCATCCCAAAGTTTATTCTAATCAAAAGGAACCCAACACGATAGACAACACCTCAAACGGATGCCTGGTCTGAAAGATATTGGATTTTCCGTTCCAGGGGCCCGATTGGAAATATGCTCATTCGAAACCCGACCATTTACCAGAGATGTCCAAAACCCACTAAGATTATCGCAAAAGGACCGTATCATCTATCGAGTCCCAGTGCTACAGACAGCGCATTGATCGGACACCCGATCTTTAAGTTATTCACGTTAGAGTGAATAACGAGCCCGACCCGTTTAGCCCAGTGGGCCGACGGGTCGGCTTAACCTAGATTGATGGTTCCGACCCGGCAGGGGTGTTGGACCGGTCCAAAGGAAAAACATAGCTAATCCCAAAGGGCGCAGCCCGTCCCAAAGTGGCGTGGTATGGCCCCGCAGGGTGCCACCCAGACTGGCCTGGCGCGGCCCGGCCCAGCACGGCCTCGCTGGGTGCGGACCGGCTGGCTCGGCCGGACGACCGAGCAGCTCATCCCGAAGTCGGAGGGTCCCAAAGGGGGCGCATCCCCCCGGCTGTCCGAACCGGCGGTGCTAATCGGGGTCGCCCTTCCCAGACTGGCCGACCTTCTGGTCCAGACGGGCCGTGGGATACTTCAACGCGGCGCCCTCTTAGCACCATGGTCTAGTTCCACCCAGCCGGCCAACGGGCCGTCCGGTTCTTCCACCGCAGCAGCCCACGAAACAGGTCATGGTTCCTACTGCACAACTGGCACAACAACGGCGGATTCCTTCGCTGTGTTCCCATCACGGTGCGGCGGCATGGTGCCTCCTCCGCCTTCGGTTGTCGATTCTAATATAATAAATGAGATCAATGGAGGGTCAACGGGCCATGTTCTTTGGGCCTGACCCCTCCGCGTAAAGCTATACAAATTGGATGTATTTAGACAATTATTCCCAATGAATAATGGGGTACGAAAACATTCAAATTCATGAATAAACCCCAACCTCAATAATGGATGAAATACGTCAATCATCGCAAAAGACGGTGTCATGGGGTGAGGTTTCGTAGATGACGTCGGTGTGCATCTTCATTCTTTGTGGAACCGGTGTTCTTCGTTAGAGAGACATTGTTCTTTGTCAAGAGAGGAGTTCTCTTCTTCGTCACACAAGAGTTGTCTCAAAAACTCAATAACTTCACCAAAGATTCACCACACACCAAAAGCTCCAACTAAAATAATATCTCATGATATTATTTTTATTCACACCACAATGATTTTAAAATTCAAAATCAAACCACTTAATTAATTAAATAAAGTGACTCATCTCATTAATTAAGGCATGTTGGCAAAAATTAATGGTGGAAGGGAAAGGTGAAGAGTTACACAAATTTGGGAGAGCTGTCAACATTAACATGGGTGTTTAGTGGGGGGGGGGGGGGTAAAAGAGGGTTAATAAGTTTAGGGGGAGGTGAAGGGTTGGGTCTCATGTGGGCCCCACCTTCAATTATCCACACGTGGGAGGTTGGGTGGGGGTGGGCCCCACCAAAAACATCCCATGGGAGGAATTAACCTACTTAGATATAGAATAAAATTTTACAAACAATTTTATTTACTTCTTTAATTAAACCCTAAATAAAAATTCTCAACCCGCTTAAAACGCAATTGCGGTAAAGGTCCCCTTAAGCAATTACTGGTGCTGTGAGTTCATCGATTCCCTCAGATTTCAATTCCGAGCACTGGCTCAAAAGATAGAAAAATCCACTAGTTCGTTTAATGAACGTACCCGAGGTAATCTTCAGAAATTGATCCTGGCACACCAGGCCTCAGAATCAAGTACCATTAGAATCCACGGACTCGTAAAATTCCAAAGTATTTAAGCAAAAAATTTCCCTGAAATTTATGGGTCTTTACATTACTCCCACCTCAGGGATTTACATCCCCATAAAGCTATAACATTAACTATGGGATCAAATGAGGGTACTGAGCATGGATTTGTGCCTCCCACACCCATGTGCTCTCCTGGAGGTTCCCGTGCTACCAACGAATGTGCACAATTGGAATCAACCATCCACGTAGGAACCTATCCTATCGATCCTAGATCTCCACCAGGACATCCGCAAATTTTTCCTCATCATCTATTTCCAGCTCCCCATGATCAATGATGTGAGTCGGGCAGTGCACGTATCACCTCAGCTGAGATAAATGGAAGACTTCGTGCACCCGGTTCAACTGAGGTGGAAGGGCCATGCGGTATGCCACCTCACCTACCCTGCTAGGGACCTGGAATGATCCGATGAAGCACGAAGATAACTTTCCGCCCCAGCCAAATCACCGTAATCCACAACGAGGTGTGACCCAAAAGAATTTAATAATATTGGTGATGGTTAATGGAAATTGTTGGTGATGGTTAATGGAAATTGTTAGTGTTCTGTGTTTTGCAATATGATTTTGGAGTGTGTTTTAAAAATTACATAAACTCATGATGTTTAATTTATTCATTATACTTTTATTTTGTTTCATTACTATTATATAATTTATTAATATTTTTAATAAAATATATAATTATAATTCATCAGGGTATTTTAGTATAACTTTCCTTAATTTTTTATTCGGTATTTATAATTTATAATTTTTTAAATTTTTATTTGTTCATTAATTTAAATTAAAAAAAGTATATTTGTTTATATTCATTTTAAACTTTTCTAATATTCTGTAATAATTTATTGATTTTTTATTTTTTATAATGTGATCTCTAATATCCATGCATTTTCAATTTCTAGATCAATGCATTATCCACCTTCTATCATGCTTGTATCTTGAGCATATTCTTCTATGATTGTTTGAAGGATCCTTGAGTGCCCTTTATTATTCATCCGTTATTGTGAGTATGATGAATCCATTATGGTTCTTGTTGTGATATTTTATTTAATTATTTACACATTTGTATTAATACATGAATAGGAACTATATATCATGTATATGTAATGTGAACTCAGTTCTTCCTACCCGAAGCATGCATGGCCACACTGAACCTATATACCTTAAAGTAATGAACTAATATTAATACCTATAGTACTTCTCAAGTGTTAAATATGTTCATGATATAACTCATTTTTATGACTTCTAAGACTGTGAAGAGATCACCACCCATGTGGAAGAAAGACTTGATACTATGTATAGTGTTTCATCCCACTGATCATGTAGTATTAAAATGAATCTAATAGAATGGATATACAATATTTTATTAGTTAACTGTATACATACTATAATATTTATGATTAACTATGATGAATTTCATGCTATCATGAGATGTGCCTATAAGAAGGGAACTCTAAGAACTATGAAGATTGATCTATGGCAGGGATATGTGATAGAAAATTGTGAATGTGAATCGTCACTATGGATTTAAATGATGAACTCTGACTATGATTTGCGACCACAGACATCTTCTACATTACCATAATATCCAGGTTCTGTCTTTCCACTACCATTATTAGAAATTTAGTAATATTTTTAAAATATAATATCTATATATATTTTTAAAACATTTTTATTGATATGAATATTGTTATTTTTATTTTATTGCGTGTTTTTACATATTTTTAATAAATTATTTTTTCATTATATATTCAAATCATTTTTGAAACCATTAAAATTTTTTCTTATTATTTTCAATTTTTTTATTAAAAATTAAAATTGTTCATTATTTTGATGTATACATTGGCAGTTCATTCTTATCAAGTTCAAATTTATTTTTATTGATTATTTTATTTGTCAATTAATATAAAAATTTATATTTATTTATAAAATATCTATTTTATAATAATTCAATTTTATTAAAAATAATTACATTACATTTAAATATAATTTTAAATTTTAAATATATTTTCTTTATGATATATATATATATATATTTGAGTAATTATAATGGATCTATTTTGAATTATTTAATCAAATATTTTTTTGAACTTATTAATGGATATAAGTTTTAATATTTTTAATTTATTTTGAATGACTATTTTAAAATTTCAAATGACTTATCAATTTTTGATAATCATGGAAAATAATTCCTCTCTTTGAAAATTTTATTTTCTTAATTATGAAAATGTTATAATTATATTGATTTTTTTCCAATAAATTATTTTATAGACATTTCTTTTATCAATTTAATGAAGGGCCAAATATGCTTAGAAGAGATAAAACATCATTGAGGAAAACATTAAAAGATTTTTATTCCATAAAAAACAATGCTATGAATTTTAAAAGTGTTGTACTATTCTATAAATTCTTGTGTGATCATAGATCCATCATCTAAATTATCTCTCAGGTGTTAAACCATAAATTCATTAACTAATATTTCCTCAAATAGACGATTATATCTAATAATGAAGAACCTATTTTTTAATTGTAATTTTCATCTTCATTATATATTATTTAGGTTAATTATGTTTGTAATACTAGTTATAATCTCTCACTCATATTCTCAAAATTTAGGTTTATGGTTTTCCATACAAAAGAATTATTTATTTAATGATGTTTTTAATCATGGATTCAAAATTTAGGACCATTCATGTTTTGGCTCCCATATTTTAAATTCATTGTTATTTTGGTTTGTAAATCACCAAAAAATATTACTGTGTTAGTGAATTTATCTATCCAATGTTTAGAAATATTTTATTTATATAAATTATTATTCCCAAAAAAAAAAATAAGTTTAGTGCACAATGTATCAATCATAATGTGAAAATCCATATGATTATATTACATCAACAATGGGGATAACTAATATAAAAATTCCCCACAGTCATTAATTTATTTTCCACTTATTAGATAATTAAACAACTCATATAATTTACTTTATTATGGGTAATTATTTAATCTATTTTAAATTGTTTTATCTTGTCTATTCACCCCCTCTAAAACATTTTTTCCACCATTTGGACATAACAATTAGTATCTAATCCAATATTTTTTAGGAATTAATCTCTTTCACATTTATGTCATACATCACATTCTAAGTACTAGATCTAGTAAAACTTAACTATTTATATTTTTTTGTACTAAATCATTTCAGTAATTAACCATTTGAGGTAAAGATATTTAACATGCAAGGAAAATGTTTAATGTACCCCCTCATTTTTATTGAATTGAAAATAGAAACATGTGAACATGAATAGAAACATACCTCATGAAATTTAATATTTATAATTAAATAGTCATGGTGAAACCATACAATTTCCTTGATTCTAAGAATGATACTCAATTAGGTAGTGATTCTACCAAATATGTTTTAATTATATAATTATTATCTATTATATTTTTATAGTAAATGTAATGTTTTATTTCATGTACTTTAATGTAATATATCTTATGAGATATGGAATATTATATATGTTAATCACCTTTCCTCAAATAAATTTATTCAAACTAATCATGGAATGATACAGTATTTGTATCAAGAATTCAAGATAGTTTAAAATGAAATTTTGAAGAATATTTTCCACAGATTAACTACAATTATGAATTAAATGAATTCACATTGAGGGATATCGAAGAACCTGTTACTTATTTGATGATTCCTCTGAGAACTACTAATGAAATGGATTGGAAATACAGTTTCCATTGATGGAATCATTAAATCAAAATAGTTAACTCATAATGAAATGATTGGTTAATAAATGTAGTATGAATTATATTGAATAATATTATTAAAGAGGAGACCTCAATGAATATATATATAGGGATGAAATATTTTAATTTTTTATCTATTTCCTCTTCTAATTTTTAACTATAATAGTTTAAAAAAGAAGATATGGATAAAATTATTACTAGTGTGTATAATAGAATGAACAATACGGGATTAATAATATAATATAGAATTAAATCTAAAAATGACTAATTAATGGGAGATAAGAGATGTTTTAATGACTATAAATCATTAAAGGATACATGTTTTGACTAAAGGAATGATGGGAATATCAAAAATATATTCCAGGAACTAAATAATTGAGATTAACAGAAATAGAAGGAGAGAATTGTATTATAACTAGATGGAGTTATAAAAAATATATAATTCTAGTAATGGTTCATTAAATGAGAAATAATATACTAATATGTGTTCTGTGGATTATTTGAATTTTATTCTTATTTTTTTAATTCTGATTAGGACATTAATGTCCCATAAGAATCTAATTAAAATAAATAGTTTGAAAACCTGATAAGATATGTTTTTAAAGATAATGATTTATATGATAAAATTAATATAAATAATGAAAAAAATGTTTATAAAAATAATATATTTATAATAGACAAAAAATTTATTAATACTACTTATGATTCTCATTTTAATGTTTATGATTTTTTGAATTCTATGCAGGATTAGAATGAAAATTTTGAAGGAAGAATTTAAAAGTCTCAAGTAATATTTATATTGTTTTATTCAAGGTTGTGAAAGGTATAACAATATGATTTCATTGAATAAAATAAATATAAATAAAGATGTTTTTTTCTATAATAGAAGATTAAATAATATGTTTCAAAATCAATTTGGAAAAATTAAAAATTGTTGTACTTCTACAGTTACCTGTTTTCAATGTGGTGTGAAAGTACAAAAAAAGCTTTTTATTGTAAAAGATGTAAACTATAACTGATATTTATGATGAATTGTATTTATAAATAATTTTTATCTAAGGTACCTTACAATAATTGTTTAAATTTTTAATAGGTACCAAAAAGTTGTTCAACTAATCCGATTAAACCCAACATATCGTATACACTATAATTGTAAAGTAATTTATTTTTATTGGAAAATTGGCTTACCTATATCAAGAATGAAATTGGGTACATGGATAGTGGATGTTATAGGAATATAAATGGTGACCAGTCATTGTTCATCATGTAGAAAAATAAAATGGATGAACTGTTACCCTTGAACATAATTAAGAGGAAAAGTAAAAGGTTTTGGTAATATTGATATTTATAATAAAACCATTATTTCTAATGTTTTTTTACATTGAAGGATAAAGAATAGTTTATATATATATATATCTCAATTACATGATAACCGAACAGAAGTTAAAATTAAATATGATAAGTGTTCATTTTTTCAAGGATGATTAATTATTCTTATATACTTACCATAAATAAATTACGTACGCTACCAATTTTACTAATCAGTCTGTTCAAAATGTAATTTGGATAAATAATGTAAAGAGTGAAAAAATTATTTAGAATCAATGATTTGGTCAGGTTAATTTCATAATTTTACAAAAGGTATCTAAAAATGAGAAATGTATACAGTCACCCACTATAACGAAACAACAACTTCTTATTCACACCTGTTACATTAAAGGGAGACAATGTAATGGTTTATTAAGACTTATCGATAATAATAGTACTAATAGACCTCTAAAATGAGTACATATTGATTTATTTGGTTACACAAAAATCAACATACATGATGGAAATAAGAATAATTTCATTATTTTTTATTATTACTGAATATTTACATGGGATTATTTTCCTGAATAATAAAATGACACTATCTAGATTTATTATGTTATGTAATTTTGAGAAAAGTGGAAATGGTTGTATGATTGTTTTAATATGATGTGATGAAATAGGTGAAATGAATAATTTAAATTTTGATTTCATGAAATTAATGTTTATTCTAATTATTTCTATACTCTTAGAAAACCATAAAAAAATTATGTTATAGAAAATAAAAAATATAACTCTTATAGAAATTTCAAAATATATGATTATTAAATATAATTTTCTTATCTATTTTTTTGTGAAATCTATTTATACCTGTTTTATATTTCTAATAGAATATAATTTTAATATGTTTTCGAAGAAATTTCAATATGAAATATTTAAATGTTAAAACCCTAAATATTGTTATTTTATTAGTTTTTTGATGTAATGTTTTTCATTTAAATTTGAAATATAATTTAGATAGACTTGATAATAAGTTTGTTGAAGGTACTTTTAATTTTTATTATATTAATATCATGTATTGTATATTTTTTAATACAATGAATATGGTTATTATATAATCTATTCAAGTAATGTTTTATGAAATTAATGTGAAATTGAATTCCTATTTAGTGGTTTTTGGTATTGAGTTTGGAGATTTTAATTTTGATAATGAAAAAAAATCAGGGTAATAATTAATCAATTGAATGGTAGTATAATACTTATGGACAAGATGTTAATTATTTTAATATTAATTGATATTTTTCTATTTGATTTTATATGTAATATTGATACTGGTATTAAAAATAGAAATTATGTTTTGAAAATTTATTCTCATTCTATTTTTTTCTTCAAATTTTGTTATTAGGAATGTTGATAATACATTTAATGATTTTAATTTTATTTTTTTATATAGATGATGTCATTAATAAAATATTCTCATGATTTTTTTGGTCTTTAGTTGGGTCACTTATATATTTGGATGTTATTGTATATAAATGTATTTTTATATTTAAGATTGATGAATCTCGATTGGTTTTTATGAGTAAAGATAGACTTGTTTTTTAATGTTAATTTCATAAAAAATATATCAATTTTGATTTTAATTTTACAAATATTACTATGAGTGGATCTCTTATAATTTTTCTCCTTTTTTCACTTTACAATCATTTAAAATGTTTCAAATTTCCATAAAGTTTTTTTTAATTGGTTTATTTCTAATGAAGGTTATACTTCATAATTACCAAATATTAAAAATGGGAAATTTCTTTATCCTTTTTTTAATGATCAAATCTATACATAGTTTTTATTTAGAACCTTATATTTTTTTGATATAATTTTTTTGATGAAAAATGAATTTTGTAAAGTTAATTTTTATCATTATTTTTTTATTAAAATGATTTGAAATGATATTTTAATTATGAAACGTTATATTGATTTTTTTTTCAGATATTCAAATTATTTTATTTGGAATTAATTTTCAAATATGATGGCTAATGACATTACTTTGAGTTTTATAAGAGAATAAGAATTGTTTATGTGAATTTCAATGAAATGATGGAATTTATTTGAATCCATCCAAATATAATAAATATTTTGTTAGACTTCTGAGTATAAATTATTTTCAATACTTCTAAATCTCTATGAGAATTAATTTCACAATAGATTTTGATTATTTCATTAAATATATTGATTTTAATTTGTTTATATAAATGGGTTTATATATGTTGTAGTTAACTACTCTCAGAAAAGATATAATGATTAGTGTTTTATTATTTTCCAGATTCTTATTAGTTCTTAAGGAATCACAAATAAAGTCTAATTATCATTTTATTATATATTATTAAGGAACACAAAATTATGGATTACTTTATTATTTAAAAAAATGGTTTTTATTTAATTAGATACTCCAAATCTAATTTCTGAGGATATAGATATGAAAAATTTACCACAATTATGTGCAACTTTATTTGTATATATTTTATTTCACTAAGTGAATAGAATAAAAAATAATATTTCTTTTTAAATTGATAAGTTTCAATATACCACTTCTATATCTGGTGTTTTAAAATTTTATTGATAAAAAAACCTTTTTCTTTCTATGGTTTTAATTTTGAAATGATCCCTATTTATTATTATAATATATCTGATATTTCAAACTCCACGAACCCCTTAATGTATTATATAACTAATATTATAGTAAATAATTATTATTTTAAATGATACTATATTAATAAAGGTGATATAATTTTTGATTATATACCCCTATAAAATCATATATAAGAAATATTTACTAAACCTTGGACATTTACAGATTAAATAATGTTCAATTTGATCTTGGTATGTTAGATACATCCTAATTTGTATAATATTTTGACATAATATTTAGTGTATATAATTTTATACTTGATAATATATGTACCATGTATATATATGGATTTACATAGGGGGAGATTGACTATTTTGAATATGTGATATTGTTAAATTTACTAGGTTTTAATAATGTGCATTTTATGGTAGACTTATTATTACTGATAAAAATTTTACCTTCATTTCAAAATTATGGGGATGTATTACTATTTATATATTATATATGATTTAATTCATATAAATATTTTTTAGCCAAAATTTTGTAATTTTCATTAATTAATTAATGTTTTTTAATTTAAAAATGGGGAGGCATTTTGAATTTTTTTTTGGAAAACAATAGTTTGGTAGAGAAATTTTAAAAATGGGGGTGATTGTTGGAATATTTTTAAGGAAATTGGTATTGTATTATTTCTGGAAGTATTATTTTTTAGACAATTTTGAAAATTGCAATAACTAATGATATTTATCTTCTTATTTACATTTTGTTTATTGTTGTTAAAAATATTTACTATTTTTTATATAAAATGGATAATTTTAATTTCTCATAGTATTTTTATCTATGACTACATAATTTAATATTATTTTCTTATATTTTATTACTTTTTATAAGTTTATTTTTTCATTAATTTAAATTCGAACTTTTTATTTATGTCTGAATTCCTTTTATATTTTTTGGTTATCATGGAATTCCTCGATGACTTTTTTGTATTTTCTTCCACAAAAACTTTAATTTATGAATATTCAATTACTACAACCATACCTAATCAACATGCCATTATGACTATAACCCATATGTATTCCTCTATAACTATTTTAAGCCTATTTTTCATTCCTTTTATTTTTCATCCTTCCTTGTGAGCCTAGATATACCATAAAACAACATCCTACTATCTATTCCTTAACTATTATTTATGTTCGTATTCATACATGATCAAGAACTATGTACCTTCTATACACAACAAGAAACTAATTCTCTTTACCCGAAGCCTGTATGGCCATATTTAACCAATATTCCATGAATTTATGAACTCTAGTATTAGTATGTAGCTCATCAATCACTTGAATATTTTTGTGAAAAATGAGTATAATATATATTATTTTGAGGAGTTCCACATCCATGAAGTGAGATATAACTATAATGAAGATAATATTTCTTACATACAATGTTTCATCCCTTTGATCATGCATTATTACAATGAATATGATATGATGGATTCACAAAATTTCATTTGTTAACACTATTCCAATAACATGATTTGTGTTTGATAGTGAGGAGTTTCATGCTGCCCTTTGTTCTGACCATAAAAAGGGAAAACCAATGACCAAGAGGAGTGATATGTGATCATGATCTTTGATCCTGGATGCGATCATGAACTGTGACAATGAACTTTGACCATGAATAGAAAATTTGATATTCCATTGTGTTCTATGAACCAAAATATACATTGATTTATCTTTGGAGTTTTCTAATGTATGAAAATATTAATGATATTTCTTTCTACTATCGTGTATGAACATTCAAAATTTGTTTCTAAAATTTAATTATTTGTATTTATTCTTATACACTGTATTTTACATGTATAATTTCATTTTTATTTTAATGCATATTTTTTAAAAAAATTAAATAATTTTATACTTTAAAAATATATAAAAAATATTTTTGAAACCATTATCATTTATTTGTATTAATTTTAGATTATTTATATTGAAAGTAAATATAGTTATTTATTTTTATATAAGTATTGGAATTTTATTTTTATAAACATAAAATTTATTTTTCATGATTATATTATGTGTTGATTGATTTTTAAATTATTATTTTTTTCTATCAATTTTTGTCACAACTCTTCCTCGGGGCCCGTGCCGTGACTAACCCAAGCTCTCATTCCATAGGCCAGGAGCTAGTGACTAGCAACAAAGGCATAAATCCCGATAAAAGGGAAGGCATTGCCTTTATATAAGTAAACAAACACAACAGAGTACGTAATCTGGAGTAAACACTAAGTAAAATGAGTACAAAATTAAGTGCTAGAAACTATTTGGGCGAGTATACAAACCCAACTACAAGTACAGTACAACTGAGAAATAAAGTACAACAGCTTAAAAGTAAATCAGCAACCACTGAGTCATCCTCCAGGAATCCCACTTGAAGGGTGGGTACAGATAGTCTCGTCTGTACCTCGGGTTCGTCCGTCCGCTCCGTGAACGTCCCGCCAGGTGGTCCACCTCCAGATATCATCAAGCTCCACAAGCCTCCACCACGATCAGTTTTGTCCATCGTCTGCAACCAACACAACGTAGTGCGGGCATTGCCCGTGCAAGGGTGAGTATAACGATACTCAGTAGGGACCCTGAGAACCCTGAAGGTCTCCTAGAATCCAAAAAGGTTAAACCACAAAGGAAAGATACAAACACGATGTATCAACCTACTCTACTTATGTATATTCCCATACATATACCTAAGTCATCAATCTCAGTACGGCTCCAACTTCCGAACCCAAGTACAACCAGTCCACATAGGAAAGAAGTCAGTCATACCAATGATAATGATTAAATGTCAAGACTCAGATCACACAAGTATACTACTCACAAAGTGGGGTGGAGATGATTAGATGTACCCTCTAAATCATCTCCTCTTCCGAACCCACATAGTATCCAAGTACAGAAGTCGTCACTGCCGAACCCATGTAGGATCCAAGTACAGTAACTATCAATGTCGATCCCACGTTGGATCCAAGTACATTCGTCATCATGACCGAAACCATGGAGATCCATGTACAATTATCCTCACTGCTGAACCCATGTAGGATCCAAGTATAATCATCTTCGTCGTCGAACCCACAGAGGATCCCAGCACGGTAGTCATCGCAGTCACAGCCAGCTTGAGGGTTTCCGCACACAGCTTACTCAATTTTGGGAGGGTCCACTCCACGAGTAAAAGGGTTCAATACATCAAATGTAACGAAGTCCATAGTTGATGTATCTCGAAGTTTATCCTTGTTAAAATGAACCCCACGCGACAGACGGCGGCTCAAACAGACGCCTAGTCTGAGAGATATTGGCTTTTCCGTTCCAGGGGCCCGATTAAAAATATGCTCGTTCCAAACACGACCATTTACCAGAGATGACCAAAACTCACTTAGAGTATCAAAAATCGATTGTCTCGTCTAAAGCGTCTCAGTTCTATAGACGACGCGTCGATCAGACGCACAATCTTTAAGTTATTACCGTTAGAGTGAATAACTAGCCCGACCCATTTAGCCCAGTGGGCCAACGAGTCAGCTTAAACCAGTTTGATGGGTCGGACTCGGAAGGGGTGTCAGACCGGTCCAATGAAAAAATGCAGCTCAGCCCGAAGGGCGCAGCCCGGCCTGAAGGGGCGTGGCCCGGCCCAAAGTGGCGCAGCCCGACACCGCGGGGTGCGGCCCGGACTGGCGCGGCCCAGCTCGGCATAGCCCGACACAGCCTCGCTGGGCGCACGACCCAACTGGGTCGGTCGTCTGGCTGAGCGGCTCGACTCTAAGGGCGAGTGGTTCCGAGGGGGCATAGCCCCCCGGATGTGTCTGAACCAGCGGTGCCAAGTGGTGTCTCCCTTCCCAGACCAGCTAGCCTACTGGTGCTCACGGTCCATGGGAATCTTCAGCGCAGCGCCCTCCTGGCGCCGCGGTCCGGCTCCACCCGGCCAGCCAACGGGCCGACCGGTTCTTCCACTGTAGCGACCCACGAAAGGGGTCGTGGTTCCTCCCGCACAGCTGGCACAACGACTCCGGATTCCTTCACCGCATTCCCAGCATGGTGCGATGGCGTCGTGCCTCCTCCGCCTTCGGTTTCCAATTCTAATATAATAAACGAGATCAATGGAGGGTCATCAGGCCATGTTCGTTGGGCCTGCACCCTCCGCATAAAGCAATAGTAATTGGTCTTATTTAGACAATGAATCCCAACGAAGAACGGGGTGCGAAAACATTCACATTCATGAATAAACCCCTACCTCAATAATTGATGGCGTACATCAGGCGTCACGGAAGATGACATCGTGGGGTGAGGTTTCATAGACGACGTCGGTGTGCGTCATAGTCCTTCGTTGAACCAGCGTTCTTCGTTAGAGAGATGTCATTCTTCGTCGAGAGAGGAGTTCTTTTCTTATTCACACAAGAGTTCTCTCAAAAACACAAGAACTTCACCAATTTTTCTCCACACACCAAAAGCTCCATCTAAAAATAATATCCCACGATATTATTTTTATTCACAACACAAATATTTCAAAATTCAAAATCAAACAACTTAATTAATTAAATAAAGTGACTCATCTCATTAATTAAGGCATGTTGGAAAAAATTAAAGGTGGAAGGGAAAGGAGATGAGTTACACAAATTTGGGGGAGTTTTCAACATTAACATGGGAGTTTAATGTGGGGGTTTAAAGTGGGTTAAAGAGTTTAGGGGGAGGTGAAAGGTGGGGGCTCATGTGGGCCCCACATTTCAATAATCCATTCCTTGGAAGTTTTGTGGGGGTGGGCCCCACAAACAACTTCCCATGGGAGGAATTAACCTCCTTAGATATAGAATAAAATAGTACAAACAATTTTATTTACTTCTTTAATTAAACCCCAAATAACAATTCTCAACCTGCTTAAAACGCAACTACAGTGATGTTACCCTTAAGAAATTGTCGGTGTTGCAAGTTCATAGATGCCCTCAAATTTCAATTCTGAGCACCAGTTCAAAAGATAGAAAAACCCGCTTGTTCGTTTACTAAACGCACCCGAGCTAAAATTTAGAAATTGATTCCCGGCACACCGGGCCTCAGAATGAAGTACCGTCAGAATCAACAGACTCGTAAAATTCAAAGTATTTAAGAAAAAAATTTCCTTGAAATTTTCTGGTCTTTACATTACTCCCATATCAGGTCTTTACCTCCCCGTAAAGCTACAACAAAAACTAGGGTTTCAAATGAGGGCACTGAGCATGCATTTGAGCCTCCCGCTCCCATGTGCTCTCCTGGAGGTTACCGTGCTGCCAACGAATGCACACAAGAGTAGTCGACCATCCAAATAGGACCTGCTCCTATCAATCCAAAATCTCTACCGGGACATCCGAATTTTTTCCCCCCTCATCGATGTTTAGATCCACATGATCAATGATGTGAGTCGGGCCATGCACGTATCTCCTCAGCTGAGATATGTGGAAGACGTCGTGCACCCTGTGCAACTGAGGTGGAAGGGCTGGGCGGTAAGCCACGTCGCCTACCCTACTGAGGACGTGGAATGGTCCGATGAAGCACTGAGATAACTTGTCGCCCCGACCAAATATCTGTAATCCACATCGAGGTGAGACCCGTAGGAAAACGTGGTCTCCACCCTCGAAATCCATTGGTCTCCACCTCCTATCAGCATAGGAATTCTGTTTGCTCTGTGTAGTTCTCATCCACTCCGGGATGATCTGCACCTTCTCCGTCATAGTCTGAACCATCTCTGATTCTATGAGTGCTGACTCCCCAATGGTAGTCCAGCACAGAGATGATCTGTAAGGTCGGCCATAAAACCCCTCGTATGGTTCCATCCCAATGGTGGAGTGATAATTTTTATTGTATGAAAACTCCACAAAGGGTAGGTGATCCTCCCAGATGTGACAAAATTCAAGGACACATGCACAGATCATGTTCTCAAGTGTCTGAATGGTCCTCTTCATCTGGCCATCCGTCAAAGGATGAAAGGTAGTGCTCAGGTGTAGTTGTGTCCCAAATGCCTCTTGAAACCCCTTCCCATGCTGTCATGTAAAGAGAGCATCTCTATCAGAGACAATAGACGATGGAACACCATGAGGTCGTACGATCTCTTGAACATAGAGGCATCCCAGGATCTCTACTGATCCCTGCACTCTGATCGGTGGGAAGTGGGATGACTTGGTGAGTCAGTATATGATCACCCAGATAGAGTCGTGTCCTCTGGAAGTATGTGGAAGCCCCGTCACGAAATCCATGGATATTCCACCCCACTTCCACTCCGGAACCTCTATGGGTTGTACCGGGCCTTCTGGTACCTGGTGCTCCACCTTCACTTACTGGCAAATGAGGCATTGTGAAACGAACTCTTCTACAGCCTTCTTCATACCCAGCCACCAGTTCTATTGTCTGAGGTCTTGGTACATATTTTCCACTCCAGGATGTACCGCTAGAGGGGTTGTGTGAAAATACCTCAGCACTTTCTCCTGCAGTGAAACTGGTGCCATGGTACATCCCCTTAAGAGGATGACATGCTCTCCTCCTTCAGAAAATCCATCAGGCACCTGCCCTGTGGAAATATGAGCATGTTGTGTCTCACAATCAACGTCCCCATGTTGTGCCTCCCGGAAGCACTGATGTAGTGGAGGAGTGACTGTGGGAGACTATAGAAAGGCTTCCCCATCTCTATCCATGAAGGATATCTGCAAAGAGGCTAACTACTTTGTCACCTCTCCAAGTAGTTGACTGCATGATCTCCTACTGAGAGGATTGGCCACAACGTTCCCCTTCCCAGGAGTACAGACTATCTCAAAGTAATAGCCCTGGAGGAACTCGATCCATCGACACTATCTCAGGTTTAGCTTCTTCTGCAAGAAGATGTACCTGAGACTCTGGTGGTCAGAGTAGATTGTAAAGCGTTCTCCCATCAGATAGTGCCACCACATCTTCAAGGAGAATACCACTGCTGCTAACTCCATGTCATGGGTAGGGTAGTTCTACTCGTTCTATCTCAACTGTCGTGAACCATAGCCGATCACTGCCTGCCCTTACATGAGGTCACACCTGATTCTGGTCCCTGATGCATCACAGTAATCTACATACCCTACTCCCTCCTCTGGAAGCCTCAAGATGGGCGCACTGGTCAATATCTATCTTAGCTCCTGAAAGCTCTGCTGACATCTATCCGACCACACGAAGGGTTTCCCCTTCTTCTTCAAAGCTAAATGCGGGTCTGCAACTCTGGAGAAGTCTGGCACAAATCTCCAATAGTACCTAGCCAGGCCTAGGAAACTATGCACCTCCGTCACGCTCCTAGGTAGATCCCAAGCAAGTACTGACTCGATCTTCACAGGATCCATAGAAACTACCACCTCTAAGATGACATGCCCCAATAAGTGAACCTCTCGAATCCAGAACTGGCACTTCTATATCTTACCATAAATCGGGTGCTCTCGATGTGTTTCCAGTACAACCCGTAAGTGGTAGGCGTGCTCCTCCTCAATAGTCGAGTAAATCAGTATGTCGTCGATGAAGACTATGACAAAATGATCGAGGTATGGCTGGAAGAACCTGTTCATGAGACTCATGAATGCTACTGGTGTGTTGGTTACGCCAAAAGGCTTAACCAATAACTCGTAGTGGCCATACTGGAACCTGAAGGCCGTCATCAACACATCCTCATCTCAAACTCTGAGCTGATGATAGCATGAACTGAGGTCTATCTTCGAAAACCATCGTTCTCCCTTGAGCTGATCAAAGAGATCATCAATCCTCGGGAGTGGATACTTGTTATTCATGGTCACCTGATTCAGGCGACGGTAGTCAACACATAGTCGTAAGCTCCCATCCACCTTCTTGGCGAATAAAATCGGAGAAGCCCAGGGTGAAACACTGGGTCAGATGAATCCCTTTCCCTGTAAATCTTCCAGCTGTACCCATAGCTCACGATGCTCAGCGGAATCCATCTGGTATGATGGAGTAGATATAGGTGATGTCCCTGGGTATAAGTCAATGAAAATGTCTACCTCCTTGTGAGGAGGTTGTCTTGGAACGTCGTTAAGAAAAATGTTCGCACACTGATCCACCACAAAAGTAAAACTCTGACTCCACACATCAATTGTTCAGAGGATGAGACTAGCCAATTGATGTGTGGTTGGCTGCCCTCTCCTTTGTGTAAGTCCAACCTACACTACAAAGGATCCCTTCTCGCCGGTGAAGGTGAACCTGCTCCCATCAGTACGGACACACCGCACTTTGCACCTAATATAGTCGAATTGAGCATGAACTATAGATAACCAATCCATGCCCAAGATGACGTCGTAAGGCCTCGACGCCGCTACAAGAAGATCACAGTCGAAGCTATCGCATCCTAAAGTAAGCTCACACTTCTGGAAGTAGTGTGTAATCATTGAATCTTCTCTCATAAGAGTCTCTAGTCGTAAGGATCAAGACAACGGCTCTGTCAGAATCTTCGAGCTCCGAACAAGGGCAGCAGAAATGAAAGAATGACTCGTTTTTTTGTATATAAGAACTACAAAAAGGATGGAGTGGACACAGATAGTACCTCGAATCATCTAAGTTGTGCCGTGGTCGTGGGCCTCGACTGTCTGAAGCTGAGCCTACCACTGTCTGCCATCTCCTTGTGGTCGGGGTGGCCCTCCTAGTGGTGGTGGTGGTAGAGTCTTGAAGAATCATCCACCACCTACTACTCTTCTAGCTCCTCTCTTCATCCACCTACTCCCTGCAGACTGCCACAGTCGAACCTCTCCCTCTACTTGGGAGGTCCCTCTACAGTCTGCTGCTCCTCTGCATGGCGGGTCTGGCAGTCACGAGCCATGTGGCCCTACCTGCCGCATGCATAACACTGTCTGCCTCTCGTATGACTAGCTCTGCAATGTGTTCCCCGCACATCCGAACCAATATCCTGAGGTCTCCCACCTGATGGCCTGGTCCGCTTGGACCTCTGCGACATCTATCTGCTACCGGATGTAGAAGAATCCTCTACGTGTCGTCCTGTTGTAGGCCTTACTGCTAAAGTAGGCTCAATAAGAAATCTCTCTAATATAATGGCTCGCTCTAGTACTCCTGCATGCGTCAAAATGTTGAGGGAGATCATAGATACCCTGTTCTCAGGCCTCAGTCCCTTATCGAAGGACGAGGCCTAAAAGTATGGGTATCGTACGATGTCCGTGGAGTAGCGCGAGAGGTCGGTAAATCTCACAGAGTACTGGGCTACTGTCATTCTTCCCAACCGTAGTAGTAGTAACTCATGGATGTGCACCACACGAAGGGTGGCTAGAACAAACTCCGAGATGAAGAGGCTCTCGAAGTTCATCCAAAGCAGAGATGCCTAGTCATGCACCTGGAGCATCAGGCTCCACCATCTACCTGCTGCTGCATGTATGAGTCTCACGGTAAGGATCACTATAAGGTCAGGTGGTGTCCCGACCAATCTAATGACTCTGAAGATAACCTCAAGCTAATCCTCAGCTGCCTGAGGATCTGTCTCTTCGTGGAACCTGGGTGGCCTCTATCGCTGAAACTCGTGCTACACACTCATGCGGCATGCACTCTCTGATGCTGGGGCTGGTGGTATCGGTGGCCCAGCGGGTAGTGGTACTGCTGGTGCCTCCTCTATAATGGGGCCCTGCACCGAGGCCTCATCCCTCGGTGGGTTTCCATCCCTCAAGCAACTAGGAACTCCAGCTGGATGCCTTCGTGGGGCCATCCTGAGATGAAACAGGTGTACCAAAGTTAGTACAACATACCTGGTGAGCTGACACAAATTAATCACAATGAAAACTTTTGAAACACACATGCAATCAATGTTTTTTAGCACTGAGTTTTAAATCAGAAGTCAGGGTCCTAGTGTATGGATACATCAACTGCCACACCAACACTGGACTCCCTGGACTGAAAACCATACTCAATATTCTTAACACTATTTCTTCACAGTGAAGAAATTATCAGAGTCCTGAGTTATGTAGTAGAACCTGCTCCTTTGATACCAATTTATCACAACCTGTCCTCAGGGCCCGTTTCGAGACTACCCCAAGCCCACCTTCCATAGGCCAGGGGCTGACGACAAGCACCAAAGGTGTAAATACCAAAAAAGTGAAGGAATTTCCATTATATAAGTAAAAAAACACAACATAGTTTGCATTTTGGAGTAAACACTAAGTAAACTGAGTACAAAAGTAAGTGTTGGAAAGTAAATGGGCCTGTATACAAACCAAACTGAAAGTATAGTACAACTGGATAGAATGTACAATAGTTTAAAAGTAAATCAGCAACCACCGAGTCGTCCTCCGGGAATCCCACCTGAAGGGTGGGTTAAGATAGTCTCGTCGGTAACTCGGGTCCATCCGTCCACTTCGTGTATGTCCTTCGAGGTGGTCCACCTCTGAATACCGTCCAGCTCCACAAGCCTTGACCACGATCAGTGCTGTCCGTCATCTACAACCAACACAACGTATTGCGGGCATTGCCCATGTAGGGGTGAGTATAACGATATTAAGTAGGGACCCCGAGACCCCCGAAGGTCTCCCATAATCCACAAAGGATAAACCACAAAGAAAAGATACAAAGAAGAAGTATCAACCAACTCTACCTAGGTATATGCCATTACATATACCTAAGTCATCAATCTCACTACAACTCCAAATTCTGAGCCCAAGAACAACCAGTCCACATAGGAAAGAAGTCAATCAAACCAATGATAATGATTGAATGTCAAAACTCAGCTCACACAGGTATACTACTCACGAATTGCGGTGAAGATTATTAGATGTAGCCTCTGAATAATCTCCTCTACCGAACCCACATAGGATCCAAGTACAGAAGTCATCACTGCTGAACCCACGTAGGATCCACGTACAATAACTATCGCTACCGAACCCACGTAGGATCCATGTACAGTCATCATCGCTACCGAACCCAAGGAGGATCCAAGTACAGTCGTACTCGCTATCGTACCAACGTAGGATCCAAGTACAGTCGTCTTTGTCGTCTAACCCATGGAGGATCCCAACACGATAGTCGTTGTAGTCACATCCAGCTCTAGGGTTTCTGCAGAAAGCGTACTCGATTCCGGGAGGGTTTGCTCCACCAGTAAAAGGGGTCGATGAATAAACTGTCATGAAGCCCAGATATTATGTATCCCGAACTTACGTCTCGTCAAAACGAACCAAATGCGACAGACGGTGCATCAAACGGACGCATGTTCTTAGAGATATTGGCTTTTCAGTTTCAGGGTCCCAGTTGGAAATATGTTCATTCCAAACTTAGTTGTTTACCAAAGCTGTCCAAAAATCACCTAGAGTATCGTAAAACGACTGTCTCATCGAAAGAGTCCCAGTGTCGTAGACGGTGCGTCGATCGGACACACGGTCTTTATGTTATTCACGTTTAAGTGAATGAGGGGCCTAACCCGTTCCGCCCAATGGGCCGATGGGTCATGTTAACCTAGTTTGACGTGTCTAACCCGGCTGGGGTGGCAGACCGGTCTGATGGAAGAATGCAGCTCGGCCCGAAGGGTGTGACCCAACACGAAGGGTTGCAGCCCGACCCGGAATGGCGCGGCCCGGCTCGGCGGGGCGCGGCCCTACCCGGCCCGGCTCGGCCCGAATGTGGAGTGGTTACAAGGGGGTTGCGACCCCCCGACTGTCTGAAACCGGCGGTTCCAAGTGGCACCGCCGTTCCCATACTGGCCGGCTATGGTGGCCGACATTCTGTTTCATGCAGCCTGCACGGCGGGCAGCAGGATTCTTCAACGCGGCACCCTCCTAGCGCCGTGTTCTGGCTCTGCCCAGCCGAACGACGGGCCGACGGGTTCTTCCAACGAAGCGGCCAGCGAAACGGGTCGTGGTTCCTCCTGCACAACCAGTGTGATGGTGCCAGATTCCTTCTCCGTCTTCCCAGAATGGTTCAATGGCATCTTACCTCCTCCCCCTTTATTTGCCGATTCTAAAATAATAAACGAGATCAACGGAGGGTCATCGGGCCGTGTTTATTCGGCCCACACCCTCCGCATAAAGAGATCGAAATTGGTCGTATTTAAACAACTATTCTCAATGAGGAACAGGGTAGGAAAACATTCACTTTCACGAGTACACACCTACCTCAATTATTGATGGCATACGTCGGGCGTCGTGGAAGACGTCGTTGCAGGGTAAGGTTTCGTAGACGACATCGGTGTGCGTCGTCGTTCTTCGTGGAACTGACGTTATTTGTTGGAGAGATGTCATTCTTCTTCGAGAGAGGAGTTCTCTTCTTCTTCACACAAGAGTTCTCTCAAAAAATCAAGAACTTCACCAATGATTCTCCTCACACCAAAAGATCCAACTAAAAACAATATCTCATGATATTATTTTTATTCACACCACAATGATTTCAAAATTCAAAATCAAACCACTTAATTAATTAAATGAAGTGACTCATCTCATTAATTAAGGCATGTTGGAAAGAATTAATGGTGGAAAGAAAAGGTGAATAGTTACACAAATTTGGGAAAGTTCTCAACATTGACATGGGATTTTAATGGGGGGGGGGGTTAAAGAGGGTTAAAGAGTTTATGGGGAGGTGAAAGGCTGGGGCTCGTGTGGGACCCACCTTTCAATTATCCACTCATGGGATGTTGGGTGGGGTGGGCCCCACCAACAACTTCCCATGGGAGGAATTATCCTCCGTAGATATAGAATAAAATCGTACAAACAAGTTTATTAACTTCTATAATTAAACCCCAAATAACAATTCTCAACCCGCATAAAACGTAACTGCAGTAAAGGTCCCCTTAAGAAATTATAGGTGCTGCAAGTTAATCAGTGCCCTCAAATTTCAATTCCGATCACTGGTTTAAAAGATAGAAAAACCCGCTCATTCGTTTACTGAACATACTTGAGCTAAACTTCATAAATTGATTCTGGGCACACCGGCGCTAAGAATCAAGTGTTGTCAAAAGCCACAGAATCATAATATTCCAAAGTATTTATGAAAACATTTTCTTTGAAATTTCCAGGTCTTTACAATTTTTTTATTCATATTCAATTTTTTAATGTGGTTTCATTTTTTTATGTAAATGTTCAAATTTTAATTATATTTATTGTAATATATTTTTTTTATATATTTCATTGATTATTTTGGATATATTTTGAATTATTATTTCAAATATATGTTGACCTATTTTTTCAGAGATTTTATGATAATTTAGTTAAATATTTTAAATAAATGATTTTAAATTTTAAATGATGTTGTTATTGTCGATAATACGGGAAAATATTTTTTCTCTTTCATATAGTTATTGAGATAATTTTATAAATTTTATTATTTGATTTTATTATTTTACCAATAGAAGGTGTTTTTTAGAGTTTTTTGTTCTCTGTTTAAGGGGAGGCCAAATATCTTTGGAACAAATTAAACACTATTGATAACAACTTCAAAAGATTATGATTCATTTCAAATCAATACTACTACATTCAATGGTGTTGTAAAATTTATTAATGTTATGTTCCCTAATTTATTCATCTTCTACATGATCTATTATGTGCTTAACTACATGTTGTTTAACCACTATTGACCTGATGAGATGATTTTATATATTTATCATGAACTCATACATTTTAGTCTATTGTTCATATTATTTAAATTTCATCTATTATTTTTGTGTGAGTAAAACAATTCTTTATCTGTCACACATGCTCTCAACCATTATAATTATTCCTTTCGAATACAAATAATTCATTCTTTTTCTTGGTTGTAACTTTCATATTGTAATTTCGAGACAGTTTGGGTTGTGACTACTATAGTATAAAATTACTATTGTAAAGGGTTATGAAACACTATAAAATATTCTTTATATTAGTCCTGTAATCCTTCAACATCAGTGAAATTGATCTTTTAATTAATAATGATTCCCATTTAAAATTAAATTTATTTAACTATGTATCTCAAATATAGTATATAGGTATAAGAATATAGTTGGACCATTTTGAACCAAACTACTATAAAAATATCATCTAGCAATTTATTTATTTCCCTCTAACTTTAAATATAAAAAACTCCTATAATTTCTATTAAAAACAAAAAAACATTTATCCTTTTTAAAATATTTTTGTTTTGTCTATTCACCCCTAGAAAATCTAATGTAACCATTGGACCTAAAAATCATGAAACAAAAATAAGAAACATTCAATTATAGTGAGTATTATAAATGTGGATTATGTTTCCTTATGTCAAGAAATAAAATATTATTATGGATTAATTTTATTTTGAAAAACATGGATTTCATTAAAAGGGATTACATATACATGGGGAGTTTTTAAAAGGGGTATGTTGAGATATTAGAAACTGTGTGTGTATTTAAGGATTGTGAACTATTCTGGAATTATAGTTGAACATGTATAAAAACATTTATATACATTTTTTCAAAGAATAGATTATGTAAAGTGTAAAAAGAGTCTTTAAAAGAATTTATCTTCCACTAATTTCATGTTCTATTAACAAATGGAATCTAGTCACATTAGTAGACAACATGAGATTATTACTCAATGTTTCCCAAACCAAGTTATCTAACATAGGCTTATAATTATTCTATTATGATTCATTTATACATATATTGATTTTATAAAGTGTTTTATGTTTAATAGTTGATAAAAATAAAAAGGGGGAGATTATTGAGTGGAATATATGATTTATGAATATGATGAGTTCTAGAATTTTTGTGTCATTGGTTAGGTTGTGATTAAATATATGTTTTCTATGACCAAGAGATAAAGATGAATTCTCTATAAATATTAAATTTGACAACATGATGATAAATTTTAGAGGAGATGATGTTGGTATCATTTTTGTGGTGGATATTATTTTCAATACATAAATCATCTAAAAACTCAAATGTCACATGGTTTTTCATTTGGGGTAATGTTTATTATGATGTTTTTGATGATTAAACAATAAAGGAAGGAGTTTTTTATTTTTAAGAGTTTTGTTTAATGATATTTGAAGTAAATTTTAGTTCATTAAATACAGGTTATATTCAAAATAGAAATTATGATGGATTGAATGGTTAAATAACAAGGTTTCTCATGAAATTTTAATTTTAGTTATTCATATTATGAGTATGAAGACCTAAATATTTTTTAGATCACTAAATCATAATTTTTAAAAATTAAATCAAGGATATTATCATTGAAATTAGAATTTCATAAGGTGTTATTTTAGATAAATTTCAATTTGATTAATTGTAAGATTTGTATATGTGGTGGTTGAAATTGTGGTGGATCTCATTTGATTAAATTGATCACTTACATATTATTGAAACAAAAAAATATCATATAACATTAATGTATGGTATGATAAACATTTTATGAATGGTAAAATATCCACTGAAAATCAAAATGTTATTTTTTTGGAATCAAAATGTGGTTGATCACACTGTGTTCAATATATTGTGGTAATTTTGAATAAATGTTATACATTGAGGAGGATTGGACATGGGATAGAGAAACATTTATTGTTCTATTTTATAATGCTTAAAATGGAGAGACATTTCCCATGTAACATTACAATATTTTAAAAGATATTCTATATATAAAATGGTGAGGGGAGAACATATTGTGGCTTTAAGAGTTTTGAAAGAATTTTAACGGTAGTTTAATACAGAGGAATTGAAATGGTGTAAAACAAACAAGTAATAATGTTACCCTATAATAAAATCCACTAAATACATAAGTGGTATTTAAGAGGTCTTGAATAATCCAAAGTCTCAAAAATAAGTAAGAATAGTTTAATATAATTTAAATAGTGTATTAAGTACAAATAATAATTTGAAATTAAAATTTGATGATAAAGAAGAATATATTATTGTGTATCTAATTTTGAATGGGGGTATTACATGATGATTATTTTGAAAGGAATAGATGATTAATGTGGAGGAGTAGTTGGAGAAAAGTAAAGAATGTACAAAAATGGTTTTGTGTGTGATAATTAGAATTTTATTTTTTACTGATGATGAAGAGAATTTATGGATGTTCAATACTGTGGAAAATTGTGTGAGAGGAATATACATTGTTGGAGAGAATAATTTTTTGGAAACATATTATATATATATTGGTGAAGAAAATAAAGCATTAGAAATAAAATTAATAAACAATTAGTCATTTCTTATTAGGTTGAGAGAAAAATGTGTGGACTTCATATAATGTATTTTCATAGATATTACCAAATTATTATATCTATAATTTCAATTATATTTGACACTATGGTATTGGGTTTTTCATTACCATAACAAGGGTGAAGAAAAAAAAAATTAGTAATAATTATTTAACATGAGGATTTTTTTTATTTATATGTATTCAATGGTCTAAGTGGTTTAGTAGTAATGTTCATCACATTAATAAGTGATGGGTAATGATTTCATAAAAAATAATAAAAATAATTATCATGTTTTGATTCATTTATTGACCATAAATTTTTAGTGAACAAATACCATATAATTTTAACATTATATTATTTTTAGTAGTTTGGCATTGAACCTACTAAAAACTCATCCCATAAGTATTACCATGATTAAAAATATATTACCTTATAGTTTAAAAACTTATAGTTTACTTTTAAGAAAAAATAATCAAAACAAAGTGATTAATATCAAAAATTAATTTTTTATAACAATTATAACTTGATGTATCATGAATTAAAAATAATAACTACATTTTAAGGCTTAATTGACTATTTATGGAATTGATTCTAAATAAAACCTTAGAATAATACTTTTTATCCAATTTATAAACTAAATATTTTACTTAGTACATAATTAAAATCAAATTTTCAATGTTATAAAAAAGGATATTTAAATATATATTATTAAAAAAAATTCATCAAAAAAAATAAACTAAAGTGACATATTGTAAACCTTAAATAGAAATAATTAAATCAATAGTTAATGACAATGAATATAAAAAAAATTATTTCAAAGGAATGAATTTAAATTAAATAAACACCCACACAATAAAATTTTAGGACCAACTAACAATAATTCTATGGATTTTTGACCAATCATTAAAGTATGTAAAAATTTGAATATAAAACCTAAAATACAATTCTAGAAAATAAATCCTGTAATATCTAGTTGACCAGTAATTAAAAAAATTATTCTATTCTCTTCTATATAAATTATTTTATTGAATAATATATATTTAATAATACCTGGATTTTTTTTTAGTTTTTATTTAATATATTCCTATGTTTAAAGAGAGTTTTTTTTAAATCATTAGAGGAATATATATTCTAGTTTATTAAATTGTTGATTTTATGAGAGAAAACTATTATATATACATTAATAAAATGTATGAGGTGGTAAAATCATTATTTTATCCACTAATATTCCTAAGTTTATTCTCATATATCCCCAATGAATTTTTTTACAGTGAATAACAATTTATCCCTATTTCCATTACCATGATGTTTGTAAAGATCAACTCCAGATCACCTGGCCAGATCCAAATCAGAAATAAACCTCATATATGATTCCTAATCTCTAGAAAATGTTTTAAACACCAACGAATAAGGGATAAAAACATGGGAGGAGATCCCCTTATTGTCTAATAAAAATAAAAATTATACATGATATATGAAAATATACCTCGAAAAACCTAATATATATGTATATATATATAATAATGGATAAAAAATATCCTCAGAGTTGGCAGACATAGATCTTATAAAATAAAATTTATGAAATAATTTATAAATCATGGGAAGAATAAAATACAATATATAAAATAACTTAAAATTAAACAAAAAATATCCATTTATCTTTATCATGATATACAAAACATTATAGTAAATACCCTATACACTTATCTTTTAAAATTATTAACTCTAATATACAATTGAGTATCCATTTGATTTATCACATAAAAAATCTATATATATCTAGGGGATATGTTTAGGGTTTGGTTACAACATATCTAATTGTCATTCACTACAAATAATATACCAATATATTATAAATCCATGGCAATTAATAAGGAGTACAATGTAAATGGCTATTAAAAACATAATATTCAATTTATCGTATATGTTATCAACTAAATTAAATATTTTTCTTTGGTTTTGGTTTCTCATATATTATCCAAACCACCATGAAACCAAAAATACATAAACGATTCATTACATAGTATCTAAAATTTTAATATTATATATCCCTATTAGACAAAAAAATGTGGGAATAAAAGTGTATATACCTCATCTAAAGGAATGAGATAACCATATGGGTGAACATATATCCCATTATCACAACCCATTAGATATTTTTGTAACCCAATACCTAATTAGTGTGTTTAAGTGTGTAGTCACACAAATATAACAAGTATCCCCCCATTTCCATGGCATGTGAAACCTGTATATGTAATTGGAAGCTAAACAATAGACCCATTTACTAATTATCAAATTATGATAATATATAAATATATAATAAATTTTAAACAAATATGAGATAACTCAAAGATGAATATCAGTGTAGTATTCATGAAGTATTAGTAATTATTAAAAAAATTAATATTTTTTAAAAAATATTTATAATAGTGATATTAGAACAAAATTAAATTACAGTTAATTTTTGGTCACCCTCATGTAACTACTAAAAATAACTAAACAATAATGTGTGATAGATTAGGGTTAACCTAAAAATATAATATGTAAAGTATTGATCTTAAATCCATTGGAACTTATAAAAAATCATCTATAATGATTTTAAAAACTTTTAAAATGGAAATTAAGTGATTTTTTATTGTATAATGGTATAGAGAAAATATATGACAAAAATGATAAATCATTACATAGAATAAAGGCATGTGATTTTTGGTAGAAAAATAAGAAAGGATTAGATAATGATTTATAAGGAAATCCACCTTATGGATGAGGGGAAATATGTAAAGAACACTATGGAGAGACTCGTAGTGGAAATGAATAAATTTTTTGAAGGATAACTAAAGTGGAATTAATATTTTAATAAAAAATACATTTTTCACCGTAAATAAAAAACTCCATATATGTTATACAAGGTAAATACTGTGGAACTATGTACCACCCAATATCCATTTGGTATGATGTATTATGAAATTTAAAACATGTTAATATGTGTAAAATGTTCTAAAATTCTAACAAATATAGTACATACCTAGTACCGTATGATTTGATGCTCGAAGACCCATCCACACAAAAAATAAATTCTATTTCCCAGAAATTCAAATTCATTTATAAACCCAATTAAATGAATCATTATAAAATAAATCCATTGGTTATATTATTCAGGATAAGAATTGATGATATTTGATAGAGAATAATTTACGATATTGAGATTTTATATTTTCTTATCACTACCAATGTGTATTTAGAAGATAACAATGATACCATAGTATCTGGTGTTGTTGAATAATATTCCATGAATGATTATTTTCATGATTTATTTCTTATAAATGCATTAAAAGATAAGGATCGGGAACACATATTCCCAATTCAGAGACATAGAAAACATTATGTATGAAACATAAATGAGTAGGTAGAGCTAGTCAACTGTTTTTCACTAGAATGAAATAAAAAATATCCAATGGTCCAGTTGATGAATGGGTCATTTTACATTATTTACCCTTTAATTCAGGACCCTAATAAAGATAAACCCAATGAAACACTTAACAAGTAGTCTGAAATTTATAAGGTAATTTCAAATGACCCCCATTTGACTTCTAGTATCATTGGTTAGTAATCAATAGATTTTAAAAAAAACTACCATCTTGATCATTTTATTACTACATTATGGGTCATATCATTTATGATTCACACATTTTCACCTAGCATAGTATGGAATGATAAATCATACAACAAAGAGTTTCAAAATAATCTAATTGATTTCTTCAATCATAACTGATATTATTAGAAAACAATGTTAATTAAATATTATTTTATAAGAGATAACAAAATTAGGAATATATGTATAATGTATATCCACAAAAATTTGAATTGTCAAATTTAATAATCCATCGATATATAGATAGGGGTTATACTAAATTTTACATATATTCCAAGATATCCTTTAAATCTTTCCTGAAATAATGATTTGAACCTCAGGTCATAATATTAGACAATAATTATTGACACCTTATAATGTTTCACCACATCCCACATATAATATTTACTAAATTCATTCAACTAGGTAGTCTTTTTAGTAGTAATAAAGTTGACTATCTTGGTTAAATGGTTTATTATAACCCTAAATATATCCTAATATCATGAGGGCCTCAAAATTTTTATTAAGAAAATATATCATAATATTATACCATTTTAATGTGAATATTGGTATTTCCATTAATTCCTTTAAATGTTTTCATTGTCAAATTTTAATCAATTTTCATGTGTTTCATATAAATAAAAAATAAATTATCTACCATTTCAATCATGTACACTCGAATTTCATAAGAATATCTCAATACATCATAGAAAATCTAAAGTAAATAACACATTTGGGGAAGTGGTACTCTGCCATGATTTATTTCTGTATTATGGACAGAATGATAGACCTTCCATATAGATATTGGAATAAATTATAATCTCATAAGCATCCTACATGGATCACCCCACCATCATGTCTTTGTCGAATAATATTATAAATATGATATTTTATTTTTGAAATATTTTCATTCTCTATAATAAATGATGTGGGAATAACATAATGAAAAAAATTGATGATGTTTCTTAATGATATTTATGTGGAATTTTGTGAGAAAAGATATAAATATCCATTCATAAATTTTATTTTATACCTCCTATGGTTGATAATATCTATTGAGTGATTTTTTTACAATGTTTTTTCTCTACAGTATGAGGAGGAGTTCAAAATAAAATTAATTTAGGTATTTCACACACCAATACTACAAAAAATTCAAACCATTTTTTAAAATAATATATGTTGGGTTTTTATGATAAGTGTATACCACAAACTATTCCATGAAAAGATAATTCCTATGGAAATTTAGATCATAAACTATAGATTATAACTCAAATTCATGGGTTATTTAAATATTTTCAGGTGGATTGAGTTACCAAAAACTATATGACACCACAAGGTTCTTTAGTATAGGCATATAACAATGTACCCCTAAAAATGAATCCAAATATATAAAAAATTACTCTCTGACCATTGTTATAATTTTGAAATATTTTTTACTAATCTTAATCATTATCATAATAAATGATAAATGACATTGATCTATCCAGAAAAAACTATAGCACTGTCATTTTTAAAGGGTTCATTTGATAAAATATCATAGAAAATATTGAATTTATGAAATTGTTATATTTTTTAAATTTCATAAAACCAATAATCAAAAATATATTCTTGGTTACATACCATGGAAATATTGTATCTACCATTTTAGGTTTTATTGAGATTCCATTCATTGACACTATATTCCAATGAAATTTGACATCATGAATATGAAGGATAATTATGAATGATTAACATAAAGCCCATGGTCTTATAATTTATCCAACACAAACTATAAGGACCCAACCTTAAACATTACATAATTTTTAGTTAAGACGGAAATTCCAATTGAATATATTTTCAGGTTTAGGGTTTTAGATAATTAGGCCATTTATATTAATTTTTTTTTCAAAAATTACAAAGTAGACACTTCGTCTCATTCTCCATTTTTTCATAAAATAATAACTCTAAAAACATGTCTAGTACCATGTTTTAAACAACATCCCTTTTCCTTGATCCCTTCCTTGACCCTATTTATCATTAATTCCTATGAAAAAAAATTCCAAACTTGGGGTGAGCATAAAAATCCTATTATGGTTTATAAAATAGGGAAATGAAACATTAACCCATTAATAAATACAAATCAAGTAAGCCATACTTTTCAGTCATAACATAACTCATGAAATCGTATGATTTATGAATAAAACATTGAAATCATAAATCATAAAGTTATCTTTTGGAATCTATATCATACATACATTGTAACTAACATAGCTATGTAAGGTGTTAGGTTAGAATACCCATCACATTATATTCCCAAAATATCTAAGTAAAAACATTTACTTTTAACTCTGTCACATTACCCAATGCATTGGATAGATATCTCGGGCTCACCCTCCCTAGTTTTATCATGGAACCACCTGTATACATTAACAATGCACAAGAACCATAACATATTCATAACACATAAAACAAACAAAATGGACAAATAACATTTTCACAATTCAATCACAATATATCAATTTAATATATTGACATAACAAATCCATTATCAAAACTATTTTTAATACCAAAATATGTCAAATATAATATGGTATTTATTTTTATTTTCAAAATATTACATCTTGTTTAGCAAGCCAAAGAATAAATAATACTTGCGGCGACGGAAAAGGTCATTGTCACTACGTATGTTAAAAATAAACATTCTTTTTGTCGTTTAGTAAAAAGCCTCATATAAAAATATTCCTTTTGAATGTAAAGATATGTAAAATGTTTTTAAACACCATATAATAGAAAGTTATGTATAAAATAAAATATGCATCAATGAAACGAGATTGAGACGAAGTCCCTTACAAAGACGGTATCTGTAGATTAAAGAATAAATTAATAACATAATTATGTGTGAGAAATATCAATACACCCAATATAAGTGGATATTAAGTGTAGAACAATCATAGGTTATTCAAACATATTCATAGCATGTCATAATCCAGAAATAGTTGTTTATCCCAAAGAATTGAAATTGGGTGAAGAAGTTCCCTTACAGAAATTTGCCAGCCTAACAAAGTCACTTTAAAATTCAAAAAATTAGGGGTTGAGAGAGAAATTCTTATCTCATCACATGGATATAATTTTTTTTTAAATAAGGATATATATGAACATATCCCAATATAAAAAGATATAAATTAAATGACATAACAAAAATAATTCTTTTACATATTTGAGGGTTAAAGTTTCCCTTAACGATTTGGTAACTAAATAAACATACACCCCATGAAAGAAGCATCATATGATAAAGATGTAAATACCAATAAATTAAAGTATATTACACTATGAATACAATCATGGGCAGTAGATACACCACACAAATTGAAATAGTGGAAAATATAGCATGAATCTCACGAGAATAAAATGTTAGAGGAAAAAATCTTACCACATTGCAATCAATAGAGTTGTATGAACCAATGTAAATAACCATCAAATTAATATCTGAATTCCATGAATATAATATGAATCATGATAATTTATATCAAATTGTAGTACAAAATACACCACATGTAATAAATATGTGGTGAACAATGAAAATCCCACGAAATTAAAAGTGAGATAAAAAACCCCTTACCTCATGTCTGACTTGACTCATTTGTTCCTTGTTTTTCCTGAATAATAAACTTAGGTTAATTTCTCCATGCATAAGAACCATTTTAAAGTTCATTTTTCCTTTCATATCACTTATTACCATGTTGTAAACATTATACAATTATTTAGGTTATTAATGGTCAATTTTTCATTATTTGGTACTTTAGTCCAAAATAAACTTACTATATTTACGAGTTGTCCATGTTTTCAAAATTTCATTATATTCAAAATGATATTCATGATTTAGATATCATATATATCATATATATATCCATTATATATATATATTTACATTTATTTATAACAGTATATAATAATTTTATATAAGAAATGAAATACATAGTTCATGGAGACGGTAAGCCGTATGTACGCATGAATGCTACATTCCTTTCTATTTCAAATTAGATTGAAAATTGTTTTTTTATTATGCAAACAATTTTAAAGAAAAAGTTATAGACCATACATGAACTCACCACATCCCCAATTCACCACATAACTACTTGAAAACATATAATCACAATGGATACAATCCATTTGAGACTTCAAAATGAAAAATAAGTATATTATAATTTTAGTATAATATCATATATAATTTCTATAACTCCATCTTTTATATGTTCCTCATATGGCATGAATGAGTCATATCACTTTGTGCGGGCGATAGTCCGCACTTCTTCAAATTAAATTATCACGCTTACCCATTATTGAAACCCTAAAGGTATAATATAAATGAAAAATAAATAATAAAAGAAACAATAAGGATAATATATATCACATATAAATATAGTTCCATTTTAATGGCCACTATAAGAGGTTTTAGAAGAAGATTGAACAATCATCGTTTCATGAGGAAGTAGTTCACCTTCCATAGAAACAATTTGTTCATTACCCATTAGATAGAGGTGGGTGTAAGTGTAGTTATAATAACTATCATAAAAACAACCTAGTATACTGAGGATACTGGTGTTGTTATAATATAAAGGAATAAAAATATTTTAGGGGGATGGAGAAGTAAAATAAAAGAAAAGAACTTAAGAGAAGACATTAAATTTAAATTGGGTATATTTCTTTGGTTTGAACCAAATAGTTTACTTGATGTGCCTTCTGCCTAAGGTAATGATTCTAGAAAGAATAGAGGGATGTAGGGAGCTTAATTGGGAAGATATTAGATAAGCCAAGGGGCTTGAAAAGTGTGAATAATGGGTAATAACTGAGGGATTCTTATAAGGGGGAGGAGGGAATCTTTCAAAATGTTTGAAAATTTAATTTTATTATATAATGATTTTCAGTTTCTAAAGGTACAAATGCCATTAAAGAATAAGATAGGATGACTCATATAAAAAAAAAATTATCCAATAATAATTATATAGTTTGTGGATATTATTTTATATTTTGTAATCTTATTTATTTAAATATTTCATTAGTAAGGTAAATACTGCTTCATTATTGTGTCATAAATAATTTTATTTATTTTATGTCGAAACAATATAAAAAGTTTTGACAATGTTTGATATATTTTTTCAATTCAAATGAAAATTTATAGTCGAAGAGATAACTTTTTTAACCCAATGTAAAAATATATTTAATAAAAGATATATGTTTATGTCATTTTCGTCTTTACATTAAATTAATTAATATAATGTTTCATTATCACCCTTAGGTGGCTCAATGGGGTCCCAAAATAGACCCAAGAATTCCCATGGTCGGACATGTATCAACCAATAGTATTTGGAAACATGTTAGGGTAATTTAATATTTTTATAATATTATTTGTTACCCTTATTTACAAGATTAACCATTTATCCATGGTAAATAAAATATTTACTAAAATAAATATTCTTAATGTATATAAAATAAACGTTACCTATATACAAAATTTGGACCTCATGATTCCAAATATGGAATGAATTTTTCCAAATTCAAAATACAAAATAGGTATAAATTCATTTAGAATTAATTCCCATATTCAAAACAAAAAGAATGTTTTTAAAAAATAATAACTATGAAAATATTTACACTTTTTTATGTCCAATTTCAAAATGAAATTATATATAATGACAATCATTGGATTAATGGGTAAAAATAAAATCCAATTACACTTTATAACCAATTAAAATGTTAATCTAACCATATAAACAAATTATATTAAATGACAGTTTTGAATTAAAATATAGTATTTTTCACTATTCATTAAAAAACTAATTTTATTAAAAAAATGCTAACAATTTACGCAAAGTAAATTTTGATGTCCTGATTCAAAATTATAATTTTATTTTGTATAATAAAATATATAAAAGTGACTAAAACTATATTTAAAAAGGTTTCTCCATAAAATGGTGGTAAATCGGCCTTTTAATGAATATTAGAGTATTTATGATTAAAATTAGATTCATTCACATTTTGAGCCTCTAAATTTTATTGGATAAATGTAAAAAAATTAATAACCATGTATAATAAGATTTTTGTAGTTATATTGATTACCACCGATACAATGGCTATCCGTTAACTATCATTTAAAATAATATAATATTATATATTTTTTCAGTATGACCCAACGTTGTGTGCAATATAAGATTTCAAAGAAACATGTTGTTGCGTATCGAGTATGCCATCGAACATAGAAACCCATTTAATGTAAAATTAATATTTAATTCAAAAATATTGATATATATAAAAATTTTATATTTTTATTTACATGGGATGTTAAATCCTTCCCCCCGTTGGGAATTGCGTTCTCTCAATTTTGAAATTTGGCTTGGAAACATCATTGAATCTCCCACATCTGAAAAAAAAGTCAATAAAAATATCACTTTAAAATAAAGGAAGTTAAGTAAAAAGGTCGCCTGAGACAACAAATACTAGGATTGCATGATATCATGGATATTATTAATAGATATTCGTAGTAGACTTGATCATTGAAATTTAACCACCAATATACAATAAAAATGTAGTTGGGTAAAAGTCCGATGATAAAAGATAGATTAGAACTTTTTTTCGTCAAGATCCCTTTCATAGAGTTGATGAATTTTATTAATAACTATACTAAGATCAAAAGAAAATATACTTTCTTATCATGTTTAGTGTCATCCTTTAATAAAATTCTACCACAAACTCGTCTTTTCTTCAAATGGTATGTATTCAAGACGAAATGGTCACACCTGAAGCGCTAGAATCAACTTCTACAGTATCACATAATCTACTAAATATGAACTATATATTTCCCCAATCATTAGATATCAACAAAAAACAAAGTTATTTAGTACTATATTAGATAATCCCAAAAAGAATAATCCATTATAAAAAGAAATACAACAATCAATCCCAAAAATTCAACAAAAAGAACCCAATGTTTGAGAAAGACCATTCAAAATACAATTGCTCATAAATTATTACAAATAATCCAAACAAATATTCATACCCAAAGCTCTGAATGATTTAATCACGTAGTTATCCACAATAGATCGTAACATTTATCTCAAAAAACAATGAATACACTTAAAATATAATACTGAAGTTTAATTAACATAATAAATATTCTTTATAATAGGTTAATCTTTTACATAAATAGCATAAATCAACATAAAAACATAGATTCATCCAAAATGAAATCTCAACCATTAATCCAAAAAAGAAAAGGTAATTATTCCTTGAATAACATTTTCATATATCAAACTTAAATGTTAAACACACTATAAAAATTCTTCCAATGTAATCCCATCATGAAAAGATCCTTAATAATTTTAAGAATTTTATCATCATAAAATGTACCATAACTATTGAATCCCTTATTTGTAGACTTTTTACTCATTCAAAATTCCTCATGATCCATTATCCATTATTTTCCAACATATTCTATGATAATTCATTCCTACAAAAAAATCATTAATCATATCCTAAGATTCAATAATTTCAAAATATCAGCTAAGATATAATTCATACCTTTCATTGGTCATAATTCGTTTCCTCATCTTCAATGGGAATGGAATTTGGAATTGGTTGTCATATATTTGTATGTTCTTGCTATTCCCATTCCTGAACCTTCTTCGTAGTACATCTATTTGTATAATGACCATGAACACCACATTTAAAACATTCAATTGATCCTTTGGAAAGAACTTTTTTCCCTTTCCTTGAGTCAATTGGGCGCTTCCCTTTTCCATGGTAGGTTCTTGCTTTATGTAGTTCATTACCTCATCTATAGTATCTCCATGTCCCTTTGAATCATTTTCCTAAGTGTTTCTTTCTACATCATTGACACATAGGTTTTTGAACACACATACCATTATGATTATTACCTAACCCCTTATAGAGATTGGTTTGTTTAATATATGATACCTTATTAAATCACTAAGGTTATGACTATATATAGTTGGTTGAGAATAACCACAAGAGTTCTCATTGCATATCGCATTTCATTCAGTTGCACATTCAGAAAACCTTCATAGTTCTCTTCACATCCATTATTACTTTGGTGCCTGCTAGATCATCCATTTACTAAAAAACGTTCAGCATGAGTATTTCAGTATAATAATCCTATAATATTTTATGCGGAGTGTAAATAATAATATATACTTATTCATGTTATTTTAATGTCATTAAATTTAACTAAAATAACTATGATTATTTCTGATATACTAACCATTATTATTATTTCCCTTATACTAAAATAACACCCTAACCTCTAAAGTCATCTAAATCGACCTCTAATACAAGCTATAGGGGACCGACCATAAAAGTAACATAATCTTGTGTTATGTCAATATTTCACATTGAGGATCATTCAGGTTTATAGTTTTAGATAATGAGGCTATATCTATTACATAACATTTCAAAAATTACAAAGTAGACACTTCTACTCAGTATCCATTTTTTCCTAAAATAAATACTCTAAAAAAACATGTATAGTTCTATGTTTTCGATAGCATGACTTTTCCTTGATCACACCCTTAACCCTATTCATCTTTACGTCCTGTTTAAAACATTTCGAAACATGGGGTGAGCATAAAAATAACATTAAGGGATATAAAATAATGAAAGGAAACATTAACACATCAAGAAATACAAATCAATAAAACCATACATTTTAATCGTAACAGACCTCATGAAATCATATGATTTATGAACAAAAAATAGAAATCATAAATCATAAAGGTAACTTGTGGCATCTATATCATACTTACATTGTATATTTTACAACTATGCATGGAGTTACATTGGAATACCCATCATAATATATCCCTTAAATATCTTTCGAGAAACATTTATGTTTACCTCCGTCACGTTACCTAATGAATTAGAGAGCTATCTCAGGCTCACCTTCCCTAGGTTTATCACAGAACCACTCATATATATAAACAATGCACATGAACTATAACATATTCATAACCAATAAAAAAACATAAAGGAAAATAACCTTTCCACATTTCAATAACAATATATTATTTGAAAATATTGATATAACAAATCCATTATCAAAACCATTTCAATACCAAAATACGTAAAATAGTATATGGTATTTATTTTCCTTTTAAAAAAATTATTATTTGTTAAGGAATCCATAGATCAAATAATACTCACGGCGGTAAAAAAGGTCGTTGTCACCACATACGTTAAAAAGAAAAATTCATTTTATTGATTAGTAAAATGCCTCTTATAAAAATATTCCTTTTGAATGAAATGTGAAGTCAAATGTTTTTATACACTGAATAATATAAAGGCATGTATAAAACAGAATCTGCCTCAATGAAAGATATTAAGATGGCATCCCTTTCAAAGGCGGTATCCTTAGATTAAGGATAAATAATTGACATAATTATGTGTGAAAAATATAAATAAACCCTATATAAGAGGATATTATGTGTAAAATAGTTATAGGTTTTTCATACATATTCATAGAATGACATAATCACTACATAGATGTTTAACCCCAAGAATTTAAATTTGTTGATGAAGTTCCCTTACAGAAATTCGACAGCCTAACAACGTCACTTTAAAATTCAGAAAATATGATGATGAGAGATAAAAGGTTTTCTCAACACATGGAAATAAAATTTACATCAATTAGGATATAGTAGAACATATCCCAACATATGAAGATGTAAATTAATATACATAAGAAGAAGTAGTATTTTAAAAAGAGAAGAGTGAATGGTTCCCTTACCAATTTGGTAATATACGAAACATACACCCCATTAATGAAGGATCATACAATGAAGATGTCGATACCGATAAATTAATGTTTATTACACAATGAATACAATCCTGGGAAGTACATACACAACACAAAACAAAATAGTGGAAAATATAGCATGAATCTCACGAGAATACAAACTGAGATGAAAACCTCTTACATCATTGTAATCAATCGAGTCATTTGAAAAAATGTTATTAACCACAAAATGAATCATCTAAATACCATGAATATAAATAGAATAATTATTATATATCTAAAATGGTTGTAAAAAATATATCACATGAAATAAATAAGTGGTGAACAGTGGAACTCTCATGGAATTAAAGGTGAGATAAGAAACCCCTTACATCGTGTCTGCCTTGACTCATTTGTTCTTTTTTCGTTCTGAATTATAAACTTAAGTTAATTTATAATTTCTTAAGAAACATTTTCATGTTTATTTTTTCTTGTATATCACTTTTTACCATGTTATAAATATTATGCAATAATTTTACTTATTAATGGTCGTTTTGTTGATATTTGGTACTTGAGTCAAAAATCAACTTGTTATATTTTCAAGTTGTCCATGTAGTAAAAATTTCCTTAAGTCTAGAACGATATTCATGATTTAGATAACATATATTTATCACATATATATATATATATTTATAATAGTACATAATATTTGGAGATAAGAAATGAAATTCACCATTCATAGAGACGATAAGTCGTACGTACGCATGAATGCTACTTTCATTTATATTTCATATTTTTTGTAATAAAAAAATAATGATAAATAGGTATATTATAATTCTAGTATAATATCTTATATAAATTTAGTAACTCCATTCTATATATGCTCCATGTATGGCATGAACGAGTCATATCACTTTGAGGGTGTTGTAGTCTGCACTTCCTCAAATGAAATTATCGCATTTACCCATTATGGAAACCATTAATGTATGCTATAAATAAATATTACAGAATAAAAAAACAATATATATATAATATATATAAAATATAAATATAATTCCATATTAATTTACACTATATGAGGTCGTATGAGAAGATTGAACAATCATCAATTCGTGAGGCAGTAGTTCGTCATCCACATAAATATTATGTTCTTTACACATTAGATGGAGGTGTGTGTAAGTGTAGTTATAATACATCTCATTAATACAACATAGTATATTTTGAATACTGGTGTTGTGATAATAACAAGGAATAAACGATCTTAGGGGGTTGGAGAAGTAATATAAAAGAAAAGATCTTAGGAGAAGTCGTTGCCTTTAAATTGGGTATCTTCCTTTGGTTTGAACCAAATAGTTTTTTTTGAAATTCCTTCTGCCCATTGTAAGGCTTCTATAAAAAATAGAAGGATGTAGGGAGATTAAATTTTAAGAGGTTGGACGAGACAAGGGGCTTTTGAAGTATGAGAAATGGGTTATATGTGAGGATGTTTTATAAGGGGGAGGAGGGGCTCTTTAGAAAAGTTTGAAAGTATTATTTTATTATATAATTATTTCTGGTTTCTAATAGTCTGAAACGCATTAAAGTTGAAAATAAGGTAAATAATGTTCGAAATAAAATAATTAAAAAATAATTAGACAGGTTTTGGAGAATATATTAATATTTATAATCTTATTTATTTAAATCATTCATTAATGAGGTAAATACTGCATCATTATTGTGTCATAAATAATTTTCTTTATTTGATTTCTAAAAAATATTAAAAATATACCATCATGTAAGAAATAATTGTATCTTTCAAATTAATATTTATATTCGAATATATAACTTATATAACCCCATGAAAAAAATTGATTTACTAATATATATATATATATATATATATATTCCATTTTTTATTACATTAAATTAATTAATATAAAGTGTCATGATCACACTTAAGTGGCTCCATGGGTTCCCAGAATCGTCCTAAAGAAAAACAATGGTATACTTGTGTCATCCAATAGGATTAAGACACATATTTGGGCAATTTAATATTATTATATAATTATCTTTAACCCTTATTTACCAGATTTACCCTTTAACCATGGTAAATAAAATATTTACGGAAATAAATATTAATAATGTATAAAAAATAAAAGGTACCTATTTTAACAATTTTGAAATCCAGATTAAAAATATGGAATCAATTTTTTCAAAATCAAACAACAGAAGTGGCAGAAATTAGTTTAAAATTAATTCTTATTATCAAAATAAAAAAGCGTGTTTTTTAGAAATAAGAACAATAAAAAAATTGTCACTTGTTTATATCCAAATTCAATGTGAAATTATTTCCAATGACCATAATTGGATTAATAGGTAAAAATATAATCTAATTACACTTAAACACCAATTAAAATATAATCTAATCATATATATAAATTATATTAAAAGTAAATTTTTAATTAAAATATAGTATTTTTCAATATTCATGATAAAATGAATTTTATCAGAAAAAATGCCAAAAATTTACCCAATGTAAAATTTGATGTCCTAATTATAAATAAGAATTTTATTTCATAATATAGAACATATAAAAGTGAGAAAAACTATATTAAAAAAATGTTCACCAACAAAAGGTGGTAAATCGACCCTTTAATGAATATTAGAGTATTTCTGCTTAAAATTCGATTCATTCACATTTTAATCCTCTAAAATTTATTAGATAAATGTAAAAACATTTAACAAACATGTATAATCATATTATAGTTCATTATATTCATTCATTCCAATACTATAGCTAGGTTTTAACTACCATTTAAAATAATATTATATTATCATTTTTCAGTATGTCCCAACGTTGTCTGCAACATATGATTTCAATGAAACCCTTTTTTGCGTATTGGGTACCCCATCGCACATATAATCCCATTTAAAGTAAAAATAATATTTACTTCTAAAATATTAAAAAAATATGATAATGTTATATTCTTTATTTACCTGAGATGTCACACAAACCATTATATCTACCTATATATTCTCTATGTGAAGGGGAGAGATGGCAGAGAGTGGTGCGGAACCTGGATATCTCAATCCAGGTGATTCCGATCCCAGATCGAATGGTGTTGAATTTGGAAAGTCCTCTGGTTGATAATCAGTGGTGGAAGACTAATTTGGTCAAAATTAATTATTTAGTGTTTGTGCGAAAGGATACCCAAAATCGGGTGCTGCTCGGGATGGAGATGGAGCAAAGAAAATTTTTGCAGTTGCGGTGAAAAATATGGGCAGCTCCTCCATTCTAGATTGTGAATCTTCTCCATTAGGTAGGATCATTAGAAAAGGGAATATTTCACATGTTTTGGCGAACCAAAATGTTGTTGAATAAAGGGTGAATTTGTGTAAAATTTCTATAATTTCTTGGGTTCTCATTCCGAAATGGGAGAATACGTGGAGGTTCAATGAACTCACTGAGAGGATTACAAAAATATTTGGATTTTCTGATTTGAAAATGATGGCGATGGGTTATGGATTCTATCATATTGTTTTTCCATCTAAGGAACTTAAACAGTGTGCGTGGATCCATGGCTCAGTCCCTTTAAAGCATGTATTTCTTCAAATTCATGAATGGGACCGTAATTTTGATCCGAATTCTGTAAAGAACAAATATGCTCAGATATGGATTATAGTCATCAATATTAATTGAATATATTGGAATCCACATATATTATGGTACATTTCTTCTTCTGTTGGTAATCTAATTTGGTTGGATAAGTAGACTGACAACCCCTCCTATGGTCATTATTCTAGGATTTTAGTTGAGGTTAATATGTCTGTCACTCTTGTTGAAGAAGTGGTGCTGACCACTAAGGATTATAGTCTTACTCTTTGGATCCTCTATGAGAGGGAGCCCAATTTTTGTTCGAATTGTCATCTATTTGGACATGTGGTCTCGGATTGCAATAGGAATAAAATTTCTAGTCTCGGTGAAATTAGAGGCATGAGGTCTCGAACTGTAGGAGAAATAAGGGAATGGTTGCTGGACATGATCCCTCTGAAGTTAAAGGTGTCTCAGGTAATTAGAATTAGAGGGTCACTCAATTAGGGGATCCAATTCCTAATGGGGATATAGATCAGGATAATGGGTCTGCTGTATCATCTGCACATGTGGATGCTAAAGATTCAGATCCTTTGGCTCTTTCAGGGCCTTCTCGTCCTCCTCCCCTCACTGTTAATGCTCAGGAGGGCCTGCTGAATGATGAGTAGGTTTTTACTACATGTGATGATGTACCAAATCTAGTGATTCCTTTGGAACATGTTTATGGTGATGATGTGATCAATAAAGAAGACTTTAATGATGCCTCAAAGGATCTTCTCCTCCATTCCAGTGGTGGTGGTGATACAGAAGTAAATCAGAATTTTGGGAAACACCCTGGAGAATTTCTTCAGGTACATCCAGATAAAGAAAACTCTAATGATGTCTTAAATGATTTTCTCCTCCCATCCAGTGGTGGTGGTGATGTAGAAGAAGATCAAAATTTTGGAAAGCAACATGAATAATTACTTCAGGAACATCTTGATAAGGTTGGGAAGATAAGACTCCATGCCAATTTTCTTTCTCCCATTGAATCATTGAACAGATTCTCAACCCTTAGTCCCGAGACATTTTTTAATGATATTGATGAATTGTCTACTCTGAATCGAGATTCAGGTGATCCTACCCATATTGAATTGGATAATGTTACACATATTGAAAACATGAAAAACGATGATGGTGGGCCTTGAACTTGGATTAGATCCAAATAAATTAAGATCTTATTTTAGAATTTCCAACGGATTGGGAATTCTCCCATAGTCAAGTTCCTTAGGCACCTCATCTTTACTAATAAGACTTTATGGATTGGTATTGCTGAGCCAAGAAAGAAATTTGATAGCTAGTCCTATTTTAAGTGGTACTCATTGGGATATTCCTATGTTGCTAATAATAAAGTGGGTGAAAATATTGAATCATTATGGGTTATGAAGCATCATAGTGTTCTAGTTAGCACTCTCATTAATGACATTAAATCTATGTATATCTTCTACAGCATAAAATTTTTCAATCTCTCAGTTACTTTTTTATGATTTTAATCTGTATACTAGGAGAATAAATTTGTGGAGGAATCTTGAGAATATATTTGAAAATATTAGTTATAGATGGATTCATCTTGGTGATTTTAACATAGTTTTGAGTCCTGATGAAAAAAGAGGAGAGAATTTTTTTCATGGTTCAGCCTCTGATTTTTCTGCTTGCATTGAGAAATGTTGTTTGGTTCAGGTTCCTGTGTCTGGAGATAATATTACATGGAAAAGGTACTCCTGAAATTGAAGGCAGGAATGTAAACTGGATAGATGTTTTGAACAAGTGGATAAGGATAATAGTTCAATGGATGTGTCAGGAATCGCATTTCCAAGGATACATTCTGATCACAATCCTATTCTTATTGAGGTTTGTGACCGTAGAATGATGTTAGCCTCGATCCCCTTCGAATTCAATAATTCCGAGCTGGTCATTCCAGGTTGCAGGGAAATTGTTTTGGATGTTTGGAATTATCACTTCTTGGGAAGCCCCTCCCATATTGTCTGTTTTAAATTAAAAGAAGTCTAATACAGATTAAGGGAATGGAAAAAAGCATAATTTTACTCCCTTGATAATGACATGAAGTAGGCAGAAATTTGCAAGCTGAATCACCCGAAGATTAATATCCTTCATGATTTCCCCTCACTAGAGTAGATTCAAGATGCTTCAAATCTGGACAATCTTTTGACTCTTAAAGAGTGATTAAATCAGAATCAGTTCAATTTGAGATGGTTAATTGAGGGTGATAGGAATTCTAAGTTATTTCATTGTTTATATAAGGAAAAGAGAACTAAAAGGAGCCAAAATTCCATTTCTATTTATGGGAATATGTTCTCTTCTGAAAGTGAAATTGTTGAAGCTTTCATGGGATATTTTGAGACGCTATATTTTGATAATGGAGCTGATCACTCAAAAAAAATTTATCATTATTTTGAACCCTCTATTTCTAATATACAGAATAATAGGCTCATTGAAATTCCCAATGCTTAGAATATTTATGATGCTCTTTTATTTTCAAATGTTGATAGTGTGGTTGGTCCCGATGGATTCACCAACAAGTTATTTATGTTTTACTGGGTTATTGTAAATCAAGAAGTTACAAATGTAGTAAGGGATTTATATAGGACCTCTTTTATGAGTTTTGGGGTGAACTATAATTTTATTTCCCCAATTCTTAAGAAGTATGGTTCCCTTGATATTAAATACTTCTGACCAGTGGCTATTGGGAACACCATTCCAATTATTATCAGCAAGATCATGTCCGATAGGTTGGGTGGAATCGCTAAGGGGATTATTTCTAGTAATATGATTGGTTTTGTACTAGGATGGAACATTCAAAATTGTCTTTTCAATTCATTTTCATGTGTCAAATCCATGAAGGGGAGGAAAAAGGATGGTTACATGGCTTTGAAGATTGATATATCTAAGGAGTATGACACTCTTATGTGGAGTTTTCTTTTCAATATTCATCAAATGCATGGGTTTTCGGAGAGATTTCTTGGTTTTGTTGTCTCTATCCTTGGAATAGTGAGACTCTCTATTCAAATTAATGGATCCCCTAGAGGTTTATTTCGATGTAAATGAGGGTTAAGGCAAGGAGACACTCTCTCTAGTCTTCTTTTTGCGATTGCTGATGATTATTTGAGTTGGTTTCTCAATGATCTTGCTAATTTTGGTTTGTTCTAGAAGATAAAAATTGGAAGGAAACTTCTCGATCCCTCTAATTTGTTATATGATGATGACACCCTTCTTTTTGGAAAGGTGTAAAAAGGGACCATTTCCTGCATCAAAGGTATATTTTCACATTATGAGGAGGTTTAAAGTCGTGTTATTAGTTTTCATAAGTCCTTAGTCATGTTTGGAGAAGGTATCACCATCTCGAAACAGAAAATAATCTCTCTATGAATTGGAATGAAGAGGGGAACTCTACCTTATAAATATCTTGGTGTACCTCTATTTTGTGGAATAGTGAAGCGGTTCTATCTTAAGGACATTATTGTGAAAATTTCTAATCAATTAGAGAAATCGAAAGGGAAGAATATATCTAAAGATGGAATAATTTTCTTGGTTAATTTAGTGATTACCTCAATGTTTGTCTACTCTTTCTCTTTTTACAGATAGCCAAGGGCACTTATTAAAGAATTGATGAGAAAGATTAGAAATTTCAAATGGACTGGATCAATTAATGAGAGAAAGCTCATTAAAATGGCCTGGAAATATTGTATTATATCGATCCAAATGGGGGGAATGGGGTTAAGGGCCTTAGGGTATTTAATGATTCTTTGATTAAGAAGTTTGTATGGAATCTATTGTCCAGAACTGACCCCTCTGCAGAATTTCTCTAATCCAGGTTTGTTGACAAGCTTCAGCATAGGTATGGTTATTACATGACCTCCTCTGTTTGGACTAACATTAAGCAGGCCAATGATGGTCTGATGGAAAATTCAACATGGAAAGTTTGTGAGAACTCCACTCTGAACCTTTGGAAAACTCATTGGTTGTCCCAGCCCATCTGTGATGATATCTCTGTTTTTCATCACTGATGGACTATGTTATTGCTGATATCTTCGATATTGTAAATATGAATGGGCGATTACCTGGTCACCTCTACCTTCAGATTTCAAGATACAATTGTATTGACTCTAACACTCTAGTCTGGATGCCAAATTTAAATGGAATATTTTTTACTATGGAGTACTATGGGATGTCATGTGGCCCTTCCCTGAATCCTCCCTCTTGGATCAAAGGTGTTTGGATTGCATTTATTACACCTACAACAACACTTATCGTCCAGAAAATATGGACACAACGCCTCCCATTACATCACCTACTACAACGCACAAGAGTTTAGTTGTCCCCTGCTTACTGTCTCTGTCTTGATGATGATGAAACACATCAGTACTTGTTTATCTCATGAAGATTCACAAATATGTTCTGGATTTATCTGCAGGATATTTTTAGGTTCTGCTTTAATTTTCAATCTTTGGAGGATCTTTTGCAGTCCATTTGCAAAAAAAATTATAGTGAACAGATTTATTCCCTCTGGTTGGATGTTTCTGTGAGTGTATTCTCCTTCATTTGGAAAACGAGAAATGATTTGACATTGAACAACATTAATCCATCCTTATATAATGGTGTTTTGTTCATCCATCATGCAATTCGTTCTTCCTCCCTTATTCAAACAGGTTTTATGATTAATGATGTTGCTGATCTTGTGCTTTTGAGATCACTTAGTGTGCATGCAAGGTCCAAGAAGCCATTAATGATAAAGTATGTTCGGTGGATACAACCCATCCCTAGTTGGGTCAAAATTACTGTTGATGGAGTGGCCTTGGGTGCTCCAGGTCCTGCTAGATGAGGTAGAATTTTTTCGAACTTTTTTTGGATTTGTGAAAGGATGCTTCTTCAATTTTATTGGTGACAGTCTTTCAATTTAAGAAGAACATTGGGCTATGATTAAAGCAATCAACCATGTTTGTCACTTTAATTGCCACCAATTATGGTTGGATTCAGACTTGACTATTGCTGTTCAAATTCTTCGTGATCGATCCCGAAATGTACCTTGGAAGATATTTCCTAATGGGATCGAATGTCCGCGGCTTGCGGAGGAACTCTCTCTTGTTGTAAAGCATGTTTATTGTGAGGCCAATCGGGTTACTGATTCTCTATCAAATAGAGAAATCTTAGAGGTTAGTTTAAATTGGTACGGTGTCTCATCTAATTATTGCAATGATCTTGTCCAGGCTGATATTTGTGGTGTGTTTTATACACGAATTTTTTGATATGTTCCGTGACTCTGTTTTCCTATGCACTTTTACTTTAACTAAATATTTTTTTAGAAGCATGCTTCTAGCCTATCTCCTGGATTTTTGGGTATTATTTATATCTAAAATATATGAAAAATTATATATAATTAAAATGACAAAATAGTAAATAAATGTTTTAATATCATAATAATAAATATCACAAAAATATAAGGTCCATTCCACAATCTAATTTAAAATAAAATGTATTCTAAATGACCATATAAACTATAAAAAATATCTAAAAAATTTCATCCACAATCACTTATAGTTTATGATAAATTGATCATAGTAAAAACAATAAAAATAACCCATTACCATTCATTTAATCAAATTAATTATACAGATACAATAATTTATAATTATTATTCTTTACATTTTCCTAATTCAGTTTCAGTAAGTCCACGAATAACCATAGAATCCGGTCATATTTCTAAGAAAAAACAATACGAGGACACCACGTGGAATTTCTATTTTTTATAAATAATTTAGCATGATGTTATGTAATTTTAGTTTACAACTACCTCAACCATGTAGAGTATATTTGATATAGTGGAATAGAAATATGTTTTTTTCTATGAAATAATGTAACAATTAATTCAATAACATTTATTAGAGGTAATTATGAGAAATCATCAATGAGTATATCAAGAAAGTAGTTTACCCCATGCGATGATACCCTGTATTCCTTAGAATCATCTACATTATGTATCAAAACCCCCATATCTATTATGATAGATCAAATATGCTTTCAATGTGGACATGTTAGATTGACATGAAATCCCAAATAAATAATAATTATATATAAAATATCAGTTATAGAGGAGATACCATCCCACCTTTATTAACAATCGATATACACTTATATCAAGATTAACCAATCAATATCTAAGATAACATAAAATATATTCATCTCAAGGGTGTAGAAATCCTTGAATTTTCATTAATTCACCATCACAATATCACATTATTAACATTTCTTACTCAGTTTTAATCATTTTCTCGTAGGTTTATTTATTCTCATATGCCTTGGGAATACTTCCACCTTTAAGACATGAAAGGATACAATGTACATAGAAATTATGAAATAATAATCCATTATATATAATAAAAAACATAAAATTTTATATTTTACCAAAATATAACAATCTTATGTTAGATTATTCATTAATTACATTGTTTATGAATTGATCTAATGTAAAAATTTTGCCTAAGTGTTTAGAATAAAAAAGAGATCGCAATCCACGACGACAAGGTATACTATCAAACTGATTACTCCATCTACATCATTTTACCTTAAATATTTATGTAATTGAGTGCGCAAATCCATATAGATTATTGAAAAATAGGTTCTGTGTGTGATTATTTATTCAGGTATGGCTGATAAATAAAATAATCTGATGAATTTACCTATAATAACCTTTGAATATAAACTTATTGTCAACTTTACGATAAAAGTTTTACATAAAGGTAAAATTTTTACTTTTTAAATCATGTTATCGACAATGATAACAATGAAATGAAGGTGTGTAGGATGTAGGAGGGATTAGAGCACTTACACCCTAATTTAAATGAAATAATACACAACGATTCATCTATTCAAAACACATTTTTTCAACTAGATGATCCCCTACATAATCTTATTATGAGAGGTCACCCACTATTCTACTTAATTTCCATAGAACTAGTCACATCTAGTACCACCTTATCTCTATCCTCAAAAATGTTTATAATATTATATTAGAATATATTATTCTAAAATACCATTTTAAATCCCATAATAAACAAATCATGGTGTAGATGATTCAACACCATTCAGGTGAGGTGATAAATGATGAATATTGATGAACATGGAGGTAAACATAATAACATTAATTACCTTTTTATAAATATCCATGATTTCATAAACCTTATTCTATTAAATATTATGATGAAAAAAATTGATTATAGAAATAATATTGAAATCCATTTTATGTTAACCATCAACCATTTTTTATTCTATCGCGTCATCACCCCAATTATGAGTATTTTCTTCAAGTTTTGATGATTCTATTAAAAGCTCTATGATACACAATTATTTTAATAATTTCATATATATAATAGATGATTTCTATATACTCAATTTATTTATAAAGTCCAATATCGTGCTAAAAGATTGGGGAATGAGAATTTTAAATGTCCAACGTAATATCAAAAATAGGCTTCCCTTCAAGGAAATACTTTCCATGTAACTTATAATAGGAATCTAAATATATCAATGATATATGGCTTATTTTCAATCCATGTTGGTGGAGATATATTATTAGCTGCCTTCAACATGGTTCATGGTGGTTTTCATGGTTGTATAATCTATAATTAACTAAATTATCACATTTGATCCACTATTAATGAATTGAATGTTATATCATTTTAAGGACACCACATTAGTCTATAAACCCTACAAATACCTCTGGGTCTTTCTCTCATTCCCTCTCTTTAGCCAATAAATTTATTTTTTTACCATTTAATGAATAAATCAAGATATTATAAAATTAAATATTAGAGGTATTATTAAAAAATCTATAACAAATAATAATAATGATGTCATTTTAGTATTAATATTAATTACTTAAATGTTTATATTAATTTAAAATTTATTTACCAATATATAAGATAACAATATATATTTATCATTGACGTTTTAATTAATTTAAATCTCCATAAATTTTCCATGAACATAATGATTTTTTTTAAAAAATTCTAAAAATGATACATGGGGCTCTAGCGGAAGATGCCTAGTTTAAAAAGTAAAATAAAACTAAGAACATAGGATACAAAAAAACTAAATATTCAACCAAAATAATACTCTCTAGGTAAATTTGTGGTTTAATTTCTCGGAGTTGATAATACTATCTTCTACATACCCAAGAACCAACTACTAAATATTGATTTGACTCATAATTTTTATTTACCAATATAAGATTTCGTGGTCAGACACTAATATCCATATGTCATTATGAGAACATCCCAATCATTATATTATGGCATAGACACTAGTTGAAAAAGGTTAATAAAGTTATATATAATTAATTATCATATATATATTTTAAAAAATTAAAATATTTACAATCTGAAGACATATAATGGATACAAATAAATTAGACATCTAAAAATCGATAAAACATTTTCACATAGTTCGTTCACATGATATATATAATAGATTGATACATGAAACATGTGTATAAAATGAGAAAAATTAATGTTAGTATATTTAATATAAAAAAATAGTAATATTAAAATAGAATTAATTATCTTTATATAACTATCCACATCCATCTCCCAAAAATAATAATAATTGTTATCTTCAATACATATCAAACCTCATCTACTGTATCCCTACCCTTTCCTCAATCACAAATAAAATGTTTGAAAAATATATTGATGGATTTTTTCATTGTGTGAGTATGGTTTACCCAATTTTTAGTTAAAACTTGACCCCTAAAAATCAATCAAATAACCTTTATCATCCAATTAAAGCATAAAATATACATATAAGAAAAACATAACAATACTCTAATATTTATATTGATTATTATATAATATAAACCACTATCTTGGGTATAAGTCCAAAGTTTAAAAAAATATATACTATAAAAACTAAACAATCATTCATAGATCCTTTTACTAAATATAAAAATAATTAACTCTAAATACACATTAAATAAAATATGATAGAAAATTATTTTCTATAAATTCTTTATAGGGAGAAATAAACACATACACACAAACATAAAAATACTATTTATAGAGGAATAATAAAAAAATATATTTACAAATATCACATGAAATCAAATATTTTACCATCCTTTATTACATAATCCCTAATAATTATACACACACCCAAGCTATATCCTACTTAATACATGGATCATAGAACATTCATAAGAAATAAAAAACTGTACCCAAGTTTCATTTACCAATTATCATATAATGATTATTTAAGTACATATTAAATTAAAATAATAAGAATTAGAATACTTAAAGAATAATGTAAAAGTAAGAAAAACATTATAGAAGTAAATACTAATTAGATTACTAAAATTAATCTAAAATGAATCAAATATACAAAAATGTTTTAGAACAAAATCATTTTCCTACGATTTCTCGTATAACCATATACTAGTTCTAGTAGTAACATTAAAATAAAATGGGATATATTATGGGGGCACATATAAAATAAATATTTGATTCATATTCTTATATCCATTGTAAGAGATATAACTCCCCCTTGACATATTTTAAAAACCTAAATCTAATGGGATTTTGGAATTTTCTTTTTTTCAAAGGGGAAAAATATAAAAGAGTTAAATTACTCTAGGTTTAACTAATGTAAAATACTATAAAATCATAGTTAAGGATCCATATTAGATTAAGTAGTGAGCCTACTTTTTTAAGATTATATGGATTGAATTTTCATTATCTTTTATAATTCTATAAATTTCCTTTCTTTTATTATAATGTAACTTGTGTATTTTATGTTATTTTGGTTTGTTTTTCCTAAAAACCACTTAAATGCTCTAAAATGTGATTATATATATAATACTTTTAGGATATTATAGGACAAGGAATAATATTTTTAGGGCATAAAATAATTGTTCATAACTACACCAATGAATGAAAATTTATATACTTCTTTTGATTTTTTCTCAGAACAATATAAATAGAAAAGATATAATCTAGAAGGAAATATCCTTACATATAATTTTTAATTGATTTATGTATTTAAATAATATTCATGATATGAAATAATTTAATTAATATATATTTTATTAACAATTTAAATACACATAATTGTCCTGTCAGAAAATTCAAGAGAAAAATCCATATAGTAGTGATCCACACATGCTCTTAAATCCTATAAAAATCACAATAGAAATTAAGTGTTGTTATAATAAAGTATTTCAAATATTTCATAAATAATTTTTTATATCCACGATAATCATTTAAGGATGAAGGATTATTGTTTTTCTCCCCAAATTAATTGTTTGATACTTTATTTTAACCATGAAATTAATATAAATATGTGTTTATAAATAAATTTTAGTGTTGGTAATTGATCATATGTCATAAAACAATATCTCAACCACCATAGAAGCCCATGTATAAATAATAATAAAATATTATTAATATTTTTTAGAAATATGTTAAACTAATGAACAAGTAAATATCATAACAAGATATTAAATATATTTTCCCTAAATGAGTCTTATTCTTGGCCGTTTTACCCTTATCTATATTTATCTACCTATGAATAAGGAAGATTTATTTAAATAAATAAACATCACAACATTATTCGTTGATAAATAACTAAATAATATACTCATTAAATTAGGAAATAAATATTTACTAAATAATAAACACACATATATTCACTAGAAAAACTTGTGAATGAATATTTAATATCAACCAAATATGAATAATATAAGACCATGCATATGTGTATTATTTAATGAAATGTTAAATTTTTATAAAATTTAATTGATGTTCTAGATACACACAGTGTGTAACCATCAAGGATAATTTATCAGTGGAATTATAATGAATAAAGTCCATGGATTGAATCTATAATCAAACAATGTAATCTATAAAGAATGAATTTATATAAAAATAAAAACAAGAACATATTAATACAAATTGTGTAATTGAACCCCTTTGTCTTGATATCTGTAATCAATAAGGTGTATTGCTAGTGTAGTAATCCTTTGTGATCAATGTTAAATTAATTGAAATTATAGAAATACATTTACAAAAGACCTCTATGGAAATTGAAATAAATATAAATTTTCATTCCCAAAGAATTCATTAAGATACGAATGTATATAAAAGTGAAAAAGGAGAAATTTTTCCTTAATTTAGTAATTAACATAATATCTGTAATGAAAGAAGAAACAAAACTTTGAATAAATTTCTTCATGGTTAATGGAAATATATACAACTAATATACTCATGACATAAATTAATTATAATCTAATAGTATATGTACCAATACACATGTATGTATATTGAGACATCCAATAAACCATATAAACATCATTTTTTTGTTTGTAGTTTACGATATCAGAACCATATCTCATAATGATTGACATGGATAAAAATCATGAGAAGTAATATAAATGTATGAACCCTGTAACCATGAGAGTCTATAACATCTATTTCAAATAATATGACATCATTGGTCCATAAAACATTTAATTATGAATAATGTTATAGCACTTTTAAGTTCTGTTTTCAGTGGGTAACCGCATTGAATTTTCATGTGATATGTATCATTAGAGAATTATCACATTAAATATCACATAGATGAACTATATATATTTTATAATAATAATTATAACATGATATTATAAAAAATACTATGTTGGATAGTGTATATAAAACATAACACTGAGGGTAAAGAAACCATGAAACATTATTATTTTATGACTGGTATAACGTAACCATTAAATTAGTGGGTATGAATAGAACTTCGTTTTTTGATATATATATTAAGAAAAATGAATAAAAATGTACCAATAATATCTTTTTAAATAACCACTCGAATTTTAGTGAAATCGTCATATTCATCAAAATTTCATTTTTCTTCAACAAGGATTTATATTTCATTCAATGAGAAAATATAAAAATAATTTTCTATCAATTTTAGAAATTATATTTCATTAAAATTACAGGATTTTTTAGTCAACATATAAAAATTATCTTTGGGATGATTTTTTGGATTCATTTTAAAATATTGATTTTTTTGTAAATGGTGAAAAATACCATTTTTGTAATACAATAAATTAATTTTTTTTAACAATTTACATTATAATTTTTATTTTATATAAAAAATATATTAATAATTTATTATATTTAATATAATTTATAAATTCTAATCATCATTAATGTTGATTCTGGTACATGTTCGTTTTCTATAAAAATGTTTTTTCTCTAAACCAAAATTCTCATTCCATTTTACACATTTTTATTAAAATTGATTTATTAATGTTATAGGAATTGAATTTTGAAAAATAGAACCTATATTTGGAATCATTATATTAATATTTTTTAAATAGAACTATTTTAGTTTTGTGAATTGTGAATAGTAACCATAGAAAATATTTGTCACCTCAATAAGGGTTTTCTTGAGAAAATTTCCTTTCATTGGGTTGTAAATATTCTTCACTAACATTATTATTCCATAATTATCTTTAAATTAATATGTAATTATTTTATACTATTTAAAAATTTTATTTATGGGAATTTATATATTTTCAAGTTATCACTTCTTGGATTAATTATCACATTAAATGTTATGTGATTTACATGGGTTTTTGTTTCCGCAATTTCATTTTCATGAGACATGTTTCATGTCATGAAACATGATTTCATAAAACATTGTACATAAAACCCCATGAATTAATTTTTAAATATTACTTTAATTAAATCGATGTATTTACAAATACATATCATATTATTACTTTCAATGAATTTTTATTTGGAAAGTTACCAAAAACATAAATAGTTTATCACACAATATCAATTCATTAAAGGATTTTTATGGTCAATGTTTCTATGGGAGGGATGAAATTACCTTATTTATACTGACTATATTTATTTTATTCTCCCCTCTTTTCAATGTGTTTTACATGTTTAATTACCATTTGCACCCTTATTGATTAATGAAACACCAAATACGTTATTATTAAGTGAAACAAGCATATATCATGCTTTAGATTGAGATTTTTTCGATATCAATGTTAACTAAAATTTTCTCAATAATGTTTTCAATATGAATAAATAATTTTTTACTTTTATTTTTACCTTTGTTTTATTTTTTTAATTTTCTTAAAATATTGTTCTTAACATTTTCTAAACAATGTTACTTTTACTGAAGGGGTGAACAAAATCACTATTTTTAAAAATATGGATTGAATATAATTTACCAAAAACATTACCACTCAATGAATTGAATAATATATTAAAATTTTTCATCGTTCTTTTAAAATAATTTGTTTTTTAAATAATTCTAAATTTTTATTTTTTAAAAGTGATTTTCAAATTGAAAATGGTATGGATGTTTTTAATTTCCCTTTTATTGTATTAATATTTTTAAATTAAATCAAATCACTATTTTACTTATGATCCCCTAGGGATATATTTTAATGATAATATAATTATTAATTAAGTATAGGGAATATGATTATTTTAATGATATTTTCATGGAAACAATTTCTTTTCCATTAGAAAAATAAGCTATGAAAGAACAATGGTCATTATTTTGTTGAAAAATACAAGATATCCTGTTTTATAACTATGTTGTATTTATTGGTATTTTTTATTACATGTAATCCCAATATAATACTTTATGAAATGAAATCATAATATATCCCTCTAATACACTGATGTGTGATATGAAGTTAACCAGTGATCGGTTTCTCCTATGAGATTGTTATAATTTACTAAGTTTGTTATTCCCATTGCATGAGTGTGATACGATAATGATGTTATAATAAACAAAAAATAATATTTACTCATCATATGAGTGTTTAAATGTACTTATGATAATGATTTATATCACATAGAATATGATTATTGACATTAATGACTATATGTATTGTAAATTATTATTCCATGGAACATGTTTATTAATCCAGGTAATGATTGGTATGAATTATATTATGTAATACTCAATAAATTTATTTATTACATAGTACCCTTATTTCATATTATGATCACAAATGAAATTAAATTATCAATGATTATATTTACACTTACTGAGGATTTGATCTCATAATTATTTTATTTTTCCTTTTCCAATGTTATGTAGATTAATTTTAAAATAATTATGTCAGGGGAAGTTTCAAGTGTGGATACTTTTATTAGACATATTTAATATTTATTTTGAATTAATAAAGTAGAGGAATAGTGTGAATATGAGAACATGAATACATGGGTAGTATAATGTACGATTTTTTTAAATAAAACACTAATCCCAAATGGTCAATGTGTGTGTAAGTGATCCAATATTTCCTTTTGATGTTGTTTTTTATAGCTAAAATTTGTTTATGTTTGTTATTATACAATACTGAAATTTAATGATCATATAATTATCAACGGACCTAAGACTGGGGGTTGGGGGATGTTATATATAGTATCAAAGAAAATATTATATAAATATATTGATTGAGATGATTTCATATGAGGTTCACTTAAGAGGTTTGAATACATTTATGAAATAATAATTCTATGGTAGATCATATTTTTAAATGAATAAATAGAATTTTTAGGTTTTAAGTGTTGGGAATTTTAGTTTATTAATTGAATTTTGGGAGATATTTTATTGATTTTAGGTATGTGTAACCTTTAGGTTTTACATGTTGATTTTTTTTAAAAAATAAAACTATTACTTTTTTTGAGATGTCAAATTAATGGTTTGTGACAAAACTTTAGGCTAAATAATTACTTAATATTATGTTTATTTATGTTATTTTTAATATAGATTTACTTATTTATGGAATTATCTATGAGAATCCCATTGTGTTACTATTGAATTTTGTATATCAGTGTAATTATTTATTGATATAGATATTTATTCATTTTTGGTATTATGTTATCTTTTATTAACAATTTTAGTTTAAGTGAAAAAAAATTACATTATATTTTCATCCTTATATACACCTAATTTCCAGTAAGAAGTTGGTTATTGTACATAAGGATTTAAATATTCATAATCCTCATTTGGAGTAAAAGATGAGATAATGGTTAAATTTGTTTTAAACAAAACACCTATGAAGAAAATATTTTTTATTTATTTGTACAAAATTAAATTATTAAATATCTTTATGTGATTTTTGTTGGTATAATAATTACATAAATATAAGAAAAGGATTTTGATAAAAAATAATAATCTTATTACCTTAATTTTGGTGAATTGATGTTCATTTTTACACCATATTGATTTATTTTTTTCATCCTTGTACTCTCTTTTGATAAATTTCCCATTTCACTCTCCATAATTATATATATAGAAATTTTTTCCATATGTCCAAATTTACATATCTAACTAATGTTATCCTTTTTTGAATCGTTGCTATTTGTTCTTCAAGATGACCTTAATATTCCACCTTCCAACTTTATAAGATGAAATTTTTAACCATTTTTATTAATATTGTTTTCAATAAAGGTATTTTAAAATATTAAGAAAATTATTTCCAAGATAAATATAATTTTTCATGGAAAATACTAAATAAATGGGGTAGAATATAACACCTCACTATTTTAAAACAAAACTACGATTGATAGTGTATATGACACAAACTAATGATTTTAATGGATGTGTTGAATATTATTATTTTTTGCCCAATTTAGCTTATCTATTGAAGTAGTTGGAATTAATATAAGAACAAAATTAGGAAATATATATATAAAAGATAATAAATTGAAATATATGGATAAATTATTAGGATATAATCACTCAATTTTCAGTAATGTAGTTATATACATCAAAAATCTGTTTTCATAAAAAAGATTTTTATGTCATTTTTTAAGTAAATATTATAATAAATTTCATACAATTTTAAAATATTGTATTGATAAAACTATATTCTTTATTGAAATCATTATATCAAAATTTTCATAGAGATAATTTTTGGATTTTTTAAAAAGATTAAATTTTCACTGAATGGTAAAAAATATCGATATTTGTAATATTGTAATATATTTGTTTAGAAAAGAATCATTATCAATAAAATAAAATAAAAAAGTAGAATAAGTATTATTTATCTATATATTATATAGTTCATTTCATATTAATCATCATTATAACATATTTTTGTATAAGTATATTGGGATTGAATGTTTTTTTTCTAGAAAATATATTTCATTATGTTTAATGTATTTATATAAAAATTTCATTCTATCACATATAATAATTGAATATTGAAAAATTAATCAAATATTTTTATTTACTTAGTAAAAATTTAGTAAATAATATACTTTTATTTTTGGTCATTATAAATTGTAAATATAATTAATATTTTTCCCCATGGTGAGAGGTTTCTAAACATAATTTCATTTCATTGAGTTATAATTAATTATTATTGTTTCATTATTCCTTGATTATTTATGAATTTGTATATAAATTATATTATTATATTTCTGGAATTGAAATATGTTCCTTTAGATAATTCAGGAAAAGCAATGGCCTATTGATATAAAATCTAATATAAAAGGCTCAAAAAATCATCCAAGGGGTCTACCTCACGAATATCATTCAAAATTCACAAATCCCTTAAAAACAATCAAGGAATTTATGGATTCCTCCACTAGTTTGATGATCCCCATGACATATAGGAAGGTAGTTGGTGGAAAACTCTATGAGTTTTAAGAGCGATGTGACCGATGTGAAGGAAGTTGAAGGAAGGGTCAATGAGTCTGACAAACCATTGCCTTTTGGCAATGATCATATTTTCTTCGCATCACGCCTTTGAGAATCAAAAAACCCACTTTTATTATAAATAGTCTACTCAACCAACCTCAAAAATATTTCTAATTGGCTTATTTCTTTTTTAAATACCATTTCATGAAGCATTGGGAACCACATAATATGGGAAAGATTAAAAATCCATGGTGATGGAGCATCCCAAAAGCCACTTTGCCTTGTTCCTATTTACCCCACACTATGGTAGGGGTTCCCTTCATTAAGGAAAAATGAATTCAATGAGGATGGATTACTTATAAGGCCCACAAGGATTGGTGGAGCATTAATCCTTCACGAAATACTCTTTCCTTGATCTAGGACTTCCAGACATGGAATAGTCTCCCTTCATCATGCAGCTTCTTTCTTCACAAATCCCTTAACTACCATGAAGCGCCCAAGAATAATGAATCACCAATTAGTTAGGCACCCTCATTCATGTTACTTCATTTTGTGCAGAACTTCAGGATTTTATATAGTTACTTCATGATTCCTTATATGGTTCATCTTGTTGCATTTCGCTACCTCTTTATTATTGGTATATGTATGATAATCAACCTTTAATTTTAGCATAGGGACACTATGTTGGTCACTAAAAATGACCACTCATCCAACAAACATTCACCAGTTGTTGATGGTTCCTTAACTTACCCAACTGTCAATTGGATATAGTAAGGTATGTCCAAGTGGCGAGGAGTGTGCCTTACACATTCGAACTACGAGATATTAAACTATCGAGCACCCACATCCTCAGCATAAGACATTAGAAAGTAGTCTATCCCCATGAAATGCATATAGGGTACCACACCACTAGAATTATCCATGTCTACTCACCTCCATGGTAGTGACATATACTTAACATGGAATGAGATCCTCCTCGCATGGAACATCATCTGAATGTAGGAAAGGGTTTCCATCCTAGTGTAATCGACTAGACATTCTTCAAGGAACCATCACTACGGATCATCCTTTCCTCTTCTGGATTCGAAGATTATATGGGGGATAATCATTAAGGACCCTCAAACACCATCCCTCTCCCTTTGATATTTTTCTCCATGGTCTACTTCCAAGAGTAATCCCCACACCATTCCTTATAGATGAATATTTCATAACATGTCTATCTGGTCAACTACTTCCTCATATTTCTCACACCGATTAAGACTCATGTGGGCTTCAAATATTATTAGTGACCGTGAAACCCTTATTACATGCATCCGTCTTGGAGTAAGCCCCATAATATACCATTCAAAGGCCTCTTTCCATGAGTTATCCCCAAATCACGAAACAACATGAGTTTTGATACCTCTATTCTAAATATGGTACAACAGAAGTCTTTCTAAGGTTAAATACAAAACAATGATAAAACTGGGTGGCCTCCTTCTTGGGGCAACCTCATGAATCTTAGTATCCACCATCATCCATTCCCATACCACTCTTTCCATCAAGACACTATATGTTAAGAGTTTTATGGCCCACCTGGAGGTCATATCTTGTTCGAGTCCTCCTGGAAAGCTTTAATGTGTAATCCCCACAACACATGCATGGGCATCCACTTTAGGTGTAAGCCCGAATACACTCATAGAACTATGTGAACATTCATTTCCAACGAACTAGGATGCAAAAGACACCTACACGTGTTTCAATCCCAAAACCATTATATTCATGTGGGTTCACTCTCATCCTTACCGTATAACATTAAGTTACATAAGATCTCAGAACAATGTTGAAGTTGATCCCTATATCTTATAGAGGTTAAAAATGAACCCTCATTGAGGTCCAATCACTAAAAAAACATAACTCTACATCCTTTCCAGCCATTTCTCCCACATCAATCACAATTATCGCGATTCTGACCTGGCCGCCACATCTTGTTGGGATAACACTATTCATCCGGGCCTTCAAAGTGCGTAATACTTGATCACTAGATTCATCACCTCACCCATTTATGGGTGAGATCTTTCCACCCTTCCAGTCCATCTCAGTGTGTAATAAACTTCCACAATATCAATATTCCTAAAAGAACACGATAAATCTCAATGCATAATCCCCACTCTATCCACAAAACTACATTGGTTTTTATCATAATCTATTAAATAGGGATTTTTGGAATCCTCTACAATGTTAAATCCAAGAAAAAGGTAAACCATTGTGTCCCCTTTAAAGGGGTATACCTTCTCGATCATCCCTCAGTGGGGTACAAATCATACATCAAGTTATGAATCATTCCCTTTATAAGAAACACCACCACAACATTCTCTCTCATTTGGTGTTCTGATCCATCAATATGGGGTTCCCCTCATTATGGTATACCTCTTGGATCCACCCTCAGTTGTGTCTACATCATCCTTAATGCTGTTAAAATTTCCCTTTATGGGATTCACCACTCTCAAGATCATCCTAATAGGGTATTTTGATCTATCTATCTGATAAAATTTCTAGGTTCTCCCTCATAGGAATGTACCTATCTGATCAACATCTTCATGTTTTCTAATTATACCATTAAATCAATGAAATAATTTAAACTCAAATAACTACATCTACACTATTCCTTATAAGTGTATCCAACCCAGATATTATTATCTGATTCTAGTTGAAAAGATATAAAGACTTTCCACTGGTATAAGATACCACACTATTGATGTAGGGCGCCTCTGATTTCAGTGCCCTTGAGAATACCTCTTATGAGGAAGAATATATGTAACCAATGTTCATGAAATCTAGATGCACCATGGATTCCCAATGTGACTACTTCATGGACCAAGGGTTTCCTCCCTGACATGACCCCATTAAAGGTTAATAAATAAGCATCGTAATTAATCTACATCCATAAAGGGATTTCATTGGGAATGAGTTTCACAAACAATATTTTAATATATAAGGGTGACCCAGAGAAGTTAATGAATTTTGAAGAGTAATCCATGAAAGGAGAGACCAACATCCCATCATACAATTTTTACCATGGAGTAGACATATAACATCCGAGGTAAATAAAGAATAATACATTTTCATATTTCTTAACATTTACGGATTAAAAATCAATTTTACTTTAAAGGGGTTTCTATGTTCGATAGTGTACCCGATACGCAACAAAGAGTTTCTTTGAAATATTACGTTGCACACTAGTAATAAAATAATATCATTTTAAATGGTAGTTAACACGTAGCCATTGTATTGGAGGGAATGAATAGAAATAACAAAAATATGATTTTATATGTTAAATTTTTTACATTTATCCAATAATGGATAACGGCTTAAAATAAGAAAAGAATTCAATTTTAGGCATAGATACTCTAATATTTACAAAAGGTCCAATTATCACCTTTTGATGGCAAAAACATCATTAAATGTAGTTTTGGTCACTGTTATACATTCTATTGGAACAAATAAAATTCTTCTTTAGAATCGGGACATCAAAATTTACTTTGTGCAAATTTTTGGTATTTTTCCGGTAAAGTTCATTTTTTAATGAATAGTGAAAAATGTTGTATTTTAATTCAAAACCTCTTTGTAATATAATTTATTTATTTGATTAGATTATCGTTTGAATTTGTTTTAAAGTGAAATTATAATATATTTTCACCATTTAATCAAATAGTGGTCGTTGGAATTAATTTCACTTTGAAATCGGACTTAAACTAGTGTCAATCTTTTGATACTTATTGTTTCATAAAAACACGCTATTTGCTCTGACAACGAGAATTAATTATTAAATTAATTAATGAAACATATATGTTTTGAATTTTTTAAAATAGTCTTCATTTTAGAATTTGGAATACAAAATATAGATTACGGTGAATTTTTGGTATTTTTGATGAAAAACTTCAATTTTGATGAATATTGAAACCACTAAGTGGTACTTAAAAAAACTGATTTTTCGTTTAAATGAAAATTTACCACCTTTGTCTTTTAAATTTCAAGAATCCAACATAAAATGTATTCATTAGGAAGTAAAATTTGGTTAAATGGGATTAAAATAATTTTTTGGTGAATAGTAACTTTTATGTTTATTAATCGCTATTAGAGGTAATTAGTGTAGTTTAAGGTAAAAATAATGTTTTAATAATATGAAATGACCTAGAAACATGTCCTACCCTTATTTGATGTGTCATTTACGACCATTAAAATCCATGGGTCAACTTGGGGACCCCATGGAGCCACTTTGGTAGGAAAATGACATTAATAACTTTTTATTTAAAGTTAAAATAAAAATGTCACAAACATGAATTATCTTACTAAAAAAATTCATAAATGGGGTTATACAAGTCATATTTTTTACTATAAATATTCATTATAAATATAAAAATATTTCCTACATCATGATAGTTTTTTATAATTTTTAGACATTAAATAAATTAAATTATATATGACATCATGATGATGCAGTGATTACCTCATTAATGAACAATTTAAATAAAATGAAAAGATAATGTAAAATCTAAGACATAAACTTGTAAAAGAGATATTTAATGAGTATATTTAGAACCCTTATCACCTTATCCTCTAATTATATCAATGTGGGACCTTTAAAATCCGAAAATCATTTTATAATAAAGTAAACATTTATAACTTTCCAAGAGTGCCCCTCCTCTCCTCTTATAAAAGGCCCCCACCTCTACCTCCTTACCCACACCTCTCAAGCCTTTGGTTCGGCCAAGCTCTGGCCTTTTTGTCTCTAAACATCCATATCTTACTACTAGAAGCCTCACTTTGGGAAGAATTCATCCCAAGGAAGCCTTTGAGCTCAAATCAAAAAGAGTTACCCGTTTTAAAGGTAGTGTTTTCTCTTGTGTTCTTTTGTTTTATTTTGCTTCTCCAACCATCTAAACTGTTTTTATTCCTTTATTTTTTAAAAACACCAGTATATTAAATATACAAGGATGTTGTTATAATAATTATTCTAGATACACCTACACACACCTCCATCTAATGGTTAAAGAACATACTATTTCTGTGGTTGGAGAATTTCTACCTCACGAAACGATGATTGTTCAATCTTCTTTTAACAACTTTAATGGTGGCCATTAAGATGCCACTATATTTATATATGATATATATTATGTTTTTTTTTCTTATGATTCTGTATTTTTCATTTTTGGTATACCTTTATGGCTTCTATTATGGGTATACGCGATAACTTCATTTTAGGAAGTGCGGACTACCGCCCCCTCAAAGTGATTTGATTCGTTAATGCCATATGTGGGACGTATAAAGGATGGATTTAAAGTTGTTATATATTATATATGTTACATCTATATTATAAATATAATTATGGAATTAAAATATACATACCTCTCATTTAGTTTTAATTCCATTAATATGACATAGAAATGAAAGTAGCGTTCATGCGTACGTACGACTTACCGTCTCCATGAATAGTGTATTTCATTTCTTACCTCTAAATGATTATGTAATATTATAAAAACATGTATATGCTGGATATATAAGATATATATGATATCAAAATCATGAATATCATTCTGGATATAATAAACCTTTAACCACACGAACAACATGTAATTGTAAGAAGTCCACTTTCGACTTAAGAACCAAATATCGACAAAACAAACATTATTAACATAAATGATTAAATAATGTTTATAACAAGGAAATAAGTGATATAAAAGGAATAATGAACGTGAAAAAGGTTCTTAATCAAGTATAAATTATCTCATGTTTATTATTCATGAGATTAAAGAGCAATCGAGTCACGTCGGACACGAGGTAAGGGACTTCTTCTCAATCTCCTTTCATTGAGGCACATTTCGTATTATACACAACATTATTTTATACTGTGTATAAACCCCTTTGAAATTTAATTTTATAAAAAAGAAATATTTTTCTACAAAGATTTTTACAAAACGACAAAAAGGAATATTTCTTTTAATGTACACGGTGACAATTACCTTTCCGTCGCCGCGAGTATTATTTGATCTTCGGATTCCTCAACGAGTTGTTATATTTTTAAAAGTAAATAAATACCATATACTCTTTCTTGGTATTGAAAATGGTTTTGATAATGGATTTTTTATGTCAATATTTTTAAGTGATATATTGTTCTTGAAATGTGGAAATGTATTCTTTCCTTTATAATTGTTTTATGTGTTATGATTTTATAATGGTACTTGTACATTTGACGGGTGGTTACATGATAAACCATATGACGGGTGGTGCCGCGAATACCAGGACGGGTGGTTATTTTATAACCTCTAATGCATTGGGTATGGAAGTCGGCTGTATGGCTATTCCATTAAGTGATATGTGTGGAAGTTGACCGGATGGGTTTTCCACTTATGTATGTTTATGTCCAAAGTTACCTTTATATGTTATTTGTTATTTATATGGGTTTTATGGTAATATTATAGTTACAAAAGGGTAATTAATGGTATTTTATTCAATGAATAGTTTTTACTACTTTATAAAGGTGAAAGGTATTACTTTGATAAGGTATACATGGATTACTTGTTGTTTTTAAAAACTAACAGTTTTCATTCTTTGTGTATCTCTTACTGAGCTTTTTATTCTCACCCCATGTTTTTTGAAATGTTTTTCACATGACTTAATGTGGATTAGGGTCAAGGATGAGATCAAGGAAAAGTCATGCTATTTAAATCATGGAAGTAGACATGTTTCTTTTTAAGAGATTTTATTCTATGGAATCTTAGTAGAAGTGTCTACTTTGTAATATTTTGAGATGTAATAGCTATGTCCTAATTCTCTAAAACTCTAAACCTGAAATGATCCTCAATATGAATTATTCATTTAATTCAATATTAAGTAAGGTTTAAGGCCGGGGCCTTATAGTTGGTATCAGAGGTCGGTTTAGACAACTTTAGGTGTTAGAAAATTTTTAAATTATAAATTAATTTATGGTATGATTGAAATGATATAGAATTTAATGATTACCATGCTGCTTCACCAAAGATATTTCTGTGTTCAGAATGGTTTTCCGCAGAGGAAAAAAAGAAGCTATGTTGGGAAGACATCAGGAGGAGGACAACCATCCAAATCAGCAACCCGGGATGGCCGGAATCAGAACTGAACAGTTTGTTGCAGGGAAGGCACAGTTGACTCATGATATAAATGGTTGTGGTATCCATGCACGAGATCTTCCAGATCAACCGCATAGAAACATGTTAGTGGTGGAAAATTTCATGAGGCAACATCCCCCATCATTCAGAGGATCATCTGACCTCGTGCTAGCTGAAGGGTGGATTAATGCACTAGATAAGAGTTTTGATGTCATGAGGTGTTCAGAACATCAAAAGGTTAGTCCTGTTGTTTACCGTTTTGAAGGTGAATCAGATCAGTGGTGGTTGATGATGAAAAATATCAGGGATACTGATGAGATTGATGATCTTCACTGGGATGAATTCAAAGGTATGTTTCTTGAGAAATATTTTCCTAAGGTGGTTCATCTTAGGATTTAAAAAGAATTCCTAGAATTGAGGCAGGAGGATGATTCAGTGGCTATTTATAAAGCAAAGCTCACTCGACTGGAAAGGTATGCTCCAAACTTCATACGAGATTTTGATAGTAAAATCAACCGTTTTTTACTCAGGGTTAAAGCCAAGGTATCGAAGGTATTTAGCTTCCCGTGAGTTCAAAAGTTATGAAAAACATGGTCGATGTGCGGATAAGGTGGAAATGGAGTTTGTCGATGATCAGGTGATCTTTGACAAACAACAGAATAAGATGTCCATTTGGCAGGCAAAGGGGAAGGATTCATCAAAGAAACAAGGAGGTAAGAAAACCAAATATCCATCCTGTGATAAGTGTGGTAAAATGCATCTTGGAGAATGTTTATCCAAGTATGGAATGTGCTTTCGGTGTGGTAAGTCTGGTCATATTGCTCGTAACTATAAGGAATATGATCATGCAGGCAATGAAAACCAGCGGTAAGATGTTTTATGTGTAATGAAATGGGTAATTATGAAAATGAGTTTCTAACGAAGAACTCAACTGAGGGAAAGTAGCTAGACTAAAAGCAGAAAGGGGTGGTGAAATCCTTTGCAACTACTTTAGTAGATGTCGGACCATCGAATGAAGTAGTATCAGGTACACTGTTTGTTTGTTCAGATTTTTCCAATGTGTTGTTTGATTTAGGGTCTACACATTCTTTCATTTCTGAGAAGTTTTCTAGTCAATTGGAAATTCCATCTCAAGATATGAATCCTGAACTTATGGTAAAAACACCTGGAGGAAACGATGAGACAAAAAGAAATTATAAGATCCTTCCTATCCTTCTGTGTGGAAAGAATCTACCAGAAAACCTTATTGTTTTTTCTCTAGTAGAGTTTGATGTTATTTTTGGCATGGATTGGATTTCTGTTTATCATGATAAGATTTACTGCATAGCTAAAATGTTTTCTTTTCAGAAAGATTTTCAGTTTGGGTACAAGAATAAACCCTTGATTTTGATAACATATCAAGAAGTTGTGAAACTAGTAAAATATGGAAATGAATTTTATCTTGCACATATCGATGAAAACAAGGGAACTATTCAGATTAATGATGTTCCAGTGGTAAATAAGTATCTTGATGTTTTTCCTGATGAGTTGCCTAGTATTATTCATGATCGGGAAGATGAATTTACTGTTGACATAGTTTTTGATTCTAATCCAATTTCAAAACCCTTTTACCGAATGGATCAAGTTGAACTTTTAGAGTTAAAGAAGCAATTGCAGGAGTTATTAGATAATGGATTCATTCGACCTAGCACATCACCATGGGGTGCTCCTGTCTTGTTTGTTAAAAAGAAAGATGGTTCAATGAGGCTTTGCATTGATTATAGAGCCTTGAATAATATCATAGTTAAGAACAATTATTCTTTGCCTCATATCGATGATTTGTTTGATCAGCTCCACGGAGCTCAGTATTTTTCAAAGATTGACTTGAGGTTGGGGTACCATCAGTTGAAAGTAAATGAATCAGTTGTTTCGAAGACTGCGTCCCGTACTAGATATGGCCATTATGAATTTTTAGTTATGCCTTTTGGGTTATCCAATGCACCTGCTATATTCATGGACCTTATGAATAGAATTTTCTATTAGTTCTTGGATAAGTTTGTGGTTGCTTTCATCGATGATATTTTGGTGTTTTCGAAAAATAAAGAGGGGAATTAAAGTCATTTAAGGGTTATCTTACAAACCATAAAATAAAAGAAATTGTATGGTAAATTCAGCAAGTGTGAGTTTTGGTTACAAAAGATTTCTTTCCTTGGTCACATTATTTCAAAAAATATCATAACTGTTGATCCTGATAAAACAAAAGTTGTTGAAGAATTGAAAAGGCCAACAAATGTAACCAAGATATGTAGTTTTCTTGGTTTGGAAGGTTACTACAAAAGGTTTGTTGAAACTTTTTCACGGTTATCTTGTCCAATGAATAAGCTAACTCGGAAGGGTGTTAAGTTTATCTGGACAAAAGAATGTGATGATTGTTTTCAGGAGTTGAAAAGAAGATTGGTGAATGCTCCATTTTTGGTACTTCCTTCCAGGAATGGTGAGTTTGTTATCTGCAGTGATGCTTCGATGAAGGGACATGGTTGTATCCTTATGTGGAATGATCAGGTAATTGCATATGCTTCATTTCAATTGAAAACTCATGAGGTAAATTACCCTACACATGACATGGAATTAGCTGCTGTTGTTTTTGCTCTAAAAATTTGGAGGCATCATTTGTATGGAGTAAAGTGTGAAATATATACCGATCACAAAAGTTTAAAGTATATATTCACCCAGAAATAATTGAACATGAGACAGAGGAGATTTCTATAATTAATCAGGGATTATGATTGTACAATTCATTACAATCTGGGAAAAGCAAATAAAGTGGCTGACGCATTGAGTCGTAAAAGTAATGCTTCATTAACCATGATATGTTTGGAACGAGATCCTTTGTTTTTTGATTTGATGAACTTTGGCATAGAAGTTGTTGGTGCAGGAATTTCTTCTGTTTTGTTTCAGGTATCAGTGAGATCATCTCTATCAAACAGAATTAAGCAATCATAGAAGCAAGACAGCGAGTTGCAGAAAAAGGTAGAGATGGTTCAGAAGGGTAAGATGCCTGAATTCAACATTGATAATGATTGTGTTTTGAGGTTTGGGAAGAGATTATGTGTTCCTGGCGATTCACAGTTGAAGAATGAGTTTTTATGTGAGGTGCATAGTTCCCTGTTTTCAGTTCATCCTTGCAGTACTAAGATGTACAGAGATCTACGGGAGTATTACTGGTGGGATGGAATAAAAAAATATATTGCTGATTTTACTGTGAAGTGTTTGACTTGTCAGCAGGTTAAAGTAGAGCGGCAGTTACCGAAATGGATGCTTTAGCCTTTACCAGTGCTAGAGTGGAAATGGGAAAATATATCCATGGACTTTGTTGTGGTATTATGGAGGACATCTCGATGTAATAATGCAATATGGGTTATTGTTCATCTATTTACTAAATATGCTCATTTCCATCCTATTCGAGATATATTCTCTCTAGTTCAACTTTCTTGATTGTATGATAAAGAGATAGTCAGGTTGCATGGAGTTTTCATCTCCATTGTATCTGATCTTGATACTAGGGTTACTTCTAACTTTTGGAAGGGCCTTCAGAAGTCGTTGGGTACTGAATTAAATTTTAGTACAGCTTTTCATCCTCAGTCAGACGGGAAGTCAGAACGAACAATTCAGACCTTGGAGGATATTCTACGTGCTTGCTCTATGGATTATCAGGGAAGTTGGGACCAACATCTTTCATTGGTTGAGTTTTCATATAATAACAGTTTTCATTTCAGTATACATATGGCTACGTTTGAGGCATTATATTGGAAGCGGTGTCGAACTTCATCTTTTTGGGATGAAGTGGGTGAAAGGAAGCTGATGGGACCAAAATTGGTAGGAGAGATGGCAGAAAAAGTTCAGTAGATTTAGAAACACATGAAAACAGCTTAGAGCAGACAGAAAAGGTATGCAGATAACCGGAGGAAGGATCTATCTTTCAAGGTGGGTGATAATGATTTTCTCAAAGTTTCACCTTGGAATAGTGTGATGCGATATGGTAAGAAAGGAAAGCTAAGTTCAAGGTTCATTGGACCATATGAAATTCTGGAGAACGTTGGATCGGTTTCTTACCGAGTGGATTTACCTTCGAGTCTATATCAGGTACACAATGTTGTTCATGTTTCGATGTTGAGAAAGTATATGCCAGATCCATCTCATGTTTTGAGCCCATAGGTAGTTTGGTTGGAAGAGAATCTCTCTTATGAGGAACAACCAGTACATATTCTTGACCGAAGAGAGCAAGTGTTGCAAAATAAGGTAATTCACCAGGTTAAGGTTTTGTGGGAAAACCATATGGGTGAAGAGGCAACGTGGGAATCTGAAAATGCTATGAGGGATAAATACCCCCACTTATTTTGATAAATGAATAAAATTGTGAGGACGCAATTCCAAAAAGGGGGGAAGGATGTAACATCCCAGTTAAATAGAGAATAATACATTTTCATAATTATTAACATTTACAAATTAAAAATTAATTTTACTTTAAAGGGGTTTCTATGTTCGATAGGGTACCCGATACGCAACAGAGAGTTTCTTTGAAATCTTACGTTGCACACTAGTAATAAAATAATATTATTTTAAATGGTAGTTAACACGTAGCCGTTGAATTGGCAGGAATGAATAGAAAAAACTAAAATATTATTATATGTGTTAAATGTTTTTACATTTATCCAATAGTGGATAAAGGCTTAATATAAGAAAAGAATTTAATTTTAGGCAAAGATACTCTAATATTCACTAAAGGTCCACTTATCACCTTTTGATGACGAACCTTCATTAAATATAGTTTTGGTCACTCTTATACATTCTATTGGACCAAATAAAATTCTTATTTAGAATCAGGACATAAAAGTTTACTTTGGGTAAATTTTTGGTATTTTTCCGATAAAGTTCATTTTTAATGAATAGTGAAAAATGTTGTATTTTAATTCAAAACTACATTTTAATATAATTTATTTATATGATTAGATTATTTTTTGACTTGGTTTTATAGTGAAATTATAATATATTTTCACCATTTAATCCAATAGTGGTCATTGGAAATAATTTTACTTTGAAATCAGACTTAAACTAGTGTCAATGTTTTGATACTTATTGTTTCATAAAATCACGCTATTTGCTCTGACAGCGGGAATTAATTATTAAATTAATTAATTCAACATATATTTTTTTAATTTTGTAAAATAGAATTAATTTTTGAATTCGGAATATCAAATATAGCTTAGGGTGAATTTTTGGTATTTTTCTGAAAAACTTCAATTTTTTTTGAATAGTGAAACCACTAAGTGGTACTTAAAAAAACTGATTATTCATTTAAATGAAATTTTATCACCTTTGTATTTTAAATTTAAAAAATTATAAATACATGGTTGTCATTAGGAATTAAAATGTGGTTCAATGGGATTAAAATAATTTTTTTTTGAATAGTAACTTTTATGTTTATTAATCGCTATTAGAGGTAATTAATGTAGTTTAAGGTAAAAATAGTGTTTTAATAATATGAAATGACCTAGACACATGTCCTACCCTAATTGTATGTTTAATGGCCGACCAAGACAATCCATGGTTCAAATTGGGTACCCCATGGAGCGACTTTGGTATGAAAATGACATTAATAACTTTTTATTTAAAGTTAAAATAAAATTGTCACAAACATGAGTTGTTTTACTAAAACAATTTTTAAATGGGGTTATACAACTCAGATTTTTGACTATAAATATTCATTAGAAAGATAAAAATATTTCCTACATCATGATAATTTTATTTATAATTTTTAGACATTAAATTAATTAAATTATTAATGACATCATGATGATTCAGCGATTACCGCATTAATGAACGATTTAAATAAAATGAAACGATAATGAAAACTCTAAGACTTACACTTGTCAAATACCTATTTTATGAGTATATTTAGAACCTGTATCACCTTATCCTCGAGTTACATCAATGTGGGACCTTTAAAATCCGAAAATCATTTTATAATAAAGTAAACTTTTATAACTTTCCAAGGGTGCCCCTCCAGTCCTCTTATAAAAGCCCCCCAACTCTACCTCCTTACCCACACATCTCAAGCCTTTGGTTCGGCCAAGCTATGCTCTTTCTGTCTCTACACATCCTTATATTACTCCTAGAAGCCTCACTTTGGGTAGAAGTCTTCCCAAGGAATCCTTTGAGCTCAAATCAAAAAGAGTTACACTTTTTAAAGGTAGTGTTTTCTCTTGTGTTATTTTGTTTTATTTTGATTCTCCAACCCTCTAAACTCTTTTTATTCCTTTATTTTTTAACAACAACAGTATATTCAATATACTAGGATGTTGTTATAACAATTATTCGAGCTACACCTACACACACCTCCGTCTAACGGTTAAAGAACATACTGTTTCTGTGGTTGGCGAATCTCTACCTCACGAAATGATGATTGTTCAATTTTCTTTTAACACCTTTAATGGTGGCCAATAAGATGACACTATATTTATATATGATATATATTATGTCTATTTTTTCTTTATGCTTCTGTATTTTTCATTTGTGGAATATCTTTATGGATTCAATTATGGGTATACGCGATATCTTTATTTTAGGAAGTGCGGACTACCGCCCCTCAAAGTGATTTGATTCGTTAATGCCATATGTGGGACGTATAAAGGATGGATTTAAAGTTATTATATATGATGTATGTTACATATAAATGATTAATATAATTCTGGAATTAAAATATACATATATCTCATTTAGTTTTAATTCCATTAATATGACCTAGAAATGAAAGTAGCGTTCATGCGTAAGTACAGCTTACCGTCTCCATGAACGGTGCATTTCATTTTTTACCACTAAATGATTATGTAATATTATAAAAACATGTATATGCTGGATATATATGATATATATGATATCAAAATTATGAATATCATTCTGGATATAATGAGCCGTTGACAACACGAACAATATGTAATTGTAAGAATTCCACTTTCGACTTAAGAACCAAATATCAACAAAACAAACATTATTAACTGAAATGATTAAATAATGTTTATAACATGGAAATAAGTGATATAAAAGGAATAATGAACTTGTAAAGGGTTCTTAAGCATGTACAAATTAACTCAAGTTTATTATTCATGATATTAAAGAGCAATCGAGTCACGTCAGACATGAGGTAAGGGACTTCATCTCAATCTTCTTTCTTTGAGGAATATTTTGTTTTATACACAACATTCTTTTATATAGTGTATAAACCCCTTTGAATTTTAATTTTATACAAAAGGAATATTTTTCTATGAAGCGTTTTACAAAATGGCAAAAAGGAATGTTTTTTTAACGTACATGGTGACAATGACCTTTCTGCCACCGTGAGTATTATTTTATCTTTGGCTTCCTCAACAAGCAGTTATATTTTTAAAAGTAAATAAATACAATATACTAATTTTTGGTATTGAAAATGGTTTTGATAATGGATTTTTTATGTCAATATATTTAAGTGATATATTGTGCTTGAAATATGGAAATGTTTTCTTTCCTTTATAATTGTTTTATGTGTAATGATTTTATAATGGTACTTGTACATTTGACGGGTGGTTACGTGATAAACCATATGACGGGTGGTGCCGTGAATACCAGGACGGGTGGTTACATTATAACCTCTAATGCATTGGATATGGAAGTCAGCCGTATGGTTATTCCATTAAGTGATATGTGTGGAAGTCGACCAGATGGTTATTACACTTAAGTATGTGTATGTCCCAAGTTACCTTTATATGTTATGTGTTCTTTATATGTGTTTTATGGTAATATTTTGGTTACAAAAGGGTAAGTAATGGTCATTTATTCAGTGAAGAGTTTTTACTACTTCATAAAGGTGAAAGGTATTACATTGATAAAGAATACAGGGTTTACCTGTAGTTTTGAAAAACTAACAGTTTTTATTCATTGTGTATCCCTTACCGAGCTTTTTATGCTCACCCTAGGTTTTTTGAAATGTTTTTCACAGGACATAATGTGGAATAGGGTCAGGGATGGGATCAAGGGAAAGTCATGCTCTCTAAATCATGTAACTAGACATGTTTCTTTTTAAGAGTTTTTATACTATGGAAACATAGTAGAAGTGTCTACTTTGTAATATTTTGAGATGTAATAGTTTTGTCATAATTTCTAAAACTCTAAACCTGAAAAGATCCTCAATGCGAATTATTCATTTAATTGAATATTAAGTAATTTTTAAGGCCAGGTCCTTATAAGACATCTCTGAAGAAGTGATGAAATCTACCAGCCTCCGGATAATGATAATATATGGTATAATGCACTATTAGAGTATGCGAACACGAGAAGGCGGGAACACCCCAATAGAAAGTGTTCTAAATATCTTTATTTACACTTGTTTTATATGTGTTTACATTGTTTTTAACATAAAAAATTAATTGATTAATTATCACATAAAAATTTAAATAATTATCAAGGTAGTTCTTTACCCAAATCATATTTTCTAGAGACATGTTTCATGTTTCTCACCACGATTTCCTTGAATTGTGTACTTAATTAATCATGAATTAATTTTATCATATTATATAATGTAAATGATGGGATGTAAATTTAAATATCATTAACTTTCATTAATTAAATTTTAATTTCAAACACTACTAAAGTTTTAAAGAATTTATTTTACAATCATAATTTTTTTCAGCATTTTTTATGTTCAATGTTTATTTGGGATGGATTATATGTATTTATTTTTATGAAATCCATCTATTTTATTCAACTATATTTATTAGTGTGGTTTCGATTGTTAATTTACAATTCCTATTTTATTGATTAATGAAACCTGAATAAAGATTTTTTTTAAATGTTACCAATCATGTATCCAATTTTATATCATCAATGTTTTCATCCCATATACATGTTCTCTATAAAATTTTAATAATATTTTTTAATAATTTTAAAATATTTTTTAATTTATACACATTATTCAATTTTTGAAAAAAAAGTAACATAAAAATATTTTCTTCTTCTAAACTAAATAATTTTTATTTAATATATGAAAACAATATTTATGGCTATTATGACACAAAAATAATTTCCCACCTAATGTTCAATCAATGATCCAATGCTTCATTTAAAATTTTACATCATTATTTACAAATGAATTATTTTTCCTCAAATATTTTTTTCAATTAAATTGTTTTTAAAATTGATTATCAATGTCAAAATTGTATTTTCATACATAATGTTTTTAATGAACATTTTAATATATTTTTATTCATTAATGAATGAAAAAATTTATTTTTATTATGCCATACTGAGAATATGTCGTACTGAAACCTTTCTAATTTTGTCTATAGATGGATTATGATTTTTTCAATGATATATTCAAGGAACAAATTTCATTTCTATAGGTAAATCAATTTATGAATGATCAATAAAAAATTAGCATTAAGAATACAAAAACCCTTGTGTTTTGATCAGGTTCTTGTTTTTTGAAATTGTTTATAATGAAAAATTCGGCTCGATATAGCTCTTGATGATAGGTGATACAAAGATAAATATAAAATTCATTAGGAAATGAGGCATTGTTGACCATTTATATGATTATTCTAATAGTTTTTTTGAATTTATTATACAGGTAATTATATTTTCCAGAGTGGCTGTAATAGATATATCATAAAGATATTACAATATTCCATCATATTTTTTTAAGAATGATATGAGTATTTAAAGGCACGTTAGACCAATATTTTTGTCACATAGATCATGATTATTTATTATTATGACTCATAAATTTATTAAATATTTAGGACATATCATAGATTTAATGATCCCAGTTATGATGGGCATAAATTCTATTTTGTTGTACTAATTCACCTTATTAATTCCATCACACCATTATAATCATATTATAATCCCAGATTTTATTAAATTTTTAATGTTTAAATTTAATATTATTTAGTATATTAGGGAACAATTATTATGGGTTCTATTTACATATGTTATGATGATTGATGTTAAGTGAATTATTTTTGGAAATGTTTCATGTTTAGATAATTTTATGAGAAATGTTGATGATGTAATGTGAACTATTAAAAATAGTGAATAATTGGAAAATAAAAACATGAATACATGGTTAGTCATACCTAAGAGTTTTTAAAAATGATATAAAACTTTAAATCTAAAATTTATATGTGTATGTATGTTATCCAATTTTTCTATTTGATTTTGTATGTTTTCGATGGATAATTTTTTTCGCATTTATTGGTATCAAATAATAAAATAATAAGGTAATATTTTAAGACTGAATATTGGATTAAAGGCTTGGGAATATTATTCTAACACTATTAATTATGAAATCTATTAATATAGGTAACAAAAATGGTGATAGAAGTTAACTCTATGTGATAACCGATAATAGGGGTATAATATTACCACCAGAACATAATAAATGATTATATTTCCTAAAACTGAAAAATATTTGAATAAATTATATTCTATTTTACATGGGAATATAAAAATTTTAATAACTAAAATAGTTTCAAGTATTAATGAGAAGAAAATTTCCCCAAGAGTTATAGTTTAACACCCCATGATTTCTAATGAAAACACTATGATCAATAGCCCATACAACACACAATAGTAAGCATAAATAACATGAAATATTTATATTAAAATGATATATTTATAAAATATTAATAAAATTGGTCATTATGAATAGTATTAATCAAATTATGAAATATATATAATGTTCATAACCAAATAATATATTGATTTATTCATCTGTAATAAGAACTGAATTTTTAGAAAAGTTAATTTCTTCACAAAAATATACGTTTTCTTTAATAAAACTTTACCATTTTTGTGAATAAAAATGTTAAATAATTTGTGAACTTTTTTTAAAATTTATTTGATAAAATGAAATTAATAATTGAAATTTGTATATAAAAAATATATACGGGTGAAATTTTCATGTTTTTTAAACTGTCATTTTTCTCATTTATATGTGATGTTTTATATATAATTTTTTTTTAAATTAACATAATACTCCTTTTGTTATAAATAAAAAATTAATTAAAAAGTAATCATCATTCTAATAAATTTTTTATGTGGTCATTTTATGGCTCAAAATTGTATTTTTTTCTTCTAAAATCTATTTGATATTTCTTTTTTTAAAATTATTTTAACATTAATTTATGACATTTATAGGTATATTATTTTTAGAAATAGTATATTTTTTATTTATAATGTTAAATTTATACTTTTAATAACAATTAATATTGTTTTCATGAAGTTAAAATTTTGGTCAATAGTTAAAAAAATGTAGTTGTTATGCAAAACAATATCTTATAATCATATCCACTAAATATAAAAATGATATAAAAATTCATTGACATTATAAAATGATTTATTTATGAAAATATAATATAAATATAATAAAATGATAATTCAAAAAATATAATTTAAAATTTATTTCTCTTGAAATATAGAAATTATTTTCAGTACAGAAACAATGACTGTATAACATTGTAAAAGTTTAATTTGATGTCCTGAAAATAATATTAGATAAATAAGAAGTCATTTTGAATACTGGTTAATAAATATAATTTATTATATATTAATGTTATGTATATATACAAATTTTTAATTTATATAACAAGTGACTTATTAAAATTTCTATGCAGTGTTAATATAATTCGGGGAATGTCAAAATTACATATTAAATAAGTTTCCATAAAATATATTTGAGTAGAAAAACATATTTAAGGAATACAAAAATTTAGATTTAAATTATCTAATTTAGTTTTATGAAGGAAATTATTTTTCTATTCTTAGTGAGGATATACATACCTTAAATTCATAAGCAATGTTGACGTAGTTCTCATGAAAAGAGTAGAAAAATCAATTCATTGATTTAAAAAATAGTGAAATTATATTTTTTGAGTGATTTATAGTGATAAACAAATTTTTTAGATTAATGTTACATTTTATTTATTTTTTAAACATTTATTATTAAATTCTATTTTATATAATTCAAAGTCAAATCATGTGAATTGATCTAAAATTGAAATTAGATGTATTTTTATGTTAAAATTATTATATTAAATTTTTGAAGATCATAAAAATCCGTAAACACATTAATATGGATAATATAAGGTTTAAAATAAAATCTCTCTTACATTTATGATATTATTTTTACCTTATAATAAATATTATTTCCATTTAATATCATAATAATTCATTTATATATTTATGGTTAACATTGGTTAACTAAGCGGTTAAATCAAATGATATATTTTATAATGATATATAAACCTTAAAATATTGGATTAGATGATTATAGTAAAACATTATATTTCTTTTCATTGTATACATGTTGGGAAAACTCCCTCAAGGCCTTCTCTCAGTATGTTTTGGGTGTAATTGTATTTTTTGACAAAGCCAGATGACTACATATGAGTATTGTTTGCGGTTTCCATAGACAATATTTTAATGTCGAGTAGTCTCCTAGTGTTTTCCAAATTTTAGGGCCTCAAAATTATGATTTACATATTAGAAAAAGAATTATTTCTTCATAGGAGTGATCAGTATGATTAACATTGAATAAAATTGGAAAAGGATGAGAACTGCGTATCAAAATTCATGGATCGCATACCATATTCTTGGAATAGTATACGATGTGGTAAGAATGGTATGCTAGAGTGGTTCGTGAAACTAAAAATGGTTTAAAATGATGGTTTGCGATGAAGGTAGTGTAGAATGTGGATAGATTGTCATCGGTGGAGGAGAGTATCTACGTTTTAGAAAATGGAGAACACGAAGTGCGTATGAAAATCAGTTTGCTGGATGCCTAGAAGTTTTCAGTGGTAGGTGGATCGATATGTGGTAGAGGATAGATCGATGATTATGAAAATCACTGGTTAGAAGATTGTGAGGATATCTTTTCCTGTTTAAAAATATCTAATCCCACAAATTACTTTGGATATTGAATATCATTAGAGAAAACATTTTTATCTGGGATTTCAGAAAAGACTGAAAGAGGTTCATAAATGGTGGTTCATGATGACTGAAGGGGTTCATGTGGAAGATCTTCAGATAAATTTTTTTTCAAGAATTGTAACCTGTCAATAACGTGATATGTGGAAGAAGAAGGTGCGGTACATAATAGTGATTCATGAAGACAGTCCGTGAACAAAAAACTATTCGCGTACTGGTGGTAGTTCGCTGATGAGGTTCATGGAATTGGTACACAGATGTGGTACATGACAACAAAGCTAGATTTAGTCAGTAGTAAGAGGATGTTCATTGAATAGGTAGAAGTATGCGGAGTAGGCGGTCCGCGTATCATACCAAGTCAACAGTACATAGAGGAGCAGGTGGATCATGATATTCACAAGGAATCTTCAAAAAAGCATCAAATAAATTTGAGAAATGTATTTTAAAATACCTGGAAGTACTCCAGAAGGTGGAAATAATCTATGGGTGAAAATGGAACTCCAATAGAGCATCTACCTATAGTTAAGGATGCATGAATTCACGAAAATTAAGGGACCTACATGTCCATAAAATGTTTTTCAACTACAAGTATATAAACTATGTGCAGATTCATTTCTAGGAGTAGTGAGCATAGGAAGAGGAAGATAGTGACCCTTTCCACCTATAGTGATCTTGAAAGAGGCACATTTAGTGACCCTTGGGAATGCTTTTTAAAAACTCCAATATTTGTAAAGTCATTGAGCATGGGCATAAAAGATCTACCCTAAACATTTTACTCTTTATTGGATGTGTGCTTAGTGAATTTGGTACATCGGAACATCTATATTGTATAGTCCTTGAAAGTAGACCAGTGGTGGTGAACCATGTAAGAATGTTTGTGTCGTGTGCATTATTTAATATATGTTCATATATTGCTATGGGGAGAAGAGAGAATTTATTTTTTTTAACAAGGAAACAAGATCCGGAGGGGAAAAATTATTAATTTGACATTCCCTGAATCACCCCCCTCTTTATGTATTCAACCTAGTAGACATAACAACACAAGTAATTATGGAACCATTTTAAATGAGTTATAAACATATTATATATTAATATTTATTGTATTTCCTAAAAATAACATTAATTATATATTCTAATAAACAGTATTTCATTAAATGATATTAACTCTATGAAAATAATATCATCATCCAAGTAAATGAGATATATATTAAAAATATAACCATGGTTAATTTATGGGTCACATTTCTTTTTTTTGAAAATATTCCTGACCCTTGTTGAGTAAAAAACATTCATATCAAGGTAATTGTTAAAAGGGTTAACATATGGTTTACATTATGAAATAAGGATGAAAAAATATCCAAATTTTATCCAAATTTTTTGTATGAGATTCTTTAGAATCATAATAATATTACCTTATTAATATATAATTTTTTATCCAATTTTCAATGAAAAATAACTTTTTTTAAATAATTTACATAATTCCATGATTGATCCTCCCATAATTATAGAAGGGGAACTCTTTATAAATCATAATCAAAAATTTTAATCCTTATATATCAATAAATACATACCATTACACATTTATAAAATACATTCAATTTTCCTAATACCTATTTTATTTCTAAAATAGAATCCTTTAAAAGCAGGAAGTGTATTTCAAAAGAGGTTTCCCAACAATGAGGTAAAAGTATTATATGAGTACCTTCAATTTTATTTCATATTATACATCCTATAAATAAATTGTATCCATTATAAAATAAATACTATATTTTATTCAGTTTAATTTTTTTTATGATGATAAAACAACCATTATCCACCATATTTCTATCCAATAGAAATCGAAAACATCAATAGTGTGTTTGTGCGGCTTACTATCTCCACGAAAAAGTGTAATTATTTTTCCATAATTATCTTTGGAAAATATTTATTATGATAGTTTTAATATTTATATATGATATTAATGATATCATTATTCTTTTATAATTAAAATTCCATATCTACCTTATTACCTTCGCAACTTCTGTGAAATGATAGCCACACTCATGCATAGTTGTGGACCACCACCTCTACAAAGCGATGTGATTCATTTTCAATTTACAATTTCCATGGAGAGTTATAAAGATTAATTTCATAAATATTTATTATATATGATATTTAAATTATTATCAAAATTTAATTTATTATTTATGTTACTTTCATTATTTCCATTATGATGTAAAATTATTGTTTATGTGTACCTATAACATACCATCTCCATGAACATTGTAATTCATTTTTCAATATTTAAAATTCATGGGAGATTATAAATGTATATATAATGAATATATGAGACATATATATCATAAATATCATTATATACATGATAAAACCAAGATCAATGTAATATATCATGAATTTCCTAATTGAAATTATCAGTAAATGAAAAACAATTAACTCATAAAAACGATAATTTCAATAAGGAATTATTAATAAATTGTTATTAAAATGTAATAAGAGGATGCTATTTTATAATATAAGTATTTACATGAATATGGTATTATATTATAATAGTTTTAAATTTAATATATAGGATATGAAAGTGCATCCGATGAAAGTCATACATAAGATAAGGGATTTATGCTACAATCTCATTCATTATTAATAATTTTTTGATTTTTTCTCTAATCATGATATTTCATGATCTATATCTCACAAATATCTATATTTTTATCCTAAGTAATTTTATTCTTTATATTTCATGTTTCCATTTAATTTTTCTGTCTTTATGAACAAAAGTGACTTAAAGAACATTTTTATGTACTAAAGAAATAATTTATCTCTTCAGTCATGAATCATTTTCCTTCAATTTAAATATTTTATAGAAAAATATTATAGAATTTATTTATTTTATAATATGATTTTTAATGTAATTTAAAAAAATTATTTACATTTTAAAAAAATCAAATATAAATTTATTTTCATCTTCTAAAGGAGGTAATTTTGACTTTTTATCGAATGTTTAAAAAGAATAATTGTTTTAACAAAAAAAAATTATCACTATCGTGAGTGATTAATGATTTTAATATATCCTCAAATTATTAGAAGAATATTCCAAATAATGTTTTTTCCTTAATATTTGGGAAATTTTTAGATTTCAATATGTGATTTAAAAGTGAAAATAATATTTTACTTATAAAATCTTCCATTGATCTTCTGAAATAAAATTTTCATATATTTTGAAAAAAATTCATGTTAAATAATATTTAAGATTTATATGATAAAAATAACAGATTATTTATTTATCTTTGTTTTTTATAGTTATTATGATTAAATGTAGATGAAACCCATTTTTATAGGTTATGTTAGGATGTATGTTTTAATTATCATGTTTCATATATTTGATTGGATTTATGATAATGTGACATGTGTGAATGGAATTATATATCCATCTAATGAATTGGTTAAATATTAATATTCCATGAGTTCAAATGGTATAAAGGATGTCATCCCAAGATCTAAAAAGGAGGGTACATGAGAGGTTTTTCCATGCTTGAAATATGATACATATAAGGTTATTTCAACCGAAATGATAATACATGGGTTATTTTCTCCAACCTAACATGTTTTGAAAATCATGGTGGGAAGTATCAATATTATATATCTATGATTATTATTAATCTTCACCTTACGCCACTCCTTTGTGAAATGTTCTTATTCTAATTTTATGTTCTCATAGATCAAGTTATTTGATCCATTTATGACTCACTTCTTATAAACTAATAATATATATGAAATGATTCATGTTAATGATTAGAAAAATTGGATTGATTTTCAAAGGATAATATCATGTTATAATATCCGTTGTTCTCTTATAATGTTGAAATGATCATTGATTTCTCCCCTTTTTATCATTACTATGAATCTTATCACACCGTTTATTATGTTTTATTATCCCCATGACAAGGTTAAATGTTTTATTTTTTTTGTGTTTATGAAGAGCGCGAGTTATAAGTAACAATACTTGAGAAAATATAAAGATTTTTTGGTTCCAAAGACATTAAACCATTACGGTTCAAACATGGATCATAATATTATATAATTATTATTAAATTATAATGATTTAATATCTATATATATAAATAGGGTCTCTATAGTTTGTATAAAATAAGGGTTATGTTAATCCTTGGAATATATGATTTGAGTAATTTAGTTTGAACTTGGGGGATAAGTATAGGTATAAGATATCCTCATAGGGTTTTGATAATCATGCTATTATGTGATTTTCCAATAAATAAATTCTTTTCAGATACTAAAAGTGGATATTGTTTAGGGAAAATATGCATCTAGGGGTAAAAACATCAAAAAGAGTTGGTCAGGTATATATTATAAACCATTTTGGTGCATGCTAAGTGTTACATAACTATTAAAGAAGTTTTATTCTTTCTAGGTATATACATGGGTAAATTCACATTTTCATTATGAATATTTACGAAATATTTGAATAGATTTGATCATTGATAACCTAGGTTAAATTATTGAAATCATAGATTAAAAAGAAGGTTCATTGATTTAGATATCATATGAATTATATGTTATGATTTCCTGCTATGATTATTATTACTCATACTTTTTTTAAGTGGATGGAACTATGAGGAATTATGTTAATGTTGAATGGTGTAGACAATGAAATGATTTCCCAAATAAGAAACCAAGTGAAATGGGATCTGAGATGTGAAACCTTACGATTATGCCTAATAAACTATATTGTTATATGATTAAAAATATTCAAATATTTGAGTTTTAGACAAACAGAACAATGGGAAATGGATTTTTATGAATACCATAAAGATAAGAATATTCAATTTCATATATATAATGTATATGGGAAGAAACAATCATGGAAATTTATTATAGGTAATGGAAGATCTATTATGTAAATAAAATATTATCAAGAAGATAGTTACTACAAGGAAAAAAGGATTAGTTCAATTGATAGATATTAAGTTCATCATAAGGTACCTTATATGGTTCAATGTATTATGTTTGTGGAACAAGATCATTTTTTAAGCCAATCACCTAATACACGAGTTAAATCCTTGACCAAGGAAGGGGCAATGATATGGTAATAATTGATGTAAAATAATTAAATAGTTTATGTATTGGATTTCATGATATACTTTGTAGAAGTATTTTTATTACTAGTATTCTTGTTATAATAATAATAAAATCTATTTATTTTTCAAAAATACATTTTATTTAATGATTTTCATGAATATATAATATGCGACTGATAAACTAGAAAACTGATATAATGGTAAGGGGATATTTTATAGAAATCAATTGTGGAAAATATAACCCTTAATATGTTTCTAATGTTGTGATAATTAATTTTAATTGAGATAACAATATGATTGATATTGATAATGAAAATGATATATTATTGATTACCATAGAACTGATTAACGATTTGATGATAAAGTGGTTTATATTATCTCTGATGGATTTTATAGTATTTTTTTATTTATCATATATATTCGATAATTTGTTATTTAATATGAGTATTAATTATTATGATAATATTTGGAATCATATATTTTTTCATTGATATTTTCGAGTGATTTAGGATATTGGTACATTTTTAGAGAATCCAAGTAGTCACGTACTTGACATTTGACATTAAGAGATAATTTAGGTTATTTAGGGAATTAAAATTATGTTAATTTTGAATATTTAGTGACGTTATTTCTAATTATTTGGCTTTTAAATTTTTTCATACATTTTTTGGAATAATTTATAGGATAAATATTTATGAAATGGTTTCAGTTGAATTTTTTGGCATTATTGGTGAGAATTTGGAGATTAATTTATTTTTTATCCATATGGGATATCCTATGATAATTAGTTTGGTTTTGGTGTATATATAGTGAAAAATGATGATCTGATTGTCATATGTTTAATCTCATAACTTGATACAAGTTAATATTAATTCTTAAGGAAAGAAAAATTCTTCACCATTTCTAGCAGTATGATGATGTGAAAATTAATCAATCCACATAAAATAAAGAATTTGTGATTATGAAATAGAAATAAATTAATTATATTTTCCAGTTTACCAATCATGATAGTAAAATAATCCCTTTAATTTGATAAGATTATCTTTAATTAAAAATTACATACCTTTAACATCATTACCAATGGATCAGTGGTCTTTTCATCCCTAACAAATTTATAGTTTTCTATTCGCTAAATTTCATGTGAGAATGTTCTCTATCACACTATATTAGTACATAGATAATAGTTCTCTCCAATATGTCTAAATTTTATCCCATCACAAATGTTTTCCATGTTTTTTAAATATGATAACATGTTATTTCCGGTAATCCATATGTATGCCCACTTACCATTTTTAAAGGATGTTTTATTAACCCCATGTAAGTTATGGGTTTCAAAAAGAGGTATTTTTAAATTTTAATCGTTTGATGAAGAAGATAAAACTATGCAAGTGAAATTTATTAATGGGGGTAGGGAGATCATAACAACCCGAGATTTTAAAATAGCACTACTTTATATTTCATATATAATAAACAACACCGAAAAAATGAACCATGCAATAGTATTATTTTAATGTTATATTTATAAGATAACTATGAAAATAATCAGTATGAATATGAATAAAAAATTTCTTATATATATGTGTAAATGTACAACTCAATAAAAATGTATTTATTAATTCATGGGAAATAAATACAAAAAATTTTGCAAAGTCAATATATTTTTCAAAAGGTTCATTTTTTTAAAATGATTTTATTTATTTTTATTAGAAAATATTATATATAATATCTGTAAATATTATAATATCTATTTCAAAAAATTAATATCAATTTTGAAATCATAATATGATACTTACAATAAGGTGAAATTTTGGTATTTTTTCTGGGGACTGAATTTTCAAAGAACAGTAAAAATTTTGTTTTTTGAAAATTTTTTTAAAAAAATAAATTATTTTTACTTAAATTACCCATTTTAAATTTTTTTCCCAAATTAATAAAGGCATAGTTTTTATTAAATAATATAATTAATTACATAATAATCAGTGTTATATGTGATTTTGGTGCATGTTTATTTTTGGGCTTTAAAATACATTTTATTCAAAAAACAAATTTTCAATGTGTTATACAAATTTAATTTAAAATTAATTTTTGTAAATTATATTATATTAATTTATATTATTGGTATTTATTTTTGGATATATTAATTTTAGTTTTTCCTATGAATATTTTTTGTGATTCTTCTGATGATTTGAGTTTTTTTGATAAATCACAAAAAATACTATTTTTTCATTTTCAGATATTTAATGAAATCACAAATAAATTAAAATGATATAAAATTATACTTAACTTATTAAAATAATAATTTATGATAATATAATAAAAATAAAACACAAAATAATTCATAACATAAAAATTACAATTTATTTAGTGATAAATATGAAAATCATTTTAAGTGTTGACATAGTGCTTACAGGGAACTATAAACATAATATTTGGGGACATAAAGATAATATTTTAGAGGTAATAAGTATAAAATTGACTTGGTTGATAAATATGATTTATTAATAATAATTTTTATGGATATATATGATTTTTATAGTTATATATCAAGTGAATTATCTAAGTGCATCTGTAATTTTTATGAGGTGCTAGAAAAGTCAAAATAACTTATACATATGTTAACATAAAATAGATGAGAGTAAATATAAAAATTGAAGAAATACAAAAAAATTAAATATAAATAAATTAAAATATTTTAATTATGGTAACCTATTTTAAAGTTTTATTGATAATATTATTACTTTAATAATTATTCCACATTGATATACTGAATGTTAAAATAATGGAAAAATCTTGTAATTTATTTTATAATTTTAAATATAATATTGTCCAGGTAAATTAATCTGTCCCAAAAAAAATTTAGATAAATATAAAATAATATTAATTGTTTTGAAGATATATATTATAATTTAATTTGTATCATGCTGCTTTCCATGTTAAATTATATTTATACTTCATAAAATGAAATTAAACATATTTTCATGTTAAATATATTGTATTAAATCATTTTGAAATCGTATATTTAAATTTTCCATTTAAGATATTATATGGTATAAAATTTCATCTCTTTACCATCAAAAATATAATATTTATCTTATATTGAAAATTATAATCATTTAAACACAAAAAATTCATTACCACAGTTAAGTTTAAAATTTGATAACTAAGGGGTTAAACTAGAATAAAAGGTTTTAAATGACATATAAATATGTAAAAAAATATTTTTACATTCATATTAAAACATTATATTTATAATATTTCTATAAATATCATTTTGGAACCATTTCATATGATTTAGACACTTATTATATTCTAATATTTCCTGAATTACAAATAAATAAGATTAATTAAAATTTAAAATGAACAATATATAACTAAATGATTCTTATTAATAAAAATCCTATATTTCCCTAATTAAATGATATATAGTTTTATATATCATACATTACCCATGTATGGGTCTCATTAATATTTATGGTAAGCTTTTTGAGCTATAAATTGTAAAATACATTTATATCACAGTAATTATCAAATGGTTTAGCAGTGAGTTAAAAATAGGAGACAAGAATGAAAACATAATTAAAAATAGTATAAATTTTATTGTATGTGAGTATTTATATTCATATTAATATTATCATTTAATTATTTCAATTTTTATCTATTTTAAATGAAAATTATTTAATATTAATTTAATACTTTATATAATTCGAAGGGTTCACCTCCCCTCACTTATAAAAGCTAACCCCTTCTTATCTCTTCCTCACATAGTTCCAGACATATAGATCATAAAATACCTATAATAATATCTTTATAAAATATTTAACTATTTTAAATTTCTTATTTTATTTATATAAGTCTTTATTTTCCAGGAATAAGATGTACGCCGAAAGAGGATTATCAACAAATATGTATAACTCTTAGATAAGATCATTAAATTTTATTTCTTATTATAACTACAAATACATTGTATCCTTTATAAATTTATATTCTGTCAACCATTAATAAATTTATTTTTTACAATTATGACACAATAACCATTATCCACATTCTTTCCATAAAAAAGAATTAGAAAACATGGCTTTTACGTATGTGTGGCTTACTAATTCCACGTAACGATGTAATACATTTTACCATAAACATAATTCACAAATTATTATTATTATGGGTTTATTTTTTATAAAATATATTCATGAAATAACTATTATTATTTAATTATAATCTAACATGTAATATCTTACCATTACATCCTTTGGAATAAGATAACTCCACTTTTGCATATGTAAAAACTACCACCTCTTTGAAGCAATATGATATGTTTCTCAATTATAATTTACAAGGATGATAATAAATATAGATTAAATAAATATATATTATATAAATTATATAATAATTATTATTCAATGTTAACTTATTTTTTAATGTTTTCTTATTCTGTCTATCAAAAAATGAAGACAACATTCACACGTACGTATAACCTACCATCTCCGTGGAAATTTTAATTCATTTTTAGCTCTATACATTTTATATAAGATTATAAATAACTACATAATAAAAATATGTGATATTAATATCATTAATAAAATTATAAATATAATTTAACAATTATAAATTTAAAATTCACAGAATTACTGAACATAAATCATCATAAAAAACACTAACACCAGGAAACCATGATTTTGATTATGAAATTATTAAAAAATGGTTTTTGAATGTTTGTGTGTTTCATATATGAAATTTTTAGTATGTAAATTAATATTATATATAAGTATAATCAATTTAAATTTATTAAACTGGAGGTTAAATCACTTTACAATTAAGTCATACGTGAAATATGAGATTTTTGTTTCTATTTAATTGTTTATCGATATTTTTTAGATTATTTTTTTGATCATGAAATATCATTATATATGTGTCAATAATATCATGAAATTTATTATAAAATGGTTATTTATTGACATAACATGTTCAAAATTCATTTAACCGAATTTAATTACTCACAATGCCAAAAAACAAATTTATGGAAAATTAAATTTATTTCTCCCTTCTGACAAAAATATGTTTTATCCTATATCATTTTTTCTATAAAAAAATAATTCAAAAATGTTTATACTATTATCATCTTATTTTAAGATAATTTTTTCTAATTTTTTTAATGTTTATAAAATAATTTATAAACAATATTGTTTTCATTTTTAGAATGTAGTACATTTTACTTTTAACCAATAATATAAAAGGAATAACTGTTTTATCATACAAGAGATGAATATAATTTCTCACAACCATGACCATTGACTGATTTAAATCAACCTTTATAATATTAAAATTTTCCTTTTGTTGAAGGATTTTTACATAATATTTTGGAAATTTTAACATGTTAGTATTTTATTTAAAAAGGAGAATCATATTTTCCTCAAGAAATAGTCTACTATTCTTCTAAATGAAATATTCATATATTTTAACCTCCATTGATGTATCATATTCTCTACTAATGATATAATCCAACAGTTCCATATTTATTCATTCACTTGATGGTTTATGGTAATGATGATAAAATTTTAATGAAGCATGTTTTCTTATCCCCATGTTAAATTATGATGAATGTTTTTTTGATAATATGACATATATATAAATGGATAATTGATTATGCGATGACAAATTTATGAATTAAATATCCCTCTAATGAATTGGGTAAAATATTAATGTTATGTGATCTCAAATGGCACATGGGAGGTTATCCCATGCCTGAAAAAAGAGGGTGCATTGATGGTTTTCCGAAGCTTAAAATAGGGTATATAAGAGGTTATCCCTAGCCCAATGTTGGTGCATGGGAGGTAAAATGAAGAATAAACTGTCATGAATGTATTAATGGGTATACGTGTCATAATATATCAGGGATTACGAATTTTCCACACATTATGTAACATTTTTATGACATGATATTATGCTAATGTTATGTTATCATTGCCAATATTCTCTGACCCCCTTATGAATATTTTGTTATTACATTCTTTATTTATTACACAACTTATTTTTATTACTAAACATTAATTGATGTTATTTTAATATGATATGATCATGTTTTTTACCTATAATTACCATTCAATGATTAAAGGATAATTTATATCTCCCTTGTTAGTCCTTTATGAGAATATAAGATCACACATTGTTTGGTTTTAGTTTCCTCAAGATATGATTATTTTTATATATATTGCATCTAATAAGGGTTATATATATAAATATGTATTTGGTATATGATTTAATTACATTATGAAACTTCTTTTCATGTATACAGATTTACAAAGACACTAATACTTTATGGTTCTACAATGGATTTTAATGTATTGAAATAAATATTCATATATTAAGATGTATCATCTATGTATGAAAAATATGGGTCACTATATACAAATCCCAAGATATGGTCATGCCACATTATAATATATCTGTACAAAAAAATTAAAAAAAATACTAATCACTATTTAGAGAAAATGATAAAATAAGATGATTATAATTAAAAGTGGATAATCTCAAGAGGGGGAGATAAGAATACCAATTATAATTTATTATTAAGATGACCATGAATATGGATATAATAATTAAAGAAGTGAACTTAATTTTTCCTTGTTTTTCCTTCAACCCAACCATGTAAGTGACCATAAAATTGTTTTTTATGGATATGGGAACACTCTTTAAAATCATTAGAAATAGTTAATTATTAATAAACATTTTTATAATTTTCATAATTATCTAATAGTTCTATGGGAAATTACAATGTTTTAATTAAAAATATATATATCATTTGAGTTATTAATTCACCTATTATTAAAAAATACCATAAAAAATAATTTAATAATAATATTAAAAGGTTTTTACCTTATTAAAACCCATTATATTAATGAGATATTTATCCTGAAATATTTTTATTTCTTTGATAACAAGAACTATAAGTAAAAACACGTTTAGAAAAACCATGTAACATTATTAAAATATTATATGTATTTTATCTAATAGTTGTTGGATTGGTGGATATGAATAGTAATAACTATATTTTGTATAATATATGGTTTTAACCATTTTGAAATTAATTCATTATTTATCAAAATATTAGAATGAAAAAGAAAAAATATTTTAAAATAATAATATTTTTTTCTAAACAAATCGTTTTTAATTAAATGAAATAATAAATTAAATTAAACAATAATTTATAAATTTTTTAATCAACCTTACATAGTACTGACTTTATTTAATGTTTTTAAACATTCCAAAAAAATTTCATAACCGTATCATATTAATATATCATGTTTAATGCTTGAAAATTTATTTTCATTAAAAGAAGTTATATTCATTTTTTGGGAACATAATTTATAATAATTTTCATAATTCCATTTTTATTGAATTAGATAAAATTAATTAAATATTTATAAATATAATGTCAATATCTTTTAAATAATCCTAGTGACGTTTAAGTCAATATGTATAATAATTGTGGTAAACATTGTCAGCTGGGTAAATTGTTAATTAGGATAACCCAGAATAAAAATTATTGATAAAGAAATTACTTTTTATCCAAATTATTATTGGAATATATGAATTATACCCATATGACATTCATTATGAAATTATTATTTTAATGGGAACTTTTCCATGAAATTTTTTTATATACTATGAAAAAAATGATAAAAAATGTCACTGTCTTAGTTTTAAATATACTTAATATGTCTCTATAGGATCTAAAATGACTTATGAAATAATATTATTAATTATTTAGGGATTAATGAAATTATATTCGTGATGGTAATTTATTTATAATTTATAGTTCTTATTTATTTACCTTAATTGCATACATGACAATAAAATTTTATTATTTCAATTATTGGGAAAAAAAATAAATTCATATGAATGTCTTAAAAGTGATATAGATTGAGTAATTTATAGTGTTCCATGAAGTTTATATATGGATATGAACTATTATTGTGGAATTAAAATAACATATTCGAATTAATACATTCTACTTATTTGCTTTGATTCAAATTAAATGATTTGTCTCAAAATTGACAGTAATGATATTTTATCAAAATAATATTTTATTATTTTAAATAAACATAAATAACTCTTTAAATAAGATAATTAAGATATTATATAGTAAAATTTTTATTAACTTTTCTATTTATGGGATAATTTTTTTGTAATAATTTAAAATTAAAAAAATTAATTTTGAAAAAGTTGGTACATTAGTTTTAATTAAATTTGTTTAACTAAGGGTTAATAAAAATGACAAGGATTAAAATTACACAAAAAATTTTCTAAATTATATTGGATGATAGTATTACAACCATATACTACCTTATATTTAATTATATATTTCATTGTAGGAATTATTTATGAGAATTAATTTATTATAATTTAGTCATTTTAGATATTTTAAAATATCCCTCAAACTCAATTATAAAGGGTGCATCCTCCTTGACTTATTTTCACCATTAAAAGAACTTTATATCAAAATAATCATTCAAAATATCTCAAAAAATCCATATAAAAAATATCTCAGATCTTGTCTTCCAAAACATCTATCCTTCCGGCCCACTAGAGTAGATATTAAGGGGTAACTCTAAAGAAGTGGTAATCATCTTAACTGATCCATATATTTTCAACTATATATTACCTTCTCTAAATATATGAGACATATAATAAAATAATAATTTCTCAATCATAAATATTTTACAATATTAGTAGGATTATGAAAACACCACTATACACACTATTTACCATCAAATTAGAAGTGAAAGTATCACTTGTGTGTATGTACGACTTACTATCTCCACACATGGATACAATTCATTTTTCAAAAAAAAATATTCACTAAACTGTATAATGTTGGGTTTATTGTTTATATATAATATTTATTAAATAATTATACATATATAATTATAATATCACAATTACCCATAAGAAATACAATAATTTTGGAAATGATAATGTCGTTCGTGTGCACCTATAGACCACCACCTCCATGAAGTGATAAGATTTTTTATTTGTTTATATTTTAAATGGAAAAAAATTATGAAGTTTTGTATAAAAATATATCATATGTATGATATAAAAATGATCAAAGAAATTTGAATTAACATTTAACTTTCTTTAATTTCATTCATCAGAAAATGAAAATAACATTCTTACATGCGTACGACCAACCGTCTCAATGTGTAGTGTAATTAAATTTTCAATATATATATATTATATGGATGTATATAAATATGTATATAATTAAAATATATTATATTTATTTAATTATTAATATTCTGGAGGTGACGGTACCAAGATAAATGTATAGCAACCAGAATGCTATTATTGAAATACTCTTGATAAATAAAACATTTAACAACAAAAAATGATTATTTAATAAAGAATTATTAATAAAAGGGAGTGTTGAAATGATATAAAATGATTATATATGATATTATAGTTATAAATATTACTATTAAATAATTTTAATAATCATAAATTTATTACACATGATATTAGTGTGACTTTGATGAAGGGGAACTCATTATAAGGGGTTTTATGTGATAATCACATTATTTTATCATTTTTGATTATGACTAAAGATTTAAGGATATAATATTATGATATAAACCGCTAGATATCACTGAATTTTCTTATCTGATTTTTAGTTCATGAAAATACATTTTTTCTTTTATTTCCCCAACAAAAGAACTCAATAGATATGAATTATGTTTTTAAAGAAAACCGAATTCTTTTTTTTTATTTTGTTGAATATATTTTTTCTTCCATGCACATGTTTTCACTAAATAAATTCAATAATTTTCATAATATTATAAAAAAATATTAAATCCAATTTTACCAATAATTTAATTTTTAAATTTTTTTATTGGAATATATTTATAACTATCTAAATGAGGTACATTGTGACTTTTAAAAAAAGGTATTGATGGAATATTTTTAAATAAATTAAAGAATATGAATTAATTTTCCCCCCATCATGAAACTTTTATTATTTAATGCTTCCTCAAAAATTTAAATTCTTATCATCTATGGAAAAATTTTCCATTTTAAATTTTCATTTAATTAGATAAGTTACTTAAAAATGGAACGGTTATTTTCATCAAGAATATTTTAATAATATTTTAATTTTATTTCTATTCATAAAATGAAAAAAATGTTATCACATAAGAATTATTTGGGATATTATCTAAGGATTAAATTTATATTATTTATCTAGATTGTATATATTAATGATGATGATATTTTTATAAAAAAAATTTGTTTCCATTGGTTATACTAAGGATAATTGTCTGTGAATCCTATTTTTTTTGTGGGTTCTAATATGATGTATTTATTTTGATCTCATTGAAAACATATATATTGTTTTATTTTTGAATCATGCAGGACATATATCTTACTATAATGAATTATTAAAATATTTATATCTCATAATATATATGGGACTGTAATGGGGAGTCAACCACATTCAGCAAAATACTTTTTCAACTACAGTAATTTTGGGAGTGAACCTTGAATAGTATGGTAGTTTAGGGAGTGAACCCATTCCACTATGATAGTATTGTAAAATATTTTTTTCTACTATTTAATTGATTATTATTTTTATGTTTATGACATAATTTCATGTATTATGTCAATTTTATGATCTCTTATTTCATAATAATTGATTTACTTATGATTAAAGTCTTATGAAATCTCATTTTTCATTACATGACATTTGACTATGATCTTTGATATATAGGGGTGGTTTTCAAAAAAATAAGATAATTGAATTATAAACTTATTCTCATGTTATCCTTATTTGATTATCAATGTTTCCATTGATTATCCTTACTAAGAATCTGATCTCACTCTAATATAATACATACTTTAACTATGTTATGTAAAATTATATTAATTATGATATGTCTATGAATAGTTATGGTTATGAAAAAATAAGTGGGATATAATGTATATATTTTATGAACCAATTGTTTATGTTTCCTTGATTCCAAAGATACTAGTCCTAAATAATTTTACAATATATCAGAATACTATGAAATAAATAATCGTATATTAAGAAGTAAAATCAATGTATGAAAGGTATGGGTTGGTATAATTAATATAATGAATTTTTTAGTTTAACATTTGAAAATGGGATGAGAAAAATTTATTGTGAAAAGTATGGATAATTCTTAGTATATGATAAAACACTTTCTTTTTAGTAATGTTCATGACGGACCTTTGTTATGCCTTTTGTGTCAGAGAAGAAGGGGTCATGATTAAGTCATATTACAAATGATTTTTTATTATTATGTGGTTTCCCACAATGATTATTTATTCTCACACTATGATTTTTTTAGAGAATTATTATATACTAAAGGAATTGTGTTAATGGTGAAGAAGATAATACAATTAATTGTTTTTCCTCTTGAGTAACTAAATGTTATGGGAGCAAGAATGAGAAATAAACTTTTTATGGTCAATCAATTTTCTCAAGATTTAAATCATGCGGATATTCCAATCAAGAAAAAAAAGTAACAATGTTTAATTAAGTCCTTCAGGAGGAAAAATATACCTTAGTGGTTCCATATATGCACTAGTTTTTGAGAAATAGATCAGTACCAATAAAATATTATTTTCTTTTCTCAAGAGTTTGGATATGTAGAATGTTATTTTTGTTGTTTATCGCTTTTTAGGAAAAGAATATCAATTAAGATAAATTATCAAGACTTGGTGAAATATTAATAAATTGAATCTACAAGAGTGAGATGATTTCTAGTGATTTTTATCAATAAAAACATTCCATGTATTTTTTATACTAACATAGAGAAATAAGTCCTATTAAAGAATAAGGATGATGAATTCAATGGTACTTATATGGAAAACAACCCAAGAAATTTGAGGATCAGATGGAAGATGTATAGATACAAATGAGGGTGATTTTTTCTCTTATTAACCACTATTGTGATGGAATAATAATCTTCCAGAACATAACTGAATCTTATTAATACCATATATGATGGAGGTACTCACGGGTGAATATCATTGTTCTTCATTATCTATTCATTCAAGAAATAAAAAAAAGTATTTAGAATTTAATGAGTTTTTATAGTTTGATGGCATGAATATAGATCATTTATATTATATTTATTATTTTTTGGTAAGTTTAAATTTTATGGAAAAGGGGAAAAACTATAATGGGATGTTACAACGATTTACCATTTCAGAATAAAAATGGGACAATACCATTGTGTTATTTTCTATTGGACATCTAGAATACGTTAAAGGCTAGTGTTCTATTTGGGTTGTAGTTTATCAACTGATGAAGTTAAAAACACCATTTCCATTAGACAATATTTCTATCATTGTAAAAAAAAATTATAAATTAAAGAATTGGGAATAGTGAATCTTGGGAAACTATCAACTGTATATAATTATGATCTGAGGGTTACCTCAATGTTTGGGGATGTCTTCTATTGGATCTTCATGAAGAGTTAGGTTTTAACATAATTTATCATCCACATATATATGGTTATTTTATGAGTAATATTTAATCTCAATAAAAAATATTGAGAGTTTACTATAAATATTTCAAATGTATTTGGGATGAACACCCTCCTTTAGTGTAATTTTTTATGGAAAATAGTTTTCACACTAGTATCTATAGGGATCCTTATGAAGACCTATATCAAAGGAATTGGAGAACACCACTATGATGGAATAAACATAGAGAAGTAAATCCATTGGCACTTGATCTAGTCGAAGAAAATGAAACATATGGCTATATCTATCCAATATATTATAAGATCATATTAGCGTTGATATTCAAGTTATACATACAAATATAAGAATAATATAGAGTTTCATGTTGGTTATGAGTTATTCTAAATAATATCTCCTTGAAAGTGGGTAATTTTATTTAGACATAATGAAAATATATTCAACTGTTATATCATTCCTTTTGGAATTATTGATTGTACTTGGATGGTACCTTATTAATTGGTGCTTCCACTGTATCTATCCAAAGTTCATGATGTGACCATGCATCTATCTTAATGAAGTACATAACTGATACCTCACATTTACTAAACCAATTTGTGGTACAAAAAGAGGAAGAAATATTCTATGATGTAAAATTGGTAAAGATTATAGATCATAATGATAATGTTACACAAAACAAGACTACTCATTTGGTCAATGTTTTTTGGGGAAACCAATAATTTTTGGGGATACATAGGAACCCTAGGATTTGAGAATGTAAAATTATCCCTATTTGATTGTACTAGAGTGAATAATTTTGAGGAAAAATTTATTTTTTCTGGGGTACAATGTAACACCATGTGCTTTTTATGAAATATCTCACCACAAATAATCTTATTTATTCGATAAGCAGCGTTACACACAATAACAAGATTTGAAGAACCATACATCATTATTAAAATAATATGTTTTTATTATTTTCTAGTCATTGGATTGACATATATGAATATTAATAACTAAATTATGAATCATTTATAGTTTAAAAATTTATAATAGTAATTCAATAGTTATAAAATGATTCTAGTGGTGAAAATAAATATTTGAAAAAGTGATATTTTTTCTGAAAAAATTATTCACTCTAGTACAATCAAAATGATTAGTTTATTTAAACATTAAAAAATAATTTTATATTCATTTAATAGTAATTTATATAGTTTAATACTTTGAAATATTTTTTCCTAAATGTTGTTTTCATCGCATTTTGAAGATATAATTTAAAAATAAATTCTACCATTTTTTGGATTTTAAATTCATAATATTTATTATATATTTAGAATAGTTTTTTATAAAATTTTTAAACTGGCCCCGTTTGATTTTGGTCAATATGAATATTAAATGAGGTACAATTTTTCTACTCGGTAATTGGTAAATCAGGTTAATCTACACTATAAATAATTGATAAGGCCATTATTTTTCATCTTAATTAATATACGATGAATGTAATTGTATTCTTATCACCTAGGATATAAATATTTTATTTTAATGGACACATTCCTATAAACATGATTTATATTTTATTTAAACCAATGAATGTTACAAAATGTCACTCTCTTAGTATCAAATATCATATATGTTTTCACATAGTTATAAAAATAGTTAGGGAAGATTATTAATTTTAAATTAGTGAAAAAAATTAATGATTTCAATTTATTTCTAATTTTTATCCATTATAAAATTCACGAAAATTCATATATAATTCCAAAAACATATTTAATAAATTAATGAAAAAATAAATAAATAAAATTAAAAATATTAAATGTGATTTAATTTTATAAATTAATAGTGTTACATTATTTATATAGGAGAAAATTAAATATCATTATTATTTCAAATAACCTTGTTTGAATTAATACTTTTTATTTATTTCTTTTAGGAAAAATTAAATGTATAGTTTCAAAATTTATAATCATAATATTTTATTAAAATTATATTTAATGAAATTATATAAAAACATAAAAATATTGAAATATTACCAGTTTGATATGATATGTTTGAAGAATACAAATATTTTAAATTTATTGGCTAATTTTAACCTTATATGTAAAAATTATATCCCATTAATATTGAAAAATTTGATATCATTTTTAAAATTAAAACTTCTTAATTAAGGGTGAATCTAATTGGTAATCTCTAAAGTGAAAAAAAACATTTAAAAATTTACTTGGATAATGTGTTATAACTGTATAATATCATATCTTATAATACCTAGAAATTTGGATGAATTATCCTTGATAATGAATTAATTATAATTTAATCAATTGAGAAATTCCAAAATTTCCCCTCACCTCAATTATAAATGGAACCTCCTACCTCACTAATTGACACTAAAATGAACCATATTGATAAAATGTATATTACAATTTTTCTCCTAAACATCCCTATACACATTCAATAGTTTTTGGCATTCATAAAATATGAACCCTATATCCCATTAGAGGATATCTTATGGAGTTGTTTCAAAAAAGGGTAATCTCCTTAATCGATCATTTTATTTTCTACAATTATTTACAACCTATAAATCTATGATTATTATCATAAAATAATAAATTCATTTTCCTTAATATTATTAAATTTTATTATGATTATGAAAACCCCATTATACAACCACTTTCACGTCAAAAAAGAGGTGTAGTAATCACTAATGTGCACATATGACATACCGTCTCCACGTAGCGATAAAATTTATTTTACATAATATTTTTATTGATTAGTATTATAATGTTTTTAATGTTAATATATTATTTTAATAACATCATTATACTTTTTTAATTATAATATCACATCTACCTATTTGGAATTTAATTCTTTTGGAAACAATAATGTATTTCATGCATTTGTGTGGGCTACCACCTATATGAAATGATGCAATCAAATTTTAATTTGTATTTAATATGAATGGTAATGAAAAATAATTTAATGAAAATATATTTTATATTTTATATAATATTGATAATATAAATGAGAATAAATATTTACCTTTCTCTTATTCCATCCATTGTAAAATGAGATCAATAATCACGTGTATGTACAACATACCATCTCCATGAATGATATAATCCATTTTACAATTTATAAAATTTTTGGATGTATATAAATATGTATATAAATAATATTTATGATATATATATCCTTAATATTTTAATTGGAAATGTTGAAACATAGATAAATATACCAGTACTTGAACTGCTGAACTAAACAACTCAAGATAAAGAAAACAATTAGCACCTTAAAATGACTCTTTTAACGTGGAATTATTGACAAAAGGATGTTTTGAAAAGTTATAAATGGATTCTATAAGATATTACTGTGAATAAAATAAATCCTTAATATATTTATAATAAATTTAAATTTTTTATTCCTGTGGTTAGAGTGATTTAAATGAAAAGGCAGACTCATGGGAAGGGGTTATATATCACAATCTCATTGATTTTCAAAAATGATTATGACTATGAATCTATTGATGAAATATTATGATCTATTTACAAATATAATCATTATTGTTCTTCTCATTTTATTATTTGTTGAAAATTCATTTTTTATTCAATTTTTATCACAATAAGTATTTAATAGATCGAAAAAATGATTTTAGGTAAAAATAATTCCATTTAACTATTTTATAGAATATATTTAATCATCCATGTACATGTTTTATAATTACTTTCTATAATGTTTAAATAATATACCATAATATATTAAAATCAATTTTATTGATGTTATAATTTTTCAAAAATTATTTGAATGCATTAATTTTGTAGTTATCTAAATTAGGCACTTTTTGATGTTTAAAGAAAACTTATTCATGGAAATTATTTTTAAAATATAAAAATTAGTAGATTTTAACACCTCCATTATTTTTTTTTTATGAATATTAGATCAAATTTTTTTAAGGATATTTTCATATAAATGGTCTACTTTAAAATTGCATAGTTTTTTTTGAATTTTTGATTTCAAAATAGAAAGGATATCTTTCTCATGAATGATTAATTATATTTTAGTGTTATTTATATTCATCAATGATAAAAAACCTTGATATAAATTAATTTTTACTGGGTATATAAAATAAAGATATCATCTTTATTCCTTCCTAGGATGGTTTATAATTATGAGGAGAATATGTTTATGGAACCCATTTCTCTTCCATGGGTTATGCTATAATGAAATGTTTACAAAACCCATTTCTTTTTAGGTTATTGTAATAAGATTAATATTTTATTATATTGGGGTAAAAATATGTATGATTTTAATAATGTGATAGATGAGAGCTATATTTACCGCCAATTCATACTTAATTCCATAAATATTGGTGGAATGGATAGTGAACCCAATTCAATAAGTGAATATTTCCACTATGATAGTCCTGGGAGGGATCCATGACAACTAAGATGGTTTGTTTAGTGAACCCATTCCACAATGATAGTCTTATAAAGGAGTTGTGAATACTTTGGAAATGATTTTTACTCATAAATAAATTCAATAATTTCATTTCTTATGTCAATGTTATGCTCTCATGGATAATGTTATTTGATTTCCATATGATTGATATCTTATGAAAAGAAAAGGTTTTTTTTGTGGATTTATATTATGATATTTTATATGTATGGTAGGTTTTAAAATGTTTAAAAAATTTCTCATACACTTATGATCATGTTATTATTATATGTATATTAATATCTCTCCTGTTTACCATAATTAGTTATGTAAGATCACCATTTTCTTAGGATTCTTTTCCCCATTTTATGAATATTTCTTTTTTATTAATATATGTTTATAAAGTGTTCTAGTTATTAACTAATATATTGCTAAAAATGTTGAATCATTTTTAATGAATTTTTTATGTAACTATATTTCCATACATATTAGTCCAAAATAATTTTATCATGGATTGAAATGTTATGAAATGAATATTCATCTTTGAAGATGTAATATCAATTTATGAAAAGTATAGGTCACTATATATTTAATCAAGGACCATAATAAATAATTATAAATAATTTTCACCTATGTAATAATATCACACGATGTTTATTTGGTCGGGAAAATTCAATAATATGGGAATCAACTATTTAATTTCTATATATATAAATTAATTGATAATTTCATCATAATATTAAAAATATTATTCTAATATTAAATGAATTATCTAATTTCTGGAACTTCAAACCATAAATTATATCAAATTTTTTATTTTGTTAAAAAGTTCTTTTTTAGGGTTTATCATTTCAAAATGAAACTATTAAAATTATTTCACATTTTTGATAAGTCCAAACTTAATCTCACTCAATGATCTCATTCTCAATGATTTGACCCTAAAATACAACTACACAATCGAAAACTTGTGATTATGGGACTAAATAATTATAATATTTTCTTTTCTCTTGTGATGTTCTCTCTATTTTTTAAACCATTGTCGAGGAAAGTTGAAAACAAATTAATGTTTATTAAATTATTTAAATAATTGGAATATTATATTCATTAATAATTTCAATTTTTATTTTATCTATTATTAATTTTTCATTAATTTTTATTTTTATTTTAATATTTTTAACATTAGTTGTTTTTAGCATGTAAAGGAATATAGAGAAGGTATATTTTCATGAAATTCATTATGAAGATTGCATGAAATGGGATAATGATAAATTTGAATTTTATCATTGATTTTAAAATTATTTATGTGTATAACAATAAAAATAAATTTCGAAAAAACTATAACAAATTAATTCGATAAATAAAATATGATGAATAAGAAATCATTGTTTAAGAGAAATAAAGAAAAAAAGTTATAATAGAAAGATGGGACCTTTTTTAATTAAACATATAATTATTTAGTTTGTTAAAATCATGAACTTTTATTTTTACTTGATGAGTGGTCATCATGAAATGTAGTTTCCTTTGTGTGATGAAAAAAAACATTTATATAAAAATTTTTAACAATTTTTATTGACGAAATTCATAATTTCAATCATGAAATAAAATAAAAGGGTTATAAAGAATAACAGAAAGATAATAATGGATCAATTTAGAAAATATAATCTTTTATCATTATATATTAAATTATCTTTTTAGAATTTAATTAATGAACCTTTTATTTTGATGATCAATTAATCTAAAATGATTCAACCAAATAAGTGGGAAAGTGAACTTACCTTCCACAAACTCAAATTTTATAATAAATAATTTTATTTTAAGAAGTTTATGAAACCAATATAATGGTTCGATACAAGTTTCGATCAATATAATTCCTTCCACGAGAATTGATTTTATCAAATATTTTAATGGGAAAAATTGTTTTGGTAGATGAAAATAAATTAATATCCATAAATATAGAATTTTTTAAAAGGGATTAATATAAAGTAAATGAATAAAAAGAATGTTTTTGTGGAGTCAAATTAATGTGTATGGAGATAGTGACTATATTTAGTTTAGTATAAATAAAATAATAAATTTCCTATTGTGTGGTGTTGGAACTATTACCCATTGTCATAATGTGAATTCATAAATCTATTTATATTAATAAATAAACATTTCTAATTTTTCTCATGTCATCACTCCTATTTTTCTCTTCCCTAAATTCTCTTGATGATGTTAAATGATTTCAAATTAATGGATCCTTATATTTATTCTACATGTATTTTATTTCATTCATTAATAATATATAATCAATCATTTTAAATCTCAAATTATTATTTTTCTTTTATTTGATTTATTTTTTTAAATCTCTATCCCATTTTTTATCAGAGGAACCCATACAAAAAAGGACATTATAATGTGGTACATTAATGAGGATGTGAAATTTTATTCTTGGTGATATATAGATGATAAATTATTGTTTAACTTTTTTATATAGAATACCTTGTGATATATTATTATTGGTAAAATAATATATCATTGATGATTTTTCCTAAAAATTTAATTATTTTTGAAAATTATCTTTACATCCATGATTTATCAAGGATGTATTCTATTTTATTTTCAATCCTAAATGGAATTTGACACCTTTTTCATCTGTTTCTATGTATCTCATTATGATGATAATTTTATGATAGAGTATTCAATCTAATTTTTTTTTGTATCACAATTATTTGAATAAATCATATTTTATGAATAATATATGATTTATTAAAGATTATGAATGGTAACTGTAATCTTACACCGACGAATATAATCGATTATAACATTTAAATTTAAGAAACATCAGGGATAATGCACTTGGTCAAACGGACACATGTTTTGTAATAGACATTCCATTTAATAAAAAATAATTAATGTCTACAGAAATAAATGGATTCTTTGGGATCATACTCACAGGGTATATTGGAAAAAATTTGATTTATACATTTTTCAACTATCTATTATGCCTATTATAAATTCCCTTTATGTTTTATTACCTATCACACCCTATTTACTAAAAGATACTAAAATATCTTAGTCTTATGGGGGATACAACCCAAGCATCTGGTGATTAGGTCATTCTATGTATACCACATAGAGGTAAGAGACCTTTTGTTTCTTCTCCAGGTTCTTCATCATCAAAATTTATTACATACTATTTCATGACCCAAATTTAATGGAATTCACATGTTCTAAATATATATTATAAATGGTATTAGTTTTATATATATCAGTGAGATTTTATTTGAGGTTTATAGTGTCTTATACTATATTGATATAATGTTGTTAAATACGTAGAGACCCATAAGTGGTATCAATTTCTCATCAATCTTCTTGATTCCTGAAATGATGTTTAAAATAAAATAATGTTTCGTATCTTATTATTGTCATACCGACTATAAACATATATGAATTAAACTTTATTCTAATGAATTTATTATGATATGTGACATCATAATCCAAGAAAGGCTTACACTATATGTTGTGTGGGAAACAAATGTATGAAAATGTTTTATTATTTTGAGTTTTTTATTTCAAAGAAACTCATATGGGAAGATATAGAAAACTATAATGATTATCTATCCATAAAATAAATAGCATCATATCGTCTTATTGTTCTGATGTGTGTTATTAAATACAAATCCTAGCCCCATAATAGATTTATTTGGTGATGTATTAGATATTATAAAATATGATTGAAAAATTTATATTCACATATTATGATTTAGAAATCATGTTATAATATAATATCCATGAAAAATAATTTTTAATAAATTTAAATTATGAATAAAATTATATAATGTATACATTGTTTATAAATTACAAGAAAATGTATTTTATGATATTCATTTAAATTATAAAGTTTTTATATATTAATTAATTATAATGTGTCTATATTTATTTATTAAATGTTTATGAAACATTTACAAAATAAATATATATAATATTAAATATTAATATTAAATAAATTATATATATATTATATGAATTATATTTGTGATATAAAATTTTTATATTGAAATTATATGTGTTATTTAAAAAATAAGATAAAAAATAAATGATTTTATATTTTATATTTTGTATTATGCATTATATTTAATTCTAAATGAAAAATTAAAATTCCTTATATGATAAATTATATAAACAATTTAAAAATATATTTTTACAACTAATATGATCAATGTCTAAATAATATTGAATATGTGATATTCTGAATGTTTACATAATATTTGAGTAGTTCATATATATAATACTTATAATTTAGATAACATATTTTAATGTAAAATTTGACATAAAATTCAATATGAAAGATTTATATAGGAACTAAATATATAGTGTTTATATTTATCATATTATGGAATGTCTACAGTTCATGCAAAAGTTATAATTTTTTTGTATTTACTATATTTATGAATTGTCCATAATTTTTCCCTTTGGTATACATTAATAAATGATTCATTTATTTATTTTATTCCATTTTTTATATTACATAAATATAAAATTTATATATTATGAAGAATGTATTGTGGTAGTTTATGATGATAAACAGATTTTTTAAATTACCATTCATGCATTTATAGAGTTATATGCTCGGTATGATAATCAGATTAATTTATCTCTACCATGAAATTAGTTTTTTATAATGTTTTGTATTATTTTTCACATCAATAAGTTTTTTCTATATTTACTTTTTAGAAAGAAAAAATATTCTTATTATTTTGTGTTTTTTGTCTCGAAATTCCCAATGGTTCCCTATCCGATGATGAGTGGACCTGCTTTCCAAAGGCAGGTGTTCGCCGGATGGTCTGACCAAAAACACTTAGAAACTCACATTGGTCGAAAGGTTGGGAATTTGGGCTTATCACACCCTTTTTTGGGGGAATTATTGCATGATCCGGGACTCTCTTATATATTTAAGACGTATTCTGATGTTTGTGAATCTTTGGTTTATACCCAAACATAGTATCCATGGATTTAACCCTGGTGGGAAATGGTCAACTAGACTCAGGGGGTTCAGAATCATTTAGGCTGGAGGTTTACCATCACTCGTAGGATTAATGACCACGTGGATTCGGAACTCATTGAGGCGACACTAGGAGGAGCTCGGTGAACCGATGTGAAGATAGTCGGATCGACCGATTGTTGGCCTTGAACCTCAAGGAGGCTTCCAACGTACCCTGCCTAGGAGACAGGGATCAAAGACCATGTAGTTCACATCAGGGTGTCGGAGACCTGACGTGAATGTGGACAGAGGGATTTGATGGTGATCGGGCTTGAACATCTTGGAGGCTTCCTACGTACCCTACTTACAAGGCAGGGATCAAAGTCCTCGAAGTTCGCATGGCTTCTGACTTATGCTCTGAGGCCGCACGGAATGATGGATTGGGGCTCAAACTGTAAGGATGCCCATGGATATGGATTGGGGATTACACTCTATGGAGTCCCATAAGAGGATGTCATGGTCGATGCTTACTCTAAGCCCACGTGAGTCATGCTCGGTGTGAGAAACAAGAGGCACCAGGGACTAGAGGATCACGTCGTGAGTGGTGCGTCCGTGAAAAGTGGAGTGGGGCGTATGCATGAGGGCGGCCCATAAGGTCGGGACATACTCCTATGTGGATTCCCAGCGTAATGGATTGGGTCTTACACACTGAGGAGGCCCATGGTGATGGATTGGGGCTTACACTCTGAGGAGGCCCAGGACGATGGATTGGGGCTTACACTCTGAGGGGGTCCAGGGTGATGGATTGGGGCTTACGCTCTGAGGAGGCCCATAATAGGATGTCATGGTCAATTCATACTCTAAGCCCATGTGATTCATGCTCGGTGTGATAAATAAGAGGCACCAGGGACCAGAGGATCACGTCACGAGAGGTACGTCCGTGAAAAGTGGAGTGGGGTATACGCATGAGGGTGGCCCATAATGTCAGGGCATACTCCTAGGTCGATGCCCAGGGTGATGGATTGGGTCTTACACTCTGAGGAGGCCCATGGCGTTAAATCACAATGGGAGAGGGAAAGGGGGTGCTCGTGTGCCCATCTCATCACTTGCGGTGCATGAGGGCTTCCTTCTGATGGGTATTTTACTACCCCCGGGAAGCCCTTAACAAGTCGAGAGGCAGAAAAGGGATTCTCGAGCCCAGACACCACATTACCGTTGGAATGTTAACCTAGTAATTCTTCGGGAATCTGCTCAAGGGTCAGGGAAACCCCTTCGCCTCAATTTACTGTGGATATGTGAACTCAAAACAGCGCGCTGATACGCCTGAGGGTTACACCACACGGATCTGAGGGCTCTTGTGGAGGCCTCAGCTCGGTGCCGATGAGTAGGCCAATGAGGATGTTGTGGAGGATCATACTGGATTAGAAAGATTTTATCTGGATCGGGGAATGGGAACTCTGAAGGTTCTAAAGGGCCACACGTTTGAAGGAGTGGTGGCACCCTTTGCGTAGGAAGGTGATATACTGCTGGAGAAGTCGTCCGCGATCAGGGTGGTCCATGGACTAAGGGGCATCCCATGAACTAGGGTGGTCCGCGGACTAAGGGACACCCCGCGAACCATGGTGGTCCGCGGACTGAGGGGTATCCCGCAAACCAGGGTGGTCTGCGGACTGAGGGGAATCCCGCAAACCAGGGTGGATCGCGGTCTGGAAAGCATCCCGTGAACTAGGGTGGTTCGCGGCTTCTGGTTTGGCCCGCGTCCCAGGGGGGGTACGTGAAGGGGTCCAAGTGAGCAGTGATGGCCGAGGGAGGCACCGATTGGGGGTTCGTCGGTCGAGGCTTCGCCCGCGTAGGAGGTTGATACGCGGTGCGGCAGATCGGAAAAGAGGCATAAACACCCTGGTCTGCAGGGAGTGCATCCACGGAGGGGCTATGGTTTGCGGTCTTCCCTTTTTATGTTATTTTAAGTTCGCGGTTCACAAAATTATTATGCATTTTTGGTTCCTTATTAGTTTGTTCCCAGGCTTATACCTGCTCTGGTTCGTGAACTGGAACTTTGCTGTTTGCGAAATCCTAATCCTTCCTTTTAAATCCTTCCACGTGAGTGTGATCTCTCTTCTCTTCTTCCACCTTTGAATCATCTGAATCCCAATCCCTTCTCTTCCCACCCTCGGTCTCCTTTTATAGAGTGGGGAATGAGATGTATCTGTGGTCACACGACACCTTTTTCGGAGGCCGATGAACGAATACCTAGTTTACAGCTCACTTGGTCAATCCGTAATTCACGGTGGGTTTTGAGTGCTTCTCCCCACCCCCCCCCCCCCCCCGCGAACCGAACTCAGGGGGTGCTTCGCAGTGACGGAGGGTTCCGCCTCCATTTTGTGAACGACACCATATGCGGCTTGAACCGGTCGACACGGTCTGCAGTTGGGGCAGTTCATGATGGCGAACCAGATTGGCACCCATTCTGGCTCACGACCGCGGAGGATCTCCACCTCCATTTTGCGAACGACGATGGTTCACGGAGGGGGTGCTTCACGTGGCCTGGCCACGTCACGTTTTCATCAGACCGGTCTACTGACCGGTCCTTCTTATTTCCCTTCTTTGAATTATCTCCATTATTTTCCCCAATTATTTCGGGGGATTTGGGTAGAATCTCCTTTGCATATTTTTTAGGACCCTACAAATGCCCCCCATCGGAATGGGATCCGATCGGAACGAAGAGGAGGCCATTTTGATGCAAATTGGTCTTGAAACTGAGATGGTTTATAGTAGGGTAGTGGACCTAGTAGGAGTCCATGCTTATAAATACGGGGGGCCCTTCATTTGTCCTTTACCGAATTCTTTGCAAAACCAGAACTCCCTTTCCTCCGCGCGCTCGTTTCTTTGCAAAGTGCTTTGTCTGCGAACCAACTGTGACTTCTGCGAACCATTCCACCCTCACGGTTGACTTCACCCGTGAAGAAATTCCCCAACCATGAACCATTATTCTTAATTAATTAAAAATTAAGTCATGACGGGTTGCGGAAGAACTTGCTTCGCAGTTTTGGTGCTCTGCGGTTTTGATGCTCCGCAGTTTCAATGCTCCGTGGTCTAAAATCTCTTGAACATTAGAACTTTCTATGTATTCAAAACGTAATCACTTAAATTCGGGATTGAAATTCCACGGAGCATCTTGGTTCGTGGTTTCCTGGAAAACACTCTACAGACCAGGGTTTTGCAGACTACATTCGCAAAGGGCCAGTTCACGGGATGCTGTCATCGCGTACCATACATCGAGGCCTCCTTGTGGACTTTTCTTATGAAGGCTCCCCAACTGATCCTCAGCCATATATTTGGTATTTTTTCCATATTTTTATTCTGGACTAATCGATTGTTGGATCTCGTCGTGCATGGAGAAGATATGGTTCCCCCTCGTTCTTCACCAAGGCCTACTGCAGAGCCACTACCAATTGGTTCCGGGAGACATTTAGCTATGACTCGCAGAGTTGCGAACATCCAAGAGGACCCCAGTCGGTCCATCATTCTTGAAAATGGTGCCTTGAAATACTTTCTCCCTCTGGAGCTCCTGGATTATCCACTATCAAATCGACTCCCACTTCATGGATTCGGTCTTCAAGACGATGTCCCAATTCCCCCCACTTTCTCAGGTCATCCTTCTCCTTTCTTGGAAGCATCGTCCAAGTGTATTCAGGCGAACCTTACCCAATTGGGGGAGATGGTTTTCGACTATGGCCATAAATACGCCTTCATTTTGAGGGGCTCTATTTGGACCCAAAGTGATCATCACACCCGAAACATTTCTCAGGAAGCTATCTTCAAGAGTTACATTTCTTTTATCAACATTTCTCGAGTAGATCTCGATGCGAGGTGGATTCCTAGGTGGGATCTTCGATCTGGCGGGCTCTTCTCAATTGAATGGGCATGGGCTTTCTTGGTCCATCATCACTGCCAAGAGTTTCCTGAATCACTGGAAGCAGTCAATTTATACTCCGCATTGTGGGCCTCCCAATTTTCCATATACCCACCATCTTTGGTCCTGCCAGACCTACTTAGCCGCTAGTGTTCAAGGACTAATACTTTCCACCTTGCTCATGGTGAAGTTGCTATTAGTCTGTGGGATACCCTTCAATTGGGAGGACTCCCGATTATCGGTGAAATGTATGATGAATTTATGCATGCTCGTGATGCATGGGGTGATGTTTAAAAAGTGACTTTATTGGAGAGGGATCTGTTTGTTATGGTGGATCAGTCACTGGGATAGGCGTTGCGTGCCCGCTCTCTTATTCCCTATAGTACCTGGACAGGGTTATTTATGAACACCACTGGTCTTGTGCCGAAGATCAAGCCCCCCAGTAATCATCCTTCTCAGCAGTCACGAAGCTCCCCAGGTTCATACTGGGTAGTTCTGGAGGCGGGATACTACCATTCATGGGGTTAAGAGGCATGCCCCGCTGTGCTACCTATGCTCCGGCTGGCAGGTTTGTTTGCTATGTTCCTGAGCAGGTGGCTATTCCCTTCTCAGGATATTAATCCTGGTATCAGGACCTGCACCCTGATGATGGAAGTTGAGCTAGAATAAGGCCGCCTGGTGAATTTTTTTGTGCCCACATTCACGTTTATAAACTGTTGGGTCACATGCAGAAGGGTGGTTCGCCCTTCCGTATGAGTGGGCCATTTCAATTTTTGTATGGCTGGGTAGCGGATCATTGTCACTGCTATGAGTATCATCACAACACAATTATCCCGCTTCCTACTTTTCTGCCTACCCTGCTTGATATAGCTGGAGTTCGCCTAAAATCCCTCAGCTCTGGTGAAGTCCTCGAGCTTCTGAGCGACTTTTCCCAGATTTCTTTCACTCCCTACCCCACCCCTTCTGGCGTCTTAGTTGAAAACCGCCGGGGAGCCTGGGAGAGCACTCTTACATGATCTCTCTATGGGAAAGATTTCTGTCCGCACGGATCGACGGGGTTTCATTGTGCGAGCTGTATGTCCCGAATCCTTTTTCTTGCCAGTTAGGGTGCATGGTAGTCCATGTTTCCCTTCCCCATCCTCAGGCTCGAGGACTGCACCTGGGCACACTTCGTCAATGGTGGTTGATGTTGACGCGGGAGGGATCTAACGTGGGAATTCCCCTGCCTTTCATGGGGGTAGTCGCCGACCTTTCCATGTAGTATGCAAAGGCGTGGGAAAAATACTATCCCGATGGGATCCTACGGAAGGCCATTCAGAAAGTTCCCAAATCAGGAGGTACTGCGGCTGTCGCGTCTACCGCACCTTCCCCATCATCTCTATGGGAGGATCAACTGATGGCTCGCCGATCAAAGAAACTCAGAGGATTATCCTATCCCAGTCTTAAAGTGGCCGAAGTTCAGGCAGGTTCATCCTTCTTGGATGTGGATGAGGACGACCTTGTGGTTCAGTGTCCTAATGAGACAGTCCTGGATGTTTTACCACTTGACATCGGGCTTAGCAACGTGATCCCCAAGCTTGAACCAGGTTTAGAGGATCTAGACATTCCAGTTTCGGAACAAAATTCTTGCAAGAACATGCCCGCGCTGGTTGCAATGCCAGATTTCGTTCCCATGCTATCCAACGAGGACTCCAAAGATCCTCGTGCCATGGCGGACCACCGGGTGGTGTGAAGGCGGGCCAGGTCTCTAATTTTGGAGATCTTTTCCGAAACCCACCCTAGCTGAGATGGAAACTAAGACCGAAGCTCGTCGACAACTCTTTCTGGGTTTGGGGTCAGACGGCTTTGACTATTGGCAGTTCCATTCTCTTGCTTTCCATGTTGTCATGGCTTGTGAGGAAGCTGCCACTAGTGAACACAATCTTGCTCACTTCGCTGCTGCTCATTGTGAGACTCGAGACCTGGAGGAAGCCACGATATAGGTCCATCAGCTGATGGCACAGGGGGAAACCTCTCGAGATCAGGTAGTCGTCTTATCCTCCGAGTTGTATGAATATGAAGAACAGGAAGCGAAGCTGGGGAATCGGTTGTCATCTATGACCGGTCATATCGAAGCCACTAGAAAAGGGATCAACAATCTCCAAACAACTGTGGAGCATACTCACCCGATGGCTGAGGTTGAAGCCAGGTAGAAGGCCGTGTTAGAACGGTCTTGCAACGACCTCCGCTGCACGGTGGATGATCAGGTGGAGAGATCGAGTTGTACTTCTTTATGACTATCAAATCCACTCTTGTACGCTCTATTTTACATACCCCTCTCACCTATTTTTATGAGGGAGAGACCCTAGCTTGTGGACGTCCTCCCTTTTTTGGTTCGAATGAAACACAGTCTCTGTCAATCAATTGTTGCTGTGAAATTTGATTGTTACTTAGAATAATTGTTGTGTAAAGAACAATTCACTAAATCCGAATTAATCATAACATAGGAAAAAACTCTAACTTTTTCCTAAACCATGGGGTCCAACGAGCATAGATTGACTATTGCTAGGAGTTTGTAGAAAATCCCTACAAAGGTTTTGTCATTTATTTTAATACCCTAATCTTTCCTGGGATCATTTAGTGTGAACCCAACGGGTGTGTCCTGAATTTTTCTTAGGTATCCCTTTTCGGGTTTTCGGCCTAACAGGCTTTGTGCCTCTTTTCTTGGGCGGTTTAAAGTCCCACCATCAAGACATTCATTACTAATGTTTTAGGTCGAATAGATTTGAAAAAATATGGTGGAGTAAGGGCCCCAATGAGGTTTAGCTGATTAAAAGATGTCCCAATACGCTTCAGATGCACGTGGGGGAACATGTTTAAATTTGAACGTCATGCAAGGCATGCCTCAAGGCATGGGATCCGCATCAGCGTACAGAGGTAGGAAGATAATTTCCTAAGGAAAAATTGTATTTGGTAGACGGGCCAGGGACGATCAATATGCAGAGCCACTGAGGGCATGGTATGCATATTCATGTAAAGGTGTCCTTAAGTCAATGACTATCCATTTCTAATGTCCAGGGGACATCATGGAATTTCTACTCATGGAATCCACAATGGGTGGCTTGGAATATTTTGAAAACCACCAGGGGTGGCCTAGAAGGGGAGTGTGACATCTGAAAGGGTTTTGGGAACATCCGTACTAATCAAGAGCATGGTCAGGATACCACTTCTCTGTGCATTTAGTTAGCGTAAGGGATGGTTGAGGCTTGGTGCAATTTAAAGGCATGCAGTTGGGACATCATTTAAAATGGAACGACTTCTCCTGGTTCTCATTAATCTTGTCAAAGATGTTCCACTATATTAAGGAAGGGTTGTGAAAGAGGTTTTTAAACTGTAGCTCAGAGAGATTCTAAATCCCGAGATAGACTTGGGGGCTCAGGGGCCAAGAGGCGTATAGAGAGAATCATTTTCTAAGGAGATCTTGACTTTGTTAGACAGGCCAAGGGATATAAATATGCAGAGCCGCTGAGGTCATGGTATGCATAGTCATGCAAAGGTGTCCTTAAGAAAATGATTGTATTCACCCGCTATCTAAACAACATCAGGGAAGTTGAGATTTGGGACCACCATTGGTGGATTATGAGAGTTCGGCTTTTTCTAAGTGCATAGTATGGTTTATGATGAGAGGGTGCCTGGATACGAGAGAAACATCTAGACTAAACTTCCTGAGATTGGGTGAAGTAATCCTTTCTCACATGGGTGTGATACGGTGACTTGTGCCAGTCTAACCCACGCACTAAAGGACAGAAAAAATCCTCCGTTTCTTACTGAACTCGTGGAAGGTTTGACCGTGTAGTTTAGCGTCGTGTGGTAAAGACGAAGAGCATTATTAATGGATGTTGTGTTGTTTAACGTCATGAAGTGAGGACGAGGGGAATATTTCTTTCTTTTTCCAATGTTGTGTAATTTAACATCATGCAACAAGGACGATTGACCATGCAATTTAATGTGTGTGGTAAGGACGTAGTAAAAAAGGCCTCTATTGATTTGGATGTAACTGTGCCCGAGTATCCTGGCATGTCCAAGCCGTGGAGGGGGGGTTGATGGTGTAAATAATTGTTCTGGGGCTTCATGGATTAGGAGAGATGATATGGGGGCTCTGAGGCCAGTAATCGTACGATGCTTGGAAGAGTGTCGCCTGAGGAAATCTTTCCTTTGGTGGATGATCCAGGGGATATCATTATGCAGAGCCGCTAAGGGCATGGTATGCGTAGTCATACAAAGGTGTCCCCGGGTTGATGACTTTCCACTTCTGATGGCCATGAATGGTTATGAAGATCCGCAATTATCCGGGCCATGAAGTCTTTCATCGGGGAAGGAAATGCCCGAACATGTTGGGCCTACTTGGCCCTGGTTTCCGTTAATGCTTAGAGAGCTCCCTGCACTGATTTATATTGTGCACGAGGGTGTACCTTTACTCTATGCAGTTTAACATCGTGATGGAGGTACTCCTATTTTAGCGGTCATAGAGCTCGGACCATTGAGTGACTATTGTTAAGGTCATTTAAATGATAACTGGGTCAACATGTTCTGATATACTTGGAACAAGGTTGGAGATGAAGTTTGTAAATTGTAACATTGAGTTTTCCGAGATCAGGAGGTGTGGTGGGGGGGGGGGGGGCTCTGAGGCCGGAAAGTGTACGGAGCTAGGAAGAGTACCGCTCGAGGAAATATTACCTTTGATGGATGAGCTAGGGGCTATCATTATGCAGAGCCGTTGAGGGAATGGTATGCATAGTCATACAAAGGTGTCCCCAGTTTGATAAATTTCCACTTCCGATGGCCATAAATGATTATGAGAATCCGCGATTGCTCACAGTGAAGAGTTCAGCACATGTGGATAATGGTGTCCGGGTATACAAGAAATATATTCACTGCAATTGTCTGTTGAGTCAAAGTAGCCTAGTCCTGGCTTGATGTTCATTGATGCAGGTCGCTATGTGAACCACCGGCGGACACATAGGCTAGCCAGATAGAGATACCCTGACAACACTTGGATATGAAAAGGTTAATGAACTTGTAAACCATGTCGCCATAAAATTCTGGATCTGGAGGTATGGTATGGGGGCTCTGAGGTCGGTAGGCGTACGGTGCTAGGAAGAGTGTCTCCCAAGGAAATCATTCCTTTGATAGATGAGCCAGGGGATATCATTATACAGAGCTGCTGAGGGCATGGTATGAATAGTCGTACAATGGTTTCCCCGGGTCGATAAATTTCTACTTCTGATGTCCATGAATTATTATGAAGATCCATAATTTTCCGGGCCATGGAGTGTGATGTTTGGATAGGATGCATCCAAATGTGCGAGGAGTATCTCCATCTCATATCACCATGTGTCTTCGGTGGGTTGTGACGGAGTCTGTGCAGTTTAACATCATGCAGTAAAAACAAAGTCCGTCCAATTTAACATCATACGGTAAGGACGAAGTACACACCCCGTGCAGGTCTGGTCCGTACACGGGGGAAGGGAGCATTTTTAACATTATTTTCCATGCAATTTAACGTAGTGAGGAAAGAAAACAAAAATGAACCTCGTGCAGGTCTAGCCCATTCACGGGGAAAATGGAGCATTTTTAAATCTTACTATCCATGCAGTTTTACATCGTGCGGTAAGGACGAGAAGTACACCCCGTGTTGGTCTGGTCCGTACATGGGGGGAAAAAGGAATTTTTATCTTTTATTCAGGGGGTTGGGCCAGGTCGGGGAACCCTGGCGTCACTACGTATCCTGCGAGGGCCGGAATAAAGCCGCATGTAGTTCTCTGGAAGAAGTACACCCCGTGCAGGTCTGGTCCATACACGAGGGGAGAGGACATTGTTAAATCTTCTTTTTTGTGTCGTTTAACGTCATACGGTGATGACGATTGATACACCTCGTGCAGGTCTGGTCTATACATGAAGAGATGAAGGAATTTTTAACTTTTATTCAGGGGGCTGGGCCAGGATAGGGGATCCCCACATCGCTACGTATCCTGCGAGGGCCGGAATCAAGCCGTACGTAGTTATCTGAAATCTGTGCAGTTTAGTGTCATGCGGTGAGGACGTACTCCATGCAGTTTAACGTCATCCGGTGAGGACGTGATACTCCTAGTTTAAGGTCATAGTGTTTGGAATGTTGGGTGGTTGGCTGTTTAATGTCATGCAGCTCGGACGATTGATACAACTTTAGTCATCATGAGAAATAATTCTTCAAGAATCTCGCCATTGTAGAATCTGTGGTGAATTTCCCTTCCATGGAGATCATGGTATATGCTCTGTTGGAGTACACCTTGTGTACAACATATGGACCCTCCCACATGGGTTCCATCTTTGAAGGTTTCTTTCCAGGTATCACTGGGGTTCGGAGGTCCAACAGTAACTCTCCTTCCAAGAAAGACCAAAGACGAACCTTTTTATTGAAGGCTCACGTGATCTGGTTCTGGTATACTTCCAGATGGTGCAAGGTGTGAAACTGCTTCCCGTCTAGATGTTTCAATACACCTAGCTGCATTTTTGACAGCTCATCATCGGATAATTTATCAAAGATGGAAACACGTAGTGAGGGAAGTTGGAGTTCAATGGGCAGGACTGCCTCATTGTCGTACACCAATGAGTAAGGGGTAACCCAAGCAGCGATGCAGATTGGGGTTCGATAATCCCATAAAGCAAGAAGGAGTTTATCCTGCCACGACTTCTTGTATTTTTCCACCATTTAATGAAGAATATTGGACATGGTCTTATTAAAAGCCTTTATCTGTCTGTTGGCAGCTGCATGGTAGCAGGATGAGTGGTTAGCCTTAATACCATATTCACGGTATAGTTTATCCACTTCGGCAGAGCGGAAGTTGGTTCCGTTGTCCGTCAGTTTGATATGAGGGACACCAAATCTGGTGATGATGTTGGTCTTCACAAAGCTGAAAATATTTCTTGCCCCGACTTCCTTGAGGTGTATGGCTTCTGCCCATTTGGAAAAGAAGTCAGTTGCTGTGAGGATATACTTCAACAGTTTGGCCATGGCAGGAGGATATGGTCCCACAACGTCCATCCCCCAGATGGAAAACGACCAGGAGTACTTGGCATGATGAAGTAACTCCGGGGGTTGGTGTGTGAAGATGGCATGAATTTGGCATGAGTGGAATTTTAAGGTAAAATGCTCGCAGTCTCGTTCCACTGTAGGCCAGTAGTACCCAATCCTTCGAACTTGATGGGAAAGCTTGGTCCCTAGTTGATGTGCTCCACATGCTCCTGCATGTATTTCATTCATTACGGCAGAAGTTTCTTCTCCATCAACGCATCTAAGGAGAACTCTGTCGAGGCCTCATTTGTAGAGGACCTCTTGCTGACCCACCCCGCCATATTAGACAATGTTGATTTCCCTCCACTGTATTTTCTCTCATTCAGCCCTGTTTGATGGATGTTCTCCCCATTTAAGGTAGTTTTCAATAGGGGTCATCCAGCCGGTGGAAGGAGCATATGGCTCGGGGATAGGACTGACATCGTGTATTTCTTACGTCTTAGCTTGGACAAACGTCAATACCATTCGACGATGAGCAATACTGTTGACCGTTTCATCCCAATCTAGGTCAGATAGGGCTGTGGCCGCATTGGATAATGCATTATCTTGATAATTCTGAGACTGGGGAATATAGTTCAATGTTGGTTCTATGGAGAATTCCAACATTAACCCTCAAACATGGTCAGACAGGGGGATCAGATCCTCATTTTTAATAGCATAGTCACCATTGACATGATTGATGACCAGTTCCAAGTAACCTTTTACCTTATGGTGTTGTACTTGTGACTGGATTGTGAGTTTCGGGCCTGCAATGAGGGATTGATATTCTGCTTCATTGTTCGTACATCCCTCTGACAGGAGGAAGGTATATGGATAGATTCCCCTTTCTGGGGACACAAGTATTATCTTCAAACCCACTTTGTTGAATCTGGGATCTTCCATTCTCTTCCCGGTTGGGCTTCAGGATGCGCAATAAAAGTACATTTCCCATGCTGGGAACTCCTCTCGAACCGAGAAGATGTCTTCATCAGGTAGCTCTGTGTCCGGTGTTGTGGTCCCTATCAAAGGTTGTTCTTCCAGAAAGTCTGTTAATTCCTGACCCTTGATGTTTTTCTGAGGAACAAACCAGATGTCAAACTGTTGCAGGATGATCGCCCATTCGGATAGTCGTCTGGTTAGTATCGGGCGGCAGAGGATGTACTTGAGCGGGTTACTCCGCGAGATCAAATGGACTTCATGATGCTGTAGATAATGTATCAAATTTTGACCTAAAAAGACCAAGGCCAAACAGTTCTTCTTGATATTTTAGTATCAATTCTCAGCATCAATCATTGTTTGGATGAGGTAATAGAGACTATTTTTATTGCCCACGCCATTCTTTTGTGCGAGGAAGGCTCCCAGTGATCGCTCTAAGACTGTCATGTAGAAGAAGAGAGGTCTTCCTTCAACTGTGGGCATGAGAACCGGTGGGCTTAAGAGGTACATCTTCAAGTTGGAGAATTCCTCTTGGAAGTCATCTGTCCATTGGTACGTGAACCCATTCTTCATTAACCTGGTGAAGGGAAAACATTTTCCCGCCAGGTTGGCTATGAACCGCCTAATACAGGGTAGGTGTCCTTGGAATCCTTTCAACTCAGTGAGGTTGTGGGGAGGTGGCATTCCAAGGATAGCCATTTTCTTCTTAGGTTCGACTTCGATGGCGCGATGGCATACGACGAAGCCAAGGAATTTTCCTGAGGTAACCCCGAAGGGGCATTTCAAGGGGTTCATATTCAAGATATTCTGTCGGATCTTTTTGAAGACGGTTTCAATGTTCGACAAGTGATCCAAGCGCTATCGAGACTTGACCACTAGTTCATCCACATAACATTCAATGAATATCCCTAGGAATGGTTTAATGATCCGATGCATGGCATGTTGATATGTGGCGCCAAAATTCTTGAGTCCAAAGGCCATGACCCTGTAACAAAAAAAACCCATGAGGGGCCCTGAAAGTAGTGTATTATTCGTCTTCTCGGGCGATTTTGATTTGGTTATAGCAGGAAGAGCCATCCCTGAAGGACAGAGCCTCATACCTGGCTGTTGCATCGATTAACAACTCGGTGATTGGAACCTGGAAGTCATCTTTCGGGAAATGGCGATTGAGATCTCTAAAATCGATGCAGATGCGGATTTTCCTGTTATTTTTCTTAACAAGGATGATATTGGCCAATCAAATGGGGTACAATACCTCTCGAATGAAGCCTGGTTTAATGATCTTATTTACTTCAGCATCTATTTTGGCGGCATGTGAGGGATGCATCCTTCTGGCGGCCTATTTATAGCCCCGGAGGTCTTCCGGAAGACCTAGGTGGTGCGTTGCAACTTTGGGATTGAGTCCCGACAATTCTGTGTAATTCCAGGTGAAAACATCCCGATTTTTCCTCAGGAAAGTGGTATATACCTCGTACTCATCTGGGGATATGGCTGCACTAATGAGAGTAGGCCTCAGATCTTCCTCGGTACCCAGGTTTATTTCACTGAGTTCGTGCACTGTGGGGGAGATAACATCCTCTAATGCAGGAGGTGCATCCCTGATATCTTCCCCCTCTTATTCTCCCATGTCCCCATATTCTTGATCCGACGAGGGGATATATCCTAACAAGGGCTCTTGGGAGTCCGGAGGTGAGGTGTCCTGGGCTTCCTTAATCGAGTATTCATCCCCAGATCGAGGGTTTGTGGACGTTCCAACATTTTCACACTCTGTCGTTATGGTTGAAGTCATGAGGACATTTGAGTGTGTTCCTGGACTTGAACTCCTACTCTAAACGTGGTTGATGGGCACGACATAATCTCCACCAAGCTGCCTGAGGGGGTTATTAGGAACCATCTCCAGGCAGTTTGTAGTGGGGATCCAGTGGACGCCATCGACCAAAGGCTTATTTTTCTTTTTCTCATAGAACCCGGTGTCAATGTAATGTGACTCGGAGAGCTCTAAAGGGGCCTTGTCAGCATGCAATGTTCCATTTTTTCCATTGATGTTATACTTGATACACTGGTGATAGGATGAAGGAACGACCATGTGCTTATGGAGCCACGACCTTCCCAGCAGAGCATTGAAAGATGTGCTCTGCCGGACGACCAGGAATTCCGTGTAGGCTACTGGGTCACCAAAATGGGTTTTAAGCTTGATTTGTCCCATTGGTTTCTAGTCACTCTTTCCTTAACCCATCAGAGTTGTGGTTGAGGGAATTAGGTTGTCCTCATTGTAGCCCAACTTATGGAGTGTCCGTAGGGGAAGGAGGTTTACTCCAGTTCCATTGTCTATTTATACTTTCTAGATCTCTATACCATTCAGTGTGCCAGAAACATATAGTGGTCTAATGTGTCCTTGCATGATGGCCTCTTCATCCTGATCGGTGAAGGAAATCACCGCATTGCATTTAGTCGGTTCAGTCTCCGTCCGGTAAATCTTGGCGGCAGCTACCTCGGATTGAAACTCCTGGGGGCTGATCAGAGCTTCTATAAGCACATCCCTGAGGTCTGCTGATAGACTTAGGGCATCGAGGAATGATAGCTTGGCTGGTACCGATGACATCAACTTAAGGATATCGTATTTCTGCTCCAGCGGCCGACGCTTCTCCATTGGCGGGAGAGTCTTAGCGGGTGCTTTAGGGGCTGGAGGATTTGATGAGGAGGGACCGTCCCCAGGGTCAGATATCGATGGCGCTCCCACATTTTGAGGACTTGGCCCGAACGGTCTGTTTGTGCCCACTAGGCGACCAGACACTTGCTCCTCCTCTGGTGGGTATCACAGAACAATAGGGCCAGAGTGGCTGGTTGTGGAGGTGGAGGGGTATTCTTTCTACTGCTGAGTCCGTTGAAGGGCTCTCCCACATGTTTCCATGATACTAACTATTTGGAATGGGGTCCAACCGTAGGGTTGGTTTCGGCCGCGGTTGCGTCTCCCTTGGTATCCCCTACCTCTGCGACTCCTCCTCCCAACTCCTCGTGTAGGGAACCCGTGTTCATAACAATACCCTTCGTTAGGGAATGATTCAAAAATATGGATGACGTTAATAGAACCAAAGATTGTCTCTTCATCCTATGATAGTTCAACCGGGTCAGTTTCCCCTGATGGGGTCGTTTGGTGGGACAGTGACCATAGCGCCAAATTAGAGGGTATATAATCTGACAAGGTTGGGACTAACTTTGGACCCATTGCAGACTACTACTCTCATGATTGTTTCATTCTTCTACTCTACCAAGATGACTGGCTCGTGGAGGATTGTGAAGCCGATGTAGTCGGCTGTGCGGCATTAGGGGCTGTCAGTGGCAAAACTGGCTGCCATAGCTGAGGTCGGAGTATGCCCTAGGCTCGGTTGATAGTCTTCTGAGTCATCCAGTCATCAAATTTCTACCGCTTCTTTCTAGAGCCTTTTTGTGACACCTCCTCTTTGTCGGAGCTATTGGTATGGATATATGCCACATGTGATGGGGGTGGTCCCAGCTCATCCTGCTCGTAGTCTACCATCCTCTGTAGGAGGTCCTTGAAGACGAAACACTCTTAGATACTGTGTCCCAACATCTGATGGTAGGGGCAGTAATCTGGCAGTCATAGTGGCCGACCTCTTCAGGTTTCCTCAGCTCTAGAAGGCAGAGAAAGCTGCTATTCATGGCGGCAATGAAGTAGCCACGGACTTGATCCTCTCGGAACGAGTATACGTTTTTTCTTCGTTCCTCAAAATGGTTTCGCTTTGTTCCTCGCTGATAGTACTATTTAGGTGGAGGTGGCCGCTGATATGCAGGCGGCCCTTGATGATTTGGTGGAGGCTTGAGCGATGGAATGGGAATAGGGGCTGACTTTAGTGTGACATTGGATGCTTCAGCACTAGGGTCTCTTTTCATAGGAGCATGTGAGGCTATTTAGGACTTCGAATTAGTCCGCAGCAGGGAGTCCTCAGTTCTTTGGGCAATGGTCGAGAGGTGGCGGAAGCTAGTGGTGCACTCCACTGGTATGAGTGGTGTTCGCAAATCATCTCGAAGATTATCGATGGATATGGCTAGCATCTCATCTTGAGACATTGGCCAGTTCAGAGAATAGGTCAGAACTTTACATATGGTGATGAAATATGAGACCCTCTCGTTCTCCCTCTGCTTGCAGTTCATGAGATCGATGACCATTGTTTTAGGAAATGTTGAGCTGAAGTGGAACAAGAAATGCTGCCGAAGGTCTTCCCAGCTCTTTATTGATAGGGCTAGCAGACTCATATACCAAACGAATGTGGGTCCTTGCAAGGACTTTACGAAGCATCTGAGTTTCACTGCTTCTTCTTTTTCCAGACTTCCCATCTTAGGGTCTCAAGAGGATGCGTAGTGCATTAAATGTTGTTCCGGATCGCCTGACCCATTGAAGATATTGAATACAGGGCTCCCAAAATTGGTTGGAGGGGGTGTGTTGGTCACCCAATCTGGGTAGGGTTTCCGCTCTGGCTGTATAGGAGCGTGTCGACCTTCCATCGCTTCCAATCAGGCAGTTTGTGCCTTGATGGTGTTGGTGAGACACTGGTTTACATCCTGTTGGACCCAGTCCTGGGCAGGCATAGCCCGAGGCAGTGCTTGAGGATCCGGATTGACCGGAACCAAGGGTGCATGTGCCGTTTCTAGCACCTTCGGAGGGTTCAGGGTTACTCGCTCTAGTTTATTCCTGAGTGGAGGGAAGTCATGGTATTCATCCTAATCTTTGTTTAGGTAGTTAGACAGGACGAGCGCCTCATTGGACGGTAGCCCTGACCATGTGTCGTTTGCCGGGGAAAAACATAGACTTTGAGGGTGCACTTGCTGGGAGTGCATGATGCAGTTCCTCCTGGGATGCACTTTCAATAAGGCGGTTCCTCTGGAGTAGCTCAGCGTTAAGTCGCCGCAATTCTTTCATCTCCTCTTCATGTCGAGCGAATATCTCTTCCAGCGTGAGTGGATCATTTTTCTCTATAGAAGGAGGCAGGTTAATGGTAACCAATCCTTTATTCTTATCTCTATTGGAAGCTCACGGGGTAGGTGGAGGAGGGTTGGATGGAAGGAAGACCATATTTAGGGTGGCCCTCTGGTTCTGGGTGTGCACACCTGGTGGTTCGTTGTGAGTCATTGCCTGACCGTTACTATCGTCTCCCGATCCATCTAGATTTGCATTTTCCCTGGTGTAACCCATGTGGTTAGCCTCTATGGCATTGATGAATGCATATCATGGGGAGGAGGGGATGTCATCTTCCAAATGGGAAGAGGATATCTCGCGTCTTCTACTGGCCTTCACTTTTGTGTCATGGGACTGCCTTCAGATTTCCTGATGAAGGGTGACATGGAGAGTTCTTTGATGCGACCTTACGGTGTGCCTTCTTCTCAGAGGGGATGATGATTCAAATGATGGGATAGGATAGTAACCTATTCTCCTGATTTTCCTCCCCAGATGAGAGAACACTGACTCTCGTGGGGGAGGTTGTTGTTGAGGGGGTAATAATGCCCCCAGCCCTAAGGGCTGGGGTTGAATCCGCTCCTTGGACATCAATTCACTTCTTGATTTTATTGGTCTTACATGGGAATGTTTTGTTAAAAATTCCCCCAGACCTGCAGGCTGGGGTTGACCCTGGATTGCTGTAGTGGCTGCTACTATCGTGACATGCCTGATCTCGCGTGCCCCCATTCGGGGGTGTACCCGATTTGGTGCTGAATTCACCTGTGGATTAATCCCTTCTGGGGAGGCAGAAAAAGATTAATGATTGGCCTCTATTAGTCGAGAGGCCTTTTATATGATCTATGTGGCCTGATTTAGGAGTTCTTTAACGGCTTGTTCCCGTCGGGCTTGACGCTCCTGGGACTTACTCAAGACCTGACTCTGTTGGATGTGTTGCCTTTCCTGAACATGGGGACCACTCGATTGCCGTCTTGACGTGATGACGTTGAAAGAAACCACGCCGAATGGGTTATTAAGGGCGGGGAGAGGAGTGAAATGTAGAGCTCCATGTCCCCCATCCCTGGATATGGAGTCCCGTTGGAGCGTCACCGATGAGTCGGCACAGTCAGTGCAGTGCGCGGAGGCAAGCTATCTCCATGTTTTCATTATGTCTATCAGGGCGTTGTTTCCATGACGTATGAAGGGAATCTAGTTCGATGTGATGCACGAGGTCTCTTATCATCTTGATATGGTCTATATACCCTTCATAGGACAAGAATCTTGATTTCAGCCGGTGTAGGGTTGTCCATATATTATAGAGGATGTCATGCACGCATTCTTCCGAAAACTCTCTAGGTATATTGAACTGAAAGGTGGTCGTAGGCCAAAACATAACTGGTATATCATCCTTGGCCAGTAATTTCCTTAGGTGCATCATATTGGAATACCCCTCTACTAGTGATTCCTCTACCTGGTCAGCCCAACTGGGACACTCACTGTCAGTGTAGTCGGAGGTAGTGAGACCGGTAGGTGCTGAATCATTATGTAGGTGATTACAAGGTGGTTCAGAGGATGAACACGACCCTGGACCATCTCTTTATCGCAGAAGGATGTCTTCATTGACTAACTGGGAATCTGACATGCTTGATCCCGTCCTTCCGTGTTCCTCGGCATACGATGTCTTTTCTGTGCTTGATTTGGTAGGAGGAGGACCTTCCTGTCGATGTGATACATCATCGCGGGGAGGACCTCCGCAATGGCGGCCGTAATGGAGAGGAATACCATTACTGCTTGTTGCTTCACTGCATTGAGGACATTTTCAGTGCACACCCTGGGGAGGACCTCCAAGTCATGTCACAGCAAGGGGAGGACATTCTGGATGTGTAGCGTTGTTACACGGAGGACCTTCGCAACAACTGCCATCATGGTGAGGATGACCATCATGGCTTGATGTTTGATGTGCATCCTGGGGAGGGCCTTCAGGATGCACTGTGACAAGTGGAGGACATTCTTGTTTCTTGGGGCCAATGCGGGGAGGACCTTCACAATGGCGGTTGTGGTGGTGAGGACTACCATCACAGCAGTGACAATGGAGAGGACTACCATTACTGCTGCTGTAGGGATAATATCTATCAGATACATCCTATGGAGGGAATCCATAATGTACTGCAACGAGGGGAGGGACTTGTCGTTTCTCGACATCTCTATTGGGAGGACCTCCGTTATCAGGGTGGAGAGGACTACCACTGTGATATGATTTCTGGATGAGTTCCATTGCAGTGTAACCCCTGGGGAGGACCTTCAGGGAAAGAGAAGACAAGGGGAGGACCTCCTTGTCAGGATGAGATGTCACTACGGGGAGGGCCTCCAGAGTTGCGACTATGCTAGAGAGGACTTCTATTATAATATGTGGTCTCACTACATGAAGAGTGATTGTAGTGTATACCCCAGGGAGGACCTTCGAGGTGGACCGCACCAAGTGGAGGAGGTTCTTGCTGCTCGATCATCTGGTCATGTAGAGGGTTTCCCTGGCTCGTATCAAAAGAGGAGCTCTCGTGATCGATCGTAATATGCCCGCGGGGGAGCCCCCCTTGGGTGCTATGGGGAGGACCTTCAGTGCTGCTGGTAGCGACATTGTGGGGAGGACCTTCGCAAATGCTACTGCCACTCCCATTATATAGTAATGGAGGGGCAGGTTTATGAGCCGTTGATGTATTCTTAGCGGCGTTGGGAACCCCAGATTCCAGCAGAGTAGAGTCGTGAACTCCCCCTTTATTTTCCGACTGTCTTCGGCGCATTCAGGGTGCTTTCTTATGGGTAGCCGGGACCATCTACTATTGATAACGGCCTTCACCTTTGGGTCCCTGTCTAATTGGGTCCCATGATGTTGTTGGGATACGCCGACGATCCTCTTGACTTTTGTGTGGGATATATGCCTGCTCTGGAGCATCCACCATGATGGACGGGTGTCCCCCAGTTAGAACGAATGAAGCTCCTCGATCCGTTTGCCCTTGCATCGCAGAATATGGACGGCGACCCTCCTGGGAAGAAGCATGGATGCAGATATGCTCCAAGGTGACTATCTCATCACTTAGATGAGTCGCCTCAATTGGGGAGATGTGCTCACGGGCCCGAGTCCTTGTTATTTCCACTGATGCAATTACATTCTAGCATGTCTGCAAGACATGATCTGGGATCGATACATGCTCCTCCATCATTGCCAGGATATGTAGAGAGACATATTTGGCTGGAACGGGTATGAAGGCCCATTCCAGTATCGGAGTAGGAATATCCTGCTCCGATCCTCCGGTGGTCAGTGGGTATTGACAATTCTCTTATGTCAGGACATGTGAACGAATCTTCCCCTGTACCGAGATACACCGGTTTGTCTCTCCGTTTTCCACCACATCAGGATGGATAACTTTACTTGCATCCACAGGGAGCTGGACCTGCATATATTGGTTTCCCACCGTATCGAGTCGGTGGCCTTTGTTGTCGGGGATACGTGCCCGCCTATGATTTTCCGCCACATCTGGGTGGCACGCTTTGTTGATTGCCACCCTATCATTATGGAGGGCTTCAGAAGCAACTTATAGGAGCTAGTCCTGCCAGTGTAGGGTCGCCACCACGTTAGGTTGGTCGGCTTCACTACCCTGGTTAGTGAGATGTGCCTGCCTGCTAAGTGTCATCCTGTGTGAGTGACGGGTTTGATGGAGCTCGGCGGGGATCCACACCGGCTTGTATGATGTCACCATGTTTGGATGGAGGGATCGTGAGGAGCGAATAGGTGTAGGTGCCTATTCGTGGTACGTCTCCGTGGTAGGGAAGGGGAGCTCCTCCTCAGGTACCAGGGTGATGACTGGTCCCTGATGGTACGTTTGCCGCCCTCGTCGGGCGGTCCGAAGGGCTGAGCTCAGCGAGCATGGGCCTGAATCCTCGGGGAGACATCCTCCTCGGCGCGATGATGTTGAATCGAGGCTTGACCATGATGATGTCTGCCTGCAGGGGCTTTGGAGCGAAACACTCATTCGGTGGGGATAAAGTCCTCAACATCGACCTCATCTGCCTCCCTAAGATAATGAAGGTACGCATTGTCTCATTCCAGATATAGACTACCAAAATGGTTGGAGACAGAAACAGGGGCTGTCTGGATCTGCCTTTGCGGCCGCTGCTGGACAGGCGACCAGTGAATAGTGACTGATTGGAGGGCGTGCATGGCCGCCTCCACTGTTGGGAGAGTACTGTTCACGTGGTACTTTCGGATCAGCATGTCCAAGACCCAGCGTTGAAGATGCTGGGTGGGTGACAGGGTCCTCTGTAGGTGAGGACGTCGAGTCATTGCGTTGTTGGAAGCACATGCTTGTGAGTTCCTTCAGGACGTCTTTGGATCGAAGGGAGTTCTGAAGGTAGTACCTGCAAATTTTTTTAGTAAATACAAGATTTAAACCATTCAAAGCAGCATCTCATGATCCCATGCAAAATTAATGACCTTGATTGGCCTTCCATGTGGGTAAAAGGATGCACAAGGTGGGATTAAGTTAAATTCGTCATGCTTGGTTAAAGATTCACGTCGGGTTCACCATTTTTTTTCGTGTTTTCGGTCTCAAAACGCGCAACGGTTCCGTATCTGATGACGTGTGGACCTACATTACAAAGGGATGTGTTCCCCAGATGGTCTGACCAGCGACACTTAAGAACTCACATTGGTAGAGAGGATGGGAAGTCGGGCTTATCGCACCCTTTTTGGGGGGATTTATTTACTATTCCGGGACTCTTTTATTGATTTAAGACGTATTAAGATGTTCGCAAATATTTGGTTTATACCCAAACATAGTATCAACGGATTTAACCCTGGTGGGAAATGGTCAACTGGATGTAGGGGGTTCGGAATCATTTAGGCCTGAGTTTTTCTATCCCTCGTTGGATTAATGACCCCATGGAGTCGGAACTCATTGTGGCAGCACTAGGAGCATCTCAGTGAACCGATGTGAAGATAGTCGGATCAACCGATTGTTGGGCTTGAACCTCAGGGAGACTTCCTACGTACCCTGCCTAGGATACAGTGATCAAGGTACACGTAGTTCGAATCGGGGTGTCGGAGAACCGACGTGGATGTGGACCCGGGGTTCCGATGGTGATCGGGCTTGAACCTCTTCGAGGCTTCCTATGTACCCTACTTAGGAGGCAGGGATAAAAGTCCTTGTAGTTCGCATTGGATTGGGACTTATGCTCTGAGGCGGCCCGAAATGATGGATTGGGTCTTACACTCTGAGGAGGACCAGGGTGATGGATTGGGGCTTACACTCTAAGGAGGCCCATTGGAGGATGTCGCGGTCGATGCTTACTCTAAGCCCACATGAGTCATTCTCGGGGTGAGAAAAAAGAGGCAGCAGGGACCAGAGGATCACGTCGCGAGAGGTGCGTCCATGAAAAGTGTAGTGGGGCTTATGCATGAGGGAGGCCCATAAGGTTGGGGCTTACTCCTAGGTGGATGCCCAGGGTGATGGATTTGGGCTTACACTCTGAGGAGGCCTATGGTGATGGATAGGGGCATACACTCTAAAGAGGCCCATTGCAATGGATTGGGGCTTACACTCTGAGGAGGTCCAGGGCAATGGATTGGGGATTACACTCTGAGGAGGCCCATAAGAGGATTTCATGGTCGATGCTTACTCTAAGCCCATGTGAGTCATGCTTGGTGTGAGAAACAAGAGGCAATATGGACCAGGGGATCACGTCGCGAGAGCTACGTCCGTGAAAAGTGGAGTGGGGCTTACACAAGAGGGTGGCCTATAAGGTCAGGGCTTACTCCTAGGTGGATGCCCAGGGTGATGGATTAGGGCTTCCTCTCTGAGGAGGCCCATGGCGATAAAGTGCAGCGGGAGAGGGAAAGGGGGTGCTCCTGTGCCCATCTCCTCTCTTTAAGTGCATGAGGGATTCCTTCTGATGGGTATTTTACTATCCCCAGGAAGCCCTTAACATGTAGAGATACAGAAAGGGGATTCTGGAGATTAGACTCCACATTACCGTGGGAATTTGAACCCAGAAATGTTTTGGGAATCTTATCAAGGGTCGGGGCGACCCCTTCAGCTCTATTTACAGTGTTTTTGTGAACTCAAAGTGGTGAAATGATGCGCCTAAGGGTTACAACACACGAATCCAGTTGCTCTGGTGGAGGCCTCAGCTCAGGGCCGATGAGTAGGCCAATGAGGAGGTTGTGGAGGACCGGACTGGATTGAAAAGATTTTATCTGGCTCAGGGAATGGGAAATCCAATGGATCTGATGTACCACACATATGAAGTAGTGGTGGCTCCCTTCATGTTTGAATGTGCTACGTGGGGAACCCCGTGAACTAGGGTGGTCCACGGACTAAGGGGAACCCCGCGAACTAGGGTGGTCTGCAGGCTGAGGGGAATCCCGGGAACCAGGGTGGTCCACGGACTTAGGGGCATCCCGTGAATTAGGGTGGTTCGTGGTCTGGAGAGCATCCCGCGAACCATGGTGGTTTGCGGCTTCGGGTTCGGCCCGCGTACCAGGGGTTACGCGGAGGGGTCCACGCGAGCAGCGACGGCCGAGTGCGGCACCGATCGGGGGTTCGTCGGTCGAGGCATCAACCACGTAGAAGGGTGCTACGCGGTGCGATAGATTAAAAAAGAGGCATAAGAACCCTGGTCTGTGGGGATTGCATCCGCGGAGGGGGTATGGTACACGATATTCTATTTTTATGTTATTTTAAGTTCGTGATTCACCAAATTATTATGCATTTTTGGTTCCTTATTATTTCATTCCCAGGTTTATGCCTGCTCTAGTTCACGAACTGGAACATTGCTGTTTGTGAAATCCTAAGCCTTCCTTCAAAATCCTTCCACCCGAGTCTGATCACTCTTCTCTTCTTCCGCCTTCAAAACATCCGAATCTGAATCCATTCTCCTTTCCCCCTTGGTCTCCTTTTATAGAGTGTTGAAAGAGATGTATCTATGGTCACGCGACACCGTTTGCGGAGGCCCATGACCGAATACCTGGTTTACAACTGACTTGGTCAATCCACAATTCAAGGTGGGCATTGAGCGCTCCCCCCCCACCCCGCGAACCAATCTCAGGGGGTGCTTCGCAGACGCAGAGGGTTTCACCTCCATTTCGTGAAGGATATAAGATGAGGCTTGAGCCAGTCGACGCGGTCTGCAGTTTGGGCAGTTCATGATGGCGAACCGGATTGGCACCCATCCTTCCTCGCGACTACGGAGGATATCTGCCTCTATTTCACGAACGACGATGGTTCACGGAGGGGGTGCTTCACGGGGCTTGGCCACGTCGCGTTTTCACGGGGCTAGTCCGCGGACTGGTCCTGCTTGTTTCCCTTCTTTGATTTTTCTCCATTCTTGTCCCCAATTATTTTGGGGGATTTAGGTAGAATATCCTTTGTGGATTTTTCAGGACCCTAAACATATGTAAATTAGTAGATTCATGTATACATTTATTGGTAATATTTTGAGTAAATAGGGAGAAATCTAATCCCTTTAAAATAATATTATATGTTATATTCCATCAAATCAAGACACTTTTAAAGACATTTATCTTTCAATTGGGTTGTTTAATGCTAAATATGGGTTCCATGAATTATATTATATATTGTATGAATGTACTAAGGTGACAATAAGATTTATGTTCCACATTATTAGAATTTTTTGGATTTAAAATAATTGGAAACCATTTGGGAGGATACAAGGAAAATAATATTTAGTTTATCTATATGATGGATTGGGAATGTGTTTTCTACAAAACTATCCAAAAGTGGGATATGATATGAATGGAATGATGTCTAACATTCATAGCTATGATATAATAGAATCACTAATATGGACTCATTAAAATGTGAAATATAAATCTTGGACAACTAATGTAAATGATGTAATATAAATGGGGTCAGGTTTTTTTTACTTTAGAACATTAAATAAATATAAATATTATGAATATATAAAAGTGATAATCATATTATAGAAGGTTATATAATAGAATAATCATCTTTTTTTATCATACATTTTATAACTATTTAAAAAGGTGAACAAAAATCATAACATAAGATAATTCCAAAATTTGTACAAAAACAAAAGAATTTTTCTCATGTTAAAAAAATTCTATATTTTAGAAAAACCAATTCCTGATCATAACACTATATAACATGCTAAATAATTTTAATTAAATGACCTTAAGATCTATAAAATAATTTACATTATATTTTTTAGGAATTAGATACAAATTTTCTGCTGAAAATTTAGTCTCTACAAAAAACATTAATGTGATTGGGATTTTAATGACTTGTAGAGACATAAGATATTTTTTAATTATTGGTTAGGATGTTTAATATATTATATCATCATTGTTAAATTTTTTTTTAACATGAGTAAGATCAATTTATGTTTAAATTATATTTTTAATGTGAAGATGATTGTTAATGTAGTCATGAAATGTCAAAGTTGTGGTACTAAATTTACAAGGGAATCACTAAATTTTATGAAGAAAAATTAATCGGAAATTACAAAAAAGGTTTCTTTAAAAATTGTGTCTAGGCCATTCTAGATTAGAGGTAGTATTAGGAACAATGGAAACAGATTAATTTGATGGAATTTTATAAGATTCTTGAACAATATTATGAAACTCTGTATAGTAAACATGCCACGTAACATTGTTATAAAAACAAATAATTTTTATTTAAAGGGTATGTGATAAAAATGTATATTTTACAAATTTTATCTATATCTAGGAGTAAAAATTAATGAAATAATTAATAAAACATGTAATTTAAATTTAAATGATAAAGAAAAAAAGTTTCAAATTCAGAGTTTTAAATTCAAAAGAACATCTATCTATAAATAACAGATTTAAGTAAAAGATATGTATAGTTATATCATAATTTATATGTGATTATAGATTCAATCATTAAATATGTATTTGTTAAAAATATTATAAAATATTTCTTTTATGAACACATTTTATGATATTTTAAACTATATAAAATAATTTATAGGAATAAATGTGAAGGGGGTCAGTTAGGGTAGACCTTACACCGAGGGTGGGGGGTGAGTCAGTGTAGGAGGATTTAATTTTAATTTAAACTTTTTAATTTATTTTCCATATTACCTATATCAATATTATTTAAATGGATATATTTTTCCATCTCATTCACTATTAAACTTATCAACACACTTTAGCACACATACACACAGAATATGAACAATAATGTTAATATTTTACCTCTCAATGAGAGATGTGTAGTCCTTGGTGAAATTTTAGATTCAGCGGTATAACATATACCACTCGAATCAACATTAGATATTTATAATATAGTCTCCTAGAAGTGTATGAATGTACATCCTAAACAATGTTTTTGGTGCATCCCACAGGCATGTAAGACCCACACATTTATGTGATATATAAGTATAAAGACTAAAGAGTTGAGAACAATTATGAAACATACCTTATTTTAGATTTTCCACATTCATTATTATTTCTATTGTTCTTATCTTAAATTAATAGAAACATACATGAAACACATATTTATAATTTTTATACACAATGGAGTGAACACAAAATATTCCTTATTAATTACACAACATTCAGTATTGAAACATTATTCTACATATTAAATCTTATTCAAATGAGTATGAAATATCATTATTATTTTGTGAACATCATCGATAACATAGTATTTTTTTATTCTAATTCATTCTTATTAATCATCACTTTTAGAAAACTACATATTACACTATATAATGTTTTTTAGACATTGATACAAAAATATTACATAGAGATATAACAGTGTCAATTCTGTTAGTTAACTTACCAATGTAAAATTTTCTATCAGGAATAATAGTTTTGAACTAATTTTTTTCTTTGAAGAACTAAAATAATATATATATATATATATATGAATAACAAGAACTATTGTGTTAGTTTTTTCTTTTATATATTCACAGAATACAAATCTGTATATTTGAATTGAAATAAGTTATATTATAAACCATAAACATCCCTATAAACATAGATATAAATTACTCAATCCTCCATGATAATTTATCAATATACTGGTCTTCTATCACAAAAATATCTCCAAGGACTATAACTTCACAGATCATTAAATAACTAAAATTAATTCTTCCTCTTTTGGACTAGTATCTCATTTATTAATTTTCAATGAAATATTTATTATTCAAACTAGTATCCGTATTTATTCTTCTTATAAATGATTAAATTAATAAAATTTTTCATGGAACCTTCCATTCATATTTCAAACTAATCCTCAATGTTGTGGATTACCATTATATTTTAGTTTTCCATCTATTAATTTCTCACATAATTAAAAACATGAAAATATGACTTTCTAATCAAAGCATTCGCTACAAAATTTCAATTCTATTAGGTATACATGATCTTGTTGTCATAATAATTATAAAATACAATGTATGTTCACTATAAAAAAATTAAATATCTTATAAAGTAATTTAATCATAAAATATTTTGATTTTTATTGAGTAAAAATAGTTCACTAAGAAAAAATATTATTCATTTAATTAATGAATAACCCATCATTGAAATCATTAAATAATGAGTAAAATATTTATGTTCATTTAAAAAAAATATTGATATGTAATAAAGAACGTATATATATTTCATTATGTTTAGATTTATTATCAATAAGACATGTTACATTATACATCATAGAGATTCATTAATTCATATAAATAATTAAATAGATAACTCATTAACTTAATTTTGAAATTCTATATAGTATTATAGTACATATCTATAAAAGAACAGTATTTTTTTAATCTATGAAAATAATAATGTCATGACATGTGAAAATCAATGTAAAATCCACTTGAAATAGTTTTAAAATCATGATAAAATTAACAAATCATAAAAATTCTGCTATCGGTTCCTATAAATAACCAATTAATTTATAAATAGTTCTACAGTATAAAATTCTCTAATATAACATGATCATAGAAGGTAATAATAGATATCCAAAATCAGTGCGTTGAAATATTTTGATATAACTACTGTTTCTTGAACAAAAGAAGAAATAATTTTTATGTGATCATTACAATCATCTCTTTTCATCTTCTAAAATGAAATTCAATCTATGAAAAAGATAAAAAATATATATGTAGATATTTTTACATCACCAAATTTATTTTATTTTATTATGCCTCTAGAATAACTTTTAACATCAAATAGAATAACTCAAAATTAAAAACATCAATAATGAAATAGAAATTTTTTCTTTGAGATGCCATCATATTTAAATATAAATTGATGAATTTCATATAATAAATGTAGCTATGATTATAAAACTTATCTTCACAAGTAATGAAATATATATTTTATCTTATAGGTAAATAATAATCCTTTCTAAAATTTAATTTCTAATAATATATACATGACCTTGAAAAGTCAATCAGATTTATAGGGAAATATATCAAAGTAGCGCATGTGGATACAATATATATTATAATATCACTCCATTTTATAAAAATAATTTAAATGATAAACTAATAATTAATTCCAGGTGTCATATTAAATGATTCTATTAATATAGGTACATGAACATAGATATAACCTTATCCAAATGTTAATCAATAATTTGAGGGTTAGGTTTTAATATTCATCCAATCATTCGTTAGTTTATATGTATGGAAGGATTTAAAACCCTTCTACTATCACTTCAGTATCACTATCCATTAAAAATTTCTTTACATATGTTATATTTTTGGTTCAATTTTTTACCTTCCGTGATAACTCCTTTCTATAAAAATTATAACAGTCCCTCATTCTAAGTCTGAAAATATGATGATTTTCCAATTTATATTAACACATGATCATATAAAATTAAAATCATTGATTAAAATAATGAAATATTTTAGACTTATTATTCAATAAATTAGGTTTCAGAAAAATCAATCTTGTCGACCAACTTGGTCGAAATTATGAAATTTTTCAAAAAAACTAATTTAACCCCAAATGGAGTGGATTATTACAATAGTCATTGATTTATTTTCACTAGAATATATATTCTTTATGGTATATTATCCTTAAGGGCTTGATGTAAATAAAAAATATAAATTTTTAAAAAACCTATTTTGGAGAAATTGTAAATCATACCATAAACAACCTATAGTTCATATATTTTTTCAAATTTCATCACTTTGGGTATCCTTAATGAAACCTACCTAGGCATCATAATTTTTTTCTAGCTCCACTTAATTTTTTGGTCTTCTCATGATCCATTAGAATTAATATCTCGTAAACTATTTTCTTTACAATAAACAGATTTGATGTGGGATGTATATTAGAATCTATCCATGTGTTATAGTTATATCAATTTTAATGGAATACACTGCTAAATAGGTTTTTAAAAATAATGAGTTGGAATATTAATCTTCATACTCTACATAATAAAAATTTGGATACCATAAAAATAATAATAAAGAATGTATAAATGTTATATTCCCCTATAATATAAGCATACAATACCGTAGACTCCACAATATATTTATTTAAAAAATATTTAAAGAATATAAATAACATAAATATATAATATCTATAAACCTATATAAACCTTTACAATCTGATTTTTTTGAATTTTTAAAAATATCATGTAAAAAATGGATAGATTTAATAGATTCTATTCCATATCAAACCTCTAAGATATCATTGTAAAATACCATCATGAAAATACAATTAACATTTTTTGTATCTCCCATTATAAGGCTATCCAAAAATTATGAGATATCATCCTTTATTTATTTATCAAATATTTTTAGTATCATAATACCATCATAAAAATGACAAAAAAAACTCCAATTCTAGAACTCCCATTCTGAATAACCAATATCTCTTTTTATTGATCAACTAAAAGACTCTAAAATAATAATAATTTATTCAGTTGCTTCTTGAAATAAGCCCACTTAATCATACACATATCTCAATATCCTAAACATAACATCATCCATTTTCATTATGGAACTCAAAATAATCCCACTATACATATTTTTAATATTCTATAAGATTCATTTGAAATGTAATATTTAACAATTATAACTAAATATCAGTCTAGGGTTTTGGGATATTTAATTTTTATTTGGAAATTTTATATTTTTAAAAATCATGCAATGGAACTTTCTCTTCTTATCAAACTTCCTGTCATATCCTCAAGTGAACTTATATGGATAATAATTATACCTCATCCAATTTAAATACATGACTAATAGATTTTCTAATCATAACTATGGGTAGAAGAACCACATCTAAAACTGAAGTGCCCAGATCAGTGTGAATCACTGAGAGGGGGAGGGGGTGAATCAGTGATCCCTTAAAACTTTTTACTAATTGATTCTTATCAATTAAACCTCTATGGCTGGTTAAAGCCTCGATCCACTCTTCTTGTATCTCTCAACCTTTCCCGAATGATGTAGTAATGAAAAGGCACAGGACACAAGGATTTACAAGGTTCGGCACCAAAGGCCTACATCCTTGCCATGCTCTCCCAGCATGGATTCTCCCATTATAATCTGTTAGTATTACAATGGTCGATACAGAGTCCCACTGTATCTCTCCTGAGTCCCACAGGAGGGTCTTTATACTGCGTCCCACAGTGTTACCAGAGTCCCACTGGCCTACTCCAGAATCCCACTGAAGACTTCTTCTCCCTGAGTCCCACAGGGTCTTCTCCTGGCTCCTCGAGTCACACGAGTAGCTCTTCTTCTTGTTCAGCTCTTCAAGTATCTCTAGCAGTCTGGGATAAAGACTGCTGGCCTTGCTCTGTACCTCTGATCACTTGTGATGATCAGGTCTTCTCGTCTTGCTCAGGATTTATCTCCTTCTTCTCAAGATGACCTGGCCTCTCTCCAATTACTGAATACTCAGACAATTGATGTCTTTAACTTCAGTTTGGTCCAGTCACACTTCACTTCACTTCATGCACTGAATGCATGGAAACTCTGAATCCTCATGCACTGACTGCATGGCCTTCTCAAATTTTCTTCAAGATCTTCAAGTCTTGGACAACTCAAATGCACACAACTGATTTAGCACTGTTCACGTGTGCACGTGCATGCATGCATGCATGCACTTCCCTCTTTCTTCTCTTGGTGCAATAAACCCACAAAGGGTGTAGTATCTTTAAGCACACACCACCTTCTCACTTCTTCACACACTTTATTCTCTTTTGATTACACACATAAATGTGTGTTATACACTAGTGTGGATATCTAATCTTCTTCTTAGTGTGTACACACTTTGGTTTGCACACACACTAAGGTTCGGCCACTTCTTTTAATTTGCACACACACACAACATAGGTTGAGTTGTGGTCTTCACTTGTTGCACACACATGACTTGGCCTTCACTTCTTCTTGCATATACCAAAGGCTACGACCTCTTTGATCTTTGTGTACTCTTCCAGTTTGCACACACACTTTGTTTTTCTCTTTTAATCTTCAAGAGTGCACAACCAACTCATAGGGTCTTCCTCACTTGGTACACACACAAGGTGTGGTCTCGGGTTCTCCTTGCACACACAAGAGGCAAAGCCTTGGACTTCTTTGGAACACACACAAAGTGTGGTCTTCCACTTCACTTGGCACACAAGGCACTAAGGCTCGGGTCTTCTTCTTTGCACACACAAAACCGTAGGGTCCTCTTACTCCATTTGCACACACACACTAGGTATGCACTCCACCTTCAAAATAGGCGCGCAAAGGGGTGCGGCCTTCCTCTCTTCACAGCTTCTGTCGCGCAAGCACAAGGCACAAAGGACCTCGGCCGTGGGCGCGCAAGTGCATGGGTGCACTTGGCCGTGCAAGCGCCTACCGTGCAGGGGGCGCGGTGCACAGAGGGGGCGCGCAAGTTGGCGCTGCCCTTCCTCCTACCTGTCGCACAAAGGATAGCGCACAGGGGACTTAGCCTTCTTGACGCGCAAAAGAGTTGCGCGCAAGGAACTTAGAAAAGCCAAAAATGGCTTCGGGCTGCTGCCGCGCAAGTGGTGCGCGCAGGGCAGATCTTCGCGAGGCAGAGAGCACTCACGGGACTTCTGTTCTTCAACAAAGATTCAGCAAACTTCTTTGGAGCCTTGGGCTCTTCTTTTATAGGCGAAGCAGATCCTCTGCCTTCCGCGGAGAGATATCTTTCGAAACCCCGAAGATTTCAGTTCTTTAAAGATTTTTTCAAATCTCGTTTCTTCATCTGTTTCACGCGGGTTCTCTCATTTTTCTTTCCTCCTCGTGCATGCGATTTATAACACATGTACGGCCTCTGTTTAAACCCAATCCATGCAAAGGCACGAACCCATGAAGCCTCGGCAACTTCGTTTGCCTCGGCATTGCTTCGAATTCTCCTCTCATCGCATGCATGCATATTTTAATGCATGGTTGTGTTCAGTGTGGCCAGACGATCACAATGGAGGCTTCGGATCGAACAATGATGGCTGGGAGCTCGAAAACTGGTGCTCGGAGGGCTCTGGTTCAGCGGCTGCTCGCGGGTGGACTTCAGGCGAGCTCGAGGAAGTAGACGAGCCGGGAGCCGTCGGATCGTGATGCGCGACGGCCAGGATTAGATCATCGCCGCGGAGATGGATCATGCGGCGTGGATAAAGCGCGCGATGGCTCGGACGGCCGAGATTTGCTCCCGGGGAAATTTCCGCGTCCCACATCGAAACGGCGAGCGGAATTTCCGCGGTTTATCACCCTGGCGCTGCCACCCATCCCTCGATTGAATCTCCTCCCTCCACGGTGCCGCCCCGCACCGTGTTCTCCCTGCGGGCGCGCTCTGCGCCCACTCTGCTCCCTGCGGGCGCGCTCCTAGCGCCCACGCTGCGCGGGCTTCATCACCGCATGGCCTCGGGGCTTATACACGGCCCCTGCCTTGCCTCAGGGAGCGCCTTGGCCTTGAGGGTTCCCCATGGGCGTGGCGCCTTAGGCCCATATGTGCCTTGGGTGATCCCTCGGCTGGCCTCCTTTGTGGCACATTTTTTGGCTAAGTCTTGAATAAGACTTTGTCAAAAAACAAAGTCCTCCATGAAATCAAGCCATATCAAGAGAACCACTTCAAGCCTTTCTTCTCCTTCATCTTCTTCTTAAGAATTCAAGTATTAATCTTCTTCATTACAATTCCTCCATTTTTCTTCAACATATAATCAACATTTAAGAATGGAATTCCCGGAGGTTTCTTCATCTTCAACAGAGCTCCTGAATCAAATATTTCTTCAATAAACTTCATTGATCTAATCAGAGATCAATTGGAACATCTTCTGATTCACATGCACTAAGTGATAGTGCATGGAATTCATTAAACCACTTCATCCACTTAGAAGTTGTTGATGGATCCCATTTACTTCCTCATGCATTGTCTTAACAATGCATGGTCTTCTATCATTGTTGTGACTTTGTATCATCATGATACAAGTTCAATGAACTTAAAGATCATCTCAACAATCGTCAGATGTACATGAAGAATGTTTCAACCACAATTTCCAATACCACTTAGTGAATCTCCTAAGTGACATGCATCTTAGTACCATGTCCATTCTCCTTTCCTCACCAACACCAGCACAACCTTTGGCATTCACATCTTGACATTCCTGACTTCCATTCATTCCAAGATAGCTTCATGCCTTATTGACAACAAATGCAACACAGTGAACTTCAATCTCCCCCTTTGTATTTGTTGTCAATACACTTCTTCAGCACATATGAATGGGTCAATATGTGTGCCAATATTTTCTCCCCCTTATTGGAAATCAAATGCAAAGGTGTGGTGTGGTTCTCTTTCAAAAATCTCTTCCTCCCTTAGAAAAGTATTTTCTTGAAAATCACTAAGAGAGGGATGATGTCACACGTTCTCTTGAGCAAGGAACCTTTAGTAGATCAACTCTAAGTCTACTTGGGCCAACCCGGTGTAGAAAACAAGAGTGATGTAACCAAGGAACTCAATGCTGTCCACATTCACTATAAACATGTGAGATCATGCTTAGGGGTTGAATTTTTTCAGATATTCAATGAATTGCTGAATCCTGCACATACTTCACAAAACACATTAGAAAGTTCAGGTGCAAAGATAAAGCTCCCCCATTCATTCATTTTCTTAAGATGATATTAATCTCAGAACATCATCTTCTTCAGATTTTCTCCCCCTCAAGGGGTGCACTCCATTCTGTCCAAACCATCCTCCAGATGAGAATGATCATCATCTTCAATTCCCTGCAATGTTAGCACATGTATATACCAAGAGTATAAGGGAATGAGATGGAACCTCCTTGGTTCATCAATGTGAACAACAAGGTTGAGAAGATTCTCTCAACCGAGATGTCCCATTTTCACCAGTCTTCACACTTGCATATTTGATCTTCATTGATGACTGTGCTGGTGTGGTTCTCAAAACATCTTCATGTGAAACCTTCTTCATCCCTTTTGCTTTAGCAATTGCCAGAGCTTCATCTTCAACTCTTTGTAGTTCTCTGGCAAGTTGCAACTGATGTGGCCATATGACAAGTAAATCATTTGGAAGAGTGGCCCGAGTTCTGGAAGTTCCACATGGTTCCTTAGATGCTGTCAAGCTACCTTTCTTAGGCAACTTGTTTTCAATCAATCCCTTCTTCTTATTCTGGATTGATTGTCTTTTTTATTCCAGTCTGCTTCTATTTAATTTCATGGCTTCTTTACAAAGATCCATGATATGTCCTTTCTTTCCACAGTAGAATCATGTTTTCTTGGTGGTCCTTCTGGATGCATCACCCTTCTTGGATTTCAATTCCAAGGACTTCTCTTCATTCTTCAAACTCTTCTTGGGAGCTTTTTCTACTTTCTTCTTGCTTCCCAAGGATTCTTTTTGAGCCAGGTTCTGTGATCTTTTCTTCTTTTGAGATCTGGATACAGTTGGAGATTGACATGTATCTTTTTGACCACTTTTGAAATCATCCTAGATGTTGTCAAGTAATCCAAATCTATTTGCAGTAAACAGATGTCTCTGGACCTGTGGATGCTGCTTCTTTTCTTCTGGCTTGCTCCCCCTTGGCATGAGATTCCTTTGTGCTTTGACATTCAGTGGATTGTACCAACAATCCTTTGCACAGTGCCCATACTTATTACAACACCAGCATTGTCCCACGAATCTTGACCTCTTCAGTCCTTCTGATTGTAGGGTACTCTTCTTGACCTATTGTGCTGTTTCAGGAGAGCTCTGCTTCTTTACTGCCTTCATCCATACTTGTTTGGAATTATTTTTCCATCCTGCACTTTTTGTGGAAACACAATTAGAAGCATCAATACAAGATGGGATGGATGGTACCTTCTTTTTAGAATTTGTTGCCCTTTTATTAAAGGATGTCTTTCTTTTAGAATCATCCTTCTCAAAGCTCACTTGAGTAGCAAAATTTCTTCTTTCAGCTGACTGGGAGGCTTTGGCTTTGGGTGATTGCTGATTGTTCAATATCACCTCTAGTTCTAAGCACTTCATGTAAAGGGAGTTCTTCTCATCCTCAACAGCTCTTAGCTTTCCTTACCAACATTCTTTCAGCTGATTCATCTGGTCATCATGCACTGTCTTCAATTCAAGCAATGTATTGTCAAGCTCCTTTACCCTTTTTGCTTTGTCTTCAAGTTGAGCATCTTTGACAACCATTGAAACTCTGTGTCTCTTTTCCAGTGCACGGAAAACATCTTTGATCATTATCAAAAATATTTCTTTCTCAGAAGAGCTCCTTTGCAATTCTTCACAGGTATCTTCATATCTTTCATTGCAAAGGGAAACAGTTTCATCTTTGGCCTTCACCAGCTTTCTGAGAGTGTTGGTTATGCCAACCCTTTTTGCCAATTGGACTTCCAAAGAATTGGCTTCATCTTCTAGCTGTAATTTTTCTTCTTGAAGATCAAGGAGGCCTGTAGCTATACACATTGAAACTTCCTTGGGGACTCTCTTCTGAAGATATTTGATTGCATTTAGAAGATCATTGTTTCGTCCATCTTCATCACAGCTAGATCAGGCTTCATCAGAAGAATGATAAAAGGAATTGTCATCTGATGTGACTTTCACATTTCTTTCCATAGAAGGAGTTTCTCTGATTGCAACAACCTTCTTCCTCATCTTCTTTGCCTGTTTCTTCATTCTGTTTTTCAGAGTCTTGGCAGATTTCTCCATTTGAGGCTGGTCGCTCATTTCCTCAAATCTGCACTTCATAAAGACTCCCTTGGATCTTTTAGAGGTAACCTCCCTCTGAAACCAATTGAAGTGCCCAGATTAGTGTGAATCACTGAGAGGGGGAGGGGGTGAATCAGTGATCCCTTAAAACTTTTTACTAATTGATTCTTATCAATTAAACCTCTATGGCTGGTTAAAGCCTCGATCCACTCTTCTTGTATCTCTCAACCTTTCCCGAATGATGTAGTAATGAAAAGGCACATGACACAAGGATTTACAAGGTTCGGCACCAAAGGCCTACATCCTTGCCATGCTCTCCCAGCATGGATTCTCCCATTATAATCTGTTAGTATTACAATGGTCGATACAGAGTCCCACTGTATCTCTCCTGAGTCCCACAGGAGGGTCTTTATACTGCGTCCCACAGTGTTACCAGAGTCCCACTGGCCTGCTCCAGAATCCCACTGAAGACTTCTTCTCCCTGAGTCCCACAGGGTCTTCTCCTGGCTCCTCGAGTCACACGAGTAGCTCTTCTTCTTGTTCAGCTCTTCAAGTATCTTCAGCAGTCTGGGATAAAGACTGCTGGCCTTGCTCTGTACCTCTGATCACTTGTGATGATCAGGTATTCTCGTCTTGCTCAGGATTTATCTCCTTCTTCTCAGGATGACCTGGCCTCTCTCCAATTACTGAATACTCAGACAATTGATGTCTTTAACTTCAGTCTGGTCCAGTCTCACTTCACTTCACTTCATGCACTGAATGCATGGCAACTCTGAATCCTCATGCACTGACTGCATGGCCTTCTCAAATTTTCTTCAAGATCTTCAAGTCTTGGAAAACTCAAATGCACACAACTGATTTAGCACTGTTCACGTGTGCACGTGCATGCATGCATGCATGCACTTCCCTCTTTCTTCTCTTGGTGCAATAAACCCACAAAGGGTGTAGTATCTTTAAGCACACACCACCTTCTCACTTCTTCACACACTTTATTCTCTTTTGATTACACACATAAATGTGTGTTATACACTAGTGTGGATATCTTCTCTTCTTCTTAGTGTGTACACACTTTGGTTTGCACACACACTAAGGTTCGGCCACTTCTTTTAATTTGCACACACACACAACATAGGTTGAGTTGTGGTCTTCACTTGTTGCACACACATGACTTGGCCTTCACTTCTTCTTGCACATACCAAAGGCTACGGCCTCTTTTCTCTTTGTGTACTCTTCCACTTTGCACACACAATTTGTTTTTCTCTTTTAATCTTCAAGAGTGCACAACCAACCCGTAGGGTCTTCCTCACTTGGCACACACACAAGGTGTGGTCTCGGGTTCTCCTTGCACACAAAAGAGGCAAAGCCTCGGCCTTCTTTGGCACACACACAAAGTGTGGTCTTCCACTTCACTTGGCACACAAGGCACTAAGGCTCGTGTCTTCTTCTTTGCACACACAAAACCGTAGGGTCCTCTTACTCCATTTGCTCACACACACTAGGTATGCACTCCACCTTCAAAATAGGCATGCAAAGGGGTGCGGCCTTCCTCTCTTCACAGCTTCTATCGCGCAAGCACAAGGCACAAAGGACCTCGGCCGTGGGCGCGCAAGTGCAAGGGTGCACTTGGCCGTGCAAGCGCCTACCGTGCAGGGGGCGCGGTGCACAGAGGGGGCGCACAAGTTGGTGCTGCCCTTCTTCCTACCTGTCGTGCAAAGGAGAGCGCACAGGGGACTTAGCCTTCTTGACGCGCAAAAGAGTTGCGCGAAAGGAACTTAGCAAAGCCAAAAATGGCTTCGGGCTGCTTCCGCGCAAGTGGTGCGCGCAGGGCAGATCTTCGCGAGGCAGAGAGCACTCACGGGACTTCTGTTCTTCAACAAAGATTCAGCAAACTTCTTTGGAGCCTTGGGCTCTTCTTTTATAGGCGAAGCAGAGCCTCTGCCTTCCGCGGAGAGATATCTTTCGAAACCCAGAAGATTTTGGTTCTTTAAAGATTTTTTCAAATCTCGTTTCTTCATCTGTTTCACGTGGGTTCTCTCATTTTTCTTTCCTCCTCGTGCATGCGATTTATAACGCATGCACGACCTCTGTTTAAACCCAATCCATGCAAAGGCACGAACCCATGAAGCCTCGGCAACTTCGTTTTCCTCGGCATTGCTTCGAATTCTCCTCTCATCGCATGCATGCATATTTTAATGCATGGTTGTGTTCAGTGTGGCCAGACGATCACAATGGAGGCTTCGGATCGAACAATGATGGCCGAGAGCTCGAAAACTGGTGCTCGGAGGGCTCTGGTTCAGCGGCTGCTCGCGGGTGGCCTTCGGGCGAGCTCGAGGAAGTAGACGAGCCAGGAGCCGTCGGATCGTGATGCGCGACGGCCAGGATTAGATCATCGCCGCGGAGATGGATCGTGCGGCGTGGATAAAGCGCGCGATGGCTCGGACGGCCGAGATTTGCTCCCGGGGAAATTTCCGCGTCCCACATCGAAACGGCGAGCGGAATTGCCGCGGTTTATCACCCTGGCGCTGCCACCCATCCCTCGATTGAATCTCCTCCCTCCACGGTGCCGCCCCGCACCATGTTCTCCCTGCGGGCGCGCTCTGCGCCCACTCTGCTCCCTGCGGGCGCGCTTCTAGCGCCCACGCTGCGCAGGCTTCATCACCGCGTGGCCTCGGGGCTTATACACGGCCCCTGCCTTGCCTCAGGGAGCGCCTTGGCCTTGAGGGTTCCCCATGGGCGTGGCGCCTTAGGCCCATATGTGCCTTGGGTGATCCCTCGGCTGGCCTCCTTGGTGGCACATTTTTTGGCTAAGTCTTGAATAAGACTTTGTCAAAAAACAAAGTCCTCCATGAAATCAAGCCATATCAAGAGAACCACTTCAAGCCTTTCTTCTCCTTCATCTTCTTCTTAAGAATTCAAGTATTAATCTTCATCATTAGAATTCCTCCATTTTTCTTCAACATATAATCAACATTTAAGAATGGAATTCCCGAAGGTTTCTTCATCTTCAACCGAGCTCCTGAATCAAATATTTCTTCAATAAACTTCATTGATCTAATCAGAGATCAATTGGAACATCTTCTGATTCACATGCACTAAGTGATAGTGCATGGACTTCATTAAACCACTTCATCCACTTAGAAGTTGTGGATGGATCCCATTTACTTCCTCATGAATTGTCTTAACAATGCATGGTCTTCTATCATTGTTGTGACTTTGTATCATCAGGATACAAGTTCTATGAACTTAAAGATCAGCTCAACAATCGTCAGATGTACATGGAGAATGTTTCAACCACAATTTCCAATACCACTTAGTGAATCTCCTAAGTGACATGCATCTTACTACCATGGCCATTCTCCTTTCCTCACCAACACCAGCACAACCTTTGGCATTCACATCTTGACATTCCTGACTTCCATTCATTCCAAGACAGCTTCATGCCTTATTGACAACAAATGCAACACAGTGCAGTTCAAAAAAACTGATAATAGAATATATTAATTAAATTATAACATTATTTTACCCATATGACCTACATTCCTATACTCAACACAGAAAACAAACACGAATATACAATACATGATGGTTTAACCATTCCCTGTAATGATATATTCATGTAACTATAAATTCCCATATTGATAATTAACAAATTATTAGCTTGCTTGGTTATAATTAAAATGTCCCGTTTTTTCAATAATTGGGTTCATGGACGAAATTCATATTCATATTAAATAAATAATATCGTATTACTAAAAAAATTAATATTTTTTTTGCAAGATACACATTTTAATTTGGTACGGTCTCATGCCTATTTATAAAGGTACTATACTAATTTAGTATAAACCCCATGTTACTCTTGAAAAAGTATCACAATGATATCAATGATTGGAATAAAACCCATGTCATATTTCATGAATATCTAGATATATGGCATGAAACCTATTAAAATAATTATCTAATATCTCAATGGAGTACTTCCTCAAAGGTATCTAATTAGAGAAGATATGAAACCTATAATAATTAGCACAATCCATGAAAAATATTAGAGACATTTGTTTAAAATACCAGATTGAAACATTCTTCAGATGAATTATTATATAACGAGTATTATAATGTATATAATTAAAAATACAACCTTATTTATTAGACTATTTTAAAAAACCATCCAATATTATTCTTGAAAATAAATTCCAGTATATTTATTTTCTTAAAATAATTATACCTTTATTTACATTATTTAAAATATTTATCATAAAATTTTTGAATAATAATAATATATAATAAATTATATACCCCATATTCAACAATATAATTGTTGTCACATCTTATGATTATATTTTTATATCTAATTATTAAATAAAATTAAAATCAATGAAATTTAAAATATATTAAAAATGGACTCAATTTTTGTTTAACATCACTCAATTTCCAATTATTAATTATTTATTCATAAATTCAAGTCAGTATTCACTCAATTTTCATTACTCAAAATATTCTATTAACTACAACAAAAGGTACTAAATGAACCCTATGAAATGTGTGAGGATAATTGCTCAAATGTAAAAAAAATATGATGTCAAATACCTCTTTTGAAAGGTGATAAATTAAAACAAATCACCATTTATTTTAACATAATTACTCTATAAAATAATATGTCCCCTTTTAAATGAAACCATTTAAATCCCAATCTAAACTCCACATTAGTCCTCCAAAAAATACCACACCTCCTCGAAATAGAACTAAAACTAACTTCTTTTTGGATTTCTCAAATCTCACATGTCAACCATTTAAATTATTAGATGATTAATAATAATAATATAATCTATAAATAAATAAATAAATAAATAACATAATTTGAAATTTTAATTAGTATCTAAAATTATAACATTTAAACATTCTTATTAAAATTTGACCCAATGTTAAATAAACCATTTTATGAATAATGATGTGACACAAATTTAATTACGAACCTACTTAATTTCAGTGTTTGGATCCCATTATAACCACATATGTGTAGCATATAACACTTGTAAGTGATCTTACCATATTTTTGTCTTGTAGTTAAGGGGTAGTTGATAAACTATAAGAGAGAACACAATAAATATTTGAGTTATTTTATTAAGAATACTATTAAATGAGGAAAAAATATCATAACACACAATGTAGATATATATAAAATATTGAAAAAATTAATGGATGGATGTATAAATTCCATACATCTTCTATAAGTAATAAATATTTATTTAATATTTCATAAATGATGATATTAAAGTAACTTAAAAAAATTATTTCCATAACTGCGAAACATTATGATAACCATTGACCCTGATACAAACTCGTCTACTAATACACCATAAATAATCTACATAATATCTAATTATGAATAATTCTACAATTATATTGAAAAGTATGTATCCTGACAATAACCCATATAGACATGTGTATAAGGACCCAATATGACATCCTGCGTAATTAGTTCTACCAATATTATACTTCTGGATATATAATAATAATAATTTATTGCATTATAACACATATTTATTACCTAATAGATTAGAACCACATAAAGTTTATTTGAGATAAACCATAACTAGGATACATTATCACCCATAATATCTCACAAGATATTATACATAGGCCTTGTTCATATCAAATTTTTGTAATCCATTAACTATAAATAAATTTTTCTAACAAATCACACTACCAAATTCACTATAAGAATCCCAAACTTTATAGTAATACACACACAAAGAGAGATATATATATGTATACGTGTACATATTATAAACATATAAATTTAGGTAATCCAATCACATGAAGAGTAGGTGAACCATTATAAAATAAACAAAAATAAATATTTTGACAAGGGGATAAATAAAAGAAAATAAATTATAAAATTATCAAAAGATAAATAACAATAGAAAATGAGAGAATATAATCCATCAATAATCCTTTAAAAACTGTTCATTATTCGTAGAATCAAAATTAATTTACTAATATATGTCATCAATGTTAAAATTTAATTCATCTAAAAGAGTGTCATCAATGTATAAAAAAATATCCCATATCCCTATAATCCTTGGTATATGAATATCATTATAACATATGTGCCTTTTATAAGAATTCATCTTTTATTTTTAACCATGATATAAATTTGTTTGAGTATTTCATTTTAAATATTTTAGAATTATTCAATACTTTATTCTAATATTACATTATAAGAAATGGAATAAGATATTGAACTACCATTTCTCAGTCCAATTAAAAATACAAAAAATTTGGGGAGTTATCTAAAGATACTTTTAAATCCCCAAAGGATATCAAGTTTTTGTTACTAGAAATTTATGTATAACATAAATTCATAACAAAAACTACTATATTCTAAATGGTTCTATTTACTATGGTATGGTGTATTTTAGAATATAATTTATTTCACTTATAACCAATCTCTCTACTCATGTATCCAACCATAAATTCATTATTTTTTTGGGATAGGATTAAAAAAAATATAGTATCTATAAGTGTCAGTATAATTCATCCATTTATACACTTTGGAACTCATCCAACCATCTATATTGGTGATAATTACTATATTTGATCAAATAAATATAAAATCATCTAAAATAAACATGAATTGAGGTTCAGTTTTAGTACATAAAATATTTCATATCATAATCCTATATAACACTATAAATTCAGATTTATTATTTTCTATAGATCATAATAAAAAACAAACAACATATATTATATTAGATAAGTACCTATATGGACAGTAAACCACTATCCTAGAGTTGTTGGTGATATATGTGACTTGGGACCTTTATATTCTTACTTCACTAGGGAAATTTTAGAGAAAATGAGTCCCCTCAGAATACTCTCTCCAAATCATTATAATGACAGAACAAAATCATCATGAATCTATGGGGGAATATACTATATAGGTATATACTTTATATTCAATAAAATTTGTCATGGGTTATTGAAAATAGTGTTGTATTTATGATCTATCATGAACACCTCCCCACAATGTATACCCCTCCTAGGCCAGGAATGGGAAAAATAGATAGTGACCCCCTGAGTCCTACCTTCAATAGGCCCCAAGATGGAGATTAGAACAAAGGATATAATAAACACACAAATAGGGGGGGAATTACCCTCTAATAGAACACATGCAGAAGAGAATGATAATCAAACACCAAAAAAATATTTATCAGACTACAATTTAAAAGGAAAACAAGTATATAAATTTAATTTCATTCATGAACTACTACAACTAAAATAAAAAAATGGAGTATGAAAAAGGAATTTAAAGACAACAGTGACGACGAAACACAAACAGCTCTAGAAAAACCCCTAACTAGTAGTAACTATATTGATTTCTAACCTTCTCAAAATGTCCAAAAAAATAGTTTATATAATATAGGATTAGTATAATTCTATACATATCACGATACTCCCTAGATCCTCTCATAAAAAATGTAATGAAATCATACTTAAGAATAGTAAACTACAAGTTAAACAAACTCATCACCAAAATAGGTATACTATGTTTCCAACCTCACCATGGATACTATAAACAAGTATGGAATAAATTATCATATAATATTATAAATGATATCAAGGTTACCTCACTACTTCATCCCACTGGTTTCCTTCTTTTCCCCAACATCGCACATCCCAAGCATCTCTCTCCAAAAATGCTTGCTCGCAGACACATGAGCGAAGCACCACAATATGAACCTATTACTACTCACCAACACATATACATACCCAAAATTAACCAGGTAGTTTTCAGGAGACACCATATCTCACATAACAAGTATCAAACATTGATTATTATACCTCAAGGAATCATAACCCATACACCAAGTATGGATCCCCAAGACAACACAACATAAACACATTACACCAATAGTATCCCATAAGCAACTATATGTAGAATATATGTGTGTGAAATAATCACAAGTCACTATAGAACTCAACACACATATATGGGATAAACTAATAATTTTCCATATGAAAAAATTAAACTACCAATAGAATAGATTTGGACCAAAGTGGGTAGACAACCATCCATTCTCACTTTGGGATGTTGGGAAAAACACCACTCAATGCTCAGAATCCTTGAGGTGTGTGTTTCCCAAATAGATATAGTTGATATCATATATAATAAGAAAAAATAAAAATGTATAATATAGATCAAAACCATACTATGGGTATAACCCTGTCATAGACTCAATTGTAGCCAACATCTCTCGGACTCTGAGTTACCACTACTAAGACTAGATATCATATTAGTACACAACCATATATCGAGGAACATAAATTTACATTATACCATTTATTATGAATTTAACTTTATAATAATTAATTTTTAATCTTTAATTAATCATTATCATTTCCTCCTTACATTTGAGTAGAATCAAAACAAATTTTGTTTCCCTCCATGAATTAGCATATGAGTCCACAACTTCTTAGAATTATAACCTCATCATTTCTCCCATCCAAGTTCCTACCCCAGGGGTTTATGTTTTATTCATTTTATCAACAGGATTAACAAATTCAATATTTCTAGTAATTATAGGGAATAATTATATGCTACCAAACATTAGGGGATTAACATTATTTGTATATGAACTACCAGTCATGTATTTTCCACCTATAGTAGGAGAAGAGACTCATCCAACCATGAGAAGCTAATCACAGAAATCACATGGAATACCCCTGATGTCTTCACATCCCATGAACGGAGAGTAAGAAAAATAATCTACCTCAAATAGTGGGAAAAGTAAAGTAGATAAATACACAAAAAATTCAACAATCATAAAATTTTCACATCAATGGGTAAGACTATCATTAACCCATTACACTATCTCTGGTGCCCTACTCAACACCCACATGCATAAAATGATGTGTCTCACCACTACAGCCATAAACTAAGACTAAAAAACCTATCTTTCCTACCCCTCATAATACAACATCCCCACATGTGTAGACATCCCATGATCACATCACATATATGCCTCCCTTTCCTTAAGACCACATCAACCCTCCAGGTTCAGCCATTCTAAGCTCACATCACATCATAAGAAGCCGGAAACAATCATGTCACCAAGATCTTGTCCCAAAATAAGGCACTCGGCCTTCACACAAAATGACCTCTCAAGGCTCCAACGCACAAGGTTCTCGACCTTTACCACAAAAAGAGAACTTGGGTCCTATAAAGGCATTATCTTTTCTCACAAAATCGGTTTATTAATTTATGAATACTCTAATAATTTATCAACAAGAATCAACAAAATTACGGTTAATTGACTAATTGATATAAATATGACCACTTGCATCAATTTTAGTATCATCAAATTACAAAAACAACATGAATCATTAAACACGCCTCTCTAACCATTATAAAATTAATTTATAATTAATTCTGGCTTTACATTATTTACCAATTTCTATCTTAGAAAACATACTAATCCAAAAATGGAATAAATATCAAACTATATATCAAATCAAGATGAAAAACATTATCATGGTACAAAGAAAAAATACTACTATGAAATCGATACCCATTATTAAATCCAAATCAAGTATATAATTAGGTCAATTCTATTATGATATAGGGGTATAAATTACACAAACTCTATGATTGAATATAAATAAATATAGATGAATCTAATCCCTTACCTGAAGAGGCCCAAATAGTTCTTCGTACAAGAACATATAAACATAACGGATCTTTGATCACTTCTCCCAAAATATCTTCATCCATCCATGGATGAAACGACACCACAACACTTGCCCATAACAAAACAAGCCCATTATAAACAAAGGATATCACGTGCCAACACATGGATAAGATAATTGAGTGGAAAGAGATCGATGAAAGAACAATAAGAGAGGTACATCATACCTCATATTGTATAAGGATCATTACATATTGAAGGAGGAAGATAGGGATCTCTCCTTGATGAAGGAACCCAATAAAATTTAAGAGGGGTCACTTGGTCATGTGGTGTTGAGGGAGAGGTTCTTTTGCAATAGGTTTTGACAAAACATAAAAAACTATAATATTTTAAATCATACCACATTAGGGTATTACACAACATTTAATACTCGTTCATGTAATGTAATGTATAATGTTTGGTATCAACTGAAAAACACATCACCTCATCACTTTATATTATTTTTCAATATAAAAAATATCACACAATGTGAAACATCCATGAAAACCCATAAAATATGATTTCACATCATGTAATATAGTTAATCAATGTGTAATCCCCCCTTTCAATAATTTACTTAGCTGAGATCCACCAAACCCCCTATGAGCCTTCTCCAAATAGACCGGTCATCAGAAATATGGAAGGGGTCGATCCAAACAGTTAGAAGACCTTACATTGGATACCTCTAAAAACAATATCATCCTCAAGAATACAAAAACAACACAGAAAAGAAACAAAAATGGTCATCTGAATGACCATCCCATGAGATACCTCTCAATCATATCAACAAAATAGGATCTTAACCACATCATCCATGAAAAAAATGAAAAACCATGAAAAAACTATAACCAAATCATAAACCATCTCTCTACGAGGATACCTTTCAAAAGAGAGAAATACAAAAAATAATTAAAAGAAAGTTATCTAATAATATGAAAAGGATATCTACCACCAAACGAACATCATTACAAGAGAATATCAAAAACCAAATAGCTTGTGGTTATGAGTGTGTATCTACAAATCATATTCATAGGTACTCTCCTCTACTACACCGTGAAACCAAAATACATGAACCACAGGGATAACATTCCCCCACAACAACTTCTCTTTGTGGTCCTAGATCTCTACATGCCGATCCTCAAAGGTCGCATCATCATCAACATAGATCTCTAACCAATCGATGTTGTGTGATTAGTCTTGATGATAATAAAATATATGTAACACTAACACACGCCTATCGTAGGGCGTTGAAAAAGTGGATTTTTATGGTTTCCCCTCACCAGGGTCATCTCATTTGAAGAGCTTTCTCGTTTCGTTCACATACTTATTCTAATTCACCTAAGAAGTAATTATTTTAGTTGTGTTATATTTTATGAATGAAATTGAAAATAATAAAATAATTGAATTGAAAATTAATAGGATACTAACATTCAATAATAAATTACTATGAAATTCTAAAAAGAGTGGAATTATTGAAGAAAGGATGTTCTCCCGAGAGAACATTTATGGATAACCATCATTGACCAGCTTTAAATATTCATATTGAACAAAATCCATTGTATGTGTGAAATCTGTAGTCTACCTTGGTTATCAATGAATACTATACATAGAGATCTCCATTCACACCTTCCATCCACCTCCTTAATTGAGGGAAAATGGTTGTAGATTAAAAAGTTCAACATTAGATAACCACAATAAGGATTTCACCCACTATAAATTATCCTTAGAAATAACTCAAAGAATACAAAAAACATGTTCTTGGGTTCAAAAACCTGATTAATCTCTCAAGATATTCCTCGGATTAGTTACTCATTATCATGAGTATTATAGTTCATGATGGTAATATAGAAGAATAAATGATGGTGGATGGGTGGACATAATAATAAAAACAATTCATGAATTTATTAGAAATATAAATTAAAATTTAAAACTAAAACAAAAATTATGAAAATAGACGAGTTAAAAAGATAGGGGGAAGAGTTGTGGCTGGCATCTCTCACTGGATATCTCCTCCTTGGTGCCTTGAAAGAATGGATGGAGAATGGGATGGAATGGGAGATGCTTTGAGATAAAGGATCTCTCCTCCTTTTATAGAAAGAATTGTTCTCCTGTATGTTGATTTGATTTTTTCCCAATATATTATATATTCACGCCTTTGAACCTTCCTAAATGTTTTTCATAATTTTCTTGGACATTTCCCCTCAAAATTGGAGCGGATTTGGACAAGTGTTTTGAGAGTTATGCCTATTTTACTCTGAACATTTTTTCTGTCTAGTCAGACTCCCCAAATCAAAAGCCTTCAGATTAGGATGATTTGATGACCTATATAAGGCCCATTCACCAGACCACTTATTCATGAATGTTGTTCCAAAACGTCTTGTATGTCCACCCACCAAATTTCAGGGAATTTGGTACCACCATGAACAACTTATATACCCCACACCGAAACTCGGTATATATGTAAACAATTTTCTTGTTCCAACTTGTGAGTTTTTTTTAACATTCATATGGTTGAATAATATTTTTATCCAAAATCATTAAATGATTCCTTGGATGTGTAGAAGAAGTATTTTTCTTAGCAATTTTAATTAATTTATAAAATATTACAGACAAAATACAGAAATAATTTAAAACAGTTAAAAATCGGAAATATTCCATTTTTACTGTTCAACTCAAAATAACACAAATATCATTAAAATTAATTAATTAATATTAAATTAAATATTTTGGGGGTTTAAAACAATTAAATTCAATGTAAATTTAATTGAAAATATTTCATCTATTAATTCCGCCACACATAGCACTTGGACTACTTGACAAGTAAACATTAAAATCAAATCAAATCAAATACAAAAAACATACCAATGAGCTCTACCAAATCCATAATACGAAAAAAATGATATAATACATAAAAAAAATTATTTAATGTCCAAAATTTTAAATTATTTATTATATTTCTACTTTATTTCTTCTCTCATGAGGAAAAAACACCTACCCCTCATGAATTTTCTCTTATCTCACAATTGTAAATGTTCAACAAGGGTTTTCTCATCCAAACTCACACAAGAGTCACCATAGGATAGATATAATATTATATATCCTCTAGATTGGATCCAAGGACATGTTTTTATCACGAAATATTTTCAGGGATGTTATGTGGCATTCGGTTGGTATGATTTAAATGTTAAAAATTCTAAGGCTGAAAAAGGAGGGCATGACTCTTTTTGAAGAAAAATTGTACGATTCTAATTCTCACCCATGAATGGTCCCCTTCTCTTCCTTTTGTAGAAAATAACCTTTATAATCATGAAAACTCACAGAATGTTCATACCATTTAGCATTTCACTGGAAAAATATTTTCTCAAACATTATTTTTCTTGGATGCTCTAGAAAGACACATATTCTTTTATCATGAAATATCTAGAAAGGCACAACATTATAAAAAATGAACTCTTCAATAGAAAAAAACGCTCATAAAAAATTTATATTGCACCCAAAAAATAACCAAATGAGATAGAACACCACAAGTCATTTCTCCCCACACTTAAGCTCAACTAGAGCATATAATCTCATTTAAAGAGCAGGTTGGATAGGGAAATTGGCTTGTAATGTGGCTTAATACTATAAGGAAATTCATGGATTATAAGGGATGATGAATGATAAATGTATATGGTAGGCTATAAAAAGGATTATTTTGAAAAAATTTATTAAAATAAAATAAAATCCTAAATCATTTAAAATAAAAGTATGTCAACACCTCATGTTTTTACAGGAATAAATCAAATTATAGTAAAAGAATTCATGGTCTGGTTCTCTCCAAAAATGAGGTGAATTTAAAGAATATGAAACAAATGGTAAAGAATCCTCACAGTAAAGTGATTTAAACATAAATAATGTGAGATGCTGCATTTGATTTAAAAATTAGAGTGCTTTTCATGAAATTTGAAAAGATTTGAACTTGAAGCATTATTATCTAAGAGTTTATTTAAGCTCGGTTTCATGGAATATATTGGTTAAGTCATTGAAATGTGTTTAAAAAAATAAAATGGTAACCATTTATGTTCAAAAGTTTCAAAAACACACAAAATTTTGAAAATTAACACACAAATATATAAATGTTTTATGAAAATGGTAAATCAAACATCAAATAAAAATCTTAAACTACAATGGTTACCTTCCCCACACATAATTTATGCAGTTTTATTAGTGTATTCAAATGGATTTAACATATATGTTGATTTTGGATTGATTCACAACAAAAAAGTAAGAATAAAGGAGAGTTAAGACTAGACTTATTTTAAATGCAACGTTGAGTTAGGCTCATGAGTGTTTCTCTTCGAAAACCTAAAAATATAAAAATTTAATAGTTAATATTTATTAAATATAATGAAAATATAATTTGAATAAGAAAATAAGGATAAATCATAGTTTAATCTCCCAATTGTTCCATGGGTATTGACTGCTTCTAGATGGTTAGTTCTAATCAATTATCCCCAATCTGATGGTTGGTGTGGTTTATATGAGATGGACCACCACATGTGAATTTTCCCGATTTCCATGAGTAAATAAATAATGTAGTGAACCCCATGGTAGATAAGAAACTTTCCAAACTTGAAGAATGAAGAAAGATGAAATTAGAGTTCAACAGTGAGAGGGGATAGAATTAGGGGTTCTCATTATTGGCTTTCTTAGTGTCCTCCTCTATATGGTATGTAAATTATTTTTGAGGAGGTAGTCGCACCACCACATGCTTGTAAAAATATTCTTCTTTAATCACCACCACATGGGAAGTATCTACTTTAACATACAAGGTATCTTCCATTTGTGTTGTATGATAAATTTATGATCAAGGTAAATCAGAAAAAAATCAGCATGAATAATATTAAAACATGAATAATTAATAAATAAATAATATCTTTCAAGTAATCCATCATATCAATTGATCTCTCCATGAAATTACTCCTTGATCACCTCCTGAGCTCCCTTAAATAAATGATCATCATGTTTGGGGAGCTTCAATATTTCTTCTTTAGGATCATCTTCTTTTTTCATAATCATCCTCCAAAAAACATAAGTTGTCGGAATATAGAAACATAAAACAAGGGGAGGTAATATTAAATTATGTTTCAAAAAAATCAAGATAAAATTACTTAATGAAAAGATTATCTCCCTGATATTGTTCATCTTCAGTCTCTTCTTCTTTGGAAAGCAGCTCTTGTAGTTGATTAGTAGTATATAGAGGCAGGAAGTCAGTGTCCACAATTTATTAGATCTCTATAGAAAAATTAGGGATGACTAGGGGGAGTATTATTGGACCTTGGAAACTTCATAAAAATTTGTAATGTATTTGGAGATGTTAGTTAGATTTCTGTCCATCGCTTCAAAAACATCATTGTTCATGTCCTCCCTTAGTACATTTATGAATTCTTTAAATATTTTCCCCCCATTATTGGTCTTCCAAAATAACACCACCTAACTAACAATAGAAGAAACACCATCCTCTGTAGAAATGGTCAATTCAATAATTGGATCATTTATCAGTGGGTAATTGTTCTATGAATTAAAGAAATAGTCATTTGAAATCAAAAAGGGAATTTCTTTTTTAATTTAAAAAGAGTCTAATATTTATATTTAGGTTGGGGCGCTACCTCCTAGGTCACGATGCCAAGTTTGACACATTCCTATCTTAGGGCATGGAAAAAATTATTTCGTAGTTTTAAATGAATTAATGCGGTTGACCTAGGATGTCTCATGTAGAGGAGTTCATGATAAATAGTTTTTCCCGTTTAAACGAAGGTAAAAATGGTGTGGTTGATAAGAAAATTATTGGAGGGAAATTCAAATTCAAATGATTTATAAAAACCATGATATTAAATGGGTGATTATGTCAGCTTAGGATTCCTAATTGTAATGATATCCATGTTCAATTAATTTCAATATTCTTCTTCTAATTTGATTTAAGTGGGTTTCCACAATCTTTTCTTCTCACTTCTCTGGTGAAATTATGATGGTAAAAGAAAACCTTAACATGATCTCAATTTGGTCAACTCTACTTCCTCATACAAAATAATTATATTGAATATCTTTAATTGAAATGACAAATACCTGATCCAGTAATCTTTATCCCAAAAAATCTAGAACATTAACTACCCCTTTTACATGTACTAAAAAACATAGAGTATTTCACCACTAATCCATGATCTGTTAAATCGTATATAAAACAGAAATCAGTTGAGGGTGATAATGATTATTTTACCAAGGAAAAAATCAATAACAGAATTATTATTGAAGAATGATCACACTTTCTAATAAGATCTGCCATATGAAATTGAATACAAATTTGTAGAAAAAAGAAAATTTATTCAATTTTGTCCAAGAAATCATGCATTAAAAAATAGAAAACCAACCCTTCCCCAATCAATTAAAATCTTTACACCACCATGTTCAGGGTAATCCAGATGAATGGGGAAGAATAAGGCATTAAAAAACTATGAAAAAAAAAATAAAAAAAATAAAAATTCGAATAATTATCCCTTTTGGTGTCCCAGAAGGAATGGGATGAAGAATGTGAGGAGTTGGTAATGAAGTGAGGGCCTCCTTTTATATGCAGAATTCTGTCCCATGAATGTCGATGTGTTTTATACATAATAAATGACCTCTTCATGCGTTCCACCATTCATGAATGTTTCTCATAAATATATTTTTTGTATCTCCTAAAACATTCAGCTCCTTTTTACACTGTATAAATGGGTTATGAATTCTTAATTGGCGGGTTCTTTTTTAGGACAAATCTTATAAGAAGCTTCTTTAAAAAATATAACATCCAATGATAGCTTCAATTACTTCCAAACTCCTCCAAATTTTTTTAGAGCCGACTTAATTTGACCTCTTGCTATCCCAAGTAGAAACACCTCAATTGGATGTGTTTAGGACAAGTTTTGGTTCCGTTGCTGTGGTGGGGTCACGTTGTCTGCCCATAAAATTCTTAAACATCATTGATTTTTTAATCTATTTAGATGGCAGAATCATCTCCGGGTCCAGAAGACAATGTGGATGGAAATATAATTAAGATTATAAAAAAATAAGATTAACAAAATTTGGAATTATATTTTAAAATTCATGACCAAAATACTCTTATAGTAATTATCTGTCAAAAAATATATAATTAAGCACTTTTCACTCTTTTGCGCATTTTCTTTATATAATTAATATTGCCAAAAATTTTATAAAACAATTAAATACATGTGTTTTATCATTGAAAATCATTAAAAATCATCATTATTTGATTAAAAATATGCATGTAAATTTTCTATGTCAAATACCCCCACACATAAATCATTTTTTTCCTCAAGCATAAAATTTCAACATAGAAATAAGAGGACACCATTATTACCAATATTCAAAATTCAATACAATATAATAAAAAAATTTAGTGTGAAATAAAACATTTAATAATCTACATAAAATATGAATTTAATTTCCCATTTTTCAATGAAACAAATAATTCACATATTTTAATTTTCCCCTTTGGAAATTGATGGAACTTCAGATTTTATTCATTCATGCTCTTTCATTCATAATTATTAAACATTCCATGTCATGATTTACCTCACTTTTGATTCTTTTATCTCATCACTCATGATATAATTCATGTAGTGTTATACTAATATCATAAGAACATGCTCCTTATCCATAGGTTTGTAAATGAACTACTTTCTTCACTTTGTAAAGTCAAAAGACACATCAAATCTATAGGACTTGCAATAATGGTTCAAATGACTCTAAGGTTTATGGTCAGTAGGATTTTTTTCCTTAAAAATTAATGCTCATGGAGGAGGATAATCTCTTAAGTACAGTGCATGAAATCAAAATTAAAAGTGTAATGAAATTATCCCCTTGAAAAAAGAAACATCTACTTCCCAAAACTCAAAGAAAAGGATATGATCAAGTATGTATAATGAATGATTTGTGAATGCTCTTGATTTATTTATTTATTACTTTATTACTTTTTTCAATGTTATTATAAGATAAAACTTTTCATCCAACACCTAACCGGATAAGGTCATAAGATCGTTACTCTAAAAAATGATGATTTTTTGTTCTCGAAAATCACAACCCATTTTTCTATTTATTTTGGATCTTTTTGTCATTTTATTAACTTTTTTTCAATACAAGAGGGGAAAACAATAGAGTATAATGAATTATTTCACAAGCTTTTACATTTCCAACAAAAACACCCCCCCCCCACTTCTTTCTTACAACGTGTATCATCCCGTCCACCATGATTCCCTTTACGACCACCATTTTTTTAAAATATCATCCATATACCATGAGTAGGGTAGGAATGGATAAAAATGGCTTGAAATATGGCTAATCCCAATAAAGTTCATTCATGGTCTCTATGGGATAAAAGAAGGATTGGTGTAAAGGTGATATTTTAAGGAAATTTATATTTTTAACGGATTCCTCAATAATTTTAAATGTGTTTTTTCACAATCATTGCTTTGAAAAGTTTCAATACAAGTTCCGGCTAGTTACATGTCCCAAGATCACTCAAGAAATATTCTTAAGAATAAATTGAAAGTACTTGGTCTAGAAATCCTCTCTGGGATATGAAATATATCATTAGAAAATCACTCATGGCATGATAGATAATAAAAATTCAATTCACATGATCTTATAATATTCAAAGAATGAAAGAAGGTAGGGAAATCTCATTTTCATGAATCAATTATTTCTTTCAAATCACGAGTCATCATTTCTATATCTATGCGTCATTTTTTAAAATTTGTTTTTTCATTCCAATAATATAATCATATAAACATTGACATCTAAAACATGGAATCACTAGGTTCTTAAGAAACTCATGTCTCCTATCAGGTCTAGTTTATCCCAAATAATCGTGTACATTCACTACACCTATTACACGTACTGACGATCGTCGAGTACTTCACCACTAATCTCTCATCTATTGCATCGTATATAAACCAGAAATTAGTGGAGGGAGATAATGATTATCATACCAAGGAATAATAATTAATGTAATTAAAATTCAAGAATAATTGTACTTGATAATAAAATCCTCTATAATAAATTGAAAGAAACATTGAAAATGAATGAAATTTCAATCAATTACATTCCAGAACACAAGTATTACCATATATGAAAACCAACCCTTCCCCAATCTCTCAAAATATAAACCAACCATAGTAAGGTTAATAGAGATGAATGGGGAAGAAAAAGGTATTTAAAAACTATGGAAAATAATTTAAACCAAAGTGAAAGCCGAAAAGGTCTTAACCTTGGTGTTTTAGAAGGAATGGGATGGAATGAGAGATGCTTTGAGAGGGAGGAGCTCTCCTCCTTTTATAGCCATATTTTTTCCCCGATGGGTGATGTGTTGTAGCCCTAATAAATGAAATATTCACGTGTTTCACCTTTATTTAATGTTGTTCATAATTATCTTGGGAATTTCTCCTCAAAATATCATTGGATTTGGAAATTTATTCCAAGACTTATGCCCATTTTACTCTAACCATTTATTCTGCCCAGTCATACACTCCAAATCGTATACCTTCGAATTAGGATTCATTAATGACCCATAAATGGCCAATTCATGCATCCTTGCTTTCATTAATGACTTTCCCAATCTCCTTTCTCATCCACCCATATAATTTCAGAAAAATTGGGGCCACCAAGAATGAGTTTTGGACCCCACATGAAAACTAGGTTGATCAGTAAACCGTTTTCATGCTCCAATTTGTGAGCTTCCTTTGAGCTTCCATATAGATGATTCAAATTATAGTCAAGAAGGATGAAATGAATATCTGGATGCATAAAATCAGAAAAACAATTAATTTATCAATTTGGATTAGTGTAGAAAATGTTATGGCCAAAAAACAAAAATTATTTGAAACAGTTTAAAAATATGAAATGGTATATTTTTAATATTCAGCTCAAAATAACACCAATATCATAAAAATGCAGTAATTTATCTTAAAGTAACACTTTTCTAGGTTTAAAACAATGAAATTAAATGTCAATGTAATTGAAAATATTTTCCTTATCTATCGCCCCACACATTGCACTAGGACTCCTGGACATGTAAACATTATAATCAAATCAAATCAAATCCAAAACATAAACCAGTGAGATCTACCAAATCCATACAATGAAACAAAAATATATCATGCCTCATCAAAAAAATTATTTCAAGTTATCCATTTTAAATTTTATATTATATTTTTCACTTATTTTCTTATCCCATGCACACAAAACACCTACCTCACATGAAGTTCCTCTTATATAACAAATGTAAATTTTAAACAAGGCTCTTCTCATCCAAACTCACACAACAGTCACTATAATCTTGATAAATTCTTACATCTCCACCCGATATGAGTCAAGGACATGTGTTTTTCATGTGGAATTTTCAGGGTTGTTCTGTGGCTGTCAATTAGTAAGATTTAGATGTTTAAAAATTTTGAGGCCGAACAAGGAGGGCATGGATCTTTATGAATCTAAATTGAAAAATTCTAAATTTCACACATGTATGGTCACTTTCTCTCCTGATTTGTATAAAATCAGCTCCATCATCATTAGAAAGCAATGAATTTTCATGTCATTTAGCATTTCACCGGCAAAAAATTATTCTCAAATATTTATTTTTTTCATGATTACTCCAGATAGGCACCCTTTTCTTTCTACTTTGGAAGCTCTAGAAGAGAACAAATTCTTTTATCATGAATGCTCCAAAAAAGGAACAACTTTTAACAAAGTGAAATCTTCAATTTAAACATCATATTTTCATCATTTTATATTCCGTTAAAATTATCACCAACTAAAGTATTACACCACAAGTGTAATGCCTCGAACCCTATTACACAGAGCGGGTGCATTATTTTAATACATTGGCATGGTTACAAGGAATCAAGTATCAAAAGACCGATCAATTTAGAATTCTTGGAAAATACATTACATACATGAATTTCAAATTAAACATTATAACATAAAAAAACATAAATAATCCTTTATGAATTCCTTTATTCCCTTGTCTTAACCCTGCATATCAATCACAATACACATCTAGGAATCTTGGGGAAAATAAAGCATAGAAAGTGGTGATCTCATATGCTCATTAAGGATAACAATATAATGGAAGATTTTATAAATGAGCATAAAAAATTAATGCAATGTATAACTAAAACAAAATACTTTTAAACATGAACTTTAGCATAATATGGAAAAATAAAAATGATGTAATTCCATTTACTTATTCAAATGGATATTCTAATAGTCAAATAATCACATGCAATATCACTAACCACTTTCATTATGATGGAATGCATAATTTCAGACTATCATAACCACATAGTCAAAGCCTTGTTCCAAAACTACAAATAAGATTTTGTAAAGGCCTTGTGCCAAGACACTAGTTTGTCTCATGAATCCTACCGATGCATCGAGAAGATATAGTGGGCTCCACCCATCACATACTAAGTCTAATGCGTTACTAATATGAAAATGATTAAACATAACATAAAAATTTATCTTAAAACTACCATACGAAATGTCAATAATTTATCCCTAAACCATGAATGGTATAAAAATAACCCATCCATTCTAAAACAAGTCACAAAACCTTAAATACAATATGTAATATTTGTATCATAATAAATCATCTTCAAACAAGTTTAAAATCCATCAAAGGATATTGACATAGAATAAAATGATTTGTAAAACTCTTTGAGGAAAATATACCTTTTTCATGATACCATTTAAATGTCACAAAATTTATAAAGGAATAAATTTAAACAAATTTTTGAATCAAAGTGTCCTATACCAATTTGAAACTTTTGAAAGGAAATAACATTTTAAAAACATTCATGTCCATATAAATAAATCCGTAAAAACCATTGTGAAGACATGGACATCAATGAGAAATATTTAGAAGAATAAATATTTAATACATTTGAAATGATGTTTTCATAAAAAAGTGACTTCTAATAATCCCTTTTAAAACACTTTCATGAAACATGGACATGGATAATAAATATGTCCCATTAGATACTTTCGTAAAAACAACCTCGGATAATTAAGAGATTGTGACATTAACTCTTACCAATTTGGTAACTTACGAAACACACACCCCATGAAAGAGGTATCATACAATGAATATTTAAATACAAATAAATTTAAGTTTATTACACAAATAATACAAATATTGGAAGTTCATACACCACACAAAAGTAAATAGTGGCAATATGACATGAATCTCACAGGAATAAGGAGTGAGATGAAAGCCCCTTACCTTGCAATTTCCTTTAGTTGAGGGTAAGTTTAACCTCATGTATGAACACTATAGTATGTTATTAAATTATACCAAAACTATATTAATATTTATTATATCATATATTAATCATTTATGACTTTATACTACCCATTTAATAATAATTTCCATGTTATAATAATATTTAGCGTAATAATCGCTTTCATTGACGTACGTGTTTTAACTTGTTACTCTTGATTGTATCACTTAGATCATGATTTAAATACTTCCAGAACATGAAACATGATTTATATATCATATATATTTAGAATATAAATATTTATAATAGACAAATATACGAAATGGAAAACACTGTTTAAGGAGACGGTAGTCTGTACGTATGCATAAACTCTGTTTCTGTTTTCATATAGTATTGAATGGAAGTAAGTGAATAAGATATATGTAAGTACATAAATACTTATATATATAAATATATATATCTCCATTAGAATTATTATGTCATATGTTACATACTTATTTGTAATATATATTTTTATAATCCTCGATGAATGGTGAACTTGGAAATGAATCTCATCGCGTCGTGGAGACGGTAATCCGTACAAACGTACGAGAAAAAATATCATTATTTTGATATTAAAAAAATATATAATTGGATGTTATATCATAAATAAAGAACCCTTATCATGTTATATTTATTATTTCAAAAAAATACACATCATTATTATACCCATACAAATAATAATTTATTGAATAACAATTACACCACGACATGGATACGGTGAGTCGTACGTACACACGTATGGTGACATGTCATTAAAATGGTGGATTGAATAATGAATATGGTTGCACAATAATTATAAAAACATCACAGTATATAGAATATACTGGAGTTATTATTTTATAATGGAAAGAACAAAGAAAAAAGAAGTGGAAGAAGAAAAGAACTTGAATGAGGGTGGTGAAATCATTACCTCTTCTTCGGGTTCTGTCTTTTGATTTGATCAAAAGGGATCCATAGGTTGGATTTATAATAGAAATAAGGACTCTAGGTTTAAGGGATTATAGTTGGGAGGGAATTTGGGTATGGATTGGCCGAGCCAAATGGCTTAGAAGGTGTGAATTAGAGTGAAGGGTGAGTGCCCTTTTATAAGATGGGTGAGGGGAACCATAGGAAAAACATAAAATATTATTTTATAATAAATTTATATTCGGTTTATAATGGCTCCAAATTGATATATTTCGAGGCTAAGGTGGTAATGGGTATAAATTCACTCATCCAATAGGTTTTAGACAGGTTTGTGTCAAATTATTAACCTTATCTTTTAGTTTTAACTCTTAGTTAATTAGTTTGACATTTACCTTGCCTTTTTGTATTTTAATATTAAATGGTTAATAAACTTACTATAAACTTCCAATCGACCCCCCAACTGGTCCATAGAATATAAATATATCCTGATATAATTCCTTTGGACGAACCTTAAATTTTACGAATAGAATATCAATTAATAATATAATAATTTTTTTAAAAAATCTATTATGTCAATTTTGACACTATTGGGTATTTTGTTTTTGATAAATTCATAAAAGCCTTATTACTCCAAAAACAATTCATATAACCAATTATAATATGTCATATGAATCTATAAAATAATTGGAATTCATAAAAAGTCTCAAATTACATTTATTTTGGTATTTATAATATCAATTATCTTAATCTTTTATTAATACGATAATTACTACATCATCATTGTGTCATAAATAAATTAAATTGTATAATGTATAAAAATTATAAATAAAATACCATTATGTATAAAATATTTTTATCTTTCTAATTAATATTTATAATAGAATTTATCTAATGTATACCCCTATATTAAAAATGTATTAGTTATTAAACTTTGATTTTAACTCTTTTAACTCTTCTTTGATTTAAATAATAATTAATGTCCTAATCTAATCCATGTGGACCTAAATGGTAATATTTTATTCCTAATGTTGTTTTTTGTCGAGATACACTTGTACAATATACTTAGGACATGTTTTAGGTTAATATTAATATCATTTTAACCCTTAATTACCCTATTTACTTTTAACAATAGTAAATAAAAGTAAAAAGATTCTATTCACCAAAAATTATTTTTATCTTATTGAACCACATTTTTCTCCTTGACATTAACTGTGTCTCTTGTTTTTTTTTAAATTATACTCACATAAGCGCTAAAATTATGTTTTATGTGAATTTGTTAATTCTCCTAGGAGGTGGGTAAAAGATGGTGAAGAGTTAAATAATATTTTTATATATCTAAAATTATTATAAACTGACTGTAATGAATTACATTGAACTTATATAGGTATTATGTATCTATTTTGACCTAAAATAAATTTAAATAAAATAAATATTTATTTAAAAAATAATTTGGTTTTAAACTAAAACTCAGTGTTTTTCACTATTAATCAAAAATTAAAAGTTTTCAGAAAAATATAAAAAATTTACCCTAAGAAAATTTTGATATTATTAATTCAATAATGAAGTATATTTTACCAAATTAAAAACATAGAAGTTTCATTTATTAAATTAAAATTAATTCCCACTGTCCAAGCCAAAAGGCTTATTTTTATGAAATAATATCTCTCAAAAGTTTGACACTTGTTTATGTCCAATTTCAAAGTTAAATTACTTACAATGTTCATCATTGGATTAAATGGTAAAAATATAATATATTTATACTTACAAACCATTAAAATTGATAAGTTAACTGTATAAATTATTTTGATTGAAAAAGTTGTTTTAAGTTAAAATATAGTATTTTTCAATATTTACATAAATATGAAAGTTATCAGAAAAAAACCAAAACATTATTGAAAGTGAATTCTTATGTCCCGATTCTAAAGAAGAATTTTATCATTTCAAACTGAATATACAAAAGTTTCAAATATTGGATTTAAAAAGGCTTTTCCATTAAAAGGCGGTAAAATTGCCTTTTTTTTAAAATTATTCTTTTATCTGAACAAAAATGTATTTGTTCTTACATTATGTCTAAGAAAGTCATAATAGGGATTCTAAGATTATAAGGATTATATAAAGTTCAAAATTCATTTAATACTATTCATAACCATTTTTGAACGACTAGTTTGGTAAGTCATTATGGCTTGAACTTGGTGTTTCGTGTAGTAAAAGTTATTGAATTACATTGAAGAAAATAACTTACTATGAAATCTTGGAGTGTTACATTCTTCCCTCATTCAATAAATTACGTCCTCGCAATTTGAATTTATTATTCAAAAATAAATGGTTGAAAATAGAAAATACCTTTAGGAAAACTAACTTCAGAAATTAGGTTAATAAAATTTAGTCTTAGTAAGAGGTAAACGGAAATGAAAGGGTCACCACCAAATTATGATCTCGATTATGAGAACATTGGTGGAAATTAGAGACATATAATTGGAGGAAAAATGTAAATATTTATAGGTAGTGATTAAGGTCATCAATCACAAACAAGTGTAAAATTGAGGGCCTTAAATTCATCAATCCATGAATATTAAATATACCATCGGTTCATCAAAACATATGCTATTAGGAAACCACAATTTTGGTTTTAATATCCCTTAACTAAAGAATAAGAATAAATTTCTTCATAGAATAATAGAAGAAGAAAAATAAATACTTGACAAGTAGAGTCCATTCCTTTAACTAATTTCTACCACAAACTCATCTTTCAATCTAAAAAACAATAAAACTTAAAAAAATATTCTATTTAACCTATTCATATAGGGTTAAAAAAATGAATTTATAATTCATCTACCAGATTCTTTTTAAAATAATAAATTATTCAATCCAGGAAATCACATGGGACAGTGGTAGGTGATACACCCTTGTTTCCCTTCGGTTGTGGGTTCATGTCTCGCGGCCTTGCCAGACGCGACAAGTTGCTGCCCGACCTCCGGGTTGTCCTTTTATGGAAATCCAAAAATAATCTCAAATTAGAATTTCCAAGATACTTCTATCAAAACTCATAGTACAAAATTTATAAGGAAGGTAAACACCATGAAGATCCTTTTTTCGCGTAATAACATATGGACAACCTCATCATGTATTCTTTTAAAACACTACAAAATCCTGAATTTCCATAAAACCTTATTGATTAACTTCATGATCCCTTATTCATTATAGAATAATGGATATAATCCTTCAATCCAAAAATGTTGTAAACTCCAACAATGATGGAATATACAAATCATTAATTAGTTTCACAGTAGTCATGAATATCCAATATAATTTATCAAAATCAATCATGTATTGTTCCAAAATCACTATTAAGGTATCAGAACCATATTATGGTTTATCTTTCTCTCAACCATATATTTTCCAAAAAATTAAACTACAATTGAGTAACTTTTCATGGTTCCACACAATCTCAAGCCCTTAATTTAATAGTACTGCAGTACAATACTTATATACTCCATAAATATTATAACCAGTACATTTTTGATACAACACTCAAATAACATATTTCTATAATAACAACCTAAGAACTCTAATCATTCCTCCTCATCCGTGGTATTATCATAACATGATTAATATCCAATAGCATCATTTGGGGCATACTCTGATGATTTGTAAATTGATTCGCATAGTGTCACAACTCCATATAGATGAATCATTATACATTTGAAACCTTTTTCTTACCCTTGCAGTGACGTACATGATGTCCTTTTTCTCTAGACTTATGAAAAACTCTCATTCCCTCCAGGTAACATCCAAGGTGTTTCTTCCCATATTTATCCCATATGGGAAAATTATTCTTTTCCCTCTTCCCTTTATCCATCTTTCTCTCTTCCATACATTTCTTCGCTTTCTTCCCTTCAAATCCATATGACTCAGATAATTCTTTACATATCTTATTAACGCATGATACTATTTCTTCATATGTTGAGAATCCATGAGAGACTATTTCTCTTCTAAATGTTGTCTTAATACCATGAATGATATGATCCTTATTACTCTTTGGATCATACGTATTGCTGGAGTTCCCATTCCTTCTATTGGGCGCCATTTCTATACTATAGCATAAACTAAGTCAGTTTATGAATTACAATGAATAATTCAAATCTTATAAAATACCTAACGTAAATTTAACGGTTCATGGATATAATACATAATCATAAAGATGTTTTAATTGAGGAAGTATATACTCATAACCACTTCATAATGATTTGTAAAGAAAATGAGATTTATCCTAATAATATACCCCAGAGAGTGTCATAACCAAGAGTGCAGTAAGGCCCGTTGTTGTGCACCAGTTCCCATTCGAGTCTAGCTCAAAGTGGAGTTTTCGGGTTTTACCCCTAGGTACATCTGTGCCAGAGCTTCCTCTACCTGCTCATATCCAGATAGGGATGTATTGTTCTTGGAAAACTCACAAAATCTCTACATTACAAAAAATATAGTAATTTCTTCTATACTAATCCTCAAGGTCTATCTTAGGTCTATGTGCTCTAATCAGAGTTTATCTAAATCTAGTTTCCAAGGTTATTTCTAAACTTCCTCTGATACCAACAGCAATGCTCCGACCCCAGTTACCCAGAGCCAGTACATTATTTTAATACATTGGTATGATTACAAGTAATAAAGTCCCAAATGACTGATCAGTTTAGCAGTCTTGGAAAATAGATTTAATACATGAATGTTACATTACACATTATAACATACAAAACAATATAAATAATCCTTATGAATTCTTTTATTACCTTGGATTAAACCTGCATATCAATCATAATACACATCTTGAAATCCTGGGGAAAATAAGTCATTAAAAGGGGTGAGATCTGATGCTCAGTAAGGATAACAATACAGTTGAAAATTATATAAATAATAATAAACATTTAAGGGAACGTACAACTAAAACAAAAGCCATTTAAACTTGATCTTCAGAATAATATGGAAAAAATAAAACGAAGTAATTCCATTTAATTATTCACTTGGATATTCTACTAGTCGAATAATCACATGCAATATCACTAACCACTTTCATAATGATGGAATGCATAATGACAGACTATCATAACTACATAGTCAAGGCCTAGTGCCAAGACTAAAAGTAAGATTTTTTCAAGTCCTTGTGCCAAGAAACTAGTTTGTCTCATGAGACCTACCGATGAGTCGAGGAACTATAGTGGGCTATACACGTCAGTTACTAAGTCCAATGCATTCCTCATAAGAAAAATTTTAAACATAACATAAACAATCGTATTAAATACAACATATGAAATGTCAATAATTTATCCCTAAACCATTAATTGTATAAAAATAACACATCCATAGTCAAATATATCACAAAACCTTCAATAAAATATTGAATATTTTTATCATAATAAATCATCTTCAAACAAGTTTAAAATCCATCGATGGATGTTGACATAGATAGAAATGATTTGTAAATATCATTGGGAGAAAAATAACTTTTTCATGAAAACATTTAAAAGTCCCACAATTTAGAAAGGAATAAATATAAATAAATTTTTGAATCAAAGTGTCCCATACCACATTGAAATTTCTCAAAGGAATTAACATTTTGAAAACATTGATGTCCATATAAATAAATCCTTAAAAACCATTTTGAAGACAAAGTCATTAATGAGAATGATTTAGAAGAATAAATATTTAAAACATTTGAAATGATGTTTTTGTAAAAAAAGTGCCTTAAAAGAATCCCTTTGAAAACATTTTCATGAAACATGTACATAGATAAGAAATATGTCCCATTAGTTACCTACGTAAAAACAACCTCAGATAATAAGGAGATTATTAAATAAACCCTTAGCAATTTGGTAACTTAAGAAACATACACCCCATGGAAGAGGTATCATAAAATGGATATGTAAATACACATAAATTAAAGTGTATTACATAAAGAATTCATTTATGGGCAGTACATACACCTCACAAAAGGTAATAGTGGAAATATGGCACGAATCTTACAGGAATAAGGAGTGAGATGAAAACCCCTTACCTGGCACTTTCCTTTAGTTGATGGTACGTTTACCCTCCAGTATGAAGACAATAGTATGTTATTAAATTATATAATAACTATATTAATATTTCTGATATCATATATTATTAATTTATGACATTATACTACCTATTTAATAATAATTTCCATGTTATATTAATATTTCGGGTAATAATCGCTTTCTTTATCGTACGCGTTTTAACTTGTTACTCTTGATTATATCACTTAGATCATGATTTAAATACTTCCAGAATATAAAACATGTATTATATATCATATATATTTAGAATATAAATATGTATAATACACATATATATGAAATGGAAAACACCGTTTATAGAGACAGTAGTCCGTACGTACGCATTAACACTGTTTCTATTTTCATATAGTATTGAACGAAAGTAAGTGAATAAGATATATGTAAGTACATAAATACTTATATATATAAATATATATACCTCAAGTTGAATTATTATGTCATATATTACATAGTAATTAGTAATCTATATTTTTAAAATCTTCAATAAATGGTGAACTTGGAAATTAATCTCATCGCGTCGTGGAGACGGTAATCCATACATACGCACAAGCGAAAATATCATTCTTTTGATATTAAAATAATATATAATTGAATGGTATATCATATATACAGAACCCTTATCATGTTATATTTATTATTTACATAAAATACTCATCATTATTATACTCATCAAAATTATAATGTATAGAATAACATTTACACCACGACGTGGAGTCGGTAAGCCGTACGTACTTATGTATGGTGACATGTCATTCAAATGGTGGATAGAATAATGAATTTGGTTGTAACATAATTATAATAAAATCACAGTATATATAATATACTTGAGTTATTATTTTAGAATGGAAAAAACAAAGAAAAAGTAGGTGGAAGAATAAAGGAACTTGAATGAGGGTGGTGAAATCATTACCTCTTCTTCAGGATCATCCTTTTGATTTGTTCAAAAAGGCTCATTAAGTTGTCATTTTGATCAAAATAAGGCCTATAGGTTTAAGGGAGGATATTTGAGAAGGTATTTAGGCATGGGTTGGCCAATCCAACTGGCTTAGACGGTGTGAATTATATTGAAGTGGGAGTGCCCTTTTATAAGAGGGGTGAGGGGAACCTTAGAAAAAACATAAAATATTATTTTATAATAAATTCATATTCAGTTTATAATGGCTCCAAGTTGATTTACATCTAGGTTAAGGTGGGGATGAGTCGAAATACACTCAGAAAATAGGTTTTCGATGGGTTTGGGTCACTTTATTAACATTATCTTTTAGTTTTAACTCTTAGTTAATTAGTTTGACATTTACCATGCCTCTTTGTATTTTTATATTATATTTTTAATAAACTCACTATAAACTACCAATCTACCCCACGTGGTCAATAAATAATACACATATCATGATATAAGTCCTTTTTCTGAACCATAGATTTTTAAGAATAGAATATCAATTAATAATATAATATTTTTTTTAAAAACTCTTTTATGTCAATTTTGACACTATTGGGTATTTGGTTTCTGATAAATTCATAAAAGCATTTTTACTTCGAAGAAAATTCATATAACAAATCCTAATATGTCATATTAACCTAGAAAATTATTTTAATTCATTTAAAGTATCAAATTACATTTATTTGGGTTTTTATATTATCAATTATCTCAATATTTTATTAATAATGTAATTACTGCATCATCATTATGTCATAAATAAATTAAATTATTTAATTTCTAAAAATTATAAATAAAATCCAAATATGTAGTAAATTTATTTATATTTCTAATGAATATTTATAATCGAATTTATCTTATGTATAACCATATAATAAAAATGTTTTAGTTATTAAACCTTGATTTTAACTCTTTTATCTCTTCTATGAATTAAATAATAATAAATGTCCTAATCTAATCTAAGTGGACCTAAATGATAATATTTTATTCCTAAGATTGGTTTTGGTCGAGATAAACTTGTCCAATATAATTAGGACATGTGTTAGGGTAATATTAATATCATTTTTACCCTTAAGTACCCTATTTACTTTTAACCGTGGTAAATAAAATTAAAAAGTTACTATTCACAAAAATTATTTTTATCTTATTGAATAACATTATAAAGCTTTATATTTACCATGTCTCTTGGTTGTTTGAATTTCCACTCAGAGAAGCGGTAAAATTATGTTTTATGTGAATTTTCAAATTCTCTTAGGAGGTGGGTAAAAGATAGTGAAAAGTTTAATAAAATATTTATATAACTAAAATTATTATAAAGCAACATTAATTAATTACATTGAAATTATATAGGTATTATTTATCTATTTTGACCTAAAGTAAATTTAAATAAAATAAATATTTATTTAAATAAAAATTCGGTTTTAAACTATAACTCAGTGTTTTTCACTATTCATCAAAAATTTAATGTTTTCAGAAAAATACCAAAACTTTACCCTAAGCTAATTTTGAAATTCCAAATTCAATAATAAATTCTATTTTACCAAATTAAAAACATAGAAGTGTCATTTATTAATTTAAAATTCATTCCTGCTCCCAAAACCAAAAGGAGTATTTTAAAGAATTAATAACTATCAAAAGTTTGACACTTGTTTATGTCCACTTTCGAAGTGAAATTACTTAAAATGACCATCATTGGATTAAATGGTAAAAATATAATCTATTTATTCTTCCAAACCATTAAAATTTATATGTTAACACTATAAGTTATTTTGATTAAAAAAGTTTTTTTCAGTTAAAATATTGAATTTTTCACTACTTACTTAAAAATGAAAGTTATCAGAAAAACTGCAAAACATTATTGAAATTAAATTTTTATGTCCTGGTTGTAATAGAGAATTTTATTTTGTCAAATTGAATATATAAAAGTTTCAAATATTGTATTTAAAAAAGTCTTCTCTATTAAAAAGAGGTAAAATTTCATTTATTTAAAAATACTTCTTTTATCTGAAAAAAATTTATTTGTTCTTACATTATGTATAAGAAACACATAATATGTATTCTAAATTTATAAGGATTATATAAAGTTTAAAATTTAGTTAATACTATTCATAACCGTTGATGAACGGCTAGTTTTTAAGTCATGGAGTGCTAGAACTCGGTGTTGCATGTAGTGAAAGTTATTGAATTACTTCGAAGTAATAACGTACTATGAAATCTTGGGGTGTTACAACAATACATATTCCGTCACACTTATGTTCAACATGATAATCCAATTTTACATCATGATCAGGTTGGATAAAGAAAATTGGATTGTAATGTGGCCAACCTAGTAGTTTGTTCATGGCATCTAGGTGCAAAAATGATTAATGAAAAGGATAGGTCATAATGAAAATAATTATTTTCAAAAAGGGGCTTATAAATAAATAAATTCCTTAATTATTTAAAAGACAAGTAGATCAAGCCCTCATGTTTTGACATGAATAAATCAAATTCTAGTTAAATCAATCATGGTCTGGTTCTCTCAAGAAATGAGGATAATGTAAAGAATATAACAAAAAATGGAAAACAAGCTTCATAGGAATGTGATTTAAAAATAAAGACAGTGAGATGTGGCATGAGATTTAAAAATCAGAGTACTTATCATGAAATTCAAAAATATTTGAACATGAAACAAAGTCATTTCAGCATTCAACTAATCTTATATTCATGGAATAGATTGGTTCACTCATTGACATGGGTTTCAAAAATAAAAATGATAATCATTTTAGGTCAAATGTTTGGACAACACACTACATTTGAAAAAAAAAACTGGATATTTTGTTATAAAAAAAGTAAACCAAACAAGAAATGAAATTCCTAAACTAAAAATGTTCCCTCCACCACACATAAATGATGTAGTGTTCTCTGTGAATTAAAATGAATTTAAAATGTATGAATATTTTTAAATGAATCACAAGAAGAAAGAATGTGTATATAAGAGGTAAGACCTAATAGATTTTATTGATAAACATGTTGGAGGAGTGTGATCTCCTCCACTGGATCTGATGGCAGGGTCCCAAGGAATTTCTTCAACTTATGGACATTCACAGGGAATGAATACTGCTCTCCATCCTTCATAATCTGAACAACACCAAAAGGATATACATGAGTAACTATAAATGGACCGTCCCATTTGGAACAATGTTTACCTCGCATCAGCTTCAGTCTTGAGTTGAATAACCCCACTTTGTCTCCAGGATAGAATTCATTTGTTCAGATCATCTTGCGACATGACACTCTTGTTCATTCTTTATAAATCTTTGAATTTTTAAATGATTCTTTTATTATTTTCTTCCATATTTTTCAACTTAAATCGTCTATCCTTCCCAACATTTTCAAGGTCCAAATTCATTTTCCTCACAGCCAAATACACCTTATCCTCTAATTCCATTGGTAGGTGGTATTTTTTCCCATAAATATGTATGAACCAGAGTTTTTGGAAACGAGTCAAATTCTGACCCGGTTTAAACTATTGACTGGTTTTTTTTTTGAGAAGTCTGGAAAATCTGGGCAGTTTCTGGAAATTTCTAGACTACACGCCGTGTACTTTAAGTAAATGTCGTATATGAGTTACCCGAGTGACCGGCCGTGTGCTCGTCGAGTACATGTCGTGTGAAGACCGTGTAGAAACTTCCAACTACACGGCGTGTATTTATAGACACTCCATGTATCCCTTACCCGCGCGAGGCTAGGTAGATGTCATGTGGTGCCCAGGTGTAAATTTCCATCTACACGACGTGTAGCCTTCCTTGACACGCCGTGTACCCATGCCCCATGTAGTGGCCAAGACCCTGGCCATGTGCTGACTATGTCCACAGTCCAGACCATGTGCCGGAATCCACTTAAGTCGTAGTACGGAAACACGTATACACAAAATGTACTCGGGAAATACATGCTGTGTACTTTTTTTTATTTTATCGACCGAGGCGTCGTCGCGCCTCATTCCCAGTTTTCTATTCTTCTCCCCCTTTGGACAAACAGTTCGTCCGAAAGACCTCCACGAACACAAATCCTTCTAGATCTGACGTACGACCTCTGTTATTTGATCCGTCGGAGGTAGCGAGACCGCATCAGAGAGGCTAACCCTGCACACCCTTCTTCGTCCTTGATTCCTCACCTGTTCCTCCGCAGATTCCCTCCGAACAGAATTGCCGAATTTGACGGAAAAACAGATATACCGCGATTCAGTCTGATTCAGAGGCTGAAATCAACGGAGTGTCATCATATGAGTATGAGGTAGGTGGTGCATACCTTCTTTCGTGTTTCCGTAGAATTTTGGGGGTGGAGAACTTCGAACGCGATGTCGGGTGTTGAGCGAAACCCTGTTTATTTTGTTTTAATTTCATTATCTGCATTGTGGGATGCCTCTGTGTATTCCCTGACCCTATTGTGATTGAGGAAGACCGGGATAGAGGTCGTTGGTCGTTTGGGGAGATTCGGTCGGGGGTGACGAAATGCGTGTGAATTGGACCGTTGTTTAAACTTTTGGGTTTTACATCTTATTGACTATCTCTAGTTAAACTGTTTAGTTTAATTGCTAAATTGTGAATGAGTTAGGTACTGGTATGGGATAGCACAAGTAGTGCAAATTGACTGTTTAAAGTGATGCTTCCAAGTATGAATATGTAATGTGTGATATTGCCTGTGTTGAACTTCTTGTTGTGTTAGGTGTGGCCCGAATATATTTTTGAGTGATGGGGATCACATGTTGGGGCTTTTAGCATGGGTTACATAGGGTGGTTGCTACCACAGGATTGGGCATCACGGATGTCGGTTGAGACAGTTGGACTGTCAGGTTGGGCTTGGCGCGGGTTACTGGATGGCGAGACCATCAGACTAGAGCGATAGGTTCGCAGGGACACGAGGTGTCAGAGATGTTGTGGCTTGAGAACATATTGAGCTGATTACCGCTCACCGAGTACTTTTGAGTAGTGTGCACAAAGATAGACTCCGAGATGAGGTGGTACGGCCACTCACTGGGTAGAGGCCCTCGGTAGATGCGGTTAGGTATATTTTGTTTGGGGTGATTTCCATAGGAATCCAAGGGGAAGGTGAGGAGCCTTCGAGAGACAGCTTTGAGGTGGTCCGGTTCGGGGCAGAGGCTCGCCGTGATTTGAGGCAGACATCGTTGTCCCTCCTATTATCTTTTGAGGATAGGTATCGCTATTCCTCTAGATGTTGTGCCACGGGCAGGTTCAGCTTTCGAGCTGGGTTACGACGGTTGGGCATGCCTTTAGGACGTTGGTACTTGAGACACATGGTGTTAGGTGGCACGAGGTGCTGGGCTGCAAATCAGACTTTCCAGCGTTGGCCGAAGCAGGTGACACTTCCTGGTGGCTGCTGAGCACCAGTGAAGCCCTTGTTTACATTTGGGAATTTCACTGTTTACTATTTTCTGATATAAGCATGTATGCCTAAACACTTATATTAGGTACGCACCTCTGGGTGGTATCCTATTGAGACTTGTCTCACACCCTACACAGGCTCTTCGGGACGCATGTAGACTTTATGGAATTGCGTGTAGGTGGAGGGTCAGTCTTAGGAGCTGGACTTTAGTGCTGTTGACTTGGAGACTAGCACGGACCCTGAGGTCGTGTCGTACTGGAGTTACTTGTTTAGTATTCTTTTCTTGCATCGGCATGTCTACTTTATATTGTAGCTACGGGTGGTTCTCCATTGGCGTCGTGATTTATATATATATATATATATATATATATTGATTTGTATGACTTCTATGGATGCATGCTTGGTTGTATTAGCAGTTATTGCAGTTGATTGTTGGCATGGCGTTCTGTTTACTTTCTGCTGCTATAGTTTTTGTATTGATTCCGCCGTTTATTGTTATTGAATGTGCTTCCGCTATGCCGGTCTGATTCGAGTCTGCTGAATCATTTATTTCCGCTGCATATTTAGTATTCTACTTAGACCGGTACCATTTTATTCCTCCGGGAGGGTATAGCCTCCCCACTATACCTATCAGACCCTCACTGCTAGTTGGAAGCCTTTGGCATTCATGGGAGGTGTGCCTAAGGTAGTGACACCCGACCCGTTCAGCACCGTTCGGGCGACTGGCCGGGTCCGGGTCAATACAAAGTGGTATCAGAGGGGTTCTTGACAAGGATTTTGTAGCAGTGTTTTTCTGGCTACTAATGAGATTGAAACATCTCTTTTTATTTCTACTGGTTTTACTATTTGGGATATAGTATACTGGAGATTGGTTGTTGTTGGAGCTTGATTTTTGAACTTGTGCTTGGGTGCCTGCAGCCCCATGTACGAGGGATGGATTGAGTTACCGGGGGTGGGAATTGTTGTTTTCTTTTTGCTCATATTACAGTTGATATGATTTCCACCTCAGTGGACCACTTTTTGTGCGATGTTATTAATTATTATATGTAAACCTTGGCTGGTATGGAAAGGGTTTCTTGCTTGGCTTTTGATAGGAACATTTTAGGGATTTCAATTTCATAACAGCCGGTATGCTTTGTGAAGTGATAATACCATGGGAATAAAATAAATCAATTTCCATGATTTATCTATTTTGAAATGTAAAATGGTGAAATTCCTGATAGAATTGATAGTTGTTGAAATGTGTATTCCATACATTAATGTTTATTTGTAGAATTTCATGTGGCAGGGTTCTAACTCTTATGAGAGCAGGCATGTACTATGACTGAGGCAGTGTAACTGTCAGGATTGGGCGACTCGGTCATCGGTTTGAAGCAACATGAGTTGTCGGGATGGGCATGGCCCGAGGTACATTTGATACTTGGATCTATTAAGGGCCGGTAAGGAAGCCATGAGGCTGGGATACCGTTGGGCATGGGTTGCGGTGAGGGGGAGTAAGGGTAGTTGTTATGCACTGCCTTTTACAGCTTTCCTTATCTGCGTAGAATATATTTTTATATAGATATATGTGGTGTAGAGGCCCGAAGCTTGACGTACATAGAAATTACATAACGTTTGCGGAATACTTAGTACATAACAAAAACAGACACACAAGGACAGTAATATTTTAGTGTCTTTGGAAACTTGGAACATAATCTTCTAATCATGGTGAAAGATCTTCAACATCTCCCATAAAGATCTTCCCATTTTTGTTTCCTTACCTAAAATATTTCTTTTAATCCTGGGGGAAAAGAAAACATAAAAAGGGTGAGCTCAAATTCTCAGTAAGGGTAAGAATGTATAAAATATAACATACCATATACATTTGAACTTAAAAACATGAACATAATGTTTAAACATCAAAAGCTTGATCAATGACATAAAACATGGAATTATGTAAGGCATAGATCATAAAGAAACATTAAGAATGATAAAATTGAATTGGAAAAAAACATGTAATTGTGGCATCCATTAAGAACATGTAATGATTTCCTTAGTATCCAAGGCATTGCTTCCAAGACCATCTTAGTGGACAAAGTCCCTTTCTGAATCGAGTTCACTCCTCGTTCCAGTCCTGTAATACTGAACCAGATTAACTTACCATTCCATCCATGTCAATCTCATGAGATATAAATCCTTACCCAGTGCATTAGAGGGAGATATAGGTCCCACCCATCTCATAATGAAACCATTCTTACTTGTTCCACAAAATAAACATACATCATTCATAATAACACAATAAATAAAATGGGTTTCATAAACATCATCCCATCATCACATAATCCATATAAAAGAAATGGATATAATTTCATAATAAGAAAATTGAAACCATGTAAATCATAGAGACATTACACTTGAAACATACACATATGAAATAATGTCATCTTAGATGAAAATGGTTTTGATAAAACACTTGAAATGAATTCTTCAAGAAAATATCCTTTTTTCATCAAAATCATTTTCTTTTCACAAAATGTCATGAAATTTTAGAATAAAAGGTTTTTGTTGAAAATATTAATGAAATATTTTTAAGTAATCTTCATGAAAATAAGGCTTTATAAAACCATAAAAATCCTTTCATGCCGTATACGTTAAAAAACATTCTTATCGTAGTTTTGCCGGAAAAGTCAAAAAAGTACCTCGTAACGTAAACAAAAGAAATATTTCATACATACCATGTAGTAAAAGTCAAAAGTGGGTAAAAAGGACTTTAAAGATAAATGAAACCATTTTTAGGAAACATGGACATGGATGATAACAATAACCCCAGTAAATACTTACGAATAAGCAATCTCGGATAAAAATGAGATTTGCACAATTATCCCTTACATTGTACGTATCTGAACCCCCTGTATAATGATTTATATAATGTTATTGACTTTTTACAAAATCATATTCATTGTTATTATATCATATATGGTTCACTTATGACTATATATTACCCGTTATTTTGTAAATTCATGTTAAAGTAGCGTTTTTGGTAAAATCGTTTCATTGGTCGTCCGTGTTTTGACTTGTAATTATTCATATGATTACTTAGATCATTATTACATACATCCAGAATGTAAATCATGATTTATATATAATATATAATCATAATATACATATATATAATAGATAGATAAATGGAAAGAAATACACCGTTCAGGGAGACGGTAGGTCGTACGTACACATGAAAGCTGTTTTCGTTTCCTTATTGAATTGAATGGAATTAAGTACATGAAAACAATATATATATACATAAATCCAGTAGAATTATTATATCATATATTTAATTATTACTTATTATATATACATTATAATCATTCATGAATGGTTAACGTGGAGAATGAATCTCATCGCGTCGTGGAGACGGTAGTCCGTACGTACGCACGAGCGATGATATCATTCTCATGATCGTGGAATTGTATTATAGTGTATGTATACTATTTCAGAATCAATATCACTTTACAATAATCATATATAGTTATTATGTACACCATTATACCCATCCAAGTAAGGTGGTGGTGGAAAATTGATTACACCACGGCATGGAGACGGTATTCCGTACGTACGCACGCGCGGTGATTTCGTTTTCTGTAGGATGGATAGATGGTGAAATAGGGTTGTTTCATAATTATAATAACATATAAGTATATGAGTGATTCTGATTTTATTACTTCATAATGAAACAACTAAATAAGAAGAAGTGGAAGAAGAAACAAAGTTGAAAGAATTGGTAACGAACATTACCTCTTCTTTGAAGCGCCTCTTTGAGATCTCCTTTTACGGCACTAACATTGGACTTTGAAGAAGACCAAGACCTCTAGGATGTTTCTAGAGAAGTGTATAAAAGAATTTGGAATGGTTCAGCCGAGCGTTAAGGCTCAAAGTGGTGTGAAGAAGAGAGGGAAGAGGTGCCCTTTTATAAGGGAGGGGAGGGGCACCTTTGGAAATCTTAAAAATATTAATTTATAATAAATCTATCCCCACTTAAAAACCTCCAAAAATGACTCATATTAGAATATTATATTCTATAGGGTTGTAATATCATCATCAAATAAAATTTATACAAGTTAGGAATTTATTTTCAACATTATCAACTTGATTTATCCTTATTTAATCAATTTAATTTTATTTGTGGTAATAATATTCTAAATTTTAAATTAAAACAAATAATTACTTATTTGTTGTGAATTGTCAATAAATGGATACTTAATAACATTTTATACCATATAAATTTAAATTTATAATTTTTAAATATTTTTGTGATTTTTAAACAATTTTATAATATGTTATTTTTTTAAAATAACAATAGTGTCAAATTTGACACTATTCGTTTATTTGAATTTAAATAAATTATATACAGAAGATATGTTCTAACTAAAAGCTTTAATAAATTCATAAAAGGACATATATGTCTAGAAAATTAGTGGATCACACTAAATAGTTCATATAATATTTATTTTATTATTTTTAAATCCATTTATTTGGTTTATCTCTTAATAAAATAATTACTACATCATTTTTGTATAATTATTTAATATACTTATATGTTGCATAAAAATTAAAAACAAAATCCTATGATAAATATAAGTCAATTACCTTTCAAAATAATACTTGTACTAGAATTTATCATCTTAAAATAAGAATATTTAAATTGTTATATTTATTAAATTATGAAGGTGACAACATTGGCATCATTTAAAATAAAATAATATAAGTGTCATAATCATCTTAATAAAGATCGAAATGGTCAACAATTCATCCAGGGGATGATTAGGGTTTATATATACACTAATAATATGTTTATTTTCAGATTTTTGGGCATTTTGATATGTATTTATATTTCAATAAAAACTATATTATTGACTTTTCACAAAATAAATAATTTCTGCATCATTAATGTATCACCGTTAATGAAAATTATTTAATCCCTACAAATTCAAAATAAATAATCATTATGTATATAATTTTATTAGATTTCTGGAGACTATTCATGTTCGATGTTTTATGATGTTTATCACTAAATTAAAATTATTATACTTATAATATTTAAGAGAGTGACATGTTGTCACTTTCTTTGGTTTTAATAATAATTAAATTATTTTCATGGTCAAAAGTCCATAAAATGAATCTAATCCAACCCTTAGGTGATATGGGATTACTTTTAGCCATCCAATAGATTTTTGGCATGTGTTAGGGTAATTTTATAATATTATATTTACCCTTAATTACTCGATTTACCTTTAACTATAGTAAATAAAATTTACCGTTGTTACTATTCATAAAGCCCAAAAATAAAAAGTTGTCTATTAATATAATTTGGACCCACTGATTCCAAATATGGAATCCATTTTTCAAAATTCAATACACAGAAGTTTCAGAAATTTGAATTAAAATCAATCCCATTGTTGAAAGAAAACGGGTCTTTGTTTAAAACATTGCAAAAGATTGAATTTATTTAACCTACGAATTCAATGTAAAATCAAGGATAATGACATAAATTATATTAAATGTTAAAAATATATTCTTTTTATACTTTAAAGCCATTCAATATTATTATTTAACCACATATGTTATTACGATGAAAAAAGTTGTTTTTAATTAAAATATAATGTGTTTTTACTATTCATTAAAATATAAAAGTTATCGGAATAATATGGAAATTTTATACAAGGTAAAATTTTATATCCTGATTCCAAATAATAATTTTATTTTGTAAAATTGAACTTATAAACATGTCAAAAACTAGATTTAATGTGGGTGTTCCATCAAAAGGCCGCAAAACTGTAATTTTTTAAAAATACTTATTTTACCTGAAAAATTTATTTTGTTCTTATACTATGTTCTAGAAAATGTGTATGATGAATAATAATGTTATAAAATTCAAAATTTAGTTAATACTATTCATAACGGCTAGTTCAAAATAAGAATATAATAATATATCGTTGTTTAGTAAAACCCGGTATTGCATACAACACACGCTATCGAGGATGGTCGTGATTACATGTAATGCAAGCCAAGTCAGGGTTGCGTGTTGTGAAAGAATCCTTCATTGTTTCTTATAACAGAATTCAACCATATTTCTTTTATACATTGAATATATATATACATACACACTCAATGTTGTGTAGAATGACTATTATAAAACAAACATGAAATTGTGTGTAACACGATCCAAGAATAGTGTTGCGTATACTACAAGCTAATACGGTGTTGTGTATAGTAAAAGCTAAAATTAGTGTGCTGTAAAATAGAAGACATCAATGAAAGTAAAAGAATATTTTGCATAAAATCTCGGGGTTTCACATTCTACCCCCCTTAAAATGAATTTCGCCCTCGAAATTCGTCGGGGTTATAAATGGTTTACTACTCGAAAGTTTCTTTCATAGAAAATCACATCGTAAAAAGGAATATGAAAACTTGGATTTAAAAACTAAAGTACGGAATGTAACGGTTACCCAAATTAACTAATCATTGGGTTTCCACATAAGAGAACATAGGTGAAAATATGGATATGGAAGAGAAATCTAACCGTCAAGTTCTGATGGAGAGTGGTAGAGAACATGGCTATGAAAAAGCCATCAATCACAAAGCCATAAATTTGAGATGATCTAGGGTACCATCTGATTCATCGTATATAAGATAAATAAGAAAACATTTTTGGTTTCAAGATCATTTCCCGAAAGTTGAAGAATTTGAATTAGAATAAATGCTTACTTTATTTTGGTACAATCTCACTGTTGTTCGTTCTTGGAACAATTTCCACTTCATCTCTTAAAGAAATGAAGTTGAATATGTTATTCATGAAGTGTTAACTGATCATATGATAGAATGATGGGTCATTCCATCTGTTTCAAACAAAAGGTTAGCAAAAGTTATCAAATATACATAAGTCCATCTATGGTGAGGTTAATCGTATACGATTCCAAAAATGAACATATACTTCATATATCATACCGCGTAATAAAATAAAACTATTTTTTACTAACCAGGGACTTCCTATAGGCCAGTGGTAGGCAATAAAATCCAGTAGCACTTCGGTTGTGGGTTTGATTCCCACAGCCTTGTCCGACGTGATGGGCGGTCGCCCGTCCTGCAAGTTTTCCTTTTTCTATTACTATAACCTCCCATCAATAATATCGAAAAAGGTATATCCTTAAACAATACTAACATCTGTCCAACATAATCCATTCCAATCTTTAGGCTTATCCAAAATAATTCTGTCCAAGCTCATAGTATAAAGAAAATGATTACATGAAATGTCACATAACAATCACGTGAATTCCATCATTTATCCCCCTTATATCATAAGATATATCTTGTTGGTAAAATTACAAACATGTGAATACCTTAATCATGTATTCTCTTGAAAAATGAATACCCATTTAACCTTAGTGAAAACATGAATGCTGCCAAAGTAAACTCTTTCCACATACCAAAATCCCAAAATTTCTATATAATCAAACCATAATATCACTTAGTCCTTATATCAGTCATGAGCTCATGAATACAATCAAACATCTCATTATCTTCGTATCCCTTCATTATGCGCATATCATTTACTTTCCAAAAATACTGGTACCATTCATCACACACTTTCAAAACTTAAGGAAAGACAACAATGTAACAATCCTTAGATGTCTCTTTATTCAATAGTACCATGAGATTACTTATACAAAATTACAATTGATAAACATGTAATCATTCCACTACCTTCTTAAACCATTGACCGAGCTTCAACAATTCTTTCATCTCACATATAATTCGTAGTCTCTTTATCATCATAAACATAAATATTACCAATACGACCATACTGATTCTCTTCATGAGACTTTCCCTTAGGGCATTGGTTTGAATAATGCCCGTACATTCCACATTTAAAACATTTAACCATTGTTGTTTTCGTAGCAATACCATTATCATCATCCATGGTGTTAACTGAACCTTTTCCTTTTCACTTACTGTATTTATGTCCTTCTTTTCCACAAACAAAGCATCTTCCAGTTCCTTTGAAACAATCTCCCCGATGCCTCTTCCCATATGATTTACATGAGGGAAATTGAACTTTCTTTCCTCTATGATCATCATGAAACTCCATATTTCTCTTATTAGCCGAGTCAGGAAACTTACAAAATTTGAGTTTGTTGATCATATTATGAGATTTCTGATTCGTCATAATAATGATGTTTGGACTTCCAAATACCATTTCATTTGATTGCTCATGAAAAATATCATTCCATTGTCCATCATATCCTCCATTATCGTGAATCATCTTATTTCCAACCATTTTCTGAAACCCAAATAGAATAGTGTTAGAGGCAAAAATCATAATAAAGGGGGAGTAACTTCAATATCTAACATCTTAGGTTAAATTCTAAGATCATTACCATAGTTCTAGGACTATATCCTACACATATACTTATCCTTATGGACATCCCTAGACATACCTTAGAAATATCTCTAGGGATCTCACTAACGTTTTCGCATCCTAGTTTCCAAAGGTTTACTAAACCTTTCCTCTGATACCAACTGTAGAGGCCCAAATCTTGACGTACATAGACATTATATTAATTTTGCGGAATACTTATTACATAACAAAAACAGATATACAAGGACCGTAATAGTTTACTGTCTTTGGAAACTTGGAACATAATCTTCTAATCGTGGTGAAAGATCTTTAAAATCTCACATAAAGATCTTCCCATTTTTGTTTCCTTACCTAAAATCATTCATTTAATCCTGGGGGAAAAGAAAACATAAAAAGGGTGAGCTCAAATGCTCATTAATGGTTAGCATGGATAAAATAAAACATACCATATACATTTGAACTTAAAAACATGAACATAATGGTTAAACATCAAAAGCTTGATCAATGACATAAAACATGGAAGTACGTAAGGCATAGATCATAAAGAAACATTAAGAATGTTAAAATAGAATGGGAATAAAACATGTAATTGTGGCATCCATTAAGCACATGTAATGATTTCTTTAGTAGCCATGGCATTGCTGCCAAGACCATCTTAGTGGACACTGTCCCTTTCTGAATCGAGTTCACACCTCGTTCCAGTCCTATAATACTGTACCGAATTAACTTACCGTTCCAGCCATGTCTATCTCATGAGATGTAAATCTTTACCCAGTTCATTGGAGGGAGATATAGTTCCCACCCATCTCATAATGAAATCATTCTTAGTTGTGCCACAAAATAAACATACATCATTTATAATAACCCAATAAATAAAATGGGTTTCATAAACATCATCCCATCATCTCATAATCCATATAAAATAAATGGATATCACTTCATAATAAGAAAAGTGAAACCATGTAAATCATAGAGACATTACACTTGAAACATACACATATTAAATGATGTCATCTTAGATGAAAATGGTTTTGATAAAACACTTGAAATGAATTCTTGAGGAAAATATCCTTCTTTCTTCAAAATCATTTTCATTTCACAAAATGTCATGCAATTTTAGAAGAAAAGGTTTTTGTTGAAAATAGTGATGAAATATTTTGAAGTAAGATTAATGAAAATAAGGCTTTATAAAACCATAAAAATCCTTTCATGCCGTATATGTTAAAAAAACATTCTTATCGTACTTTTGCAGGAAAAGTCAAAAATGTACCTCGTAACGTAAACAAAAGAAAGATTCCTTACATACCATGTAGTAAAAGTCAAAAGTGGGTAAAAAAGACTTTAAACATACATTAAACCATTTTTAGGAAACATGGACATGGATGATAACAATAACCCGAGTAAATACTTATGAATAAGCAATCTCGGATAAAAATGAGATTTACAAAATTATCCATTACCTTAGGTCCGATATGCTTCATACGTATCCGAACTCCATATATAATGATTTAAATAATTTTATTGACTTATTACAGAATCATATTCATTGTTATTATATCATATATGGTTCACTTATGACTTTATATTACCCGTTCTTTTGTAAATTAATGTTAAAGTAGCGTTTTGGGTAAAATCGTTTCATTTGTCGTCCGTGTTTTGACTTGTAATTATTCATACGATTACGTAGATCATTATTATTTACATCAAGAATGTAAAAAATGATTTATATATAATATATATTCAGAATATACATATATATAATAGATCGATAAATGGGAAGAAATACACCGTTCATGGAGACGGTAGGCCGTACGTACGCATTAACACTGTTTTCGTTTCATTATGAAATTAAATGGAATTAAGTAGATGACATCAATATATATATACATAAATCCAATAGAATTATTATATAATATATTTCATTATTACTTATTATATATACATTATAATCATTCATGAATGGTTAACGTGGAGAATGAATCGCATCGCGTCGTGGAGACGGTAGTCCGTACATACGCACGAGCGATGATATCATTCTCATGATCGTGGAATTGTATTGATGTGTATGTATACTATTTCAGAATCAATATCACTTTACAATAATCATATATTGTTATTATGTACACCATTATACCCATCCAAGTAAGGTGGTGGTGGAAAGTAGATTACACCACAGCGTGGAGACGGTATTCCGTACGTACGCACACGCAGTGATTTCGTTTTCCGTAGGATGGATAGATAGTGAAATAGGGTTGTTTCATAATTATAATAAAATATCATTATATGAGTGATACTGATGTTATTACTTCATAATGAAACAACTAAATAAGAAGAAGTGGAAGAAGAAATAGAGTTGAAAGAATGGGTAACAGACATTACCTCTTCTTTGAAGCGCCTCTTTCAGATCTCCTTTTAGGGCACTAAAATTGGTCTTTGAAGAAGACCAGGACCTCTAGGATGTTTCTAGGGAAGTGGTGAAGAGAATTTGGTAGGGTTTGGCCGAGATATAAGGCTCAAATTGGTGTGAGGAAGAGAGGGAGGAGGTGACCTTTTATAAGGGAGGGGAGGGGCACCTTTGGAAATCATAAAAATATTAATTTATAATAAATCTAACCCCACTTAAAAACCTCCAAAAATGACTCATATTAGAATATTAGATGATATAAGGTTGTAATCGCATCAACCAATAAAATTTATACAAGTTTGGAATTTATATTCAACATTATCAACTTGATTTATCCTTATTTAATCAACTTAATTTTATTTTGTGGTAATAACATTCTAAATTTTAAATTAAAACAAATAAATACTTATTTTTTGTGAATTGTCCATAATTGGATACTTTAAAACATTTTATACCATATAAATTTAAATTTATAATTTTTAAATATTTTTTTGATTTTTAAACAATTTTATAATATGATATTTTTATAAAATAACAATAGTGTCAAATTTGATACTATTCATTTATTTGAATTTAAATATATTATATACAGAAGATATGTTCGAACTAAAATCATTAATAGATTCAGAAAAGGTCATATGTAACTATAAAATTAGTGTATCACATTAAGTAGTTCATATAATATTTATTTTATTATTTTAAAACCATTTATTTGGTTTATCTCTTAATAAAATAATTACTACATCATTTTTGTATAATTATTTAATATACTTATATGTTTCATAAAAAATAAAAATAAAATCCTATGAGGAATATAAATCTATTTCCTTTAACAAAAATACTTTTAATCTAATTTATCATCTTAAAATCAAAATATTTAAATTGTTATATTTATTAAATTATGAAGGTGACAACATTGGCATCATTTAAAATAAAATAATATAAGTGTTATAATCATCTTAATAAAGATCCAAATGGTAAAACATTCAGCCAGTTGATTATTAGGGTTTATATATACACTAATAATAAGTTTTTTGCAGATTTGTGGGCCTTTTGATATGTATTAATATTTCAATAAAAACTATATTATTGATTTTTCACTAAATAAATAATTTAAGCATCATTAATGTATCACCATTAATGACAATTATTTAATCCCTAAAAATACTAAATAAATTATCATGATGTAGATAATTTTATTAGATTTCTGGAGACTATTCATGTTCGATGTTTTATGATGTTTATCATTAAATTAAAATTATTATACTTATATGATTTAAGAGAGTGACATGTTGTCACTTTCTTTGGTTTTAATAATAATTAAATTATTTTCATTGTCAAAAGTCCATAAAATGAATCTAATCCGACCATTAGGTGATATGGGTTGACTTTTAGCCATCCAATATAATTTTGGCATGTGTTAGTGTAATTTTATAATATTATATTTACCCTTAATTACCTGATTTACCTTTAACTATGGTAAATAAAGTTTACTGTTGTTACTATTCATAAATCCCAAAAATTAAAAGTGGTCTATTAATATAATTTGGACCCACTTATTCCAAATATGGAATCCATTTTTTTAAATTCAATACACAGAAGTTGCAGAAATTAATTTAAAATTAATCGTGTTGTCGAAAGAAAACGGGTTTTTGTTTAAAACATTGCAAAAGATTGAATTTTTTTAACATACAAATTCAATGTAAAATCAAGGCTAATGACATAAATTATATTAAATGGTAAAAATATATTATATTTACACTTTAAAACCATTCAATATTATTATTTAACCACATATGTTATTACGATGAAAAATTTTGTTTTTAATTAAAATATAGCGGGTTTTTACTATTCATTAAATTTTGAATGTTATCAGAATAATATGAAAAATTTATCCATGGTAAAATTTTATATCCTGATTGCAAATAATAATTTTATTTTGTAAAATTGAACTTATAAACATGTCAAAAAATAGATTTAATGTGGGTGTGCCATCAAAAGGCGACAAAACTGTAAATTTTGAAAAGTACTTATTTTACCTGAAAAATTTATTTTGTTCTTATAATATGTTCTAGAAAATGTGTAAGATGAATAATAATGTTATAAAATTCAAAATTTAGTTAATACTATTCATAACGGCTAGTTCATAATAATATTATAATAATATATCGTTGTTTAGTAAAACCCGGTATTGCGTACAACACACGCTATCGAGGAAGGTCGCGATTGCATGTAATGCAAGCCAAGTTAGGGTTGTGTGTTGTGAAAGAATCCTTCATTGTTGTGTATAACATAATCCAACCATATTTCATTTATACATTGAATATATATATATATATATACACACACACACTCAATGTTGCGTAGAATGACTATTATAAAACGAACATGAAATTTTGTGTAACACGATCCAAGAATAGTGTTGCGTATACTGCAAGCTAATACGTTGTTGCGTATAGTACAAGCTATACTTAGTGTGCTGTATAATAGAAGAAATCAATGAAAGTAAAAGAATATTTTTCATAAAATCTCGGGGTGTTACATGTGGGCTGTCTGACCATTTATGGTATTCAGCGGGTTACATCTTCATGACACGATGGAGCAACAGGCAGGAGAGGATTTGGTACCATAGGATCAGGTTCAGAATCCGGTGCAGGTAGAGCATGAGCCGAAGGTATAGGCTCAGGGACAGGATCAGGTTCAGGATCCAGTGTAGGCAGGGCAGCAGCTGGGTTTGGCAGCGTTCAGACTGTGGATCAAAGAGCAGCACCTAGCTAGACTAGTTCGTGTCTTGCATGGGATTGACATAGGTGCACAAGGTATAGAGCCTTCTATGGCGTATCTGACGCATGAGTTCCAGTCGCAGCACCCGCTGCTTTTTCAGGGTGAGGGTGGTCCACAGGCGGTAGAAAACTGGATAGAGAGTATTCACATGATCTTCGAGCAGCTCGAGATGCATCTAGGGTGGAGGGTCAAAATGGCGAAGTACATGCCGAGAGGACCGGAGAAACGTTGGTGGGATGTGCAGGTACAAGCTCGTAGTCACGAGGGATTGGCGTGGAAGGACTTCGAGGATAGGTTCTTTGAGCACTTTTATCTGGAGACGCTGGGGGCAGAGAGAGCTCGGGAGTTCTTGAGTCTTTAGTAGGGAGATATGTCCGTCATGAATTACGCAACTACAATCACAGAGCTATCCCATTTTGCACCTGGTAGGGTGAGCGATGATGCAGCTAGGGTGAGTCGCGTTGAGGATGGATTACGACACGCCATTCGGGTTTAGGTAAACATCTTCAGGCTGGGTTCTTTCTCCAAGGCAGTGAACCAGGCGCTCATAGCTGAGGGCAACGAGAGAGAAAAATCTTGTTTTGGAATGGTGACAGCTTTAGGTGACGATTCAGATAGCAGGAAGCGGGGGAGAGATGAGTTCTAGCAAGGTGGGAAGGCCAAGGACTCAGCTAGACCACCTCGTGGCAGTTCAGCGGTGGTTTTCTTTCAGTGTGGACAACCAGGACATGTTTGGGCTCAGTGCGATAGGCCCTCGAAGGAGTGTCGAGCGTGTGGAAAGGTCGGACATCTGGAGAGGTTTTGTAGGAATCCTTCTCAGACAACCAACATACAGGGACCATGACAAACTATGGCATCAGGAGTTGGTTCAGGTTCGGTACCGGGAGAGGGTGGCTGAGGTTCAGCTGCATGCGGAGGACGTGACAAGGATAGTAGGACCCATCTGAGGGGTCCATGGCCAGAGACTGGGGCAGCATCACAGGGAGGACAGGCTTCAGGGAGTCGTGTGTCAGGTTAGGTCCAAGTCGTGGAGATGCCCGGGTTTGAGCAGGCTAGAGAGCCGACGACGGTGGTAGGAACACCGCGGGTGTGGCCGTGAGTTTCTTTACTTTCTTGTGGCATTTCTACTTGAGGCATGTCTGGTTGAGTGCACAGGCTGCACAGGATACTTGTGGACTTACTAGGTGCTAGTTAGTGGGATTGGAAACATATTATATCCGTTTTATGTTTTATTTATTTATATCTGAAATGCATGGCATCAAGAGCATCAAGGATGCAGGTTACGTGAGTTGTTGTGGGCATCGGGGAATCGTGGATGCGAGTTAATTGAGGTGCATGTCACCATGTTTGAATTGAGCATCTATTAGATGCAGGACCTCAAGGAGGTGGACGCCGATGTGGTGAGAGTTACGTTGGGTGTCGGAAGCGACACGTGGGCACCGAGGAGGTGCAGGGGTGAAGATGTGTCACGGGAGGACCATGGGTCCGGGAAATAGGTCGATGGGCCTTGTTTTTTTAATTTTATTCTTTGAGCTTTGTTTGAGTTGAGACTGAGTAGGCGATTCCTAAGGTGGGGAGCCCCTTTTTAGGAATTTATCCAGAACATTGAGACCGGGGTAGTCTGGGTTGTTTAACAAGGATGGGCGTGTTTGGTTCCATCTCTTGGTTTCGTTTGGTAGCTTGGGGATGAGCTACGTAAAGGTGGGGAGTTTGTATAAACCCGAGTTTTTGGAAATAGGTCAAATTCCGACCCGGTTTAATCTTTTGACTGGTTTTTTTTAGATGTCTGGGTAATCTGGGCAGTTTCTGGAAATTTCCAGACTACACGTTGTGTACATTAAGTACACGCCGTGTATGAGTTACCCAAGTGATCGGCCGTGTACTCGCCGAGTACATGCCGTGTGAAGACCGTGTAGAACATTCCTACTACACAGCATGTATTTATAGACACGCCATGTATCCCTTACACGTGTGAGGCTAGGAACATGTCGTGCGGTGCCCACGTGTAAATTTCCATCTACACGGCGTGTAGATTTCCTTGACCGGCCGTGTACCCATGCCCCGTGTAACGGCTGAGACCCTGGCCATGTGCTGATCATGTACACGGTCCAGACCGTGTGCCAGACTCTGCTTAATTTGTTGTACGGAAACATGTACACATGGCGTGTACTTGGGAAATACACGCCGTGTACTTTTTTTTATTTGATCGACTGAGGTGTCGTCGCGCCTCATTCCCAGTTTTCTATTCTTCTCCACCTATGGATGAACAGTTCGTCCGAAAGACCTCCATAAACTCAAATCCTTCTAGATCAGTTGTACGACCTCTGTTGTTCGATCCGTCAGAGGCAGTGAGACCGCATTAAAGAATCTAACCCCGCGTACCCTTCTTCGTCCTTGATTTATCACCTATTACTCTGCAGATTCCATACAAACGGAATTGGAAAATCTGATGGAAATGCAGATCTACCGCGATTTAGTCCGATTCAGAGGATGAAATCAAAGGAGTGTCATCGTACTAGTACGAGGTAGGTGGTTCATACCTTCTTTCATGTTTCTGTACTCTTTTGGGGGTGGTGACCTTCGGGCGCGATGTCAGGTGTTGAGAGAAAACTTGTTTATTTTGTTTTTATTTCATTATATGCATTGTGTGATGCCTCTGGGTATTCCCTGACCATGTTGTGATTGGGAAAGATCGGGTTAGAGGTCGTTGCTCGTTTGGGGTGATTCAGTCGGGGGTGCCGAAATGCATGTGAATTGGACCATTATTTAAACTAATGTGTTTATACTACTTATTGAATGTCTCTAGTTAAACTGTTTAGTTTAATTGTTAAATTGTGAATGTGTTAGGTACTGTTACGGGATAGCTCAAGTAGTTCAAATTGACTGTTTAGTAATTTCCTGTTTAATGTGATGCTTCCAAGTATGAATATGCAATGTGTGATATAGCATGTGTTAAACTTCATGTTGTGTTGGGCGTGGCCCAGATATATTGTTGAGTGATGGGGATCACAAGTTGGGGCTTTTAGCATGGGTTACATTAGGTGGTTGCTACCACAGGATTGGGTGTCACGGACGTTGGTTGAGACAGTTGGACTGTCAGGTTGGGCTTGGCCCAGGTTACTGGATGGCGAGAGAATCAGACTGGAGCGATAGGTTCGCAAGGACATGAGGTGTCAGAGATGTTGTGTCTTGGGAACTTTTTGTGGTGATTACCACTCACCGGGTACTTTTAAATAGTGTGCACACAGATAGACTCCAAGATGAGGTGGTATGGCCACTCGCTGGGTAGAGGCCACCGGTAGATGCGATTAGGTATTTTTGGTTTGGGGGTGCTTTCCATAGGAAGCAACGTGAAAGGTGAGGAGCCTTCAGGAGACAGCTTTGAGGCGTTCAGGTTGGGGGTAGAGGCTCGCCGTGATTTGATGGCAGACATCGCTGTCCCTCCTGTTATCTTTTGAGGACAGCTATTGATGTTCCTCCGGATGTTGTGCCATGGAAAGGTTGAGCTTTCGAGCTGGGTTACGACGTTTGGGCATTCCATCGGGACGTCGGTACTTGAGACACATGGAGTCAGGTGGCACGAGGTGCCGGGCTGCATATGAGACTTTCTAGCGTTGGCCGAAGCAGGTCACACTTCCTGGTGGCTGCTGAGCACCAGTGAATCCATTGTTTACTTTTGGGAATTGCACTGTTTAGTATTTTCTTATATACACATGTCATCCTAAACACTTATATTACATACGCACCTCTGGGTGGTATCCTACTGAGACTTGTCTCACACCCTACACAGGCCCTTCAGGATGCGTGTAGACTTTATGGAATTTCATGCAGGTGGAGGGTCATCCTCAGGAGCTGGACTTTAGTGCTATTGACTTGGATACTAGCACGGACCCTGAGGTCATGCCATAATGGAGTTACTTGTTTTGTATTCTTTTCATGCATCGACATTCCTACTTTATATTGTAGCTATGGCTAGTTTGCCATTGGCGTTGTGATATATATATATATATATTGATTTGTATGAATTTTTTGGATGTATGCTTGGTTGTATTAGCAGTTATTGTAGTTGATTGATGGAATGATGTTCTATTTACTTTCCGCTGCTGTTGTTTTTGTATTGCTTCCACTGTTTATTGTTATTGAATGTGCTTCTGCTATGCGGGTCTGGTTCGAGTCTGCTGAGTCATTTATTTCCGCTGCATATTTAGTATTCTACTCGGACCAGTACCATTTTATTCCTCTGGGAGGGTATAGCCTCCCCACAATACCTATCAGAACCTCGCTGCTAGTCGGAAGCCTTTGGCGTTCTGGGGGGTGCGGCTAAGGTAGTGACACCTGACCCGTTCGGCACTGTTCGGGCGGCTGGTTGGGTCCGGTTCGTTACAAAATAAGCCTATATGGATTCATTCCAATCAAGGTTTTGTTGGCTGTCCTGTAATCCTATAAGGTATCTTCCATCCTTTGGCTCATATCCTTCTTGTTTGGATTAACATAATTTTCCAAAAATCCTTTGATTTCACTGTGTGAAACATCAGCTACCCCTTTAGTCTATGGATGATAGGGATTTGACGTTTTATGATGTAGCCCATGCTTCTTCACCAAAGTCTCCATTCTCCAATTGAACAAGTGAGTCCCCTATTCACTGATGATTTCTCTGGGCACTCCAAATCGACAAAATATGTTTGACCTCACAAAATCACAAACATCTTTTTCATCTTCAGTCCTTGTGGATTTTTCTTCCCCCAATTTGGAAACATAATCAACTACAAGAATGAAATAAGAATTTCCAAATGACATCAGGAAAGGTCCCATAAAATCTATCCCCCAAACATAAAAAATGTCATAAAAATTCAATAGATTTTGGGGAATTTTTTGTCTCTTTGAAATATTTCCTAAAAACTAACATTTTCACATATTTTTCAAAATTCATCAGCATATTTAAAAAAGGTGACTCAATATATTCCATATTCTAAAACCTTCATTGTTGACCATTGAGGCCCACATTGGTTGCCACAAGAAAAAGTGTGACAAAAATCAATGACAGATTTGACTTCACTTTCAGGTTAACATAATCTTATTAATTGATCATTGCAAAACATCCAAAGGAATGGATCATGCCAAATGTAATACCTAGATTCAACTTTCAGTTTTTGAATTTGGTGAGAATTGAAATGATATGGAACCAGTGTTGTTTCCTAAAAATTGAACTTGTAATCCTACCAATTCACTTCTCCTTCAATAATGTGCAACTACACTCCTAGAATTTGATCATTCAATGATTCTATTTATAGAAGTTCAATTTAAGCGGTATTTGGAAGACTACTAAAGTGTTCATCCACATGGTTATCAGATCCCATCTTATCCATGATTTATCTATTGAACTCCTACAACTGTATAATCCATCACACTAACTATGGTTTAGTGTCCTCTTTCTTCATCATGTAGCTCAGAGTTTCATGATCAGAAAACACAATGATTTTAGTTCCAAGAAGATATGATCTAAATCATTATAAAGATAAAAACTGCTAAAAAATATTTTTATGAGGATATTTAATTGAATTTGGAGGCATCTAAGGTTATCGAGGCATATGAAATTACATGGGGTCTACCCTCAAATTGCTGAGAAAGGACTGATCCAACTTCTTGTATGGAGGCCTCACAAAGTAGCTCAAATGGTTCTTCCCAATTTGGTAGCTGCATCACCAGTGGTGAAATCAATCTCTTCTTAAACTCATCAATGGATTCCCTACATGCACCATTGAAATAAAAATTAGCATCTTTCAAAAGTAATCTAGAGATAGAGAGAGAAATATTACGGAAATCTTTGATAAACCTGTTATATAATCCGACATGTCCTAAAAATGATATAACATTTTCACACAAGAAGGGTAAGGCATTGAATTTATCACATCAACTTTTGATTTATAAGCTTCAATTCCATTTTGGGAAATGGCATGACCAAGTACAATTCCTCTTTTAACCATGGGATGACTCATTTCAAAAATTAAAACAACATTCTTATCATTGCAATTTTTTAAAACATTTTCTAGATTTTTCAATCAATGATTAAAAAAATATATAAACACTATGACATAATCTAATAAAGCATCCAAGAAATTTTCAAATTGCTGAGAAAATATACTCACCATGAACCTCTAAAATATACCTATAGCATTAGGTAATCCAAATGAGATTCTTTTTTATGAAAACTTTCCAAAAGGACATGTAAATGTCATCATCTCTTGATCCTTAGGAGTAATTGGTACATGGATATAACCTAAAAATCCATCCAAAAAGCACTGATGAGTTATCCCTTCCAATCTCTATAATATTTGATGAAGGAAGGGGGTTGGGAAATGATCTTTTCGAGTGGCCATGTTCAATTTCCTAAAATCAATTCATACTGTCCAGATATTTTGAATTCTCCTAGGGATTAACTCATTATATTCATTCCATATAGTGGTTAGGCCAATTTTTTTAGGAACGACATTAATAGGGAAGACCCACTGTGAATCTGAAATGGGAATGATGATGCAAGAATCCAAGAGCTTCTTGATCTCCTTCTTCACAACATCCATTAAGGTGGGATTCATCCTCCTTTGGGGCTATCTAATAGTTTTGGAATCTCCCTCACAAAAAATTCCATGTGAGCGTATATTTGGGTTTATTCCTAGGATATTACCAAGGCTCCACCATATTACCATAAAAGTCTCTCTCAAAATCTTAATCAATGATTTTTCTTGGGTTTTAGACATATTGTTTTATATAATCACTGGTAATTTATCTGCTTCCATAAGGTACACATATTTTAAATCATTACAGAGTGGTTTTAATTAAAGATAAGTGGGATTCACATGGGATGAAATTAAATTGACATTAACCACATCCAATTGGTAAAACTCTTTCACACATGAAACAATATTATTTTCCTCATCAATCAATCAATAATCAATGAAATCATATTTTTCCACTTCATCTCACATAAAATTAGAATCTTCAGTATTTAGGGAATTCATAAGTATATTAATGGAAACATTACCTCTCAAGTCTAAGAATTCATTACACATACCTGATTCTTTAATGGGTTCAATACTAACTTCATGGGAGAGTGAAAAGAGGGAGTGGTCATCTGATGGGTACCTTGTGGATTAAAAAATGTTGAACTGGATAGTGCTATCTCCAAATACATGGTGAGTGTACCTTCATGAACATTGATGATGGTTTAGTTGTATTCAAAAAGGTATCCCCAAAATGATTGGTGAGTGTGAAGGGCTCCTATATTTTTTAATATTTAGCACATAGATGTCAGCTAGGAATAAGAGATCTATGAATTTCACCATGACATCCTCTAGAACTCCAGCTGGGAAAACTGTGGATCTGTTTGCAAGCAGGACTACCACTATTGTGGGTCTTAAGTCTCCCATATGCGATGATGTTTGTATAGAGTGAGGCAATACATTAATTGGAGTACGTAGATCACACAACGCATTAGAGAAATTTAATGAACCAATGGATCATGAAAAGGATAACATCCCCGGATATTGACATTTGGTTAGAATCAACAGTGTGATAAGGGCTGCGGCACTACTCCCCAAGTTGATTGATTCATTACCATGAAGTCTTCTCTTTTTTGTTCAATTATCTTTCCACAATTTTCATACCTTGGAAGTTGGTTGAAAACATCATGTTGGGTGATAGTTACATCCACTTCCTAAAATGTTTCTAGAATTTTCATTGAAGTGTTTCTTCATGAAATTTTATTGATTCGATCATTATTTTTGGAAATTGTGTGGGTATGAATTTCTCTCCCTTTGTTTCCTTTGCATTAGTGATACTTTTCTATTATTCTATGGCCTGTCCTTCTCCTTCTCCTATTCCTTTTCATATTCTTGGTGTATTTTCACAAGATTTTTTGAATTTTCAACATCATTCTCCCTCAGAACAGGTGGTATTATTTCAGTTTCATGGTTTTATGGGGGAGGGATTCCTTTTCAACTTGTTGTTATGATTCCACGAGAATTCTCTTTAGGATTTGTCACCATTTGGGTAGGAATCTTCCCTGTATTCATGGACATGATTTCAACAAGACTTCCCACTATATCTGTCCGCTTTTCAACCTTATCTGCTAGGCCCTCATACTTGGATTGTAGCTGTTCCACATAAGGTTGTGTGCTGGTGTATGGTTTTTCATATGTCATTATTTGTAATGGTGGTTGATGAAAGGGGTTTTTTGTTGAAAGCACTATTTATAGGATTGTTGGAATACATGTGGTTCGGGTATTGTCGTTGGTCGTAAGGAGGTTGTCTAGGGTGCTTATTAGGAATACATTATCTCATCTGGTTTTTTTTGTTCCCATATCCTTGTTTGGATTGGGGATGATTCAGTTGATTTTTTTTGGAATTGTCTTGGTTGAAAAGTCATAGAACAGTATTATGTCCCCTATATCTAAGGGCACTGGTCAGTATAATGAGTGGAAGAATAACATAAACAGCATACCTGAGCTGATACTTGTTGTCGATTTTGATGAGTTATAACCATTTTATGGACTAACCTTTCAAGGTCATAAACTTTAGATTCAATCAATATAGATGAATAATATGTTTTTACATCATGTATCCCCCTGGTTCCAATTCCTCTAAGTTCAAATTGTTTTTAGTTTTGAGAAATCTTCTCAATTAGTACTATGATCTTCGTAGGTGACTTGTCAATAAGGGATCCCCCAGATGAGGCATCTAGAATATTTCGATCATTATCCAACATTCCTTGGTATAAGAACACAAGTAATTTGTGTTCCTTCATTTCTTGATGTGGGTAGCTGGAATATAGCTTCTTGAAGCGCTCCTACTACTCGTAGAGGGTTACTCTAGTTGATTGTCGAATGATGTAAATATCCTTCTTAATTCCAGTAATCCTCAACGTGGGACATAAGAATTGCATGAAACATCTTGAATGTTGTTCATAATTATCTTGGTCATTTTACCTAAAAAAATAATCATATATGGAAAAGTATTATGAGCGTAATGCTTGTTTTACTTTGACTATTTATTCTGTCCAGTTAGACTCTCCAAATCGCACACCTCCAGATTAGGATGACTTAATGACCCTGTAAACCGCCAATTCACACGGCCTCACTTTCATGAAAGTTGTTAGAAGACATCTTGTACGTCTAACAACCTAATTTCTGAGAATTTGGTCCCACCATGGATGACTTATGGACCCCACACCAAAACACGGCATATCGGTAAATATTTTTCTTAGTCCAACTTGTCAGCTTCTTTTGAACTTTTATATGGTCTATTCATCTTTTGGACCAAAAGGATGAAATTCATCCATTGATATGTAAAACTAGTAAAAGAAATAATTTAGAAATTTAGATTAGTTTTGAAAATGTTATGGCCAAAATAAAAAAATAATTTAAAATAGATAAAAATATGAAATGGGAAATTTTTACTATTCAACTCAAAATACAAACAATATCATAAAAATGAAGCAATTCATCTTATAATTACAATTTTGAGTGTTTAAAAAGATTAAATTCAATTTAAATTTAATTGGAAATATTTCTTCTATTAGACACTTAAAAAAATATCATATCAGGATCATATGCGGGGGAAGCTCTATTTGATACGCAATGGCTCTAATTTGAGGTAACACATCAAATGGACCAACAAACTAGGGAAAAATCATACACCCTCAACCAAAAATTCATTTCATGCAACATGGTGTCACTGTAAAGAACACATGATCTCCAACATTGAACTCCATAGGTCTCCACCTATAATTATGATATGATTTTTGATGATCCTACACTACTTTCATCCTATCACAAATCACCTGAACCATCTCTGTCGTGTTCTGTTCCAGTTTTGGCCCGAGACTTGCTGAGTCGTTGACTGAGTCCAACAAAAAATAGAATGAAACGGGTTTCCATACATGGATTCAAATGGATTCATATCAATTTTGAGGTGAAAAATATTTTTGTAAGGAAACTCAACCATGGTTAAGTGCCTCATCCATGAACCTCCAAAATCTAGGACACAAGAGTACAACTTATCATTAAGAGTCTGGATGGTCCGTTCTATCTGACCATCCATCTTCAGATGAAAAGAATTGTTAATTCATAGTTGATAATCAAAATCTTAATGAATTCCTCTCTACTCCCAAGAGGTAAAATGTGAATCTCAAACAGAAATTATTGACTTTGGTACTTCGTGGAGCCTCACCACCTCCTCCATGTACTGGCTTTATAGAACCTCTACTAATATTGACTCAATGATCTCTATAAAGTTGGATGATTTTTCAAATGATCTAATTCCACCCATATGGAATCAGATCCTACACGAGATAATGGTAATATAGTAACAATGTACATAATGATATCCTTCTACTTCCTCTGAGGAACATCTAATGGATGGAGAAAACCAGTGGGAACATGGTGCTCGGACTTCACCTTATGGCAGACCAATCATCGAGATAGTAAATCTACTACTGTACGCTTCATTGAAGGCCACCAAACATACACATAAAACATAATTAAATATTTGACACGCCAGGATGTACAAAAAATGGTGAAATATAAAAATATATGAGGACTATCTCTTGTATTTCTTGAGGAATGAAAATACTTCCCTGAAACAAAACTCGATCTTTTTCATCTTCGGACCAACCATCTGAGGCCACGCCAAAAATAAATGATTATCCCAAAACCTCTACCTCTTGAACATACTAATAGGAATCCTACACCTAATTCAGATTACTTCACTATCATATTAAAAAGAAAACTTAATCCCCCAACTTCTTCCATATTCGTATGTAATGTCGAACATTCATCTATCACCCTCCAGAAATCACTTGATTCACGCAATGCATCACTACAAGACTTCATAAACAATATATAAACCACATCATATCCCTTCAACGGTGTATAAAAAAATTCAAATCATAATCATATAAAAACTCTAACCACCAACACTAGCACAAGTTCAAGTCATACTGGGAGAAAATATATCACATACTTTTATGATTAGTGAAGTCCACGAAGTACTCATTGATGGGGTAATGTCTGCACAACATCAAGGGAAAAAATACCACCACCATATCATAATTGTGTGTAGAATAATTAAATTCACGTGGATTCAACTATTAAGACCCATAATAAGCAAATGATCCATGCTGTATTAGAACAAAATCCAAACCAGAATGCGAAGAATCATAGAAAACATCAATCTAAACTCCTTCTAGTTGAAGTGAAAGAACTAGAGAACTGACTATCTTCTCCTTTAGATACTGAAATTCGGCATGAAACTTATCAGTCCACAATAACACATGATCTTTTCTCGTAAATACTATTAGAGGACTTTAAAATTAAGATAAATTGTCCATGAACCTCCTATAATAGCCATAAAGACCAATGAAACTACATACCTCTGCCACTATCTTAAGGGCTACCTAAGACACAAATTCTCATATCATCAATGGATGCATAAATAATACATTCTATGATAAAACAAAACTAATGATACATAATTATAGATACCAAAACTCAAACTTAGATAACTTCCCACGTAAACGTTCATGACAATGAATTCCCAAAATGGCTCGGAGATTCTCTCCATGCTCCTCATTAGACCAAGAGTACACATGACTGTCGTTGATAAAATCTACCATGAACATATCGATAAAATCACAAAAAAATGTGTTCATTAAAACCCTTAACACATCTGGATCATTCATCACACTAAATTACATCACAAATAACTCGTAATTCCAATGAGGACAATGGGAAACATTCTTTAGAATATCCTCATCTGTCACTCGCATTTGATGATATCACCACCACAAATAGATCTTTGAGAACCAACACGCATCCTTTAGTTGATCAAAAAAATCATTCCACATAAGTGGATACCAATTCTTCACTGGAACATCAGTCAAGGGATGACAATCGATACACTACCACAAAATATGATCATAATACTTTATGAAAAAAACTAGTGCACCCCACAATAACACACCCAGCTGAAAATAAAAGAACACCGAAACATAGTATGGAGTTGTATACGCAACTCCTGCAAAATATAAGACCACATAATATATGAAGACATTGAGATAGGGTACATACTTGGGTGTAGTTCAATCCCAATATCAATCTCTCATCAAGTGGGTAATGCAACAACCTCTTCTCGAAAGGCATCAAGGTAATATTCCATGACCCTATGAAACCCCAACAGCTGAACATTTTATGTACTCAATGACAACTTCACCATCAATAATGATAAGGATAGAACATGCATCTTTCCCATCTAACAGGCTCCCTCACTAACACACTCCTGGATCTTCATAATAATTTAAGGATAAAACCTTCCTCCAGAATAAATCCATGATAAACTACAATAAATAAATCCAATCCATGCGGAGTATTACATAATATGGATCTATTCATAATGATAGTAAATATCCCCCAAACAGGTGCTTCCATAGAGTATCTCACGGTCTCTATAAACTTCAAACAATTCAAATCGACCACAAAATATTGTAGTCAACACTAAAAAAAATGGATGTCTCTCTACCTCAAGTCCCAAATAATGGAAAAGGAAAATTGATATAATGATATTTTTCAATCATAAATCAATCCCAGAATGCACCCACATTGAAAAAATGTAAAGGGTTCCTCGAATAACATCTGTCTCACATAGCACTAACAATGATAAAGCATGCAGTTTACCATGACCTACTCCATAACCTATAAAACCCTACTAATTACCACCCCAAGACAACACTATGCTCTCTGAGGATGGGGAGAATCCCATTTGTGTGCTCTTCCTTACCCTTGTGTTCTCTAATGATATAAAACTTCTGAAACCTTCTTATTCTACCTCAGCTAATACTATATCAATGAAGGGAACTGAACTAGAACACCTGACACAAGATGACCACTCCGAAATGTTTGTCCCCATTGCGGCTAATAGAATTGGTCTCAACAATGAAAACATGATTATGATCACTTGGCATAGTCTTGAGATCTGTTTCCCCTATAGAATCAAGACATTGAGTTCTGGGACCTACCCCCAACTGATTGGATGCTCCCCTATATAGACAATGGGGAACCCTGAACCACATATCTACATTATGAGGAATCCTAACAACTCCCTTCTCATGAAGATCCAGTCCAGTCTAACATCTTCTTTATGACCTCTTCTCATTTTAGCACATCTAGTTATGACTTTAGAAAAAATGGAGTGACTTGGAACAAAAAATCAGGAGAAAAGTATAGTGATTGTATCCTTTTACAAACATAATTACATTATTTTAATCATAATTAATCACAAAATTACAAGGCAATGATCGTAAAGTCTAATGTATCAAATAACCACGTACATAAAACTGAATACATGGGAAAAATAAAACATTTCTTTAGTTATCAATTATTATGATATTCTAACTACCTTTTTCTCATAAATTAGTATAGGATAACCTAGGGATAACATAACAAATTGGATAATCTTAAATCCTAGTAAGGGAATAAAAATAATGATAAATCTTACCACATGTGTTATATGGTATAACATAATTAAATAAAAAGGAATGTAAGATGATTAAACATAAGAGTCGTAATATATAGAACATGGGTTTATATAATCCTGGAATAATAAAAATGTTGCAGCAACATGAAACATGAATTTAGCACAATTCAAGTATTGATTCACATATAAGACAATGAATCAAGGCTCATTGCACACAGATAAGCTCGAGTAAAGGATAACCACCAAGAACATTGAAAATGTATCACACGTCAAGGCTAACCACCAAGGCTGTTGCACATAAAATCTTCTGATATTAAATGTTACCCAATTCATTGGAGCACTATATGGGTGAATACTTAATAACATGTTCACCAATATGGGATACACATAAAGAATCAGACATACTGAATCAAACATAAACAAAATGGTAACCCATGTTAAGAGTTGTGTATCATAATATTGTAAAATGTACAACATAAGGTAACATTAGAGTAGGGTCCATGAAAGAAAGGATTTAAATCATAACTGGACATCAATAAGGTAAAATATGCAAGGATAATGACATGTTATGTGAAAATAAATTAATAACATGTAAAATGTGTTTTTACGAAACATAATAATTGAATTAGTTTGGTGCAGTTTATAGGAAAAATTAAAGATATTTAATAATATAAAATTTAATAAGTATTTATGTTAAACCATAAGTGAAAAAGATGGTTTTCATAACAAAATGAGGGGTTTTTTTAAAAAATAATTATATCTCAAAATATATTATAGAGTTCACTTTATAATGTTTAAAACTTTGGGAAGTACCCCTAAATTGGGGATGCTTGTCAGTATGAATTGAGAAAGACATAATTCAAAAACATATACATTCAAAAAAAGAAGAATGAATGTATCTAAAAACATGAATTTTGAACCTATAAATAGAATTTATAATATTTACATAAAATTAATAGATAATTTCATTAGGTTAAAAATGGGAGTATGAATAAACCGATAGAATATCATAGGATTGGGTAGAATCCCTTACCATAAGTATAAAGTGGTTATTCACATGATATTAATTTTCTAGATAATCAAATTAGATTCACCAATTAATAATTACTGGATATATTCAACATTTAATTGATTTAATATCATTTTATCAAGTTCTATATTCTCTTTTTTATTGGTTTTAATGTTCAATTTAATCGTTTATGAGTAAACGTATTTTTAGTTTTTATGATGTGTTTAGTTTAATAACAAAAAAAGTTCATGTAAATTGGAAATCAAAACTGGAATTAAATTATATTGATTAAATTATAAAAGATAAAATTGTTATAAAATTAATTTTATTATATGGGATGAGGATGATTCATTTGATAAATTTTTAATGATAATCTCTTTGACTAATTTGGAGGATTTTCAATCACAAAAAATTCCATTTGTTTTATAAATTAATACCATGTTTAAAAAATGAATCTAGAATATTACATTAGATATAATTCATACATTATAATATGGTTCAAACATAAAAATGGTTTCATGATCAGCCATTAAAATTGTAAATTTAATTGAAAACTAGTCGTCCTTAAATGTGATAATTTAACACATCTCAAGTGGTGTTTTCAATGTTAGCTTGAAAGAAGGGGGAGGAGATACTAAGATGAATTATTCCATTAGAATAACAATATTCCAGAATATATATGGTATTTTATTTATCAAATAACATGGATGATGGGAGTTGAAGAGAGAAAAGTAAAAGATATATATTGAAAAGAAAATAAAAGAAAGGGAATGTGGAATTTACATATTGAGTTTATCCTCCAAGAGAGGATACTTAGGGAAGAGGTGTTTGTATATTGAAAAAAACAAGAGATCATGGATATGGGGAAGGGTATTGGTAAAATATTTGAGTATAATTTGGAAAAAGAACAAGTATTAGAGGTGTGAGGAGAAGAGGTGGAGAGGGGTGGTATTTATAGTTGAAAAGAGGGGTGTTATCTCATTATTTATTTAATTAGTTATTTATTTTATTATGGAATAGAAATAGTGTTTATTATTGAGACTAAAAAAAGTAATAAGGTCGTATGAGTTAGAACCAATGGTTCTTACATCATCCATTAACCAATAAATAGTATATTTAAGGTATAATGTATATCTATACCATAAATTACTCTATTTTATTATAAAAAAAATTAAATTATTTTATAAAAATCCAAAAAAAAATCACTCTAATCATTTTATACATAAATAATTTCACATGACAACTCCATTTGATAAAAATAATATTCTAAATATGATAAAATTAATTTAGAATTAAAACCAATATTTACTCAAAAATTCATATTTTAAAATTATAAATCATTTTATTACAATGTGAAAAATTAATAAAGTTATCCTAAAACACTATTATAATCATAAGAAATAATAATATTAATTTATTAATACATTTTATTAAAATAATTTTTTTAAATTATAAAATTAATAATAAAAACCAATAAAATATTTCTGACATACAGAAATACGAATTCTTATTTAATAATTTTTAAAATATTTACTTAATTATAGTATGATATAATTTTATCATATTGTCACTTATAATTTGGATAAATTTAATTTATAGTTTCATCTGTGAGGTTACAATTCAATTTTCCAGTTTAGTGTTCATAAAGGTTATTTTACTATTCCAAAGGCCATGTTACTATTGTTTCAGTATATGTTTCTCCAATTCATGAAAGGAAATTTATTTCAATAATTATTTATTTTTAGAGATTTTATTGTGTTCTATATATAAACATATGTTATTGTACAATAAGACATAATTTTAATAACGTCATATCAATTGATAATACTTTAGGTTGCTACATTCATCCTCACTTATGAAATTTCTCCATTGATGTTTTGTTTTATTATAGGATGTAAATAGGTGTGTGTACTTTTCCATCATTGATTCATCTAGTTCCCAGTATGCTTCTTCATACTTATGGTCCTGCCATAATACATTCACTAGGTGAGTAGTCTTATTTCGTAGAAATTAATCTCTATGATATAAGACCATCACCATATGCTTCTCCAAAGAAAAATTATTATCAAATTGTACCACTTCTGATGTCTGTTCATGAAAAGGGTCTGGTATATAATTACTTAATAGGGATTCATGGAATACATCATGTACTTTAGAAATGGTAGATGGATGTTTTAATCGATAGGTCATAGCGCCAACATGATTAGAGATCTCAAATGGAACAATGTACATGGTATTTTTCTTCCCATTCTTCGAATATATCATGACATTATTGCATGACGATATTTAGAGGTATAAAATTTATCCAACCATAAACTCTAGGTCTCGTCGACAATTGATTTCATATTTTTTTCGACTTTGTGAATACATGATGTTTCGCTGAATGGTTTTAACCTTTTCCACTATATCTTCAATTATTTCATGTCCAAGAATCTTACTCTCAATGACTTCATCCATGCATGCATGTATTTTACACATTTTCCCACAAAGGGATTTATATGAATCCATTTGGATGCTGTAGTAGAAACTATTGTTGTATAAGAACTCAACCAGAGGCAGATTTGGGTACATCAAAAATTGATGTCCATATCACACACTATTAACATGTATTATAGTGTATGAATAGATATATTATATTTTTCATCAATTTTATGATGATAGGCCATACTGATGTTCATCACAATTATTAGATAAATATATAAAATTTTCTAGAACATTATGGTGAATCTTAGATTTCAACCAGATACAATGAATAGTGGTACTCTAGACAGACCGACCACCATCTTTTTATATATATGTAAAGGTTGATCCAATGATATGTCTTCTTATATTTTTATAAAGTGAGATGCCTTTGTAATATGATCCATAATAACCCATATAGAATTTTTCCCTGTGGATGTCTTTGGAAGTCCACTGAAAAAGTCCATGGTGATGTTTCCCCATTACGATATTAGCATGGATAATGGTTTCATCATCCCTTTATACTTTTTTCCTTTAATCTATCATTTGATAACATAATAGAAACTTTTATGTATATTTAGTAAACAGTTTTTTCATATTGTCCCAACTATAGTTCTCTTAGAGATCCCGATACATCTTTGAGCTCCCTAGATGAATAGAGATGGTTGAGCAATTCACATCATTCAAAATATCTTAATTTTTCTCCAGATATGATGGTACACATAATAGTAACCCAATTCATACAACTCCATCATCACCGATCATGAACTTGGAGAATTTATATCATTGGTTAACTTCCTCACGTGTATAGATATCCACATCATTTCATTGAGAAACCTATATGTTCTCCATAAGGTATTTTTGAGTAATTTTTTAAGAAATGATCAATGATGTTCCTCCCTTAATTGTTCCCATTTACATCCTCTACAAATATAATAAGATTAGATCCTTATCAACTATCATAATTGATAAAGATATAGGATAATTTCAAATTAGAGAATCCACCACCTCATTTTCTTTACTTGGATAATAGTTAATAAAGTAGTTATAATCCTTGATGAGATCTATCCATATTCACTAGAAAATATTATTCTCCTTCTATTTGAATACATATTTTAAACCATTTTTATCATTTTATATCTCACACTTCTCCCCAAAGATATAATACATCCATATTTTCAATTCAATGATCGCAAATGCCAACTCCAGATCAAGAATATGGTAGTTTTTCTCATCAATATTTATCATCCAAGAGGTGTAGGATGTCACTTTATCATTTTTTGTCATTACACATCCTAAGACATTTTATTAATCGCCGATGTACACCACAAAAAGTTATCATCTTGTTGGGTGTGTGAGTATTGGCATAGTGATAAGGATCTTTTCAAGCTCCTAATATCTTTACACACATTCTTTAGACTATAAAAACATTACTTCCTCACATGTTAGGTTTTTCATGGTGGTTGACAGCCAAGATAAGTTATTCACAAATTTTTGGTAATAACCAACTATGATAATGAAACTATGGATCTCCGTTACAGATGATGGCCTTGGGCACTCTTTGATTTCCTTTTTCATGGAAGGGTCCGTAGATATTCCTTTGATGGGGATTAAAATACCCAATAATGATAAATCCTCTATAAAAATCACATTTCATTTTATTTTCAAAAATTTTATCCCTTCACCAAGTCTTCATCACAGTTTTTAGATTGTCCCCATTGTTCCCATTGCTCTAGGGGAAAATTAGAAGTACATTGAAAAAGACTACAAAAAATTATTAGAGGTAATGTCAAAAGTCTCTATTTATTAAATCATTGAAAATTGATCGAGCATTATTTATTATAATGAGAATAAATATGAACTCATATTGTCCATACCTCGTTCAAAATTTAGTCTCGGTAATGTATTTCGTCCTCACCATTAATTGGTGATATCCCAAAAGATGGTCCGCCTTTGAGAAATAAATGGGCCAATATAGCTGATTGAATATATCATCTATCTGAGCAAGGGGATACTTTTTATTTATCATGATTTTATTCAACTCACGATAATCAATGTATTGGAACATTGATCCATCCGTCTTCTTGATGAAGAGGATTGGTTCACCCTATGTTTAATCCCTCTGGCATATAAAACAATAGTCTACATTTTCTTGTAACTTTTACTTTACTTCTTCCATCTCAATGGTGTCCATTATATAAGGTTTTTATGGTATAGTTATATATACAAGGAAAAGGTCTATTGAGAACTCATCCTCTCAGTAATGAGGAAGACTACGAAAATCTCCAGGTCACACATAAATATAGTCCATTAAAATGAGAATGACTATGAGTGTGACTCTCACCATTTTCTCAATCATTTGAAAAAGATATGTTTTCCCATAAGGCAATAGTATCCACACATAAGATGATGAATTTTAAAGAGATTCATCTTCCTCCTTACACTTGTACAGGATTGGAGGATGCACTAGGATGTGAAGAGTGATCTCCTTTTCTTGATAGTTGAGGTTGCATTTATATATTGACTAAAAATAATTTCCCCAAATAAAACTAAAATATACCAAAGAGAGTATGGAAATATTTTCTAGGAGGTTCATTGTACAATCAATAACATAGGAGGTGTTATAAATATTGGATGCAACAATTGTCTCATTCTCTATTCTCACAAATAAATCATCCTCTATATTTTGAGGTGGTGTTTGAATAATTCTACTAAACATGAAATATATAAAAGAATTTGTAAATTTAGAATAAAATAGTATACTCTTTATTGTTGAATGAATAATCGGTTTACCTATCACCACATTATTTTTCATGTCCAACTTAACAATAGTGATATCCTAAGCCATTAATTATTTCCTTAGAGGTTTTTTTAATTTCCTCCAACAACCCATGGTTTTGGAAATTGCTTCACATTATTCCTATATTCCTTGAAATTGTAACACTGCACCATACATTGAGGGATGATCTAAGACATTCATTCTTATTCTAGGTTAGTGGAATTATTTAGATCCCTTTTACATTTATTAGTAAGATATCACATTCTTCAACATTTGATGAATATTTTGGTAACCTTTAGGCAGTTCCCAAGATTCTTCTTCCCGCAATTTTGATACGTGGGATGTTTGGTCTTTATTCCATCATGACATTTATTTACTGAACCACCCATATTAGATCCATTTACCACTTTTTTTAACTATGACCATGATACCATTGAGAGTCTCTGATCTCCATTTTATCCTTGAAGGAAAAATGGAAAATCTATTTATAACTATTTTAGTCTTGAATAATCAATTTTTTATAAGAAATTGCTTTTATTCGCTGACGAAGCATTCCGCATTACCATCACTATTTCTGAAAAATCCAAATTGGTATGTTGAAACACGGTAATTTTTTCTTTATATTCCCCAATGTAATCATATTCTTTATTCTTAAGTCTGAGGAACTCTATTTCTATCATGAGATAGAGGGTTCTGAGAAAATATTGATTGAAACATATTTTCTTGAATTTCCCCCAATCCACTGAATCATATTCTTACAGAAACATCGTGTTTATGATCAATTTCCACCACTTATTACCTTACGCATCAAAACAATAGACCACTAGTACAACCTTCTCTTCTTCTGATAACTAGAGGTGATACAATATATTTTCAACGGATTTAATCTACTATTCTTTGAGGAGGGGATCAGAATATACACTAAACATGAGAGGCATTTTTTACATGAAGGATTCAAAAACAACATTCGATTTCTGTGGAGAATATCGTTGTCCTACATGATTCATGTTATTATTCAGAACATGTTCTAGCTATTTCTTTACTTCCATATTGTTTTGAGCAGCCGCTCCCATCATATTTGGAATATAATTAAGGAAATCATCATATTCCATATCACATTGATTTTTTCCATGTGTTATTCTACTAAAAAACATTAAATAAGATAAATAATGTTCAATTAGGGGTCTTGAATACATACCTAGTAAGTATAAAAAAGGAAACATTAAATATAAAATAATAATGTTTTAAAGGAAAATTATATCCTAATTTGTGATTCCCTAGGATTCAATCTATGCTATACATGATCGATTTAATAACATATATTCTTATGGGATTTTATGTTTCCTTAATAATTATTCATAATGAGATTATGAATTATCAAATAATATCACCTAGGAATGTCAAACCAGTAGTGTAGTAAGGCCCGTTGTCGTGTACTTGGTTACCCTGAGTCAGTCCGGGAAAACATTTTAGAGTTGTTACGCCTAGGTCCATTTGTTCTAGACAAACTTCCACATGTTATATCAAGAATTTTTTTTCATAATAAACTACTTAATCTATTCTAACCAAAATTTCATGATGTTTTCTATTACATAGTCTCATCCATATGGTTCTTACTTATGTTCTCTATTCATAATCTAAAAAAGAACTAAAATTTTCTTCGGATTCCATCTATAGAAACAATATAATTTTACACATATCATTACATGATTTTAAAAATAATTGAACATAAAATTACAATCCAAGAATCATAAGGTCTAGTGTTTGTGAGGAATGGGTACATACAATTCAAATCATGAGACTAAATAAAACATTTTTTTTATTTATCAACCATTTTGAGATCCTGACTCTCTTTGGGCCCTTACATCAGCCAGAGTAGGATATCCTTGAGGTATAATGAACGCAGGTATGAGTTAAAATTTCTGTAATTGAATAAACATAAGGAAAAAGAATATAATATGGGTTAGAAGGCATAACATAATGATATAAAAAGACATGGAACATGATTAAAAAAGGATTCATAAAATATAAAACTTGGGTTCATATATTCATGGAATCATAGTTATGTGGAAGAATCATGAAACATGAATTTAACATATTTAAATTCACATTTCACATTGATAAGCACAATTAAAAGATCACTGCACATAGAGGATCATGAGTAAATTCTAACCACAGATATTATTTCACATAGAGGACGAGTTAAGGAAAACCGCTAAGACCATTTTACATAACATCCCATGAGACTAAAAATTACCAATTGCTTTGGAGAACTATCTAGTTAAACACATCCTAAATTTTTCATGAACATATGTTCCTCCTTAAGAATCATACACAATGAATCAATAATTTACTTAAGGTTTACCCATGGTAAGAATTTTGTATCACAATCTTGTTAAAATGCTTAACATAATGGGAATATCACAATAGGGTCCACTATAGAAAGAATTTATATCATACATGGACATTAATATGGTCAAATAGCAAAAGAGCTTTATTGGTGATGTCAAAATGATAATATAACATGTAAAAATTGTCGTTATAACACATAATAATTAAATAATTTTATCATAGTTTAATGAAAATATTAAAGATATTTTAAAATAGGAAATGGAAAAATCTATTATATAACACCACAAGTGAACTAAGAAGGTTTAATAAAAAATAATGGTATTTGGAAAAATAATGTTGGATTAAAATATATTATATATATCACTTTATAATGGGAATGAATTTGGTATGTTCCCCTAAATAGTGCTTGGTTATCAAGATGAATTGAGTTGGGAATCATTTAAAAACATGTATATCCCTGAAAAATATGTATGAATGGATCTAAAAACATGATTTTTTAACCTATAAACATAATTTAAAATATTTACATAAAACAATATATATTTTTAATTCGGGTAAAAATAGAGTAAAAATAACAGGATGGAATAAGGGTGGTTTGGGTATAATCCATTAACTTATGTTCGAAGGGGATATTCACATTATTTTAATAACATGGAAAATTAAAATATATTTATTAATTAATAAGTTCAAAGAAGTTTCTACACGTACATTATTTAGTATCATTTTATTATGTTATTTTAGGCCCTTTTTTATGAGTTATGTTTTTTCATTTGCATCATTTGTGACTGCTTCTTTTATTAATTTTCACTAAAAAAAGTTTTATTTTTTGATGAGGGAAGTTCGAGTGACCTCCATTTTATGATCTCTATTGATATTACTAGTAACCTTAAAATGGGTATCACTGTATTTTTTATCCTCATCCTATTTTTTCCTCTCCATTTTTTTCCATCCATGAACACACAACCCTCTCCCCTGTTCACCCTACAGCAACCCATAGTCACCCTCGTGAACCGGTGTCCCCCACCCCCACCTCTGCGCTAGGCCTTCGGACAATCCTACTGTCATGGTTCCCTCTCATACGCAGTGCACCCCGCTATCAATTCATCATGTCCTACCTCCATTGAATCCTGTCGGCCCATCATGCCACACTGTTGAACCCTCTCGCCCTTCATCCAGCCGTCTCTCCCCTATCAAAACGTTCCACCCCTATCAAGTCTAATCATCGAACCCCTATCATCCAGCCACTGCACCATCATAGGTCAGTAATCGAGTCACATCCATTTACCCATGGTTAAGTTCTCTAAATGTATGTGGTTTCTTGGATTTTTCAATCTAATATGTAGATCATTAATGAAAATTAGTATTGGAATGAAAGACCTCTCAAAGAGGGAATATATTTTAATTACGGAACACTTGGAATTTATTGAAAAAAGAAGAATAATTAGATAACTTTTTTCAATGTCATAGATTCATATTGAACCATGGGTAACAAGAAAAAATAATTTCATCAGATTCCATTATATAGAAATTGTGTATACTTGGGCTTAGTTTAGACTATATGTGTGGGCGTACATGTATTGTTGGGATAGATATATGAGTTTTAATTCGTTAGAGATCTTGGAAGATGTCCAAGGATCATTTAGATTCAAATGTTTAGGATTTTGTGAACATGGATTCAACTTCAAAAGCTCGAAATTAGTAATTTACTAAAAAAACATGGGTTCTAATGACTAGTAAATCAACTAAAATAATCAACATTGAATCAAAATGAACCCGCTTTAAACGAATCTCCATCTGTAAATGGACAAAACTCCAAAATCCATTTTCATGTAGGGTTCCTTAATATATATCACAAAGCATACCCGAAAAAAACATATATAATATGAATAAAACCTATATCAATCCTCTATCATTACTAAAAAGAATAAAAATCCAAATTTTAATAAAAAGTACCATTTGGAAACACATAATTGGTAATTTATGGATGCGTCCAACCTCTATATCTTTTTTTGCTGCTAGTAGACACAAAAATTCCCCAAAAAACACAAACAACCCCAAATGAATGTTCCTTGATAAATAAGTGTTCCTATATGAATTTTTAGTATCCACCATATATATAGACTCTATCTATATCAGCCTCTCGAGTAGCATGAAATCAACTTCCCGATGTAGAAGTGGTAAATCTATATAATGTTTGAACCTGCAAGTCACATGGGTCCTAGTATTGTAGTACATTCTATGCCCTTGATTTACGTTCATAGTTTCTATAAACAATGAAAAAATTCACTATAAGTTCCCACCTCGCATGTTATAATCATATGTTCTTCTTGTTGATGTAGATCCCAATATATATAGAGATATCACATTATCTCCAAAACCAATCCACTTCATTTTTTTCCCATAAAAAAATCTTTTAACTTATTAGTTTTTACGTTTTAATGATATCTATTGTTTTGGGAATTTTAACTAGATATTTAAATGATTTTCATTCTATTAAAAAAATATATGGATATGAGCTAGATTGATATGCATGATTGGTTTTCTACAGAATGTTGAAAGGGTATTAAAAGATTTATGGATTTCATCAAAGGATTTATAAGTGATTTGATTAGTTTTCTATGTAGAAAATGTGGAAAGATATATTTCTTCAAAAAAGATAGTGTTAGTGAAAATATGTTTTCAAATGGGGTTTTGAAAAACTATAATACATTGATTGGTCATGGAGAAGATTCTGTTACATTTCATAGATAAAAAATTATTAATATGGATGTTGATTTGAGAAAAGTTGATCTAATGAACATAATTCTCGATGATACGATGCATCTGTTTCAACCTAAACAGAGTAATGTTGTAAATGATGACGCTGGATGGAGTAATCCCCATTATTCTATTGATAGATAAGCATTGTAATTATTTGAAAATAATAATGTTGTGAGTACTGAATTATATCCCGGACACACTAAATTTGGTAAATTATCATACTTCACTGATTATTTTAACTTAGAGGCCTTGAATTAGTGGTCTGAAACCTCATTCGACATGTTATTGGTATTTTTGAAGAAGGTACTCCTGATAAGAGAAACGATTCCAGAGTCATTAAATCATGATCTTAGGTTGACTGATGAACTTGGTATTATATATGATACCATTGATTCATTCCAAAATGACTGTATGTTGTTCAGAAAATAGAGTTGATAATAAAATATTTTTACTATTTTCTATACATTTAGGTTGAAGGCTAATGAAGTTAATCAAGGTAGTCAGATTCTTCCTTAAATGGTATTGAATCATGAGAAAAATGTTTCTGCTAGGCAGATGCATTATTTCACACTAAAACCGAGATATTATATAATCTTTATGTTTTCTAAAATTACTAAATTGATTACTTGGAATTCAGATAAAACAAATAGGTTGACACATTAACTCACCAAGAAGATTCAATGTAATAGAACGATTTTGATCAAATACATGAAGATTTTTCTTCATGATGATCAAAATGTTCTATTGGGTTTGGAAACAAATGTATTTAAACCATCTAGGTTCATTTTTTGTGTGACACATAGTATGTGGGTAGTGGTGTTGGTTCCATAAAACCTTTCCACATGGGTATGTATGAAGAAACCTTTTTTTCCTTAGATTCTAATTTATGGATTGAGAGGACCTGACAAAAAAATTTATGATTATATGAAACCACTGATTGATGAGTTGCATGAATTTTGGGATATTTGTGTAGAGAATTCTGACTTCACAAAAAATAAAATTGATAGACTCAGGGATGCTTTGTTATGGACAATTAATGATTTACTAGCGTATGCTAACATAATAGGTTGGATTACAAATGAAGAATATAATTTCCCTTATTGTAATAAAAGAATGAAATCTATATTTCTTAAGAACTGTAGAGAGTGGGAATATCATGGTCACATAAATTTTCTTCTTCCATTCCACATGTTTAGAAAAGAACATGTGTCATTTAATAGGAATAGAGAGGATGAACCATCACCAAAAATAATGTCTGGGGTTCAAATTCGTGCAAAACCTTATCAAGAAAACATCCATACAATGTATGATCTCAGTATTTTTGGGTTTCTACATGTCATTCTATTTCTACTTCAAATAGATAGAAAAGTCATTATTGTAAGAAACATAGTATTTTTTTAATATCCTAATTGGAAATATATTAATTTAATTCAAAATTTGAATGTAATGAACATTGAAAAAATGTATTTGATAATATATTGTGAAAAATTTTAGGAATAAAGGGAAAATAAAAGGAATTTGATAATGATCGACGTGATTTTCAAAAAATAGGATTGTGAAAACCATTTCATTTATACCTTGGTGAAGGTCATCGGGCATACATGCCTTCTGCACATTACACAATAATTGAAAAAGAGAAACAAAAATTTCTATCATTTTTGATAACCATTAACGTCCGAAATGTTTATTTCTCTAATATTTCCAAGCGTTTCAATATGATAATCATGACATTATAGGGTTTTAAAAGTCATGATAATCATATTATTCTAAAACATTTATTTCATATAAAAATTCTTGATTTCTTACCTACCAAGGTTGATTATCCATTGACTAATGTTTCTATTTTTTCAGACATATTTGATCATGGAATCATCCCACGAGTGATTTAAAAAAGTATGAGGATAATATTTTACTTGAACTATTTCACCTCAAGAAACTATCTCGACAATCTATTTTTGATTTCATGGTTCACTTGTCTTTTCATTTAACTAGTGAAGTCACTGAACTTAGTTCCGTGAAATTCAGGTGGATGTATCCAATAGAGATATACTTAAATAAATTGAAATGGTATGTGCGCAACAAAGCACATCTGGAAGCTTCTATTGCCAAGGGATATCTAATGGATGTGTGTACAAATTTGTGTGCTTTATATTCTGATGATGTTGAAAAAAAGTTAGAAAAACCCTATTAGATTGATGAGGGTAACGATAGAGAAGGAATATCATTTTATATACACAACGATGAGTGGGTTAAAGATTGTCGATTTGTGTTTTTCAACACTACATCAGTTATTCCATTGATTGAGTAGTTTTCTTTGTTGATGTCTTCTGTTTCTATATTTATTTTACTACTTACCTTTTATAGAGTTGTGATTTAGGATGCATATCACGGATTCAAAACGTGAAAGGCCCCGTGGAACAGACTATCTAATCCAAAAACATCATTTGAACACATTTCACGATTGATTCAAGACTCATGTATGTATAAATAACTAATTTTATATTTTTATAGTGCAACATAGTTTTATTATTACAATCTATTATCCATTGAACTATGGGAAATTTATAGATTCTAAAGATATGTGATTTAAGTACATATATTATGAGAGAAGAACTCATCCCACTAGCTGAGGGACCATTTATTACAACTAGTCACTACAGGTATTTGGATACTAATGGATTCTGATTTTGTATTAGTAATGTTGACAGGATTTGAGCCACACAAAATAGTGGTGTTGATTTATCTTTTGTTGATGTAGGTTATTATTATGGATTGATGAGTAATATTATTGATGTTATTTATGGTTATGGATTATAACACATAATGTTATGTTGTGATTTGGTAGATCTGATTCATGGATAGAAAGTAGATAACATCAAATTTACTTGAGTTAACTTTAACAATATGCTATATAATGATGAACTTGTAAGCAATGATCCATTCATACTGAATCCCTCGAAGAGAATTTTTACTTTTTCAGTATTGATACTGATTGGAATGTAGTGTGAAAAAGTCTAGAAGATGGGTGTTTTATGATTAACAAATAGAAACCTATCATTGATTCATTTCCTAATAAAATACTTTAACAAAAAATAGTAATTGTATGAGATGAAGATATAAAAAGGTCCAGAGAGACAATTTAAGTAGATATGATAGACTTGCATGATTAGTGAAAATATTAATTATTTATCGAGTTAATTTCAGTACAAATATTTATGAGTTATATATGTGTAAAAATTTCATGAATTAAATTTAAATTTTTAATGTACGTATGTCACATGGTAATCAGAGTGGTTAAAAAGTATGTCTTTGGTATTTATATTATCATTTTTATATATTAATTGATTGTAATTTTATGTATATATTTCTCTAAAAATTTCTAATTTTTTATTAAAAATTTATTTATATTGTAATTGAATTATGAATTTATTGTTTATCAAGATCTAGTGCTTCATTTATCAGACACACGAGTCCTAGTAGAGGGGTTCGATCCATGAACTCTGGAACCCAAATAGATGTGTTATTTGATAAGACATTTCATCTAGTTAAAGAAGGTGAATCTATATTGTTTCATCAGTTTGGGTATATGAGATGAGACCCACACAGATTCCCTCGGACGACTCATGATTGTAATTATTTCCCACATGATATGAATAAAAGATTATGGAGGGAGGTTCAGGTAAATTAAAATATAAAATTTTCATGATATTGTTTTTTTATTATCGCACCTACTGACTATTTTTTAATCGGATAATTTGAGATTCTGTCTAGATAAGTTTCTTGTATTATGTATCACCAAATGCCAAAAAATATTGAAGGCTTACAAGGGAAGGGTGAGGATAGATCACTAGATACCATTTGCGGGTGTTCCAAACATTTTACAATGAGTCCCTCTGGACCTTATTCTAATGTAGTAGGGGATTTGGTTGTGTTTTGGTCGAGTGAGGCGACATGTTATGATTTATTGATTTTAATCTATAGATGACTAATTATTTATATTTTTATAAACTGAATACATTGAATTTAGATTGTGTATGCTCATCATTCATGTAATCGGGTTACTCATGTCACACCATCTAGACTACGCAATCGACATGTGTCACAACTCAGACATGATGTAAGATTAGAATTCACTATTCATTAATAAATTAAAAATATTATAGTATTACATAGTGAACACCTTTATTATAATTACACCAAAGAGGTGAGCTGATTTATCAGATGTCCATATTGCTGGGGACTCACAAAAAAGTGATCTTGATGTTGTCGGTGTTATTGTAATAAAATCAACTAGTAAAAATGTATTTTTATTTCATATAAATAATTCATATTTATTCATTAATTCATTATTTATATGATGCAGGTTCAATTTGATACCACGTATGCAATTTTTATAGAGGAGCAATTTCGTAGTACAGTCTGTAGAGATGAGATATTTCAGCGTGTTGTTGGGTGTGGTAATTATGGTTATTATTTAACTTATGGTGGTGGTGTCCCATGACATGTAGTTGTTAGAGAAGAGGAAATGGGTGCATAAAAAGATACAGGGATGTGCACACAGACTGAGAGAGTTTTTTCCATGCATGCAATGCAGCGCAATATTGATGAGCGGTATCAGTAGTTATGTATAAAGTATTAGAACATATTATCACAGATGTCCGCACGTATTGATAATGTGACGATGAAACATCTTATGGATGATACAAAAGTGGCACCACGGGTAAAAAAAATAGAACAAAACATACACATATTAACTTCTATTATTAAGTTAAACATATATAATATGTATATATATATTATATGCTCTTGATGTAACTGGTGGAAATTATTGTGATATTGTTGATCCATATAAGGATGAACCTCATTCATTAGGTAATATACATTACCATTTTAATATAATACATGAATTATGAATTAATAATTATTATAAAAAAAGATTTCTTTGTATTCCTCTATGTTTTATTCCTGTAATTATTGTGATTTAATTCATTCTTTTAAATACTACTTGACTTTTAATAATTATATATTACATAACACTTAAATTAATTAAGATTTATCTTACTTTTATGATTAATTTTCTTTTTTTGGAGCAGCCCATTATATATCAGAAGTTGGATTATGCCTTGGTTGAACCCTTTATAAATTATAATATTATTCGATCCATTCCAGATTGAGCATCCCCCATTCGATGAAAAACACACTCATGTAGACACACGTCCATTTATTTTTGGTATAATATTTAATTACCTAGAATAAATAATGAATAACATATTTTGGGAATAAATTAGAGATAGTTCATAGAAATACGTTCTAATAATTATTCGTGACATGTATGACTAGACGTCACATCAATCGAACATGTGTTATGCGCGGTACGACTAAATATGTGTTCTCACGTGTTTGGTGTGCTTTAAAAAGGTGTGTGTGGTGGTCAAAACTATTTTAATGACCTTGGAATTCCATGAAATCGGATGACAAAATCCAGTGAGTGAATTGTTAAATGGCCAGGCCGACAGTACATACATTAGTGGGGTCGTGTGACCGTATTCATAGAAAACACACCTTTAATTTTATAAAAGAACAAAACATGTATTTAACAATAAAATGCATAGATAATGAAATCAGAATGAAATTAAATCAAAATAAAAAAATATAATTATTATATGTGATGTGTACGAGGAGAAGACATGTCAATCAGATGTGAAGTTTACACGGTATGGCTAAATATGTGTTTTTTATGTGGTTGGTGCACTTTAAATAGGAGCATTGGGTGGTAAAAATAATCTGAATGACCTATAAAGTCCATGAAATAAGAAATAAAATCAAGTGAGTGAATTCAGAAATTTTTGGTTAGACAGTATTACATTTGGTGGGGTCATGTAACTACGATGACAGAAAATGAAAATTTGTTTCCATAAAACACCATAACCAACGTTTAACAATTAGATCTATAGAAACAAATCATCAAAATGACCATAAATCACATGAAAACAATCTAATTATAACTCATGATGTGTAATTAGTGAAGAAACATCAATAAAACAAGTGTTGTGTGCAGTATAACTGAATCTGTGTTTTTAAGTGATTGGCGCATATCAAAGAGATGTGTGGGGTGGTCAAAACTAGCCAAACGACCTCAGAATATCATGAAATCAGAGGACAACAACAACTAATGAGTGAATTGTATAATGTTTGAGAAAAAATTATGTCAATCAGACGTTTTGTGTGACCGTAGTGATGGAAGACACATATTTCATGTTATAAAGGACCAAAACATTCGTTTCACTATCTAATTCATAGTTAATTACATCATAATGAAATTAAATCATATGGTAAAAATGTAAATATTATTAGTTGGGAGAAAAATGAGAAAACAATTCAATTGTATGTGCAATGTGTGAGGAATGAATGAATATGTGTTTTTTATGTGGTTGTCACACTATTAAAATATGTTTGGGGTGGTCAAAACCAGTCGAAGAACCTAGGAATGCCATTCAATCAGACAAAAAAACCAGTGGGTGAATTATGAAATTTTCGGGTAGAGAATATGTCGATCAGATGGTTCGTGTGAGCGCTAGGAAAGAAAATAAAAATATATTGCATTAAAACAGCAGAAAACCTGTTTAACGATCAGAGACACATCAAACACCCTCGTATTTACTTCAAATCACATGAAAAAATTTAATTGTTATTTTTGATTTGTATGAGGAGATTAAACGTCAATCAGACATGTTGTGTGCATGGTACGACTGAATATGTGGGTTTTATGTATTATTCATGCTTCAAAAGGTGATTTGGGTGGTCAAAAACTACTAAACAACCTCTAAATTCAACAAAATAAGATGAAAACAACAATTATGTGAATTTTGAAATGGACGGGTAGACGATATGTCTATTAGAGGTGTCATGTGACAATGATGAAAAAAACACACTTTTTTGGTTTTATAAAAGACCAGAACATTCATTTAATAATAAAATGCATAGATAATGACATCATAATGAAATTAAATCATAAGACTAAAATATAATTATTATTCTTGATGTGAATTAGGAGATAACATGTAAATCAGACGTGCGGTGGGTGCAGAACAACTGAATATGTGTTTTAAGTGTTTGGAACGCTTTAATAAGGTTCGTGGTGTATCCAAAACCAGCCATGTGACCTCGGAATGACATGAAATCCAAAAGCTACAATGGGTGAACAAATTTTGAAATGTTTGGTCAGATGGTACATCAATCAGAGGTGTTGTGTGACCGCGGTGACATAAAACACAAATCTGGTTCCATAAAAACACTATAACGAACAACCAACAGTAAAATCCATAGAAAAAGTCCTCCAGATTACCTGAAATCATAGGAAAATAATATAATTATAATTGGTGACATGTATGTGTAGATGAATCATAAATAATACATACAGTGTGTGTAGAACGATAGAAAATGTGGTTTTAGTTGTTTAGAGCACTTCAAAAAGGTGTGTGGGGTGGTCAAAACAACCTGAACAACCTCACAATGCCATTAAATTAGATGAAAACAACCGTTGAGTGAATTATGAAATGGTCAGGTATATGGTACATCAATCAGAGTATTTGTGTGACTATGATGATGGAAAATGTTCATTTCATTTTCTAAAAGAAAAAAACATGCGTTTAACAATCAAATTCATTGAGAACGACATCCAAATGAAATAAAATCACTGGAAAGCCGACTTATTGGTATTGGTTTGGTGTCATAGCAGAGGAAACATCTATAAGACATGTTGTAGATTAGAACAATATAATTATCAATTTCAAATTTTGAAAGAGGTATTCAAATTAAAAATATATTTTTAAATTCAAATACTTTCATTCTTTTATAATAAAATTTAATTTAAATATGTTATTAACATGTAATTATTTGATTGGATGTTTTTTTTGTACTAAATTTTTTATTAATTTTTTTCAGGTAGTTATATTTTATGATAGATGTAGAGCATGGAGGATGACGAGACAAATACATTTATGTGGGCATGATGTTAGATATGTTGGAAATGTTTTTTTTTATTTTGAAATATAGGAGTTTTTGTTATATTTTTTTCATTTTTTAATAAATATAAATAAAATTATAGTTAATGTAACACCCCAGGTAAATAAAGAATATGAAATTTTTATATTTATCCATATTTGTGAATAAAATATTAATATTAATTTAAAGGGGATTCTATGCTCGATGGGGTACCCAATACGCAACAACGAGTTTCTTGGGAATCTTACGTTGCACTATAATAATAAATTAATATTATTTTAAATGATAGATAATGCCTAGCCGTTGTAATGGAGGGAATGAACAGAAATAACTACAAAATGATTATATATGTTTGTAAAATATTTTTACTCTTTTCAATAAATTATAGAGGATTAAATATGCGAATGAATCCAATTTTAAGCGTAGACAGTCTAATATTCTTTAAAAGGTCGATTAACCGCCTTTTGATGGCGAACCTCTTTTAAATCCACTTTTTGACAATTTTATGTGTTATATTTGAGAAATAAAATTCTTATTTAGAATTGGGACGTCAAAATTTACTTTGTTTAAATTTTTGGTATTTTTCCGAAAAAGTTCAATTTGTAATGAATAGTGAAAAATGTTGTATTTTAATTCAAAACCACATTTTAATCTAATTTATCTATATGATTAGATTATCTTTTTAATTGGATTTAAAGTTAAATTAGAATATATTTTTACCATTTAATCCAATGGTGGTCATTGGAATCAATTTCACTTTGAAATTGGACTTAAACTAGTGTCAATCTTTTGATACATATTATTTCATAAAAACACGCAATTTGTCATGAAAGTGGGAATTAATTACTAAATTAATTAATGTTACTTATATGATTTGAATTTTGTAAAATAGGCATCATTTTTGAATTCAGAATATCAAATATAGCTTAGGGTAATGTTTTGGTATTTTTCTGAAAAACTTCAATTTTTGATGAATAGTGGAACCACTAAGTTGTACTTATAAAAACTGATTTTTTCATTTAAATGAAATTTTACCACTTCTGTGTTTTGAATTCCAAAAATCCGACATACATGGTTGTCATTAAGATGTAAAATGCGGTTTAATGGGATTAAAATTATTTTTTTGGTGATTAGTAACTTATTAAGTTCTTAATCGCGATTAGAGGTAATTATTTTAGTTTATGGTAAAAATAATATTTTAATAATATGAGATGAGCTTGAAACATGTCCTACCCTCATTGGATGTGTCATGGCCGACCAATAAAATCCATGGGTCAACTGGGGGACCCCATGGTGCCACTTTGGTTGGGAAATGACAAAAATAAATTTTTATTTAATGTTAAAGTAAAAATGACACAAACATGAGATGTTTCACTAAAACAATTTTTACATGGGGTTATACAAGTCAGATTTTTTACTATAAATATTCATTATAAATATAATAAGATTTCCTACATCATGATTTTTTTTAATTTTTAGTGATCAAATATATTAAATTATTTATGACATCATGATGATGCAGCGATTTCCCAATTAATAAAGGATTTAAATAAAATGAAATGATATTATACAATCTATGACCTACACATGTCCAAAACCTATTGGACGGGTGTATTTCGAACAATTATCACCTTATCCTCGAAACACATCAATTTTGGACCATTAAAATCCGATACTCATTCTAAAATAAAGTAACATTTCCTTACTTTCCAAGAGTGCCCCTCCTCTCCTCTTACAAAAGGCCCCCACCTCTACCACCATACCCACACTTCAAAAGCCTTTGGCTCAGCCAACCCCTGCCCATGCTGTCTCTACACATCCCTATATTACTCCTTGAAGCCTCAATTTAGGCATAATTCTTCCCAAGGAAGCCTTTGAGCTCAAACCAAGGGGAGTTACCCAATTTTAAGTTAATGTCTTCACTTGAGCCTTTTGTTTTATTTTGCTTCTCCAACCCCCTAAAATCTTTTTATTCTATCATTTTGTAACAACACCAGTATCTTAAATATACTAGGATGTTTTTATGTTAATTATTCTAGCTACATTTACACACACCTCCATCTAATGGTTAATGAACATATTGTTTCTGTGGATAGCGAATTTCTGTCTCACGAAATGATGATTGTTCAACACTCATATAACACCTTCAAAGGTGGCCATTAAGATGTCACTATATTTATATATGATATATTATATGTTTATGTTTTACATAAGCTTCTTTATTTTTCATTTATGGCATACCATTATGGTTTCCATTATGGGTAAACGTGATATCTTCATTTTAGGAAGTGCGGACTACCGCCCCCTCAAAGTCATTTGATTCATTAATTCCATATGTGGGACGTATAAAGGATGTATTTAAAGTTATTATATATTATTTTATACTGTAATTATAATCTATCTTTATATAATTATTATTTTTTTTCCATTAATGTATGAGATAGAAATGAAAGCAGCGTTCATGCGTACGTACGGCTTACCGTCTCCTTGAACGGTGCATTTCATTTCTTATCTCCAAATGTTATGTACTATTATATGTTCATATATATAATGGATATATATGTAATATATTACATCTAAATGATGGATATAATTCTGGAATTATAATATATATATCTCTCATTTTGTTTTAATTCCATTAATATGACAAAAAAGGAAAGTAGCGTTCATGCGTACGTACGGCCTACCGTCTCCATGAACGGTGCATTTCATTTCTTATCCTCAAATGTAATGTACTATTATAAGTACATATAATGGATATATATGATGTATGATACATCTAATGGATTAATATAATTCTGTAATTAAAAATATACACATCTCTCATTTAGTTTTAATTCCATTAATATGACATTGAAATGAAAGTAGCGTTCATGCGTACGTACGGCTTACCGTCTCCATGAACGGTGCATTTCATTTCTTACCTCTAAATGATTTTGTAATATTAAAAATACATGTATATACTGGATATATATGATATTTAAAACATCAATACTATTCTGGATATGGTGTACCTATAACTATGTTTTCCAACAAGTTCAATTTTTGACTCATGTACCAAACATCGAAAAAAACGTCTGATATGAACTCATATTATTAACCAATTATTATAACATTAAAATATGTGATATGAACTGAATAATAATATTTATAGGAGGTCATTAAGAAATTATAAATTGACCAAAGTTTATTATTCATGAATATAAAGAATCGAACAAGACAAGTTGGACTTGAGGTAAGGGATCCTACTCCTCTCTTTCTTTTTAAGTACACTCTTTTATGTCATTCCTTTTAAAGCTCATCTTTCTTGTTATTGGGATGTTCTTTTATATTAATCTTACTATTATTTTTATGTTCATATGATGAGAGACCCTATTCTATCTCATAAATCCATTTTGGAAGTTTTTAGTGGCGCTATTAGGCTGCCGAATATTCATAAGAGATCTAACCTCTCTCTTTCTTTTTAAGTAATCTCCTTTATATTACTTTTTTTAAGACCTATTTTTTATGTTGGGGGATGTTCTTTTATATTATACTTTCAGTAAACATTATGTTAATATTATTAGAGACCATATTTGATCTCATCAATCCATTTTGGAAGTTTTAAGTGGCGTCGTTAGGCTGCCGAGTTTTCGTAAGGGATTTTTCATCTCACTTTTATTCCCATGAGATTTATGCTACATTTACCACAATTTCCATTGAGTTGTGTATGTAATTCCCATTATTTTACTCATTGTGTAATATAATTTCATTTATGAGTATTTACATCAATGTTGTATTGTCCTTCTTTCACGGGGTGCATGTCTCGAAAGATACCCATGTCGGTAAGGGAACCTTTCACCCTCCTCTTTTTGTAAAAGACTACTTTTGTTATGTATTTTAATTAACATAATATTATGTTGGGATATGTTCATTTATATCCTTATTGATTTAAATTTTATGTCCAAGTGATGAGATACCCTTTTTTATCTCTCATCAACTCATTTTCTAAATTTTGTAGTGACGCCGTTAGGCCGTCAAATTTTTGCAAGGGAACTTCTTAACCCAATTTTGATTATTTGGGACAATCTTGTACTCCTTGAATATGTCATTCTATGAATATGTGTGAATGACAACTGATTGTTTTACCCTTAATATCCACTTATATTTGGTGTATTCGTTTATCACACATAATTATGTAATTCATTTATCTTTAATCCAAGGATACCGTCTTTGTAAGGGACTTCGTCTCAATCTCCTTTCATTGAGGCAGAACTCGTTTTATAAACAACTTTCTTTTATACTGTGTATAAACCACTTTGACTTTTACTTTTATACAAAAGGAATCTTTTTCTACGAAGCATTTTACTAAATGACAAAAAGGAATGTTTTTTTTAACGTACGCAGTGACAACGACCTTTTCCGCCGCTGTAAGTATTATTTGATCTTTGGCTTCCTCAACAAGCCATAATGTTTTTAAAATAAAATAAATGCCATGTACACTATTATGTATTTTGGTATTGAAAATGGTTTTGATAAAGGATTATATTATGTCAATATATTTAAATGAAATATTGTGATTGAAATGTGGAAATGTTATCATTCCTTTATATTGGTTTTATGTCTTATAATTTTATAATGGTACTTGGACATTTGACTGATGGTTACGTGATAAACCATATGACGGGTGGTACCGTGAATACCAGGACAGGTGGTTACGTTATAACCTCCAATGCATTGGGTATGGAATTTGGCCGTATGGATATTCCATTAAGTATGTATGGAAGTTGGCTGAATGGCTATTCCATTAAGTGATATGTGTGGAAGTCGACCTTATGGTTATTCCACTTAAGTATGTTTATGTCCCAAGTTACCTTTATATGTTATGTGATCTTTATATGGGTTTTATGGTAATATTTTGGGTACAGAAGGGTAAGTAATTAACTTTTATTCAGTGAAGAGTTTTTACTACTTCGAGAAGGTGAAATGTATTACATTGATAAAGTATACATGGTTTACTTGTTGTTTTGAAAAACTAACAGTTTTCATTCATTGTGTATCCCTTAGTGAGCTTTTTATGCTCATCCCAAGTTTTTGAAATGTTTTTCACATGACTTAATGTGGAATAGTGTCAAGGATGGGATCAAGGTAAAGTCATGCTACCTAAAATATGGAACTAGAAATGTTTATTTTTATGAGTTTTGATTTTATGGAAACTTAGTAGAAGTTTCTACTTTGTAATCTTTTGAGATGTAATAGTTATTCCCAAATTCTCTAAAACTCTAAACCTAAAAATATCCTCGATGTGAATTATTCATTTAATTCAATATTAAGTAGGGTTTAAGGCTGGGGCCTTATAGTTGGTATCAAAGGTCGGTTTAGACAACTTTAGGGATTAATAGTTTTTGTTAGACACATGATTAGTCCCTATATATATTATTTCAGTTAAATCCTTGTTTTATAAATTTTTTTCAGGTTAATTAAAGTCGGTTACGAATGGAAGGAGAAGGATCTCAAACGACATTCCTATCTCTTCCTAATGACATGCTTGCAATAATTATTGCAAATTCATGTTCAGATGATTATGAAACCTTTTCTAGCGTACAACTAACTTGCAAGCAGTTGTTTGAGATATCAAACACCTCCACTATACCTCGTTATCATCATGGATCATGCGTTGTTTTTAGACAAATACTATTTTCACAATATTCTCATATTTTCAAGAAAGGTAAATATTATCAAGGTATTTTCAAATATTTTTCCTTATCACAAGAATTTGAAGCATATTATAATTTTAAAGATGGTGCTGAGGAAGGAGACCCTTGCACAACCTATTTATATTTGATTTTAAAATATAGTCTCTCAGCACATACTTATGGAATTTTAAAAGGACCAATAATAGAATGTTTCAACTCAAATTCTGTCCGACTATTTTATAGAAATCATGTTTTATCAGATGTTTTGGAATTATATGTCATACATGATTATTTTCCAAAACTGTTTTTCTGTGAACACCCATATGACCCATGTTGTACAAGGTGTATTTAGATGGAGGAAGCAAATGATTTTGAAGGATATCTAAATCATTGTTGTAATGCATGGGACTTCTACCTACGTGAGCAGGATGACGATGAAACCGAGTGGACGCCATGATCAAGGTATGATGTTATTCATTTTGGGAATCGTTTTATTTTATCTTATGGTGGTGAAATAAGACTTCAAGATTTAAGATGTTGAGACCGTAACAAATTTGGATGAAAATGAGAGGTATAAGGAAACTATTAAGGTTAAAACATGTTAGGGTTATTTTTTTAGTTTTGGAAAAATGACAACACGCAGACCGTGTGACAACCCGTCGCGTCAGACAAAGCTGCAGGAATTGAACCCACAAGCAAAGTGCGACTGGTATTTATAGCCTACCACTGGACTACGTGAAGTCCCTGGTTAGTTTGAATGATTCTTTTTAGTTAGATGATTTTATGAATTAAGAGTATGTTGATTTTAGGTTATCTATGGAAATTTATTAACCTATCATGGAGGATATGTGATTAGGTTAATTACTTTTCAATATGAGACATTAAGAGCAACTGATGTTGTTTGGAGATAAATTTTATGATTTAACTTGGAATACTATGTGACTAAATCCTTCAAATATTTGGGTTTCGATCTTAGTTTGGTTTTCTTTGAAGAATTTTTTGGACAAATTGTTTATCGAATGGTCCTCGTTGAACTTTGGGTTTTGTTGGACAAATTTTGGAGATTAAGAATATATTTTCTTTTTATAAAGGGTTATCCTTTTCTGGATTATCTGATCTTGTACTAACCTTTTTAGTTTTGGTTTTGGTTAAAGTCTAAAGACATGGGAAATATATAGTTATCTTTTTTGGATTAGGTGGTTCTCTATAAGTTGATTATATTACTCTTAATGTGAACAAGTCTTCCTAAATACTCGTCTTTTGGAGAAAATATGAGTTTGATTAAGGAATCTAGTAATAGTTGGAAGTCTACATGACAAGTAAGTGTGTTTAATTATGATATAGTTAGGCTCAAAAATAAATTCCTCAATGAATAGTAACTTAAAACAAAAATGTTGTCTGTTAAATTTTCCTACTGGGGAATCGAATACCGTTTAACCCATCACAAGTTTGTGATTTTCTTGTGGTTAAATTTCTCCTAAACATGTTTTCTATCACTCTCCACCAGAACATGACCCTATGTTTTCTCCTCCATGTCCATGTTTTCCTACATGGAATCCTAGTATGGGTTAACTCGGGTGACCTCTGTACTTATCTTTCTTTATTTTAAAGTGATTGTTTTACCGACTCTTGTTCCGATGTGGGAATTTCAAGGATATTTCCAAGCCCAATTTTAAAATTGTGAGGATGCAATTCCCAAAAGTGGGGAAGGATGTAACACCCCAGGTAAATAAAGAATATGACATTTTTATATTTATCCATATTTGTGAATAAAATATTAATATTACATTAAAGGGGATGCTATGCTCGATGGCGTACCCAATACGCAACAACGAGTTTCTTGGGAATCTTACATTTCACTCTAATAATATAAAAATATTATTTTAAATGGTAGTTAATGCCTAGCCTTTGTAATGGAGGTAATTAACATAACTAACTACAAAATTATTATATATTTTTGTCAAATATTTTTACTCTTTACAATAAATGATAGAGGATTAAAAATGCGAATGAATCCAATTTTAAGCATAGATAGTCTAATATTCTATAAAAGGTCGATTAACCGCCTTTTGATAGAGATCCTATTTTAAATCCACTTTTGACCATTTTATGTGTTATATTTGGCAAAATAAAATTCTTATTTAGAATCAGGATATCAAAATTTACTTTGTTTAAATTTTTGGTATTTTTTCGAAAAAGTTCAATTTTTTATGAATAGTGAAAAATGTTGTATTTTAATTCAAAACCACTTTTTAATCTAATTTATTTATATCATTAGATTATATTTTGAATTTTATTTAAAGTGAAATTAGAATACATTTTTACCATTTAATCCAATGGTGGTCATTGGAATCAATTTCACTTTGAAATTGGACTTAAAATAGTGTCAATCTTTTGATACTTATTATTTCATAAAAACACGCTATTTGTCATGACAGCGGGAATTAATTAATGTGACTTATATGATTTGAATTTTTTAAAATATGCATCATTTTTGAATTCAAAATATCAAATATATCTTAGGGTGAATTTTTGGTATTTTTTTGAAAAACTTCAGTTTTTGATGAATAGTGAAACCACTATGTTGTACTTATAAAAACTGATTTTTTAGTTTAAATGAAATTTACCACTTCTATGTTTTGAATTTTAAAAATCTGACATTCATGGTTGTCATTAAGAATTAAAATGTGGTTCAATGGGATTAAAACCATTTTTTGGTGAATAGTAACTTATTAAGTTTTTAATCGCGATTAGAGGTAATTAGTGTAGTTTAAGGTAAAAATAATTATTTAATAATATGAGATGAGCTTGAAACATGTCCTAATCTCATTGGATGTGTCATGGATGTCCAATAAAATCCATGCGTCAACTTGGGGACCCCATGGAGCCACTTTTATTGGGAAATGACATAATTAACATTTTATTTAATGTTAAAGTAAAAAATGACACAAACATGAAATGTTTCACTAAAACAATTTTTACATGGGGTTCTACAAGTCAGAATTTTTACTATAAATATTCATTAGAAATATAAAACGATTTTCTACATCATGATATTTGTTTTATAATTTTTAGACAATAAATATATTAAATTATTTGTGACATTATGATGATGCAGCGATTACTTCATTAATAAAGGATTTATATAAAATGAAAAGATAATGTAAAATCTATGACCTACACATGTCCAAAACCAATTGTATGGGTATATTTAGAACCCTTATCACCTTATCCTCGAAAAACATCAATGTGGGACCATTAAAATCCGAAACTCGTTCTAAAATATAGTAACATTTCCTTACTTTCCAAGAGTGCCCCTCCTCTCCTCTTATAAAAGGCCCCCAGCTCTACCACCTTACCCACACTTCCAAAGCATTTGGCTCATCCAAAACCTGCCCATTTTGTCTCTCCACATCCCTCTATTACTCCTTGAAGCCTCACTTTGGGAATAAGTATTCCCATGGAAGCATTTGAGCTCAAACCAAAGGGAGTTACCCGATTTTAAGGTAATGTCTTCACTTGAGTCCTTTTGTTTTATTTTGCTTCTCCAACCCCCTAAAATCTTGTTATTATTTCATTTTGTAACAAAACCAGTATATTAAATATACTAGGATGTTGTTATGTTAATTATTAGAGCTACACGTACACATACCTCCATCTAATGGTCAAAGAACATACTGTTTCTATGGATGGCGAATTTCGGTCTCACGAAACGATGATTGTTCAACACTCATATAACAACTTCAAAGGTGGACATTAAGATGTCACTATATTTATATATGATATATAATATGTTTATGTTTTACTTAAGCTTCTGTATTTTTCATTTATGGCAAACCATTATGGTTTACATTATGGGTAAACGTGATATCTTCATTTTAGGAAGTGCAGACTACCACCACCTCAAAGTGATTTGATTCGTTAATGACATATGTGGGATGTATAAAGGATGTATTTAAAGTTATTATATATGATTTTATACTGGAATTATAATATAACTTTATATCGTTATTATTTTATTTCTATTAAAGTATGAGATAGAAATGAAAGTAGCGTTTATGCGTACGTACGGCTTACCGTCTCCATGAACGGTGCATTTCATTTCTTATCTCCAAATGTTATGTACTATTATAAGTACATATATATAATGGATATATATGTAATATATTAAATCTAAATTATGGATATAATTCTGTAATTATAATATATATATATCTCATTTTGTTTTTATTCCATTAATATTACAAAAAATGAAAGTAGCGTTCATGCGTACGTACGGCCTACCGTCTCCATGAACGGTGCATTTCATTTCTTATCCTCAAATGTAATGTACTATTATAAGTACATATAATGGATATATATGATTTATGATACATCTAAAGGATGAATATAATTCTGTAATTAAAAATATACAATCTCTCATTTAGTTTTAATTCCATTAATATGACATAGAAATGAAAGTAGCGTTCATGCGTACGTACGGCTTACCGTCTCCATGAACAGTGCATTTCATTTCTTACCTCTTAAATATTATGTAATATTATAAATAAATATATATACTGGATATATATGATATTTAAAACATAAATACTATTCTGGATATGAATTACCTATAACTACATTTTCCAACAAGTTCAATTTTGACTCATGTACCAAACATCAACAAAAACGACTGATATGAACTCATATGATTAACCAATTATTATAAATTTAAAATATGTGATATGAACTGAATAATAATCTTTATAGGAGGTCCTTAAGCAATTATAAATTTACCAAAGTTTATTATTCAGGAATATAAGGAAACGAACAAGACAAGTTGGACTTGAGGTAAGGGATTCTACTCCTCTCTTTCTTTTTAAGTACACTGTTTTATATAATTCCTTTTAAAGATCATATTTCTTGTTATTGGGATGTTCTTTTATATTACTCTTACTATAATTTTTATGTTCATATTATGAGAGACCATATTCTCTCTCATAAATCCATTTTGAAAGTTTTGAGTGGCGCCATTAGGCTGCCGAATTTTCGTAAGAGATCTAACCTCTCTTTTTCTTTTTAAGAACTCTCCTTTATGTCACTTATTTTAAGAACCTCTTGGTTATGTTGGGGGATGTTATTTTATATTCCTATTTCTGTAATCATTATGTAAATATTATTAGAGACCCTATTTGATCTCATCAATCCATTTTGGAAGTTTTAAGTGGCGCCGTTAGGCTGCCGAGTGTTCGTAAGGGATTTTTCATCTCACTTTTATTCCCGTGAGATTTATGCTACATTTTCCACAATTTCCTTTGATTGGTGTATGTACTGCCCATTATTTTACTCATTGTGTAATATACATTCATTTATGAGTATTTACATCAATGTTGTATTGTCCTTCTTTCACGGGGTGCATGTCTCGAAAGATACCCATGTCGGTAAGGGAACCTTTCACCCTCCTCTTTTTGTAAAAGACTTCTTTTGTTATGTCTTTTAATTCACATAATATTATGTTGGGATATGTTCTTCTATATCCTTATTGATTTAAATTTTATGTCCAAGTGATGAGATACCCTTTTTTATCTCTCATCAACTCATTTTCAGAATTTTGTAGTGAAGCCGTTAGGCCGTCAAATTTTTACAAGGGATCTTCTTAACCCAATTTTGATTCTTTGGGATAAGCTTGTACTCCTTTAATATGTCATTCTATGAATGTGTGTGAATAACATCTGACTGTTTTACACATAATATCCACTTATATTTAGTGTATTCGTTTGTCACACATAATTATGTAATTGATTTATCCTTAATCCAAGGATACCGTCTTTGTAAGGGACATCGTCTCAAACTCCTTCCACTGAGGCATATTTTGTTTTATACAAAACATTCTTTTATACTGTGTATATACCCCTTTGACTTTTACTTTTATACAAAAGGAATCTTTTTCTACGAAGCGTTTTACTAAACGACAAAAAGTAATGTTTCTTTTAACGTACGCGGTGACAATGACCTTTTCCGTCGCCGTGAGTATTATTTGATCTTTGGCTTCCTCAACAAGCCGTAATGTTTTTAAAATAAAATAAATGTCATGTACTCTTTTATGTATTTTGGTATTGAAAATGTTTTTGATAAAGTATTCTATTATGTCATTATATTTAAATGAAATATTGTGATTGAAATGTGGAAATGTTATCATTCCTTTATATTGGTTTTACGTGTTATAATTTTATAATGGTACTTGGACATTTGACGGGTGGTTACATGATAAACCATATGACGGGTGGTGCCGTGAATACCAGGACGGGTGGTAACGGTATAACCTCCAATGCATTGGGTATGGAAGTTGGTCGTATGGATATTCCATTAAGTATGTATGGAAGTTGGATGAAAGGATATTCCATTAAGTGATATGTGTGGAAGTTGACCTTATGGTTATTCCACTTAAGTATGTTTATGTCCCAAGTTACCTTTATATGATATGTGATCTTTATATGGGTTTTATGGTAATCTTTTGGTTACAGAAGGGTATGTAATGAACTTTTATTCAGGGAAGAGTTATTACTACTTCGAAAAGGTGAAAACTATTACTTTGATAAAGTATACATGGTTTACTTGTTGTTTTGAAAAACTAATAGTTTTCATTATTTGTGTATCCCTTACTGATATTTTTATGCTCATCCCAGGTTTTTGAAAGGTTTTTCACAGGACTTAATGTGGAATAGTGTTAAGGATGGGATCAAGGGAAAGTCATGCTACCTAAAACATGGAACTAGACATGTTTCTTTTTATGAGTTTTTATTTTATGGAAACTTAGTAGAAGTTTCTACTTTGTAATCTTTTGAGATGTAATAGTTATTCCCTAATTCTCTAAATCTCCAAACCTAAAAAGATCCTCGATCTGAATTATTCATTTAATTCAATATTAAGTAAGGTTTAAGGCTGGGGCCTTATAGTTAATTCCATTTGGTTGTCAAAATAAGTTATGCATGGAATAGATATAGCAATCTCTAAAAGGTGGTCTCAATAGATAAATCCAACAACCCCTATATCGACTGCCAATTGAAACTCAATATTGTCGAACTCGAACTGACCTATAGAAACATTAATTTGGTGGATGCTGTTAACCAAGTCCTTCAAATTTATAGTGTCTGAAAAATGGCAGATGCTATAAGAATCAGTGATGGGACTGAATCATCCATCGTTTGGTGGATGCTTAGCCGCCACTATAGCACTTTTGAGACAATTTTTGGCAGTTTCTATAATACTTTATTCTACTATTGTTTCATGATCGGTTCTGTTGAATAAGAAAATGGATGTTCATTAAAATTGGAATTGTTTTATAGAAATGTAATTATTTTATATTAATGACCTTATATAAAATAAGAATTTTATACCACACATTTTATTATATAAGATGATGATAAGTCATTTGGTAAATTTTTTTGGATAATCACTTAGATAAATATTTCAGTTTTTCGATCATAACAAAATCATTTTGTTTTATAAATGAATATCATCTATACAAAATTATTCTATAAAATAATGTAAGATATAATAAATTAATTATACTCTTCTTCAAATATTAAAATGGTTTCTTGACAAACCTTGTATATGGTAATAAAAATTCAATACCCGACATCCTTGAATGTGATAAATTTACACATCTCAAATATTGTTTTCATTTTTAGTATAAAAGGAGGGGAAGGAAAGATGATGATGAATTATTCCATTAGCATAAAAAATTATAAAGTATGCAAGGTAATATAGTTATCATACCATATTTATGAGGGTTGGTGATGAGAGAAGAATAAAACAATGATCATGAAAATAAAATAAAAGAAAAAGAAAGAAGAATTTACCTCTAGAATGTTTCCTCCTTGAGAGCCTCCATAGGTAAAAGGTTTTGGTATTTTGGTGAGACCAGGATCTCATATATATGTGGAAGGGTCTTGGAAAATTATTTGAGATGAATTGTGATACGAAAAAAGGCATTACTGGTGTGAGGAGGAGAGGTGGTGATGTGTGGTATTTATAGTGGAAAAGAGGTGTGTTTAATCATTATTTATTACATTAGTTTATTGTTTTTATCAACACAAGAAAAATGATACTATTGGAAAATAAAAATAGTAAATAGATCATGTTATTCCTAAACATGGTTATTACATCATTAATGCTTCAATGAATAGTTTATATTACTTATAATTTATATATATCCCGCAAATTTCTCTATTTTACTATTAACCAAAAATTAAAGTATTTCAGAAAAATCCTATAAACTCACACTAACCATTTTTCATTGTGTATAATTTAATAATGAACTATATTTTATGAAAATAATTTTCTGTATTTAATACAATTATTTTTTTAATAAAAATCACAATTTACAAGAAATATACATAATTTAAAATTATACCAGATTTTATAACACTTTGAAAAATTAACTATAGGTCTCATAAAATTATATTATAATAATTAGAAATAAAAATATTAATTTATGTATAAATTTTATGAAAATATTATATTAATTATTAAATTAATCATAAAATTTTAATTAATTATTTATGACTAAGAAAAATAAATACTTAATTAAAAATTTTAATATCTTTACTTAGGATATGATATAATTATATAATATTGTAACTTATAAGTTGGATAAAGTTTATTTATTCTTTCATTTGTGAGGATACTACTCAGTAAGAAAGTTTACTATTCATAAGGGCCATTTTACTATTCAAACAGACAAGTTACTATTCCTTTGGTATATGTTTCTTAAAATATATAAATGAATTTTATTTCTTTAATTATTCATTTAAATAGTTTTTATTGTGTTATACATGTAATATTTTGTGATTATAATATAAGAAAAAACTCTAGGAAAAGAAGTTACATTGAAAAAACATTGGGTCATTGCATGAAGCCTCCTCAAATTGCCTTAACCTATACTCATAATTTGGAAACATTCATGAAGAATATCACATAAGGTTTCTCAAATAGATCCCAAGATATCGCACCCTAGAGCTCCGCTCTAGAAGGGTAATCAGCTCCTCATGATTGGTCGCCTTTGTAGTCAAAGAAGAAAACTAGAATATTAACTGGTCTCATAATTCCTCCCAAGAGACTTATGACTCTTAATGATCCCCAAGGAACAAAAACTAACACTCCCTTAATTCCCCACAAAACATTTTCATAGCCAATGAAACCCAGTGCATATTTCGAGGATGGATTGAACTGAATGCTATCTCAACCTTCCTCAACCTGTCTATTGTGACTACATCTGAAATGGAGCCTGCATTGCTTTGTATACTCTACCACTAAAACTATCGGAGTTTCTTCTTTCATGGATCGTCATTCTCAACCTCCACTCTATGGTGATCTTCTTGGGAAACCTGTTGAAGATCATATACGCAATCCGGATGAGGATGTCACCCTAGATCCATGGCGATAAAAGAAATTAGCATTAGATCTCTAAAACAAGGCATATGTAATATTTTCATAATAATTAATTGTATTTATTTTATTCATTTAGTTTATCCTATACCAAGGTCTATGCATTCCAACAGAGGTGCAAAGAAGAATGATTCATGATCCTTTCTTATGTCTATACCTTGCAACCAACATCACTTCAAATAGTAGCCACTGTAATATTAATGGTATATGAATCATGTCACATGGGGCCCAAAATACCAGTGTCTTAGTTTCTCTCCCACGTTTACAATACTTTATAATATTAGGTAACACTATTACACTACCAACTCATGAAACATCGCTTTTCTCTAACTATGTTCTCTATCCTATCCCTCAACTATAACTCTGATACCACAATATCACGACACCCACTTCACAAATTATACACCTCATTGGTCAGAAATGAAAGAAGAGAGATAATGTCCCACTTGAGTCCCATCTCTAGTAGGCCCTAAGTGTGTGACTATCTCAAAGGGTATAATAAAAACATAAATGAGAGTTATTTCACTCTAATAGAACACATGAGAAAGAGAGAGATAATATAAAAACCAATGGACTCATGACCAAACTACAATATAAAATGTACCCAGACATATAAAATTAGTTTCATGAAAGAACTACTAAAAATTAAAAAATAACATTTCCAAAAAATGAAAGTAAATACGACAGTGACCAACAAGCCCATACTGCTCCAATTAAACCCACCATTAGTAGTAACCAGTCTTATCTCCATCCAAATCCAACAAACCTAAAAACACATTTATATAAAAAATGATGGGTATAACTATATACTCAATAGGATCCTCCCCAGAGAATCTTGTTCAAATGTAAAGAATGCATGATAATTCATAGTGAACAAAAACAGAAACTAACACATCACCTAGGTATTTATACTATATTCCCAACATCAACATGAATACTCTCAAGAAGTATCACATAAAAGAGAATATAATATATTAAATAATATCAAGGGTAATCGGATACCACTTCCCCACTTCTTTTCCTCTTTTCCCGAACATCAAACATCCTGGGAATCTCTCTCTAAAAAGTCTAGCTTGTGGATAACTAGGTGAACCAACACAACATGAACCTTGTGAAACTCACAACCACATCCACATACTTAAAAGTAACAAATGTTTTTCTGTTATCCACCATAGAACACATAACATGTAACATACATCAGGTATTATACATCAAGACATCATAGACCATACACAGAGTAAGGATCCACAATCCATCACATCCTATACAAGTTAATCCAATAGTAGACCTTAGGAAACTGTATCTAGAATATATGAGTATGAAAAAAAATAAGCCATTACGCCCCCTTCAAACATATATGGGGAGAACTAAAAATTGTGTAAATGAAGAAATTTACTACCCCATGAAGAGAGATGGAGGTAAATGTGTAGTCAACCATCCTTCCTCCCAATATGATGTAGGGGTAAACACCCCCAGTGCTTTGAATCCCCAGAGTATTAATTTCCATAATAAACACGGTGGTCTATAATATAGAAACACAAAACGTAGATGGTATAATATATCTCACAACCACACTATGGGAATATCCTAATTTTAGACTCAATTGATACTAATGTCTCTAAAACTCTTATATACCACTACTAATTCTAGATATCTAGTTAGAAAACATCTATTTAAAGAGATAAATTAATATGCATTACCCATTTTTTATTCAGTTTCACTATATGTTAACTATTTCTTTAATCATTAATTTACCATAATTATTTCTTTATATCATGTCATTAGCCAAACAACAAAGTTGCATAACCTACATGTATAAGAAACTGAGTCCAAAACTTCTCAGAATTATAACCTCAGCATTGGATCCCACCATGATCCAACCACGTTGGTTAAATATTTACTAATTTAATAAAAAAAACATTACCAATTTCAATATTTCTATGTATTCTAGGAAAACATTCTAGGCTACTAAATGAAATGGGCTCATCATTTTGATTAGATGAACTACCCATCGAGTATTATCCTCATATATCATGAGCTTATACTCATCCAACCACACGAAGCTAAACATGGAAAGTACATGGAATACCATTCACATATTTGAGTCTATTTTAAGAAGAGTAAGAAAAATAATTCTTCATGTATTGTGTAGGTTATAAAGGATAACAAATAACAGATTACACAAGAATAAAATATTCACATCAACTTGTAAGACTATATTCAACCAATTACATCATATATGGTTCCCTCTCTGACAACCACATTCTTAAATTGATACATATCCCCACTCTAGGTGTCAAGTGATTCCAAAAAAATATGGACTCCCTACCCCACGCACCACAATATACAAGTAGGCTCATCTATCCCATGCTCACATCAAATTTGGGCCCCCTTACACCACAACCAAAATAGCCCTCCAGGGCCAGCCATCCCTGGCTCACGTCACATCACAAGATGTAAGAAAAAATCAAGAAACAAAAATCATGGCCAAAAAATAAGGATTTCAACATTCACAAAAAATAATATCTCAGGGATCTAAAGAACAAGGAAACATTTCCTTTATAAGAAAACCTGAAACTCAGGCCCTATAAAGGAATTATATTTTATCAAAAACTAGTTCTTTATTTTATCCTGAATTAACTGATTCGTTATTCATAAGTTCCAAATATGGGACACCTAAGCGAGAAGATATCAATAGCTATCAAAATGTAATTAAACAGTTACTTAATATGCCTTTAATCATTTCTGAACAAGAATCAACATGATTCATGTTAATTGACCATTATAATTAAAAGTTATTTCATGTATCAATATTATTATAATAAAATTACAATCACAACTGGATTTATTAAACATGTCTCTTTACAAATTCACCTATTACTTCTCAATTAATTTTGGCTTTATATTATTTACCACTTTCCATCAAGAAAAAAATTATAAACATATAAAAAATAGATATCACACATTATATAAATTCAAGAGGAAAACTGTTATCATGGTACAAAGCATCAACATCGATATGGGAATGATACCAACTCTGTAATCTGGTTCATGTATTTAATTAGTTTAATTCCACTATTATCCTTATGTATAAATCATGATTACACTATGATTAAACATAAATTAATATAGAAGAATCAAATCCATTACCTCAAAATGTCATAAAATATCATTGCATGAGAAAAAATAAAAAAACAGATACTAATCAACTCTTCTACAAGATCTACATCAATCCAAGGTTGTCGTGGCTCAACATAACCTCACAAAAACAATGAAAATACAATTAGAAACATGAGAGGTCATGCTTTATCACATTAAAAAGATAATTGGGAGTAAAAGGATCAATCAAACCAAAATAATCGAGGTAGATCAATCTTTTAATCGAATATGTATAGAATACGGATCGTTATGGATTAAAGGAGGAAGGTAGGGATCATTCCTTGATGAAGGAACCCCAAAATTATTAAAGTGGAGTCGCTGAGTTTCTTGGGGTCAATAGAGATCTACAATATCTATAATGTTTTATAAAACCCATGTTGATGAAATGTTTTAATAGATACCACATCAAGAAATTAAATGTTGTGTTATACTAATTCATGTCATTTAATTACTTTGGTCACTTTCTACCAATGAATATGTCACCTTATCCCTTTATTTTATTTTTCAAAACACGAAATATCAAACACCACAAAACCTCCAACACAACCTATGAAATAAGATTTCAAATCGGGTAATTAAAGTACAATATGTGTAATCTCCCTTTACTTTATTTAATAAATTGAACTTCTCCAAAATCTCTTCTAACACTTAGGTCTTCAGAAACATGAAAACGGTCAATCCACACAAATAATACCCCTTACAAGATCATTAAACTATAAGGATTTTATATTTAATCATTATATTTCTCCACACATATCAATGAACTAAACACAAAAAACAAAAATCAATTATATTAATTAATTTGAAACATGTGAGTATTAAAAAATTGAATATGACATTAAATTATGGTTTCCATCTCAAATATCTGTAATGAGAAATTCATACCTAAAACACTCACTAAAGGCCTAGATATCGAGTAAGGAATTCTAGATATATATATTTCTTTTGATACAAATAATATTATAGTAACATCATTTTATATTTAATAATCAATTTTGTTTTTTATTAATAGACTTTCTCATTATTAGGTGTTTAATGAGGCACTCATCATGCATTAATTATCAATAAATCTACTGTATGACTATATTAACAGACATCCCTATAAAAATTCAATTTCATCTTAGACAATTTCTATTTTTTTCAAAACATCCAAACTTACGAAACAATTTTGATTTATATGAAAAAATGAATACTATGGTAGTCTAATAATATTATTAAATTCTGTTGTGGGAAAATTCAATGTATATTTTTTTAGAATGTATATATAAATATCATTAAATTAACTATAATGGAATTAAAAGGGTCACAAAAATTATTCAAAAAAATAATTGAAAAATGGAAAATACATTTTCTTAAAATATTCACGGGGTTGAAATTTGAATTATTAAAATTTGAAAAATGAAGGGGCCTTTGGTGACCAATCGGTGTAACACAATGAGTGTATATAGGTTTCAACATATAGTGTATTATTAGAATGAATTGGGGGTGTTGGTGGGTTGAGCAATGATCTTAGTTTGTATGGGGTGTAACTATTCATAATTATTATCATGAATGTGATTTAGATAAAATCAATATAAACAGACCATATAGTGGTATACTAGTTGCCTATTATCACACAAAAAAATGGATGATGTCCATGAAAGGTGAGCCATCGAATCAAACAATCAAATGAATGTAATTTTTATTCTATACATGACTATATCACCCCAATGGGAAAAAATGAAACTGTTACTATAAGTTGATCTATCACCACCGTCCATTACAAAATCATCACCACATCACATAATAATCATAACTAAAATACAATTATACCATGGTTATATCCTATGAAGATATTTCCTAAATTACATATCCATTTTCAATGACAATATATGTAGTAGATATTTTATTTAATAGACCAACCATAATCATTATTACCCTCCACTATAATCTAAATGTACTAAACATTTAACTTATGTGAAGAAATAACACTGAGAAAATATAAACTCACATAATTTTAATCTAAGGATATTTTGTAATATATGTATAATTTTTCACAATATGACTTTGTTTATAAAAAATATATTTATTTTCTTTTATATCTGAATTTCCCTTGGTGTTTAATTGAACAACATTAAAGATCAATTTATAAATCAGATTTTCATGAAATCAAATTTTATTAAAAATTTAATATGATATCATATAATAAAAAAGTAAATTTTAGTAAAATCAGAGAACAATACATTCACCCCACATTTATAAATTATACAAATAAATCATCCTCGAAAAAACTAAATTCAAATATTCATTATGTACTCTTTTTTATTGAGATCTTCCATTTGGAGAAGGATTTCATAAAAAGAAAAAATATACACTTAATATGGGAAACTTATATGTTACCATTCCCATGAATACATTTATTTAAATTAGACGCATATCTATTTCCAAAACTAAATCATTTAATCATATTATGTGTAACTGATCACACATAAAATATTAAATCTGAAACCAATGACATATGTTATGTATTAATCTCTATTTCAGGATATAACAATAATTAATTTAGGTCACAATATTAAATCATAATGTAATATCCAAAAACCTCAAGAATATTCAAATCATATATCGGGGTCTATTTTACCATAATTGATAAGGACAACAAGTTCGTAAAATCATCTAAAAAAATAAATTTGAAATATATTCATAATAACATAAAAATAAAAGAAGTTTATTTTGTGAACTCAAATTATTGTTAATATATAATCAATATAAAATTTTTTGGTAAGCAACAAATATTAAGGAGAATGGCCACCACTTATATGTGAATCTTATATTACCATATAATGTTATATATATATCATTATATTCCAAAACATAATATAATCTACAAAAAATATTATCTAAATAAAAAATTGATATATCACATAGATCAAATATCTAGAATGATAGAAATATAATTATATTAAATTTTTCGATTAATTTTCAATTCCAAATAATAATGACCATACAATTAAAATCACATAACATGTTTTACAATAACATTTAAAATTTTTCACAAGAAAACCATGGGCAAAATCATATACCATATAAAATCCTAATGTTCCTAAGGAATTAAGAACCACTATTGGGGTGGGGGGGTGAATCAGTTGGTTTCTTTTTAAGAATTTTCAAATTTACGAAAAATATCCCTTGGATAATTCATAGAATTATTTCCTTACAACATGTATAAAAGTATCACAAGAATAAATATATAAGAAAGTAAACAAAAAACAAACTATTTATATGGTTTGGACATAGTGTGAGAAAATATATCCTTTATATGGAAATATCAATAGTTCCAGGGAAATTCACCATTTTTAAACAAGTTTATACAACTTTTTTTTTGGTAAAATCATATTATAAACCATCCATATCTAAATAGGTATGCTTATGTGACTCAAAATTGTTTACATGTTTTTCATATAAAATTTATCGACAAAAAATTCATGAAATGTTGTAATGTTTTTGTATAATGATTCATCTAAAAATCTTGTTACTATAATTCTATCAATCTGGAAAATTATTTTTACTGTGACTATATTTTGTAATTTTTATCCACTAAATCAATTATTTTTAATAAAAAGCCATAATTATATATTTTTAGAAAACCTGTGTTCTTTAAAAAACATTCTTGTTTATTCTATGTCAAATATTTCTCTCTTAGTAATTTTAATCCAAAATGTTTTCTAATCTTTGGTCTAAAAATATATCCATAATTCTTTAACTCAAAAGTTAACATTAGTTGGAAGATAAATTCTATCATAAAATCTATAAAGCTTAGTATTTTCCGTACATAATAACAGCTTCATGTACTCATTAAAATTGAACCACAATTTATTGGTTCACCTAGAATAACAAGGTTGGGATACTCTTTTCATTTTATCACTTACTAAAATTCATAAAATAAATTTTCATTCACATTTATATTACAGTAAAATATTTTCAACTGTTTAAAAAATTATAGAGTATTCTACAATTATATTGAAAATTAAATAATCCTTTCGAATTTATCTTTAGATTACATTAACCATAAATGATATGGAATTTATTAGAAAATACATAACTCAATGGAAAACACATACCATTTGAAATATGAACCGATTGAATAAATATTTTAAGTATTTTTAGGTTTATGGATTTAATAATGTGTCTCATAAATTTTTATATATAAAATATCAGTTCAAAATTATTTCATGGTATTTTTATTCAGAATTGTATGTTTAGAGTTCCTTTGTCTGATATTTCTCAATAATACTCTCTTAAATCAAATTTTTCACAAGAAAATGTCTTTTTTGACTAATTGTTATCTCTACTCAGTTACATTTCCTTAACATAAAATTTTATATGACTCCCTAATTTTTTTTTCTGCTAATGCTTTAAATCTATCTATGATGTTATATCAATTAAATCAACTCAGATAATAAATTTTCAACATATAACATTACTCAACTTGTGAAAAAATAGCATTATTAAATATTCATAGAAACTACCTTCCTAGAAAACACATCGTTCCTATATATATTATTCTTGACTCATTTGTATGAACTATTGAAAAAAAATCATGAAAGAAAATTGACTACATTATCACACCTTCAAAGAAATCAATTCCCAGAATAAATCATTAAAAAAACTCTATATTTGTTATTTTAATTTCTTTATTTATATTTTTATATCTATAAATAATATCATCTTAGCTATTATTACTACGAAGACTAACAAATAATTTTGTCATTTCTATATTAAGATTATCATTTAGATTATCAGATGAAAATGTTTGAACTTGTTTTAAAAATCATATCAAAGGAACATGTTTACATATATCATCATATACATTTGTTTATTAGAAACTCATCACAACAAAAATTGTAGACTAGTAACAAATTATTCAAGTAGAAATAATTAATAGAAAATATATGTCTATAAAAATGAATTTTGTTAAATAAATATCGTTGCAATATATTACAACACTCTCATATTGTCTTCTATAATGTCTATAACTCTATAACCACATATTTCATACAAAAGGTAATTATGTTATATTTTATCTGGACAACTACATTTTTTATCATCCATAAATCTTTCTAATTTTCAATTTTTATTTTTTAAGATTGCCATAATCCATAATGGTCATACCAAAAATTTACATTCTAGATATCAATATTCATACAAATGGTCAGTTTGACATTGATCATGAAATTAAAACATTTCAAACAATGGAATAATCTTAATTTGATAAATTTTATAATCATGATCCCTTTTTTAAAATTTATTCACAGTAGTTCTTTGAGAATGGTTTTTTTTAGAATGTAATTTCCAGAAATTATATGTTCGGAACATTATTTTATCTCCCACTTTGTCTTCTTACACACCATATAAAATCTATACACATCTCCATAGATCAGGAAAATTTTAATGATTTTGGAACCTATTTTATTAGAATCATATTTTTTGATATAAATTCAAAATGTTCATAAAAAAACAACATAAATTTTATAAGTTCTCTTTCTTTTGTAACTTTAAAAAAAACTTATCACTAAACATTAAGTTATATTCTTTCTCAGTTGTTTTAAAAATCATTCATTAAATAATGACTGTTATTATAGAAAAAAATATTTACGAGAAAATAATAATGGATCTTTAATACCCCCATTTTGATTTTCTAAAAACTCTCATTGAAAAATTTTCTCCATCATCATTTTCATCCCCCATATTTTTTCACAGATCTATTATGTAACAACTAAATATTTTCATCGTTTACTAAAACATATCCTTTTTAAAAAGATATTGTTCAGAAACCAAAATAATTTAAAAATTAATGTTTTTGATGGAATTAAATCCATTCGTGATAAGAAATTATAAGACCATGATAAGAAAAACTTCCTTATAGGGTATGTTGTCAATTTTTCATTTTCTATTCATTCATACTCTCCCCCACTTTATGATAACCATAATTTTAGAATCATAAAATTTTAGAAAATTTGTACCACCGCCCCCATTTATGAAAATGATGTATACGACCCTATCCAAGTTAAAATTACTCTCCCCATTAGGCTAAATATAAATGATCTCTCCCATTTCTATAATTTTTATGATGGCTTTAGAGGAGTTCGAAAATGATGTTGTAGCCTCAATTCTAAAAAAATATTATTTTGGAATTTCCCCCAGGAAAAAAATTAGGAATGAGATATTTTTAAAGAATATAATCTTGAAAATATACTCTATAAAGAACTTGTTAATTAATGAATTAATGCATAATATCAATTTTATTATCTCTAATGTTGAAAATTATTTTTTTTAATGATAAAAATATCTATGATTATCAAAATATATTAGTAATAGTGTATAAAATTTCAATTTCAAATCATAAAACTAAACTTTTATCACCATATTTATATATAATCCTGGGTAGAAAAAATACATTCTTATTCTATTATGCACAATGCCTATAAAATATTTTTCTTACAATGAAATCACAAAAAAATTCTCCCATGAGAAACATTCCTCCAAAATTTGATTATATATAACTGAAATATATATCCCAATCAGTATCATTGAACCCATCTCAGATTATTTCAAATGTTATTTTATTCAATATACCTTGTAATGTTTTCCCTTTAAAAAAACTCCAAAATCATTTTCCTATAAATATATGGGATTTCATTTGATTACTCAGATATCTGGCATGACAATTTATAGAATAAAAAATTTTAGATCATGAATAATTAATATATAATAAAATTCTAAAAAATTTAAAAAACAATATGATTCACACTTTTCGTAGATTTATCCTTGATCATATTTATACCCACTAAAATTGGAGTATAAACATTGTTGGAACATTCCATACATAACTTTTGTAACACTCCTCTAGCATATTTTTCTTGAAATTTGAAAATAAACTTTTCTCTATGATAGTCGTGTAAACTAATGAAGAATGTTAATTCCCCAAGTAATTTCATTCCAAAATTATTATTCATTTATTCAAAAAAACTCTTCTCAAGATTTTTCATTATCTCATACAAAAATTATAACATCAATATAAATAATAACAATGAGTTTATTAGAGTCCATGTCCTTTTTATAAATGTTAATTTCAATTTTTACTCTATAAAAATTCAATATTTTGAAGAATCTGTTAGGTTTTCAGTACATAGAATGTGGATATTTTTTCAACCCATATAAGGGTTTATTTAATTTAAAAACATTGTATCCATCATTATCATGTAGGAACCCAAAATGTTTCTTTTTGTAAACTTCTTCCTCAATGACGCTATTTTTCAAAGATGAAATTACATACATATGATTATCATTGTAATAAAATTGTTCAAAAATACCTAATTACATTATACTAGTTTCTAATTTTCTTTTGGGGGTTAATTTTTTTTTTCAGAATCCTTACATTCAACCTTTGAGTAGCCATTATTTAGAGGTCCTAAATTATTTCAAAAAATACTCTATATTCATTCATATTTTGTTTCTATAATAAAACATTTTTTTTTAAAAAATATTCTTCAGTTTCCATGGAATAAGTTGTCGTGTTTATTTTTTCTCAATTTAATCTAATTATTCATTCACAGAGTGAACCCATTCTTTATGATCAACTACTTTTGAAATTAGTTCTGGGTCAAAATGTGGGGGAAGTGATGTTTCATATTATGAACTCAACATGATAATTGAATAAACTCGAGATTTCATATTTCCAATAATATTTTTAGATTAAAAAAATTTAGAGTGTGATTATTCTTAGATTTTAATCTATTATCACTTTCCTCACATCATAATTATTTTTAATCATCGAATAATTTTTTTGGATCACTTTTATTTCTATTTTTTTTATTCTCATTTGAATTATTCAATTTTTCATCCCTAAATACTTGATAAATATTTTTCATAGGATGTTTTATTTTATATAACATTCAAATCAATAGAATAAATCAAAAATTGAAAACATTTCTTCAAAAATTTATAACTTCATCATTTGGGTGACTATCCCATGAATATTCTTTATGATTCTTTTTAATCAAATTTTCCAAAATACAAATTTTTCATCTTTAGTAACAAAAGGTCTTCTAAAAACCCTCGAATATTTATGTGATGATTTTTTATTAAATATTTCATTGGAATTATTGTTTTATTCTTTCCTTAATTAATTATATATATATACAATAATACATAATGATTCTCTCTATAAAAGTTATAACTTTTATACTCATCAAACCATCTTTTTTTTATTCCAAACTTTTATTTCTCCCATATGGTGATTAATATTATTGTAGTATATATTGACCACTATACTATGGTTTGATCTTATTATTATTTAGATATGATTTATATCATCTTATTATTAGTTCTGAAATTCATTATATAAGAATTAATTTCTATCTCAACTTCTCTTAAAAAACATAAACATTTATATTGCATCTTATTTTTTCATCATAAATATAAATCTAATAATCCATGATAAATCATAAATAAATGTGATAAAGTAAAATATAATTTCATTGATTGATGTATCATCAGACCACCTAAAAATAAAATAATAATTTTTATTAGTATTTTTATGTTTTTTATAGCACCATATTTAGAAACATTGATTATATTTTTCAATCCAAATATCCCAAGTCACTGATTCCACCACTTGTTCTCATCTTTAACACTCAATAACAAATGTAACCTAGTTATTCATTATAAAAAAGATTTTTTCTTGTTCTTTCTCCCTTGGTCAACAATTTTTCATATTTCACCCTCTTAATTACACTAAATCCTTTTTTATACCAGTTTTTATAGAACTGAGAAATAAAAAATTATAAATCATTTTAAATTTACACTAATTTTTCCACAAAAATTTTGTTCCTCTGATTCTCTCCATTCAAACAATTTATCTAGTGTGTATATGTTTAGGAATCTCTATATATTTACCTCATTGAACTGCACTTGATACAAAAAATTAAATAATTAATAACTATAATTACATTTCACTTTACAAACTGTGCTTTGAAAATTTATATGATGTTATTATCTATTCAAAATTCCGAACTAAAACATTATTGAATCATCTGACTCAGAACACTATATGGAAGTCATCAAATCAAATCTCAACTCTAGATAGATGATTTTTTTCCACAAAATCATCATATTTTTAGCTGTTCCATTTTTTTGAACAGTGTCATGTAACTATGTACTTTGAACACCAATTTGTAGGTGCTCCCAATGTACAAATGGAGGGAAACCCTTTTTCCCACTAACACACTTTTATAAAACCAAATTTAATGAAAATTTGAATTTAGATGAACTCTTCTTATGGCTTATCAAGTATTTCCTCGTATTCAACAATAATCATGAATCATCACCAATTCTCTATAACTTCTTATAATATTTCCCTAATCATAAATGTGATGGAATATCATTGAACATCATGTAATCGGAAGAAAACAAAAACATCATGAAAAAAAATAAAAAAAAATATTTTTCACAAAATTTCCATTTATTTGGATTTCAAAAAGTATCTTATAAATCTCCATATTTAAAATAACTCCCTTTATTTCATTTAAGAAATTTTCATGTAGATTGTTTTCTAGAAATTTTTATTTACAAACTGTAATTTCCATATTTTCATCATCTGATATTCCTCTTAGGAAAAAAATTGTTTGACTAATTTGAATAACTATTTAGTTACATTTCCTCATTTCAAAAATTTATAATAATCTAAAGAAATGTTCATATAGTAATATAATGATTGGTTGTCTCATATTCTATTTGATGAATCAACACACTTCCTAAACTTTCAAATTCAAACATAAATTAATCTATGAAAATAACTATATTATTAAAATATTATAGAAAATATATCTCTAGATAACTCACCTAACCTCTATAAATTATTGTTGATCAATTTTTTATAACTACTTAAAAACATTAGTAATGATGGTTGACTACATTGTTTAAAAATACAATGTCTTTAATTTCATAGAAAAATTGATAATTAAATAACTATGGATTTAATATTTTTAATTTTCCTCAATCACGTTTTCGTATCTATATAGTTTTTTCCCTATGTTTTTTAACCATGAAGTATCCTCAACCACTTTTAATTTTTTAGGAAATTCCTCCTCCAAGGGCTATCATTATTTTGATAAAAATGTACAAAATTGTTACATATTTCGCATTCAATGAACCAAATTTACATATCTTATCATGTAATTTTGAGTGTATGAAACTCATAAAAATAGAAATTTAATACATATTACCAATTCATTAATCATATAATCTGACAATAGAATTTTTGTATAGAAAACAAAATTGTTAACAATAGTTATTCTATAATTATTTTACATTTATATTATATTATCTTCCCCAAACTCATTAACAATATATCTATGGAATTATTAAAAAAGGTTAGTCTCATTTTTTCATATTGAAAATTGCCTTTTTATTCATCTATAAGTCTTTTTGATTAACTGAATATGTTACATATGATCACATTCATCTATAAATGTTTAACAAAAAATGTACTTCCATAATTTCATTATTCATAAATGAGTTCAGTTTCACTTTAATTAATAATTTATAAATATTCAATTTTTTGAGACTTTTCCATTTTAAACATCTTATAATAATGATGACATCATCAAAATTATTTCACAGGAGTCTTTAGTGAGTTGTTTGTTCAAAATAGTTCATTTGGAAATTATCTGTTTAGAACCATTTTTGATTGCCTATTTTTATTCTAAAACATTGTACGAATTTTGTACACATCTTCTTCGATAATGACATATTCATGTTTTTTGGAACTTTTGATATCAATAAAACATTTTATGATGTATTTTTATAATGTTGTAAATTAAACATTATAGATTTTAAAGTTTAGTTTTAATTACAAAAATTCATATTGAATATTTTCATAAAATATTCAGCTACACGCATTCTCATTGTTTGGGAAACATAATTCATTAAAAAAGTTCTTTATCAACAAATAGAAAACATTATTCATAAATAAACAAAATGTATCTTGGAATCCAATAGTTCAATATTTACAAGGTTATAATTATATAAAATTAATGTGTCTGTAGCGATTCCTTGAATGTTCATTTAATAATATTGTCACCAATGTTTATTCTATAACCATCAAACACAAAGTGGTATAACAAACTGTAAAAGTTAAATATTACATGATAGGTTTCTCCCCCAACTAAACTAATATTATTATTATAATTTAATGAATTTCATTATACATATTATTTATAATGCGAGCCAGTATGGCATTTCACATGATCATATCCAATCACATTTGCAAAAAAATTAATGAATTATAATTTTTTACTATGACAGATATGCAGGAGATAACATATCAATTATTTAAGCACAAACACTAAATAACATTGATATCTACCATAATCATATTCATGTCAAAAGGTTAATCATTCTTATTCACTTTCAATTAAATATCAATATCGACTGGCCGAACATTCTGTACTAAAATATATTTAACAAAAATGAAAAATTTCATAAGATATAAATTTAATTTTATAATTTACATTAGCTATATGAGTTTCATGACCATTCATAATTATTATCTAAAATAGTTATTGAGTCAATATAAACTTAAATTTTTTTTTAAAAAAGATAATATTAATAATGAAATTATTATTTTTTTTCTTTCACGACCAATCAATGAATGTAAAACAATGATTATATCTATTAAAGAGTGGGAAAAATAATACTTTCTATTTAATATGAATTATATCATAAAAATATTATAAAAACAATCACCTAAACATCATTTATTATAGAAAATAAATAATAAACATATCAAATTTACAGACCTCCATCAGTATTAGATTTCATTGTTATCCAACATAGAATACTTGTAGTAATTTTTGTTGAAATTATGGATTTTTTTGTAAATAATTACAATTAAATGATAGGGAAAAAATTATTTTACATAAAAATATATACCAATAATTCTATGAAAACATTTAATTTCCAATTAAGAATACATACCATTCCATTATAAGTAAATGCATATTTTTCAATGTGTCCATAACTATTTAGAATAGAACCTAATATGATACTAATTGAATAATGTTATTCAAGATAACCATAATGAATCATGTATTTATAATAACATAAAATTATCTAACAATACCAATATTTATATCATTAATGTGAAATATGATGGGAAGAAATTATTTACGATAATTATTTTGAATGATTTATTTGTTTTTATAACAAAACATTTTTTCCTCCTTAATTGAATACTATATTCAATGAAAATATTCAATAGAAAAATAAAAAAAACTATAGTCTGTGATAAGGTTTATTTTTAATTATAAGGAATATATCGTAATAATAGAATTCTGAAATATACTTTTCAAAACATATTTATAAACAAAATCACAAAAATAAAATTTAATTTAAAAATAAACACAATTAGAATAACTGAGGAACTAATAAAGTATTTTCATATAATTAATATTTAATTTATAAAAAAAATTTCTTATTTATGTTATATTTATGAACAGCATAAATTTTAAAATAAAATTTACATTAAAAAATTGAGTTCTTTAAAAAGTTGATTTTGAAGTTATTTGTTGATTTTATTTTATTGTGAATATTATAAAATTTACGATATACATCTAAAAAATTAACATTATTTTTTATTTATCCTATTCAATTAGGATTAGTAATAATTTCTTTTTTCCATAAATAATTATTTTTCTTTTAAATAGTGAAAATATAAATTTTTTAATTCTAACTTTTTTAAACAATTATTAATTTATATGAATATATTGAATTTTTTAAAAAAGTTTCATGATAAATTATATATTATAAATTATTATAATGAGTTTACATGTACAAATTTTAATTTATAAACCCATTCCAAGCATGTTATAAATTTAGGATGAATTTTAATGAAAATGATTCTTTAGTATGCATTGTATAATTAATCAGAACACCTTACAATAAATATTTTTATATATATTATTTATGAATAGATAATTTTATTAATAATTATTATTATTTTAAGATCATTAATATTAATTTAATTTATAATTTTACCCTATTTATTAATCCATTTTGAGTTAAAATAAACTATTTCTAAAAATTTGTTTTAATGAGATTATGTTAAAACTATTTTTATATAAAAATAAGATACTTATTTAACAAATTGGATTTTAAATTTATATTTTTTGGGTAAAAGGTATATACTATGGATTTTTTTTAGTTTTAATGGATAAATTTCCAAGGTAGAAACTTGTTTCCATGTTGGAAACTAAAATGAGAAATAGGAAAACACTAGCAGTAATGGGAATAAAATGAGAAAAAAATATTTATTTATCATTACTAGAGGTATGAATATACCTTATAATCCCAAAACATCATTATTTAAAAATTTCATAGGATTTTTTCTCGAGTGTGTATTCATATAATTGAAATAGTTTTGAGTATTTAAAAATACCATACTTTTCACATATAAAATGGGAACTCATCTCGTAAGATACCATTACTCCAAAAAACCACAATGTTTACCAATAATCTTCTGAACCCTCTTATATACATTTCTAAAACCTAAATAAGGTTATATTCTTCTAAAAATAACACATTTCAATTTAGTTTTCCCCTTTAGAAAATAGATAATACTAGAAGTATGGTATATGTCCTTAATCATATATTTCTTTTTTATTTAATTATACATTTTTATTCATCGTCATACATAATTTCACTATAAATTAATAATAACAATATATAATTATTATCAATTTATGTTATTATAATGATGGTATAAGTATTAATCATCCTCTAATTTACTATTACCAAAAATGAAAACATGACTCATGTGATGTGCAGACTATCACCACAATGAATAAAGGTGTTTCATTTCATTACTTCACATAAAAACATGGATAGTTTTCGATTATATATTATATGTATATATGATATCTATATGTAACTTAAAAAAGTCATAATGTTATATTGTAATTAAAGAATGTAATTATTTTTATAAGGATATCCATTAATATCAAAAAAAATCTAAAACCTGTGTCTCAATATATTTATATTTATGAAATAAAAAAACACCCATTAAACGAAATTATAAAATTATATGTCTTTATAAAAATTTAATTGAAGAACCTATAATTTGTTTTAAATAATTATTTTTTGGATAAATTTGAAGATCATCCCTACATTAATGAACCTATTTTATAATAGTATAGTCTATTAACATCTAATGTTGAAAAGAGATTATAGTAGACCGAGACATGAAGATATTTTTATTAATAATTAATATATATTGAATTATATAAGGATTCAGTTAGGAAATAATTATTCAATATTTCTATCTTTGTGATACAATTGGTTGAATAAATCATTGGTAATCAAGGGTAAAAGTAAGGGTCTTTGTAACTCAAAATCATATCTTTGAGTTAGGAATTGTTTTATTAAACATAATTTTTCAAAGATATACCATTTTTAATGGTGCCCTTTATTTATTTAGAGGGAAAATGTTTTCTTGAATTGAAATAAATTTTATATAAGAGATTATTTTAAATTTTCTTCAAAATAATAGTGGAATTTTTGAAAAGGTACTCATGACTATGACATTAAAACTGTGTATATAAAATTTTATCAGAAATAGTTTTAATGATTTTGATGTTATTATATTGTAATGAAATAGATACCATGAATTTATTATTTTTATTTCAATGAATTATTAACAATTTTATAAAATGTAATTTTTGATATCCTATGATTTCTTATGTTTATATAATGTGAAATTTTTAGGAATACCATTATTTCTGCACAGGTTATTTATATTATATCAATGATTGTTTTTAAGGGTCACCAAAATTTATTTATTAGGATGGGTGGGACCTATATTACACTATGATGAATTTGTATAATATTACATCTCAAGAAATAGTTTGTCTTGGGAATAATGGATTTTTTATCCCATGTGAGGGAATGATGAGTTTGCTCACATTTTTAAGACCTGGCATAAAGGGATTTTTGACACAGGTATAGGAATAATGTGTTTTCACATAATTTGTTTACGATGCTTATTGATGTAATAAATTTTTATGTTTATGAATTTATGATGTATTGGAAATTTTTTAAATGAAGTAATTCCATGTTTCATGATGTATTTGACATCTATTAAATGACATGTTTTCACGAGTATATATTTTAATGTATTCCACGCCTTATTCCATGTTCACCTTTTACATTTTTTATCATTAATATTTCCTTAATTATAGTTTTGTGATCTTATGTGGATCTATCTTGTTTTGTGATTAACATAACTAATCTTTAGGTATTTTATATAGAAACTTATTTAATCCCCATTTTCTCCTCATGTTTATGATATAATACATTACTATATGTATTTTCTCTTCCATGGAATTTGAGATTACCCCTTTATTATATTTCTATTCAATAGTTGATGAAGATGATTACATCATTTTAGTTTTCTAGGAATGTATTTAGAGGTTCATGATTATTAGTAAAATATTTAATGTGTTATAAAATAAAAAATTGAGGTTCTTATTTTCAAAGACATCAAACCTTTCATCCTTGGATTATGTGACTATAGTGTTGTGTATTATTTGAATTTTGATATTAACAGAGTATTTATTTAAAATTTATCGTGGGTATCTATACTTGGTATCAAATACGGGTTTAGTTATATTAAAGATTTTTTTTATTTCTAGAGTACTATAAAGAATAATAAAGGACAAAATATTAGGGATTATTATATAAAGAATATAAAATCATATTATTCTGTTAAACTGATGATTATGTGGTTTTCCAAGTAATGCATCCATATATAGATAATACAAGTGGGTGTGATTTTCATAAAAATATATCTTTGGGTAAAACCCCCAAAAGAGTTAGTTGAGTATATCTTGACTGTCATTAAGGTTCATGCTGAATGATACATTAATACAAAATTAGTTTTACAACATTAAAGGATGTTAATTTTTTAATCACCTTATCACCACAAACTATTAATAATGGTTTGAATTTATATGTAACTAGTACTGTTAGAAAACCGGTCATAGATAACCAATATTGAAACCATGATATTCATTGGCTAACGTAGGAATTTTATTAATGAAATAATTCTTATAATTTTTATAATCCAGTTATGTAAAATAATTAAATTCGGAATACTTATTCTAAATTTACATTTAACCTATGTATGAATGGGAATAAAAAAGAACCAAGTTGACAATGGGAAAAATAGACAACGATAAAATTATCAAAATGAGATAACAAATGAGATTGTTTATGTAATAAAAAATAATGTGATAATTATTACTAAACTATATAAAGATATAAAAAATAATGAAAATAATTTTGATCCCCAAAACAAATTGTTGATGGAGAAACATAGTATTGATATGATTATGAGAAATCATGTAACACCATAATATTCTAATGTAAGAACATTATACTCGATAACGTGTATGACACCGAACCACATGCACATAAGAGAATATCATATCCGAATACATTACAATATAAATAATGAATTAAAAAACTCAATCTATGGTATATTTATAAATTCATGAAATATAGGTTTACCTTCGATCACATGAAACAACATGTTTCTTTGATGGCTTTCATTACAAACAAGACAAATTTTTATTGAAAAAAATATATTATTATTATATTTTCATTAAATATAATAAGCTCATAATAACCATTAAATTAGAGGATATGAATAATATTCACTATAGTATTAAAAGATATGGTTTATAAATATATGAAATTTATTAATAGTTTACCAATTAATTATAAATGATTTTAAAAACCAACATAAAGGAAGTGTTTTTATACTTACCAAGGTGTTTTATCTTAATAAATTAAATTAATTATTATTAATAATGGATATTAATGATATATATATATTATCCAATGAAATATTATTTATATTAATTTAATAGTTTTTTATTCATAAGATACAAATAAATCGAGTTATATACATAAAAATTGTATTTTTCTAATAAAATAATTTACCATATTTTAATATAGAACCATTTAAAACCCAAATTATTGGACATTAATACATTTAATATGAGAAAATATACATATTTTCAGGAATAAAAAAACAACAATATTTTTTCATGGTTACTTTTTCTTTATTTTCTATGAGTTTTACATTTTTAATGAATACTGAAAAAATGATGAATTTTAATAAATGATGATTTTTACTAATTTATTAATATGGATAGATTATATTTTTTATTAGTTTTAAGGTTTCATTATATTCTTTTTATAAATTAAACAAATTTAGGTCATTGGAAGCATTTAATGATTGATATTGAATTTAAAAATGTAGAAAACGTTTGAAAATTGTTACATTAAAAAACTGATTTACCATCCCATTTGTGAGATTAATATTATATTAATTTCGTCAAATTATGTGATCTTAATTTAGAGAAATAGGTTTAATTTAAGAATAATAATAATTTATAATGTATAATAATTTAAAATATTTTTTTTCCAATACGATTAGTGAAGGTAATAATAATTAATTACAGCAGTTACGGTAAAATTAATATTAACAAGGGAATAAGCATTAATCGTATGGTAAAAATTGACCTAAAACATATACAAAATATATTTTATGGACATATTTACACACTATAATTTCATTTATATAATATTTTCCATTATTGGATCCACATTTCAAGGGATGACCATGGATGTAATTACCTTTTCAAAAATTTACACAAATGTCACTCCTCATTCACTATAAAATGGCAGTCAACCCTCCCACTTACTCACACCTCTCTTGGAAATTTTTCACATAAAATAATATTAAAAATATCTCACAAAATATCTAACCTAATAATATAATACCACTTCGGTTTTAAATTCATCCATGGAATCCCTTCGGCGATAACCAAAAGGAGTTTCTCAAAGAAGAGGAAACATCTTCCCTAAAGATGATTAAATTTATTTTCATTATCCACCCATAAGATCTTATTATTCCATGATTATATTATTAAAAAACTATTCTAAATAAACTTATTTGTTTTTATGTTAAGGTTTTTATTTATACCTACATAAACATCCATCAAATGGGTAACATACATACAATTCCTGCATAAAAAACTTCCACCACATGAAAAGATGTCATTCATTTTTCCATTACCAAATTTTATGGTTGGTAATTTTGATGGAAAAATTATAAAAACAATATTCTATTTATTACTTCTTTATTATATTGTAATTTTAATATAAATCGTAACCTAATTCTTTTCATTTTTCTGAAATAAAATAACAAAATTTCTAGATGTGTGGACTACCTTACCCTCAAAGCGATGTGATACATTCATGATATACAAGGACATTATTAAGGATGATTTTAATAAAAATTTGTGATATATATGAAATTAATATAATAATATAATTACAATAAAACTATGTATCATATACATTTTATTAATTTAAGTACAAAAAAAACAATTTACTGTAGTGTTCATTTGTATGCACAACCTACTATCTCTATGAACGGTGCCTTCCATTTCCTATCTACAAATACTATTAATAATTATAAATACAAATATAATGAATATATATGATATTTAAAACATTTTATAAATTCCATAGATTATTAATCCATGATCTATGTAATTTGAACAACAAATAACAAGTGAAAACATACTCGAAAAGCTATGAAATTAACACCCGAAATTGTGAAAATAAGGAATTGTTGTTAAACAATGTTAATAAGATGATATAATAAGATAATATATGATATAAAAATATGATTATGGTTTCATTATATTTTAATAACATATTTAAATCATTGTACATGTGGTTAAACCCATCACACAAATAGAATGATTAGGGTAGGGATTTTCATCTCACTTTTTACAAATATGAGATAATTGTAATATTCAGCACATTGTTTAATCATGTTGGGTATCTAATTACTGTTTTGATTTATCCTTAATTATTTTTTATTCATAGTATATAGTGTTTAAATTTTAATTATTTCATATACCTGTACTATAACATAATTTTACAAAATGATAATGAAATTTCATAATGAAATTCATTTTTCATTTGGTTATATTACATCCTCATTGCCGCTAATATTATAAGATCATGTTTTTAATATATTTTTACAATTTATTGTTTTATATGAAATTATATTATTTATTTACATTTGGAATAGATAATCTAGTTATTGATTTATTCTCACATCAATGTTATGGTCTATTCAAGTTTTTACGTCCCAATCTCATTTTTTCGGGATTGTTTACACGTGAATTTCCATTATAATAAATTATTTGTTATTTTGTTAATAAATACATAAATATTATTTTAATCTAGTAATTCATGAAATTTTCCAAGTAAAAATACAACTTTTCCACTCTTGGGTACCAAAAAATGTTATAGATACTGTTTTTAAGAAAACCAGATATCATTTATCCATTTATTCAGAGACTATATTTTCTTCTAAAACGACTATATTATAAAACTCTTTTCAAAAAAAATATCACATTTACAAAATAATTTATCAGTGAGATGTTAACCCTTTTATCCTTTACAAATGTTTTAAAAGGAATATCGATTTAAATTTATGGGGAATAAACTTTTCTAATCTTTTTTTCCTTCTAAAAGTAATGTTTTTTACCTTTAATGGAATGAATGAAATTATCCTCTATAATTTTTGTGAAGCTTATTTTGAATGTTTTAAAGGATATTTTTTTTATAAAAAATGAATTTTTTAAAATGATTTTCAAATTTTTTTTAAAAAAAAATACAAATTGAAAAGTATAATTTCCTCTATAATATTTTTAAATTTTTTTAATAGTAATTCAATTCCTTAATGATAATAGTAATTTATTTCACTCCACCTGGTATATTTTTTATTGATACCATCCTTTTTCTTACTCTAGATGGTATATTTCTACTTTGACAATGTATAGTATTGAGTTTCACTACCTTTATTTCTATGTTATTCACCTTGAAATATTTTTTATTTCCTTGCATCATTAAACATTGAAATTCCTCTAAATATCTATATCATTTATCATTATTATGATTATTTCCTAAACAATAAACCATTTTTACTTAATTTTATGAAATTGATTGTAATTTTAAATATAGGTAAATATTTATAAATTAGTATCCCTTATTTAATAATGATATTTTATAAGGCCCATTATTCATGAATTAAATCACTTATTAAATATATGAGGAATTTTTTTGATAGGTATTACATGGATGATCCCTGGTAATATATAACAGCATAGATGTATATGTAGTCTAATGAGACAACCTAGTTGGAAAAATTAGATGGGTTTTTACCCAATATGCTTACTTGCCTTGTGAAAGCTATTGACGGTAAAATTATTATCTACCTCAGAAACATGGATTCCAATAATTATGTATTTTCCTCTTGTAAAAATAGTTATCATTTATCAATGACATTATTCTTTAAACATTTTTTTGGATATAGATCATTATTAGTTTATTAATAAAATAAAATTTGTTTCAATTACTTACTTTTACATATTTATTATACCTTATCCTGCTATTTTAATTGAATATATTTTTAGTAATTTATCATTCCATATTGATTTATTCTCATTGAATTATTAATAATTATTTTTTTATAACCCTTACTAAGCATTTGATCTCCCATTTATTTGGTTTATTTTCCTTAGGATATGAAGATTTTTTTTGAATATCCTTCTAAGGATACCATCCATATCATGTTATTATATATAATTAATTTTCTCTATTTTACAATGTAATATAAGTATAATATATGTAATATTGTTATTTAAATAGTCCAAAATGACATGTCTTTCAGTTTTTTATTCCTTGTAATCATGGCAATGTAATGGAGTAAACATCGACTTCAAGCTTCTGGGAGTGGGTAACTACACAACATCCACCCCCATTTTAGCGAATCTTTTAATATAATAGTCACTGAGTTGTTTGTTAATGAAATGAAAATTATATTTTCCATTCTATAATTCACTGATATTGATAACTTTGTATTGGTCGTCAATCCTACATATGGGGTTTCTGACCACAAATGGAGTCCCATTTTGAACACTGCAAGGCGGAAGACATGAACTCTAGTGAATTAGAAGTGTTCAAAATAATATTTTCCATAAATATTTCCTAAATAATATTCAGCCAATATATATTGGAAATTATTAATATATATGAAACAATTGGATGATTCTACAGGGTTATATGATGAAATTTTAAAAGTAACATTTAGTTGGGCCTCTAGTTTATTCTATAACATAGAGAGTAAAATATTGAACTTATTTACTAAATTAATGTCTTCTATTTTAGTGGTATTATAAATAATATATTTTGGATGGTATGAAGATATTTTTTTGATGCGATCTTATGTATGAGATAGAATCTGGAACTATCATTATTATATGGGAAAAATGAAAGTGGAATATCATATAAGCCTTGATAATAAGACACTTGCATGGAAGAAATATTAATTTCCAACATGTATTAATTGTGGTATGAAAAACCTATTTAATTATATCAACTGATCAAAGAAGTGTTTTAATTTTTGTAAATTAGGACATTAGGTTTGCAACTATTAAAACAAGGATAAGAGGTATATTAACAACAAATAAGAGATGATGGTCCCTATAAATGATATTCCCACACTATAATATCTAATGTATAATAATTTCTAACATCATGTGAAACAAGGCCCCAAACAAAGATACAATGAATAAAACAAACCCATGTAACTTCACAAACCAACAGAACAAGGATGGTAATTCTTGATCACTTCCACTGAGGTAGATCTAGATAATGGAGTGATGATAGGTACACTAGATATCTTGTCTAGAATGATTACACGTTATTTAATTATTTTTATTTTATTAATTTATACCAAAAATATTATAATAGATAGAAATCACTTCCCCATGAAAAGGTTGTTGAACTATTAATTAATTTCATCAATTAACAAAGATAACATATAAGATTTAAAAAAATAATCAAATTATGATTTATTGGAGGATACTTATTAATGTTTTAATTCATATTCATTTTGTTACATGTGACATAATATTGGGTATGTACTAGCTTTTTATACAAAAATATAGTAACCAAAATTTTTTATAAGGATATGAAATTTCATATCCCAAAGAATCATATTATCATGTGTCGATGAAATGATTATTATGAACTCCCTATGGATGAAATTTATATAATTCTTGTTATAGTACCCATTAATTGGGAACTATTCCATGAAATTACTAGGGAATAATTTGACATTGATAACATACCTATAGTATGGGAATATACTAATGTATTTTTGTATGAACATCCTTCTCTTCCCTTAGAACATGAGGAATAGTTTAAAATAAAAATCATACCTAGATACTTTATTATCTCACAGAGATTATATACAATGGCACCCAATGAATTAGATGAGTTAATTAGATACTAAAATATAATTTGTAAATGAGTTCCATATGTTTAATTTCTTCAGCTCAGGGTGAACCGAACCTTTTTTTAAAAAAGAGGGATCAATTAATGAGTCCTCATATTGATTATAATGCGATGAATAAAATCATGATAAAAATTAGTGTCCTCTACCGTATATCAATTATCTAGGTGAAAAAATATAATGATGTTGATTCTTATTGATGATTACAATATGATATAGAGGCCATAATATATGGGTTAAAAGGTAGAATATATCTAACATTGTTTTCTGTACAAGTTATAGGCATTATGAGTTTATAGTGATGCAATTTTAAAATACTAATGTTCTTGTTTTCTTCATTTATCTAATTAATAGAGTCCTCAAACAATACCATTATCAATTTTTTGTTTGTATTTATTAATTATATTCTTAAATATTTATAGTCCTAGAATTTGAATGACGAACATCTGAAAATTTTGTTTGGAACTAGATAAAGGATAAGTTTTATAAAAATTTATAAAAATGTAAAATTATGGATACTAATGTTTTCGTTCACTAGTCATGTTATCATAAGAAATTTAATATCATTTGATCCATTAAATTCATATGTTAACAAGAAATGGTCCTAACTGATCACTATATCTATGAATTATAGTTTGAATAGATTTGAAATATATACAGATAATTTGTGATAATTGTTTCATGGATATAAAATGCACTAATCAAGATGACATAGAAGGTAGTAATTTTACATTGTATAGATGAAAGTAAAAACATTTTTTTGGAGTTCAAGAAGATTTTGGTCACTACTCTCTCAATAAAATTACCTGACTGTAGCATTGGAAATGTAATATACATTGATGCATCAAATGGGGTCTGGGTTTTATTCTCATACTAAATAATGATATCATTTATTTTCTTTTAAAACAATTAATGACTCAAGAGAAAAATTGATGAAACCATGATTTAGAGTTTTTGTTTTTAAAATTTGTATTGAAAATTTAGAAAAATTATATCTATAGAGATTCCTTTGATATACACTAATATTAAGAGTGAAAAATATATTTTCCCAAAGAAGGAATTAAATATGCATTAGAGGATATGGTTGAATATGATAAAATGTTATGACTTTTTAATACATTACAACCCATGGAAGGAAGATATGGTGGGTGATTATCTAATAAGTAATGACAATTCTACTATATCCATGATGAGGATAGAAACTTCCCAATACACATAAATTTATAGAATATTAATATCGACATTGTAATAGGGGGAGATAAATCAATTAAATCTCAAATAACATCTAAAAATTTTATTCATGGAATGATTAAATAATACCAGAAAGATGATGTAGACCTAGGGAAAAAGGTAACAAATATTTTGGAGGTCAACATTCATAATTTTGTATCTATAAGGTTTGGGACAATGATGTGTGTCTCATAAAGTTTGAGTTTAAAAAAGGAAAATTTTTATGATACTCAAAACTCATAATTCTGTATCCAAAATAAAAGTATAAAAATATAGATATATCTGAATCAAAAATATTTATGGGACAATATCAAGAGCATCATTGATGAATACATATCTAGAAGTTTGGTAATACTATAAGATAATTATAAATGAAAATAATATAAGTGTGTGTTGCATCCACTACCCATATTGGTGTGGATATTGGAAAACATAGAAATGGATTTCATCTTAGGAGACCCAAAAACACTTGGGGGACATAATTATATTTTTATTATAGTCAATCACTTTACAAAGAATGTATATTTTATTACAATGAAAAATGATTTCTTCATTTACAAATATGAAAAAATATTTATTTGGGATGTACTAAAGCTACATGGAGTTCAATTATACATTCTATATTTGTGGGTTATATGGTTTTCTTTGAGATTATGGATAATTATTCAGAAATATTTGGATAAAAAGTTGAGCATTAAAACTATATGATATCCTTTAACTGACATTCAGTCTATGAGGACATTTCATACTCTAGAAGAAATGATGTGATATTTTTTAAAAAATATAAAAGGATATTGGCATCAAAACCTTCCCTTGGTAGAGTTCTCAAATAACTATAATTCTATTTTAAAATTAACATGGATGTATATGGGGCTCTATATAAGAAGATATGAAGGAAACCAATATTCTAGAATGGATCTTTAGAGTGGAAGATGATAGGTCGTAACATTATCCATGAAATGAAGTTAAAGGTTCAAACCATTCTTAGGAATATGAAAGAAGAACAATGTATATAAAAGAGTTAGAAAGATTAACATTGATGGGTTATTGTGTTTCAATTTGGATACATGGAATTCCTTTGAATATCTTCATGGAAGTGATTTATGAGATATGTGAAGAAAGGGAAGTTGATCCCAAGATACATTTGTCCCTTCCAAATCCTAGATCATGTCGGGGTTACAACTTATCTCATAGTCCTCTATAAACACCACTCCCATGTACATGATGTGTCCCATGTATCACCTTTAATAATGTATATATTATACCCCTAACATGTTCTAATCTTGGATGCTATGAAACTATAACATAATATCTTATATAAGGAAAAACTAGTGGAAATTATTGATCAAAGAGACATTATGACACAGAACAAGACAACTCATATAGTCAAATTTCAATGGTGAAATTATAATTTCTAGGAGTCTATAGTAGAACCTGATGACGTGATGAGAGAAAATTATACTCACATGTTTTATTCAATGTAATGAAAATTTGGATATGAAAATAATTTGGAGGCGTTACAATGTAAGGATCCGAGTTTTTATTCAACAATTAAATATTTTGTTTAATTACATTATCATCAATATACACCAAAAACAAAAAATATTTAATCCTATAAGGAAGCCATATAATTTAAATGAATAATTTGTAGTAACAAAATTATGAAATATATATAAATAAATATATTTATAAAAACATAGAAAATTAATATAATATTCCCTTTAAATATAAACACAATTAGTTTAACTTATAAAACAATAATTTTTTTCATATTCATAAAATGTATTTTATAGAATTTATATTTTTCATGTTTGATATATTTATGATTACCAATAATATTAAAAGAATACTATGTATTCGAAAAATGTTATGTTAGAATTTCTATCTAAATATATTATTATTTTATATTAATTTTATGTCTATAAATTTAATAATGTCAATTTTCTAGATCTTACAACATTTTTTGATTTATAATAGTCAAAGTAGCTGAAGATGTATTTTTTTCTAATTTTTAGATATAATTATATTTCACGTGAATTGTGAAAATATTGATTTTTAAAATGCTGCAACTTTTATTAAATTTTTTAATTATATGAAGAAATGTAATTTTTTAATGTTTTCATGTTAAATTAAAAATTATAATGTTTAATAATTAGTTTTAGGATGATATTTTTAACTTATAAGTCATGCTTAACATTTGAGAAATTAATTTAGCGTTTTAATGAAACTTATTTCATCACATGTATTAATTAATTAACAATAAAATTATATAATAAGGATTTATATTTATTTAATTTATAAATATATTATATTTTAATAATAATAATTAATTTAAATTCAATTAATTCAGTGGAATAGATAATTCTAACCTAATCGTAAATATTTTTTAAATAAAAATAATTTCTTTTCAAAAAATGGGTTTTTTAGTATTGGTTAAAATTAATTTTACATAAACATAACAGATTTATTATATAAATATTAATTGATATTTATAATTAGTGGTTCTAAATTATCAAATAATTATAATTTTATTTTTAGGCTTAAGGGATAAATTGCAACGGTTAGAACTAGTCACCGTGGTGAAAACTAAAATCGTAAAAGTGAGTAAACTTAGAGATAAAGGGAATAAAATGATTAAAAAATATTTAAATTTCAGGGCCATGTATACCTTAAAAAGAATTATTTATCAGTTTTAATAAATCTTCTTAGAGCGACTTGCCCTTATTGAAATGGTTTGTGTATTTATAAAAATACCTCTCATTTACAAATATAAAATGGGAACTCTTATACTAGCTTCCTATTATCCCCAAAGGGAAGATTGGATAGACCATAATTTGACCAAATATAATTTTTATTTTTACATCCACATTAATGATGTTTTTTTCTTATCAAAACACCACCACTCATATATTAAATCCCCTTCACAAAGTTGATAATCCAATAAATGAGTTATAACTTCTAAACCTCTTATTATATTTGTATGTCATTACACACTATTTTTAATCCTAAAATCTCATTTCCCTATCATTAAATTAAAACAAAATATTAAATATTAAATTTTTATGTTGTTATAATAATACTAAAAAAATTAATCACCCTCCCAATATCTATAAGAAAAATGAAATCCAGAATCATGTGATGTGCATACTACCATCTCCACGAATAAATATCTTTCATTTTGCCTTCAATTCCAATCATTGAGATATTTTTATATATTGTAAGTATATATGATATATATATATATATGAATCATATATCATTAATATCATCTTATTTTTATAAAATAAAATTTAATTCTCATTATGAGGCAATCCATCAATATTAGTAAAAGACCCAAAACTAGTTCTTCATGATGGTCATTTTCATAATTCACAACTAAAACTTCAATTTAATGGAATTATAAAATTATATATGTTTGTGAAATAAAAAGGTCATAACCAATAATGGAATAAAAATTATGAAAATTTTGATAAAAATGAATATCAACACCTTATTTAAGAACCTAGTTTAAAAAGTTATTTTATTAACACATGATGTTGTAAGGATATTACAACAATATAATATATGAAAAAAATTATTAATGAATATCATAAATATATATTTACAAGAACAAGGTTATAGAATAATTAATTACTATTTTTATCTTTATGATAATTGAGGTTAATGTATATCCTGGAATTCATGTGTATAGGAAAAGGATTTGGTAAATAATTTTTTTTTCTAATATATATATTTTTAAAACAAATTCCAATGATTTTCAATTTTGATTGATTTTATTTCTTAATTTTTAGGGAATGTCATGTTTGATAAAAACATAATTTTCTTATAATCTTTTATCTTAATTTCCCAAAAAAAATTAACTATAATTTTTTGAGAAAGGTCTCAAAACAATGAATTTTAATAGTTTGAAATCAAAATCAATTCAAAAAAGGATTTTCCCGATTGGGTTAACATTATCGTTAAATTTTATGTCAAAAATTAAGTCATATTGTATATTTTATGAAATTATAATCCCATTTGGATAATGATTTTTTTATATCCATTGATTTCTTAACCTTATGTTATGTGATATTTTTAAGACACACATTCTTGTTCGATGTGTAATTTTAGTTATGATGTTGATTATTATTAAGTATAACACCAACATATGAATTTTTATAGATATAGCCCTATATTAACCAAAAATTTAATGATATATACTTATATCTAATGATATAGTCATGAGTATACATAAATGGGTTTATCTAGACAAGAATTATGATGTTGGGATTACTCACATTTTCAGGCATGGGTATAATGATTTTGTTCTCATAACTAAGGGATTAATGGGGTTTTTCACATAGGTATTCCAATACTAATTTATATTACAAATATTGTATTTTATCTTGTTAAGATACATTTCAATATTTTTTTCATGTTATTCCATGATTGATGATGCATTTCATTTACATGGAATTTCCATGTTTTCCTAAAAATGACTTTTTATGTATCCATCACCTTATGTCATGATAACATGTTATTTGTTGTATCTATTATTTTCCCTTAATTATCATTTTATTATCTAATGTGGATCCATTATTATTTGTTATTATCATATATTGTTTTATTATAGCATATTTAGATACTTATGTTTTCCTTATATTGTCCATAGGCTTACGATTTAATATGGTATTATATGACTTTTTACTTACTCTTACTTTGAGATCACTCCTTTCTTAGGTTACTATTATTTGGTTTTAAAAAATATTATATCATGTGATATTTCTAGGAAATGGTCTAGAGGATCATATTATGGAAAAATATATGATAGTGTTACAAAATAATTTTCTTTTTAACTAATTTCCATGAATCTAATCCTTTTTGTCCTTTGATTTTGAGACTATGGTTTGATGTATTATTTATGTCATGATATCAATGTATTATTAAATATATTATTATCTTAGGTTTTTTTTTATTAAATTACAATAATAATAATCACAAATAAACAATAATTTTAGTCCAAGTATCTAAAATTAAACTCTTGGTTATCCGCATTTACAATTCCTCTGAATTTCACCCATGGTCCTCACCAATATATTATTATAATTTAGATTGATTTCTAAAAAATAAATATAATTGACTATTATAATTAAATTATTCTATACATATACCTTTCCATGTAAAATTAATTCTTATTCAATATAAATCAATATCAAACTCTTTTATTTAATGTATTGAAAAAACATCTAATTGGTTGAAATGCCTTCATTATTAAAAATTTATAATCATTGTCATTTTTAAATATATGATAATCTATGAGGATAAAAATAAATGGAACACATCTATAAAACATGAATTAATTTTATAGGTAATATTGTATTATCGCATAACCGATAAATTAGTCTGCGTACTGATGAGTCCTTGTAAGATCATCGCATAACATTACAAAAAAACTTGATAATCAGTTACATCAATACCATTTTAATTTATTTTTAGTAATGATATCTCAAATTAAATAGATCTATAGTCTATCAATTATTAAAATCAAATGATTAACTCCTATTAAATAAGTATAAATCTATATATAGTGTTAATCCCGTAAAATAATATTACAAATTGATTGGCCAAAACAACTTCAACACGAACAATGGAAAATGATCTCCATGAAAAGAATTATATGAGATACAAATACTCTCTCAAGGGTAGAAATCATCCCAACACTATAAATATAAAGCTACACCTATTGATATAATTTCTATATCAATATATTGGTTTAATTATGTAGTATAACTGATACAAAGGATCATCTAAATTATTTTATTACCCATTAAAGAGACCTCAATACATAGACATGTAATAGGTGAAATTCACTCACACTCAGTTTCTTATATTAATTAATTATCATATTTATGATTAATTATGGGTAGTATTTTAATTATTATATAAATTATCTATATAAAACCTTAAAATTATGTATATGTACTCACGTTAGATTGTATCATATTCATAAATAATTAATAGTTCACTAGTATTTTAAAAAAATTCACTGAGGGAGATCATTCAAGTATGTGATTCAAAATTACTATATATCTATACTACACATGTTATGTTTGGAAAAAAATAATTCACTCTATTCATGATCTATAAAATGTATCAACACTGAATCAAATTAACTATTCCATATATATAATTAATTAATAAATCATGAAAATTAGTAGCAGACTATATCCATTTTTTGTCCAATAGTTTATATACTACCCCCAATGGATTTATTTCTATCTATACATATTAATTTAAAATATTAATCAAACAATTTTCATTGTTTCACAAACCAAATAAAAAATATACCTAATAAAAAAATTGCATAAATATTCTCTATCTATTTAAAAATAGTTATGCCTCAACCCCAAAATAGAACTACCAAAAAATCCCATGATAATGGTAAATGATATCAAAAATCCTTACAATATAAGGTTATGGATTTCTGACATGATTTTGGATGGATAAAATGAAAAATTGTTAAATTTTTTAATGAAACAATAACAAAAAACTACTAACACCCCTAAAATATAAAACATAAATATACATTATAAACAAAATAATTATGAATAAACATATACCTATAACACTTTAAATCAATTAGTATAAATATATTACTCCCCATCAATTTTATGGTTTGAATTCAATAGTAATTCTATAAAACATAATTTATGCTGGTATATTTTGAATTTTTAAGGTTTTAAAGGTGGGTCATGCTTATTTTTGTAAAAATATATTATGGTGGAAATCTACTTAGTTTAACATTTTCCATTGTATGTATATTGTGAGCGTTTTAAGGTTCTATTACTAGTGGAATTGAATATTTATAATTTTAGGGGAAGGATAATGGGTGTTAAGTAAGAACCCGCAGGGGTCACTAGAGTTCTGATGGGTTCCTAGTTTAGTTTTCGTGGTTTATAATATCTTATTTAAATTATAATTTTAATTACAAAAATGAGATTAAATGTTTTTAAAATGATTTTTCACTCAATTCATCCAAGAACATTTTTATATCTATCCCTTTATATTATGTCTTATTTTCATCCGTAAAGCATAGATAATAATTAATTAGAATTATATTATAGTTCCTTTTATAATATTGGATTTATCTGGGTCTATCTAACACGCACCTACAATTACTTCTATTTTTTCTGTCATTGATCCTCTATGAATCATTAGTTATGCTCTCAATTTAGAATGGGGGGTTATTTTATAGTACCTTAATTTCTTCTATATATTCCCAAATCAAATGATGATCCTCAATTATAATGATCAAGCTATTCATTTGTAGGTGGAATCATTATTTTATATATAGTTTTAACTGAGTTTCTTGTGTAGGATGAAGTGATGTAAATTAAAAACAAATTGTCTTCCCTAAAAATAAATTTATTTAATTTATTCAATCCAATGTGGTACATAGAGAGCATTAGAAGACCATGAGTGGTATATGGGAGGGGTGTGTAAACATTATTGGTCATTAGTGAAAACTTATCTTCTAAACTGACCTCTGTAAATAATTATTTAGATCCCTTGATTAGTTCATTTAATGTTTACTCAACAATTGGGACCTTTTATAGTATCATAGTGTATTCTTTAACGATGTTTGGGTTTAGAATGTTCAATGATATAGGTGAGATGGCCTATTAATGATAATTTCAATCTGTTAGTAGATTGATTAAATTAACCATGTTATGTTAAATCATAATAAAGTTTGTATATTTATTTTAAACAATTTTATTCCCATTTTTACAAATACTTGGTATATTGGGTGTGTCATATACCTAGAAGTTGTTTAGTAATACTAAATTATCCCCAATTTGAATATTATGGTATATGTTCAACTTAAAGAGATATATTGATACCTCATTCCCCATGAGGATGATAAAATGGTGTAACCTTTTCCACTGTATGAATGTTCCATGTTGTTTATCATACACATATAGATCCATGTTGGTCGTATAACAACTACTCATGAGAGTTGTCTCGATGAGAGATCAACATCCTAGGAACTAGTATTGATAATATATTTTCCACCTTGATGACAGTATTGGGGGATCCATGTTCACAAAATGAGTAGTAATTAAATTACATCATTCACCAAAAAATCGATGATAATGGTGTATCATTCACCGAGGGTTTGATTCTATTGGTAAATCATCCACCCATGACATTTTCCAATAATAATGAGTCATCAACATAAGATGTGTATTAGTGGTATATCATAGACCTATGATTATTAATGATAATATATCGTCTTCTAGGTGTTTTGATGAATCATTCACATAGAGATGCCTCATATTTTCATTACAATGGATTGGTGAGGAATTTTTTACAGGGACATGTTATATTGGTGAAGAATAGTTTACAGAGAAAATTTAATAGTGATAATGAATCCCCATTAGTTATGATATGAGGAATGATATTTATATTATCCTAGAGGTGTGTTAAAACAATATTTATTTTTTCTAATTACTACACTGACTAATGCATCTGTGGTCACATGTGGTATGGAAGGAGTACTCAATGGGATGGAAAGTCATTTGATTAATTCTTTATAATAACTTCATACCGAAAAGGCATGTGTATCAATAAGATTTATTTATGAAACTATTTTTTAGATCTTCTTCGTTGTACTCATACTCTACTTGAGCATTGTGGTACTCTATTATTCTTTTTTTTTATTTACCTAGGGAATGGGGTCCCATTTTTATGGACGAAAAAGATAAAGATCCTTATTATATTTGGGTGACTGGACTGAGTTGGGGAAGATGTAATTTTTTTTGAATATATCAGGTAATTTTATTTACATTAGGACCAAGATGTATATGATCTATGAATGTGATATATTATTTCAATTATAGGACATGAATTGAATTTACATTTTATTATTTTAACGAAACATGTTGTTGTTTTATTACCTTTATCTATATTGATCAAGGTTTTCAATCATATGATATTGTTTTGTAGAAATGTTTTCTTCTGGATATTACTTCCAAATTTTTTGATTATTATTTAAAAATAATGATATGGTCTCAAAAAAAAATTTATGTTAACCATACCCACTAATTGGTATCCATTGGAATTTTTGGAGGCACATTTGAGGTATATAACAATGAGTACAATCAGGACATATGTATACATTATTTGGGAAATTAATAAGTTGTATCATTTCATTATTTATTTATAAAATTTGATATATGTTAGATACGATATTGGGGGTTTTGGTTACTTTTATGGATAATGTTCTTATGATAAGCTTACCCACGTATTGGGAAAGTCTGTGTTTCTAGGAATTAGATAATTATAGTTGTTTTTTAGCTTATAAAACCGTGATAATTTGATAAATTTGATTTGTTTTTTTGTTGAGTTATGGTTGAGAGTTTTATAAAAATGTAATAATTGGAAAGGGAGTCCACATTAAGGAATTATTTTCATCACATATATATCACATTTCATCCATCTTCCTTCATATTATTTATATTGTAGACACAATATAGGGTTTCATAATTTAAATTCTAAATATCAACTTATATAGTGTTTTATCATGTATCTTATTAGTGGAAGTCTACATAATAAAATCATTTTTAAAAACTATTTCTATAATACTTTTTGACTCTGTGTGATCATACATATGATCCTAACCTAACATGGGAGTGGGTAATTTAGGCTAGACTAGAGCCCCGGTCATGGAGGCCCTTGTATCATTTTGTTCACTTTTTTGTTAAAAATATATAATATATCTATTTCAAGGCCCAAATTGATATATATTGAATTGAGAATTATTTTTACATGGAATTGTAATGTTATACATTCGTGAAAACCTCTCGTTGATCAACCAGAGGGTAGGGATAAGCATACCCCAATAACATTGGAGGTATAACATCTTGTTTGACTTTTTTCTCCAATCAATCAACAGCTCAAATAGATCATTCATTAGGTTTTGTAGCATATTAGTGTATGTGGGACTAAGATCCAGGATATCCACATTCCATATGACATTTTAATTAAATTATATAAACCCATCAATATGTTAATGGATTAACACTATAAATTTGTGTTCTATAAGAGTTTAATTAAAATAATGACAAAATCCAATTGAATTAATTCCCTCTTTCATAATCTACCATGTTCCCCTATTCCTATTTCACTTTTACAGAAATATCATTTAATGATCTAATAGTAATATTTTACATGTTTATTGTTTATATAATAAATAAAATATTCACCTATAATGATGATGGTCACTAGATGTAAGGATAATTCATACCAAGAATATGATCTCATATATCACCTCTTATAGCATGAATGTCAATCTATTTTCCAAGGTAGATATTAATATATTGTAATTAAACGTATTTGATTTAATCTAGGGTGAAATTATAGGGAAAATTATTTAAAATATTTATTATAATAAATCGTGCTTTCCAAAATATACACATTATCTTGGTATAAGAAGGGTGCATTTTTTATCACACTGATTTACATAATAGATTTGTGTTAATATAAAACATTATATTTTCCTTATGTATTAAATATATGTTTTGATCTTATTGGATATATTTTAAGGATATTTTAATAGGAATCTGGTTGGGGATTTGAATTTTGAGTAGGATTTTGGTGATAAATATTTTGATTTCATGTCTTCTTAGTTTAAAGGGTGATTATTATTATTTTATTTTATAGATTAACGATATATAAACTCCTTTATTTTTAGTGGAAGTTAATGAAATTATATATTGACATTGATGTTTTTATATGAATGGTTTGAAAAAAAATCATTGATTTTATAGAATAATTAATTTTATTGGAAATTATTGTTGTAAACAAATGTTTATTATTTTCACTATGATATGGATTTTATTAATATTTTTAAAAATAAATTAATAATTATCCCTATGTTAAATGAATTTTAAATATATATTTATAATAAATTAAGGAATAAATTCATTTTCATTGAATATTATTTCATTAGAAAATTAATTAATTTCAATTATATCGTGGTTATATCACTATTATAATTTTTTTCCTGATATATTTATGTTTTTAAATTACATAAATAATTTGAGGACTACAATACCTATTTTACATTTGGAGTTATTATAAAATTTCTCATAGAGGTTCAAGAAATTTCATTATCAAAATAATTTTTTTATAATTAATATGTTGGAAAATGGAATTTTAAAATGATTTCCAATTCATGTTACATGAAAAAAAGAATCTATTCTATGTTATGTATTGGTTTTACATTAGAATATATTTTATTATTATTAATATCAATGTCTCATTATGGAGAAGTATTTTTGGGAGAAGTTATTTCTTCGAATAATTTGAATAGTTTCATATTTTTCATATTTCTTAACTCACAATATTATTCTATTGCATATTCCAATAAAATTTTCCTTTTTATTCAATTTATAAGTGTACTCTCATTATTATAATGGATTTTATTTTGGATTCATTCTAATTTTTTAATAATATAATTAATAGTATTTAGAATTAATTATTCTTTAAATTATGTGATATTAGGAAAAATATATTGTACAATAAGAGTTAATTATATGTTTATATAAATAAATTCATATATAGTAACACATATTGACATAATCTTCTGAATATATATCCTAATATACGTGTGTATATTTTTATATAATAAAAATTATTTAAGTCAAATGTTAAGGGACTTGAATAAATTCATTTCAATGAATTTTTTGTTTTATTAATACATTTATTGGAATGTTTTTAATAATAATTCTTGGATGTATAGGATTAGTTGATATTTTTAAATATTTTTTATGTTATTTTTTAATTTTTTGGATGTTATTTTATTAGATTATAATACATTTTATATAAAAAATTGTTTTATATATTTTTTCACTTGTAATGATTAAAATTGAATATTTCTTATCTTGTTGTTCATGTTTTGGTAAAAAGATACTATCTTGGCATACATCATTATAGGATTATTCATGTTGTATTTTTTATTCCTTTATACATTCTTCAGGTCCTTCTTATTCCAAATTCCATAATTATATATATTTTTTTATTTTTATAAACCAATCATTTTTTAGAGGATATGTTTTATTAATTATTTATTATTGGAGTGGTTGTCTCATTGTGGATGAATTACTCATTCATGTGGATGAAATACCCAATTAGCTATTTTTAGTTACTTATATTTTATCTAGTTAAATATTGATTCATACAATTTTATGATCTCGATAATATAAAATTATGAAAGGTAGTTTAGAACATTGGTAGGTTTCTTCAATGTTTGAGATAATATGAACTCACTGTATACTCAATGTATTATTCCAGCACCATGATTAAATGGGAGAGTCTCCCATTTCTATTCGATTCGATGAGATTTTACGTATATCTATTGCATGATTATTGTTTATTATATATTAATATTTTTATATTTTTTTGTGTTGGTTTTGTAGAAACTAAAACTTTTGTGGTCCAATATCATTGCTTCCTTTTTTGAGAAAAATGGATTAAAAATAGCATCCCTATGAATATTTTATAGATTATGTTTGACCATTCGAATGTAATATATTCTTTTAATTATATTATATATGATTAAACCGAGAATTAATAATGCTTAATTGTACAATTTTTAAGAAATAAGTGAAATAATATTCCAAATTCTGGTAACAGAGTTGATTTTATCTCATAATTAATTTTGATAATGATTTGGAGATTTAGTGGGAGGATCTATAATCAAGAATATTTATTTTTTAGGTTTGTGGTTTGATCTTTTCATAGTGATGAGGTCAATTTTTCATTATTAAGTATTATATTTGTGCATTCAATGTATGACTATGGGATTATGAATTTGAGAAGCCAGTTTAATGGTTAGCTAATGCAGATAAAAATTATTGCATTATATTGAAATAAAAGGGGAGGAAATGTGATCGAGGATAACAAATCTGGTAGACTATTACGAAAACATAGTTTTTATTTATAACAAAGACCTATGATTGATTTAATAAAATTTTCCTAAGATATATATATATATATATATATATATATATATATATATTAGGCTTGAGTGTTGGAGAAGAACGGGGAAATAGGAAACAAATAATAATTTAGTTCCATTTATTTGTTAGTGTCGATATTGTGTAGTCTTTGGGATAAATGAGATCATCCATCATATGATATGTTATATACAGTAAATTAAAATTTAATAAAAAGAAATTGAGCGTTGAATTGGTTGTAGAAAATCGATTCTTAGAGATTCTATATACTTTTATCTAGAATATATTTAATTGTTTTTTGATTTCTGGATCTATAAATCCATGTAGTGTTGTCCTATATATATGTAAATGTTGATGTTGAAATCTGACATTCATTTTTCATGGTTTAAAAGGTAAACATGACTAGAAATCCATGGTTTGACACAAAAATATAATTCCTTCAAAAATTGATATGATATGAACCATTCATAACATATCATCATTTTACATCAATTTTATAAGTTAGACATTACATATCAAATATTTTCACACAATACCAAGAATAAATGTTTACTGACTATGAGGGTAAATTATATATGTATGTTATATTATGATACTTGTCAACATTTCAATATAATTAAACTAAAAATAACTCCCTTGTATACTCCTAATAATTTATACATTTCTTTATAACTGATGGAATGATAAAAAAAGAAGGGGTTAGATAAAATGATATGTAAATCGAAAAATCCTATATATATAAAGGGTTGGATCAAAAGAATTTTTAAGATAATCATAAAATGGAGAAAGAACATATAAAGAAAATCATGGAATGATAACAGTTGCCTATAAGGAATAATAAAATAACCAATAGTCTTGAATGATTAAATGCATTCCATGCTGTAAGAGTTTATAAAAAATGAATCAATAAATATTATCCATGTTACCATAACACAACACATATATGTGGAATAAGCGATAGAATTAAAAACCACAGCCCAATTGATCATGAATTGCTACATGATTCAAATCACATAGTGGATTTTTTCTAAAAACTAATATAACCTCTTAGACATCGAATATCCACCAATTTTACTTTTTTACATGGGATGAAAACCTATGTATCCTCTTGGGATTCTGATACTGAACATTTAACCCATTGGGATTGGGCTAACAATTCATGTAATATATTACTATTGAAAAAAATAGGTACCCTCAAGGGAGTGGGTGAATATTCTGTATACCTTTTTTAGATCATGAGATTGACAAATTAAAAAAATACATTGGATGGTGATATAAAAACCTTCATATTAATAATATTCATCCACTCATTTTTTCTAATAGAATAATAAAAAAATAAAATTTAAGATATAATTTAATAATATAATTGAAAATGAATGGTTTCTATTAAATCATCAATAAATCAATTCTATACACCTTCTTGAAGAAACCATCATCCTTGAAACCCAGTCTTCATGAAAAAAATAATCAGGAAAATCATGTAATTATGATAATTATGAAGATTCAATCCTTGAAAACCACCTTTAAAGAAGCATTTTAATTTATTTTTATTTTTCAATTCAAAAATATATCAAAAATTGGTATATGATTCCACCTTATACATTGAATCCATTTTCACCATTAGAGAACTTGTCATCAAAATACCATGATCAACCCTATGATGAGTAGACATTAAAATGAAAATACACTTCATTTATAACTATAATAATCATTAGATACAACATGTTTCACATGGAATGAAAATACAAATTTGAAAATAATGGAGGGTGGGATGAGTTATAGTTCATAATCCCTAAACAATTTATTTTCACACAAGTTTTCTACTTTTTCTAATCTATTTTACTCTCTGTTTTCAACTTTACCATTTTTTGTTTTTACCATTGTAATTACTTTCTGACCACGTAATTTACATTTAATGACAAAAATAAAAAATTTTATATTACATAAATTTTTCCAACACTTTCGCCGGGACGCGCGCGTCCGTCCGCCGGGGAGGGCGCGCTGCTTGTGGCCCCGCATTCCCGCTTTCCAAAGGTAGGCGACATCCATTCCTTATTCAGGGATGTCTGATCCTTGATTGAAACCGGGATGATGGGATGTCGGTTCTTCCCTCCGTGGATTCCTCCTCAGAGCTTATCACCTAGTCCTGGTCTCCCTCATAGATTTAAGACGAATTCATCAAAATCATTCCCGGTGCCATATCTACATGGACGCCAGTTAATTACTTTGCTTCCGTCAAGACGCTCCAAGGGGTCTTGTCGGGACAGCAACCTGTGGTGAGGAGAATGGTAACGTTGGGGCATTGTCGGCATGTCTCTCTTTGGTCCCTCATCACAGGGCTTCTCGAGGGCGCAGAAGCCCGAGGCATCCCACATCGAACACAGGGAATGTGTACCATCTGAAGTTTTCCTCAGATTTCCATGTTTAACACAGGATATGTCGCGAGTTTAACGTCTTGCGGAGACGGATCGGGTTAAAGGATCCCTGGGGGGAACACCGATGTTGGGGCCATCATGTGGGCGGCCTCCCATATAACATGGAGTGGGAAAGGGTGGCATGATCTCACCGGGATGTGGCGGCCCGAGTAAGGATCAGGATGGATGGTGGAGTGAAGCATGGGGCTTACGTTCTGAGACAGGCCAAGAGGGGGGATACAGGTTAACTTCATGTGGGACGGAATACAGTTTAACGTCATGCGGGATGCGATACAGTTTAACGTCATGTGGGACGGGATACAGTTTAACGTCATGCGGGACGGAATACAATTTAACGTCATGCGGGACGAGAAATTTGGGGCTTACGCTCTTAGGCGCCCCAAGGTGATCAGGGAACCGACATGGAGAGATCGGGACGACCAGGTGGTGGGCTTGAACCTCGTGGAGGCTTCCTACGTAACATGCGTTAGCACGGATCAAAGTCCACGTAGTTCGCAGGGATGGGGCTTACGCTCTTAGGTGGCCCATAAAAGGAGGCCATGGTCGATGCACACTCTAAGCCCACGTGAGTCATGCTCGGTGTGGGAAACAAGAGGCAACAGGGACGAGACGATCACGTCGTGAAGGGTGCGTCCGTGAGAAGTGGAATGGGGCTTATGCGTTGAGCGGCCCAAAGAGGAAATAGGGGCTTACGCATGGTTAGCTGCCCTTGGGGTCGGGGCTTACTCTAGGGTGGAGGCCCATGGTGCAACAAAGCGCAGTGGGAAAAAAACTCCACTGGCCTTCGCAGGGGGGAAGTATGGAGATGCACAGATGGAATCATCCACAAGAAAGGTTAGGGGCTTACACTCTGAGGCAGCCCTTCCCCCCGCGGACAAATGCTGCTCCGAAAAGGAGGATCTCATTCCATGTGAGGAAGAGTCAATTCTCATGGAGACGAGTGGGCGTAAAAAATGTCTGAGCTAGGGGGACCCTGCATGCGAAGCACGGGGTCGGACCATAGTTTAACGTCTTGTGTTAAGGACGAAGTGCTTAGCAGTTTAACGTCCTGCATCTTGGACGAGGTGGGTTCGCTCCACACCCCTATGGATTACATGCCCAACGACCTCTACCCCTTGTGGAAGGGAAGGCATCGACAAGGCCGTGGTGAAGGGGGCCGCATGGCAAACCACCGGGGGGTCCACGTTAGCGTGGCTATGCGAAGAAGCAATAGTCGTTAGCGTGCCTATGCGGAGATGCATAAGGCAAAGAAACACAACGGTAAACAGGGCCCAAGGGACCTTGAGGTTACTTCGCATGAACCTAGAAGGCCGTGCGGGAAAACAACGCATGGCGCGTATGCCTGGTAGGGGAGACATCAGGTGCCAGTGCAGGGGGCAGCCAAGGGGCGTCAAGGTGAGGGGTCCTCGGCTTTGTGTGCGCAAAAGGGACGATTTGCGTGCAAAACACCGGGACGACGTGTAATTGGAGTAATGTAATTGCGCGTGAAGAGGGAATTACACGCAATGTTTTGAGCACAAGGCAGGGTATTGCACGCACGGACCACGGATCGCGTGCAAGTGGGGAAACCGGGGGAAGGGGCAAATTCACTGAAGCCAGTGGAGTTGCGTGCAAAGGCAAACTCCGGGGCAAGGTTGCACAGAATTTCGGGATTACCTGGATGTCATCTTTCGCGCGGGGGGAGCCGAATTGCGCGCACGAGAGTCGCTTCGGATTCCTCAACCCCAAAAACGTTTGGGGTCACCTTATATTTATAGGTGACCCCCGGCACGGAATCCAGGCAGCGCGTGAAGGTTTCCACACTGGGAACCGCTTGCGCGCAAAATCTCGCCATAGAGAACCGTGGCGCGCAATTATTGTGCGCCTCACCGGTCCAATTCCGCGAATCTCAGGAGTACTTCGCGCGTAGAACATTTTTGCGCGCGGGTCCTCCTTTATTTCGCGCACCACTTCCCGGGCCTCTGGATCGTGCCTCTGACTTTGAATATGACTTCACTTCAACATTTCTAAACCTCCTCCGTGAGTTATGGGTTTTTTTCGGTGTCAACAAATGCCCCCCCTTGGAATTGGATCGGCGAGAGGTCGCAACGATCGGATTCCAAGGGAAACGCCGAAACACCGGAATGCTGAGTCCCCTAATCCAGCTGCCCACAAAATTTTGATGGGGCGCGCAAAATACAGGACTCGCGCGGAATCCTCTTTCCACGCGGCATGGAACCCTGGCCCCACTTATTAAAAAGGGGCACTGGGTCCCAACTCCGTACATCCGCTTTTTCCGCGCGATAAGCTGTTTACTCTCGTACATGAAATTGCTCCGTGGCTGCCTGTAATAACGCACTGGCAGCGTGGAATTCCGTCCGATATTTGTCCGTGATTTCATGCCAAACCGGGATCTTCCGCGCTTCGCGTTCCGATTGCACGCTCATCTATGGGATTCCGCGCAATCCATCTAGATTTTGCGCCGAACTCTCCAATTCCGCGAACTACATCCTGATTTCGTCCAACTCCTGAAAAATTCAAGATGGATGCAAACCCAGTCGATGAGGGGGAAGCCACTGCCCGTAGGACACAAATGGCGGCGAACGAGGAGGTATATGGCTCCAAGGTGATCGTCTCCAACAATCTTACCTTGTTCAATCTAATGACTCCGGCCCAAAAGATGTATCCCCTGTCTGACAACCTCCTGCTCTGGAACTTTGGCATCCTGGAGGAGGTGCTACTACCGGGCTTCGAGATGGACACGCCGCGGTCTTGGGTGACTCGGGAGGACAGACATCCTATCTACAACATCCCCAACAATGGTCGTCCTGCCAGGGAAACTAGACACATGGATGTATATGTCCTGAACCCGAGGACTAGGACCATTACCGGGGACGAGCCTGTGGCGGAGGATTCTCCGGCCCTCTACGCGAGCACGTTCTGTCAAATGATCACGGATGACACGAAGGGCTGGCTGAAGGATTGGGACCTGCGGTCTGGGGGAAACTTCACCAGCAAATGGGCCTGGGCATTCTGGGTTCGCCATACCTCTGACCAGTTCGGGGACGAACTGCAGTATATCGGCCTGTTCGAGGCGGTATGAACATCGCGGTTTCAATTCCACCGTCAGCCTGAACTCGGACCGGAGCTACTCACCCAGTGGTCTCCTGACACCAACACGTTCCACGGTCATCATAGGGAAGTAGGCATCAGTCTCTGGGACGTTCACTGCATCGGTGGTAGCCCACTGGAGGGTTACCAATACGACGAGTTCATTCCTCCAATGAACACCTGGGGAGACAGGTCGCGGACACCTATGATGACGTGTCACCTGCTGTAGCTGGGCAAGGAGAGGCTGGGGGTCAAGGAATTTCTGATGGACATCGCCTACAAGGGCTGGTTCAGCCTGTTCCTTGAGAAGGATCCCGCCGTCAAGATGCTGGGACGGGGAAAACGGTGCCCAACCGTGACTCAGAGGAGCACGGATGGGTCATACTGGAAGACCCTGGAGGCTGGGCAATACCAATCATGGGGCTACCACGTCATTGAGGCCCGGGACCCGAATGTTCGGTATGTAGGGTTCCTTGCCGCCTTCCTGAGCGGGTGGCTCCTACTGGTGCGGGACACAAGGATGGGTGTCCGTCCAACAACTTTGGTGATGGTGGGCTCCATGGCCACCAACAAATGGTTCAACTTGGGCGTCCCCGTGCTGGCCAAGCTGTATACCATTCTGGGGCACATCTCACGAGGGGGGTCGCCTCGGAGAGTCTGTGGTCCCTTCCAGATCTTCCATGGCTGGGTGGCGGCTCATCTTGGCGGGTATACTTTCCCAAATGCCATCCGTCCTCCGGGCAATGGATTGCGGCCGTCCTTGCTAAACATTTCAGGGGTGGCGTCATTGACGCTCAATGAGGAGGGCGTGAGTATTCGCATTGGTAACCATGCCAACTTTAACTTCAGCCCGTTCCCCACCCCGGTCGGCCAGCTAGTGGACAACGGGTGAGGCTCTCTGGAACAGCAGGAATACTTCCAGAACATTCGGGGCGGGGTGATCGTGGCTCGGATCGACGGGAAGGTGATCTGAAAGCCTTACGTGCCATCCCGATTCTCCAGGCAGTTCGGGTGCCTCCAGCGAATGATGAAGAAGGTATTCCCGGCTGTCTGGCAGCAGAATAATCCATGCATCCAGCGCCATATGTGGTTGATGATTACCACCTTCGGCTCTGGCGACGTCGTTACTCTCCCTCCCACCGGGGTCGATGCCGGCCTAGCAACCGAATATGTCGAAAACTGGACTATTGTGTACCCTGAGAGACTATTACGCAAGCACGTCCGACAACTCGAGGTTACTCGCGCGGAAACCGGGCGACGAGAAAGAAGGGAAGGTACCGTCGGAAGGGGAGAACCAAGGGCGCGTCAGGCAGCGAGGCTTGCGCAGGCCGGGACTTCGGCAGTGAGGACATCACATGGTGCCTCCACGTCCTTGTTACCCACAGGTGGGTCACATGAGGCGGCCAGGGAACTGCCTAGGAAGCAGATGAGATATCTTCTCGAACCATCTCAAGACACAATTTTCCCGGAACTGTGGTCGGCATGGATGACCATGCGGCAATCACTGAGCATCGAAGCCATCTGGAAGAAGATAATGAAAAACAGGATCCAACTGCAGGAGGTCGAGCTCGTTCGGATTACCGATCGAGTGAACTTCCATCGACGGCACGCTTATCATACGGCCATGTACGCATACGCACGACAAAGGGGGCGGCATGCGGAGTCAACTTTCCTAGTGAAAGTGATGCTCGGCAAGGAGCATGATCCGGAAGCGATGCCGCTGGGAGAATGCGATAGTGATGAAGAGCCGGAGGGGGTGGAGGAAACCGGAGAGGAAGAAGGCGAGGGAGAAGATGAAGAAGATGATCCTGAAGGTGAGTATTCACAAGGGGCGACCTACCAAGGGAGTCTCCGAGAGAGCGGCGAGATTTCCAACTCTGATCTCGACATAACCGAGATTCTCGAGGTTTTTCTCTGTCTTCATTCATTTCCCTCATTCATCCATTATACTTTCCAAATTATAACTCTCTTCACCATCCTACTCAGGAGCAGCTGAGCGGTGGACGGGCGTCTCCACTAGAGGAGGATGGAGAGGAACCAGTGGGACATGATGGGGACCCGACACCCATTATTGAATTAACCAGCGCAGAGGGGTCCCCCTTATAGCGGCTCCTGCAGCGGCCGAAACACTGGGGACCGACGCTCTGGATTCTTGTAAGTCTCACGTTTCACTACTGGTGTTTGGTGTCAAAAGATCATGTATGACCAGCGTATGCCCTGCGCAGTGATCTCACCACTAGAGGCACATCAGGCTGCGAAGCCCGGGCCATCCGCCAGTGGACCAGCGGCGGACATACCACCTCGTTCGGAACATGCTCTCTGCACTGAGTTGGCCCCGTCAATAGATGAACATGGGCGGTGGACATCAGCAGCGCTGTTCCTGAAATATGGTCGGAAGATGGTGGAGGAGTCATTGCTGCTAGGTTGAGAGAAGGTCACCAAGACGTCGATGATTCTATTCCTCATGAAGACATCCCTGGGGCGGATCATGCTGCCGATCTGCTGGCGGCCTTCCCCATATACCAACCTGCTGACCCTGAGGAGATTGATGACTCAGACTCAGAGGCAGCCGATGAGAGCCGTATGACATGGCGCAAGGGGTGGATGTGTATCCATCGCTTTCTTAGGCAGCCCCAGTCCGATTGGCTGAGGTAGATGGGATCACTTCAGACCTTGCTGCGCTTCCTGTGCGCCGGGGGGGAAATGCTCAGCCTCTTCATCTGAAGGTCCATGATTACATGGCCGAGAAGATACGTGAGAGCAGCCGGCGCACTGACATTTCCCAGTGCCAGGAAGGATCGACGAGCGCTCAAGCGCTGCTGAGGGTGGAGCAAGAAGTCCAACACGTCGAAATGTAGGCAGCAAATAAAGAGGCCTTCATCGCAACATTCTCTAAGCTTGTGGAGCAACTGACGGCCCAGCTGGCTGATGCACAGGAACAACTGGTGGATGCGAGTCACTAGATGACTGTGCTTCGAAGTGAGCGGGTGAGGGCACAAGCAAGGGCTGACGAGCTGCGCTCTGTGCTGGCCGATGAGGAGAGATTCTTCGAAGAGCGAAAAGCGGCCCTGGAGGCTACCATCCAGAGGGTAGCAGCGCTGGAAAGATCACTTCAACATGCTGATCCCTAAGGGATTTGTTTTTGCCTTCTCATGAACATTTTGATTGTACCGCTCATCGTCTCAATCCAATATATGGCCAAATCCACTCTTTTGTATCCTTGGTTTAATGCGCTCAACCATAGTTTTGAAACGAATAACAACTCACCCCTAGGCTCCCGCGGGACGTGCCCAACGCGAGAAGCAGGGGATGATCATACCATCATTCAGTTAAACTGTGGGGCATTGTCCAAGCTTCAGGTGTCCAAAATCGGGCCTGGACTTTTGAGGAGACCCCGGGCCGATTAATGTGTCGACTTCTCAATGTGCCATAACACACGAGCGGGGCATTGCCGGGGGCATTAAAATCCATCTGAACACAGGGGGATGGAGATAAAGGGTGCATCACGCTTCCCAAATTCGAAACCCAATGGGGCGCAACCATGGGGGATATCTGTCAACCGTGGCGGAAACACAGCATCCATATCACACTGGCCTGGAATGGGAGGACAATAAATGAGGGCTGACCGCTGACCATGTTAGCAACATGGAGCCTAACTCAAATATCTTCAGTCAATTTTTTTTGGAACGTTGGCCCAGGACAGTAGGTGGACCATAGGTCGAGCATCCATACTGTTAGGGGGTCCCGTCAAACATGACCAGTTCTCCGGAACGTTGGCCCAGGACAGTAGGCGTACCATAGGTCGAGCATCCATACTGTTAGGGGGTCCCGTCAAACGCGAAAGGAAATGAGGGTCCGAATAAGGGGGAATGTAGAGCACGAGAGGTGGAGTGGTGGCTTGTTTGAACAGAGTCCAACACTCTCGATATTGCACCACCAGGGCGAAGGCGCATTAGGCGGACGTACCAACCTGATCACGGGTCATCCCAATTTCCAGGAAGGTCCTCTTTGGCGAGAGAACTTCCGCTTCCCATCATTACCATGGGGCATCTCGAACATGCTCGGGGTAGATATCATGACTACACCATTTCTCATGAAGTCGGGCCGAGGGGCCGACAATAAAGAAGGACGGGGTTCAGCTATCCCTGAGGCTGGACCCAAGACGAAACGTCTGGGCGGTCCTACGTATCTCATAAGGATGAGAATCAATCCACACGTAGTTCTAAAAATACAGTTTAATGTCATATTGGACGAAATACAGTTTAACGTCATGCGGGACGGAATACAGTTTAACGTCATGCGGGACGAAATACAGTTTAACATCATGCAGGACGAAATATGGATCTTATTTTTAGGTCTTAGAGCTCAGACCTTGAGGATCTTAGTTTTAGGTCTTAGAGCTAAGACCATGGGGATCTTAGTTTTAGGTCGTAGAGCTCGGACCATGAGGATCTTAGTTTTAGGTCTTAGAGCTCGGACCATGAGGATCTTAGTTTTAGGTCTTAGAGCTCGGACCATGAGGATCGTAGTTTTAGGTCTTAGTGGTCGGACCATGAGGATCTTAGTTTTAGGTCTTAGAGCTCGGACCATGAGGATATTAGTTTTAGGTCTTAGAGATCGGACCATGAGGATCTTATTTTTAGGTCTTAGAGCTCGCACCATGAGGAAAGAGGACAAACAGACACATGGCCAGGCGGTTACAAAAAACCCGACGTGAAGGAGGACCTAATATCTACTTAACATGTGCTCTCCGGGGAAACGCTCGAGTCGAGGGACCGAACACGGAGGTAGGCTGGACCCGCGACCTACTAAACATGTGCTCTCCGGGGAAACGCTCGAGTCGAGGGACCGAACATGGAGGTAGGCTAGACCCGCGGGGAAGTGCCCCAGGCGTTCCTATGTATCTCATAAGGATGACAATCAAACCATACGTAGTTATGAAAGTGACATGGTAAGATACCAGTGCCAAGGGAAAAGGGGAGTGCGGGCGTGGCCCTTGCACTAAAAGAAGCGGAATTTGATAAATCTTATTTGTCCTTTAAGGTGAATGGTTTTTTTTGTTTTTATGTTGTGAAGCAACAAACCTAGAGTAGCAGGCCAGGGTGTCGCTACAAGCATCAAGCCGTGATAGGCATTGGAAAATGGCATGGCATAAAACCAATACCCAACGTGATTTCCTCTACAACGAGGTCACCACAATGCGGTGTCGTTTTTTGTCATGTGACCCGGACGATAATGTCACAGTTTAGGGTCGTGTGATAGGACCAACATCACAGTTTAAGGTCATAAGGATTGGACCAACAACACAGTTTAAGGTCATACGGTTTGGACCAACAACACAGTTTAAGGTCATATGGTTTGGACCAACAACACAGTTTAACGTCGTAAGGTTTGGACCAACAGTACAGTTTAAGGTCCTAAGGTTTGGACCAACAACTCAGTTTAAGGTCTTAAGGTTTGGACCAACATCACAGTTTAAGGTCGTAAGGTTTGGACCAACAACACAGTTTAAGGTCATATGGTTTGGACCAACAACACAGTTTAAGGTCGTATGTTTTGGACCAACAACACAATTTAAGGTCATAAGGTTTGGACTAACAACACCGTTTAAGGTCATATGGTTTAGACCAACAACACAGTTGAAGGTCATATGGTTTGGTCCAACAACATATTTTAAGGTCGTAAGGATTGGACCAACAACACAGTTTAAGGTCATAAGGTTTGGACAAACAGCACAGTTTAAGGTCATATGGTTTGGACCAACAACACAGTTTAATGTCGTAAGGTTTGGACCAATAGCACAGTTTAAGGTCATAAGGTTTGGACCAACACCATAGTTTAAGGTCGTAAGGTTTGGACCAATAATACAGTTTAATGTCCTATGGTTTGGACCAACAACACAGTTTAAGGTCATATGGATTGGACCAATAGCACAGTTTAAGTTTGTATGGTTTGGACCAACACCACATTTTATGGTCATATGGTTTGGACCAACAGTACAGTTTAAGGTCATAAGGTTTGGACCAACACCACAGTTTAAGGTCGTAATGATTGGACCAACAGCACAGTTTAAGGTCGTAAGGTTTGGACCAACACCACAGTTTAAGGTCATATGGTTTGGACCAACAACACAGTTTAAGGTCGTATTTTTTGGACCAACAACACAATTTAAGGTCATAACGTTTGGACCAACAACATAGTTTAAGGTCATATGGTTTAGACCAACAACACAGTTGAAGGTCATATGGTTTGGACCAACAACATAGTTTAAGGTCGTAAGGATTGGACCAACAACACAGTTTAAGGTCATCAGGTTTGTACCAACAGCACAGTTTAAGGTCATATGGTTTGGACCAACAACACAGTTTAAGGTCGTATGGTTTGGACCAATAGCACAGTTTAAGGTCATAAGGTTTGGACCAACACCACAGTTTAAGGTCGTAAGGTTTGGACCAACAACACAGTTTAAGGTCGTAAGGTTTGGACCAACACCACAGTTTAAGGTCCTAAGGTTTGGACCAACAACACAGTTTAAGGTCATATGGTTTGGACCAACAACACAGTTTAAGGTAATATGGTTTGGACCAACAACACCGTTTAAGGTCATATGGTTTGGACCAACTGAGAGAGGAGCCTCGGGCAAAGGAACCTACGAGGGTTCAACAATTAGGGAGGGGTAGCGGATGCTAGCTCCCAGCTATGCTGGGCCCAAAATGCAATGTCTGGGTGACTCCTCGCTCCACAAAGGGGATGAAGGTCAAGCCGCACACAACCCGTAAAGAAGAGACCCAAGCACCTACTCTAGCGCTCGGATCACAGGAGCCCCGAGAGACACCGTTATGCAGCTCGGTCTGTCTGATGTGTGTCGGTGTACTAAGGGTTAGTACAAGGAGTGTTGAGATTCCACCTTGGTGCGGCGGGGCGGATCATGACATGAACCATGCCACCAACATTCAGGGCATGGGGAATCGGCACGACGACTGAGGACTACTGTTGACCATGTTCACATCACAGCATCCTGTCGTGTTATCCATGGGGACAAAAAAATGAGCATCAACTGCTGACCATGTTCGCAACGTGGGATTTGTATCAATTTGTTGTCTGAAACCCTCGGGGGCATGGGCCCATGACGGTAGGAGATCCCTTGGGCGTTGTATCGAGGCCGTTCTTGGGGGTCCCTCCGGGTATAAAGGATGACGGGGGCCCGAATGAAGGGGAACACGAATCTTGGAAAGTGGATGGAACTTGCCTAAGTCGAATCTGGCACTCCCAGTTCTAGACCAGAGTGCTTTGAGCACATCAGCAGACCACAGGAAAGGGTCAGAGGGCTCAGTCCGAGAGCGGCCAAGAGATGGCGGATCCCTGGGAAAAAGAGGGGGCGTAATGCCAAACACCCTGGGCACTGGGAGATCGTGGGATCTCCTAAGAGATGGGGCTAGACCTGGCATCAAGGTGTTCAGGCAGTCCTATGTATCCCATAAGGACGGGAATCAAGCCACACGTAGTTCTTGATATGTGTCTTTAAATGCCGTTGGATAGAGGAGGGCTAAACCCTGAGGACAGGGTGCGCGGGGTGCAGCTATTGCAAACCCGACGTGAATGGGGACATAATCTCACACCACGCCATGCGACCCTGTGATCAAAGTCCCAAAGGAGAAACAGACGCGACAGTGGACCTCAAGTTGGACCCAAATACGAAAGTTCTGGGCGTTCCTACGTATCCCATTAGGATGGGAATCAAGCAAGATGTAGTTCTGGCAATACAGTTTAACGTCACGTTGGACGAAATATGGATCTTAGTTTTAGGTCTTAGAGCTCAGACCGAGAAGGAAGAAAGGGCGGAATTTGGTAACTCCTGGGCTGGACCCGAGACGAAATGTCTGGGTGGTCCTACGTATCTCATGAGGATGAGAATCAGGCAACACGTAGTTCTTGACAATACAGTTTATCGTCATGTTGGACGAAATATAGATCTTAGTTTTAGGTCTTAGAACTCAGACCAAGGAGATCTTAGTTTTAGGTCTTAGAGCTCGGACCAAGAGGAGCCCAGATATAGGGCAGAGTGTAGTTTAAGGTCGTGCTGGACTATACAGTTTAAGGTCATGGAGGACCATAGAGTTTAAGGTCATGCAGGACCATACAATTTAAGGTCATGCAGGACCATACAGTTTAAGGTCATGTAGGACCATACAGTTTAATGTCATGCAGGACCATACAGTTTAAGGTCATGCAGGACCACACAGTTTAAGGTCATGCAAGACCATTGAGTTTAGGCTAAGTACTTATTGAGGATCCTAGCGTTGGTGGGAGGAGTGATACGCTCCCCATCCATAGTCACATGGGAATACACACCATTGGGATAGACCTTGTGGACAATAAAAGGTCCCTCCCACTTGGGCTCCATCTTGGGTGGTTTCCTACCGGGAATCATTGGCACTCTGAGAGCCAACAACGGGTTACCTTGCAGGAAAAAGCGGAGGTGAACCTTCTTATCGAAAGCTTGAGCCATCCTTCTCTGATGCCTTTCCATGTTATGTAAAGCGCGAAGCCTACTTTCGTCCAGCGCTTCCAATTCGGCTAGATGGATCTCGGCATCTCTGTCCGGCGCTTGCTGGACGTAGACCACCGTGCGCAATGAGGGCAGTTGGACCTCGATGGGAAGGACGACCTCAGCTCCGTACACCAGTGAATACGAGGTCACTTGGGTGGAATTACGAGTTGTCGTCCTATAAGCCCAGAGGGCATTGGGGAGCTTGTCCGGCCAACTTTTCTTGTTCTGACCAACCATTTTTTGCAGAATGTTAGAGAGGGTTTTGTTAAATGCGTCAATCTGTCCATTCCCCTGTGCATGATAGCATGTAACACCCCAGGTAAATAAAGAATATGACATATTTATATTTACCCATATTTGTGAATCAAATATTAATATTAATTTAAAGGGGAAGCTATGCCCGATGGCGTACCCAATACGCAACAACGAGTTTCTTGGGAATCTTACGTTGCACTCTTATAATAAAATAATATTATTTTAAATGGTAGTTAACATGTAGCCGTTGTATTGGTGGGAATGGATAGAAATAACTAAAATATGATTATATATGTTTTTAAATGTTTTTACATTTATCCAATAATAGATAAATGCTTAAAATACAGAAAGAATTCAATTTTAGGTGTATATGCCCTAGTTTTCACTAAAGGTTCACTTATCGCCTTTTGATGGCATATTGTCATTAAATATAGTTTTGATCACTCTTATACATTCTTTTGGACCAAATAAAACTCTTCTTTAGAATCGGGGCATTAAATTTTACTTTGTGTAAATTTTTGGTATTTTTCTGATAAAGTTCATTTTTTAAGGAATAGTGTAAAATGTTGTGTTTTAATTCAAAACCTCTTTTTAATCGAATTTATTTATATGATTAGATAATATTTTGAATTTGTTTTAAAGTGAAATTAGAAAATATTTTTACCATTAAATCCAATAGTGGTCGTTGGAATTAATTTCACTTTGAAATCAGACTTAAACTAGTGTCAATCTTTTGATACTTATTGTTTTATAAAAACACGCTATTTTCTCTGACAGCGGGAATTAATTATTAAATTAATTAATGTGACTTATATGTTTTGAATTTTGTAAAACGGGCTTCATTTTTTGAATTCAGAATATAAAATATAGCTTAGGGTGAATTTTTGGGATTTTTCTGAAAAACTTCAATTTTTGATGAATAGTGAAACCACTAAGTGGTACTTATAAAAACTGATTTTCCGTTTAAATGAAATTTTGCCATCATTGTGTTTTGATTTTCAAAAATCCGACATACATGGTTTTCATTAAGAAGTAAAATGTGGTTCAATGAGATTATAATAATTTTTTGGTGAATAGTAACTTATTAAGTTCTTAATCGCGATTAGTGGTAATTAGTGTAGTTTAAGGTAAAAAAAATGCTTTAATAAAATAAGATGAGCTTGACACATGTCATACCCTCATTGGTTGTGTCATGGACGACCAAGAAAACCCATGGGTCAACTTGGGGACCCCATGGAGACACTTTGGTTGAGAAATGACATAAATAACTTTTTATTTAATGTAAAAGTAAAAATGACACAAACATAATATGTTTTACGAAAACAATTTTTAAATGGGGTTATAAAGATCAGAGTTTTTATTATAAATAGTCATTGGAAAGATAAAAATATTTCCTACATCATAGTATCTTTTTTATAATTTTTAGACATTAAATAAATTAAATTATTTATGACATAATAATGATGCAGCGATGACATCATTATTTGATGATTTAAATAAAATGGAAAGATAATGTAAAATATATGAACTAAACTTGTCCAAAACCAATTGGATGAGTGGATTTCGAATCCTTATCACCTTATCCACGAATTATATCAATGTGGGACCTATTGAAACAGAAACACATTTTCAAATAAAGTAATATTTCATTACTTTCCAAAAGTACCCCTCCTCTCCTCTTATAAAAGGCCCCCACCTCTACCTCATTTCACACACTCCTCAAGCCTTTGGCTCGGCCAAACCCTGACCATTTACTCTCTCCACATCTCTCTCCTCATCTTAGAGGATTCCCTTTGGGAATAATCCTTTCAAAGGAAGCCTTTAGGCTCAAATCAAAAGGAGTTACACTTTTAAAGGTAATTCATTCTCTCATGTTCATTTGTTTTATTTTGTTTCTCCAACCCCCTAAACTCTTTTTATTTATTTATTTTGTAACAACACCAGTATATTCAATATACTAGGATGTTGTTATAAGATTTATTCTAGCTACACTCTCACACAACTACATCAAATGGCTAAAGAACATACGGTTTCCGTGGATGGCGAAATTATGCCTCCCGAAACGATGATTGTTCAATACTCATTTAACACCTTCAAAGGTGGCCATTATGATGTCACTATTTTTATATATGATATATAATATGTTTATGTTTTACTTATTCTTCTTTATTTTTCATTTGTGTCTTACCTTGATGGCTTCCATTATGGGTATACGCGATATCTACATTTTAAGGAAGTGCGGACTACCGCCCCCTCAAAGTGATTTGATTCGTTATATACAATATGTGGGACGTATAAATGATGGAACTATGATATTATATATGATATTATACTGGAATTATGATATACTTTTATATCAGTATTATTCCATTCTATAAAATACGAAATAGAAATGAAAGTAGCGTTCATGCGTACGTACGGCTTACCGTCTCCATGAACGGTGCATTTCATTTCTTACCTCTAAATGATTATGTAATGTTATAAATGCATGAATGTACTGGATATATATGACATATATTATATCTACATCATGAATACAATTCTTTATATAATAAACATTTGGCCACATGAACAACATGTAATTGTAAGAAGTCCACTTTCGACTTAAGAACCAAATATCGGCAAAACAAATATTATTAACTTAAATGATTACATAATGTTTATGACATGGTAATAAGTGATATAAAAGGAATAATGAACTTGAAAAAGGTTATTAAGGAAGTAGAAATTAACTCAAGTTTATTATTCAGGAGATTAAAGAACGATCGAGTCAAGTCGGACCCGAGGTAAGGGATCCTACTCCTCTCTTTCATTTTAAGTACAAACTTTTATGTCATTCCTTTTAAAGCTCATATTTTTTGTTATTGGGATGATGTTTTATATTAAACATACTTTAATTTTTATGTTCATGTTATGAGAGACCCTATTCTCTCTCATCAATCCATTTTGGAGGTTTTGAGTGGCGCCGTTAGGCTGCCGAACTTTCGTAAGAGATCTAACCTCTCTCTTTCTTTTTAAGTACTCTCCTTTATGTCACTTCTTTTAAGCTCCTCTTTGTAATGTTGGGGGATGTTCTTTTATATTTATCTTTCTGTACATTTTATTTTAATGTGATGAGATACCCTATTTGATCTCATCAATCCATATTCGGAAGTTTTATGTGGCGCCGTTAGGCTGCCGAGTTTTCGTAAGGGATTTTTCATCTCACTTTTATTCCCGTGAGATTTATGCTACATTTGCCACAAATTCCATTGAGTGGTGTATGTACTGCCCATTATTCTACTATTTGTGTAATATAATTTCGTTTATGAGTATTTACATCAATGATCTATTGTCCTTCTTTCATGGGGTGTATGTTTTGAAAGATACCCAAGTCGGTAAGGGAACCTTTCACCCTCCTCTTTTTTAAAAGACTTCTTTTGTTTGGCCTTTTAATTTACATATTGTTATGTTGGGATATGTTCTCATATATCCTTATTGATTTAAATTTTATGTCCAAGTGATGAGATCCACTTTTTATCTCTCATCAACTCATTTTGATGTGATGCCGTTAGGCTGTCAAGGGAACTTTTTAACCCAATTTCAATTTCTTTGGGTTCAACACGTAGTTATTGAATATGTCATCCTTTGAATATGTGTGAATAATATTTGACTGTTTTACACTTAATATCCACTTATATTGGGTGTATTTATATTTGTCACACATATTTTTGAGATTGATTTGTACTTAATTTAAGGATACCTTCTTTATAAGTGATTTCATCCCATTTGACATTTCTATTGAGGGTTCATTGTTGTTATGCACCAATTTACTATTATATGGTGTATATACTGTCCTTTGGAGTATTATATCATGAATCCATTTATTCTCATGATATTATAAAGTTCTGAATAAATGTTATTCCTCAATTATTGTATTCAAGTGTCTCTAATTTTGGTAAAACCCCTTTAACCAAAATATCGTTTTAAATGTTTTAATTATTTGTTTTTATTAATATCCATGTTTTCAAAATGGTTTTAAGGATTTATTTATATGGATATTAATGGTTTAAAATTTTAAGCTTCAAGGTGGTATGGGACACTTTGATTCAAAAATCTCTATATTAAATGTTTTAAATTGTTTTGAAAATGGTTTTGATAAAGGATTCTATTATGATATATTGTGATGTGGAAATGTTATCATTACTTTATATTGGTTTTATGTTTTATGATTTTATATTGGTACTTGGACATTTTAATGGGTGGTTACGTTATAAACAATATGACGGGTGGTGCCGTGAATACCAGGACGGGTGGTTACGTTATAACCTCCGATGCATTGGGTATGGAAGTCGGCCGTATGGCTATTCCATTAAGTATGTATGGAAATTGGCCATATGGCTATTCCATTAAGTGATATGTGTGGGAGTCGACCGTATGGTTATTCCACTTAAGTATGTTTATGTCCCAAGTTACCTTTATATATGTTATGTGTTCTTTATAAGGGTTTTATGGTAATCCTTTGGTTACAAAAAGGTAAGTAATGATATTTTATTCAGTGAAGAGTTTTTACTACTTCATAAAGGTGAAAAGTATTACTTTGATAAAGTATACATGGTTTACTTTTTGTTTTGATAAACTAACAGTTTTTATTCTTTGTGTATCCCTTACTGAGTTTTTATGCTCATCCCAAGTTTTTGAAATGTTTTTCAGAGGACTTAGCATGGAATAGGGTCAAGGATGGGATCAATGGAAAGTCATGCTACCTAAAACATGAAACTAGACATGTTTCTTTTTAAGTGTTTTTATTTTATGGAAATTTAGTAGAAGAGACTACTTTGTAATCTTTTGAGATGTAATAGTTATGTCCTATTTCTCTAAAACTCTAAACCTGAAAAGATCCTCAATGTGAATTATTCATTTAATTCAATTTTAAGTAAGGTTTAAGGCTGGGGCCTTATAGTTGGTATCAAAGGTCGGTTTAGATAACTTTAGAGGTTAGGGTATTCTTTAAGCATAAGTGACATTACCATAATTGTTAGGATTTCATAAAGAGTCATAGTTTTTAGACAAAGTGAATGAGTAAGTATATCTTCCTCATTAGTACATGATGGTTTTTTTGATATACTCACACTGACTTTTCTATTTTTAGTGAATGGATGGATCTAGCAGGCACCAAAGAGACAACAGGTTTGAAGGAAACTGTGGTGGTTCTCTGATTAAGAGACTAGATAAAATGGAGGATTCAATGAGGAAACTCGTGGTTGTTCTAAACCAAATATCAAGGAGTCATGATCTACCACTTCAACCTTGGTGAGTTCTCTAATGCATCATGTACGAGATGGCCAACTTGATGTGGAAATTCAGGTAATAATTATTAAGGTAACCATTAGGTTTTATATGATACTTAATTTTTATGTAATTATGGGTTACTCTATGATATGATGGAAAATGAAAGGAATGAGATAAACTTGAGGTTAAAATATGTTATGATTATTCTTGAAGATTTTATCTCATTTTGGGGAATGTTTTAATAATTATATAGTTATGAAAAAAGGACAACACGCAGACCGTGTGACAACCCGTCGCGTCGGACAAAGCAGCGGGAATCGAACCCACAACCAAAGTGCGACTGGTATTTATCGCCTACCACTGGACTACGTGAAGTCCCTGGTTAGTTTGACTGATTTTTTTAAGAGTAAGTTGATTTGGGTTATTTATGAAAATGATTAACCTATCATGGAGGATATGTGATTAGGATAATTACTTTTCAATGCGAGACTTTAAGAGAAACTGATTTTGTTTGGAGATAAATGTTACGATTTAACTTGGAAGACTATGTGACTAAATCCTTAAAATGTTTGGGTTTCAATATTAGATTGGTTTACTTTGAGGAATTTTATGGACAAATTGCTTATCGGATGGTCCTCGTTGAACTTTGGGTTTTGTTGGACAAATTTTGGAGATTAAGAATAGATTTTCTTTCTAATGGGTTATCCTTTTCTAGGTTATCTGATCTTGTACTAGCCTTTTTAGTTTTGGTTTTGGTTAAAGTATAAAGACATGGGAAGTATATAGTTCTCTTTTGTGGATTAGGCGCTTCTCTAAAAGTTGATTATAGTACTCTTAATGTGAACAAGTCTTCCTAGATACTCGCCTTTTGTAGAAAATAGGAGTTTGTGTAAGGAATCTAATAAAATTTGAAAGTCAACATGATAAGTGATTATGTTTCCTTATGAATAAATTCCTCAATAAAAAGTAACTTAAAACAAAAATGTTGTCTATTAACTTTTCCTATTGGGGAATCGAATACCGTTTACCCCATCACAAGTTTGTGATTTTCTCGTGGTTAACTTTCTCCTAAACATGTTTTCTATCACTCTCCATCAGAACATGACCCTTTGTTTTTTCCTCCATGTCCATATTTTCATACTTGGAATCCTAGTATGGGTTAACTCGGGTGACCTCTGTGCTTATATTTCTTTATTTTAAAGTGATTGTTTTACCGACTCTTGTTCCGATGTGGGACTTTCAAGGATGTTTCCAAGCGCAATTTTAAAATTGCGTGGACGCAATTCCCAAAAGGGGGGAAGGATGTAACACCCCAGGTAAATAAAGAATATGACATCTTTATATTTACCCATATTTTTGAATCAAATATTAATATGACTTTAAAGGGGATGCTATGCCCGATGGCGTACCCAATACGCAACAACGAGTTTCTTGGGAATCTTACGTTGCACTCTAATAATAAAATAATATTATTTTAAATGGTAGTTAACATGTAGCCATTGTATTGGCGGGAATGGATAGAAATAACTAAAATATGATTATATATGTTTTTAAATGTTTTTTACATTTATCCAATAATAGATAAATGCTTAAAATACAGAAAGAATTCAATTTTAGGCGTATATGCCCTAGTTTTCACTAAAGGTTCACTTATCGCCTTTTGATGGCATATTGTCATTAAATATAGTTTTGATCACTCTTATACATTCTTTTGGACCAAATAAAACTCTTCTTTAGAATCGGGACATTAAATTTTACTTTGTGTAAATTTTTGGTATTTTTCTGATAAAGTTCATTTTTTAAGGAATAGTGTAAAATGTTGTGTTTTAATTCAAAACCTCTTTTTAATCTAATTTATTTATATGATTAGATAATATTTTGAATTGGTTTTAAAGTTAAATTAGAAAATATTTTTACTATTAAATCCAATAGTGGTCGTTGGAATTAATTTCACTTTGAAATCAGACTTAAACTAGTGTCAATCTTTTGATACTTATTGTTTTATAAAACCACGCTATTTGCTCTGACAGCGGGAATTAATTATTAAATTAATTAATGTGACTTATATGTTTTGAATTTTGTAAAACGGACTTCATTTTTTGAATTCAGAATATCAAATATAGCTTAGGGTGAATTTTTGGGATTTTTCTGAAAAACTTCAATTTTTGTTGAATAGTGAAACCACTAAGTGGTACTTATAAAAACTGATTTTCCATTTAAATGAAATTTTTCCATCATTGTGTTTTGATTTTAAAAAATCAGACATACATGGTTGTCATTAAGAAGTAAAATGTGGTTCAATGAGATTATAATAATTTTTTGGTGAATAGTAACTTATTAAGTTCTTTATCGCGATTAGTGGTAATTAGTGTAGTTTAAGGTAAAAATAATGCTTTAATAAAATAAGATGAGCTTGACACATGTCATACCCTCATTGGTTGTGTCATGGCCGACCAAGAAAAGCCATGGGTCAACTTGGGGACCCCATGGAGACAATTTGGTTGAGAAATGACATAAATAACTTTTTATTTAATGTAAAAGTAAAAATGACACAAACATAATATGTTTTACGAAAACAATTTTTAAATGGGGTTATAAAGATCATAGTTTTTATTATAAATAGTCATTGGAAAGCTAAAAAGATTTCATACATCATAGAATTTCTTTTATAATTTTTAGACATTAAATAAATTAAATTATTTATGACATAATAATGATGCAGCGATGACATCATTATTTGAAGATTTAAATAAAATGGAAAGATAATGTAAAATCTATGAACTAAACTTGTCCAAAACCAATTGGATGAGTGGAATTAGAAGCCTTATCACCTTATCCACGAATTATATCAATGTGGGACCTATTGAAACCGAAACACATTTTCAAATAAAGTAATATTTCTTTACTTTCCAAAAGTACCCCTCCTCTCCTCTTATAAAAGGCCCCCACCTCTACCTCATTTAACACACTCCTCAAGCCTTTGGCTCGGCCAAACCCTGCCCATTTACTCTCTCCACATCCCTCTCCTCATCCTAGAGGATTCCCTTTGGGCAGAATCCTTTCAAAGGAAGCCTTTAGGCTCAAATCAAAAGGAGTTATACTTTTAAAGGTAATTCATTCTCTCATGTTCATTTGTTTTATTTTGCTTCTCCAACCCCCTAAACTCTTTTTATTTATTTATTTTGTAACAACACCAGTATCTTCAATATACTAGAATGTTGTTATAAGATTTATTCGAGCTAAACTCTCACACAACTACATCAAATGGTTAAAGAACATACGGTTTCCGTGGATGGCGAAATTATGCCTCCCGAAACGATGATTGTTCAATACTCATTTAACACCTTCAAAGGTGGCCATTATGATGTCACTATTTTTATATATGATATATAATATGTTTATGTTTTACTTATTCTTCTTTATTTTTCATTTCTGTCTTACCTTGATGGCTTCCATTATGGGTATACGCGATATCTTCATTTTAAGGAAGTGCGGACTACAGCCCCCTCAAAGTGATTTGATTCGTTATATACCATATGTGGGACGTATAAATGATGGAACTATGATATTATATATGATATTATACTGGAATTATAATATACGTTTATTTCAGTATTATTCCATTCTATAAAATACGAAATAGAAATGAAAGTAGCGTTCATGCGTACGTACGGCTTACCGTCTCCATGAACGGTGCATTTCATTTCTTACCTCTAAATGATTATGTAATGTTATAAATGCATCCATGTACTGGATATATATGACATATATGATATCTACATCATGAATACAATTCTTTATATAATAAACATTTGGCCACATGAACAACATGTAATTGTAAGAAGTCCACTTTCGACTTAAGAATCAAATATCTGAAAAACAAATATTATTAACTTAAATGATTACATAATGTTTATGAAATGGTAATAAGTGATATAAAAGGAATAATGAACTTGAAAAAGGTTCTTAAGGAAGTAGAAATTAACTCAAGTTTATTATTCAGGAGATTAAATAACGATCGAGTCAAGTCAGACCCGAGGTAAGGGATCCTACTCCTCTCTTTCTTTTTAAGTACAAACTTTTATGTCATTCCTTTTAAAGCTCATATTTTTTGTTATTGGGATGATATTTTATATTAAACTTACTGTAAGTTTTATGTTCATGTTATGAGAGACCCTATTCTCTCTCACCAATCCATTTTGGAGGTTTTGAGTGGCGCCGTTAGGCTGCCGAACTTTCGTAAGAGATCTAACCTCTCTCTTTCTTTTTAAGTACTCTCCTTTATGTCACTTCCTTTAAGCTCCTATTTGTAATGATGGGGGATGTTCTTTTATATTTATCTTTCTGTACATTTTATTGTAATGTGATGAGATACCCTATTTGATCTCATCAATCCATATTCGGAAGTTTTATGTGGCGCCGTTAGGCTGCCGAGTTTTCGTAAGGGATTTTTCATCTCACTTTTATTCCCGTGAGATTTATGCTACATTTGCCACAAATTCCATTGAGTGGTGTATGTAATGCCCATTATTCTACTCTTTGTGTAATATACTTTCGTTTATGAGTATTTACATCAATGATCTATTGTCCTTCTTTCATGGGGTGTATGTTTTGAAAGATACTCAAGTCGGTAAGGGAACCTTTCACCCTCCTCTTTTTAAAAGACTTCTTTTGTTCGGTCTTTTAATTTACATATTGTTATGTTGGGATATGTTCTCATATATCCTTATTGATTTAAATTTTATGTCCAAGTGATGAGATACACTTTTTATCTCTCATCAACTCATTTTGATGTGATGCCGTTAGGCTGTCAAGGGAACTTTTTAACCCAATTTCAATTTCTTTGGGTTCAACACGTAGTTATTGAATATGTCATCCTTTGAATATGTGTGAATAAGATTTGATTGTTTTACACTTAATATCCACTTATATTGGGTGTATTTATATTTTTCACACATATTTTTGAGATTGATTTGTCCTTAATTTAAGGATACCTTCTTTATAAGGGATTTCATCCCATTTGACATTTCTATTGAGGGTTCATTGTTGTTATGCACCAATTTACTCTTATATGGTGTATATACTGTCTTTTGGAGTATTATATCATGAATCAATTTATTCTAATGATATTATAAAGTTCTGACTAAATGTTATTCCTCAATTATTGTATTCAAGTGTCTCTAATTTTGGTAAAACCCCTTTAACCAAAATATCGTTTTAAATGTTTTAATTATTTGTTTTTATTAATATCCATGTTTTCAAAATGGTTTTAAGGATTTATTTATATGGATATTAATGGTTTAAAATTTTAAGCTTCAAGGTGGTATGGGACACTTTGATTCAAAAATCTCTTTATTAAATGTTTTAAATGGTTTTGAAAATGGTTTTGATAAAGGATTCTATTATGATATATTGTGATGTGGAAATGTTATCATTACTTTATATTGGTTTTATGTTTAATGATTTTATATTGGTACTTGGACATTTTAACGGGTGGTTATGTTATAAACCATATGACGGGTGGTGCCGTGAATACCAGGACTGGTGGTTACGTTATAACCTCCAATGCATTGGGTATGGAAGTCGGCCGTATGGCTATTCCATTAAGTATGTATGGAAATTGGCCGTATGGCTATTCCATTTAGTGATATGTGTGGGAGTCGACCGTATGGTTATTCCACTTAAGTATGTTTATGTCCCAAGTTACTTTATATATGCTATGTGTTCTTTATAAGGGTTTTATGGTAATCCTTTGGTTACAAAAAGGTATGTAATGATATTTTATTTAGTGAAGAGTTTTTACTACTTTATAAAGGTGAAAAGTATTACTTTGATAAAGTATACATGGTTTACTTTTTGTTTTGATAAACTAACAGTTTTTATTCTTTGTGTATCCCTTACTGAGTTTTTATGCTCATCCCAAGTTTTTGAAATGTTTTTCATAGGACTTAGCGTGGAATAGGGTCAAGGATGGGATCAATGGAAAGTCATGCTACCTAAAACATGAAACTAGACAAGTTTCTTTTTAAGAGTTTTTATTTTATGGAAATTTAGTAGAAGAGACTACTTTGTAATCTTTTGAGATGTAATAGTTATGTCTTATTTCTCTAAAACTCTAAACCTGAAAAGATCCTCAATGTGAATTATTCATTTAATTCAATTTTAAGTAAGGTTTAAGGCAGGGGCCTTATATAGCGGGAGGTGTGGTTCGAGAAAATGTTGTACATGGCGTGAAATCTCTTCAGCTCAGCCGCTCGGAAGTTGGTTCCGTTATCCGTGAGGATATCATGAGGTATTCCAAACCGGTGAATGATATTGGAACTCACGAAGTCGGTGATAGAACCAGCCTTGACTTCCCTAAGAGGGGCTTCCTCTTCCCACATTGAGAAGAAATCTGTGGCAGTTAAGATGAACCGGCATTGGAGGGCCGTCGCCGGCGGGTAGGGCCCTACGACATCCAACCCCCAGACTTCAAAGGGCCAAGAATAATTAGTAGTATGGAGAGGCTCTGGTGGCCGATGCGCAAATTTAGCATGAACTTGCCACTCATGGAACCTCTTGGCGTACTCGATGTAGTCGTGCATCATGGAGGGCCAGAAGTATCCTAGTCTCCGAATCTGGTGGGACAACTTCGACCCGGCCTAGTGGGCGCCACAGGAGCCAGCGTGCACTTCCTGCATGACCTATGGGATCTCAACTCCTTGAAGACAACGGAGGAGAACACCATCAAACCCGCGCCTGTAAAGGAGCTGCTAACGACTGGGACCGCTTTGAAGGGTGAACTGTGGCGCGCATCGCCGGATTCGTTCCCGCTCCGCTCGGTCCATCGGAAGATTGCCGTACTGGAGATATTCAACCAGAGGTGTCCTCCAGTCAGGAACTGTCTCGATCACCACGCCTAGAACCCCAGGGGGTCCCGATGCGGGGGCACCAGCGGTGAGATGGTTCACTCACGGGCCACGACCGCCCTCCGGGATAACAGGTGCAATGACTCTTCAGTGCGCCATGTGGATGATTAGGTCATCCTGTTCGGGCTCCGCGAGTGATGCGGCCAGGTTGGCCAAAGCATCTAGTTGACTGTTCTGCGACCGGGGAATGTGAACGACATCTGGTCGGGAGGGGAACTTAACCATTAGATTTGGGACACACTCCAGCAACGACACGAGTTCTGGCTTCCTGACAGCGTAGTCACTGTTAACCTTCTTGATGACTATCTCAGAGTCCTCGTTTACATACACGTGGGGTACGTTAACCTCAAGAGCCAACTCGAGGCCAGTGATGAGGGCATGATATTCTGCCTCATTGTTGGTGCAGCCCTCTGACAATAAGAAAGAATATGGCAGCACGGCTTGCTCCGGGGTGATGAAGATGATACCCAGGCCCACTATGTTAAGCCTAGAATCGTTGAGCCTTATACCGGTAGGGCTTCGGGAGGTGCCATCAAAGTGCATCTGCCAGCATGGGGTGGCGTGATCGACTGAGAGGATTGCCTCATCAAGAAAGCCCACATCCAGCGGCTAGTCCGCAGAGGTTGGATGAGCAGCTAAGAAGTCTTCCAACGCCAGTCCTTTGATGGCCTTCTGAGGTATGAACATAATGTAGAACTGCTGGAGGATCACTGCCCAGCGTGCCAATCGGCCGGTCAACATAGGCTGACCCAGGATGTATTTCAACGGGTCTACCCGAGAAGCCAACTGTACCTCATGGTGATGCAAGTAGTGCCACAATTTCGGTACGGCGAATACGAGCGCCAGGCAGCTCTTCTCGATGGGAGAATATCTAATCTCCGCGTCGAGGAGCAAACATATGAGGTAGTAGAGGCTATTCATTGTTCCCTTATTGTTTTTCTTGTCAAGAAGGGTGCCGAGGGATCTCTCCAGGGTGGTCACGTGAAGGAACAGCGGCATTCCGAGAGTGGATGGCATCAGGACCGGAGGTTGAAGCAGATACTGCTTGATTTCCTCAAAAGCGGTCTGGCACTCTTCATCCCACCCATAGGCGGTGCCTTTCTTCAGGAGCCAAGAAAAGGGCTTACACTTACCGGCCAGATTCGCAATGAATCGGCGTATATAGGCTAAGTGGCCTTAGAGGCCTCGAAGCTCCCGAATATTACTCGGGGGAGGCATCTGACTAATGGCCTTGATCTTCTCGGGGTCGATCTCGATACCTCGATACCTGACGATGAAGCCAAGAAACTTTCCGGAGGTGACTCCGAAGGCACACTTCAATGGGTTCATCTTCAAGTGATGAGAACGGAGCAAACTGAACACTTTACCAGGGTCTTTGAAATGGTCCTAGCGTTGACGAGATTTAACCACCAGGTCATCTACATAGCACTCTGTAACACCCCAAGATTTCATAGTGTGTTATTTCTTCAAAATAATTTAGTAACTTGAACTACACACAACACCGAGTTCAAGCGCACCATGACTTACCAAACAAGCCATTCAAAAGAGGTTATAAATAGTATTAACTAAATTTTAAACTTTATATAATCCTTATAATTTTAGAATCCATATTAGAAGAACAAATTCATTTTCAGTATTGCACTTTTATCAACTTTTAATAGTGAACCCTTTTTAAATACAATATTTTAAACTTTTTGACTAAATGTGGACATCAAAAATTTAAAATAAAACATCCCATTCTTCCACGGTATGCTTTCCTTTGAATAATACAGTAGCGTGTGTTGTACGCAACTTCGAGTTTTAACACACACCACAACCGATCAAACTAGCCGTTATGAATAGTAATACCTACTTTTTGAAATTATATATATTTTATTTTTTAAAATGGACTTAATTTTTGGATTCATAATATCAAATATAGCCTAAGGTGAAATTTTGGTACTTTTTGGATAACTTTCATATTTTGATGAATAGTGAAAATTACTAAATTTTAATTAAAAACAACTTTTTTAATCAAAATAATTAATAGTGATAAATTATAAATTTTAGTGGTTTTAAAGTATATTTAGAATATATTTTTACCATTTAATATAATGTTTGTCATTGGACATAATTTTACAATTAAACCGAACATAATCAAGTGTCAATCTTTTGATAGTTATTATCTCTTAAAAACACGCTTTTTGTTTTGACAGTGGGAATTAATTTTAAATTAATTTCTTCCACTTCTATGTTTTGAATTTAAAAAAATGGATTCCATATTTGGAATCAGGATGTTCAAATTGTGTAAATAGGTAAATTTTATTTTTAGACATTTTGAATAATTACTGTGGTAAATATTTTATTTACCATGGTTAAGGGTAAATCCGGTAAATAAGGCTTAAAAAATAATATTATAATAATACTAAATTACCCTAAAACGTGTCCTAGCCTGATTGGTTGATACATGTTCGACCATAGGCATATTTGGGTCGATTTTGGGACCCCATGGGGCCACTTGTAGGTGATAGGAACACTTTTTTTAATTAAGTTAATATAAGTACAAAAATGACATAAGTATATATCTTTTAGAAAAAAAATTTTTACATAGGGTCATATATGTTGGATTTTCGACTATAAATATTCATTATAAATATACAAAGCTTTCCTACATGATGATATTTTATTTATAATTTTTAGGGATTAAATGATTTAATTTATTTATGACACAATGATGATGCAGTAATTACCATAATAGTGAAAAATTAAAATAATTGATATTATAAATACCCAAATAAATTTAATTTGAGACTTTTAATGAAATAAAATAATTTTCTAGGATAATATGACATATTAGGATTGATTTAATTAACTTTTTTTGAAGTAATCATTCTTTTATAATTTTTACAAAAATCAATTCTTGAATAGTGTCAAAATTGACATAAAAGAGTTTTTAAACAAAATATTATATTATTAATTGATATTAAATTCCTAAAAATCTAAGGTTAGGCCAATATACTTATATCATGATAGGTTCATCATTAATGGAACACTTGGGGGTCGCTGGGATGTATATAGTAAGTTTATTAACCATATTATATAAAAATACAAGGAGACATTGTAAAAGTGAAACTAATTAACTTAGAGTCAATACTTAAAGATAAGGTTAATATAAGTACCCAAACCTGTCTAAATTCCATTGGTTGAGTTGTTTTAGACCCATCCCCACCTTAAAAGTTAAATAATCAACTTTGAAGACATTAGAAACCGAATATGAATTTATTATAAACTAATATTTCTAGCTTTTCCAAAGGTGCCCCTCACCCTCTTATAAAAGGGCACTCCTCCTTCTCATTTCTTCACACCTTCAAAACCTTTTGGTTCGGCCAAAATCTGACCAAATACTCTCCCAACATCCCTCACTACAACCTAGAGGCTTTAGTTTGTTTATAAAGTAAACCTAAGGAGCCCTTTTGATCAAATGAAAAGGAAGAACCCAAAGAAGAGGTAATGATTTCACCACCCTTTTCCAAGTTCCGTTCTTCTTCCACTTCTTCTTCTTTTGTTGTTACCATTATAAAATAATAACTCCAGTATCATATATATACTGTGATGTTATTATAAATATGGTATAACCATATTCAGTATTCTATCCACCCTTTGAATAACATGTCACCATACGTGCGTACGTACGGCTTACCGTCTCCACGTCGTGGTGTAATTGTTATTCAATATATTATTATTTGGATGGGTATAATAATGATATGTAACTCATGTAAATAACAAATATAAGATGTTAATTATTCTGTATATATGATATAACAACCATTTATATATTATTTTAATATCAAAAGAATGATATTGTCGCTCGTGCGTACGTACGGACTACCGTCTCCACGAACGCGATGAGATTCATTCTCCATCGTATCCATTCAAGTATAATTCTAATTTTATGATTAATAATAGTATCTAAGGACTTGATATCATTATGGATATTAATAATATACAACCTATCCATGACAAACATGGCTTACGTAACAAAACATATAAAAGAAAACGAGTAAGTTAACACCCGAAACAACGATAATACTAAGATATTATTAACAAATCAATGTTAAAAGATCATATATGATATCATATTAATGTATATGATTATTGTATAATTTAATAACAATTATTTCACCATTATACAGGAGCTTAACCTACCCCAACCAAGGAAAAGTACAAGGTATGGGTTATTTCACAATCTCTTCATTATCCGAGGTTGTTTATACGTAATAATCTACTGGGATCTCTTATCATCCACATCCATGTTTCTTAATAATGTTTTCAAAACATTTTTACTATTTACAAGAATATGGTTTTAATTAATTTATACCCTTATGTGTTTCGAAAGGAATCTTTCTGTCGTTTTCCAAACAAGGCACTTTTAACCTTTTCGACAAATTTAATGTAAGAATGTTTTTTTAACTTATACGGCGGGTGCGGCTATTTACAGCCATTATAAAATTGTCAAAGCTTCCCTTACAAGCTTGTAAGAATAATTTCAAATTTAATGTATTATTTTATAATCATGTTGCTTTTAAAATGATTTAAAAAAAAGAGATATTTCTCTAAAATAGTTTTGATTTCATCTATGTCAACATCCTTTGATGGATTTTATGATTATTTAAAGTTGATTTATTATGATACAAAACATCCTTATTTTATTGAAGGTTTTGTGATATTGTTTACTGTGGATAATCTATTATTATGTCACTCATGGTTTTTTTTAAAGTATTGACATTTCAGAAGTTATTTTTAATCTGAATGTTTATGTTATATTTTAACCTTTTATTCAGATGAATGTGTTAGACAAGTATGTTCCGGGTTTGGGACCGGTAAAAGTAAGCCCTCTGGTTTGGTCTCTAGATGTTAGAGGAACTCCAGGTTGGTGTCCGGTTATTAGAGGCACTCCGGGTTGGTGTCCGGTTATTAGAGGGACTCCGGGTTGGGTTCCGGTTACAGTTAGCCCCTAGGTCTTGGGACGAGTCCTTGACAAAGAAATTAAAGTTCAGCATTATGCATTCCAACATTATGAAAGTGGTTATTGATATTGCATGTGATCATTCGATTAGTAGAATATCCATGTGAATAAGTAAATGTCATTATTTCATTTTAATTTTGCCATACTATGTTGAAGTTCAAGTTTAAAAGGCTATTGTTTTAGTAATGCATTGCCTTAAATGTTTATGCTTATTTTTGAATGTTCCGCTATATTGTTATCATTACTGGGCATTTGATCTCACCCCTTTTCTATGTTTTATTTTTTCCAGGATGTGAAGACGTAAGTTATGAATGATCTACAGGGATATTATGAAGGGATAATAGTGTGGAGTATGGACACATTATGTTGTTGTAGTAGTTTTTCACTTTATGATGTAATGTAAAACTTATGAATATATCTAGTGTTTCCAAGGCTACTAAACCAATCGGTCTTCCGAGATTTGATCTTTCTTGTGATCATTCCAATGTTATGTAATAATGCACCGACTCTGGGTAACTAGGGTCTGGGAGTTACAGTTGGTATCAGAGGAAGTTTAGTACAAACCTTGGAAACTAGATTTAGGTAAACTCTGATTAGAGCAGATAGACCTAAGATGGGCCTTGAGGATTAGTATAGAATAACTTCCTAGAATTCTGCTATGTTAGAGATTTTGTGAGTTTTCTGAGAAATACATCCCTGTCTGGATACGAGCAGGTAGTGGCGGCTCTGGAACAGATGTACCTAGGGGTAAAACCCCAAAACACCGCTTTGAGCTAGACTCGAACGGGAACTGGTGGACGATAACGGGCCTTGTTGCACTCTTGGTTACAACACTCTCGGGGGATATGCTTAGGATAATTCTCATTTTATTTACAAACCATTATTAAGGGTTTATGAGTATATACATCCTCAAAGGAGACATTTTTATGATTATGGATTATATCCATAAACTATTTAATTTATGTTATGTGTTTTACAAGTTTGGGATTAGGTATTGTTATTCATAAACTAATCTAGTGTATGCCATTGTTTAGAAATGGGACCCAGTAAAAGGAATGATAACTCCAGAAATGCACATAATCCAAAGAGAAAGAAGGATCATATCTTTCATGGTCTTAAGCCAGAATTTATAAGAGAAATAGTCTCCCATGTATTATCACCATATAAAGAAATAATATCATGTGTTGATAAGATAAGTAAAGATTTTACTGAGTCCTATGGCTTTGAAGGGAAGAAAGATAAGAAAATGATGGAAGAGAAAAATATGGATACGGGGAAGATGGAAAAGAAGAATTTTCCCATATGTGATAAATATGGGAAGAATCACCCTGGAACTTGTCTGAAAGGAATGGGAGTTTGTTATAAGTGTGGAGGAAAAGGGCACAAAGTACATGACTGCAAGGGTAAGAAAATGGTTTCAAATGTACAATGATTCATTTGCATGGAGTTTGGACACTACGCGAACCTATGTCCCAGTCATCAAACATTGCCGCAAATGATGCAATTGGATTATAATAAAGTTATGATACTAACAGAGATAAAGAAGAATGATTAGAGTTCTTATATTGATTATGTCAATTGAGTGTTGTATCAACAATGTACTTGTTATAATAATTATGGAGTATATAAGGATTTTACTGCAGTAATATTTCATTAAGGACTTGAGATTGTGTGGAACAAAGAAAAGTTACTCGATAGAAGGATAAATTTTTGGAATATATATGGTTGAGAGAATGATAAACCATAATATAGTTCTGATACCGAGGTAGTGATTTTGGAATAATACAAGATTTATTTGGATAAATTATATTAGATATTCTTGAATACCTTGAAATTGATTAATGATTTGTATATTCCATCATTGTTGGGGTTTAAAACATTTTTGGATTGATGAAGTATATCCAGAATTCTATATTGGATAAGGGAGCATGAATGTAATCAATAAGGAATATGGTAATTCAGGATGATTCAGTACATGATGAAGGTATTCATATGCTATTATGGTGTAAAAAGGATCTACATTATGTTTACCTTCCTTATAAATTTTGGACTGTGAGTTTGGAAAGATGTATTTTGGATAGTTCTAGAATGGATTATTTTGGATTTCCATAAAAGGACAACCCGGAGGTCGGGCGGCAACCCGTCACGTCCGGCAAGGCCGCGAGACTTGAACCCGCAACCGAAGGGCGACAAGGGTGTATCACCTACCACTGGCCCACGAGATGTCCTGGATTAAATAATTTAGTTTTTTTAAAAGATCTGGTAGATGAATTATAAATTCATTTATTTTAGAACCCTATATGAATAGTATAAATAGAATTTTTTTTACGTTCTATTATTTTTTAGAGTGGAAGATGAGTTTGTGGTAGAAATTTATTAATGGATAAAACTCTAATTATAAAGTAAGTATATCTCCTTATGATCTTATCCAATATCATAAATAAATTCCTCAACATTACAAAAAGGAACTTAGAACAAAAATGTTGTCCTAGATGGTACCTTAAATCATCACTAATTTATTGCTTTGGGATTGTTGGCCTTTTCATAGCCATTTTCTCTACCACTCTCCATCAGATAATTGATGGTCAGATTACTCTTCCATATCCATATTTTCCTACATGGAACCCTAGTATGTGTTATTTTCGATAATCTTCATACTTTCTACTCTTTATTTTAAATAGAGGCCTCATTAATTCATTTTTCGATGTGGGATTTCAACTATGATATTTTGAAACGTCAAAAATGTGTTATCATAATACCTTATGTTTTGTTGAATCGATGGTATTTTAAATCATCATAGATTGATTAATTTGAGGACCTCAATTTTAAACTTGTTTGTGATTGATGACCTCAATCACTACCTATAAATATTTACGTTTTTCCTCCAATTATATGTCTCTAATTTCCACCAATGTTCTCCTAATTGAGATCATAATTTGGTGGCGACCCTTTCAATTCTCTTTTCCTCATTTTAAGGCTAAATTTTAGTAACCCGATTTTTGATGTGGGTTTTCCCACAAAGATATTTTTTATTTTCAACCTTTTATTTTCGAAGAACAATTTTAAATTGCGTGGACACAATTTATTGAAGGAGGGGAGAATGTAACACCCCAAGATTTCATAGTGTGTTATTTCATCAAAATAATTCAATAACTTGCACTACATGTAACACCGAGTTCAAGTGCACCATGACTTACCAAACAAGCCGTTCAAAAGAGGTTATAAATAGTATTAACTAAATTTAAAACTTTATATAATCCTTATAATTTTAGAATCTATATTATGAGAACAAATTCATTTTCATTATTGCACTTTTATCAACTTTTAATAGTGAGCCCTTTTTAAATACAATATTTTAAACTTTTAGACTAAATGGGGACATCAAAAATTTAAAATAAAACATCATATAATTCCACGGTAGCCTTTCCTTTGAATAATACAGCAGCGTGTGTTGTACGCAACTTCGAGTTTTAACACACACCACAACTGATCAAACTAGCCGTTATGAATAGTAATACCTGATTTTTGAAATTATATATATTTTCTTTTTTAAAATGGACTTCATTTTTGGATTCGTAATATCGAATTTATCCTAAGGTGAAATTTTGGTACTTTTCGGATAACTTTCATATTTTGATGAATAGTGAAAATTACTAAATTTTAATTAAAAACAACTTTTTTAATCAAAATAATTAATAGTGATAAATTATGAATTTGAGTGGTTTTAAATTATATTCAGAATATATTTTTACCATTTAATATAATGTTGGTCATTGGACATAATTTTACAATTAAACCGAACAAAAACAAGTTTCAATCTTTTGATAGTTATTATCTCTTAAAAACACGCTTTTTGTTTTGACAGCAAGAATTAATTTTAAATTAATTTATGCCACTTATATGTTTTGAATTTAGAAAAATTTATTCCATATTTGGAATCAGGATGATCAAATTTTGTAAATTGGTAACTTTTATTTTTAGACATTTTGAATAATTACTGCGGTAAATATTTTATTTACCATGGTTAAGGGTAAATCCGGTAAATAACGGTTAACAAATAATATTATAATAATACTAAATTACCCTAAAACGTGTCCAAGCCATATTGGTTGATAAATGTTCGACCATAGGCATCTTTGGGTCGATTTTGGGACCCCATGGAGCCACTTGTAGGTGATAGGGACACTTTTTTTAATTAAGTTAAAATAAGTATAAAATGACATAAGTATATATCTTTTAGAAAAAGAATTTTTAAATAGGGTTATATATGTTGGAATTTCTACTATAAATATTCATTATAAAGATACAAATATTTCCTACATGATGATATTTTATTTATAATTTTTAGAGATTAAATAATTTAATTTATTTATGACACAATGAAGATGCAGTAATTACCATAATTGTAAAAAATTAAACTAATCGATATTATAAATACCTAAATAAATATAATTTGAGACTTTTAATGAATTAAAATCATTTTCTAGGATAATATGACATATTAGGATTGATTTAATTAACTTTTTTCGAATTAATCATTCTGTTATGATTTATACAAAAATCAATTCTTGAATAGTGTCAAAATTGACATAAAAGTGTTTTTAAACAAAATATTATATTATTAATTGATATTAAATTCCTAAAAATCTAAGGTTCGGCCAAGATACTTATATCATGATTGGTTCATCATTAATGGACCACTTGGGGGTCTCTTGGATGTATATAGTATGTTTATTAACCATATTATATAAAAATACAAGGAGACATTGTAAAAGTGAAACTAATTAACTTAGAGTTAATACTTAAAGATAAGGTTAATATAAGTACCCAAACCTGTCTAAATTCCATTGGTTGAGTTTTTTTAGACCCATACCCACCTTAACATTTAAATAATCAAGTTTGGATCCATTAGAAACCGCATATGAATTTATTATAAACTAATATTTCTAGCTTTTCCAAAGGTTCCCCTCACCCCTCTTATAAAAGGGCACTCCTCCTTCTCATTTCTTCACACCTTAAAAACCTTTTGGTTCAGCCAAAATATACCGAAATACTCTCCCAAAATCCCTCAATACAACCTAGAGGCTTCAGTTTGATCAAAAAGCCAACCTAAGGATCCCTTTTGATCAAATCAAAAGGAAGAACCCGAAGAAGAGGTAATGATTTCACCACACTTTTCCAAGTTCCTTTCTTCTTCCACTTCTTCTTCCTTTGTTGTTACCATTCTAAAATAATAACTCCAGTATCATATATATACTGTGATGTTATTATAAATATGGTACAACAATATTCAGTATTCTATCCACCCTTTGAATAACATGTCACCATACGTGCGTACGTACGGCTTACCGTCTCCACGTCGTGGTGTAATTGTTATTCAATATATTATTATTTGGATGGGTATAATAATGATATGTAAATCATGTAAATAATAAATATAACATTTTAATGATTCTGTATATATTATATAACAACCAGTTATATATTATTTTAATATCAAAAGAATGATATTGTCGCTCGTGCGTACGTACGGACTACTGTCTCCACGAACGCGATGTGATTCATTCTCCATCATATCCATTCAAGTATAATTCTCATTTTATGATTAATAATAGTATCTAAGGAATTTATATCATTCTGGATATGAATAATATACAACCTATCCATTATAAACATGGCTTACGTAACAAAACATATAAAAGAAAACGAGTAAGTTAACACCTAAAACAACGATAATACTAAGAAATTATTAACAAATCAATGTTAAAAGATCATATATGATATTATATTAATGTATATGATTATTGTATAATTTAATAACAATTATTTCACCATTATACAGGAGCTTAACCTACCCCAACCAAGGAAAAGTTCAAGGTATGGATTTTCACAATCTGTTCATTATCCGAGGTTGTTTATACGTAATAATCCACTGGGATCTCTTTATCATCCACATCCATGTTTCTTAATAATGTATTTCAAAACATTTTTACTATTTACAAGAATATGGTTTAATGTCATTTATATCCTTATGTGTTCCGAAAGGAATCTTTCCGTCGTTTTCCAAGCAAGGCACTTTTAACCTTTTCGACAAATTTAAGGTAAGAATGTTTTTTTAACTTATACGGCAGGTGCGGCTATTTACCGCCGTTATAAAATCGTCAAAGCTTCCCTTACAAGATTATAAGAATAATTCAAATTGAATGTATTATTTTATAATTATGTTACTTTTAAAATGATTTCAAAAAAAAGAGATATTTCTCAAAAATAGTTTTGATTTCATCTATGTCAAAATCCTTTGATGGATTTTATGATTATTTGAAGTTGATTTATTATGATACGAAACATCCGTATTTTATTGATGGTTTTGTGATATTTTTGACTGTGGATAAGCTATTCTTATGCCACTCATGATTTTTTTAATGTATTGACATTTCAGAAGTAATTTTTAATCCGAATGTTTATGTTATATTTCTACCTTTCATTCAGAAGAATGTGTTAGACAAGTATGTTCCGGGTTGGGGACCGGTAAAAGTAAGCCCTCCATTTTTGTCTCTGGTTATTAGAGGAACTCCGGGTTCGTGTTTGGTTATTAGAGGCACTCCGGGTTGGTGTCCGGTTATTAGAGGCACTCCGGGATGGGTTCCGGTTACAGTTAGACCCTAGGTCTTGGGACGAGGTCTTGACAAAGAAATTAAAGTTCAGCATTATGCATTCCAACATTATGAAAGTGGTTATTGATATTGCATGTGATCATTCGAATAGTAGAATATCCATGTAAATAAGTAAATTACATTATTTCATTTTACTTTTTCTATACTATGATGAAGTTCAAGTTTAAAAGGCTATTGTTTTAGTAATACATTGCCTTAAATTTTTATGCTTATTTTTGAATGTTCCGCTATATTGTTATCGTTACTGGGTATTTGAGCTCACCCTTTTTCTATGTTTTATTTTTCCCAGGATGTGAAGAAGTAAGTTTTGAATGACCTGCAGGATTATTATGAGGGGATAATAGTGTGGACTATGGAGACATTATGTTGTTGTAGTAGTTTTTCACTTTATGATGTAATGTAAAACTTATGAATATTTCTAGTGTTTCCAAGGCTACTAAACCAATCGGTTATTCGAGATTCAATCTTTCTTGTGATCATGCCAATGTTATGTAATAATGCACCGAATCTGGGTAACTAGGGTCGGGGCGTTACAAACTCCACTAGCATCCCGAGGATCGGCTTGAATATGCGGTGCATAGACCATTGATAGGTGGCACCACCGTTCATCAGGCCGAAGGGCATAACCCGATAGCAGAAAGTGCCCTGGGGGGCCCTGAAGGCAGTGTACTCTTCATCCTCGGGGGCCATCCAGATTTGGTTATACCCAGAGTACCCATCCATGAAAGAGAGGGCTTGGAACCCGGCTGTTGCGTCGATCAACAACTCTGTCACGGGAAGGGGAAAGTCGTCCTTCGAACAGTGGCGATTAAGATCGCGGAAGACGATACAGACCCTGATCTGCCCGTTCTTCTTCCTGACGGGCACAATGTTGGATAGCCACCTAGGGTACTTGACTTCCCTGACGATTTTGGCCTTAATGAGCATATCAACTTCAGCCTCAACCATGGCACCGCGAAAGGAGTGCATTTTTCTGGGAGGCTGCTTGAACCCGCGATGGTTTGCTGGGAGGCCAAGGCAGTGCACCACTACCTGGGGATCTAGTCCCGGCGTCTCGTCATAACTCCCGGAAAACACATCACGGCGCTGTCTGAGGAAGTATATGTACCGTTTCCGTTCCTCGGGAGGCATAGCGATGTTGACCAATGTGGGTCTCGGCTCCGCCTCACTACCGAGGTTCACCTATACGAGCACGTCGACCGTGGCAGAGATGCCCTCCACAAAGGAAGGAGGAGCATCTTCCATGTCTTCTTCTCTGCTTGGGGAAAGATCATCCATGTGGGGATCCGTTTCGGGGCTACTCGACCCTGATGGGGAGCTAGCACCGGCTTGGGCGGCAGAGGTCATCACGACGGGAGGCTCATGCACCACAGAGACCGTTGCGACAAAGGCGGTTGATCCAATCCCATCCGGCCTGCGGCCCAAGGGGCCATGTTTTACGACATCGAAGCAGTGGTGTCGCGTTGGCATGAGCCAGTCGATCCCGGCTCGGCAAAACATGCACGTATGACGCACCGCCGTTTCCATAAGCCCAACGTCCCGATATCGTACGGGGGTAGGAGGCTCGGGGATCACCCGGGCCTGGTTGGTGTAATAGTACGAGGTGATTTCCCGCCGTCGCTTAGACCCGGAAATATGCATTCCTCTGGTACCCAAGAAAATAAATCACTCTCCCATATCGGGAGTTGTGGCCTCCAACCGATGGAATGGGAAGACATATGCGTCATCCAAAACTTCCCATGGATCACTCGCGACATCGGCAGGCTCAACCTCACCTTCTAGGATCTGCTTGTCCTTGCTCCTGTAATAGTCTGTGTCCAGGTAACAAGCTTCACAAGAGGCAAATGGGGACGCATATCCTTGGAGCACACCCACTCGACCCTTAAGGGAGTATTTGAGGCACTGATAGTATGATGAGGGAACCTCTGCATGAAGATGGAGCCACGACCTGCCCATCAATGCATTGTATGAAGTTTCCTAAGAGACAACCATGAATTCAGTATTGGCAATTAAGCCGCCAAACTATGTCTTCAGAAAAATCTCGCTGAGTGGAGTTTGCTCGGTCCTATCATACCCCTAGATTCTGAGGTCGGAGGGAATTAAATCATCCTCGGACAACCCCAGTTTTCACAGTGTCCGAGTTGGTATCAAGTTAATCCCAGAACATGTGTCGACAAGACAGTGACGGACCTCCACACCATTAAACTGGCCGGTGATGTACAACGGTCAGATGTGCCCCTGTATGGGAAGGTATTCATCTTCACCAGAGAATGAGATAACCGCCTGACATTCGGCGTCCTCAATAACCTGGATGTGGAAGGCTTCTGCAGCAGGTACCTCCGTTTCAAACTCGAGGGGGCTCCTCAGAGCCTCGGCGAGCGCCTCACGCATCTCAGACGATAGGCGGAGGGCCTCAAGGATGGAAAGACTCACTATAATGCCGGCCAGATGCTTCAGGACATCATACTTTCGCGCCAAACGCGAGCTTCTGATTACAGGAGGTCGCTCTGCGATTGGGGGCATGACGGGCCCTGCTGGCGAGACCGGTGACTGACTGGTACTAGGCACGTCCCACTGTTCACCAGCTAAAGCCCGGGAGGTGGCTTCCATGCTTGGACTGGAAGGCCGTAGTCGGCCAGTGGTAGGGCTGGGCTGGTCGCGACACGGGCAAGGCGATTCCGCCCGATCCAACAATATAAACGGTGGTGGAAGCGAACCTGTTGTCACCGGATGAGGGAGCCATGAGTGCTGCTCTATACACCAGGCCTGCTGCCTGGTCTTGGTAGTGTGCACAGCCTGACTAGAGGTGACGACTGCCGTGCCCCGGCGATTCACGTAGCCATGGCTCCGTCTACGCTGACGACGGCTGGGGACATTGGGGAGGTTCACCTGGAGATCCTCGTCGTCGGGAGCCACAAAGGGATTTACCAACTCTACGGTGTTAACCGAAGAGTACCCCGGGCTCTCGGGGAGATTCACCTGGCGCTCCTCTCCATCGGGAGCCACAAAGGGATTTACTAACTCTACAGTGTTAACCGAAGCGTACCCCGGGCTCTCGGGGAGAACCACCCGGCGCTCCTCGTCGTCGGGAGCCACAAAGGGATTTACCAACTCGACGGTGTTAACCGAAGCGTACCCCAGGCTCTCGGGGAGATCCAACCGGCGCTCCTCGTCGTTGGGAGCCACAAAGGTATTTACCAACTCTACGGTGTAAACCGAAGCGTACCCCGGGCTCTCGGGGAGATTCACACGGCGCTCCTCACCGTCGGGAGCCACAAAGGGATTTACCAACTCTACGGTGTTAACCGAAATGTACCCCAGGCTCTCGGGGAGGTTCACCCGACGCTCCTCGTTGTCGGGAGCCACAAAGAGATTTACCAACTCTATGGTGTTAATCGAAGCGTACCTCGGGCTCTCGGGGAGGTTCACCTGGCGCTCCTCGTCGTCGGCAGCCACAAAGGGATTTACCAACTCTACGGTGTTAACTGAAGCGTACCCCGGGCTCTCGAGGAGATTCACCTGGTGCTCCTCGTCGTCGGGAGACACAAAGGGATTTACCAACTCTATGGTGTTAACTGATGTGTACCCCGTGCTCTCGGGGAGATTCACCCGGCGCTCCTCGCCATCGGGAGCCACAAAGAGATTTACCAACTCTAAGGTGTTAACTGAAGCGTACCCCGGGCTCTCAGTCGAGGAGTCATCCATTACCGGACGGGGTCTCGGAGGGATCCCCAATCCTGGGGGCATGAAATCGCCACGTGTGAGAGAATATGACGGCAATGGCAGGGTGCGTTCTTTCTTCTTGCGTCGCTGCCTGCACTTCTCGGAAGAAGTAGGTTGGGATGACGAGGCCAAAGCGGCGCTCGCAGATTCCGAGGGCTCTGGCTGGTCCAGGAGGGCACGGATGATGCCATGGGTATGGGCGACCATCCTGCGGGCCATACAGTCGTTATACTTCTGGGACCCACGGTCGAAAACCTGTTCCCACCCATCCCCGTCGTCACTACTGCCATCTGATCCCACGAAGACACCTGCCACATGTGCCGGGGCTGGGCCCAACCTGACTATGTTGTTGTCAATCTGGTCTTGGAGCCAGTCCTTGAACATATATAATTTTTGTATGGTGTTTCCCAAGAACCGGTGATAAGGGAAGTAGTTAGGGCGATCCGTGAGACACACCTCTTCTGGCTTTCGGCACTCAGGCAGCCGCACGATCCTCTGCTCTAAGGCGCTACGGAAATAACCGGGGACCTGGGCCTCGCCAAACGAGTAAGCCCGATTCCTTCTGCCAGGAAAAGGGAACCTTGGGGGCTGACCATGGCCAGGGACTGGAGGAGCAGGCCGAGGAGGCGGAGCCGGATTACCTCGCCTAGGTGGTAGCGGTGCGTTACGCGGAGGCGCCTGACGATTTTGAGGTTGTCGCTACTGGGCCGGAGGCTGTGGGGGTGGGCCCCTATGAGCCTGCTAAGCTGGCCTCACCGGCAGCAACTCTAGCTGTCTGGGGGCCTCTATCTGCGCCACAGCAGCGAGCTCGGCTCTGGCAGCTCTCCTTGCGGAGATCACAGGAGGTAGCGGGCGTGCCTGACTGGCCTATTGCAGGGCTTCTTCGAGGCGCTGAGCCTTGTCCGAGAAGTCCCGGAACCCTCCAGGGTAATTCTGCGTGATCAGGGAAGGAACCAACTTCTCCTTGATGTTCCCCACACACATCTTCAATAATTTCTCCTGAGTCAGTGTCATGTCAAGGGAGTTCGTGAGCCCCTTCCACCGGGCGACGAAGTCTGCGACTCGCTCATCGGGCCTTTGCTTGCACCTGAAGATGTCTGCAATGTTCGACTTCCGGGTTGTGGAACTGAACTGGTAGAGGAATTGTCGACGAAGGTCCTCCCATGTAGTCACTGATCCAACAGGGAGCTGGCTGTACCAAACGAACGCTGGTCCCTCCAGCGTCTGAACGATGCACCGGAGCTTGGCAGCCTCCTACTGCGCCGAAGTCCCCAACATAGGCTCGTACCTCGAGTTGAAGTGGGCCAAGTGTTGTGGCAGGTCTATGGTCCCGTTATAGGGGGAAAAAGTGGGATTCCCAAATCCTGGCGGGGCCGGCATGTCATCCACCCATGCGGGGTACGGCTGGCCATCCGGTGGGATCGCCACCTGCCGAGTTTCTAGGGCCTCCAAGCGAGCGATGAGTACCTCCATCAGATCATCCGAATGCGGATTCATGTCCTGACGGGGATCTCTAACCACAAGTGCATTGCCAGGCTCTTCGATACGATAGTCTCACTCAACGGCTCGGGGGGCAGCTGGCGGAGCGACTGTCGGAGCGGCAGGAGGAAACCGAGCAGGGTCTCCTAGGTTGCCTCGCTGCTCGGGAGGGTTCGGCGAAACATAACGTGCCCTCTTGCCATGGGATCCAATGTCTCCCATGTCGGCGAACATGACATGGTCACGGTTTCCCGGTGGGATCTCAGCAAGGGGTAGATGCTCCTGCCCCTGCTGTCCTGGTCTAGGGTTGCCGTAGATAGGCCGCCGCTCTGCAATGCCTTCGGCCAGGATCTCATCAACCAGCCTCTTTTGCTCGGCTAGCTGTTGGCGCAGCGTGGTCTTCTCGGGATCTTCCTCTGCCTTCTGCACTGAGGCAGATGGGTCGGCGAGTTTGACAGACCAGACATGCTCTTTACCCTTGCCGATGTTTCGGCCTAGCGCCAGTGCTTCCGTGGGTACAGGAAGGCCTAGGAGGCTCCTCTGTTGGTGAGTAATCCTCCCAGATGGGTCCAGCAGCGGCCTTCCCTCGGGGGGTGAGTCTCCGTTGAGGGGCTCCACAATGTTTCCCTCATCTAAAAGGTCATCCATGTTGACCGAGACTGCCCTTGGAGACGTTCCATCAAGTCCGCCCAGTGGATCAAGCTGCCGGCAGATCGCACAGAAGAGGAGAGCAGCGTACTTCCCCCACCTGTGGATGTGCACGTGGGGGGTGGCCTCCTTAATAACTCTGCAGAGTACTTGAAAAATCTGGACGCATTATTGCTGAAGGGCCTCATGGAGGCCTAGCGACTCGGGGTGCCGGACCGTGGGGAGTGCTGCTAGGTCAACCCGGCGACACTGCTCACCAATCTCCTCGAGATGCGCTTGTCTCCCGGGATAAGGCGCTAGCTGATGACGGAGGTGGGAGTGAGTCACCCGAAGAATCTAGAGGAAGCATTCACACTCTCCTGGGGTGAGTGGCTCTAGAACATCAAAACCTGATTCTGCGACCGGCCAATACTTCTCAGGGAAGTGACCCACTGCAAGAACGGTCCAGAATCTCCACGGCTCCGGATCGGGGTCCGAAACTTGCCGCCCCAGCTCGTCCCCCGAGGAAAGTTGGGGAATTGGAAATAGCACCGAGGCAGGCCGTCGGGGCGGTGGGCTGGCCGGTGGGGAATACGACGAACATGCCGATTGGCCTCCGATCCCTGGGTCATCCTCTGGAGGTTGTAGTGCCTTGGCCGCCACGTTGCGATAGGATGGGTCGGTGGATGGGCCTCCTATCACAACGTCGGTGTTCGCCGAGGGTGTTTCGCCTTGCGATCCTTCCATCGGTCCCCAGATAAGCTCCTCACCCTCCCTAACAGGGGCGGGAGGTGCTTCCGAGGAGATCAGTAGAAACTGCAGGCTTGATCCCTGGCAGTACGCCAAATCCTCGTCCTCCTGGATATACCTTCGAAGGGAGGAGGTAATCATATGGACCTCGCATTCGGGGAGTACGAGACTGACGCGCCGCGTCCCCATCCCTGCCCTCAACTCGAAATATTGGGGGGGAGGTTCTATCGTCGAGTCATACTCTACCTAAGAATCCGAGAAACGGACTGGTCTGATTCCCGTCCGGACTCCCCTGACATTCCTCTGACGGCGATGAAGTCCGGCCTTCCTGCCCCTGGGTAGCTCCTTAGGGTAAGGACGACTTCTGTCATGGGGTCCCCCGGCCACAATAGAGCTGTGGAAAAGGGGACTGATGGCCGGGGTGCGAGAAGCACCGGGACAGATGTCGAAAGGGACATGGGGAGGACCTCCATGTGAGTAAGTGACTGGATACACAACATCTCCATGCTCGCGACCGGTGGTAGGGGGAGTGACCTCATAACCCATGCAGTGGGTGATGGAAGGAGTCATACCCAAAGCATAGTCATCGCGAAGAAGCTTTCGGCTTCCCAGATCGGTGGCACGGAATGAGCCTTCATGGTGAGCAGCACTACGGTGGATTGGTCCGCAGTGGCCATTTCCAGTGTCCGCGACCGGGAGATTCGACCCAACCTGCCTGCAGGGTAGTCGGGGTTTCGATCCCAGTTGGGCACGCGGCTGCCCCTACTCAACATGCATAGGGATCTGGGAACATGAGTCAGTAGTGGCTGGGGCCACAATGGTTGCTGATGCTGGTACCCCACGACGAGCATTCTCCCCCACTCGCGATCAACGCTGGCGTCGAGTCAGATGGGCCGGAGCCGGCGGTGCGAGCATGAAGATTGCCTGCTCCTCGGCTCGGGGAGTCGGGCGGCGACATCGACGCAGCCTAGCGGGGGTTCTTTCCAGTAACCCTTGTGATGGATCGCCGATCGGGTGGACCAGGACATCCCCCACCTCATTGGCGTAGGGGATAGATGTGTCAAAGCGCTCCAGGGATAGGCTCCCGAAGCGGTTGAACGTCGGCGTGGGGAGCGGTGGCTCCCTGCGCGGCCCTCGAGGGCGGCGATGGTGGTGAGGCATGACCGTATCTAGATCCAAGCGGGCCATACCCCTAGTGGGGATGTCCCCTTCCTCTTCATACCTACAAACCAGGTTATTGATCACCCTCCGTTGGATGATTTCTGATGGGGAGAGGGGGCGCAAGCGCCTAACTGCTACGGCGGTCGAAGTTGGAGCGACCGTGGGATAGGTGGGACTGCGCGGGGTAGCCGCGTCGGCACTGCCCCTGCCCCTGCGCCGGTGGGAAAGTGGCGATCGAGCTCCGAATGCAGTGATTTGATTCCTGGAAAGAGGGAGATGAACCCATTAGTATCAACAGGAAAAGGAGATCAACAACCAAGGCCTGAAATCATTCCGTCTTCAGTGGTCAGCGAGAGGGAACCACGCTGACGACGTCACAGAATGGAGTAGTCAACGTCCTGACGGCCTCGACCCCTGGCGGGTTCACGTCCCGGTGAATGTTCCTTGGACCTGGTGACATGCTATTATTCCGATGCTCTAACGACTACCATTACCCGTGTTGAGGAGAAGAGCTTCACGTAGGGTTCACCATTTTTTGTTTCCGACGCTTTCTCTGGGGCGCGCACGTCCGTCCGCCGGGGAGGGCGCGCTGCTTGTGGCCCCACATTCCCACTTTCCAAAGGCGGGCATCATCCGTTCCATGTTCAGGGACGTTTTCTCCTTGATCCAAACCGGGATGATGGGATGTCGGTTCTTCCCTCCTTGGATTCCTCCTCAGAGCTCATCACCTAGTCCGGGTCTCCCTCATAGATTTAAGAAGGATTCGTGAAGCTCATTCCTGGTGCCAAATCTACATGGATGCCAGTAAATTATGCTGCTTCCATCAAGACGCTCCAACGGGTCTTGTCGGGATAGCAACCTGTGGTGAGGAGAATTGTCACGTTGGGGAATCGTCGACATGTCTGTCTTTGGTCCCTCATCACAAGGATTCTCGAGGGCACGGATGCCCGAGGCATCCCACATCGAACGCGGGGAATGTGTACCATATCAGGTTTTCCTCAGCTTTCCATGTTTAAAATGGGGTATGTCGCTAGTTTAACGTCTTGCGGAGACGGATCGGGTTAAAGGATCCCTAGGGGGAATACCGATGTTGGGGCCAACACGTGGGCGACCTCCCATATAACATGGAGTGGGAAAGGGTGGCATGATCTCACCAGGATGTGGCGGCCCAGGTAAGGATCAGGATGGATTGTGGAGTGAAGCATGGGGCTTACGTTCTGAGATGGCCCAAGAGGGGGGATACCGTTTAACATCATGCGGGACGGAATACAGTTTAACGTCATGAGGGACGTGATATAGTTTTACGTCATGCAGGACGGGATACAGTTTATCACCATGTAGGTCGGAATACAGCTTAACGTCATGCGGGGCGGGAAATTTGGGGCTTACGCTCTGAGGCGGACCAAGGTGGTCAGGCAACCGACATGGAGAGGTCGGGACGACCGGGTGGTGGGCTTGAACCTCGTGGAGGCTTCCTACATACCATGAATTAGCATGGATCAAAGTCCACGTAGTTCGTTGGGATGGGGCTTACGCTCTGAGGCGGCCCATAGAAGGAGGTCATGGTCGATGCACACTCTAAGCCCACGTGAGTCATGGTTGGTGTGGGAAACAAGAGGGAACAGGGACTAGATGATCACGCCATGAAGGGTGCATCCATGAGAAGTGGAATGGGGATTACGCGTTGAGCGGCCCAAAGAGGAAATAGGGGATTACACGTTGTTAGTGGCCCTGGGGGTCGGGGCTTACACCAGGGTGGAGGCCCGTGGTGCGACAAAGCGCAGTGGGAAAAGGACTCCACTGGCCATGGCAGGTGGGAAGTATGGAGATGCATGGGTTCAATCATCCGCAATAAAGGTTAGGGGCTTACGCTCTGAGGCAGCCCTTCCCCCATGGAAAATGCCGCTCCGATAAGGAGGAGCTCATTCCATGTGAGGAAGAGTCCATTCCCGTGGAGACGAGAGGGCGTAAAAAATGTCCGAGATGGGGGGACCCTGCGTGCGAAGCACGGGGTCGGACCATAGTTTAACGTCTTGAGTTAAGGATGAAGTGCCTAGCAGTTTAACGTCCTGCAGCTTGGACGAGGTGGGTTCGCTCCACACCCCTAGGGCTTACATGCCCAACACCCTCTACCCCTTGTGGAAGGGAAGGCATCAGCAAGGCCATGGTGAAGGGGGGCCGCAGGGAAAACCACCAGGGGGTCCACGTTAACATGGCTATGCGAAGAAGCAATAGCCGTTAGCATGCCTATGCGGAGAAGCATAAGGCAAAGCAACGCAATGGGAAACACGGCCCAAGGGACCTTGAGGTTACTTCGCACAAGGCTGGAAGGCCGTGCGGGAAAACAACGCATGGCGCACATGCCTGGTAGGGTAGACATCAGGTGACAGTGCAGGGGGAAGCCAAGGGGAGTCAAGGTGAGGGGTCCTCGTCTTTGTGTGCACAAATGGGACGATTTGCGTGCAAAACACCGGGACGACGCACAATTGGAGTAATGGAATTGCGTGCAAAGAGGGAATTACACGCAATGTTTTGCGCGCAAGGCAGGGTATTGCACGCACGAACCACGGATCGCGCGCAAGTGGGGAAACTAGGGGAAGGGGAAAATTCACTGAAGCAGGTGGAGTTGTGCGCAAAGGCGAACTCTGGGGCAAGGTTGCGCGGAATTTCGGGATTACCTGGATTTCATCTTCCGCGCGGGGGGGGGGGGGGGGGGGGGAGCCGAACTGCGCGCACAAGAGTCGCTTCGGATTCCTCAACCCCCAAAACGTTCGGGGTCACATTATATTTATAGGTGACCTCCGGCGCGGAATCCAGGTGGCATGTGAAGGTTTCCGTGCCGGGAACCACATGCGCGCAAAATCTCGCCACAGAGAACCGGGGCGCGCAATTATTGCACGCCTCACCGGTCCAATTCCGCGAATCCCGGCAGTACTTCGTGCGCAGAACATTTTTGCACGCGGATCCTCCTTTATTTCGCACACCACTTCCCAGGCCTTGGATCGGGCCTCTGACTCCGAATATGACTTCGCTTCATCATTTCGAAACCTCCTCTGTGGGTTACGGGTTTTTTTCGGCATCAACAATAAATTAAACATAATTATTACGAATATGAAATATATTTTCATGAATTAAATTAAAGTTTTTTAAAATAAATATTATAATTACTGCATATAACACGTAAATACTTAATTATATTAAAGTGTATTTTGTTGAAAATGACATGTTAGGAAAAAATTATCAATTTTGATGATTTTAATATCAATAACTATATTGTTATTAATCAGAGGAGAATTATGAAAATTTAAAAATAAATTACAAACATTATTACCCATATTTAATACATAATTAATTAAAACATAATTAAAATGTATTTTTATAAAAATAGTACATAATTTTAAAAAAATCACAGGCTTTTTAAAACAAATATTTCCTTCATAAATGTAAAATTTCACTCCATAAATAATATTTTTACCATGAAGATTTTTTATTTATTTATACATTATACTTATTTCTATAGATATAAAAAATATAGTTTTCGTAAAGGCATTTTTTCACTATTCTCAAAAAATAAATTTATTTTAGAAATTGTTTAAAAAATAATCACATGATAATATTTTTGTTCTAAATAAAAAAATTAAGTGTATGATCTACAACATTTCTAAAGTAATATTGGGCATGATAATAGTTTATTTTTGTTTTAATTGTGTACCTTTAAGAGTATTTATGACTTAGGATGTGTTTGCGTGGAGTTGAAGAAAATTTTGGAGAAAAGCTATTGTGCATGGTTGGCGCAAAGTTTGTACAAACCATGTAGGTTTCTAGTAGAAACCATGTGCTCTTTGATATTTTGAGGAATTATCATTGGCATGGTTAATGAACAGTTTGGGAGGCTATGTGAGGAGACCATGTGATGTCTAGTTGAATTAGTGGATAATTCATAGTTAGTGCACAATTTTTCTAATTGTGCAACTAAACAATGTGCAACAAGAAGTGAGATGCCAAAATTGATGTTCTTGCTCATTTAGACCATTAAATGACCTATTTCTTCTCTTATACAACCATAACATGGTATTTTACATTCATACGAGCAATTAAATTCTCCCCATCAACCAAGAGGGATTCTACGGAAGTCAAACCCTTATTCCACAACATTGAAATCCTAAATTGAAGATTCAGTTGTCTCCCAATAAGTGGATGTCATTTCAATGACTTTAACTTTCATCATCTTCCCTTTCCGTGATCTTTTGATTGAAGATATCCTATATTTCTTCTGATATAAACATATTTTTTTGATATTTAGATCTAATATTTTAGATCTATATCTAAATTGAATAGATATTGTTATATTGGTTTTGGTTTAGGGATTTAGACCCGAAACTCATATTTATGTCGTTATGCTGCAAAAGATTTTGGGGATTTCCGTTGAATAAATGACTTCCAATAAATAAAGGATAGGGGCGTGGAATATAATTCCTATAGTCATTGATTTGATTCAAATATTGAAAATTGAATAATTGATAGAATCTTTTAACAATTTATTTTATAAAATTGGGTAAATTGTGCTGAACAATTTATTTATCAATGAACTATTGAATACAAATATTAGTTGAGGAATTAATCATGGTGCTACGAGGATGAACTAATAGATAAATAATATTCGAAATTGATTACGATATATAGGGATTGAAATATTGATAAATAATCAACATATTAATTAAGAGGTATTGAATAGGTTAAGTTGAGATAATTAATTGTGAATTAAATATGAGCTTTGATATTAAGATCTAGATAATTAATTGAGGGACTAATTATAATGAGTTTATATTTGTAATGGGATAATTAATTATGATAAATTTAATTATTGGAACATGAATTGTGACATTGATTAATTAATTTTATTTATTTAATAAATGATGAATGAAATTTTTAGTATATATTTGAGTTAACTAGTGATTTTTTTGTATTTATGTAATTGTTATATTAGTAATGGCATTGATGTGGGTAATTTACTATGAATTTATTATGTGTGAATGAATGAAAACATGTTCATTCAAAATTGATAATTACAAATGGTTACATGGTCACCATACTTATGATTAAGAGAATCATAACATGGTCATTCTAATGAGAAGTATAGATGGGAACATGGAAATTATACTTATGAGTAAAAGAATTAGAACACAGTCATTGTATTGAGGAGTAAGTATTATAACATAGTCATCTTACTTATGTGTGGGATATCAGTAACTTTGTAAATTTAGAATAAGAATGTGAAAATATGAATGGAAATAATGGAACTCCCAGTTATGTCTTCAAAGAGAATATTTCGAACTCTAGAATGAATTGAATCCGGTATTAATATATCATAGAAAATTTAAATACTTAGAGATCATGAATGAAGATGGATTTAATATATGATATTTACTAGGGAACACTATAGGCTCCAGCATGAGACAGGGATAGTATTGGGGTATTGGTCTCTTTGGTAACCCTGCAGTAAATGTTTTTATATAATAATAATTGATAATGTAATAACTAGTGATTTAAGAATTTAACATAGATCTTAAAGAATTTGATAAATTATATTATTACTAGAATGGTATTAGACACCATTGGTGGTGTCCATCCTTGATGTAATCACACCCTACAAGGGATGATTGATCAGTACCCAAATAGATTATGTTGACGTAGGATAGGATAAGGGAAAATGACTTGGGATGGATTGCTGATTTGAGATGGATCTTGGATGACTAGAACAAAAATGGATCTAAACCCTCTTGGGGAGTCATAGTTTCATTACCTATTGTTTCATTATAGACACTTGACACTTATATTGACATAGAATGTTTTCCCTTTCATCTGACTATTGAATTTCTGGTTTGGTTATATTCGACCAGATTATATTTCAGGTTATATATGCTTCTTCATTGGATTAGTTATTTCCGTTGGTGTTTTATTGGAATAAATGATAGTACAGTCTCCCAATGAATGTCTTACCTAACCCTTAATTCTTGTCAGAATCCATTAGTACACATGGATATGTGCTTGTGTTCATGTAGCAAACCAACGCAGGACACCGTCACTTGGTTGCTGGGTTAGGAACTTACAATGTTATATTTGATGACTGGTTTTATTTTTTCTTATTTTTTCTTACAATTTTATGGATTATAGATAGAAGACTAGAAAGATTTGGGGCATGGTAATGAGCTAGTTCGTAGGAGTTGTAAACCCATGTACTCATGGTGGGATTATTATTATCACTATTTTCTTCAATTTTTTGAATATTATTTCATATTGGGTGATGTAATATTTGTTATATGTCATTAATGTTTCTGATAATTCTTCAGTATAGATTTCTGGTCCATAATAGGAAAATATTTGAGTCTACATGCATCATTATTGGAACATAGGGTTGTTGTTAGATGAATCATTTTAGGCACGCATGATAAAATAGGTTATGGTTAAACAATATAAATTTTTACAGTTTTCCTTGTTTGTAACATTAAAAATAAAAAATTTTCCAAACATGACTTGTAAATGGTTGTAAAACATGATGTGAAATGAGAATAATTGGTTTTCTAAATGATAATATTGAATATGATAGTGTGTTTACATTTTTTAACCAAAACATATGAGTAGGATGGTTAAGGGTAGTGAAAGTGCCTCAGTTTTGATCATGTGTTGAGTTGGGAAAAAAGACTTGGTGTAATTATTCATTTTGTGTAAATGTTATAAGGTTGTGTTAAGAGACCTCAGATGAGTGTTTGGAAGTGTATAGAGTATACCTCCATAACACATGTTGAGGGGATTAATGAGGGGAATGCTTAGGAATGATTTTCTAGTTATGGAACTTGAGGCACTGATCGTGCAAGCTGAAGATGAAGTGGAGAAATTCTGTGAGGAATTTTCTCAGTTCATAAAATTCATGGAAGGAGACCAATAGTGGGTTGTGAAAAGTATGTCTATGTTTACAAGGGAGTTTCAGTTGCAGTACCATCTTAATTTTACTAGAGAGGTTAGAACTGAGGCATCTAAATTCTCAATTGAGTCTATAGAGATAATACATGGAAATTTGGAGACTCTAAATAAGAGGAGGGCAATTTTTTCTTCTTAGATGCTACGGGGATCAGAAAAGTGCTATTAGGAAATTTTATTGCAAACATAATTGATTGAATGTATGTTATGGAAGGACTTCATGGAGAGGATCTTGGATCACATATATCATAAGATGATGAGACATGACAAATATCCCATGTTCATACATCTGATATAGGGAATGATATCAGTGATGGACTATGTTAGACGCTACATAGATATGAAATTCATTTCTCCAACATTAGCAGGAGATGGGGAAGCTATAGAGAATAATTTTCTGGATGGACTTTAGTGTCAGATTATGTACCAGTTGAATATCTTCATGAATATGATGTTTATGAATGTAGTGTATGAGGATATTATAGATTAAAGAACGTGATGGGAGACTTCCAATGATATAAATGTAGTTGTTATTAGATGTTTAGGAGGTGTGAAATATATGTGCATGATGTTCCATTATGATAAATTTATCTAAGATAGTGGGAAGATGAGTACATAGATAGAATTGTTAGATTGATAGGACCATAAAAGGGTGATTTTTTATCATCATGGTTGGACGAGACACCATCTTCAAAACTATTCATGATCACCAGTAAAATGTCATTCTTGCAGAAATACGTGATATCTAATGAAATTATGTAGTTCATAATGAAAATCTAGGATTAAAGAAGCAGCTATGTAGGGTCAGAGTATGAGAATAAAATCATATACACCATATTGGGTTGGTAGTTGGTGTTATGTTGGTCATGGTGGTAGAGGTAGTGGATGTGGTTCTTCTGGGAAGGAGAGCCTCTGCCAACAGAGTGGTGCTACTCATGGGAGTAAGACATCATCATAGGGAATAGGGGAATGATAATTAACTATAGTAAATCCTACACTTACGGATAGAGAGGCTGGACCATTGACTATTATGTGTACTAATATAGTAGCTTCTACTTTATCTTGTGCCTTTTTTGATACTAGTGCCTCTAAAATTTATATATCTATAAAATTTGTTCATGGTTTGAGCCTGATGGTGGAGTTTATGAGTGATGAATGACTGTAGATACACCGTTGGGAGTGACATGTACGAATATCTATCTCTTCCAGGATTGTTCACTAGAGATTGAGGAGTGTTGATTCCAATGGGATCTCCTTGTTCTTGATATCATGGGATTCGACAGGATTATAGAGATAGATTGGATATTCGCGTTCCAATCCTACATTTATTGTTACAATATGAGAGTTAACTTTTTTTTCCTAAGGGTGACTAGTATATTCATCGTGGATAGTGGGAAATCTAGGTAGGCTATTTAAGGCAAATTACACATTCATCGGGAGAGATCATAGCACATGTTTCTAGTCAATTGTTGGATAATAGGGGTGTTATGAATGGTGAAATCATTGTAATAGTGGAACTATTTTTTGAAGTATTTTCTAATGTCTTATCAGGGATACGACCTAATAGAGATATAATATTCACTATAGATCTCAATCCAGGGGTAGAGCTAGCATCTATTCCACAATACAAAAATTGCCCCAACTAAGCTCCCAGAGCTTAAGACATAGTTGATGGAGTTGTAGGAAAAGGGGTTTATCATTTATGTATGTCCCCTTGTAGATCATATATTTTTTTCACAATGAAAGATGATAGGAGTTTAAATCTATGTGTTTATTACAGGAAGATGAAAAAAATGATTGGGATGAATCAATATCCTCTTCCACATATCAATGACCATTTTGACCAGTTGAAGGGAGATTATGTGTTCTCAATGATATATATGAGATGAGGGTTTCATCTGTTGAGTGTACGAACTTCTGATATAATAGGTACTTCATTTAGAAGAAGGTCTGGACTTAATCAGGCTCCCCTAATTCTATTTTTGTTAAAAAAATGAACCATAAGTGTTTATGGATTTGACGAATAGGATCATTCATTTGTATCTATATTAGTTCATGGTGGTGTTTAGGGATAAAATCTCATTTTACTCCCAAACTCATGAATACCATTCCCTCTATCATTACATCGTCAGGGGTACACTGAGACAGCATCGATTATACACCATGATATCTAAGTGTCAGTTATGGATTAACCAGGGTCACAAAATGGGGAACATAATCTCATATGAAGGTGTGTATGTAGACCTAGATAAGGTTTAGGTAGTGTTTTATTACGAATATTCTAAGAATTTTTTTTATATCCAAATATTCCTAGGATTACATGGATATTACAAGATATTTATCCAATACATTTTCCATTTGCAAGTACTCTATTTGGGTTTCGAAAAAAAGAGGGAGAAGTTTGAATTGTCAGAGGATTGTGGGAGATCTTTTCAGGAGTTGAAGAAAAAATTATCATTGACACCTTTTTCAATCCTACCTAAGTCATGTGAGGAGTATACAGTCTATTGTGATGCTTCTAGGATCATACATGGAGCTATGATGATGCATGGTTATCATGTTTTGGCATATGGGTCATGGTAGTTGAGGCCTCATGAATGGAATTACCCTATGCATGACCTTGAGTTTGCTATTGTGGTTTATGCTCTTATGTGGTGGAGTGTCACTACCCGTCCTCGGGGCCCGTGTCGTGACTACCCAAAGCCCGCCTTCCATAGGCCAGGGGTTGGCAACTATCACCAAATGTGTAAATCTCTAAGCTGGGAAGGCACGGCCTTTATAAAAGTAAAAAAACACAATATTGTACGCAACATGAAGTAAACACTAAGTAAAACTGAATATAAAACAGTGTGTTGAAAGTAAATGGGATAGTAGTACAAACCCAACTGAACAACATGTAAAAAAAGGGACAAATAGTTGAATGTAAAGAGCAGCTCCTGGATCGTTCTCGGGGGTTCCTACTTAAAGGGTAGGTACAGATGGCCACCTCAGCACTCACGACCATCATTCTCCTCTGTGTGGTGACTCGTCGCAAGGTCTACCTATGGGAATCATGTAGTTGTGGCGCTCTCAGTCTCCGTCAGCGTTTTCCGTCATCGGCATCCAACACAACGAGGTGCGGGCATAGCCCGTGCAGGGGTGAGTATAACCATACTCAGTAGTGACCCCGAGACCTGCGAGGTCTAACAATATCCTAAAAGGATAAACAAAATAATAAAGAAACAATCATGAAGTAAAAACCAACCCTAGTTAGGTATTTTCCATTTAATATACCTAAGTTACCAATCTCATCCCACCTCCAACTCTTGTACCCGATCGCAACCCAGTCCAAACAGGAAGTAAAGTCAATCCCCACGATGATAATGGATGAAAGACATGACTCAGCTCACATAGGTATTCCACAATAGAAGAGAGATATAGATGATTACATGTAGCCACTAGATCATTTAAGCTATCGGACCCACACATGATACAGGACCCAACAAGCTGTCGGACCCACAAAGGATATAGGCCAGCAATCTCTTCTAAGCTATCAGACCCACACAGGATACATGCCAGCTATCTCGTCTAAGATGTCGGACCCACACGGGATATATGCCTGCTATTCTAGAGTAATAGATATGATCAGATGTAGTCACTAATTCATATAAGCTATTGGACCTACATAGGATACAATACTAGCTACTCTGTCAGAACTGTCAATCCCACACAAAATTCCTGTACATTTGTCATCGTTGTCAAACCCACAGAGGATTCCAGTACTGTATTCATCTTCACAGTCACATCCAACTCTACGATTCCCACACTCATCACGCTCGATCCCAAGAGGCTACGCTCTTCGAGAAAAGGGGTCGATACATCAACTATCACGAAGTCCTGAGTTTATGTATCACGAAGTTCTGTCTCATCAAATGTTACCCAACGCGACAGACGGCGTGTCAATCAGACGCTTGGTCTGAGAGTTATATGTTTTTCCGTTCCAGGGGCCCGGTTGGATTTACGCTCGATCCAATCCCGGCCATTTTTCAAAGTTTTCTGCCTCATCGCAAGGGTCCTACTACCGCAGATAGTGCGTCCTTTGGACTCTCTCTCTTAAAGATATTCGCATTTAGGTAATGTCAGGCCAGGCCCGTAAACCCTAGTTGGCGTGTGGGTCGGCCCGACCCGACTCAGCAGGTCCGACCCGGCTGGGTGTCAGCCTGACCCGTTTTGGTGGGTCCGACCCGGCTGGGGGGTTGGCCCGGCCCGGTGGGGTTGTGGCCCACCTATGGACCCAACCTATGGAGCATGCCGGTCTGGTTTGCCTGGCGGTGCCGTCGTTTTCATCAGTCCGGCCGGTTCACCCGCTGAGTGGCCAGCGGATTATGGGCCGCAATCTTCTACCCGACCGACCGTAGCCTTCCAGTTCATCCAGAAAGTGGCCCACGGTTCCCTCCACCGTGTGGCACCTATGGGTGCAGCAGTTCCCAGCAGGCCGGCTGGATTGGCCGGACGATCATTCCGCGGACCGGACGGCCCAAGCAGTCGCCGGTCACTTCATGTGGTCGGTGCGTGGCTGCCTCTGTCTCTGGTTTTCGCTGCCTCCGATCACTGCTAACTTCAGTCTTCGTTGCCTCTTCCAACACTGCCTCCGTGTCCTCTTCCAACACCACCTCCATCGCCAAAACAAACAAGAATCAAGAGATTGTCATCGGGCCACGTTTGTTCGGCACGCGCCCTCCGCGTTAGGTGATAACAAATGGCCAAAGATGAACCAAAGCATACATCAAGAATGAGGGTATAATTTTATTCATTTAAAATTATATAAATCCCAATACCTTGATTTGAAGTTCGTTCGTTGTCTACGGAGTCAATTCGTTGATGTCGGGGTGTGACCGAGGATGAATCGTAGATGTTGGAGACGTTCTTCACGGGCGTCGTCTTCTCCCTTGACACAGATGATGAGGAGGGAAAATGACATTCCTCATGGGCATCGCCTCACGTTCATTCCTCGGTTGAAGAATGTGAAGGAGTTGCTTCCCGTTCTTCGAGACGTGGATCGTTCATTGTATTCTTCGTTGAGGGAAAGGTGTTTTTTGGGAGAGAACACTTTCTTTTTAATCCTCCTAAAGTCTCCCAACAGAATATTTTCCATGGAAAATAAAATAAAAGGCTCCCCAATACTAATATTTCCTTGCATTTCAAAACAATTCAAATTAATCAATTAATTGAGGGAGGTTAATTAATTAATTATATGGTGATGGCACATTAATGAGAGAAGGTGGGAGGTGGAGAGTTTTCAAATTTAATAGAGGAGAGGTGGCCTCATTAATTCCAGGTTATTCCTAGAGTTAAAAAATGGGTTTTTATAGGGAGTTGAGGGTTGGCATTTCTGTGGGCCCCACCACACAATATCCTCCAATGGGAGTTTATGTGGGGTGTGGGCCCCTACCCAACTTCCATTTGGTGTATTTAACCACCACCTAAATATAATGTCATACATTATTTTTAAGTTATTAACAATCCCCAAAAATTAAATTCTCCTCCCGATAAAACGCAACTGAGGTAAAGGTACCCTTAAGCGAATACTGACATTGTGAGTTCATCAGTGTCCTCAGACTTCAATTCCAAGCATCAGTTAAAAATATAGAAAACCCCTCACGTACGTCTACTGAACGTACCCAAACTAAACTCAAAAAAATTATTCAGGGAACACTGGGCCTCGGAATCAGGCGCCGTCAGAAACTGCAGACTCGAAAATTCCAAAGAATTTAAGAAAAAATATTTCCTCCAAATTTCTAGGTATTTACATTACCCCCAACTTAGGGATTTACATCCCTATAAAGATATAACACACACTAGGGAAACAAATGGGGGTACTGAGAATGCATCTGAGCCTCTTTCGCCCATGCGCTCTCCTTAAGGTTCCCATGCTACCAAAAAATGTGCACCAGAGGAATCGAACGTCCTCGTAGTACCTGCTTATGTTGATCCTCAATCTCCACTCGGACCTCCGTGAATGTCATCCCGTCATCGATGTCCAGCTCCCCATGGTCGATGAGGTGGGATGGGTCGTGCAGGTATGTCCTCAGCTGAGATATGTGGAAGAGGTCGTGCACCCGATGCAACTATGGTGGAAGGGCTAGGAGGTAATCCACCTCGCCTACTCTTCTGAGAACCTAGAATGGTTCAATGAATCACAAAGATAACTTGTCGCCTCATCCAAATCTCGGGAGACCTCGTTGAGGTGAGACCCGTAGGAAGACATGGTCGCCATCCTCGAACTCCAGTGGTCTTCGCCTCCTAGCAGCATAGGACTTATGTCAGCGCTGTGGAGTCTTCATCTTTTCCAGGATGATCTGAAACTTCTCCTTCGTATCCTGCTCCATCTCTGGTCCTACAAGTGATGACTCCCATGGGATAGTCCAGCACATAGGTGATCTAAATGGTCATCCATACAGTGCCTCATAAGGGGCCATCCCGATGGTGGAGTGGTAGCTGTCGTTGTATGAAAACACCCCCAAGGTTAAGTGATCCTCCCAGCTATGACCAAAGTCGAGGACACATGAACAGAGCATGTCCTCAAGAGTTTGAATGGTCCTCTCAGTTTGACCATCTGTCTGAGGATGGAAGGCGGTTCTCAAGCTTAGCTACGTGCCAAAAGCCTCATGTAACCCCATCCATACCTGTGAAGTGAAACGAGCATCTGGATATGAGATGATAGTCGATGGCACACCAAGATTCCATACGATCTCTTAGACGTAGAGGCATCCCAAGCTCTCTACTAAGCCCTGCTCTCTGATCGGTAGGAAGTTGGCCGACATAGTGAATCGATCTACGATCACCCAGATAGAGTCGTGTCCTCTTGATGTACATGGAAGTACCATCACAAAATCTGGGACATCACATCTAACTTCCACTCTGGGACCTCTAAGGGACAAACCAAGCCTGCTAAAACCTGGTGCTCCGCCTTCACATGCTGAATAGTGAGGAATCGAGAGACAAACTCTGCTACTGCCTTCTTCATACCTTGAAACCAGTGCTGTCGTATAATGTCCTGATACATCCTCACCACTCCTAGATGTACTGCTAGAGGGGAAGTGTTAAACTACCTCAACACCTCCTCATGTAGTGTAACTGGTACCATGGTACGTTCTCTGAAGTGGATGACGTGCTCCCCGCATTAATAAAATCCATCAGGTGCCTTCCCTGAGGATATCTGAGAATGTCACGTCTCACAGTCAACGTCCATACGTTGTGCCTCTCTGAATCGTTATAGAAGTGGAGTATTAACTAGGAGAGACTGAAGAAATGCTGCTCCATCTCTATCCAAAAAGGATATCTGCAAAGTTTCCAACTGCTCTATCACCTCTCTTAGAAGCTGAATGCATGATCTATTACTGAGAGAATATGCTACAATGTTCCCCTTCACAAGAGTATAGACTATATCAATTCCATTGTACTGGAAGAACTCGAGCCATCATCGTTATCTCAGGTTCCGGTCCTTCGGAAAAAAGATATACCGGAGACTCTGGTGGTTAGAGTAGACTGTAAAATGCTCACCCATCAGATAGTACTGCCACATCTTTATGTCAAAGTCCACTACTGCTAAATCTAGGTCATGGGTAGCATTGTTTTTCCCATTCTGTCTCAACTGTCGTGAACCATACGCGATCACTGCTTGATCCTGCATCGGGACACACCCACGTCTGGTCCCTGATGCATTGTAGTAAACTACGTACCCTACTCCCTCCTCTGGTAGCCTCAAGATGGGAGCAATGGTCAACCTACTCCACAGATCATGAAAGCTATACAAGAATATCTCCTACCACATGAAGGGTTTCCCCTTCTTCGTCAAAGCTAAAAGTGGTGCTGTAACTCTAGAAAAGTCTGGCACAAATCCCTGATAGTACCCAGCCAATCACAGGGAACTTCGTACATCTGTCACACTCTTGGGTGGATCTCAAGAAAGTATTGCCTTGATCTTCACTGGATCCACTACAACTCCAGCCTCCGAGATGACGTGTCCCAAGAAGTGAACCTATCAAATCCAGAACTGGAACTTCAATAGTTAACTATATATCTAGTTCACTCTTAGTGTATCCAGTACCACCCGAAAATGGTAGGTGTGCTCCTCCACAATTGTTGAGTGAATCGGTATTTCGTCGATGAAGACTAGGACAAAACGATCGTGTTAAGTCTGGATGATCTTGTTCATGAGACTCATGAACACTACTGGTGCATTGGTTACGCTGAAGGGCATAACCAAGAACACGTAGTGGCCATACCGACACCTGAAGGCCTTCTTCTGCACATCCTCCTCTCAAAATATGAGCTGGTGATAGCCTGACCTGAGGTCCATATTCGAGAACCATCGTGCTCCCTTGATCTGATCAAAGAGGTCGTCAATCCTCGGGAGGGGTACTTGTTCTTCACGGTCACCTGATTCAGGTGACGGTAGTCGACACACAGTCTTAAGCACCCATCCACCTTCTTGGCGAAAAAAATCGGTGATGAACAGGGTGAAACACTGAGTCTAATAAATCCCTTACCATGAATGTCCTCAAGATGTACTCGCATCTCACAAAGCTCGACAGGAGCCATCCGATATGCTAGAGTAGATATTAGTGCCGTCTCGGGGTACAAGTCAATGTATAAGTCTACCTCTCTACGAGGGGGTAGTCCTAGAATGTCATCGGAGAAAAAATCTGTGTACTGTTCCACCACAACAGGAAATCACAGACTCTGCACATCAACCACTACGAGGATGAGACAAGAAAACCGATGTGTGTTCGGCCGCCCCTCCTCTACGTAAGGCCATCCTGCGCTGCAAAGGCTATCTTCACACTGGTGAAGATGATCCTGATACCATCTGTGCAGATACATAGTACATTGCGCCTAATACAGTCAATTTGAACATGAAATGTGGATAAACACTCCATACCCAAGATGACGACATAAGTCATCAACGCCGCTACAATAAGATCACAGTCGAAGCTCTCGCCACCTAGAGTAAGCTCAAATTGCCGGAACCAGTGCGTAATCATCAAGTCTTCTCTCGTAGGAGTCTCTAGCTGTAAGTATCGAGCCAACGACTCCATCAGAATACTTGAGCTTTGATAAAGGGAAGTTGAAAGAAAAGAATGACTAGAACCTATGTCTATGAGTACTGTAGAAAGGGTGGAGTAGACACAGATAGTACCTAGAATCATCTCAGGTGCACTGTGGTCCTAGAGCACAACTTCCTGGAGTTGAGCCCGCATCTGTCTTCCTGCTCGCTGTGGTCGTGGTGGAACTCCTAGTGGTGGTGGTGGTGGTATAGCCTCAAAATATCATCCACCACCCCCTGCATGGCTAGCTCCTCTTCCACATCATCCTACTCCTAGTGGAACACCACGGTCGAACCACTTCCTCTACTTGAGAGGTCCCTCCACTGTCTGGTGCTCATCTGCATGGCGGGTTGGCCAGTCATGAGACCTGTGGCCCTGCCCCCCACATGCATAGCACTGCCAACTCCTCGTAAAGATGACTCTATCTCATGTTCCCCACACAACCGAACATGTATCCAGAGATCGACCACCTGATGGCTTGGCCCGCATGGACCTCTGCACCATCTGTCTACTCCAGGCTACAGAAGACTCTGCTAAGTGTCACCTTATGGTGGGTTTCGCCGCTTGCAACTTCTTAACATGAAAACTCTCCACTAGAAGGGCTCGCTCAAGTACCCCCTCCAACGTTGGAATGTTTAGGGGAATCGTCGAACCCCTGATCACATGCTCGATTCCTTTCTCAATTGTCCAGGCCTTGAAGAATGGGTCCAACACCATATCCATGGAGTAGCGTGAGATGTCGGTGAGCCTCGTTGAGTATTGATCTACTGTCATGATGCCCAGCTACAGATGTAATAACTCCTGAATCCACACTACATGAAGGGTGGATGGAACAAACATCGCCCATAACTAGCTCTCGAAGTCTTCCCAGAGTAGTGATGACTCGTCATGCACCTGGAGCATCAGACTCCACCATATACCTAGTGCTGTGTCCAGGAGACTCGTGGAAAGGATCACCATAAAGTCAGCTGGTGCCCCTACCAATCTCAAAACTATCATGACTGCATCAGAACAATCCTCATCTGCCTATGGGTCTGTCACTCCCAGGAACCTGGGTGGCCTCTGGCACCAGAAATCATGTAGCACACTCAGGCAGCATGCACTCTCAGCTGCTGGGGCTAGTTGTATCGGTGGCCCTGCGGGTAGTGGTACCGCGGGTGCCTTCACTGTGATGGGACCCTGCACCGAGGCGTTGACAATCGGTGTGCTACCATCTCATACGTAACTCGAAACTCCATATAGATGACTTCGTGGGGCCATCTTGAAAAGAAAAAGGGGCGCCACGAATAAAAAAGTATACCTGGTGAGCTGACACAAAGTAATCATGATGAAAACGTTTTCAAGGAAACACAAATGCAATCAGTATTTTTGTGCACTGAGTAAAAGATCAGAAGTTAGAGTCCTCGTGTTGGGATACGTCGACCACCGCACAAACACCAGTTCCCCCAATCAGATAACCACACACAAAACACATAACACTATTTCTGTTAAACTAATCAGAGTCTATGTTCTCTGGTAGAACCAACTCCTCTAATACCAATTTTGCATGACCCGTCCTCGTGGCTCATGTCGTGACTACCTCAAGCCCGCCTTCCATATTCCAGGGGTTGATGACTACCACCAAAGGTCTAAATACCTAAGTTGGGAAGGTATTGCAATTATAAAAATAAATAAACACAACAGAGTACGCAACAAAAAGTAAACACTAAGTAAAACTGAATACAAAAGAGTGTGCTAGAAAGTAAATGATCCAGTAAACAAACCCAACTAAACAACAAAGACATGTAAAAAAAGGGACAAATAGCTGAAATCAAAGAGCAGCTCCTGGATCATCTTTCAGGGTTCCAAACTGAATGGTTGGTATAGATGTCCACCTCAGCACTCACATACTTCAGACTCCTACATGTGTTGACTAATCGCAAGGTCCACCTCCGGGTCCCATCCAATCGTGGAACTCTCGGTCTCCATCAGTGTTGTCCGTCGTCTGCATCCAACACAATGAGGTGCGGGCATATCCCATGCAGGGGTGAGTATAACGATACTCAGTAGGGACCCCAAGACCCACGATGTCTCACAATATCCTCTAAGGATAAACAAAAGGAGAAAGATGAAATCAAAAAGTAACAACCAAACCTACTTAGGTATATTCCCATACATATACCTATGTTACCAATCTCAGCTAGGCTGTAGCTCTCGAGCCCGGTCATAATCCAGTCCACACTAGAAGTAATGTCAATCACTAAGATGACAATGGTTAAAAGAAAAGACTCACCTCACACAGGTATGCCACACTAGTAGAGATATATAGTTGATCATATTTAGGGACTGGATCATCTAAGCTATCAAACCCACACATGACACAAGCCAACTATCTCTTCTAATCTGTCAGATCCACACATGATATATGCCAGCTATCTCGTCTATGCTTTTGGGCCACAAGAGATACATGATAGCTATTATAGATTAATAGAGAAGATCAATTGTTGTCACTGATTCATCTAAGCTGTCAGACCCACAAAGGATACAGGACCAGATGCTCTGTCAGAACTGTCAAAACCACATATGATTCCGGTACAGTTGTCATCTTCGTCAAACCCACAGAGGATTGATTATGGTAGTCATCGTCGAAGTTGCAGCCAGCTCTAGGGTTCCCGCAAAGAGAATGCTCGATCCTGGGAGGGTACGCTCCTTGAGCAAGGGGGTCGATACATAAACTATCACGAAATCTTGTGTGGATGTATCCCGAAGTCCCATCTCATAAAAAGAAACCCAACGTGATAGACAACGCGTCAATCAGATGCCTGGTCGAAGAGTAAATATATTTTCCATTCCAGGGGCTTGGTTAGATTTATGTTCTATCCAAAGAAGGATATTTTTCAAATTTGTCCAAAACTCACTTAGATTATCGAAAAAGGACCACCTCGTCGCAGCTGTCCCATTGTCGCAAAGGGTGCGTCGTTCGGATGTGCGGTCGTGTAGATATTCACATTTAGGCGATGTCGGGCCCGTCCTGTCAAGCCCATTGGGCTGGCGGGTCAACCCGACCTGACATGGTGGGTCCTACCCGACTGTGGGTCGGCTCAGCCCAGTTTGGAGGGTCCGACCCGGCTGGGGAATCAGTCCGGCCCGGTGGGGCGTGGCCCACCTATGGACCCGGCCCGCAGAGTGGGCTTGTCTGGTTCGCCCGGCAGCCCCGCCTCTCCCTGCACGGCCGACCGATGCCGGCCAGTTCTGTCTAGTATGAGAGGCTCGCACAGCGGGCCACTGTTCCTCCCACGCGGCGCACTGGTTTCCTTCTGCCCGGCCTGCAGGTTGTCGACCGATTCTCCTGCCAAGCGGCCTGCGGATTGAGGGCCGCGGTCTTCTTCCGGTAAGGTGATTTAGGCCGGTTCATCTAGCAAGCAGCCCACAGTTTGCGGGACATGGTTCCCTCCACCGCGTAGCACCTGCAGGTGCCGCGGTACCTAGCGGGCCGACCAGATTGGCCAGCCGATCATTCCTCGGACCGGACGGCCCGAGCAGCAGCCTGTCTCTTCACGCGGCTAGCGCACGGTCGCCGCTACCTCCGTTTCCCATCATCTTTGGTAGCCACTATCTTCAGTCACCGCTGCCTCTTCCAAAACCGCCTCCATCGCCAAAACAAAAAAGAATCATTGGAGGGTCGTTGGTCCATGTTTTTTCGGCCCGCGCCCTCCGCGTTTGGTGATAAAAAATGGCCAAAGACGAACCAAAGCATACATCAAGAACGAGGTTATAATTTTATTCATTTAAAATTATACAAAACCCCCTACCTTTATTTGAAATTCGTTGGTTGTCAACAGCTTCGATTCATTGATGTCGGGGTGTGTCCGAGGAGGAAGCGTCGTTGTTGGCGACATTCTTCCCAGGTGGCGTCTTCTCTCTTAAATCAGAGGAAGAGGATGGAAGATAGAGTTCCTCATGGGCGTCGCCTCATGTGTTTTCCCAGGTTGAAGAAGGTATATGGAGTTGTTTCACGTTCTTTGAGACGTGGATAATTCTTCACATTCTTCGTCGAGAGAAAGGTGTTCTTCATGGATGAACACTTTCTTTATAATCCTCATAAAGACCCCAAACAAAATATTTTCCATGGAAAATAAAATAAATGGCTCCCCAATACTAATATTTCCATTCATTTAAAAACAATTTAAATTAATCAATTAGTTGAGGGAGCTTAATTAATTAATTTTATGGTGTTGGAACATTAATGAGAGATGGTTGGAAATGGAGAGTTTTCAAAATTACGAGAGGATAAGTGGCCTCATTAATTCAAGAGGATTCCAAGAGTTACAAAGGGGGGTGTAAAGGGAGTGGAGGGGTTGGTGTTCATGTGGCCCCCACCACACAATATCCTCCCATGGATGGTTATGTGGGGAGTGGGCCCCACCCCAACTTCCCTTTGGTGTATTTAACCACCACCTAAAAATTATGCCACACATAATATTTAATTTATTAATCATCCCCAAAAACTAACTTCTCCTCCCGATAAAAAGCAACTGCGGTAAAGGTCCCCTTATGCGAATACCGACGCTACGAGTTAATCGTTTCCCTCAGATTTCAATTCTGAGAAACGGTTCAAAATTTAGAAAAACCCGCACATATGTTTACTGAATGTACCTGAACTAAACTTCCTAAAATGATTCCGAGCACACTGGGCCTCAGAATCAGGTGCCGTCAGAAACTGAAAACTCGTAAAATTCAATGAATTTATAAAAAACATTGCCTCGAAATTTCTAGGTCGTTACATGGAGACACTATCTTCTTTGAGAAAAGATTAAGTTTATACAGATCACATGATCTGGAAGTATTCATTTTAACAACATGATTTGAGTCTTCGATAACAGAGATGGGTTGAGTTAATGAATTATTTTGATTTTGAAATGGAATATATATCCGAGAAAGGACACATTATGGTAGATGGATAGAGTAGGATAACTCAAAGTTAGATGGATTAGGAGTTGAGTGCATAGTGGAAGATGATGACCTTGCTAGCTGAAATGCATGTAGTGGTTTAAGAGATTTAGGGGAAGATGACTTTGGTTTCCATTTCAGTTGAGTTTAATATTTTGAGACAAATCAGGGATATCCAGTATCAGGATTTGGAATATCTATCCTTGATTAAAATCATTAAAGGTGGAGAAACATCTTTAAATTGGATTTTAGATGAGGATGAGATCAACTAATTGAAGAATCAAGATGTGGTACCTACGAGAATATGGGAGGGGATTATTAAATTTTTCCATGCCACAATGTGGGTGGTTCATCCATGTTTTAAAAAATGAACTACGACCTATGGTAATATTTTTACTATTCAGGAATAAAAAATTATATAATAGGGATTGTGACAAGATACATCACCTATTAGTTGGTGAAGGTGGAGATACAACAAAATGGATGTTTTCTAGAGTCATCTCCTATTACGAAATGTATGTGGGACGATGCGACAATGTATTTTGGGGTGGGACTTTCATGATTAGTGAAATAAATATTTTATGATCTATATCATATATTTATAGAAGGTATAATAGTGTATGAAAAGAGATTTACCAATTAGACTGATTACCCCTACATCGAAATGACTCCATTAGATATCCATTAAATGGATATACAGATATTATTTTGGGAAGAAAATGACCTTTATAATGGGTATATAGAAGTATCCATGATAATTTGGAAGATTTTATTCAAGTTATAATTCCCACCGTGATTTGAAAAAGTGAGCAAGTAGGTCACCTTTCATAATTAGGGTGATGGGAACGTTTAAGATTTGTAAAAATATTAATTTATAATAAATTAAATATAAATAAAATAAATACAAAATTAATATTATTCTAAATTAAGATGATATAGAGTTTAAATCGGATCAAAAAATAGTTTTTTTACTTGTTATAGTATTATGTAAATCCTTATCATTTTGATTAACAATTAGTTAACTGATTTTAATATTAAAATAGGTAACTATTTTAATATATTTAGTGGATGTAGATTTTACTTATGTGATGTTAATTATTCCACAAATGAACAGTTAATAATATATTAGATGATATTATAATTATTTATACTTTTAAATCTGTTTTATGATTTTTAAATAATTTACGAGAATATTAATTTGATAAAATATCATTACTGTCGATTTTGAAACTTCTCATTACATGGAGTTTTAAAAATATGAAAATAAAAAATGTTAAATCCAATTTTTTTATATCTCGGTGATTTAAATATCATCTAAAAATTATCTGATTAAATTAATTATATCAAATTATATTTATTTTAACATTTTTAATATCATTTACTTGATATGTTCATTAATAATATGATTACTATATTAGTGTTTCCTAATTATTTAATATACATATTTTTTCTTGAAAAATAAAAATTTAAATAACATGACGAATAGAAATATTCTATATTGCAAAAAAATATTTTTGTCAAATACATATATTTTGTGACCCTATATAAAAAATGATATTTTATTTCAAACATGAATGTGACAACATTTAATTTTTGTTAAATAAAATATTTTAAACACCATTATTTCATTTATGTGGCCCAAAAAGGGAAAACAAAATTTATATCCTTAAAATATGCTTACTAAGTTAAACATTTATTGAAATATTCATTCATAACACAACTTTGTCCCCATTTTGATAGATAAGGGATATTAAAGACAATAAAAGTTATAATTTGTGACTATCATTAATTTAAATATTATATAAGCCCTTTTCATAGAGCTCTATCTATTAAACTAATGAATTATTATAATTTAGTGTTAATTGTATAATTTTATTCATAAAATAATTTTTTTTCATGTTTGAGGGTCATTTTATAGTCCTTATAATTTCATTTTTATCCTAAATTTATAAATTTAGCTTTTGCCACTATTAAAAAATTAATCAAAGATACTATTTATAATGGAAAAAAATAAAATAGACCTATTTTATAAATTTTGAAACTCCTAATAATAATTTGACATATAGTTTTTTGATATAAATGCACATATGTTTCTAAATTAAATATAAAACAAAACCGATAAACTTCCGTGAAAAAAAGTATTTTGAAAAAATGCCATTTTAATACATAAAGTGTTTTCAAACTAGATATTTTATATAAATTTTTTTTAAAAATGGTAAACATTTTAAATTAAAAAAAATAAACAAAGAAAAAATAAATAAAAAATTTAATTTTCAATGTCTTTAAATAAAAATTATAGATTTGAACTATTCGTCAAAAAATTAAACTAATCAGAAAAATAAAAATCATATTTCCAAATTAAATATTAATATTACTATTTCTATGAAGGAGTTTATTTTTTCAAAATAAAAAATAAAAATGTGTCAAACACATTATTTGAAAAATGAGCACTGTCAAAAGGTGGTATAAATGCATTTCTAAAAAATTACTTCTCTATGTGTAAAATTGTATTTGTTCGTATATCCTATCTAGAGAAATCATAACATGAGATTTAAAAATTATATTTAATATATAATACATATATATAATCCATCATGAGTGATTTTTTATTTATTGGTATAAAACAGGCTTGTGTATAGTTTTTCAAAATGAAATTACATCCATTTTAAAAAGGGTTTTACAATCATTTATAATTATTTGGGAAAATAATTATATATAAATTGGTAAACCATAATTTTATAATACAATTTATCTTGTTCAGACCCTCTATTCTACATTCTAGGTTATAATTTTCTTTTAATAAATTTATAATTTTAAAACAATGTTTTATTGAATCTCAATGTTTTTTATAATGCAAGATAATATGATGTTTCATTTAACATAAGGAATTAATGAAATAATTCTTTTTTTAAAATCATATATCTCCTAATAATATCAAGGTGTTACATTCTACCACCCTTAAAAATATTTTTTTGATCAAAATTAATTTGGGTTTTAAATGTTTCAATAAATGAATGTTGGTTTCATATAAACCCTTACTATAAAAATTAATACTAAAAATTCATTTTAAAAGTAAATATTTTAAAAAATAACAGTTAACCTATGTAACTCAAAACTAGGTTTCCACACAGGTGAAAATTAGTGGAACATGAAAATATGGGCACAAAAAAGAAAATTAATTGTCACATTCTGATGGATAATGATATAGAATATGGACATTATAAGTTTTATGAAGAAAAAATTGGGAACCATTAGGTCTATAATATTTCATTTATATCACTAAAAATGGTGATGATAAGAGATAAATTTATATCAAAATTAATTAATAGTAAATAATTCATTTATTTGACTTCATAAGTTTAATCTTACTCTATGGATGTTCCTTGATCAAGCATGGCTTAATTTCTTACTTTAGGAAATTCTATTCAAATTGAATTTCCTAAGGAATTAGTTATCATTAAAAATGTTTAATATATGTCATCCAATATGAATAAATCTTCATATTAAAAAACTTAATATATCGACCAAATTTCGATGACAACAATTTCATTAATGGTTACCCTTATAAACCTTTAAAATTTTAAAAATCCAAAACATTCAAAAGAATAAAACTGAAATTCCAAAATAAAAATATAATTAACCCTCATAAAATGATGGAGTTATTAATTATTACATACAAAACATGTGGATACCATTATCATTTATTATTTTGATGCATGAGAAAAATATAAATTACCAAAAAACTATATTTAAAACATTCACAATTTAATGAATTAACTCATTCCTCTTAATATAAATTTGATAATTCTATAAATTCAATCCATGATAACATAAACCATCTTTTAAAATTATCCCTCCTGGGGTATTTAATACTATAGAATCTATAATAAAACAAATCATTTTCTCATTATCCTGAAATCATGAATATGTAAATGAGAATCCATTCCTTAATCATGTGTTTTCCAAATATAATACCTTACTACCTCGATAACATTTCATTTTTAACAGTTCCTTTGAATATATGATTTTAAATCACTGAGGAAAAACTATATTAGACCAATCCATATAGGTTTTGTTATTCCTTAATACCATAAATTAACTTCTATAAAATTACTCTTTATTTCTAATATATAAAAACTCAATCATGGACCCACATTATTTTAGTAAACAAAATCAACAATAGTGATCACATAAGATTTCCAATTTTTTATATCCTTAGGTTTTTTTTATATCGATCGTCATCATTATCCCATGTATTTTGGAAATAGATAGCAGAATTTCCATTTTCCATTCATTTGAAAGACAGAATTATGGGAGGTTCACTCATTGGAGGATTTAATTCAAAATTATTTGGCAGTAAAATTCCTTATATTCATCTTTACCACACATAAAACAGTTACATTTCCCCATAAGATAATTTACTCCATGTTTCCATCAACAGTTTAAGAATAATGAATATATAATATTGTAATATCATTATTTTTTTGATTTTAATTTTAATTATATCCTTATTTTCTTATTATAACCATTAGATATATGGGTAAAATCAATATAACCAATTTGTAAGAAGAATACTTGGATGGTACTTATTACAAAATAAGTCCTTGAACCAATCTATGGAGTCAATGTTCTTATGTTTCCTTATATTATTGAAAATTCTCAACCACTAATCTGATCACCATAGAAGTGATAAGTTCCCAAATAAATCATTTCATGCGTTGAGTAATATGTAGTGAAAAATATCATTTCAAGGGTACATATCTTTTTCTAAGACACTATTGGATCATTCATTCCACTAAAACAATGTTGATGTTACCTTAAGAATAATTCGTAGAAACATTGTTCCCCATATTAGTAATTTTGAATCCTATTAGGATTCATGGTTTGATAAGGTTGTGTGGTCATAGAAACAAGATTCTACATTCCAACTCTAATAATATTTAGTTTCTCTAGAGAATAATCATTTCATTTCCTATCAAATTCAGTATTATCATGGTTACTTTGATTTCAAGCCATTGAGAAAAACTAGCAATATAAAATGAGTAGCCCTATTAATAGCAGGAAAAATACATAATCTTAGAAAAGTACTTTTAACCTATAACATAATTGGTTCAATAATAGGTTTTCCATTATTTTTACCAGAATTTATGAATTTTTAAATATAAATATACTTATCCTTAGTGAAATTATTAAATATATACTTCGAAATATCTATAGGGATATAACTAATGTTTTTATACTTGATTCAAAAGTTTTTATAAAACATTCTTCTGATATCTACATTAACAACCTAGGAATAACATACAAGGATATTACATATTTTTAGATGAGTAATCATTTAATTACACAAAAACATTCATACGAACAATAATTTTTTAGTTCCATTTTAATCATAGAACACATTCTTCTAATTTGGTGAATGATCTTAAATATCTACCATAATGACAATCCCCTTTTGTACTAATAAATTTAACCTTTATTTATAACCTGGGGACACGAAACAAAAGAAATGGGTTCTCTAAGATACTGCGTAAGGGTAAACATAATTAGGATGGAAAATTAAATAACAAAATAATTTTTAAATCATACTCAATATATCAAATATCCTGATATCGTGTAATGGAAATAACCATAGAAGTCCATAAAATAGAAAAATAACATATTATAATAGAGAATAACATAAGAAATCAAATTTTGGTATGCGCATTGGCATATAAAATAATTTAGTATGTAGTTAAGGACCATTTAAAATATCATCATAGTTGATATTGTATTATACTATACTATGTTCACTCACCATTCCATCCCTGTTTTACTATACCAAATTTAAGTCCCTTTCCATCCTTGTATTATTAAACAAAGTCATTTCCTGTTCCAATAATATTTTTTTCATGAGATATAAATATTTAAATAGTGAATTACAGATATATATATGTCCCACACATCACATTATAAAAACCATACATATCTTTTCCATAGATTGTAAATCATTCATCATATTAGATCCCATTAAATGAATGAAGTTTCATAGAAAATTCATCACAACATAAATCATTGAAAATAAATAGGTTTCATAAGAATCATTCAATCATAAAAACTAACCATTTTTAAAAACAATTAGAATTTTATCCTTGGGTAATATTTCTAGTAATGAATATGAAACATAAAAAATTTCATGTTTTAAAAAATTTTATTTTTAAAAGATCATGTGATATAATTTGTAAGGAAAATATAATTTACATTTTTGAAAATAATACATTCTAAATAATTACATACTTATAAAAACATATTCATTGAAAAAATATTTTCAAAAATATAATTTATTTTATGATGGACATATTCAGAATATTTTAAATTATTTTCCATTAAAATTCATAAAAGTTCATTCAAAACATGGTTAAAACATTATTTGAAAAATTTGTTTTGAAGGATCACAAATTTTTGATTCATAAATAAATAAAGTTACATGAAACATGTAATATCAGAAAAATAAATATATTCCTGATAAAAAATATCTATGTGTACTATGTATACCATATATTAGAATATTGATTCATAATATACCATATGTCTTAATGAAGGAAAGTTGAGACAAAAATACATTACTGATTTTGTAACATTTAAATAGTAATCCCCATGAAAGAGAGATATTTAATTGGATATTTTAATTTTGGGAAAAATTTAATCATTAGAGTCATAAAATACATTCATGGTAAGTATATAATTTACATAAAAGTTAGTAATATTTTATAATACGTGTGTCCCACAAAATTAAAAGTGGGAAAATCATTTAGCATAAGTTTGGACTTCTTTCAGATACATTGAAACCTCTAAAATAATAAATATAAGTTAATTATACATCTACCATAGAAACATATACATATATATAATACCATATATTATTTTATTTTGATTTTATATTACTCTCATATTAACATGTTTATGATAAATTTACATTTTCCTTAGTAACCAATTTTTTTCCTTCATGTTTTGACGTGTAATCTTTTATTGATAATGATTTTATTATATATAGAATGATATTCAAGATATAAATGTAATATATATATATATATTATTTATATATGTATTCATAGTTATTATTTAATGTTAGTGATAGAAAATGAAATACACTGTTCATGGAGACAATATGTCATATGTACGCATGAACAATATTTTTGTTTTCTTGTCATATTAAATAAAAAAAATTAACTTGATGTATTATCATTAAAACGTTTATAATATATATATATTCATTTAATTCATCTTTATTACCAACCATTTGAAATATTTATGAAAAATGAATCACTTTGCATCATAGAGATGGTACGCCATATGTTTTAATGAGCGACATTATGATTTCCAAAATGATTATGTAGTGAAAAATTATATATGACTCTATAATTAAAGAGTATAATTATATAATAAATATCATATATTTATATTAAACATAACATAATTTATTCAAATATATTATGGTGATGTAAAATTAATTGTATCGCTACCTGGATACGGTATGCTAGATGTACGCACAAACAATACTTTAATTTATCATTTGATGGGAAACATGATATATAGCAGTGTGTAAATAAATAATAACATTTTATATTAATTTTTAATATGAAATAATTTTTTTATAAAATTTATCATTGATCTATATGACGTATAGATGTTTAGGAAAAGAGAGTGATCAGTTAGAGACATTACCTTTTCCTCGAAACAGATCATTTAGATCAACTCTAAAATACTCTAGATTGTTAATTTTGGGGAGAGAAAATCAGATAAAAATTATATAGTGATTTTTAAACTATAATTATTCATAGGTATGTTAAGTTATAAGGGTAAAGGTTATTTGAATAAGTGGGGGAGGATATTACATTTTTCAACTGAGGTGATGAGCATTTTTGGAATTTTAGAAAATATTCATTTATAATAATATCAATATCAATTAAAATATATCCAAAATTACATTTATTAGTTTTTTAGAGGATAGAAGGTTGTAATCTCATCAATGAATAGAATTCAGGCAAATATTGTTATTATTTTAAACATTATAATTTTGATTATCTCTTAGTCAATTTATATAAATTTTAACTAAGGTAACAAAACAATCAATATTAAATGGTTTTAAATTTTACATATTTTATTTAAATTAAATAATAAATGAACCATATATAACATTTTATACTAAATTATTAATTTTTATTAATTTTAATGATATTTTCGGATTTTTAAATAATTTAAGAAAATATTATTTTGGTAAAATATCTTTTGTTTCAATTCAGCAATACTCACTACTCTGTCTCTTAAAAATATCAGGATAACATGTTATCTTCTAAAAAAATAATTTATTTTATCTCCCATATTTCTAGGTAATATTTCAATTTATTTGATAAGATTATTTATCACATATTATTTTTATTTTACTTTATTATTGACATTTAAGTGGTATCTCAATTAAGAAAATATTTACTATATCAGTGTCGTGTAATTATTTAATATAATTATTAGTTCACTAAAAATTAAAAATAAAATATGATTTAGAAGATAAATCATTTAGATTTATGAATAATATTTTATATGTATATATCATTTGTGTTCTATATATAAAAAATGATATAGTACATAAAACAATAATGTGATATCATAAACATTTTATTAAATATAATACTTTAAATACCATAATTTCATCTATGTGGCCCAAAAAGAACAAAAGAAATATATATAATGAATATGTGTTTATTAATTTAACAATTTATAGTTATATTCGTTAAAAACATTAATTTTTCACTTGTGGACACATATTCGGTATTAAATTCAAATAAAGTGATATTTTGTTACTTTCAATGATTTGAATATTATATATTTCATTTTGAAGGAAATGTAACCATTAAATTACATAATTTAGATCCTTATGTGTTACCAGGCTAATATTTTTAATCCAATAATATTTTTTCATGTTTTACCATCATTTTATAGTCTGTATAATATTATTTTTCCTAAATTACTAAATTTACCTTTTACTTTGGTAAAAAAATTTACCATGGTTATTATTAATATTTGAAAAAAATGATGAATATTTAATAAATTTTATGTTCCTCATTATTAATTTTGTATTCAATTTTCAAAATTTAAAACCCAAAATTATTAGGTTCTAATTTAAAATTATAAGGGTAATAAGCCATTTTTTAAAAAATTCCCCTACTAAAACATTAAATATTATTACTATAAATTATTTTATAAAGTACATTTCAAAAACCATAATTATATTATTTTATTAAAAATTAAATAATTAAAATTTAAAAATAATCCAATCCATAATTTGACCATGTAACAACTTGAAATGGAAAATAAAAATTTCAATAATAAGATAAGTTTTCATTATGCATTAAAATAAGAAACTTATCCAAAAATATCAAAAATTAAACCAAATCAAATTTTTATCATTAATGATAAATTAAAATGTTTATTATGTCAAATATAATTTATAAAAATGTCAAAACTAGATTTAAAACATTTATTCCATCCGAAGAATGTAAAAAATTATTTTTTTAATACCCTTATTTTATCTATAAAATATATTTGTTCATATATATTGTTTAAAAAAAATGAATTTTGAATTTGAAAAATTATATTCAATTTATTATAAATATACATAATCCATCTTGAGTTACTTTTTATTTATTGGTATAAAAAACATAGTTTCAATGTGATTTAGAAAAACATTTCTTTTTATTTTAAAAATAAATTTACATTCATTTATAATTAATTTTTCAAAGAATTATATATACATGTGCAACCCATTATTTCATAATATATATAATCATGTTCATACCCTACAATATAATTGCATGGTCATAATTATCTTATCTAAATAACTATAGATATAAAATTATGTTTCGTAGAAACTCAGTTTTCTGTATAATGCAAGATAATCCATTATTACGAGCAACATAAGACATCACAGGGAAAAAAATTAATTTCTTTAACATATATCCCATATAAATATTAGGGTTTTATTCCAGTGTGAAAGGTTAATCATTATGTTTAATTCCTCAACAACACCTCGAGTATTAATTTTAAATGTTTCCTATCATCCCATATGATTGGAACTCTATAGTATTACTATGAAAAATAGATTGGACATAACTATTTTAGGTAGAATGAAATAACAATAGTAGTTCCCTACCTCTTGAAAAATTATTGTTAGTGTTCTTTCATTGATAAAATTTTATATCATCACCTCTAGGATAATCATCCCTTTTATATTCAAGCCACTATTAGATTCACATTCTATCACTATTTTAGCATTATATTCCTCATGGTATTTCTAGGAAATATAAAACATTATTAATAGTACATTAGGATTAAATAAAAAATAAATTCACCTTAGATTGTATCTTTGACGGAAGACTATACTCAAATTAATCGAAATTAGATATATCATCTATACAAGGCCACATGTTCCATTTAATTCTTATGGGATGGGAGCTGTTTTGAATTCTTTGTTTCCCAATCATCACTTACATCCAGTGTGTAGTACTGTGAATGTATGAGGTCGATACCATAGGGAGATTAGATAGAATTTGAATCCTATGGCTTTGATCCATTTAAGTGTGATACCTTTCGAATTGGTTAATTTTGGGAAATGACTACCTCAACATTATATAGTCTTAAATATATATCAGCCTTAGTCCCCACATTTCCTAGAAACATCACCTCTAAAATATAAAATACTGACATAATAAACATGGGGTAAATCCCGTGTGATCAAAAAATTCATTGGAAAATCTCCATGATTGTAAAATGTTTATATGGTGTTAGTGTGTAGATAAGTTTATAGTTGATTAGTACCAAATAATCATTTTTGGAACATAATTATAGTTTTATATAGACTTCAACCGCACATGATTTATTTCAAGATTTGAAATTATGAAATCTAGATTTGGGAGGTGATGTTTCTATGACTTGTGGTGGATGATACTAGTAAATCTATAAACCCAGAGAGGGTTGGGGTAGTCATGTCCTCGAAACATCCCTTGAAATTTTTTGAGATTTGGAGATTTACAGGACTAATAAGATATTATAAATTTTTTATCCAAGATTTATCCCAACTATATGCACCCATGATGGCTCTTAGAAAGAAAGGAATGAAGTTCCAGTGGATAGAATAGTGTGAAGATAACATCACTTAGATTATTATATGGTTGATGACAACATTATTAGTAACACATCCAAATCATGGTACTAGTCTGTAGTGTATTGTGATGCTTCAAGAATGGGTATAGGGGTGGTGAAAATGTAAAGATTTAATTTAGTAGTATATGGTTCTTTTTTTCTATGACCTCAGTAGGAGAGCTAAGATTCACATGGATTGGAGTTGACATGTTTAGTCTATGCTCTGAAAATGCTGGAGGAACAATCTCTTTGGTGATAGATTTATTTTACAAAAAACTACATGGGAATTCACTATAATTTCACATAGAGTGAAATTATCCAATGATAGAGAAAATGAGTTGAATATTTATAAAAATTTGACATTGAGGTGATGTATCCTCATAAAAAGTTTAATTTCTTTATATATTATCTTATCTGTAAGACACAATATGAGCATTATATTGGCAAAAGGACTTCATAGGATAAGTTGTATTGGATGAGCTAATTGGCATTCTGAAGGGTCATTTCTTTATGTGATCCGGGATCTTTGAATTTTCCCTTTATATTATTATGTCTTCTCTTTTGGAAATGGTGTATATTTGTCCATATTTCAATATAGTTTGTGTTCTTATGAGGGAGATTCTAGCTATCGGTGACCCAATTCCTAATTGGACTTTGAGTAAAAAATATGTCATCATGGTAAATTTGGGGAGTCGTATTTAGTGCTTCCATCATAGAAAAGACAATGTTAGATTACAATACCCTTATATGATAATTTCATCTTGTTAATAAAAAGGCTTATCATGACTTCAAAATGTTGTTATGTTGGCCATTAATGATGAGAAACATCTCTTGTTTCCTATCCCAATGCCTTACTAATTATAGGTTAAAGGTTGAGAATTATAATTATAGTGGGTTGTTCTATCCACATCTAATAAATATTTGTACATTGAAGGATTTCACACTATATTTTTTAACATGGTTACCTAGGACAATGACAAGTTGTGACAAATTCTCAGTGACTATTGATCGGCTAACAAATTATGATCACTTCTTACCGATATGAGAGACTCAATCAGTAGAGGATCTGGGAAAGATCTATGTATGAGAGATCGTATACCCGTACAGAGATCCATTGATAATTGATTTTATAGGGATGCATATTTTATTTTTCTATATTGGAATGGATTGAAGAAATACCTACTGAGTCAACTATTATTGAGCATGGCTTATCTACCTCAGACCAACAGACAGTTAAATGAAACTACATGCTTATTGGTTGATATGCTTTGAACATGCATGATTGACATCGATCGATAATGTGATGACCAACTATACTTTATTGAGTTAATTTATAACAATATTTATCATGATGAGATTTATATGTAACTAGATGTGGGTTTTGAGGGAGGTTTTGTTGCTCACCAATCGGTCAGAATGAAGTGGACAAGTCAATGGTTATTCTCCCTAGTATAGTTTGGGAGACCCCAGAGTGTGTGAAATTGATACAGGGGAGGTTGATCACTGTGTAGAAAAGATAGAGATCATATTCTAACCATATTTGGAGACTCTTAAAATATTATATAGAAGTTATGGGTTTTATAAGTGTGACTCATTGGATAGGAAACATTGGTCTAGGGAAGTTGGGAGAGCTTGAACAACTTTTTTTCGGACCTATTGAGATTACTGATATAATATGGCTTATAGTGTACCATCGAGACCACACATCTAATTATCTTGTTATAGAATATTTTTTTCTAGGTGCCACAAAATTAAAAGTATATACCAAACCTTTCACATGTTGTTGATTGTGAGGACTTTGAGCTAGTGACAGATGCATCTTATGATGAGTTTCCATTTTAATTCAAATATCTAAGTGATGAGGGTTTTTCAAGGAAAGAAGGAAACACTAGTCTGGATTCTATGGATGCACAGATATATCGTAGATGAAATTTTATAGAGAGAGTCCTCTGTCTAAAATTAGTTCCAAGAGATTATCGAGCAATACCTTTGGAGATACTTGTCATGGTAGAGAAGTCAGTATAGGGGCAATGGGATAGTTACACAATGAATTCTTATTGATAATTAGGAAACTGTTTATTAGTATTTTAATATTACTTTCTGTAAAAAAGTAATTTTTTTATAAAAACAACTCAATTACTATTTGGAACGAATTTCCTAAGAGTAAAATCTCAATGATCCTCATGGCTCATTATATGTAATACTTATCGAGATAGGAACAATACTACTGCAAGATTTCGAGCACAGTAGACCCAATACACCGATGAAATAAATATATTAAATATATTACATTGTGGGCAAGTTATTTACCCAATATAATTAAATATCTCTCAAAAACTGCATCATCTAATAAATTTAAAACCATTATTAGGTTCAGAAAAAGGGGTTTACCCCTATCCAGATGAAAATTTAAGGCACGTGAGGTGTTAGGTCAAGTCACTCATTAATTTATATACTTGGGTATTTATTTAAAATTATTAATTTTTATAAATTACATATTATATGGTATTACACTTCAACATAGAAAAACATTCCATACAACCATTAAATGTTTTAGTTTAATCCTTCGATTAAATAAGAGTTTGAATTTATGAGATGAAATGTGTTTTTGTGTTCTATAGGTTTGGGGGATCCAAACCACCCTATGTAACCATTTATTTAAATAATAACACGAACCACTAGTTCAAAACCTAAATTCTATATGACCTCATGCATTAATTCCCAAATTAAAAAGGCTTTTGATTAGCTGTGAGGGTCTAATTCCATAAATGGAGAGACTATAACAACAGTATCACATCATAGGATCAATAATAAGTAATGATTATATAATAAATTGTCAATGAATTCATGAGAAAATTAAATGGTATACATGTCACACACAAAAAATCAGCACCCAATGAGGATATACTATCTAGGATAAAAAAATATGATAAATAAAAGAACTTTGGGGTCCTCTGGTGTCTCTCCTGGTCCTCTCTTGCTCCAAAATTCATCTTCTCGTCCATCCACTATAGGTCCCTTTCCCTTCATCTGGTCTCTCGTGATATATATTGGTACATTGAAATTCCCCAGTAGGGTGTGTGTGTGTAAGACAAAGTAGGGCACCACCAATGTGTCCATAACCTAATTTTGTCAAGTATATATGTGTATTATATAGTAATAATAAATATAACAAGTGAAAAAAAATTCAAACAAAAAATGAGTAGTAGTTCACTGACCCAGCTGCCAAAACGCCCAATTATACCCACATCTTCTCCATTATATAAGCTAACTGAATGTCTTGGAAAAATAAATCCATCCATTGTACAATGTCCCCAAAATTTTGTGGAGATGGTAGTTATAGTCATCCATCTTTCAAGATAACCATGATTCCTAGATCATCCAGATGACAATATCTAGTACTCACATTAACCAAAATATAATGTGGTGAATGACACCTGGGAAATCAAGGCTACCATGAGTAAAACCTTTTCATGATTCCATGGATACCTTATACATCATCCCTATGACCAGGTCCCTCATCGATGGAATCATATTATGGCCTGCACCTCCCTAAGTGATGTACATTTCAAGAAGGTCTATCTGTCTCAAATACCAATGACAACAACCAATGATACTGTAACAAATAAACATGGAATGAAAAAATGTAGGAATATCATATCGTTATGAGTATATGTATTCATACACAAAAATATGTTATCATAATCAAACACAGATAAATTATACACCAATATAACTCAGGTAATCACAATAGGTCTAATGGGATACACACAAAGAGAGAATCACATGTTATTATAATTCGTAGTTGTCAATAAATATGAGAAAAATTATAATTGGCAATGAAATAATTATATAAGTGAGGTTAAGATGGTAATGAACTTCCTACCTCAAAATTCATCGATGACAAGGAATGCCTAAACTGCCCTATGTGGTTCAATAAATAGTGGTAAAACCACAACAGTTCAGAATGCAACATCAAGGCATTATTATTATCAAAGTCAGCATGTCAATGCCTCATGTTATTAAGAGTTCCTAGAATCCAAACCATCAATTTTTCAAAGAATAATTAAATATTTCATGAAATAATATTTATCTCTCTAAGATAATTTCCATATTATCATGTAAATTATCTCATATTATGATATTTTATCAATCTTGGATAATTTAAAATTGATATTTAATTTTTATTATGCAATTATATTTTATCTCCTTTAGGAAATTTTTATATAATCCTTTAAATTATCACAAGAAATGATGTTTTGTTACTTATAGATACTTTTAAAATCATGATTTATATTAACACATGTGATGTTCGTTTATCACTCCTCGATAACATTTATATTATCATTTAAATTACAACCTGTGATGATAACTTATCCCCCTATATATTTTTGAAAACATCATTATGATTATCACATACGATGATAATTTTCCACCTATGATAATTTTCTATAATCATTTAAATAAATCATATTTATTTTAAATTTTTTTAATTATTGGACAATTTAAATTTGAAAATAAATTATCATTTTTAATTCATTTATAGATCACCGAAAATAAATCAATGCTTTATCAACATAATAATTCTAATAAAGTATCTCTCACTAAAAAATGAAATTAAAATTTAATATTTTTCAATATTGTCCATAGAAAAATGATTTTAAAGTTTTTAAATAGTTTAATTCTTTATAAAATAATATTTTTCTAATCCAAATAAAATTATAATTTGAAAATTGGTAGGGTTATCATTTATATTGAAGGTAAAAAATATTCATTTATATTATTAATGTTATTAATAATTTTGTTCACAATAATAATTAGTGAATATAAGGAAAATGTGTCTTCACCCATCCCACGGGACCCCTGCTGTGACTACCCCAAACCCACCTTGTATAAACCAGGGGCTGGCAACTTGCAACGAAAGCGTATTCCCTAAAACTGGGAAGGCATTGTAGTTATATCCTATAAACACACACAACCATTCACACATCAATAATCAAACACGATTAAGATGTATTGTAAGAGAGATGTGAAAGTAAGTAAAAAGGGGAAAGAATACAATCCCAACTGGAAATGTCAAGAAAAATGAAGGGTAAGAGTAAACTAAACCGCTCCTGTGAACACCCGCCAATGATCCTAATTGAAGGGTAGGTACAGATCTTGAATGATAGCCTATGTGGTATGCCTCATCTAATGTCCACCTCTGAGCTACCTCTAGTCCTAGTACTCTCATCCTCAGTCAGCGTTGTCTATCTTCTAAACCAAACAGAACAAGGTGCATGCATAGCCCGTGCATGGGTGAGTATGACGATACTCAATAGGGACCCCGAGACCTTTATGGCCTCACAAAATCCGAGAAGGATAAACCATAAAGCATGAAATCAACTTACAACCTTACTTAGGTATATTCCCAAACTTATACCTATGTTATCAATTAAACCAATCTCAATCACGATGAAACACAAGGTCCAACTCAAAAGCCCAAATCTCAACTATTTCACAAAGGAAGGAATACCATGAATTTAAGTTCCAAATAGTTATGCTAGAGTCAAGAATACCTCCAAGGTATTACCATAAAGGAATGTACCTCACAGTTACGGAATCAACTCACACTAGGTACAACCAAGGTACAATAGTAGAGATGATTATATGTAACTACTAATTCATCTTACTTTATTAAGTGGAAGTCCAACGATTGATCCTAAATAATCATCATACCCACAGAGGATCATAGTAAATCGCCTGACCCACATAGGATCCTTGTACCTCGTCAAACCCATAAAGGATCATAGTACATTGTTAGTACTTCGTCAAACCCACATAGGATCCGAGTACATCATCAGTACGTTGTCAATCACACACAGGACCCTAGTAGGTCGTCAGTACATTGTCAGACCCATAGAAGATCATAGTACATCATCACTACAATTTCAAACCCACCTAGGATCCTAGTACATCTTTAGTACATCATCAGACCCACAGAGGATCCTAATACATCATCAGTACATCTTCAGACCCACAAAAGATTCTAGTACGTCATCTGTATGTCGTCAGACCCATAATAGATCCTAGTACATCACGAGTACATCGTCATACCCACATAGGATCCAAGTACACCGTCAGTATGTCGTTATACCCACACAGGATCCTATTACATTGTGAGTATGTTGTCAGACCCACACATGATCCTAGAAAATCTCCACAACCAGCTATAGGGTTCCCAAAGTATGCTCGCTTGTCTCTGAGAGGGTCCGCTTCTCAAAAAATTGGTCAATACTTTAACTACCACGGTGTCCCAAGAAGAGATATCCAAAAGGACCGCCATAGAATAGGGGTCTCAACACAACAAACGGTGCATCAAACGGACGCCATGTCTGTATGTTATTAGACTTTTAGACTCGAGGTCCCGGTTGAATTCGTGCTCGATCATCCCGACCGTAACCCAACATTACCCAAAACAAAAATGGGGTATACCAAAATTTCCATTTTTTCCTTATGGTTTTTTCCATCGTAGAAGGTTCGTCAAACATATGCTCAGTGACAAGGTAATGGCCAAAAGTACGTATACGGTCGAAATTGGTCCGAGTCTGGTCTGACCCGATCTGACCGACCTGACCTGAGCCGGCCTGGGCTGACCCGGTCTAGTTCAGGTCAGCTCGGTCCATGATGGGCAGCCCAGCCTATCCGCCTGCGGGGGAGCTCCGTGCACCCCTTCTCTCAAACATCGAACGGATCTGCCATTCGTTTTTTAGCCAGCACGCGGGATCCGAGGGGTCCTACTCGGTCTAGCTCAGCCGACCGAAACGACCGACCCTTGGGTTCTCCAGGAAGCGCATCATATACCGACACTATATGGTCAGCCAAATGCTGTCGCTCCGTGGTCGGCCGAATGCCGACCACACATCCACCATCTGTCTTGGGTAGGAGGGTCATGACCCATTTCTCTAACGGCGGTGCATCGGGCGACACCTCTCCACGTCTGGACGAACGCCAACCGCCTTCACCTTTGTTGCCACGGAACATGCCATGACCCTTGCTTGTTGGGTGGCGCAGATGTGTGCACCCGTCTTTTCTTGTGGCCAGCCTCCACGGGCCGCGACCTTTCTCCACCATGTAGCATACGACAACCATGAATAACTACGGAGGGATCGGGCCTTGTTCGTTTGTCCTAAACCCTCTGTATTAGTTCAGTAGTAGGCAGATCAAGATGATTAACTCAACTCAAACCACAAAAAAGAAACAACAATACCCCTACCTCGATGGTTTGATTGATGATTGTCCGCGATTGAGAAGGATTGGCGTGTGTCGATCAAGAAACAAGTCTCCTTGACTGACGTCGATGAGGAGAGGAAAAAAAGGTGAAGTGAGTACAAATGATGTTTCCTTATTCATCAGTTTGTTCTCCATTGGAGATCATTCGACTGAGTTCTTCATTAGAGAAATATTTTTTGAAGAAGAAGAGTTCTTTTTTGGAGAATGTTTCCCCAATTTCTCCCCAATCTCCCCTTTTCCATCAATTTTCCCCCACCGATATAATGAGGATCCAACTTAAATTAAATTAGGTTTATTCGTTGAATTTATATTGGCACAAAATTAAATGTCTCAAATAATAAATTGGAAAGTTGGCATAATTAAAAAATTGATGAGGCATAATTAAAGTAGGGGAGTTGAGTGGTTTCTCCAATTAAAAGGGGGTTCGGGTGGTCCCCGACTTTAATTTCACAATGGGGGTTTTAGTTCAGGTGGTCCCCAACTATTTAATATTAATGTGGGAGGTTTCAAAAAAATTGAAGTTTATTTTATATTATTTATTATTTCCACAAAAAACAAAAAATATATCCTTCACCCTCGACCTATTGCGGTAGAGGTTAATGTCTCCTTAAGAGAATACCGGTGCTGCAAGTTCAACGGTGCCCTTTGATTTCAATTCCAATCACTGGTTCAAATGTAACAAAAATACACCTCCACGTTTACTGAACGTATCCAAAAAAAAAATTGAAATCCATTCCGGGTACACCGGGCATCAGAAACACATGCATTATATTTTCACAGACTCATAAAATTCCCATATAATGAAAAACATTACACAGAATTTCTATGTATTTAAAAAATGAAAATAAATTAATATAGAAAAAAGTATTATAAAAAAGTAAATAAGATTTCTTTCCTTCGTATAGGCGCACAAATAAGATCATGAACCACACAATGCATTCATGATTTGGGAGGATCCAATCAACAATGATTCATAAATCAACCATAATGTAATATGTCTCACATGAACATTACGAAATTAACCCATAAAAAGGATAGATGAGTCACCCATTTATAGTACCCAAAATCATGGTTCATCTAGTAAAATCAAACATCTATTTAATCTATTGTTTTGAAAAAAATATTTATGGTGGATAATATTTTTTTTCACCTAATTAAGGTGTACTAATTTTATTTGAGCCAAATGTTTTGAAAAACAGAAGTATTTAAAACCTGGGTCATATTAATGGTGGGTTGGAATGTTTTTTGTGAGGATGAATAAACAATTTAGATAATGAGTAAATAATTTCAATTATTATTTAATATAAATATCGAATAAAATAAATTAATATATGAACTCTCCAAACAATGACACAAATGAAATATTATGCCCCACCTTTGGTAAACCCTACGTTACAAACCTAACAGTTGTATAATATTTATTATATGACCCACCATTTGATATATAATCAATTACAATACAAAATTATCTTACACATTATATAATATATTTAATATTTTTTTGTCATCTACTTGCCTCATAATATTTCACTAACTCAATTCCTAACTCCAGAAATATTCCATTGAATATTTCAAGATTCTATATGGGATTTTACACATAAACAAATACATTAAAACAATTATTATGTTATTTTTATTGAAAATTAAATTTTCAAATAAAAATAAAAAAAATTATTATCAAATGGGGTTCTTAATTATATTTTAAAATTCAGGAAAATATATAAACAATCACCATTGGTTTTCTACATTCATGGGAATCTCCATTCATAACACCTATTCAAATCCCATAACTATATGTGGATTTTTGATTTAATTAAAAAAACATGAACACAAATTTTTTGAGGTATGTTTTCTGTAGAACTACAGAGACTAGATTCAATTTCACCTAAAATATTTGAAACAATTTTTACCATTTACACTAGGTTATTCTACTTAGAAATTATGGATTACTGAATATAAATATCCATAACTCTATTATAACCATCACTTTTATTAATGGCTATTTCATAATTAATACATTTAAATTATCCTTAATTTATATCTTACACATTTTTATAATGATTTCATTATGGTCATCAAATATAAAAAATGATATTATAATTTTTATCATTGAAATTTTGATCTCTTTGATTGAATCACACTCTTTATCATCTATTTTTCTTCATTCCATTTCATGTATCATTAATTTATTCATGATCTTGGGATTTTATTCAAGGATGGAAGAATTGCCTCATCATAGAACGTTTTTAGTGTATACATATCCTTCTTATTTTTCTTCCCCAATTTGAGAAATATAATGATTCATGATTTTATCATGGATGGTTTTATGATTTCAAGATATACCTATACCAAATTGTCTCAAGGATTATAAAAAACTATTTCATTATTATTCATGAAATTATCTATAAATATATAGTAGGTTAATTCTTTCATTTTTAAAAAATTATTTGTAAATTTTCCAAAACATTTTATTGAATTTCATTCTTGATCATCATCACATAATGTGTTATAAGATTTCTTTTTTTGGATATCAATCAAATAATTCTTAATGCATTTAAACAAAATGAATTTAATAGGAATCATACATTTTTATGTTTATTTTAATGTTCAAATTATAGATTAAATAAAGTCATTGGATTTATTATTTTATATACATCATTTATGTTCACACATTGAATATAGATCATATTTCATCATTTTATTAATTTTTATTTATTATATCAAGGATTTGAATTCCATTTTTTCTATTGGTTTTTTTACATTGGTTCAATCCTTATTTATTAGTTGTGGAGGGTGTTATGTAACTCATAAAGTTAATGGTCTCCAATAGCTTCTAGGGATAATATTGAAATGTTGAAACTATTAGAGAATTTCCTTACATGATTATTTATAATATCTGGATATTCATGATATTCATGAAATCTTTCATTATGGCTAAATATATCGTTATCCCCTGAAAATTAGTAATCCACAATCTAATCATGAAATATATTACTATGTTGAAATAAAGATATACAAATATGAGGCTTAGTATCCGTAATATATAGATATTCTTCATATATATTCTTCATGTTCTACCAAATCACCATGGATGTTTTTTGTATATCAATCATGTTAATGAATTCAATAGATATAGATGAAAAGTTATCATTGCAATATTTCTTATCAATATCAGTATTTTTGTTTTCACCATAACTCATGGGATAAACTCTTCAACGTGAAGTAAATCACACAATGAAAAACCACATACCTCCAATACTTGTGGTATTAGATATATAAGCATCTTCATATTCATTATTTAAAATTATTTAAATAAAAAATAGGTTCCCAACTAATAATGAGAGGATAGATATTCTCGAAAAATATCCATGCACCTTTTAGACGAAAATGAGATATGCTTTGATACCATAATTAACTATAAGGTAATGAGAGATCACTAATAGGGGGATGGGGTGAGTAAATGATGACTTTTATTTTTCCGATTTATTTCATTAAAACAAAATTAATTAGTATTTAATGTTTAAATATATTAATATTGTTTCTCAATGTCTTCGTAATGTGATGCATTAAAAAAAGAGAAGAACAAATTAAATTTACATGGTTCATCCTTGAAAGCCTATGTCATTCTTGGTTTGGGGAGAGGTCCAAGACCTAGAATCTACACTAAAAATCACCTATGTTTAATTAAAATTTAAATCACCAAAACATTAATAGGTAGTCATATGAAATACCAAGAAGATAATTTCATGAAATAACTTGTCTCATCAATGAATAAATTGGTCACCGTTTAAAGGGTTCCTCATACTGGCTCCCTTAAGATGAATCTAACTCCTAAATAGTTTTTTCCTTTTCCCATTGGGTTATTTATCACACCTCTCTATAGTTTTTGTGGGGTCCTATAGAAGTTCTTCCTAGAATGAATCTTCAACCACTAATATATCTCAATTTAGTATCTTTATTTCTCATGTTATTCATTATGATTTTAATTCCATCATCCTTTTTGTTTCATGGATCACATAGTCTATCAAACTCAGTCACTGGAGTTACAATACTGTTAAAATCATCTATGTTCTATGATACACAAGAACACATAGATTTAATTGTTGTCATCTCATTCATCTTTCATGCATATGAAATTATGAAGTTAATTTGAATATCATTAATTTAAAGAAAATATTTTTTCATCAGTAAACATATTATTGGGTGTAATATAGAAAATTAATTTAATATTGATAAAGTACTCATGATATGAAAAAAAAATATTATACTTCATTTACAATATTATATAATCATCCTACGGTATCCTGAATAATAGTATCCAAATTATAATTATGGAAACTCTATAAATATTATCCTCATAATTCACATCTCATATAAAATAATATAAGAGAATATTGGTTTAATATCCTCTTTAAAATCAATTGAACATTTTCCATGTATATATTTTTTAATTTTATATTGAATTTGGTTGTTTCCTTCTAAAAAAATAACCATTAAACCCAAAAATTTATTTTCTCTTGAAATATCAATGTAAACCTGGTATAAATGGGGTTGTAAATTAGATCTATTATATATGTCATTGGTATTATGTCAACTTTTCATTAATCGTGATACAATTTATTTATCGATTTTATTTGATATATTTAATATCTAATTGAAGCATCATGTGGTTTAACTTTAATCTGAATCAATTTAATATTTTAATGAATTTTCAATCACTGATTATAATAATTTAGTAAAGGAATTTTACATTATGATATTAAAAAAATCCTTATATTGTTGTGTAATATTCATTATGGATTCCAAGAATTAATATTACTTAGACTCAATTATTTTAACCTATTTCTATAAAAATAATTATAAATCTCAAAATAAACTATTCAAAACATCATAATGATATATATAAAGATGAGGTTTTTAATTTACCATTCCAGATATAGAAATATGTATACAATGGATATGTGGATAATCTTTATGATGTATGAAATTATTTTTTATTATATTATTAAATCCTCAATACAAAAATCCATTTTGGAATTTTAGCTCCATTGATTATATTTCAAATTACACCCAACTAAAAATAGAGCCCCTTTAATCCAAATTCATAGCTATTTAATATATTAAATTAACAGAATAATTCGTTCAATGAATCTAATTGATTCTCAATGTCCTAATCTGAAAAAATTATTTAAAAAAGTTATTATAATGCATGCAAACCCATTCAAATGAACCTATTAGAATTTATATTCTGAATTCTACTACCTAATGTAAGTAACATCATTATCATCAGTAAATATTATTGAGAATAAAAATAACCCACCAATTTTCAAATATAAAGGAACCTATATATTTTTTCCTACCCATTATGTTCCTATCACATAAACATTCACCTTTTACATTTTTACATGCGCATCAATTTAAAAATACAAACTTCTACCTGTGATAGGAGGAACACACTCAACTTCTCAAAAAGATCCAACACATATTAACACATTCTCTATATAATGAAATTTATTTTTAAGATTATAAATATAATATATTCATGGTATCATAATGGTTTCACACTATAGATAATATGTTAAATATTTTTTATGAATGAAATTATAAAAAATCTATGGGGTGATTGATATGTAACATTTGTGACTTTTCCAAATATGGAGGATGCTAAAATGAAATTAAATTTATAAGAATATAGTATATTACTATTTTTTCTTGCTTTGTGATTTTTCAAAATGAAATGTGAATGATATATTACTAGTTATTAGGATGTTTATGTTTTTATAAATTCTTAAAAAATAAGGAAAAATAGTTGGTTTCTTTGGAAACTCAGTAACTTCAAATGTAAAATAAAAACCAAATATTCCTGAAATGAATAAGTTATAAGATAAAATAAAAAACTAAATTCTATTATCATCCCAAATCTAGGAATTAATTCTATGTTATATATATAATAATAATACAAAAAATAATTAATGTTATGATCTCAAAAATTATATCAATTGATATAGAATATTTAAGATAAAAATATAGAATAATCTCCTCAGAAAAATTTTACAAATATAAAAGATTAAAAAATTGGTCCTTGTGATATTTTGTTGGATAAAGATGATAAATATGTCTATTCTTTTTCGTTTTTTGATACTCCCCATTTTCAACACCCATGATATTGGTCTTCAGACATTCTATGAGTTTTATAGTGATCTTTTTGTAATTCTATTCATTTATTTCATAGAAATGTAGTATACCATTTTATTATTTATAAATAAATATATTTTACATATACAATTACTTTTCACTCTATGATTATAGATAATAAACATGAGGTCTAATCCCTTGGGGTAGTACAATGGTATCTGAAACTATTCCATTTAATTATTAAATATTTTATTCTCATCCATGATGTGGTAGTGAAGTTTTAAGGAAGTGAAACATTCATAATTATATAAAATAATCTATTTTTTCATTGTTATTTTATATATCAAACAATTTAATCCTCCCTTATACTAGTATATATGATATTTGATTTTAATTTTTTGGACTAGTCAATAAACAACATATGATTGAGCAAGATGATGGGACAATGTATGCATCAGTTATGTGTGTAGACCGCCTCTTCATTATGAATAAGGTTAGATGGATATACATTAGTATTTATTCTATTTTTGATGTCTTATATAACTTATATTAGTGTGAGAAATAAAAAATTAGTTATAAAATTGAAATTGGGTGAAAAAAATTCAAATATTGAAAAAACCCCTCAGATCGAGCATATAACATTATGATCCCCTAAAAGTTGTTTCATTTAATTTGATATAATTTAGTTTTATTCCATATTATTTTTCATCATAATAATTAATGAAAATAAAAAATAGTATATTATAAGAATAATGATTGTCATGTTTCTAGTAACAAATCCTTGAGTAAAATTTGTGTCAAATGATAAACAATTTATAGGGTATTATTAATTTTTATTTTAAAAAAAATGGTAAATGGCCAATAAAATGTAGGGACATTATTGAGGAGTTGTATTGATCCATTTACTATTTGGTACATTATTATTAATTTATTATCATAATTTTTTTGTCAATTTATTTATTTTCATATATGTCACTTTTCTTCTATCATTCCATCCAATTAAAAAACTTATAGTGTAAATATTCTTCAATTTATGAATGATATACTATATTAGTAACTAAAAAATGATTGTACAATTAAATTTTGGGGTTATAATATCTTTCATTAAAAAATTATTTATCCATAATATATCTCTATCTTCATAGGATCATGTGGAATAACCAATTTAAGGGATGCAACATGATCACCCTTTAGTACACACTAATGGGTAGTTGGAATAAGGTTATTAAAAATATAAATATATTAAAAAAATAAACAACTCACCCACATAACATCAGAATGAAGAAGAACCTAAAATATAGGTGATCGATGAGGTCATCACTACATCATTGTTCATTGAACATCCAATGAAAGAGAAATAATCTGAGATCATAGAGTTAAAGGAAATTATGGTTACAATGGACACCATGCCCCATGAACTCATCGTGTAAGGACATAATCAGGATGACAAAATTAAATATTCTTTTATTCCATTATAGAAGTAAAAAAAAAGGTTGAATAATCACTTTAAGACTCTTCTATCACCAATATTTCTAAAATATTTCTCATGGAACTCAATGGGGAACATATGATATAAGAAAACTATTACATTAGGATAATAAAAATCAATAATAACTTATCTTAATATATTATGAATTTATATAGAAAAAACTCAACTATATTTTGATAAATATTTTGTACTAATAGAATTATCCATGAAATAAGATATGGAAAAGTGATTATGGGTATCACAGAATGAATTATAGATCAGTTGTCCCTCTTAAAAAATATAGCCTAGTGGAACACATTTATGATTAATATATTACGGAATAAGAAACCAAGGGTGTAAATTTATCTATGGTTTTCTTTTTAATTTTATTATTTCTTTCTTATAATTTATATAAATATATTTATTCTTAAATTTTATCATATAAAATGACATACACTACAATTTATAGTAATGAAAATTGACAAGATACCATCATTAGTGTTAAAATAATTCTGAAATATGAAGATGAGGCTACTATAGCGGTTGATCATGGTGAAATAGAATTAAATAATAACCAATTTTAAGGAATATGATATATAAGAATACTCGTATATGGTGATCAAAATTTTGTATGGGTATAATAGAAGATAGAATAGTGTCGGCATTGAATGATGTTGCTATAAAATGGAAGATCATGATGTATTGGGACATAGGAGGAAAGAATAAATCATTGGGAATATGGTTAACAAACATTAGAGGAGTGAATGATATATAATATTGAGATCAATTAAAATATATTCCTATAAATTCTAATATTTTGTTATAATATTTATATAATGAGGATAATATTTTATAATATAGGGGTACTCCTATACATGTATCTAGTCATGGAAAGTACAAAAAATCTCTTATGGTAGTTACTATATTGGAATAAAAAACAACAATCTGATTAGGGTTAGTATGTAAATAATTTCCAAACTGTATGATGTTTTTATGAAGACACACACATTAGGAATATTTTTGTTCTCAATTCCCAATAATATTTATAAATAATTTATTAAATATTATTTTCATCTCGAATTTATATTATTCTTTATATGGTTATCACTAATGACAACAATTTCTATAATAATAAAAGTTATGTATAACAGGAACATTAATTTTTTTTAGGTTTATTCTATCCATTTACATATTTTTTATCATTGAAATATTACTGAAATATATATAACACCAAAGGTTAGTGATAACAAAATGTGTTGGGGTGGGCAGGGATAGGGAATTTGAATCTATTTAAGAACAATTTTTAGATCTATTTTAAAATTGATTTAATATTTTATATATTTTTTATAATTTTCATAGTGTTTTTAGGTAATGAAAATTGATATTTATGTGTTATCCTAAATAGTGAAAACAAGAAATCCATAATTAAAAGACATAGTGATTTTTTAATAATCGATTTTATATTATAACTGATTGAGTCTTCCAATAATTATTATTAAATTTAATATATGTTTTTAAACAATCAATGATAGACCTAGTTACAAATTTAATATCTCTATTTTTTATTCCCTTACATTAGATTAATTCTAGGAATATATTGCATAATATTTCTTGTATTAACATTCCTCATACTATCAGGTCATATAGAGTAATTTTAATTTTAATTTCTTAATTTCTAATCTCATAAAACTAATGTGTGATATATTTATGATGTATTGTATATTTTCAATAATGTATTTTTTTTATAAATTCAACCTATATTTTGAACTAACGTGGCATTTAACATCTACTAAGACATATAATAATTGGAATTATTATTATGAGATCCGAATTATAGGCTATAATTATCTTTATCTTTCTAGTTATATTGTATATTTTTTGCTACATTTTCACCAGGTGTTGGAGAGTGGGTGAATCAATCAGAATTATTTGGAATAAATACATTATTTTAGGATGATCGAAAGGGTTCCAATGCCTTTTTTTATTATATTGATAATGTCTAATAAATCACTCCAATACATTTTACCACTTTTCATATAGTAATATATATATATATATATATATTATGTGTTCGTAAAAAAATAGAACATAACAAAAGATAAAAAACATAGTGAAAAGTGATATATTGAGCCTATGGGCTATGTAATGAGAAAAAATGTCCATTGAACCTTCAGGCTTTGTAATGGGACTCCCTCTACCTAGTTAAATAGGTCTTTTATTTTCTTTAATAATATATTGAGGTTTTGGACCAAAACATTTGAAAAAGTGTTCATTATACATTAATACTAACTATGAGGGTTGTTACCAATAAAAAATGACAAAAAAATGAAATTGATTGTTTTGAGTGAAGAATAATGTCAGGTTATGAGTGATATACCATCAATATCTTATCATTTCTATATTTTCGCTTTAATGTTATTAAGACACTTAAAACACCACTTAAATTTTAGTGTTTTAAGAAACATATCTTATAATACCTTAATCCCCAAATAAATCTAAAAATTACTCTCGCGTTTAATAATTATTTGTTATAGCATAGAACTTATGAATTTTGAAATAATTAGTTAAGATCTCATGAAATTTTGGAATTATAAAAAACCGATATTTTATATGTTTCTTTGGTGGAGAGTGAAAAATTTAACGGGTGGAAGGCAATGTTTTCGGACATGATACATTTAAAGGATGGAAAACAATGTTGAATGAAATTTTCATTGAGATTGTTTCATAAAGAAATCATTATATTTCAAATGTTAAAATAATTAATAATTTCATCTTTTCTACTTTTTGGAATTATTAAAATTCATGACTCTATTTTTTTTAGTTTTTTCATTTATATTTTACTTTATTAATATAATTTCTCTTATTGGTAGTGATAATATGAACTTATTTATATTTTTAATGTTATTTAAATGGAAATTTACACCATAATTATTATAACACCTCGACAATTAACTCATTTATGACAATTAGGTGTGTTTTGGATTATAAAATTAAATATGGAATATATGTTATATATTTTTTCATTATTATTATATGAATAAATTTTAAATCTATATATTTATTAGATTCTATATTTAAACAGTTAAAATATAATAATTATGTTTTAATTTTTAAATTCAATTTTATAATAACATTTATGTAGTCTACACTATGTTTTTGAACTCTAACGATTTCTACATTAATGAGAAAATAGAAATGTCTCCCCCCACAAGATCAACGCAACTAGGAAAATCAATAGATATTTTGAAAATAGGAAAACTACCAATCTCTTATAGATCTGTAATATTCTATCTATGGAAGAGTGGAAAATTGATAATGTGATTTGTATGAAACTGTTCCCATATTTAGATGATATGATATATTGTTACATGATAGTGGGAGACACATATAATATATTCCATTACTAATTCTATACATGACACAAAAACAATTTTCCTCATTGTAAATCATATGTAAAGTATTTATATATAAGGAGATGATATGTAAGGGGAGGGCTGATACAAAACATTTTTTATGTTAACAAATATAAATGAATTTGATAACAAAATATTACTTAGATTCTAGCTGAAGCATATATTGTCTCCCATTGTACAATTCATCAACTGTGACATTCCAGATAGTTTTCAAACACTGATGATGCATTTATGTTCCATTGGGATCTTTTTGTCACAACTGGGGGTGAATCAGGTGTGCCCATATTAATTTATTATATATCAATAATTATTTGTTTCTATAAACCCCCAATATTTTTTACCTCTTATTTCCTTAAATTAATATTATTTATATTCATATTTAATCCTTAACACACCAAAATTCCACTAAGATAATGTACTAAGTATGATAACATTGGTTTTTACGAGGATCATTTTCAAAATTATCATACTCCATTCTGCATCTGGTTAGTATCCCAAGATATAGATATTTCAATATGAATTCTATTATAAATAATAGTGAATTTATGATATTAATATCCTAAAAAACTCTCTGACTATATTAAATATTTGAGGTAGTTCAAAATAGAGCAGATGTAAACTATGATGCATCTCATAGGATTTCTTCATATTCGTATCACAACAACTATATTGTTCAATATTCCACATCATTTTAAAGTAAATCACTATTAATGAACAAGGATGGCATTGTTCCCAAAAAAACTGATCTATATTCTCAATGTGTCTAACTAATACGAAAAAAAAATTCATTAATCATGGAATATTCGAAAAAATTATTTCTAATGTTCTCAGAATCTATTCGCAGCCTCTATTCATCTCAAATCAACCAATGTCATTCATTGAATGGATATATAGTCCATAAACTAACTTTTGGATAACAATTTTTTTTATAGAATTATTGCTTAATTTCACATATCATACATGGATATATCTTATATGAAAAATATGCCAATATCTCCTTCATGTTTCGTTCTTGAAAACCCTCCTATTATTACCAGCAATATATGCTCGTTAACTCCAATTTCGTCCGCTAGATACATATTCACCTCATAAAACCTAATCATACACTTTTATTCATTGATATTTTTCTATAATTATCTCTCCCGAATAATAAAACTATAATATAAATGTCCCCAATAATTTATTTGATAATTATTATTTTTTCAATATCATTCATATACAGATGCATTAGCAACCATTTGTTATTCAAGAGTTATAAATAATATACAAGAAATATTTTATAATATTACATATGAAATCCCAATAAAAAATTAATCTAATATATTTTTCCATGATATTTTATAGTTTTTATTCAAGGATATAATTTCCCACTTATTTCCATGATGTTCAAACTCAACAGAAAATTCCCGTTTTCATGCTTAATAATATTTGAAACATGGTCATTTAAATCATCTTCATCATTTTAAATATGTAAAAAAATTATATTTTTCTTCCTCAAAATCGTCACCAAAATATCGTCCTTTAAAAGTTTATTCCATAGTTTTTGAAACTGAATATAGTATGTTTTCATTAAATTCTCCTTATTTTTTAAAAAACATGTTTCATAAATTACTTATACTCTAATTTACATCTTTATCATGTACAAATCTTCATATGAATAATTATATATAAATAAAGGATTATTTTTTCTCATTTTGGAATCATGGGTTAATCCAACTGGGATCACCAAATCGTTGACTAATTGTTTATCCCCATCTCGAGATGGAATCTTGTATATATAGAGATTCATAATGTTTTGAACATTAAATAATGACACTTGAAACATTAAATTTTTTTATTTCCTCCTTACATTAATAAAATTGAGAATCTTATTTTTACCCAATAAAATGAATTTTTTTATGTGTAAATTCATTAATATCGGTCTATGGGTGTCTCCACATGATATGAATATAATATTTTGCAATGTATATTTTAAATTACTTTCTCAAAGTCATGTGATCATGGGGTAAGTTATATACTCAACATTGTCTTATATTGAAGTTATTAATTATTCAAATCACTAAACATCTGAAGTCATACTCTTATAGCGAGTTCGTATTCTAGAGACTTATGATATAATAAATGTCAAAAAATAATAGCAAATTCATTTAATGGGGTTGTATACTAATTTCTGAATCTTTAACAATATTTCATATAATTTTTAATGTTGTATTCTCATTAGATATAACCTTGGATATATCATGAAGAATTTATATGATTTCATTTCAAGCTATATGAAATGAATTGAAGTCATCAAATTTACTTTCAACACCATACACATAATGAATTTGATGTCCATGATATCTTAAAATCAGGAAGAGTCATAAGATTTCATGGAAGTCATACGACGTGAATATGTGTCACATTATAAAGTCATATTGTGAAAAATCATATGAGCTATGTTTTTTACATTTTTTTGAAATCAGTAATTTATTATTAATTCAAAGTGATTAATGAATTTTTAAAAGTACATATACCCTTATTAAAAAACATTAATATTTTATATAACAAATATTTTTGATATCCTTAATATTTAAATCCTTTAAATATTTCTCCCAATTTTGAGAAATATATCCCAAACTCTATGTTCCTATGAAATCTTTTTAATTATAAATATTTAAGATGTCCAACATAGGGTTGAAAAATAAAATATTTCTTTCTTGGATATTTAATTAAAACTATTGAACATAAGGCTTCTCTATATCTATCACTTTTCATAGATATAAAGATTAAATCAATCATCACATGAATAGGACTCCTGTCCATGTTCAAAAACCAATATCTTCAAGTGGAAGAACATTATTTCTGTTATTCCTTCCCATGTATGTTTTATAAGACTCTAATAAATTTTGAAATATTATCTCAATCAACCGTGTCATCACCTTTGCATTATTAAAATAACATGAACAACATGAATAGTGTAAAAAATGAAAGTTCAACCCATGAGAACATTAATATCTCCCATTAGATATATTTTAAAACATAAATTTACTATAAGGATCAATGTAATTATTATCCCCTTAATTTAAATTTTTTAATAGGATATTTTCATATCCCATTCAATCATACCTTATGGGAATGTAAAGTTATCGATTATAATAATCTTATCCCCTTTAATCAAATTAAATTTTGTTCCCATTTATTTATTACACTATATATGTTCTACCAAGTATGATTTTTTTCAATTTCCAGGAGATACGGGTGTCACCACATTTTCCTTTGAAATGATATGTCAAGAAATTATAAATAAATGAACATGGGTTAAACTAATAATGAAAATGATAGTGAATAAATTAGAGACAAATTACATCTATAAGATACTTTTCATGTGTAACTCATTATTATTTTAGTTTCTAAATTCTATATACAATAGATTGTGATACATAACACAAATATAATATAATTAAAACCATACATGATAAAAATATTTTTATTTAAATATGGTCATTATAATCTAAAGGTTATATTGAAGGATATGAATTATAGTAATAAAATTATAAAAAATATTTTTTTTAATACAAATACAATGATTAAATATTTTGAGATAATTATATTTTCAAGGATAATAGTCAAACAATATTATCTTAAGGAAAAATTATGATTAATTTTTTTATAGTATAAAAGTATTTTTACATTACATTTTTCCATAAATAGATAAATTTAAATTATCCATAATGATAAATTTATTGAAAATATATTTTTTAATATGTATACTAAAGAATAATCTTCCACCCATTAGTTATCTTTTTTATAAAAAAACATCAACTCATTTTATTATTAATATATATAATTTTTTGAAAACTATTTTTAAATTCATAAAGTAATTTTTTTCTTAAAAAATTAATTTGATCACTATTAAATAATTATTTTTAGAATTATATTGAAAATATATTCAATGAAACAGATTATAAATCATCTAGTAGATTTTACTAAGGAATTATAATGCATTAAATTTATGCATTTAAAAAACATATTTTTCCTAAAATTACGTTTTACAAGTTTTTTAGAGGATATTAGAATTTTTTATCCAATATTAGAAATTGAATTTGATTATTTTTACATCATCATATATATAATAAAATAAAAATTAACTTAGGGTGAACTTTTGGGATTTTTCACAAATTTATGATTTTCTTGAGAATAATTTCAAAAAAATTATGACATAAGAATGAATTGATAGTTTATGAAAAAATTTTAATAAAAAATTGATATTTTTGGTTTAATATAAATCTTTATTATTTTTTTAACATTTGAATATATAGTAATATTTTTGTAAATCTATGTAATGTTTTTTATTCAGGTAGAAAATATTTTTGGTTCATCTCTCATAATAAATTACTTTCAAGGGTCCTTTAATTATTTGTTTTTAAAATTAAAATAAAACTCATTAATTTAAGAATTTTTTAATAAATTACATATTTACCTGAAATATACATTATTTTATGAATAAAATAATTTTTCATCCAAAAATAAATTTTATAAAAACACATTTTCATTCTGTTATTTATTTGTAAATTTAAATTAATTTCATCCACTTCTAAATTTTTTTTGAATAGATAATTTAATATGATCAATTATGATGATCATATTTCATAATTATTTTTCTTCATTTTTGACCTTAATTATTATTGACCATGGTGAATATATATCAACATGGTAAAGGGTAGAGCACATCTATTAATCTATAAAATATGTTATATGGTCAAAAATCATATATTTAAACTTATTAGATGTGAATACTTCTACCCTTATTACCATATCTTATAGATTTAGTTTTTTCAGTTCTATATTAATATCATGTTAGCATTATGTTGTTTAAAAATGTGGAATAATTACCAGAGTTACACTTCCCTCACATATAAAAGTGAACACCTTCCCCTACACTATTTATTAAATTTGTGTAATTTAGCTCCAAAATACATAAAAACAACTTTCAAACATCTATAACCACATCATTGTGGTTATGATATCACTTAAGGATAAATCCCTAAAGGATTACGATGTAATCTAAAAGAGGTTCACCAAAGAAGAGTTATAATGCATACACAGTGTTCTAGTTTTTATCACTTCGTTAAAATATTTAAAATATATTATAACCATTTATATATAGTAATATGAATTAAATAAAATATTAATGTTCGTATGGAATGATCCTCTCCATTATCATTTCCATCACATGGGAAATGAAAACATCGCTCATGTGTATATTGGGACCACCAGCACAATGTGATGTGTTTTTTCATCAAAACATATGACAATGGGTTATAATAATGAATTAAAATCATATTTATGATATTTATGATAGAATTACGCTTTTGGAATGAAAATATATCATCTTCTACCTTACCCTTCTATATATTGGTAAATTATATCACCGATCACTAATATGCATGGACCATGACATTATTGAAAATATGTGATTCATTTTTCATTTATTCCATAGATTTATGGAAATGAGTATTAATTTAAAGAATATTTAAGATATTTAAGATAAAAATAATATTTTTGAAATATTATTCATTACATAATTACTTATTCATCTAACCATTAGAAATATTTAAATTCCTTAATGCATGCTATGGACTACCACCTAAATGAAAAATGTATTTTTTTATTACAACCGTCAACTAATAGTTGAAAAATTGTATTAAATAAATAAATATGATATTCATGAAATTAATGAAATTATGTAGATTATGGAACCAATTGATTATAACATCAACCACGGTCAATATTACAAATTAAATTTCGAACAATTGACCAAACAACAATTGGTGTTCGACGTAAGAATAATATATTCAATTATTAGATATCAAATGATTATAAATTGTACATTAAAATAAAATATAGAGGAAAAATCATTTAAAAAATTTATTTTAAAAATATAAAATTAATTATTCACGATTATATAATGTGTCCAACCAAGGATGAATCCATTTTTTTATCTAAATTCAACTCTAATGTGTAATGTTTTATAATTTTAACAGAATTTATTTTTATAAGGATTATATACATTCCATTTGGAATGTTATGTAATGAATTAGTCTTTATTAGGGAAATTTATTGTTTCAATTCATTTTTTATTCTTATTTTTTTAATCTATATTTTTTAATTACATAAAGGTTTATGAATTGAGATAGGGGAGAAAGGTGAAGAGATTATAAAAAATCCAAAACCATTAAACCTGATTCTTAAAGAAAAAATGTGATAGAAAAATAATAGTGGGTGTAAATCCATACGTACACCAACTTGATTATGTGATGCAAAAGGGTCCTTTTCAATTTTGGGCATTTCATTAACAAAATAAGGTTGTATTTTTTTAATTTTTTTTGATTCTAGATCAAATTTGAAATTCTTGGATGTTATCAAGGATGCAGTGAATATATTTTTCAAACACTTTGATTATCCTATATATTTATTATTTATCGGGAATGGTAGTATTGAAATTTTTTTCCTATTAACGTCATAGTTAAAGAACATGTGATCTTTTACATATATTCTACTATTGTGTGGGTATTAACTCTGAATGTGGTGAAGTTATTCAAATTTAATGAGGATACTCATAGAATTTTGGAATTTAATGGAGGATAAATTTTATATTGATTGTATACTACCATGTTTTATTTCCCTCAGATGAATAAATGAGGAGGACAAGGAGCATAAGATCAATCTCCTTAAATATTAGTTTTCTAAGAATTTGGAAATAATATTGGAATTTGGATCCAGGAAATGCCATGAAATAGTCACACCAATGTTTTTTTTCACATATTAAAATTCAATTAGTCATATAGAATCCAAAAGTTCTTTGTGACAGTGCATCCTATTTTAGTAATACTATTTTGATGGATAGACAAAAAATATCCCACTATATGGTCATTGTGTTGGAAAATTTACGGTGATCGACAAGTCTTCCACATTGGTTAGAGAGGATTTGTTGACAACCAGGGTAGATAACATAAATTTTTTGATTCAATATGAGTGGAAGCATAAATGTTTCTCAAATTTTAATTTCATTTGGAATCTAATATCCAAATAGAATATTAATAATACCTGAAAAAATAAAAAATAAGGGGTCCTGATGATTCCAACCATTGAATGAGGAAATTTATTGACAAGATTAATGTGTATGATTCATAGGATTTATATCCTATACCATCCCGTGTTTGACTCACTTTACCTTTATTTATGGATGGGTAAAAGGAATACATCCCTATGAATGGTGGAATTGGACACTATTGTTTGAACACCACAACCCATTTTATTTATGTACTGTAACTAAATGATGATGACTCTATAATTTGAATCAATTATGTTCAATAATCTAAAAAAATTATATATAAAAATTATCTTGTAGAGGAACTCTTGATGGGGAAGTGAAATGTGGAGGAATTAGAGATTAATCATTCTGTTCATAAGTAATCCATTAAGTGAAATTATAATCCTACACTAAATGAATACGATAGAACCTATTGGATTTGTAAAAATGATGAGGCATTTGAAAAGGCCACTGATTTTTATAATTTTGATTCTAATAGATATGACCATGAGGGCGTGATGCCCCCCAATCAAAGTAAGCTAGTTTTACTGTTATTTAACCACCATGTGCTGTTCATGAGGTATTATTCCACCCTCTCTAATTTGATTATGTTCGAAAAAGATCTTTAACTACTAAAACAAGGTGATTTCATGTATGTGAGATGACTAATAGTTTAATTTACAATATATATTTCACTATAAACTCTGTAAGGAAAGAAATATAATGAGAGAGAGTGTGAATGTTAGTAATCATGATGATTCTAATGATGTTATAGAAATTCCATCATCACTAGTTCCAAAATTTAATACGTCAAAAAAGAGGACTTATGAGATAATAAAGAAGGATAACGTTCAATACACCATCAAATTAAATCCTTTTTTTTGTGTTCATTTGAATGTGAATACTAAATATCAACCTTGTTTAAAAAAAGATAAGATGGAATTGAGGAGTCTAATAGATTTGGTAAATCTATAGAAATATTTATTATAAAGGTAAAGAATGGAAAATTTCAAATGAATACTGACGAACTGAGATAGTAAAAAAATTCAACTCCACATATAAGGCATATATTTTTTGATTTAATAAAAGTCCTCTTATTTAATTTAAAAGGGCTTGGGAATTCTATGATGAATATAACCCTTAGATATTTTATTATTACTTACCAACCCCTGATTATTGTTCTTACTAATCAAAAATTGAAAATTGATTGATGACAATATTTTAAATGGGAATACCATGGGTATTATTTTCTCTCTAATAAATAGTATGATGTTTTTATGGAATGTATCTATGTTCTAAAACATGATATCATCTATAACAATTCATGCAGTATAAATCATCAGTATATCACTATATCAATTAGAATAAATGGAATGAATATTTCTAGGAACATTATCTATGATTATAACTCATATATAATAAGAATATTCATATAGAGGGACCTATAATGAATCATTGAAAATATATCACAATGATGGGCAATTTTTTTATTTTAATACCGTGTTAAAACCAAATGAAAAATGTAGGTGTAATTTCAATAAGGAAGCGGCTCAAGAATTATCAGGTTGGATTGATATATGTGGCATGGTTCAAGATCCTAAGGTTTGATAAGATTAAAAATGGTGTAGATATACTCTCAATGAGAGGAAAGACATCAAAATGGATAGTTATTTTGTACTATTGGATGAATGAAATTATTATATTGATATTTATTGTCTCAATCGAAAGAATATACACTCTGATCACAACCTTATTTTTTTTACATTTCCCACAACAAATCAAGGTCATTACCTCTTCCTTTATTGTTCAATAATGCATGGATTGTTATACCTGATTGTTGGGAAATTATTATGAATACATAGAATATTGAATCCTATTGTATCCACTTACACCTTATATCCATTAAACATAAATATATTACCTCAATTCATAAGGAATTGAGTAAACATTCCTTCTCCAAAATTGATCGTGATATCAAGGATCGAGAATATCATTTTGAAAACTGTCTATGTATAAATAAAAATCAAGAGGTTCCCTCTTGTAAGAGATGCATTCCCACTAGAACATGATTATCTGCTAGATGTCAAGAACAATCTTCCCTAAAACCAACAAAACATTAGGTCTTTAAAAAAGCAGATAGAAATTAAATACTATTTCATTGAATACATAGGGATAATATTCATAGAAAAGAGGTCACTCCCATTAATATGAGTGGGTGATCATTTTAGCTCTGAAAATAAAATATCCAATGTATTGGCCTGTTATTTTGAGGATCTATATGCAGATATGGTGGTGAATACTCAAAAAATTCTCAATAACTTCATTTTAAATATTGATGGTATAAACAAAATATTATAGTTTAATCACCAATGGGAGAAAAAATAAATGAATACCCCTTTTCTATAAATATTTAATGTGTTTCTGGATATGTTGGGTTTAACAACAAGATCTTCATGTTCAATTGGGATAATATTTTTATCAAGTTCATTCATGATTTGAGATAATTCGTCAATAATTCATCTATTCAATATAGAGTGAAATAAATATTTAGTTCAATGATTCCAAATATAGCTAATTATATGTATATTATAGATTTTTGACCTTTTTCAATTAGGCACTTGATTATAAGAGAGATTAGAATAATACTGGCCTTATGATTAGGGGATATTAACCGGGGATTTATTAATAAAAAACATTTTTTATTATTCTAGGGAAGGACCATTCTGAGCACCAACTACACTATATCAAAATGGGTTGACATCAATATGTAAAATGCGGAGAATGATATTCTAGCTATTAAAATTGATGTATCCAAGGATTTTAACACAATTAAATGGAACATAATTTTTTATAATAAGATAATACATGGGGTTTCTTATAATTTCATAAACATGGTTAATTGAATAATAAGTATTAACAGACTCTCTATTCATGTCAGTGGGTCCTATACAGGTTTCTTTTAGTTCTTCGGAGTGGTCATCCAAGGGGATGCACTCTATGGTCTTTTTTTTCTATGAATTATTTCAAATGTTTATTAATTATATTGTCAATGATAAACTTGATACAAAAATGATGTTTTGAAGATTATTTTCTACACTCTCACACATAATCTTTGTGGACGACATCATTATTCTATTTTAAAATATTATTGAAGTACCAAATATTACAGAAATTAATATTTGATCATTATGAGGATGTTTTTGTCCATTTCATTGGATGGAGAAAATCCTTTTTGGTCTTTCTATAGTCTGTGTTCCTATTTAAATAAAATAAATTTTATAGGAATAATCTTTTTAATGGATAAACTTTCCATTTTATACCATGGGGTGTCATGTTTTTAGGGTATATTGATAAGGTAATATATGTATAATATTCACTCAAAAATAATCATTCAAATAGAAACCTGGAATGATAAATATGTCTCACTATGAGAGGATTTGTTTGTTCTAGTAGGTGATATCATATACATTGTTCTATTAATTTTTATTATATATGGCCAAGAACCCTACATAAAGTGTTACAAATTAAAATTCATAATTGTTTGTTGAATGGATTTATTCATTAAAGGATGTTTATTTTGGTGTCTTTGAATGATTTTGAAGAATCATTTGATATTGGAGGGATTAGAATAAAGGTCCTCAAGATTTTCATTGAGTTCCTTCTTAAAAAATCGACATAGAATATGTTCAACTCTAATGGCATCTCATTGTAATTCCATTCCAACAAATTTGCCTCCAAGATAAAGAAATGTATTCTCCATACACACCCTTATCAATCATTTCAAATATTAATCATGATTATCATGGAAAAATTCAATGTTCAATTTGGATGGTATGCATGAAATCATCCCTAAATTACTTGACTACTCAAGGATTTCATGGAAATTTAATGAAGATGTGAAAATTAATAATTCTATGAAAGATACCTCAATTTACGTTATAGAACGAAATATAAATGAAAATAAGTTGCTTCCATATAAGATTAGTATTGATATAAATAGATATGAACATAACAATAAAGGAATTATCATTTGGTTACTAAGCCTAAATAGTGATTTCAATACCCTGGAATGTTTTTGACATAATTTTGATTTATACACAAGTATGGCCTTGTGGTTGATGGGATTCAAGATTCAATATTTCTCATCACATGAAATGAGTCTAATTTAGAGGATCTAGAGGAAGAGGCTTCCAAAAGAGAGGATCATACAATGTGGAGGGATAATCCTTGACCACGCCTTCCATTTATTCCTAAAAGAAGATGAAATAATTTACCATAAATTTATTTTTTCCAATATACATGTAGGTTTTGGATTTATGTACATGATGTATTTGGATTCATTCTTTTTCAAGAAAGCATTGAGGAGATGACGAGCTCTATGTATAGGGAATGTAATAGTGAACAAGTATAGGAACGTATAAAAACTATTATGGCTAATGTTATTTCATATATATTGAATTCAAGGAATTGGTTGGCCATTGAGAAACAAGTTCTCTAAATAGATGATGGTATTTGTGTAATTAATATGGAAATCATAATTTTATCCAAAATTCAAACTATACCAATGAACAATTATTCTCAAATATCATTATTTTGAGATATTTTAGAGTGAATAGTAGGGTTATGAAACCATTAGATAATAATTAAATTAGAAGGATCCCTTTTATCCATGAATAATTAAAAAATAATGTGGACATGGATGCTACATTAGGTGAAGAAGGGTCCTCAGGTTTGGGTGGTCTCATTCACACTGATCCAGACCTTGTTTAGGGATTTTTTATCTTATCATCTGGAATAGGATTGAAATATAAGTTCAATTTTATGAAATGATCAATGTGGTTATGTATATTTTCCATGTGGTTCAAGGCCTCTATTATTTGAATCTTTTTCCATTGTGGTGGTAGAAATTATTAAATCATGTTATAGGAATGTCCCATTAAGAATATTTCTGTCGTTGAAAAAATTCCTTCAGCATGTTTAGAACCTATACCTAGATGTTACAAATGATTATTGGTAATCCACGCAGGTTTTTGATGATCTTTATTAGAATGTAATTGTGTATACCTGCAAAAAAATTATCTTTTTGGTTTGTGATTGTTTTGAGTATTTTTGTTGGATATAAAAGTGTTTATTTGAGTACCTGACTTTGTAAACCCCATTTTGGTGTAACTCTTTCTGCATATATTATTTCAAATTAAAATTTTAGGATCCATAGTTTCATCCTCCAAAACCTTTTGATTAATGGTTTATATAACATTCTACAGCCTATCTAGGATTATTAGTGTTTAAATTTGTCATTAGAGAATTATAATATATTACCATTATTCAACCCATTATATTTTCTTCACTAATTTTTATTTCTAAATTTTCCATGTTTTCATATATCTATTCATATTTAAGGAACATAGACACCAAAAAAAGATTTCACACAATACCGAACTTATTTCTCTATCCCATACAAGAAAAATTCTCTTCTATAACTATATTAATGGAATTATATTATAGATGATTCTAACTATTTTTGAATATTTTTTAATTTCATTATTCTAATACCGTTCAATTTCTATATAATTTTTTTTAAAATATGTTTTAAATTTTTCCAAAAAATCCCTTTTATTTTTCTTGAAAAGTGTTACAATAATAATTCTTTTCATTGTATATGGTCTAAATTTATATTTTTTCTGTCCAAATAAATTCATTATTTATTCCCCATACTATTTTCGGTGGTTTTTAAAATAAAATAATTTTTTTACTATAATATTATTTTATTAATTTTTTATTAAAAGAAAATTCAATAATTTCTAAAAGGATGAAGTAAATTTTTGAAATGTCCTAATTTTTTTATAAAAAAATATATATAATCATTATTGAATGATACATTCAATGTGTCAATTCCATTTTTATATCTATTTATAAAACATAATTCTTTTATTGAATCCATAATTTATGATGATTTCAGGTTCCACTCGCATCCTTTAGTGTCTTATAAATTATACCTTATTTAGTTGGCATTCACTTTCTTGTTATTATGTTCTTTATCACTCTATATTATTAATTGGACATCAATTATCTCTAATATGTACATATTTTAATTTTCATTGATTTAAGAATATTTATTTTCACTACATTTATATTGTATTATCTATATTAATTTTCAATATTTGTTGTTTTATTATAGAATAATATTAAGAATGTTATTTTATTAGTTATGAAAATATTTATGTTTAGTATTCTTGATTAAATATATATATTTATTAATTAAAATAAAATATTTTTCTTATTATATTGTTGATTCATCAAATGAAGAATTCATTACATATATGTATGTTATGGTTGGTTCCCAAGTGAAATAATCCCCCAGATGTCTCAACAAGTCCCACAAGACATTTAATTGAAAAAACTTAGTGTGTTTTTTATATATTCCTTAACTCATGATAATGTCTTGGATTAATTCCCTAAGTTATGGATCATATTTTTTTTTACATGATTCCTTGATGAATATATCTAGATGTATGGAATTTGGCTTTTAAATATTAAATATATAATTAATTATATATCCTGTGATTGATATGTTGATATTTCCATAGATATATTTTAAATATAAAGTTATTAATTAAATTTAAAATATATAGATAAGTTAATGTTCTCATGATAATGTTAATTATATGCATTCCCATACTCAAAAAAAGACATAAACCATTATTTATTTTACTTTCCCTAATATGTGTAGAAGAAATATATGAATGTTTTTCAATGATGTAATAAATTTTCAATTGCTATGTTTTATTTTTTCATTGTTATATAGAAATCGTGTAGGTATACAGTATCCCAAAACCACTACACTAATTGATCATTCTTACAAATATAAACTAAATTTCATAACAATTTAAGAAAATATATTTTTAATATAGGTTACTGGGTTAATGGTATTTGCAATTTTCATCATAGAATGTTATGTAGGATCCCTTAGAATAAGATATTAGGAAAATGTGGCTTGTCTTAGAATTATGATAAATCCATTATAATTTTGAGAACATTTATCTTCTTTGTGATTTTTTTCCATGGATCAATATTCATGATGAATATGAAGACACTATACAGTTACATTGTTTTGAGATAACCTATTAGAGATGGAAGGTCAATCATATCAACACCCATGATAAATATAGATATTTATCACAAGAGAATGTAAATATGGATAAGGTTCAATCTGAATATATTAGGACTATACTAAGGAATTTTTAGAGACCCAAACATTGATATACATGGACATTACATTACTATTGCAGAATAATTAATACATGACAAAAACAGAGGCCTAAAGACCGTATTAGTTTAGTGTCTTTGGAAACTCGGAATGAAATCTTCTAATCATGGTGAAAGATCTTTAACATCTCCCATAAAGATCTTCACCTCTGGTTTTCTTACTTAAAACCATTCTTTATATCCTAGGGAAAAGAAAACAGAAAAATGGTTAGCTCAAATGCTCAGTAAAGGAAATCATAGAGAACATAAAACACTCCATAAACATTTGAATTCAAAAACTTGAGAATAAAATCTAAACATCAAAATATGGAGCAAAGACATAAATCTTGGAAGTAACTAAGGCATATATATTAAAGGAACTTCAATAATGATAAAATAGTATGGGAATAAAATATGTAATTGTGGAAAACCATTATGCACATGATATGATTTCCAAAGTAGCCAAGGCATTGGTACCAAGACCATCTTAGTGGACAAAGTCCCTTTCTGAATCGAAATCACTCCTCGTTCCAGACTAGTAACACTGAACCTGATTAACTTACCGTTCCAGCCATGTCTATCTCATTATATATAAATCTTTAGCCAATGCATACAAGGGAGATATAGGTCCCACCCATCTCATAATGAAATCATTATTACTTGTTCCACAAAATAAACTTAAAACATTCATCATAAGCCAATGAATAAAATGGGTTTCATAAACATCATCCCATCATAACATAATGCATATAAAACAAAATGGATATAATTTCATCATAAGATAAGTGAAACCATGTAAATCATAGAGATGTTATACATGAAACTTATACATATGAAATAATTTCTTCTATGATGGAAAATGGTTTTGATAAAACACTTGAAATGAATATTTGAGGAAAATATCATTTCTTATTCAAAATCATCTTCTTTTCACAAAATGCCATGCAATTTTAAAAGAAAATTATTTTGTTGAAAATAGTCATAAAATTTATAGAAGAATCTTCATTGAAATAAGTCATTATGAAACCGTAAAAATCCATTCATGCCATATAAGTTAAAAATAACAATCTTCTCGTACTTTTCTCAGAAAATTCAAAACGTACCTCATATGGTAATCAAAAGAAAGATTCCTTACATACCATGTAGTAAAAGTCAAAATTGGCTAAAAAAGTATTTAAACATACATGACACCATTTTTAAAAAATATGTACATGAATAATAAATATATCCCCAATAAATACTTATGAATAAAAAATCTCAGATAAAAACTAAATTGGAAAAGTTATCCCTTACCTTATGTACGATATGCGTCGCATGTATCCAAACCTCCTCTTCCTTGAAGCGCCTCTTCTTAACCTCCTCTTAGGGTACTACAATTGGTCTTTGAAGAAGACCAGGACCTCTAGAATATTACTAGGGAAGTTGAGAAAAGAAATTGGAATGGGTTGGCCGATCTTGAAAGCTCAAAGTTGTGTGAGGAGGAGAGGGAGGAGGTGCCCTTTTATAAGGGAAGAGAGGGGAACCTTAGAAAAACAAAAAATATTATTTTATAATAATGTCATATTCTTCGATTAATAGATCCAAATTGATATATTTAGAAGATCAGGTGGGGATGAGTCGAAATCCTCTTAATCAATATATTTTAGACAAGTGTAGGTTACTATTTTAACCTTATCATTTAGATTTAACTCTAAGTTGAATAATTTATCTTTTACCGTGTCTTCTTGTTTTCTTACACTATATGGTTAATAAACATACTATAACAAGCCAAACGAACCCGAAGTGGTTCATTATTAATATATATAACCTTATATAAGTTATTTGTCCAATCCTTAGATTTTTAGAAATAAAATAACAATTATTAATATCATATTTGTTTTAAAAACAATTTTATGTCAATTTTGACACTATTTGGTAATTGATTTTTGTGAAAATCATAACATCATGATTAGTTCTATAAATGTTAATTGAATCAATACTAACATTTCATATTAACCTAAAACAATTAGTGTAATTTGTGAAAAGTAACAAATTACATTTATTTGGGTGTTTATAACATCAATTATGTTAATATTTCATTAATAAGGTACTTACTAAATCATCATTGTGTCATGAATAAATTAACATATTTAATGACTAAAAATTACCAATAAAATACCATTATGCAGGAAATATTTTTATCTTCCTAATGAATATTTATAGTCCAATTTATCTTACTTATAACCCTATATTAAAAATGTTTTAGTTACTAAACATTGATTTTAACTATTTTAACTCATCTTTAAATAAAATAATATTAAATATCCAAATGTAATCCAAGTGGACTTAAATGGATATATTTTCTTCCTAAGTATTTTTTGGCCGAATTAAAATTATCCAATAGAATTAGGACATGTTTTAGTGTAATAATAATATCATTTTTACCCTTAATTACCCTATTTACTTTTAACCGTAGTAAATAAATGTAAAAACTTACTATTCAAAAAAATTATTTTTATCATATTGAACCGAATTTTACTCCTTGATATTAACCATGTATATTTTATTTTATAAATTCCATTCACAGAAGTGGTAAAATTATGTTTTATGTAAATTTTCAAATTCTCATAGGAGGTGGGAAAAAGACGGTGAAAAGTTCAATAAAATTTTTATATATCTAAAATTATGATAAACTGACTCCAATGAATTACATTGAACATATATATGTATTATGTATAAATTTTGAACTAAAATAAATTTAAATAAAATAAATAATTATTTGAATAAAAAGTCGATTTTTAAATAGTAACCCACTGTTTTCACTATTCATCAAAAACTGAAAGTTTTCAGAAAAATACAAAAAATTTACCCTAGGATAATTTTGATATTCTGAATTTAAAAATGAAGTCCATTTTGAGAGATAAAATTTATAAAATTTCAAAAAGTGGGTATTAAATTTCATAACGGTTAGTTCATAATAATATTATAATAATATCTCGTTTAGTGAAACATCATATTGCGTACTACACACACTATAGAAGAAGGTCTTGATTGTGTGTAATTCAAGCCAAGTCAGGGTTGCATGTAGTGAAAGCTCTGTTTAGTGTTGCGTATAACATATTCAAAACTTATTTAATTTATACATTAAACAAAATATATACTTATTGTTTCATAGAATAATTTCCACAAAATGAACTTCAGATTCTGTGTAGCATGAGCCAAGAATAGTGTTGCGTATACCGGAAGCTAATACGGTGTTGCGTATAGTACAAGTTAATTTTGGTATAGAGTACCACACAAGACATCAATGAAACTAAAAAAATAATTCTCATAAAATATCGGGTTGTTACATTCAACCTGAATTAAAATGAATTTCTCCCTCGAAATTCGTTAGGGTTATAAATGGTTTACTACATAAAAGTTTCTTTCACAGAAACCCACATCATAAAAAGGAACACTAAAAATTAATTTTAAAAAGTGAAGTATGAAACCTAACGGTTACCCAAATTAACTCATCACTGGGTTTCAACATTTGAGAACATAGGGGAAAATATGGATATGGAAGAGAAATCTAACCATCAAGTTCAGATGGAGAGTGGTAGAGAACATGGTTATGAAAATTCCAACAATCACAAAGCCATAAATTTGTGATGATCTAATGAACCATATGATTCAACAGATATAAGAGCACTAGCACAAAATTTTTGGTTTTCAAAATCATTCCCCTAAAGTTAATGAATAATTAAAAGAAATACTCACTTGATTTTTGTACATTATCATTGTTGTTTGTGCCTTGAACAATTTTCACATCATCTCTTAAAGAAATGATGTTGAATATGTTTTCTGTGAAGTGTTAGCATATAATGCAATAGAATGATGGGTCATTCCATCTATCTCAAATAAAATCTTATAAAAAGTTATCAACTATACATAAGTCCATCTATGGTGAGGTTAATTGTATATGGCTCATAAAATGGACTTATATTCCATCTATCATAATGATTAATAAAATAAAAATAGTTCCTACTAACCAGGGACTTCTTGTTGGACAGTGGTAGGCGATAGAGGCCTATCGTAATTCGGTTGTGGGTTCGATTCCCGCAAGCTTGTCCGATATGACGGGTTTTCGACCATCCTATAGGTTACCCTTTTTCTAAAACTATACTATCTTAAAATTTCAGAAATAAAAGAAGTTATAGTTTTAAGAAATAATATGTGATATCTATTCCAACCTTTAGGTTTATCGAAAATACTTATGTCCGATTACCAGAAATTTCATCTACCGAGCATGTGAATTATTCATTTTTCCCCCATATATCATAAGATATATGTTATTGTTGGTCACATTCCAAACATGTGAATACCTTAATCATGTATTCTATTGAAACATGAATTACCATATCACCTTAGTGAAACCATTAATGTTGTCAAAAGTTAACTCTTTCCACATACCAAAATCCCAAAATTACTATATACTCAAACCATGATATAACTTTGTCCTTATATTAGTCATTAGCTCATTAATAATATCAAACATTTCATTATCTATTTATCCTTTCTTTTTGTGCATATCATCTTTCTTCCAAAAATATATGAATAACCTTTCATGGTTACGGGTACCATTCAACATATACTTTCAAATACTTTAGGAAAAACAATAGTGTAACAATCCTTATATGTTTATTTATTCCATAGTACCATTACCTATACAACATTACTCTTGATAAACATAAAATAATTCCACAACCTTCTTAAACCATTGACCAAGCATCAACACTTCTTTCATCTCATATGTCATTTGTAGTCTCCTTATCATCATCCACATAATTACTGCCCATATGACCATGCTGATTCTCTTCATAAGATTTTCCCTTAGAGAATTTGTTTGCATAGTTCCCATAATTTCCACATTTAAAACATCTAATAATTGTTGATGTTGTAGCAATACCATTATCCTTCTACATGGTGTTAACTGAACCTTTTCCTTTGCACTTACTGGATTTGTGCCCTTCTTTTCCACACCCAAAGAATATTCCTGTTCCTTTGAAACATTCTCCTTGATGACTCTTCTCACATGATTTATAGGAGAGAAATTGAACTTTGTTTCCTCTATGATCATCATGAAACTCTATATCTCTCTTATTAGTTACGTCGGGAAACATAACAATTTTGAGATTATTGATCATATAATGAGATTGCTGATAAGGCATAATAACGATGTTTGGACTTACAAATCTCGTTTCATTTGGTTTCTCATGAATAATATCATTCCATTGTCCATAATATCCTCCATTATCGTGAATCTTCATGTTTCCTGCGATTTTCTATAACCCAAAAAGAATAGTGTGAGATGAAAAAATCAATCTAGGGAAAACAACATAATAAAGGGGGATTACCATCAATATCTAACATCTTAGGTTAAATTCTAAGATCTTTACCATAATTCTAGAATTATAACCTATATATACACTTATCCTTAGGGACATCCCTAGACATACCTTAGAAATATCTCTAGGAATTTCACTATAGTTTTCACATCCATGTTCCTAAAGGTTAACTAAACCTTTGCGCTGATACCAAATGTAGAGACCCAAAGCTTGACGTACATGGGAATTACATTACATTTTCGGAATATATAATAAATGACAAAAATAGATTCCCAAAGACCATATTAGTTTAGTGTCTTTGGAAACTCGGAACATAATCTTCTAATCATTGTGAATGATCTTCAACATCTCCTATAAAGATCTTCACCATTGGTTTTATTACATAAAACCTTTCTTCATATCCTGCGGAAAAGAAAAAATAAAAAGGGTGAGCTCAAATTTTCAGTAAGGGAAAGCATAGATAACATAAAACAATCTATAAACATTTGAATGCAAAAACACGATCATAAAATCTAAACATCAAAATATGGAGAAAAGACATAAATCTTGGAAGTACATAAGGCATATATCAAAAAGGAATATAAATCATGGTAAAATAGCATGGGAATAAAACATGTAATTATGTAAAACTATTAATAACATGATATGATTTCCATAGTAGCCAAGGTATTGTTTCCAAGACCATCTTAGTGGACAAAGTCCCTTTCTGAATCGAGTTCACTCCTCATTTCAGTCCTGTAACACTAAACCGGATTAACTGAACGTTCTAGCCATTCCTATCTCATGAGATAAAAATATTTACCCAATGCATTAGAGGGAGATATAGGTCCCACCCATATCATGATGAAATCATTATTACTTGTGCCCCAAAATAAACTTAAAACATTCATCATAACCCAAAGAATAAAATGGGTTTCATAAACATCATCCCATCATAACATAATCCATATAAAACAATTAGATATAATTTAATCATAAGAGAAGTGAAACCAAGTAGATCCTAGAGATATTATACTTGAAACAAACATGTACGAAATAATTTCATCTGAGATGGAAAATGGATTTGATAAAACACTTGAAATAAATTTTTGAGGAAAATATCCTTTCTTCTTCAAAATAATTTTCTTTTCACAAAATGCCATGATATTTTAAAAGAAAAGTATTATGTTGAAAATAGTCATAAAATATTATTGAGGAAACTTCATTAAAATAAGATTTTATGAAACTATAAAAATCCATTCACGTCACATAAGTTAAAAATAACATTCTTCTCGTACTTTTGTCGGAGAAGTCCAAAAGTACCTCGTATGGTAATCAAAAGAAATATTCCTTACATACCATGTAGTAAAAGAAAAAATTGGGTAAAAAAAGATTTTAAACATACATGAAACCATTTTTCGAAAACATGTACATGGATAATAAATATAACCCTTGTAAATACCTACAAATAAACAATATCGGATAAAAACGATATTGGAAAAGTTATCCCTTACCTTATGTCTGATATACTTTGTATGTATCCGAACATCCTCTTCTTTGAAGTGACACTTATTAACCTCCACTTAGGGAAATAAAATTGGTCGTTGAAGAATACCTAGACCTCTAGAATATGACTAAGGAAGTGGAGAAGAGAAATTGGCAGGGGTTGGCCGAGCTTGCAGGAGCAAAGTGGTGTGAGGAGGAGAGGGAGGAGGTGCCCTTTTATAACGGAGGAGAGGGACACCTTAGGAAAACTTAAAATATTATTTTATAAAAAATTCATATTCGGTTTTTAATATGTAAAAATTAATTTATTTCTAAGCTAAGGTGGGGATGGGTCAAAATCCTCCCAACTAATTTATTTTAGAAATGTTTAGGTAACGATTTTACCCTTATCATTTAGATTTAACTCCAAGTTAAATAATTTAACTTTTACCGTGTCTTCTTGTTTTTTTACACTATATGGTTAATAAACTTACTATAACAAGACAATATAACCCAAAGTGGTTCATTATTAATATATATAACCTTATCTAAGTCATTTGGCCAAACCTTAGATTTTTAGAAATAAGGTAACAGTTAATAATATAACATTTGTTTTAAAAAACTATTTTATATCAATTTTGACACTATTTGGTAATTGATTTTTGTGAAAATCATAACATCATGATTAGTTCGAACAAAGTTAATTGAATCAATAATTACATGTCATATAAACCTAAAAAAATTAGTGGAATTCTTACAAAGTCTCAAATTACATTTATTTGGGTATTAATAACATCAATTATGTTAATATTTCATTAATAAGGTAATAACTGCGTCATCATTGTGTCATGAATAAATTAACTTATTTATTGTCTAAAAATTACAAATAAAATACCATTATGTAGAAATATTTTTATCTTTATAATGAATATTTATAGTCGAATTTATCTTATGTATGACCCAATATTAAAAATGTTTTAGCTACTAAACATTGATTTTAACTATTTTAACTATTCTTTAAATAAAATAATATTAAATGTCCTAATCTAATCCAAGTGGACCTAAAAGGTAATATTTTATTCCTACGGTATTTTTTTGTCGAATTAAACTTATCCAATAGAATTAGTACATGTGTTTGGGTAATAATAATAATATCATTTTTACCCTTAATTATCCTATTAACTTTTAACAGTGGTAAATAAAAGTAAAAAGTTACTATTCACCAAAAAATATTTATATTATTGAACCACATTTTACTCCTTGATATTAACCGTTTCTGTCAAATTTTTGAATTTCCACTCATAGAAGCGGTAAAATTATGTTTTATGTAAATTTTAAAATTCTCATAGGAGGTGTGTAAAATACAGTGAAAAGTTCAATAAACATTTAATTTATCTAAAATTATTATAAATTGACTCCAATGAATTACATTAAACATATATAGGTATTATTTATCAATTATGACCTAAAATAAATTTAAATAAAATAAATAATTATTTAAATAAAAATCCGGTTTAAAAATAGTAACCTAGTGTTTTAACTATTCAACGAAAATTGAAATTTTCAGAAAAATACCAAAAATTCACCCTAGGCTTATTTCGATATTAGTACTCTTAAAATGAAGTCCATTTTGAAAGCTAAAATTTAAAAATTTCAAAAAGTGGGTATTACTATTCATAACGGCTAGTTCATAATAATATTATAATAATATCTCGTTCAGTGAACCTTGGAATTGTGTACTACATATGCTATAAAAGATGGTCTTGATTATGTGTAATGCTAGCCATGTCAGGGCTGCGTTTAGTGAAATCTCTATTTGGTGTTGCATATAACATATTCAAAACTTATTTTATTTATACATTAAACAAAATCTATACATAATTTCACATAGAATAATTTCCACAAAACGAACATGAAATTGCGTGTAACACGAGCCAAGAATAGTGTTGCATATACTGCAAGATAATACGGTGTTGCAGATAGTACAAGCTTATTTTGGTCTAGAGTACAACACAAGACATCAATGAAATTAAAAAGAATAATTCTCATAAAATCTCAGGTTGTTACATTCTACCATTCCTAAATTGAATTTCGCCCTCGAAATTTATCGGGGTTATAAATGGTTGACTACTTGAATGTTTCTTTCATAGAAACCCACATCGTAAAAAGGAACACTAAAACATAATTTTAAAAATTGACGTATGAACCAAATTAACTAATCACTGGGTTTCCACATTGGATAACATATGTGAAAATATGGATATGGAAGAGAAATCTAACCATCATGTTCCGATGGATAGTGGCAGAGTACATGGTAATTAAAAATTCAACAATCACAAATCCATAAATTTGTGAAGATCTAATGTACCATATGATTCATTATATATAAGATCACTAGCACAACATTTTGTGTTTCCCGGATCATTCCCCTAAAGTTAAAAAATAATTAAAAGAAATACTTAGTTGACTTTTGTGCAATTTCACTGTTGTTTGTGCCTTGAACAATTTCCACATCATCTCTTAATTAAATGAAGATGAATTTGTCTTCTGTGAAGTGTTAGAATATCATGCGTTAGAATGATGGGTAATTCCATCTGTCTCAAATAAAAGGTTAGAAAAAGTTATCAAATATACATAAGTCCATCTATGGTGAGGTTAATCGTATATGGCTCCTTAAATGGAGTTATATTTCATCTATCATACCTCTTAATAAAATAAAAATAGTTTCTACTAACCATGGACTTCCTGTAGGACATTGGTAGGTGATGAAGGCCTGTCATAATTTGGTTGTGGGTTCGATTCCCACAACCTTGTCTGAAGTGACGGGTTGTCTCATCTCTTGAAAGTTATCATTTTTCTAAAACTATACTATCATAAAATTTAAGAAATAAAAAATGATAATTATTTCAAAAATATGATTAGGATACAAAAGATATACTATTTCATGATATTAAAAGTATATATCATGAAATCATGAAGGAATAATGAAGATATTATTTTTCTCAATAGAGTGTTCGACCAACTATCCTAATAAAGGTTAAAGTGGAACATAATGATTTTGTGGAGATTCAAATTAAAATTCTAAATGTTCCTAATATTAACCATGATTGTGATGAAATAATAATAGTCAAGTACTGGGTTTGTGATTCATAAACAAAATATTTATATAATGTAATATTGGATGATTATCATATTCCACCATTGACATGTAATCCTGGAAATATGAAGATGAATATAGAGTAAAAATATTATTTCTGGTGCAAAAAAATTATGAGTTATAATGTATAGTATGTATCCCAAGTTTTAGGCTGAGAGTTATAAGTATAAGTTGATTTTATTATCATTACCAATACTATAATGGATATTCGAATATAATATATTGGATTTTATAATCAGAGAAAAAAATTTAAAAAGGTCATAATGATCTTTGAGGTTTAATTGATTACCTTATAAACCCAGCACAATTCAAAACAAATAAATAATATTTATATTTTTATATTTTGTCAAAAATATACATTAATAATGTTTTATGTTTTCATTGGGTACCTCATTCTATTATATCTGATTAGGATTTTATGTTTACCATATTGTTCTACAGAAGTCTTCGACAAACTCCAAAATCAATGTTCTATTTTAGATCTACTAATCACCATATTATAGATGGTGAGTCTAAAAAAAATTTCAAACCATTCAAGATATAATGAAGTCATGTTCTATGTATATAAATAGTGGTTGGGTGAAATACCTTCTTATAGTTGAGTTTTTGTAAGATAATAACTCTCACTTGATAAATATGGTGGTTCCTTATGAATAAATATATATGAAGAAGTATAGAACAAATAAAATGTTGGGATAAATTTGGAGAAAGAAATATATTAGTATTAGAAATTATTTAGGAAATAAAATAAAAATTTCGAGTCATTTAGCTTCACATAATGGCAGCTCAAATTTGATAGAAATGTTATTCTAGCACACAATGGCGAGATCTTGAATTCGTTTATTTTGAGAATTTATTCCTATGATTTTGAAAATGTAATAAGGTTATGATATTGATAATTAATGTAACATTAATCCCTATTTATATTTCCCACTTAAATACTCTTGATTGAGTAGGGATGGTACCTTATTACATGATTCTTCCACAAAACCAATCTCATGTTCATAATGTGTTCCATATATATATATATATATATATATATATTGAATAAGTACATTCCTAATCCATCCAATGTATTAAACTAAAATGTTGTACCACTATATAATGATATTTTATATGACGAATAACATGTAAAATTCTTATGCAATAGATATAATGTGTTATCGAACAAGACTACTAAACTTTTTATAGTTCTTTAGAGAAATTAAAATCTCAAAGAAGCTATATAGTAAACCAAGGATGCGATGAAACAAATATATCCTAATTTTATCAATATAGTGATATAATTTCAAGAATGAAATTAATTTTATTGGTTTTATTTATTAACATCCCATTATTTTATAATAATTTTCATTAAAATTAATTTAATGTTTTCAATAAAATTCATTACATGAAAAAAAGAGTCTAAATGAACCATTATATAGTAGACCGTTAAAAGCTAACTATTTAATTATTATAATAAATATTAATTTTTTTAAAATATATATGTATAATGGTTCTAGATAAAAAATATATAGATTAATTAAAACTAATTTTTTTATAAATTTATTATATTATTGAAAAATATATTATCCTTTACAAAATGTTTTTATTTTTTTAGGAGTAAATAAAAAATAACACTATAAAAAATTACATTTCAAAATAAACATCATTTTGGAAATAACTATTTAATATTAGATCATTGTGATATAATAGGAATTTTTGGAAAAGAGTTATTTTTCAATGAATTGTGAAAAATATTAAATTTTTATTTAAAATTGATTTTTATAGAATTTGAAAAGATCCATTTTGTTAGAAAAGTGAAATTAATTAATTTTTATTATTAATAATCCATTAATGTAGAAACTTAAAATAACATTTTCACATCATTGTTTTGATTGTTGAGGTAATCCTTTGTTTATTTCTTTCATAGTGTTTATCCTTGGGTTTCCTTAATAGTTTTTGTTGAATAATAGAATTTTTGGGCTAGAAAGTTATTGGAGCATGATTTTCACATTCTTATGAGAAATCATGTTCCTAACCTAAGAAACTATGCAGCCATTTGGCATATTCGGACACTGTGAAATAACATGGTTGCTGAACAATTTTTAAAATCATTAACGCTAATAGTGATACCTATCTAGTTCATTAAAAATTGGGGTTTTACCCATTACCCCTCTTCAGATTAATCCCCAAGTCACCGTTTTCTCCCCCACTAGGAATTTCTATCCCAGGTCCCTCCAACCATCCTTTTTTTTCTCAAAGGGATCTCTATTTGTAGGTGGTTTTGTGTGATTTATCCATGATTCTTCATGTTAGTTCCATTTTCCATTGGTTTCATCTTTCTATATAGGATTTCTCTTCTCCAATCTCAAGGTATCAAATATTAAATCGGTTGCATCACCTATTTTGGGTTAAATATTGATTATGAGGGTTCAATATTGGTGTTAATGATTAAATATTTCCTTTATAAAATTTCCTTGTGGTGCTTTTTTGTGTTTTATTTGATTTCATAAAGGTTCTACACATGAGGTACGTGGTTCCATGCTAAAAACATTATTTGGGGATTTTTTATATTCTTTATTTTACTCATGATTATATTCTACTTATTGTGTTTGATGTGTGAAATGGGATTTTAAAATGGATTTAAGGTGAGATTATGTTGAAAAGTGGTGTTTCAAAGGGAATGGGTGATAATTCACGTGGATTTTATTTGTGTATTCTAGTTTTGGTCTTTAACGGTGTTTGAAAAAATGAATAAGTGGTGTGAAAAAAAAATTAATCTTTTTTTGAGCTACATATGGAATGAAAGATATTTTTATATAGGAAATTGGTTGTATTTAAAATGTTCCCCTTGGTCTATATCTTGTATGTTTTTTATAAATTGTAAATTTGGATTAATCAATTGTTCATGTGGTGTGAAACATGTTTTATAAAATATTTGGTGTGTGCGTGAATTGAAAGTGGTTTTTATTATTTGAAATGGTTCTTTTATTTCTGTATTCACATTTCTTGTGTGTGAATTTTTATTTTGTGATTATATGTATATATGACATGAGAAATGGAAATTAAGTACAAATGGGAAACATGGGTATCGTTGTTAGTAGACTTGGACTAGTATTCTAGTAGAATTAGAAGTGGCGTGGCCAAGATTCATCTAATATGATTTAATATTACAACATTAACTATATTATGATGATGTTTGGATTACACTATACCATGGGATGTGTTCCCCTCTAGTTGATTTTGCAAGATAATGTTACAGGGTTTTGTTTCAAGAAAATATTTCACTAAGATATCAGGTTAATAGTGTCCCATTTTAGCCTGTTTTAACATGGTTATCCCATAAATAAGTTCTATTTTGTGATATCATACTTACTATCAGAATATAGTGCACTTTTATGGTTATTTAAAATAAAAATAACATTTGACTTTTACTTTTTTTCTATAAATAGTTATCTAGATATTCATTTTGTAAAAGTGAAATTCATGTTAATTTTTATTATAATGTTTTGGCATAGAATCACTTTTACATGATATCATCCTAATGGGATTTTTATCGCATCTTACATACACCATTGGGAGTTTGTGGACATGGTTATGATTGAATCGGTAAAATTCATGATGTACCGTGATGGTGATTTCAGTTTATAGCGGTAGTATTGTACTTGTGGTAATGATGGTGTCTTGAGGATGAATCTCTTCATGTTGTGTGGTGGTTTTGTCATATTTTTAATGTTCTATTTCCATTATATTAATCTTTAGTACCATTTAATGTTTTAATTTTTTAATCTAAAAATTGGTGTTCCATGTTTGGTAATGATTGTTTAGTTATGCAATATTTATTATTATGGGTTGATTATGAGTATATATATGGGAGAAATCCTTCCATATATGTATTATAGATACACAATAATTAGTTTCTAGCCCAATATGGATCGAGAATTCCCTACAGTACAAGCCATAGATTGGGATAGGTGTTAAGTTAGAAGTTACTTTGGCTTGGTTTGTAATAAAAATTAGGTTCTCCTTTAGTATAAAATGTTTTTATACATAAGAAGAATAATCATAGGAGAACTAATTTTAATCTTTTTATGCACATATTTTTATATTTAATTATATTAATTTTTTAAATTGAATTTGATAATATCGATTATATATCCAGAATCATCATATCATAATTTAATAATAAGGGAATTCTAATTTAATCTCATAAAGAATAGTTAAATATTATAAATTTTTCATTGTTGTTAATGTTAAAACAGATTTACCACGTGGGTTAAACTATGGGATAATGGTTATTTTTCAAATAAAAAATCATAGATCATATTGGATTGGCATATTTTACCGAATCTTATAATTTTTTTGAATATTTATAGATTTGGAATCATTGTTCTTTAGTATGAAATTATTATATTTTAATATTTTTTGAAATTAAAACTATGTTCTCTCTCCCACATATAAAATTACATCCCACCTTTATCATCATTACACCACCTTGATTAATATATAATGACCTCAAACATCCATATTCTTTTATAATATTACTTATCAATTATTGTGAGGTCTTTTTATTTCTAAAAGACCATTATAATGGTCCTTGAGATATGATCTCATGAAGGCTAAACAAAAGAGAGATAATCATCATTCCTAACCTCTTTTAAATTAATAATTGGCATACCTACCTTAAAAACAACTTATACATCAATAAAATATAATAATTTTTATCTTAAATTTACATAATGTCATTTTTTATTTGTGATAACAATTATTCACTATACATTCTAATTAACAGGAAGTGAATGTATCAAAAATGTATACATGTGGATAACCAGCTCTCGATAGTGATGAAATTAATTTTCCATCAACATCATTCCTCGATAGTTATTATTGTAATATCCAAGGTTTTTTAAAAAAAACATTATATTTAATACCATACATGATGCAATAGATCGATCATAAACATAAAACTAAATATTATTATTTATTATTATAGTTATCACATGGCCATTAGAATTGAAGTAAATGAACAATTCTAGTTGAATTATGAAAATATGGTTTAAACAAGTTTATATAATGATTCATTTGTTACCAAATTAATATGAAATGAATCTAAATCCAAATATAATATAAAGGATTGTTTTTATGAAAAGCTATTTTAATGTGAAAAAATTGTGTTTCTAAAATAATAAAATGAAACTTTTTTTAATATATTAATGGAATATTAATTCAATATAGTGTTTTAAATTAATATTATGTGTTTTTTAAAAATTATATTAGTAAAATAATGTTTTACATATATAACTAGTGTTTTTCTAAAAATACAATTTCGCTACAATTTTATAGAGAACCCTTTTAAATCTATTTTTTTCGCAATTTTATATGTTCTATTTGAAAAAATAAACATTTTCTTTAGAATTTTAAAATAAAATTTTACATTGGTTGATTTTTTTATGTTTATGATTTTTTTAAAAGAGATAAAACCATGACCATAAGTGTGAGGCTCCATTTTTGAAGAGAAAAACAACTTAATCCAGTATAAAAACATTAGTCTTATAACAATCTCTCTTAGGAAGAGGTAAAAACTCACTCGGAAGATTATCATATCAATGAAAATCAACACCGCCCACACCTTTATTTGAAAGTCTATGTGCCACTGAATTTTCTTCTCAATAAGTGCAACTGATGATGTGATGCATTGAGTAATGAGAATCCAATCAATTGATCCAGTGATTAGTGAGCTTCACAGATATGTAAAGAGATCCCAACCTAATAGCAATAACAATGGTCATAGAATCACTCTCAATCCAAATATTATTCCACCCATGTCTCCTAGCATGTTCAACCGCAACAATAAAACCAAGACTATCCTCATCAATTGAAGAGGAAATGCTAGACGAACAATGAAAACATATAAGAAACCCACCTTGGTGATCTCTGAAGATAGCACCATAGCTAGAGGGACCAAGGTTACCTCGATAATCCCCATCACATATGACTTTAATCCATCCAAAAAAAGTTATTTCCATTAAAAATCCAATATACCATGTGGAGACCTGAAAGATCCTTTTACTACAATCTGATTTAGAATGGTAATGTCATGAATTTAATTAGAGAAAGTTTTATTACTTACTAATGTTGCCCCCCCCCCCCGAATAGTAGCAATAATGCTAGCAAGAAGATTGTGGGACAAGAAAGACTCACCCGAATAGAGTATCTGATTTCCGATATACCATATACAATGTAGCAACTCGAATGTGACAACTAGGAATAAATCAAACAGTTTTTTAGAAATATATACGGACCCCCCCCCCAATTTTGAATAAAATATAGAATGAGAGTCTTCTCTGGAAATGAGATTTTAAACAAATCTCCAATTTTTTTCCACATTGAAGCAGCTACAAAAAAGTTATGAAAATGATGATATGAATCATCCCTATGTTTATGGAAAGAAGAACATGAGGAACATAAAGATATCACACAATTTTAGAGAAACCAATCTATTGTAATTTTTCAATTTGAAACTCTCCAAGACAATATAGATCGATATGTACTAAAGAAATTCTTGTGCAACACCTTCATGCACCGAATGTCCACATTTCGATTCAAATAGAACTTATAAAATAACTAAAATGAATAAAAACCATTAGTAGTAGGTTTCTATGCCCAGAAATACTTCCTTTTAGAGAAAACATAATTGTAAATAAGATTCACAATATGCTATAGATGATCCTCCATGTTATCCAGCTGGTCCCTAATTGAAATATTAAAATCCATGTTAGTGTCTAAATCCCCAAAAAATCAACAAGAGGAGTATCACACTAGTTTTCCTTCCAAAAATCAAGAGATGAATCCTTAGAAACAATCCATCATGAATGATGATCAATTGAGGAAAAGTTTTTTTTTGAAGGTAGGCCAAACAGATGAATCGAGATTATTAAAAGAACCCTTTATATTTATATTCATAAATTTTGCCCGAAGGAAACCAAGCACCTCAGAGTTTCTATTGAGGATTCTCTATATAAAAAAACATGCAGAGAATCATTGAAAAGATCAAGGATTTATATACTTACACCCCCATAATCAAAGGGATTATAATAGTTATTTTAAGAAACCGTATATAGTTTCATCTCAATAATGTTTCCACTCTAGATGATGTTTTTGAGAGAAGCATTAATATTACTTGTAAGTGAAATATGTCAATTTTACAATATAAAATAGTAGAAAAACTTGTAGAAAATAACTGAATTTACCATGAAAACCCTACCAGAGATGAAGAGGGTTTTTCTTTTCCAAGAAACAATCTTTCTTCTAAACTTTCTAATAATTTTTTAGAAATATCAAGCCTTAGGACTCCCCCAAGACAATGGAACCCCAAAATATTTGAAGGTAATCACTCCCTTATTAATGTCCTTCTCATTAACAATATCATTCTTCATGGAAATAGAGATGTTCCTACTAAAGTATATGAATGCTTTTTCCCAACTTATTTCATGACCAGAGATAGAAGAGCGGTGAGAAGGATCTGTTTTGATATCCTGATATTTCTCTTTTCTCCCTCGGTGAAAAGAATAATTTCATCAGCATATAAAAAGAGAGTAGGAGCATCCAAATCCTGTCCTACATTAATCACATTAATTTCTCATTTCCTTCCATAATATAGATAATTCTGCTTAGGGAATTCAATGAAATTGAAAAAATAATTGCAGAAAGAGAGTTACCATATTTGAACCCTCGGAAACAATCAAAAAATCCCTATGGGGATCCATTAATAAGGACAGAGATATGAGAAGATATGTAAATGCAAAGGACCCAATCAATAAATACACAATTAAACCCAATAATTTCTAGAACCTTGAAAATGAATATCCGGTCCATTGGGTCAAATTCCTTCATAACCTGAAGCTAGAGAGAAATATTTTCACCCCTCGTGGATTTCATTATATATTGAAACATTCAGAAGAAGTGATAAGACAATCCTAAATCGATCATTATTATGTAAAACCGAACTGATTTGGAGAAACAATCAAAACCAATCATGTGGGAAAAATTTTACAAATGATTATTTAGATAGAGTTAACTAAAAAAACCATCCGGAAGAGATTTATTTCATTGGCCTTATCCACCTATGGAATCACATCTAGAAACAAAGAATTCAAATTACAAGGAAGGGAATCTGTTTCAATGAAATTAATGTCAAGCCCAAAAACATAAGATTTAAAAATTTCCTAGTATTATTTAATGAAAATGTTAAAAAACCATCCTAGCCTGGGGAACATATAGATATGAGACCGAAGATCACTACATTAATCTTAATATTCAAGGGAATCATAATGAGATTTTTGTTGTATTAATGAACCACATGTTCAGGAATGATGCCTTCCAATTGATCATTAAGAAGGTATTGCCCATTTAAGATATCCCTCAAATATGAAATCACATGACTTGAAAGATCGCCCCTATTGTAAATAATCTGATCACTATTTTTTAATAATTAATGAGTCATGGAAACCTTCCTTATATTTTGGAGAGAATTAATAAACATGAAGTCCCTTATAACAATCCTTGAACCTTTCCTTCATGAAAATATCACATTGTAAGGCATCTTTAAAATTCAAAAGATTATTTAGAGTAGAAATGCACCCTAATTCCCCTTGAAAATCACATGAGAATTCAAAAAAAGTACTTGGTTCTTATAAATTCTAGAGATAATATTTGAGACATGAAATTTCAATGTCAAGAGAACTAAAATGAACTTTTCCCCATGTTTTATGTGCCCTTTTAAAGAGTATGATCTTGATAACCCAAGAAAACTCACACTTCTATCAATTAAAGGAGCTCCAAGTTTGATCAACAATGGATCTACACTAAGGGAGATTGATCCATGCCGTGTTGATCGTAAATGGTAAAGGAGGTCAAGGATCCTTACCCACCATGTCGTCCAAAATGGGATGGTGGTCCAATTTGAATCTAGATAATTTCGTATAAGAAATAGAATCCCACGACTAAAGACAATATTCATTGATAAAATCCCTGTCAATATGACTAGAAAGAATAATATTCCAAAACATTCTATACCAAGTATATTTAGCTTCATCATGATTTTCATAAAATAACCCATTTGAGTCAATACAAGCTCTAAAATCCATAGAGGAAATATCATTTGACATGGCCCCCACATTCTCATATTGATTCATGATTGTGTTGTAATCTCCCAAGACTAAACAAGGAAAAGAAAAAGTTTAATTGAGGTCCTAAATATAATGCCATATTCTGGTATGATCCTAATAGTTGTTAAAAGCATACATAATGGTACAGAAATACTGTGAAAAAATGTACCTAAATTAACAAGTGACATGCTGCTCAGTACTAACAAAAAGTGAAATATCTAAAATGGAGTAATTATACAATGACTATAACCTTTTGATCTCAGACATAGTGTTGTATAAATTAATTAGTTCAAAACATAATTTTTCTAAATTAGCAATGATAGAGGAAAAGATTCTATAAAGTTCAGATAAAAAAATATGGAGAGGTCTATGAAGCTGAATAAAAATACATAGAGAACTTAAAGTGTTTCTATTAGCCAACCCCTAGAAATTACAGCAGAGAATCTTAATTTAATCTTGATATTGGGGCTGTGACCCCCTTTTTTATAACCTACAGTTTTTTCTTGCCTGATATAGGGGGTCTTCCAACTTTATTTTTGGGACTGGCATTATCCTGAATAAGATCAAAAATATCAAGGGTGGTACTATCTCCCTTTCATGTCTTGAGAGGAATCCATCTATCACCATTTCCTCACCTTGACTAAATAGAACAAGTATCAGCCCCACTGCCAACCCTAACATCCACCAAATTATCAAGAGGATCCTTTGGGGTATCAACACATCCCTACAGTAATAATCCATCGTATGTATGAGTGATAGATACATTGCATTATAGATTATCATGTCCCACGACAACATTATAAGTGGGTATAATTTTAGGGGAATGAAAAACTACAGGGCATAAAGAGGATGATTTACCGTGGCTTTCTGCACTGGGAGAAGCAGAAATCACTATGATGGAATGATTCACAATAGGGGAAGCAATAACCATGTAAATTCTATCTGCTACACTAACAGGAAGAAAAATTGTGCATGATAGATTACAACGTTCCTTGTGAACTTCAAAAAAATGATTATTTTTAGAGTTCTGCAATCCTGTGGTATTTATAGAAGCTGGATCCCCACAGACATCATCATTGAGGCTAGAATAATCCACTATGATGGAATGTAAAGAAGTATGAATTTAGAAATCTGAGACAATTCCATCCGTTGAAATGATCTTGGGATAATATATATTGGTGCTTGAGGACATCACTGTAAGTGTTGAAGAAACTACCTCATATTGGATTGCTGGAATGAGAAGGCTCTTATTATCATGTGTACAAGTAGGAGAAGGAACTGTTTCATCTTGGATATTAATGGATTCATGGTACTGCTCTTCTTGCATACCCCTAACCAAGATAGTGAAATAATTATTTAATTCATGGATAATGAAACATTCCTCCACTTCAGTTTGAAGATTCAAAACTAGATTAAAGACCTCGATTGAGATGAGGAATGTAGTTCTTGGTGATCTGGAAAGCTCATCTTTATTCTGGAGTGAGTCATATCATCATTTTATGTCACTTCTCCTTCAACAATATTATCCCATTAATTAATTAAAGTATAAGAGGGTTCATCTCGATATAGAATAAGAGTTTTGGAGAATATGTCAGTCTGATCTTTAAGGGATGATGATTCAATCTGATTCCAAGTAACACATTTTTTAAGCCAAATCATTCCCACCCTTTATGTTAATATTAACATAAATCCAATCCGAGGATTTATTATTAGAAATGGCCTTCTTTTGATGCATCCTGTAATTAGAAACCGAATTACCAACTATCTTGCATACATCACAAAAGTGGACACATTATCATACCCAACTCTGATTTCATAAGTGGTTCCATTAGCAATAAATAAGATACCAACATGCCTTTTAGATTCCATATTCACATCCACAAATATCCTAACTATGAATCCCATCTCCCCATACAAGGCCTTTTGATACATCTTAATGGGAGTAACAAGGCACGATGCAAGATTATTGAGTATCCTCGGATGCCAAAAGACACAATTCAGAACACGCAACCTGACCCATATTTTGGAATTGGATTGTTTGATATTGAATGGGTTGAAATTTACATTCCATTCGTATTGTCTAACATGTATAAGTTTATGTTTCAAGTTACTAGAGCTCCATTCCACATTCAAGGCATCATTAAAGTGGAATATGAAGTGAAAAGACCCTCTCCCAATAGGGATTTTCCTCCAATCATGATTTCGCCAGCAATGTGACACCCATATTTTGAGATCAGCATAAGATTGAATTTTGTCACCCTTTGAGTAAATAACATGTCCCCTGATTTAATATTTGCAGAGATTAATCCATAGGTGCAAGCCATCTGGAGAATCCACCACTTAGAAACCACCATTCTCAAGTCTCATTACATTGGAGTACCGTGAATTATTTTCCATGATTGGATCTGACAAACCAAAACCATAGAGAGGCTCTACAAAGGATAAATTGTTCTTCATTAATATCAAATGTTTCGAGGGATTCCACGATTTGATTTTTTTCATTAAATAAGAACCTATCAACATTAATATCCAATTCCCATTCTTGATTAAAGCAATCCATTGATAAAATCAACGAAGGGGCACAAGAATCTATGAATCTCTATATCCGTCGCCAATCATTATATTACCCGCTCTCTCCATCCTCTCTCCTTTATAAAAACCATATTTTTGATAAATTTCATATTTTATGGATTCATGAATAATACAACATTTTAATTAAAATCATCTAATTCGTATAATTTATTTCTATGGTTTGATTGTCATTTTAATGGGTTTTAAATTATATTTAATTTATGTTTTTAATATTTAATCTAATTTAGGTCATTTTTTGTAATTTTAAAATGAAAATAAATATAAACACATGCCATTAATTTAATGGTTTATACATTTAAAAAACAAATATTCTCATTTTTACAATATGGATTAATTTTAAATTATTTATTTCACCAAATATGTTTTGAATTTGGAAAAATGGATTGCATATTTGGAATAAAAAGGGAAAAATTATGTAAATAGTTTCCTTTTATTTTTGGCCTTAACACACAATAAATTCTATAATAAATATCATTACCAAAGATAATGGTAAATAAGTTAATAAAAGGTAAAATAATATTGTAATAATATATTACTACCTTAATATTAACATCTCATTAACTAGATCAGGTATTTTCCCCTCTCTCTAAGGACCGTTTTGGTTTAATGTTCTTAGAAGTTGTCTACTGGGTTTTTTGCAGGCTGTAGAGCCATACACAATATGTAATTATGATACAAACAATCTACCTGTTATTGGATACAAGTCTGGAAAGGGAAGACCACGATGTGAACTAGTACACATCATGACCATGTCTTACCCAATGTGACTTCTAATCATGTCATATCTTATACCGAGGTGATGGGTTTTTCATCATACTAATAAGAAATGGACTTAACATTGTGACTAGGGGTTACACATTATGTATCAGTGCACAAACATATTTAAATCACATGTTTTTATATTTTGGTTTGGTCCCTTATCCATATTTTCATTTATCATGACCTGATGATCATCCAAGGTGATTTTCAAACATGCATTTCTTTCCAAACCAGCCAATTTGACATCTGATATCCATTGAAAATGCAGTATGTCTCTCTGGGATCGTATCCTTTCTGATCCATCCATTATATTGATCATGGTAGTGTCCCAGGGTTTTTTTATTGGATCCATTGATCTATGTTGGATTATTAATGATTTTTTAAGTCTATATATGTTGTGATATCTTATTCTGGAGGTCGTTCAATGGTTAAATGTTGAGTAATATATGTTCGTTCTTGAGGTATGTCAGTTTTCTTCTATCTTCTGACCCCTTTTCATCTAAATTTAATCAATCCAAATATCTCTGGGTTGCATTCGATGGACAATGTTGTTATGTATGGTTTTTGATGTTGGTTGATTCCATTGCGGGCGTGTGTGACCTATTTTTTTAAGGTAATGGGTTCTGTCCTTATCCTATATTAATGAAGAAAATGGTTTTTATTTAAAAACTGTTTTGTATATGTAATATTGTAATGATTTTTTTGTGTGCGTTGAAAATAGTTTTAAATGAATAATTGGGTTTCCTTGGTTATTGATAAATATAGAGAAAATTTGTATTTTTGAAGCATTGAGATGAATTGGGAAAATGATCACATGGGTTACCTTGGGTACATTAGTGGAATATTAAGATTAGGTCCATCATCCATTGTTTTTTGATTCTCATAGTGGTTTATCTGAGGTATTCCCTCTATTTCCTAGTAAATGTTTTCTACGGGGCTGATATTGACATTTTGGGGGGTTTACACCTGGGGTATTCCATTGCTTTATTGGACAGTGTTATAGGATCAGATTTTTGTAATTCATTATTGTGGTATGGCTTGTCTAAAAGAAGTACAAATAGTATTCGTTGGAGTTCTGATACATGTTATTCTATTAATGATTTTGTTCCTCTCAGAGTTATCCATGATATGCATGTTTATGCTGATGGAAAATGATTTGTGAAATCTACTTGGATGTTTATATACATATATTTGTTTAGAACAATGAAAAATTTAAATGTTTACCATGTTCTCTATAATACATCATTACATATTATGATTCAATGTTTTAATTCAAAATATGTAGACAAGATTTATTATATAAGGACTTGGTATTGAAGACATAGGTGGTGTCCTACTGAGCATATTAGCTTACACCATATGCACCCCACTAGTGGGGCATAAACCATTTCTTATCATCCAATTTAGGGAAATGCATGTCCCCACAATGAGGTGGTGAGGTTCATGTCAACTGGTTGGGTATCTTCTGATAGATGGTGAGATATTTTCCAAACCATTTCATGAATTAGACGTCAGTTTTAGTCCTTTGTAGTTAGACTTGTCATTTGGTGTTTTAGATACTATTAAAGTTTTTATGGTTCTATTTATTTATCATATTTAAAGAATATATATATTCATTGTTCTTTTTTGTTCCTATCTTCGATTAAATTTGTATTCCATGTTGGTGTTCAGGTTGTGAAAAACTATTCCCCGGGTTTTTTTATTCAATGACTGCGTGCTTGTCCCCATCCCATGGGGATCGAGAACGCCCGTTGTGTATGTGACCGATCGGGTCAAGTTCCGCTTGAGGGTAATCAGTGTCAGTTCATTACAATTTGGAATTATAGGAGGTATGTCCTCATGAGTCCTTGTCTTGAGATATTTGATAGACCATAAATAAGATCATTGGGATTAGTTGGTATATTACAATAAGCGCATGTCCAGATCTTGTCGTGATGAGACCCAGGTTCTCATGGGATGTTGGGATGTGAGTGTCTGAAATTGGTTTACATTTTAAAAAACTCAGTTATTTTCTTATGGGTTTTTTAGTTTGAGTTTAGTTTTTTTTTGTTTTCTTATCGTTCATGGGTTTCTGTTTAAAGTTATCCTCCTCTATGTCACCTTCCACGGGTTCTTCAAGAGGTTGTAGCTGATGCCTATCAATGGAACCCACATATAGATAAGAACATTATCAATACTAACATACATGTCGTCTATGTTGTCGATTAGGATATACCATGTGTTTAGAATGAAGTGGTTGCGGTATATCTAGAAGCTATAGGTGAGAGATATCGATCATGGGAGTTATTTCATGAGAGACCATTGTCCATTAAATTCACAACTGAACCTAAATAGAAGAAACATTTGATATACATGGTTGATATAATCATCGAAATCTTAGAGAGTCCTGATAATTTTAGGGTTATGTGTGTCGACATCATAATTGAGGGATCCAAGAAACAATGGTGGGGTTATATGGGTCATGCTAAAAAACATGGGGGATTGGATTGGATGTGTTTCAAAACCATATTCTTTTAGTAGTTTTTCCCAAATTAAATAATGCTAGAGAAGTCTATTGAGTTCTTATCTTTGAAATAGAAATATTTTTTGTGTTCAAATAAAACACTTGTTTTTTGAGCGAGTCCATTTTACTCCAAATGTTGTATATAATGACCAACTAAAGTAAAAAATAGTACCTACATGGGCTTCAACAAGATATTAGATCAAATGTGTTAGTGTTGATGTTTTTTATCTATGCGAAGAAAGAAGATTGATCTATGATGGCATTAATTGATATTGCAGGTAAGGATTGAATTTCTACCTCTTCTCATCCATCAGGTGGACACTTCAATGGATTGTATGGGAAAAAGAGGAATTGGAAAGATCATCTAAGATGTGTTGGAGGTGGGTCTCTGTAGTGATCCTCATATGCATCTTCTATCAAAACTGGACATAGGGATCTAAATTTCTACCATTACAGTAAAGGTGGAAAAACTTGAAATTATTGTCCTATGCCCACGAAGAAGTGAATAGATATGTATGATTTGGTTAAATAAATTACATCTATCAATATATGAATAAGCCTAGTTATGGTCGAGGTTCATTAGCTCCAAAGGCTACTGTGGTGGAGTGAGAATCTTTAATGACTACATTTCTCCATACATAGGACTCCCGAGTGAATCATTTTCAGGAAGTAGTTGAGTGTACAATGGAAGATGATGCATGTCTGAAAAAAGTTATAGGATCTATCCTTATTGAATATTTAGTAGAAATGTATTTATTTGATACTGAATCCTCCGACTTTTTTATATCATCGCATTTTATTTGTGTTCATAAACATCCAATAAATGATAACTCCATTAAAATTGAGTTAGTAAAGCATCATGGTCTAAGAAAATAGAAGGGGTTTCTGTGTTCTTTTCGTTTGTTCATTATATCTGGTACAGATTTAGTCTATGATTTTCTCATTCTTTATTTATATCTATTTGATGTCATCATTAGTATGGTTTGGCTTGTCATTTATCTAGATTATGTTGATTTTTATAATTATCATGTTTTATTTCATGTTGCCAATGGTATATTTTTCCTTCTTTAGTGGGAGTAGGACCTGAGATCCAGTCATACAGTACCTTGACACAAAGATCCTAAGTGTCTTTTGGTTGCTATTATGTTTGATTCCGATTAGTTTTCATATATTGATTATTTTTCCATTGTTGTATGTGATTTTCCAAATGTGTTCCTAGGAAATTTATCTGATCATCCTATAGAGAGAGTGGTCGAGTTTAAATTAATCCGGTCCTTGACAAGTAGCCGATATCAACACCTTTTTATCATAGAGAACTAGAAGAGCTTAAAGATATCAAAATTCTGTTCAATGACCTATTAGAAAAACATTCATTCAAACTATTATTTCTACATGGGTAGCCCCAATTTTCTTTTCCATGAATTAAGATATTTTACTTCATTTATTTGTTTACTATATAATGTTTAAACTAGATAATGGTTAAGATAAAAATACCATTTCCTTCATGTGGATGATTTTGTTGGTTATTTGATGGGTAGAAATTTTTTTATCAATGATTGATGTTCGGTCATGTTTTCATCAGCTCAAAGTTTGGGAGTCTAATACACTGAAATCTACCATAACGATAAGGTTTGAAATATATTAATATATGTTTATTCCATTTAGTATGACTAATGATCTAAAAAATTTTATTGTTTTTGTTCAATCGAAAATTCCATCAATATATTTACTCTATTGTGTTAGTTTTCATGGATGAGATTCTGTTTTATTTAATGTACGAGCATGACCATGATCAACATATGATTGTGTTTATGGACATTATGAGAAATCGTCGTCTATATAGAAAGCATTCAATGTTAGTTTGTAGTTTTGAGAAGTGAATTTCCTAGGATTCTAAATTTTTGAGAATGGATTATAAATTTATTCAGAGAAGGTGATGGTTGTTTTACCATGGATGGAATAATAGAATTTCCTTGAAATAAAGAGCTTCCTTGGTCATTTTGAATACTACCAACTATTCATAATATTTTTTCTATGTTTTCACCCCCATTAATTTCTATTACTAGGAAATCTGTAAAATTCACCTTGGATGAAAAGTGTTATACTTAATTCAATGAATTGAAATGAATTTTTACATTAGCACTTATTCTATTTTTACATTAGCTCTTATTCTATTTTTACCTATTCCTAGTAAGAAAGATATGGTGTTTTGTAATTCTTCAGTTGCTAGTTTGGAAAAAGTGATTAACCATGAGGTAGATTAAATATCATGTAATCTATGACCACATGAGAGGAAATACCCCAATCATGATTTAGAGAATGCGTTATTAATTTATGCGATTAAGTGTTGGTGGAACCGTCTCATTGGGGAGAATTTCACAATATTCTATTTTTATATGAGTCTCAGTTAAAAATTTTCATTGAAGGACATGAATCACAGGCAATAATGATGGGTAAAATACCTTTAGAAATTTGAATTTGACATAACATAATCCCTTAGGAAAGAGAATTTTGTAGCAGACAATCTAAGAAAGAGGGTACCATCACATGTTGATTTTAAATCCAAGGAGGAGGGGAATCATATGGGTAATTTCACTTAGTTACACCAGGATGCTCAGGATGATGTTTCTGGTACAGATCTCACTAGTGATCTGTTAGTATCATCTATCTCAGTATCTATTTTACCGATTCAGCATCATGATAATGATTTGAGTAATGTTGGAGAAATTCTTTATGGTGGGGAGACTGTTCCTGGTTGGTCTCTTTCTTTATATGGCACAGTTCACTTCCTGAAGCGAGTTTTCTTCCCAACAACTATGAGGAGTTCAATTTTGTTTGATTCTCATAGCTCTTCTTGTTATATACATCCCAGCACCATAAATGTTTATTATTACATGATAAGAAGATTCTGGTTGGCAGGTATGAAGCATTACATCTTAGAGTGTTTGTATTGTCGGTACACCTCCTAATAGATAATGGTCGAGCACTTAAGGCCGTCTGATTTTCTTCAGCCTCTTCCGGTTCCAATTTAGACATGGGATAAGGTATCCGTTGACTTTTTTGGGATTTATATGGACACCTTTATGGAAAAAAGATATCTAGGTGGTTTTTTCTTGGTAGATGAAGTAATATAATTTCATTCCAATCTATGAAACCACTAATGTAAAATATCTACATATTTTGTACATGTAGGATATTGTGTGGTTACACAAGAGTCCTTATTCTATAATTATGGATAGAGATCCATGGTATACCTCAATATTTTATAGGAGTAATCTCAAGTTAATGAGAACTCATATGAAATTTATAAGAGCATGCTATCCATAGATAGGTGAACAGACATAGTTTGTAATTCCTATCTTGGAGGATATGCTTAATTCATGTGTATTGGATATCGGTTGATCATGGGATATCCATTAGTAACTAATTTAGTTTGCCTAAAAAATAATTAGCAATCGAAAATATGTATGGAAACTTTTGAGGAATTTTATAGTCATCCATAATAATCACATCATTTATGGGTAGTGGGGGTGAATTAACTTCAGTTGGAAAATAATTGGTTTAGAAAACATCCTCAAAGATTCAGGATTTATGAAATTGTCTGGTTAGAGACAATATTCACTAAAATCATAACAAGATCGATGATATAAGACATTGGAGTTTTCCTTAAGTAACTAGGTATTCTAGAATGTTTCTCCTCATTTGGGTCACCATCATGTAGGAAAACAAAGAATGTTGGCTCTGAGAAATGTGAGACCATTTTATGTTACCAAGAAGCATGGAAAAGTTTCTTATCAGATGGAATTATATGTTTAGATGTCAATTATTAATGGTGGCACATATATATCTTACCTATATAGGTATCACACTAATCATACTCACATTGTGAGTTGAGAAGAAATTGAGTTAGATATGGATTTCACTATTCTGGAGAATCCTGTAGAGACCATTGACTCTCATGTAAATGTATTGTGTGGATGTTGATTAAATTTGTTACATTTATATGAAAATAATGATTATATTCTCATGAGAAATGTAAATGTATATTTTTGAGGATGGATTTGTGGCCCCTTCTATTTATGGGGATTAGATAATCCATATGAAATCCTGAGGATGGAATGTACTTAGGGTGGGGAGTTTGTAACATCTCAATTCCTTGATCAAGTATGTTTTCCCATATCTTGATGTTCTCTTTTGGTTCAATGTCCTTAGAAGGCGTTTTCTAGATTTTCTGTAGGCTGTAGAGTAGTAAATGTTGTGTAACTATGTGACAGGTCATGTGTCGGTTGCTGGATAAAAGTTGTGAAAGGGGATATCATGTTGTGAACTAGTATAAAATGTTACCATGACTTACAAAATCTGAAAAATAAAAAAAAATATGTTTTTATGTCATGGAAATGGTTTCTTCAGTTTACTAAGCTGGCATGAAATTCACGACATGTATAGGGTTTAACTATCAATACAACCCCCACACCTAATTATAAATCAAGCGTTTTTTGTTTTGGTTTGTTTCATTCTTTTTCTTTTTATTTATCTAGACCAAATGAACTTCTTAGGTGATTTTAATAAGTTCATTTCCTTAAGGATCGACCCATATGACATATGATCTCCATGGTATGCATAGTTTATCTCTCAGGTTGAGTAACCTTTCTATTCATTTTTTTAATTTGATTGCAGTATTTTTCTAAGGTTGAATTATTGAATATCATTACTTATATCAGATGACCCATGTTGTCTACTTGTAGATCTATTGTGTAATCATGTTCCATAGGTCGTTCTGTGGTAAGTAATGGTGTGGGGGTTGTCCACTAATGAGGTACATGTGTTTTATTCTATCCACTAACCCATTGTAATATAAATTGAATCAATAATAAGATGTATGGGATTGAATCAACGTTCTCCACTATTGTTGTTCATTTTCATTATTGGTGGATTCTGTTTTGGTTGTGTGATACATGATTTTTGAGGTAGTAGGTTCCTTCTATAGACTTCGTTTATGGACCTTATTGTTTTTATTTATGAACTATTTTTATAGGAATTATTTTCATTGTTTTTATATATTTTGAAATGTTTTTTCAATGGAAATTAATTTACCCTTGGTTGTTGATAAATAGATAGAAATTGGGTATTTTGAAATCATTGAGATGAATTGTAAAAAATATCACATGGGTTACATTTGTTACATAGGTGGGTGGTTTAGCATAGGGTTATCATACATTTTTTTTCTAATTATCTACACCGGTTTTCTCAGGTCCTTCCCCTATTTCTTAGTTCTGTTATTCTAGGGGACTGATATTGAAATTTTTGTGGGGTTTAATCATGGAATATTCCTCTCCATCCTATTCATGTGTTCTAGTATCAGATTTATGCACTTGATTATTATGGTATGAGTAGTATATGGTTGAGACCTATAATATTCCATAGTTTTATGATACCTATGATTGTTTTTTTATTTCCTATATTTCTGAGTTATCATTGAAATGCATGTTTATTCTTGTGGAAATGATATGTAAAATGTTCTTTGAAGTTGATATAACCTATTTTGATTATTACTATGACAAAGGGAAATATTATCCATGTTTTTAGGAAAACTGATTTTCTGCATATCATGACATGTTTTAATTCAAAATTGGTATACATAATTTTTTATATATAGGGAATTATTATGAAACACATGGGTGGGGTCCTACATATCATGTTACCTCACACCCTCACCACCCCAACAGTGGTGCATAGATCTTAGTTTTTCATCTTGTGTAGGGAAAGGTAAGGAACCGCAGTGAGGAAGAGAGGTTCATGTCAACTGGTTGGGCGTCTCGTGATGATATGGTGGGAGTTTTTTTGTACCATTTCATAGAGTAGAAATTATTTGTAGTCCTTCGTAGTGGGAATTTTCTTTTGGAGTTTTTTCTACCATTATAATTTCTATGGTTTATATATTTTTCGTATAGTTAATGAATATATATATTCGTTAGTATTATACTATTCCATCCATTATTTATATATGTATGACATGTAGTTTTTTAGATTGGGAAAACTCATTCACTTGGGTTTTCAATTGATGCATGGGTTCTTGTCGTCATCCCATATGGATCTGGAACACCCAGTGGGTATGTGACAGACCACTTTGGTTTCTAATTGAGAGCACAATGGGTCAATGAATTACATTAACTATTGTAATAAATTAATTAGATCAGCGTATCCCAAAAATTTCCATACATCGATTAATTTTAGGACTCCTTAGAGCCATATAAATGATTTTAAGGCATTTATAATATTATATTCAATGAATAGTCATTTTGGTTAAACTTTTAATTTTAAAAAGTAATTTATTTTCATATGGGTTTATATAGGGGATCTCATATATTATAAATAATAATTTGAAAGATAAAAAAATACATTGATCATGGTAATTTGTTTATAACTCTTAGAATTTAAATATTTATATTTAACTATGAACCAAAAATAATGTTGTAATTTTTTTATTAATTAAAGACTCAGATAAATAATATTATAAATATTAAAATATATATTATTTTACATAATTTATTCCATATAAGAAATTTTTTTTCTACAGGGATTTGTAAGGATATAAATATTTAATTTTTTGAAGGGAATCATGTTTTTATGATATTTCTAAAAAATTCATCAAATGAATAGTGTCAAAATTTCCATTGTCAATAATTATAAAATATAAATATTTAATTAAATGATATAAAATTAAAAAAATCTATGATTCATCATAATGGTTATTATTTATCTAAAATTCCACTACTGAATTGTTATATGGACTTTTGGAACGATTTGGTTATTATTTTTACTATCTAAGTGTAAATTACATGATAAAATGGAAAGTGTTAAAAGGGGATCAAAAAGTTAAGGATTAAAAAATACTAAAACATATCTAATTTTATGTTTATAATTACATTTAAACCCATACACATATTATATTCGAATTAAATTATTTTTTAAACATTTTAATCAAAATTGAATTTATATTAATTTTATACTTTTAATAATTCCAGAAGTGCACCTCCTATGTCCAATAACAAGGATCCCAATATTCCCTAATAATAACTTTTATAGAACCCTTTTCTTAGAAAATATGTTACAAAAACACTGCCTAGGATCCATCCCCACATTATTGAGTCCCTATATTAGGAAGAACACCCTCTTTAGAGGCATTAAGGTGTTCTACAATAGTGATCAAACGAAGAAGTGTTATCGTTTTCTTCAAGTATTTCTATTTTATTTCATATACCAACACCATAAAATATAATCTAACCATGATTAAATAATAAATAATGTATCTTCAATATAATTATATGTTATTATTTTAACATCATCACCTAAATATAAATATTTTTAATTCAATTAAATTTGAATGGTATTAATCATTCATTGGTACATTTGAACTATCACCTCCATAGACCAATCTATTTCATTTTCTATAACCATGTATCGTGAGTTGTTATAATGAATTAATTACTATTAATATAGGATATTAATGACATATTAATTATTATAAGAAAATAATATATTAATTATTTTTTTACTTCCAAGTGCATAAATATGATAACATCATTCGTGTGTATGTGTGAACTATCACCATAACGAAGCGATGTGACTTTTTTATTCATTAAATCACTTTTATGATATATATATATATATATATATAAATATAAGTATATATAATTTATTAATATGATATTAATGAAGAAATTATCATTATAGGAATATAAAATAATAATTACCTTACTTATATAATGAATAATGAAAAACGAAGGGATTATTCATGTGTACATATGGCTTACCATCTTCATGATTATTACATTGTTCATTTAGAGTACCATAAATAATTGGTTTATTTTAAATGGATATTTGATGAATAAAATTGATTATTATTTCATGAATTTTATTCTAGATATGATGGATATATGACTACATGGACTATTGACATCAATCCAAGTTAATTTTTGACTCATGTACCGAATATTGACTGAACATTCGATATGAACATAAATAAATATGTAATGATAATAAAATGGTAATAAGATATATAAAAATAATGTTTAACATTAAAATGTTTTTCAAGAAAATATAAATTAAAATATCTTTATTATTCAGGAGGATAAAGAACAAACAAGATGATTCAGACTCGGGATAAGGAACTTCATCACAATCCCCATTCATTGAGGCATATTTATATAATATACAATAGTTTATTTTTTACGGTTTATAATAAACCAATTTAAATATTATTTTTGATCAATGTTTTTAAAATGGAATATTTTTATACAAAAACCTTTATTAAATGGAAGAAATGAATTTTTTAATGTATATGGTGTTAATGACTATTCTGCCACTATCACCATTATTAGATATTTGGCGTACTGTAATAGTTGTAATGATTTTAAATGGAAAATAAATAACATATTACATTTTCAAGGATTTTGGTATTGAATGTGGTTTTGAGAAAGAATTTTTTATGTTAATATCTTGAAATGATATCTTTAGATTGCAAATTTTAATTTTTTTTATTTTTGCTTGTTTTATGTGTTATGATAATGTTATGGTTCTTTGGATTTAATTATATATAAAGGTGGTTCGATGATAAAAATTGGGTCCATGAGCTCATTATTGCTCTAAAGTTAATTACTTAATGAGATTGTGTTAAACGACGTGGTTTATCCAATGACATTTAAGGAATATACTATTATGGGTATTCAAAATGTAACCATGAAGGTTACTCAAAAAGTAGCTATGAAAGCTAAAATTTATGTATTATATGGATGCCATAAGTTACCTTTATAATTTATGATTTTAATGTGTTTTTTAAAAATATTATAATTTCACGAGGAATGTGAAATATATTATATGTTATGGGTGGAATTTATGATTTCATATGTTTATAAGTATTAATAAACTAGCATTTTATTTCTTTATCTAATTTTCCTTACATATATTTTTATTATCATTCCATGTTTCTGGAAATGTTTTAAAATGGTATAAAGATGGGGTAATAGAAAGTTGGATTTCAAGATGAAAGATATGATGATTTTTATAAAGAACAAGAAGACATGTTTTATTTTAATGAGTTTTATTTTTTAAAAAACAATTGATAGTGTGTAAAAGTTTCTACATTTTAATATTTATTTTTTATGTATTAGTTATAGAATAATTTTCTAAAACCTTAAACCTGAAAATATCATAAATGTTAATTCCTTATTTAACTCTAGATTATGTGTCATTTTATGATGGGTCTTATAGTTGGAATAAGAGGTCGGTTTAGATAACTTTGTTGTTTAGGGTGTTATTTAAGAATAAGTGATAGGTGGTTTATAACCACAATGATTAGCATATTAGAAAGTTTCAAAGTAATTTTAGATAAATTCAATGAGTGTTAGATTATATGAATACATATATCTTAGTGTTTACGCTCCTCATAATATAGTATATAATAATTTTATTTGATATAATAACATTATCCTTTTTGGTTTTACTAAATTAATGGATCCCGCTACTACCAATGTATCAATAGATGTGAAAGGAAATCTGATGGTTCGATAAATAAGAAACTGAATGAAATAATAAATGAAATATGAATTCTTGTTTTTATTTTAAACCAACTATCAGTAGTCGTGATTTACCACTTTAAACATGGTGATTTTTCTAAGGAATCTTATATGAGATAAAATGATCCATATTGATTTTAAGGTAATAATTCTGAAGGTAAGTATATTCAATAAAAAATGTGTCAAGGATGTGGATATAAACAACCATGAAAATGTTATAATGGGACAAAAGATCTTATTTATGTACTAATCATGATCATAATGAAATAACTTTCCCAAGAAAATGACTGCATTCAATTGACTCTATAAAAGGGAATGAAGTTGATTCATAGTTATTAATGGAATATTATATATGTTATGAGTTTGTTCATTATAAAATTAAATGTCATACAATGATGGTTTTAGAATGGGATCAACGAGACCATATAAATATAGGTGCTAAAATGCCTAATTCCAATCCAATTAATGATGAAGAATTTGAAAGTAACTTATTAATAGTATGGATTATTTTTTTGCTTTTTTTTGAAATTTATAAATACTAGGAAGTGATTTATGATTTTTTTGTAGGAAATATGTATTATGGAGTAATATGTAAAATCATGTGAATGTGATCATGGAAAATAATGGCTGATTATGATTTATACATTTATGTAATTCATGAGTTTTTTCAGAACTGTGGCTGAGTAATTTCTTAAAGTATTAATTCTTTTTTGATAATGGGATTACTTTGGAAGAATTTTTATTTTTTGTGGTTGTAAACCTAATTTTTATAATTTGAAAATGTTATTCAAGGATTAATTGCCTTTATTTTTGTGTATATAATTTTGGATAACCTTTAGGGTTTATATATTTTGGATTTAATTATAGTTTATTACTTTTTTCAATAGATTATGAAATGCATGATATGATGGTTGAGGCTAACATGTGCTATGTCTGTTTTGAGTTTCTTATTTTGGGAAATTTATAATAATTATATACTTTTTGAATAATGACAACACACATACCGTGGGACAAACCGTCACATCAGAAAAGGATGCATGAATCGAATCCACAACTGATGTATGATAGAGATTTATTGCCTTCCATTGGACAACGTGACATCCCTAGTTAGTATGAAATCATTATTTTTTTAAATTATTTGATATGTTTATTTTGGTAACATATTTTTTATCAGATGGATATTCCTCATATTGGAAAATTATTTGGTGATTAAGTGATAAATTATATTTTGGTAGACATTCACTATTTTTTGGATCATAATATGATTATGATAAATAGAATACTATGTGATTGTTTGGTGTAATAATGGATGTATTTTATTGCGTAATAATCTATGATTTCATTTTAGGAATTATGGGGAATTAATTTCATTATTGAAATTAATAACCTATCATTGAGAATTTTTGAATAGGTTTATTACTATTTGGAAAGAGAAATAAATAGTGATTTATGTTATTTTGTGACAAATATTAAAATTTATCTAGGAAGGACATGTGATCAAATCCTTCTAAATTTGGTTTTCAATCTTAGTTTGGATTATTTTTGTTGAATTTTAATGACAATTATTTTCTGAATGGTCTATTTGGATCTTTGGGAATTATAGTTGACTGAAAGTAAACATTTTTATTTTTGGAAGATCGCAATACACTGAGAAATAAATGCATCACAGAGGCCTAAAGTACTTCAAACCCAATGCGTAGTTGAAAACAAACTCCATACCCTCTATAGGAAATGATCCCAAATTAAAATAGGAAACTATACCGTGATTAGATGTATCCATTGATGCCAGAAAATCCTTTGCTGTATTACCCTCCAGACATGTATGCAATATAAGCATGTGAGACTCCATTAGTGCTTTGCATCTCCTGGCAGCATAAACAATACTCCAAGGAATTCTTCCCATATCCAGCAATGCTCGATACAGAAGAAGGGAATCAGTCCCCACAGAGGAAACCTGAATATGCTTGTTGGAGTACATATCCAAACCCTTGGCCAAAGCCATGGCCTCTGATTGAAGAGAATCACCCTCCCCGAATGAAGCAGTGAAAGACACCCACACTGACCCAGTTTTGTCTCTCATGATGCCACCCCCATGTATCTTTCCCCCCCCTTGCAGCAACCCATCCGAGTTTCAATTTGTCCCTTCATTCGGAGGACTCCACTAAACCCACCGACCATTCCCTACAGTAATTGATTGATGTTCTGTAGGTATATTCCGTACCAGATCAATTACCGAATGCGCCGAGTTATAGTCCGGAGATACCTGAAGCAGATCACTAACATTGTTCTTCTTTTTGAGTAAAATGCAGGCCAAGGATCCAGAAGTTTTTTTGTTCCTACCACTATAAAAGCTAATTCATCAAGAATACTCATAGTTTGAAGAAAAATTTGACATTGTGGGGGAATTTGATTAATGGATGAAAATATACTCATCATGTATGTATATTTCTTTTTTTACTTATTCTATGAAGTAAATGAATTCCACAAATTTTTAAAAATGACCATAAAAAAAATTTTGTTTATTTTTCCTACAACAAAATTAAAGACCATTTTACCGATCATAAATTTATAGCTTTTTGATTGATAAATTTTTTTCCTGACATTTTTTTCTCTCACTCTACATCATTAATTAATGGTTAGTTTTTCTACCGTATCCTTGTTTTCTTACATGGAATCTTTGTATGTGTTATCTCAGGCGACATTTGTACTATATTTTTTCTTTTAAAGTGGATGTTTTACTAATATTTTTCATAATGTGGGATTGAAATAATGTTTTTAAGAGTCAAATTTTAGTTACCAACCCCAAATTCAATTTTTTAGGAAGCAATTTCGAAGGGAGGGTGGGAGAATGTAATATACGGATTTTTTAAAGGGAAACAGACTGTTTGGTAGCATACACGATAGACTACACTGATCATAAATCAAAAAATAAATATTATTATTTAATATAGTAGTTATAACATATCCATTAAAATATAGGTAATGATAAGTATTAAATTAATTATCAAAATTTTGTTAAGACATGTTTATATAAGGATTCATTGGATACCAAATTAACATGAAATGAATCTAAAAACCAATTAAATATAAAGGATTTATTTTTATGGAAAAAATTAAATGTGAAAAATTTTGATTATAAAATCATAAAATCATAATTTTCAGAATATATTAATTAAATATTAATTCAATATATTTTTTTAAATTCATCTTTTGTTTTTTCAAAAAATTATATAAAATCATATATAGTTTTATGAATAAAATGATTGTTTTTCTAAAAACATAGTTTTACCACCTTTTATAATAGAAATAATATTAAATCTTGTTTTATGATATTTTTATTTGTTATATTAGATGAAAAAACTCTTTATTTGGAATAGAGGCATAAATTATTTTATTTGGTTGAAATATGGATATTTTTATGATAAAATTCACATTGTAGTGAATACTGAAAATTAATACATTTTAATTCCAAAAATATTTTCCTCTTATTTAATTATATTGTCAGACTCTATTTTTAATAGTTTTTAAATTATATATAAATTATTTTTTATAATTTAATTTAATCTTTTTCTTTGGATTTAATTTTACATTGAAATTATATATAATCCATGTGAATATTTTGATTGTTTTTACTTTAAAAAACATTTTTTCTCATTTGGAAATAAAGATTAATTTCAAATCATTTAATATACACATTTTGTATTTAATTAATAAAAATGGTTTCCATATTTTTAATCATACAGTCAATATTATTTAAACTTGTACCTTCAATTTTTGATAATTATGAATAGTAACATTAATAATAAATTTTATTACCACTGTGAAAGTTAAATTGGTTAATTAATGATTAAATTAATATTATAATAATATAAAACTACACTAATACTTGTCCAAATTTAGTTGGATGAGTGTATACCAAAAATAGAAACCCTTGGGTGTATTTTTGGACCACATGGATCCACATGAATGAATTTAATGCATTTATAATATGATATAAAACGAATAGTAATTTTTGTTACACTTTTGTTTCTTAAAAGAAAAGTGATTTAATATAGAGTAATACAAGGGATATATTTAACTATTAAAATTCTTTAGAAAGATAATAATATTTCTTACATCGGGGTAATTTAGTAATAATTTTTAGAAATTATAAAATTAATTTTAATAATGAAACAAAAATGATGTAGAAATTTCTTAATTAATTAAAATCATCAAAATAATATTATATATATTCAATTAAATATTAAAATAAATATTATTTTACATAATTTATTTTATAAATTATTTTTAGTATTTTGATGAATTTGTAAGACATAATTAATGTATTTGGTTAGAATGAATTTTTTTTATCTTATTTAAAAAAATTAATCTAATTAATATTATCAACATTGACATAATTCATATTTCTAAAAAATAATTAATTAATTAAATATTTTTTAATTTCTAAAAATATATGATTCTTCCAAATGGTTAGCATATTTCTAAAATTTACCCTAATTAATAACTCATTTTAATTTTGGAATGATTTGGAAATTATTTTAACCCTCTATGTGTAAATTACTTGATTAAATGGTATGTATTAGAAGTGGTAAAAAACAGAAGGAATAAAAAAATAATAAAACAAGTCTAATATTGACTGGATAATAATATGTATACCTATAAAAATCCATTATTTTAAATAAATTAGTTTGGACCCATTTGGAATCAAAAATCAATTTAAATTTATTTAATACTTTTTATAATTACTAGATTCCACATCCAATCACCTATAAAAGTTACCCACTCTTCTATAATAATCACACATCTAAAACCATTTCTTCAGAAACTATCGACCCAATAAACTTTATATGATTCACCTCCACATTATTAAGTCCATAATTTAGGCATACCTCCTTTTTAAAGGTATTATGGTGTTCTTCAAGGTGATTTACCAAAGAAGTGGTATCTTTTCATATAAATATTTCAATTTTATTTAGTCATACAATACATTAAAATGTCGTCAAAATAAAATGAAATAATAAATATAGTATCATTAATTCACTAGTATGTTATTATTTTTATATCATCACCAAAATCCATCTCTACTTCTATTAAATGGGAATGTCCTTATTCATTCAGTTGTACGAGTGAACTATCACCTCCATGAATCGATCTAACTAATTTTCCATAATCATCTCTCATGAGTGGTTATAATGACGGAAATCCTGACAATATGTTATATTATTGAAAAATTAATAATTAGAAGATATTAATATACAAATTATTTTCTTACGTCCATGCATATAAAAACGATAACCTCGTTCAGGCCTACATGTGAAATACCATCTTCATGAAGCAATATGACTCATTTTAATTCCTTATGTAACTTGTATAATATATATAAGTATATATAAACTATTAATATGATATTAATGATTATTTAATCTTTATTTATATATATTATAATAATTAACTTACTTCCACAATGGTCAATGAATAATAGAGAAGTTAATCAAGCGTACGTAGTGCTTACCATCTCCATGATTACAACATTGTTCATTTTACATACCATAAATGATTAGATTGATTTATAAGAATAATTGATTTATAAAAGCGATTATTTTTTCACAAATTTTATTTTGGTGATAATCTACTTATTACAACATGAACTGTGGACATCAACTCATTTTCATTTTCGAATCATGTTTCGAATATAGACTAAACATCCTATATGAACTATAATAAGTATGTTATTATTATAACATGATAATAAGTGATATAAAAAGAATAATTAACATGAAAAATTTAATCAATCAAGTATAAGTTATCATAATATTTTAATTTTGTTTTATATAGAGCGTAAAAATGATTTAAACTCTATGTAAGGGACTTTGTATCAATATCCTTTCATTGAGGCATATTTTGATAACATACACCATATTATTTTCTATATTCTATAATCAAACCCTTGGAAATTTAATTTCGTTAAATTATTTTAAAAAAGAATATTTTTCTACAAAGATTTTTATTAATTAAAAAAATTAATGTTCTTTATTAAACGAGATGACAATGACCATTATGCCTCTATGCCCATTATTTGATATTTGGATTCCTCTACAAGATATAATGTTTTAAAAGGAAAATGAATCAACATTCCATTTTCTTGTAATTTGAAAATCAAAATGTTTTTTAGAAGATAATTATTATATCAATATATTGAAATAATATATTGCAATAGAAATATAAGAATTTTTATTTTTTTCATTATGATTGTTTTATATTATATGCTTTTGTTATAGTTCTTGGTAATTTCTTATGGATACAGGTGGTTTAGTGATAAAACAAGGGTGGGTGAGACCATGATAGATCTCCATGGAATTGGGTTATGAGACAGAGTTAAATGATAATGTTTCTCTTATGTTATTTAGGTAATATGATGTGAGGGGTATTCCTAACATAACCATGAAGGTTATTCCCTATATAGATGTGAAAGCTACAATGTAAATATGATATAGATTCAACAGGTTTCCTTAATGATTTATGAATTCATTGAGTTCTGAAAAATATAATGACTTCATTAATATAGTTAAAGTGATTATGTCTTATGTGTGAAAATTATGATTTCGTGTGTCCATAATTCTTCTTAATCCTACGTCTTCTTCCCTTATATTAGTCACATTACTGATAATTTTATGCACATTCCGTGTTCTTTAAAATTATTTTATAGGGTATATGTATTGGTATAATAATGGTGGATTTCAAAATGAACTATATGAATATTTTTATCAAGGGAAATAAATAATTTTTTAAGGTGAATAATTTTGTGAAAAAATGAATAGTGAGTAGAAGTGTATACCTTTTAGTCATTGAGTTTTTATTTAATAGTTATGGCATAATTATCTAAAACAGTAAACCTTAAAATATCCCAAATTTGATTTATTGATTTTACTAATGATTATTTAATGTTTAATGTTATGGACTAATAATAATATTTTATTTAATATTTATATTTTATATTTTTGGTAAAATTAATCTAAAATAATTATAATATAATAGCTATACTATAACATTCACATCCAATGGAAAATTATTAAATCACTTATTTATATGTGTAGAATACCACCTCCAAAAATATATGCAATTAAATTTTCATTTATATTTTACATGGATAGTAATAAGGACTGATTTAATTAATATAAATTACTTAATATATATTATTTAATGTTATATTATCATCTAGATTTATTTCATTCCACCTTTATGAAACGTGGAAACTGAGATCCTTGATACATATGGACTACCATCCCAATGAACTATGTAATGATTTTTTCCATAACTACATTATTTGATAGTCTCTATATATATAATTAAAATATATGATATTTATTTCATTATATTCATCCTGAATCTAATGGAACTATTATTAATGTAAAAGGATTGGAACTCCTGAATCAAAACAGTCATGAATAAAGAAATAGCTAACACCCAAAATCGATGATTTTAATGAGGAATGTGTTATAAACTGTTGTTGAAATGTTATAATAGTATCATACAATACATATCATGTATTTATATTACACATTTATTGAGTTATAATTTTTTATTATTTATTATAAATTACTTCAAATTCTATTTTGATGAAGGGAAAACATGATGTAAGGGATTGATGTTTCAATATAATTTCTTTTCAGTATGTTATATGATTTTTTCCTAATTATGAGATTCTATGAGATACATCTACATAATTTAATGAATTTTACTCCACTATTTTTATTATTATTGATTAATATTTTTTTTATTAATTTTAAAATATTTAATAAATCAATAAACCAAAGGAATGTTTTTATATAAATCCAACATTCTTTATCTCTTCGATCAAAAAACATTTTAAATTTATATCATTGTTTTTAAAAAAATATCAAGAATTTTTTTTATATAAATTTCTTTTATTTTATATTTATGATTTTTAAGTGATTCATTTTTTTATGAAATATATTATAAATAATACCATGATAATTTTTAGATGAGGTACTTATGAATTATTTTCGAAAATTTGAAATGAATCTTTGGTTTAACATCCACAACCTGATCAAGACACCCCACTTATATGACTTAAAATTTCATTGACTCTTCTAAAAAAATAATTCATGTTTATTTCAAAATAAAATATACTCTTTCATTGATGTATTTTTTTATATATTCTTTTTGTGATTTTTGAGTGAAAAGTCTATTTTCACTAATAAATATTTAATTTTATATTTAAATGGAATATTATTTTGAATAAAATCCTTCAATATTAATAATTATTTTCTAGGGATATGAAAAAATTATACCATAAATATTCCATAACTATATGGATTATACTTATTAAATGTTTATAAATTCGTTTAATTTCCATAGGTTATGATATGACAAATTGTTTCTGAAAACCATATGTTTTCTAGATATTATGATATCAGATGAATGTTTTAGGATGTTATAGAATGCATATGAATGGATTTTTTTATGATACGGGTCAATATTAAAATTATATATACCTAAAATATATTGGCTAAAGATATATATATCATGAGATTAAATGGTATTTAATAGGGATTGAACCCAATTTACTAATTATTTTATCAACTATTATAATCTTAGGATTGAAAATTGACTAAGGATATGATGGATTGCGATTAAACACAATAAATTATCATAGTATTAGAAGAAATAATTTTTTATGAAAATGAACTTATATTCGAATAATATTAATACATGAGATTTTATGAAATTTTTTCTTTCAAATAATTTTTATATTATGGATTTCCTAAATTTCATGCAAGACCATGTTTTAACATAACAGAACATACTATTAAACTTGTATAATGATTGTTTTTTAGAATACATTGTATCTAAGGGTATGAATAAGATGAAATAATTTAAGAAATTATATTTTGAACACATATTTATAAAATGAATCCTTTTGTGTCCAATGAATTATAAATAAAAATAGAAACCATTTGAAAAAAATATATTTCTATTTAATGTATTTTTATACATAAAAACATGTTTTCACTAAATAAATTAGATAAATAACACTAGGCGAAATATTTTAATTAAATTAATATATTATATATTGGATAAGGTTCTTAACATTCACCTTATATGTTTTTATTTATTATGTAATAATTAATAAAATGTTATGCTTAAAAGTAGGATTTTCTTAAAAATAGGTTATCTCCCCTATTGAGAAATTAATATAAAATAAATTTTTATGATTTTTAGATTTTTATTTAATTAATTATATTTTAAATATATATTTTAATACCGTATTTTTGTTAAGTTTTGGGAATTTGAAGAAAGGATAAAATTTTCTATGATGAATGGAAAATAATTGTTTTTATTAAAAAACTACCTTTTTATTCAATGAGTTTACAACTATAATTTAATTTTATTATGGTTTTAAAAGAAAAATAAGTTCAATTATGTATATTTTTACCCAATATAGGTAATCTTAATCATTTTAAGATTAAATATTAATAAAATATCTTAAAACCATTGAATATTTTCTTTTTAGAAAACGACATTTTCATCATGTCTGTGGGTTTTGTTTTAAATTAAAATGATCCACTTATATGAATAGACTATTGAAAAAGGTAATTCATATTTTGAATTATATTAATTAATATTATATATTTCGGTTGACAAAATTTTGTAGAATAATGAATTTCAAAAACTAAAAAAATAACTTTTGAGTTTTTTGTTATGAAATTTTTACTGGGAGTTAAAAAATAATGATAACAAGAAAAATGACATAAAAACATATAATAATCTATAATATGGTAATATTTAGACCTTATAAACAATAATTTTATATAATTAACCTTTTTAGAGACTTTTTCTTTTGAAAATTGTGAAAACACATTCCTCATTTAATTGTTTAATTTTTTTCCTCTCCCAAATATAAAAGCCACCCCTCTCCCCTATTTAATATTAAAAATCATTCGGATTGTTAAATTACAAGAAATGAGTATTCCTTAATTCCCTAAAATCATAATTGAGGCCATTTTTAGATATAAAATGAAAAATATGAATGTTATAGTTAAAAGAAATGAGGTTGTTGAAGAAGAGGTAATGTTTTTGACTATGTGTTTTTGTTTTACATATTCTTTTAAAAAAATATAATCCATTAAAAAAATTATGAAATAATGATAAAAAATATCTTATATTATAAGATATTATAATGGAAATGGAATAATATTTATCAATTTACACATTTATTAAATGTTACAAAAAACCATAGTTCATGTGTAAGACGAACTACCTCCTCACGATCCAATGTTATTTGTTTTATATCACCTTCTATCAAGGTAATATAAAATGAAGGATTTATTGATTATAATTTATATTTATGATTTTTTATAAATATTAAAGTATAATACTACAAATAAAATCTTATCATTGATTATTTTGGAAAATAATGATGCCACTTGTGTGTATGGTGGACTACCACCTCACGAACCAATTTGATGTTTATTTCATTTTTTGTATTACTTAGTTTGTAATAATGATTTTTTGAATGAAAATATATTAATTTTTTTGACATAAATAAACCTATGGTAAAAATATTCCACACATAACTTCTTAATTTCCATTCTGTGGGAGATATCACATCAATATTTAGTTATACGATGGATTACAACCTCAAGGAGAAATGTGTATCATTCATCATGAAAAATATACCTGAAAGGTAGTAAGGATATAATTAAATAAAAAATATGTTATATATATATGGTATATAAGTTATTTAATAAAATAAATATATTATTAAATTTCATTCATTTAATCTTTTTAGAAAATTTTAATAGTGTTTGAGCATACAGCTGACCTAGCATATCTAGGAACAGTGTATTTAATTTTCTATCAATAAAATGTTTGGATTACAAGTAATATATATACATAATATCTATTATTATTAAATCATAGTTAAAATTTTGTATATTTTTGAACCATGATAAAAGTAACAGGACCAAAGATACTATATCAAAACATATATAAAAAAATACAATTATATCAAGAAACATTTATTTAAGAAGTAATTATTAACAAATGGGTAATAAATGGTCATAAGTAAATCATATATGGTGTAAAAAATGTAATTTTGTTTCTTCAATATATTTCCAATAAAACAGTATTTATTATAAATGATGTTCTATTATGTATGAAATAAGTCAAAACATAGGGAACATGATTTCTAGACACTTTTTAATTTATAGGATACATATGCCACAATTAATCCTCATATATTTTTTGGTGTATATAATTCACATTAGAAATTGTATATCAGGAATTTATTTATATTAATGATATTTATTGCCTGTTCTTTATGTTATTTTTTAATGGTTATTTATGATTAAAAACATTACTACAACATTAAGTTATTTTTTCCTCAATTTTTCATCTTCGGGACACATGTTTTGTGTTGAGACTATATTATTTTATGAGGAGTTTATAAATATCAATCAACATGTAACATAAAAAATTTATTATTTCTCACGACTTATAATGTATCATTTAATTTTATTATTTCAAGGGTTAAAAATCTAAAATAATCAAATTAGTAAGGGTTTTATAATATATTTTAATCATTTATCCAGATTGTTTATATTTATACTTATAATGAAGAATTCATTTGGTCAAAATATTAATAAATTCATGTATTTCCTTATCCTATGTTAATTTATTTTGAATAAAAGTATCCATTTTTATCTTCACTTTTTTCCTCATGGTTCCAAAAAAAATCTTTTTAAATTAAATTTATTTATTAACCTTTTCTATTAAAAATCTATTTTAATCCCAAACGTTGCTTTATAAAAAAAATATCATTATAAAACAAAATAATATATTAATAGTATCTGGAGGATATATTAATGAAATGTTTATAAATGTTTCACTTATTAAAAATTTATCTAAAAATAAATATTATTTTATTTTTAAAAACATGGAATCTTTGTATATTATTAAAAATTTAAAATGAATATTTATTATTAAATGGATTATATGAATAGAATTTCATGCTTTCATGACCATTATTTTCATTAAATATTCTATTACATTTCTTTAATGTTATAATTAAATAAAATGATTTCCATTTTTTGGAATAGTATTTCCCATAATAATATTTATAATTAATCTATATATCTTCCTCAATAAGATTTCAATGTTATTTTAAAAGAATATTAATTTTGAAATTTTTTATTTTTTTTAAATGTTGTTTCTAATGTTAAAAGGCTATTTTCATCGATAAATGATCCTTGTTTTATTTTAAAATCATTTCGGATATTTGATGGAGTCCTTTTATAAATCTTATGCTCTAATGGGGATAAAAAAATAGGATATAATTTTTATTCATTCCTTAAATGATTTATGTTTATTATAGAAATGTTGTTATGAAAACCATTCATTTTTACATGGATTAAGATATGAAAAAATTATTATGAAACATGATTATTTTTGTTGGGATATGATATGATGAATTATTTTATAAAAATCATTTATTTTATTATTTTCTAATATGACGAATTTTGTTGTGATCATGTGGAATACATATATATATATATGATTTTCTTTATGTGAAGAGTGGTACCTACATCGTTTTCCAATTAATTGGGCAATGAAAAATGTTATATGAGCTGAAGGGGTATATAGGTGTTTAGAAAAAACCCAAAAGAGGGTACAAGAGTGGTCATCCCAATACTTATGTAGGAAAAATTGTGGTTATCTCAAGACTATCATTCTATGAATTCATTTGTGGACAACCATGAAATAAGATTATATATGATTATGTTTCCTACATAAATCCAAATATTTTTCTAATATTATGCTCCCATATGTAATTTTCATTAATTAATTGATGATTCATGTCCTATTAAATATCAATATTTATTTCATTACACATTTTTATGATCTAAGACACGAAGTGTATAGTATTCAAAAGTTATTCTCATGTTCTTACACCCATACGATGATATTATAATAATATATCCCATTTTACCAATACTGAGAATTTGATATAAACCATTCTTTAAATGTTTTCCTATCATACAAAGAAAGGTATTATGTATGTTCAGTATAAGAATATATTTATTTATTAAGAACATATTGAGAGATAATGTATCTCACATATAGAATTGTGGTTTATTTTTACAAGTTTTGAAAAGAACTAACCAAAATTATTTTATCATGGATCAATATTATATATAATGAATTATCATGTACTATGATGTATTATTTTTGTATGATAAAAGTTTCTCATTAAAGTAGGTATAATTAAATGTTTTATATAAACCTTGTAATATAGGATGATAAAAAATTTGGGATAACTAAAATGATTAGTCAAAGTATAGGAAAATAACTAGGAATTTTATAAATAAGAACCCAAAATCTAGTAAATGATTTCCCTAATATTTATTTATAAAAATTAAAATGACATGGTCAGACATTACAAGAGAGTTAACATATACAGTATTGAATAACCCCTATCATGTAATAATCTACCAGTGCTACAAAATAAGTAGGATATCTAATGACTATATCATAATATTTTCCATGATCACCTATTTTAAAATGCATCCCCCGCATATTTGATGAATTTGGGCCTTATTATTCAGTTATTTTGACACTCATAGAGGTTATGCCTTGTAATTGCAGAAAATAAGTACCAGCCATCATAAAAGAATTTAATAATTACAATGAATTAACTAGTTCTTACCAACTATGAGAAATATTTCAAAAAAGGATTTTTTATTTATAAATAATATATGTTAATTTTTATCATTATCATGTTTCCCAAAATGATCATTGTTTCTTACACTATTATTTTTTTACTCAGTAGTGGGATCCCAAATAACTATGGTAACATTGAATTTGAATGGAAATATGAATTTGATAAACCAAAGGTGATAATTAATGGATTGAAGGATGTTATCATTATTCATAATCAATTACCATGTTATATGATTAAAAATATTCACTTTATCAAATTATATGACACACCAACGATGAAAAGGATTAATTTTTATGGGAGTTTGGGTGGTGGAGAGATTTTTTTAATGATGATTTAGTTATCTATATGTTATATTTTTTCATGAACAATTCCAATGAATGTTTCTAAAGCATAAAAGTTTGTTTTATTTTTTAAGAAGAAGTATATACAGTATGTAATTCTTGAAAGAAAACATAAATGATTAAATAATGAAATATATCATATTAATAGTTTATATATATTATCATAAATGGTTTGATGTTATAAATGATTAATGATTTGGAATTATATAATTCAATTTCAAAGGGGGAAATCTGAAGAAGTGGATCAACAAAGTTGTATGAGTAAAGGTGTTTTTTTAAGAATTAACTACTGATACATATTAAATGTATGAGGTAATAAAGAATAATATGATGTATAACAGTTAATGTTTTAATAATTGATATGAATTATTTCTTTGTTTGTGTAATGGAATTCCATAATTATCTATTCTAAATGATGAAATATATATGCACTGTTCAGTATATTTATTAATTATTGATTTTCAAGAACATGATGAATAAAGTTAATTACATAGAAAATTGATTTATTATAAAGTAATATTTTATGGAAAATAGGGGAATAATGCAATATAACCCTTACTATATAAAAGAAAATTATATAATGTATTTTAGTGTGGGTAAATAGATTATTGTTTTGGATAAATTAAATTGGCTATTAATTATTCTCTAGGGGCTGATTAAAAATTTGTTGAAAAATTTATTTATGTTATCAATGATAGATTGTAAAAAACTGACGTACTGAATATACTAAAAAATCTATGATTTTTTGAAATGAGGAAGAATTTATGTTTACATAGAGGTTTTATGGTAATTATGGTTATTAATTTACTTTATTATATTATTTGGGCAACATATTCACATATTTAGAATCTAACCACAAAGAGATACTTAACGAAATTTTGGGGACAAATGTTATGTTTATTTTGGGAAATTTAGTATATTTACTTAAAAATATATAATTTTTGAAGGGTCATAATGTAAAACATTTGTGGAATGGTTTATCTTGATGTTTTTATGAGGTCATAAAAATACAATATTATATGTAATTATTTTTATATACGCATATTAGATAACTAGTTCTAACCATTTTTTTGTGATATCTTGAGATAAAAGGAATTCATTATCATGTTATTTTGGATCTTGTGATCCACTAGTGATTGAAGAAGTATAAATTCATTTTCATTTATTTCAGTAAAATATTATGCGAAAATTTATCAAATAATAACTAAAGGAAGAAATTGTTCCAATGATATACTGTAAATATAGGTAATTGGTATATTGGTCCCTTTTAATTTATTGATCTTATTAGAATATTATCTTATCGATTGATTCCTGCATCAGGCCTATATAATGTTGATGATGTATTCCATGTATCTCTCTAAGTGAAGTAGATATCTGATCCATCACATTTACCAAACCCAGTGGTCATATAAATGGAGCATGACCTTTCTTTGGATAAAAAAGGGTGATGATTCTATAATGTACATAGAAAGATTTAGGAAATATGTCCACTAATGTGGTCAATGTTTTATGGATAAAGCACACTCATGAAGAAGATAAATGGTAACATGAGGATTAAATTAGGTAAAATTATACTTACTTTTTTATACCAAAGTTATAAATTTCAATAATATAATTTAGTTAAATGGGACTATAATGATACACCCTGAGATTTTATGAAATATATTTTCAAATGAATTTAATTTCTTTTTTCCTTGTGTTACACACAATATGTAGTTTTAACAAAACATGATATATAATTAAATATTTATTATGATAGTTACCTTTTGACCATTGGAATTGTGATTGTGAATATAATATACTAAATTATGAAAGTAAAAATGTTACAGTTTTTTATTAAAATGTGTTTATTGGAGATATATTTATTATAAACACAAATAAACACATCTTCAATATAAATCAATAATTTTAAAAAAATAAAATTTTATGTATACAAACAAGTTTTACCTAAGTTATTTTAATAAAAAACACATATTAAATAATTTTAATTAAATTTATATATTATATATTCAACTAAATGTATGAAATTAATCTTTTGTATTATATATATATGATATAAGAAAATTTATAAATTTATGGATAAAGACTATATTTCATTAAAAACATATCTATCGCATTTAATTATTTAATTTAAAATAAACATTTTCACTGGTAGATAATGTATTTGAAGAAATTAACTAAATACTTGAAATTATAATTTCAAAATTTTCATGGAGTGATTTTTTACGAATTTCTTAAAAATATATAATTTTTATTTAATATTGAAAAATAATTGTTTTTATTAAAAACTTAATGTTGATTAAAATAATATAAAAGACAAATTTTATATTAATATGATTTTAAATGTAAAATTATCTCAATTATATATCCAGTAGTAAAATTTTTGTCATTTTATTCAATCTAATGTTGTATTTTTATATTAAAACGTTTTAATAATTTGAATATGTTTTCCTTGGAAAACACTTTTACATCGCCTATGTGGGTTTATTTATTAAGTATATTTTTAATCTTCTGAAAATGGTATTAAAAAATGGTTTTCGTATTTGGAAATATAATTATTACTATTATATATTTATATAAAATTAATGTTACAAAATATGAATAATATAAATGTTAAAAAACATGTATCGTGGTTAAGGTTAAAACAGGTTTATCTTAGGTTTAACTAAAATGATAAAGGGTAAAATGTGAATACCATTTTAAAGAAACGTTTTATGGATTAAATTTGACCATATAACCTCTATTGTTCTTTGATGAATTTATTTTAATTTTGACATTTTAAATATGTTAATACACTTTATTTTTCTCAAATATTCCATATGTACCCTATGCCCCATCAATAAAGGTCACCAACTCTAAAACCCTATTAAAACATAAAAAACATTAATCTTCAACTAATTAAGTTCAAAATATATTAATTACATCTCCAAACACATCTTATAGTCCTTGTTAATATAAAAAATTAAACGGGGGTGGGAATTAAGTTAATCCAAATGTGGTTGTTCGAAGAAGAGGTAGTGTTTTTAACTATGTGTTTGTTATTTTACTTGTTCTTATAACTCCAAAAAATCTTTTAAAATTAATATAAGATAATAAAAGCATTGAATAAAATATAAATAAATTATATTATTTTTATGGTATAACCTATATCGGTCCTTACTTCATTCAAATTGGAAAAAAACCATTGAATGTGAATAAGGCGGACTACTACCACATAAACTGATGTTATATGTTTTCTATCCCCACCTATCATTAATGGATATAGTTATGGATATAATTTTTTCATATTATATTTATAATATTATTATACCTATGTAATTATAATAACACATATACATTCTTACATTCAAACCCATTGGAAAACAGTAACATCGCTCGTGTGCATGGAAGACTACTACCTCACGAACCGATGTAATGTATTTTTCATTTTTATTTAACAAGGGTGGTAATGATGATATATTGATTTAATATATGTTAAATTTGGTACATAATTATACCTAGTGTGTAGAGACCCGAAGCCTGACGTACATGGACATTACATTACTTTTGCGGAATACTTAGTACATAACAAAAACACACACACAAGGACCGTAATAGTTTAGTGTCTTTGGAAACTCGGAATATAATCTTCTAATCATGGTGAAAGATCTTCAACATCTCCCATAAAGATCTTCTTTTTTTTCTAAACCTAAATCCTTTCTTTATGTCATGGGGAAAAGAAAACATAAAAGGGTGAGCTCAAATGCTCAGTATGGGTAAACAAAAGAAATATTAATCACGTCATATTCATAAGAACATATCTTTTGGAAATATTAACCTGCAAAAGAGATTATAATTTCATAACATGGGATAAATCATAGTAGTGAAATGTAAACCCCAATAATCATAACTTAAAACATGAAACTTTGTGTCATACACAAATAATCATATAGAATCATTTCTTGTTAGTCAAGAATCATTGCCAAGACTATCTTAGTGGACAATGTCACTTTCTGAACCGAGTTCATTCCTGGTTTCAGTCCTGTTTCACTGAACCGGTATAACCAACCGTTCCAGCCATGTCTATCTCATGAGATATAAAATCTTTACCCAATGCATTGGAGGGAGATATATGTCCCACCCATCTCATAATGATACCATTCTTATGTGTGCCACAAAATCATAAATCATACATCATTACATAACCCATGTAATTAAAATGGGAATCTTAAACATCGTGACATAATAAAACAATTCATATAAGATAAAGGAATTCATAAAAATATTTCCATCACAACATAATCAAATCCATGTAATAATAGGAACAGAAACAGAACCCTATATTGTCTTAGATGGAAAATAATTTTGATAAAACTCTTGAACTCCATTCTTGAGGAAAATATCCTTTCTACTTCAAAAACATTTATCCTTTCATAACATGTCATACAATTTTAAACGAAAAGATGTTTATTAAAAATAAAAGTGAAAACTTGTAAAGGAATATTTTTGGAAATAATGTTTTAAAAATCCATTCATGTCGTATAAGTTAAAGGAAAACATTCTTCTCGTACGTTTGTCGGAAAAGTCAAAAAGTACCTCGTACAAAAAATGACAAAAGATTCCGTTCATATCCTTTACTAAAACTCACCGAAGTGTAAAATTGGATTTAAAAAATTTTAGGTGGATGGAAATAGTATTAAATATTGAGGAAGCATGGGTTGGATGATAAAATACACCCTAGTAAATGCCAAAGTATAAACAATCTTGGATAAAAATGAGATTGTGATCTTTTCACTTAACTTAAGTCCGATTTGATTCGTAAGTGTCTGAAGCTCCTGTATAATGATTTAAAAAATGTCATTAACTATTAAAGAATCATATTAATTGTTATGATATCATATATGGTTCACTTATGACTTTATATTACCCGTTCTTTTGTAAATTCCATGTTAAAGAAGCGTTTTGGGTAAAATCGTTTCATTTATTGTAGGTGTTTGGACTTGTTGTTCTTGACATTATTATTACTTATATCATGATTTAATTACTTCCAGAATATAAAACATGATATATATATCATATATATTCAGTATATATATATATAATAGATAGATAAATGAAATGAAACACACCGTTCATGGAGACGGTAGTCTGTACGTACGCATGAACGCTGTTTTCCTTTCCTTATTGTCTTGAATGGAAGTAAGTAAATGACATACATATATACATAAATCCAGTAGCTTTATAATGTCATATATTTCATTATTATTGATTATATATACTTTATAATCATTCTTAAATGGTTAACATGGAGAATGAATCTCATCGCGTCGTGGAGACGATAGTCCATACGTACGAACGAGTGATGATATTGTTCTAATTATCGTGAACTTGTGTTGAAGTGTATGTATACCATTTCAATATCAATATAACTTTATAATAATCATATATAGTTACTCATTACACCATTATACCCATCCAATTAAGGTGGTGGCGGAAAATAGAGTACACCATGGCGTGGAGACGGTATTCCATACGTACGCACGCGCGGTGATTTCCTTTTTCCGTAGGATGGATAGAAGGTTAATTAGAGTTTTTTCATATTTATAATGACATATAAGTATATAAGAAATACTGATGATATTACTTTATCATGAAACAAATAAAGAAGAAGAAGTTGAAGAAGAAATAAATTGAAAAATATCGGTAATGAATATTACCACTTTATGACGCGCCTTTTCTTAACCACCACATAAAGAACTAAGGATGGTCTTTGAAGAAGACCAGGACCTCTAGGATGATACTAGGGAAGTGGAGAAGATATTTTGTCATGGTTTGGCCGAGTTTTAATGCTAAAATTGGTGTTAGGAGGAGAGGGAGGAGGTGCACTTTTATAAGGGAGGAGAGGGGCACCTTTGGAATTCTTAAAAATATTAATTTATAATAAATCTAACCCCACTTAAAAACCTCCAGAAATGACTCATATTCGAAGATTAGATGATATAGGGTTGTAATCTTAACAAACAATAAAATTTAGATAGGTTTGGATCTTATTTTAAACCTTATCATTTTTATTTATCCTTATTTAATCTATTTAAGTTTATTTGTGGTAATAAAATTCTAAATTTTAAATTATAACAAATAATTACTTATTAGTTGTGAATTTTCCATAATTGTTTACTTTATAACATTATAGACCATATAAATTTAAATTTATAATTTTTAAATATTTTTGTGATTTTTAAACAATTTTATAATATGTTATTTTTATAAAATTACAATAGTTTCAATTTTGACACCATTCATTTATTTGAATTTAAATAAAATATATACAGAATATATGTTCGAACTAAAAGCATTAATAGATTCATAAAAGGTCATAAATATATATAAAATTAGTGGATCACATTAAATAGTTCATATAATATTTATTTTATTATTTTTAAAACCATTTATTTACTTTATCTCTTAATAAAATAATTACTACAACATTATTGTATAATTATTTAATATACTGATTTGTTGCATAAAAATTTAAAATAAAATTATATTATGAAGATTAATATATTAACTTTCACAATAATACTTTTACTCAAATTTATCATCTTAAAATCACAATATTTAAATTGTTATATTTATTAAATTATGAAGGTGACAACTTTGGCTTCATTTAAAATAAAATAATATAAGTGTCATAATTGCTTGTATAAGACTCCAAATGGTCAAATATTATACCATAGGATGATTAATGTTTAAATTTACATGACCAATAAGTTTTTGTCAGGTTATTGTGCCTTTTATGGTCACTATTAGTTTAATAAAAATTATATTCTTGATTTTTCACTAGATAAATAATTTCTGTATCACGATTGTGTCACAATTAATGATAAATATTTAATCCCAAATAATTCTAAATAAATTCACATGATGTAGATAATTTTGTTATATTTCTGTAGACTATTAATGTTCTAAGTTTCATGAAGTTTATCACTAAATAAAAATTTTTATACTTATAAGATTTAGGAGAGTGACATGTTGTCACTTTCTTTGGTTTTAATAATAATTAAATTATTTTCATGGTCAAAAGTCCATAAAATGAATATAATCCGACCCTTAGTTGATATGGGATTACTTTTAGCCATACAATAGAATTTTGGCATGTGTTAGGTTAATTTCATAATATTATATTTACCCTTAATAACCTGATTTACCTTTAACTATGGTAAATAAAATTTACCGTAGTTACTATTCACAATTCCCCAAAATAAAAATTAGCTTATTAAAATATCTTGGACCCACTGACTCAAAATATGGAATCTATTTTTCCAAATTCAATACACAAAAGTTTCAGAAATTAAATTAAAATTAATCCCGTTGTCGAATGAAAACAAGTTTTTCTTTAAAACATTGGAAAAGATTGAATTGATTTAACCTATGAATTCAAGGTAAAATCAATGCTAATGACATAAATTATATTAAATGGTAAAAATATATTCTATTTATACTTTAAAACCATTCAATATTATAATTTAACCACCTAAGATATTACGATGAAAAAAGTTGTATTTAATTAAAATATAGCGTGTTTTTACTATTCATTAAAATATGAAAGTCATCAGAATAAAATGAAAAATTTATCCAAAGTAAATTTTTATTTCTTTATTCCAAAGAATAATTTTACTTTGTCAAATGGAACTTATAAACATGTAAAAAACTATATTTAAAGTTGGTGCGCCATCAAAAAGCTGCAAAAATGCATTTTTTGAAAAATACTTATTTTACCAGAAATATTTATTTTGTTCATATAACATGTTCTAGAAAATGTGTAAGATGAATAATAATGTTATTAAATTCAAAATTTAGTTAATAATATTCATAAAGGCTAGTTCATAATAATATTATTATAATATAACGTTGTTTAGTAAAACGCGGTATTGCGTACAACACACTTTATCGAGGAAGGTCGCGATTGCGTGTAATGCAAGCCAAGTCAGGGTTGCGTGTTGTGAAAGAATCCTTCGTTTTTTCGTATAACAGAATCCAACCATATTTCATTTATACATTGAATATATATATATATATACTCGATGTTGCGTAGAATAACTATTATCAAAATTGTGTGTAACACGATCCAAGAATAGTGTTGCGTATACTGTAAGCTATTACGGTGTTGCGTATAGTGCAAGGTAATCTTGGTGTAGCATAAAACACAAGACATTAATAAAATTAAATGAATATTTTTTATAAAATCTTGGGGCGTTACATTCTACCCCCCTTAAAATGGATTTCACCCTCAAAATTTGTCGGGGTTATAAATGGGTTACTACTCGAAAGTTTGTTTAATAGAAACCCACATCGTAAAAAGGAATACGAAAACATGGCTTTAAAAACTAAAGTATAAAGTGTAACGGTTACCCAAATTAACTCGTCATTGGGTTTCCACGTAGGAGAACATAAGTGAAAATATGGATATGGAAGAAAAATCTAACCATCAGGTTCTAATGGAGAGTGGTAGAGAACATGGCTATGAAAAAGCCAATAATCACAGAGCTATAGATTTGTGATGATCTAAGGTACCATCTGATTCATCGGATATAAGAGAACTATGACAACATTTTTGGTTTTCAAGATCATTTCCCTAAATTTGATGCATTAATAGAAATACTTACATGATTTTGGTACAATGTTATTGTTGTTCGTGAATTGAACAATTTCCACTTCATCCCTTAAAGAAATGAAGTTGAATTTGTTATTCATGATGTGTTAGAAGATCGTGTGATAGAATGATGGGTCATTCCATCTCTTTCAAACAAAAGTTTAGCAAAAGTTATAAGTCCATCTTATGGTTAGATTAATCGTATATGGTTCCAAAATAGAACTTATACTTCATATATCATACTTCTTAGTAAAATAAAACTAGTTTCTACTAAACAGGGACATCCTGTAGGCCAGTGGTAGGAGATAAAGGCCAGTCGCACTTCGGTTGTGGGTTCGATTCCCACGGCCTTGTCCGACGCGATGGGCTGTCGCCCGTCCTGCAGGTTGTCCTTTTTCTAAAAATACATTACTATATCATCCCATCAATAATATCGAAAAAAAGGTTCTATCCTTAAACAATACTAACTTATGTCCAACATAATACATTCCAATCTTTAGGCTTATCCATAATATTGCAGTCCATTGTCAAATTATAGTGAAAAATATTACCAGAGATTTCATATAAGAAGCATGTTAATACCATCGTTGATCCCCATATATCATAAGATATGTCTTTTTGGTCACATTACAAACGTTCTAAGGCCATAATCATGTATTCTCTTGAATACCCATTGAACCTTAGTGAAAACATGAATGTAGTTAAAGGTTAACACTTTCCACATACCAAAACCCTCAAAATTCTATATACTCAAGCCATGATATCACGTAGTCCTTATATCAATCATGAGCTCATGAATACTATCAAACATTTAATTTTCTCCTTATCCATTTATTATGCGCATATCCTCTATATTCCAAAAAATATCTGAATAACCTTTCATGGATACTAGTAGCATTAATCATAAACTTTCAAAACTCAAGGAAAGAAAACAATGTAATGATCCTTAGATGTCTCTTTATTCCATTGTACCATGAGATTACTTATACAACATTACACTTTATAAACATGTAATCAATCCACTACCTTTTTAAACCATTGACCGAGCTTCAACAATTCTTTCATCTCACATATCATTTGTAGTCTCTTCATCATCATCAACATAAATACTACCCATACGACCATACTGATTCTCTTCATGAGACTTTCCCTTAGGGCATTGGTTTGCATAATGCCCGTACAATACACATTTAAAACATTTAGCCATTGTTGATGTCATAACAATACCATTATCCTCATCCATGGTGTTAACTGAACCTTTTCCTTTGCACTTATTGGCTTTATGTCCTTCTTTTCCACACCCAAAGCATCTTCCAGTTCCTTTGAAACATTCTCCTTGATGCCTCTTCCCACATGACTTACATAGGGGAAATTGAACTTTTTTTCCTCTATGATCATCATGAAACTCCATCTTTCTCTTATTAGCCGAGTCAGGAAACTTACAAAATTTGAGTTTATTGATCATATTATGAGATTCCTAATTCCACATAATAATGATGTTTGGACTTCCAAATCCAGTTTCATTTGGTTGCTCATGAATAATATCATTCCATTGTCTGTTATATCCTCCATTATCATGAATCTTCCTGTTTCCAGCCATTTTCTAAAACCCAAAAAGAATTGTGTGATAGGAAAAAAATCATGCTAGGGAAAAGAACATAGTAAAGGGGGAGCACCCACAATATCTAACATCTTAGGATAAATACTAATATCGTTACCGTAGTTCTTGGACTATATCCTATACGTATTCTTATCCTTAGGTATATCCCTAGACATACTGTAGAGATATCTCTATGGATCTCACTAACGTTTTCGCATCCTAGTTTCCAAAGGTTGACTAAACCTTTCCTCTGATACCAACTGTAGAGACCCGAAGCCTAACGTACATGGACATTACATTACTTTTTCGGAATACTTAGTACATAAAAAAAACACACACACAAGGACCATAATAGTTTAGTGTCTTTGGAAACTCGGAATATAATCTTCTAATCGTGGTGAAAGAACTTCAACATCTCCCATAAAGATCTTATTTTTTTTTCTAAACCTAAATCCTTTCTTTATGTCCCGGGGAAAAGAAAACATAAAAGGGTGAGCTCAAATGCTCAGTAAGGGTAAACAAAATAAATATCAATCACGTCATATTCATAAGAACATATCTTTTGGAAATCTTAACCTTCAAAAGAGATCATAATTTCATAACATGGGATAAATTATAATAGTGAAATGTAATCCCAATAATAATAACTTAAAAAATGAAACTTTGTGGCATACACATATAATCATATAGAATCATTTCTTGTTAGTAAAGACTCATTGCCAAGACTATCTTAGTTGACAAAGTCCCATTCTGAACCGAGTTCATTCCTCGTTTCAGTCATGTTTTACTGAACCGGTATAACCTACCGTTCCAGCCATTTCTATCTCATGAGATATAAAATCATTACCCAATTAATTGGAGGGAGATATAGGTCACACCCATCTCATAATGACACTATTCTTATGTGTGCCACAAAATCATAAATCAAACATCATTACATAACCCATGTAATAAAAATGGGAATCATAAACATCATGACATCATAAAACAATTAATATAAGATAAAAGAATTCATAAAAATATTTCCATTTCGACATAATCAAATCCATGTAATAATAGGGATAGAAACAAAACCCTATATTGTCTTATATGGAAAATAATTTTGATAAAACTCTTGAACTCCATTCTTGAGGAAAATATCCTTTCTACTTCAAAAACAATTATCCTTTCATAACATGTCATACTATTTTAAACTAAAAGAAGTTGATTAAAAATAAACATGAAAACTTGTAAAGGAATATTTTTTGAGATAATATTTAAAAAATCCATTCATGTCGTATAAGTTAAAAGAAAACATTCTTCTCGTACTTTTTTCGGAAAAGTCAAAAAGTACCTCGTACGAAAAACGACAAAAGATTCCTTTCATATCCTTTAATAAAACTCACCGAAGGGTAAAATTGGATTTAAACAATTTTAGGTGGATGGAAAAAATATTACATATTGAGGAAACATGGGTTTGGATGATAAAATACACCCCAGTAAATGCCAAAGTATAAACAATCTTGGTTAAAAATGAGATTGTGATATTTTCCCTTACCTTAAGTCCGATTTGCTTCGTAAGTGTCTGAAACTCCTGTATAATGATTTAATAATGTCATTAACTTATTACAGAATCATATTAATTGTTATGATATCATATATGGTTCACTTATGACTTTATATTACCCGTTCTTTTTTAAATTCCATGTTAAAGAAGCGTTTTGGGTAAAATCGTTTCATTTATCGTAGGTGTTTGAACTTGTTGTTCTTGACATTATTATTACTTATATCATGATTTACATACTTCCAGAATATAAAAAAATATTTATATATCATATATATTCAGTATATATATATATATAATAGATAGAGAAATGAAATGAAACACACTGTTCATGGAGACGGTAGTCCGTACGTACGCATGAACGCTCTTTTCCTTTCCTTGTTGTCTTGAATGGAAGTAAGTAGATGAAATACATATATAAATAAATACAGTAGCTTTATAATGTCATATATTTCATTATTATTGATTATATATACTTTATAATCATTCTTAAATGGTTAACATGGAGAATGAATCTCATCGCGTCGTGGAGACGGTAGTCCGTACGTACTCACGAGCGATGATATCATTCTCATGATCGTGAACTTGTGTTGAAGTGTATGTATACCATTTCAGTATCAATATAAATTTATAATAATCATATATAGTTACTCATTACACTATTATACCCATCCAATTAAGGTGGTGGTGGAAAATAGATTACACCACGGCGTGGAGACGGTATTCCGTACGTACGCACGCGCGGTGATTTCCTTTTTCCGTAGGATGGATAGAAGGTTAATTAGAGTTGTTTCATATTAAAATAACAAATCATTATATAAGAAATACTGATGTTATTACTTTATCATGAAAAAACTAAAGAAGAAGAAGTTGAAGAAGAATGACATTGAAAAAGATCGGTAATGGATATTACCTCTTTTTGACGCGCCTTTTCATAACCTCCACTTAAAGAACTAAGGATGGTCTTTGAAGAAGACCAGGACCTCTAGGATGATACTAGGGAATTTGATAAGAGATTTTGGCAGGTTTTTTCAGAGCTTGAATTCTAAAATTGGTGTTAGGAGGAGAGGGAGGTGGTACCCTTTTATAAGGGAGGAGAGGGGCACCTATGGAATTCTAAAAAATATTAATTTATAATAAATCTAACCCCATTTAAAAACCTACAAAAATGACTCATATTAGAAGATTAGATGATATAGGGTTGTAATCTCATCAACCAATAAAATTTAGAGAGGTTTGTGTCTTATTTTAAAACTTATCATTTTGATTTATCCTTATTTAATCTATTTAAGTTTATTTGTGGTAATAAAATTTTAAATTTTAAATTATAACAAATAATTACGTATTAGTTTTTAATTTTCCATAATTTTTTACTTTATAACATTATAGACCATATAAATTTAAATTTATAATTTTTAAATTTTTTTGTGATTTTTAAACAATTTTATAATATGTTATTTTTATAAAATAACAATAGTGTCAATTTTGACACCATTAATTTATTTGAATTTAAATAAAATATATACAGAAGATATGTTCGAACTAAAAGCATTAATAGATTAATAAAAGGTCATAAATAACTATAAAATTAGTGGATCACATTAAATAGTTCATATACTATATATTTTTTTATTTTTAAAACCATTTATTTGGTTTATCTCTTAATAAAATAATTACTTCAACATTTTTGTATAATTATTTAATATACTAATTTGTTGAATAAAAATTTAAAATAAAATCCTATGATGAAGATAAATCTATTAACTTTCATGATAATACTTTTACTAGAATTTATCATCTTAAAATCACAATATTTAAATTGTTATATTTATTGAATTATGAAGGTGACAACTTTGGCATCATTTAAAATAAAATAATATAAGTGTCATAATTGCTTGTATAAGACTCCAAATGGTCAATTATTCGACGATTGGATGATTATTGTTTAAATGTACATGACCAATAAGTTTTGGTCAGGGTTTTGTGCCTTTTATGGTCACTATTAGTTTAATAAAAACTGTATTCTAGATTTTTCACTAGATAAATAATTTCTGCATCACTATTGTGTCACAATTAATGATAATTATTTATTACCAAAAAATTCTAAATAAATTTTCATGATGTAGATAATTTTGTTAAATTTCTGTAGACTATTAATCTTCTAAGTTTCATGAATTTTATCAGTAACTTAAAATTATTATACTTATAAGATTTAAGAGAGTGCAATGTTGTCACTTTCTTTGGTTTTAATAATAATTAAATTATTTTCATGGTCAAAAGTCCATAAAATGAATATAATCCGACCCTTAGTTGATATGGGTTTACTTTTAGCCAACCAATTGAATTTTGGCATGTGTTAGAATAATTTTATAATATTATATTTACCCTTAATTACACGATTTACCTTTAACTACGGTAAATAAAATTTACCGTAGTTACTATTCATAATTCCCCAAAAAAAGTAGCTTATTAAGATAATTTGGACCCACCGATTCCAAATATGGAATCCATTTTTCCAAATTCAATACATAAAAGTTGCAGAAATTAAATTAAAATCAATCCCATTGTTGAAAGAAAACAAGTTTTTCTTTAAAACAATGCAAAAGATTGAATTGATTTAACCTACAAATTCATGGTAAAATCAATGCTAATGACATACATTATATTAAATTGTAAAAATATATTCTATTTATACTTTAAAACCATTCAATATTATAATTTAACCACATAAGATATTACGATGAAAAATGTTGTTTTTAATTAAAATATAGCGTGTTTTTACTATTCATTAAAATATGAAAGTCATCAGAATAAAATAAAAAATTTGTCCAAAGTAATTTTTATTTCCTGATTCCAAATAATAATTTTACTTTTTCAAATGGAACTTATAAACATGTCAAAAACTAGATTTAATGTGTAAGATGATTAATAATATTATAAAATTACAAATTTAGTTAATACTATTCATAACGGCTAGTTCATAATAATATAATAATAATATAACGTTGTTTAGTAAAACCCGATATTGCCTACAACACACGCTATCGAGGAAGGTCGCGATTGCGTGCAATGCAAGCCAAGTCAGGGTTGCTTGTTGTGAAAGAATCCTTCATTGTTTCGTATAATAGAATCCAACCATATTTCATTTATACATTGAATATATATATATATATATATATGTATACTCAATGTTGCCTAGAATAACTATTATCAAAATTGTGTGTAACACGATCCAAGAATAGTGTTGCGTATACTGCAAGCTAATACGGTGTTGCGTATAGCGCAAGGTAATCTTGGTGTAGAATACAACAAAATACATTAATGAAATTAATTGAATATTTTTCATAAAATCTTGGGGCGTTACATAGTGGGTGGATATATCAAATATAATATTTTTTACATTACATTATGTGGGAGAAATGATAAAATTATTGTTGTATATAGTGGACTATAAGCTCATAGAGTGATGCAATTCGTTGTCCCAATACACATTAAATCGAAGGTAATAAGGGTATGATTAAATAAAAATAGATTATATATATATATATATATTATTTTAGAAATTTAATATATTATTTTCTTTGATTACATTGCATTTAAAGATAAAATGTAAACAACATTCACGCATAAATCTTACCTACCACCTCAATGAATAGTGTATTTAATTTTCAATCTCTAAATTTGATGGATTAATATAAATACTGGTATAAATAGTTTATATGATACTCCTATAATTTTTAAAATTCATTATATGGTGATTCCATGATCAATTTAATAATATTAATGATACTAAATCTAATCATTGATAAAAACAAAATAGTTGTTTCCCAAAATATTACATTAAAATAGTTTTTTAATAATTTTGTACTAAAATTTCACATGTAAATCAGATATGGAATGGTAATTATAATTTTTGTTCTATAATATATGTATAATACTCATATATTTATTATACATTAGTTTATATCATTTACATAATAATTCTAATCATAAGGTAATGGATTTACATGTTTTCTTTTATTTTATAAAGATATATTACATGATCTCCAATTTTTTAATTTATGTGGTGTATTTAATAACCCTATAAAATTTTATACAATAAATATTATACTTTTAATTGTTTATAATTTTTCTATATATGTTACACAATAATGGGGTTTATGATTCAAAATATTAGTAATGAGGTAAGATATGTTTTTCACCATTTTTCTTCATTGGGATAAACATTTAATTATTCACCTATATTCTATTCTGATGTCTTTATATAGCCTCACATAAAAGTAATATAATTAGTTTATTTAGTATCATTATTTTATATGTTTCATTTCAATTTATTCTTCCATGGGGATTGTGATTCTATTTTTCTGAAGTTGTAAGGGTTTTATGATAAAATATAATATTTTATTTTGGTTATTCATGTTTATGATTTTGACATTGAATAATTATTATATATATGTCTGGAAACTCATTAATTTTCCTCTCCTAGGGTTATTTATACTGAATAAATATTTCAAATAAGTTTATTCTCTTTCTGTAATCAATATTATAAAATAATGTTTTAAAGAAAAAAATATTTATATTTATTTTCATTTGTAATTTTTTTCATCCATATCCATTTTTCTAACAATGTTTTAAAAATAATATTAAAATTTAAAATATATTTATTTAATTATTTCATACACATGATGGAAATTTTAATATTTTTTATAAAGAGGAAAATTAATGGTTTTCCAAAATAATAACAGTTTGGATTATAAATATAATGGGGAGGGAATTTTTGTTTTAATGTGTATCACATGAATGAAAATTTAATCCTTTATGACTATTATTTTCAATGAATATTAATTTATATGTGTAAATGGTTATTTTGAGGGAAAATAATTTTAGAAATTTTTATTTTGAAATTTTTTTTACGAAATAAATGTTTTAATAGTTTATTATGTCTCCAATTTTATAATTCTAATGTTATCTTAAAAGAAGAGGACTATTAAAACAATTTATGTTTTTAAAATTATATTTAAATAGTGAAATTATATTTTTCTTACTTCATATTCCATATGTAATTTCGAAATCATTTTTCATCAAGGATTAAATCCATTGATGTAATTTATTCTTAACTAGATATACGATTGACCGATTCAATTCTTATTCATTTCAAGAATTGTTTATAATTATGATAACTAGTTGTTTTTGAAGAAAAGTAACATTTCCATAGGTTATGTCATGAGTGAATGATTAAATTATTATGATACCTATTTCATTTACCTGGGTTAGGCAAGGATTTTTTTTTCTGAAACCCATTTCTTCTTCATGGGTTCAGATATGAAGACTGGCTTGTTATATTTTGGGACACATATATATGATTTTATTTATGTGATGGGTGGGACCTATATAAACATATAATAAATTGGGTAATGATAATTTTATATGAACTCAAATGGTATAATGGTGGTTATCCAAAGCCCTAAAGAGGGTATATGTGTGGTTTGACAAGCCCAAAATAGGGTGTATGGGAGGTTATATCATATTATAATTCATTGTGTGGTTGGTTAGCCCATATACAACATGTTATAAATGATTTTGTGGATATTTCCGACATAATAATTTTTATGCGTATATATATGAATAATATATATATTATGCCGATGATCAGGTATCCTGGATCATGTAATTCAAATCAATTATGATTCATATCATATTAAATTCCTTGATTAATTCCACAACTATATGTTGGATTGATGATATCCAGGGCATATTTTTCATATTTTATTCTCATGATCTCATTACCATATGATAATTTCATGTTGATATATCCATTGTTATCCTTACTGAGAACTAAACATCAACCTATCTTATGATTCCCATTCACTGGAAATTATAAATGGTATTACGTGTGGTAGGTCTAATACGGGTGCTATTTATAAACAACATAATGGGAGGAGATATAGCTCACTTATAGAATTTTTTTATGTATTTAGCTATTTTCAAAGGCTCCATGTTAACTCAGAATTTCCCTATATTATTTTAAAATATTATATGGAGTGATTTCAACACCGGGCGCTGAGACAATGTACGGTTTTGTGGCTTGGTGTGGCAAAAACAATAGATTTAAAAAATATTATACTTTTTAAAAGTATGTGCTCTTGCGTTACATGAAAAATAAAAATAAATTTTATAAGGGTGACCAGATCTAAAATCTGAGGGTACTATTGAACTCAAAATAGTTTATTTACCCTCAGCATGACTAAAAATTAGTCAGAATAGGTAAACTATGAAATTGTGGTTGTAAGACATAATGGGGATACAATAATTTAATAATCATTTTTTATACACTAAAAGAATTATTTCTTTTAATGGACCATTATGCGGGGATTTGATGCTATGGTCATATCCTTGTAATTTCACAGTAGTCTCTCGGGAGAAGCCTTAGATATTTCTCTCGATGACGACGATTGAGACATCGATCAAGGATTGTTCTTGATGTATTTGTCCAACGATAATCGGTCTCCGGTATAAAATGGTATAATTACATAAGAGGAAGGTGGATTCATTTTTTCCTCATTCATGATATTCAAAATTAACACGGGTCAATCCAAATAAAATTGATCCATTGTTCGTTCATTATAATGTATTTTATAATATCTATGGGATATCAAGAGATCTGGTTTATTTTATCTTCATTATTTATTCTAATGAGAGAAAATTGAGACAAACACAAAAAAGATGAATAACATTTCTCAAGGATGTTATTGGTTATTGTTTACCTCTTTTTAATTTCTTTCTCACTATTTGACCCCCATGGCCACAGTTGGAGTTGACGGGTGGCTCCAAATGTGATTAGACCCCTGAATTAGGGGAAAATTGACAAGTAGAGGTGAGATCTGGGTAGATCGGTACATGAATATCTCATATCTATGACCATTTTGAGATTTGGGAATTAGATATGGCTCAGTGGCCTATGGAAGGGAGCAAAAGAGTGGGTTTGATCTGGCAGTCTGGTGGGCAAGGTAGAAATGGACTTGAAAGGTAGAGAAAATGTCTGTCGAGCGAGTTGGTGGCAATCCAAAAAATAGAGATGGTCGATATTAAAGGGATACACGATGAAACAACCGTAGAGTGGGTGTGTGTGATGTGATAAAAAATATTTAAGGACGTTTGATGTATCATGGATGAGAGATAAGGGTAGCAAACGCATGCAGATTAGGCTAGGAAGGGTGTACAGAGCAGGCTAAGTGGGATGAGTAGGCCTGTCTTGCTATGCGGAATGGGGTGATCCAACTGGTCGGGTCAAATCCCATGGATCTGGATGGAAATAGTGGTCCATGTCACCCTAGTGGGTTAGGACATGCCTGGGTCAGAACCGGGTGGCTGGACTTTTCCATAGTTGATCTAGATATTGTGTGCCCGCATTAGCCGGGGGCATGGTCGATCGCAGCAGTTTCCTAACATGGTCGGTCCACGGCCCAGTGACCACCCTCTTCTTAAAAACTCCAGAAAAATATATTTTCGAACATTTTTTTAGTTGATGATCCATCCATGGAATTGGAACCCTGACGATGAGACGATCCTTTAGAAATATCATGGTGAGTATTTATCATGGAAAAATATTGGGCGAGAGCCTTCCCTTAGTCCTTTTCTCGATGGCTTAGTATGGTATTACATCCACATGATCAGATTGTGATCCCTTATATAGGGAGAGTCCTAGATATTGTCTGGTTTCCATCATCAGGAATGGAGTGTGATCCTATATCACCCATAGTGGAGTCAATGGAATTTCATAACCCCCATGATTAGGGGGCTGATCCACCGGCATGTGGGCCACATCAGTTGGGTACATGGTATCCCCCAGAGTATCTGGGCGTGATCCATGGTATCTACCAAGGTGTTCAAGAATGATCCAATATATTGAGATATGTATCTATATTGAGTATGTGGTATCCCATAGTATATCTAAGCATGATCTGTGGTATCCCACAATGTATTTTGGAATGATCCCATCTCTATATTTTCATAATCTTCCTTGACCAAAACGTACTCATTTGGATGTTTCACAAATAGGATAGACTATTTCGTGAGGGTCCCCAATGGTTTAATTTTTAATGTGGTGATTTCACCCGAAACATGCAGGCTTCAAAAAGAATCCTAAGGTAGGTAATATTTTATAATTAAAACTAGAATACATGTCTTGGAATAAATATATTAGGATATTCTTGTTATATGATTCGTTGAAATACACATGTGTGGAGATGACTTTTCATTTTCTTTATGGTATTTCAATTGTATTACATTCCTTCTTCATATTTTATTTGCGATACTTTACTTCCTGGAATTTTATTTATGGTACATTCCATCCTGGTATCTCCATTTTGATTTTGGTTTTTCATACTGAGTATTTTTTTAACCACCTTTACACGTCTTGTATCTTGTTGAGACTATAGAACCTTTGATAGAGTTAGAGGTAGACTAGAACCAAGAAATGTTTAGTGTGGCCAAATAGATTAGGTGTGCTCATGAAACATTTGATAGTAGTCTGAGTACTATTTACCTCAAACAGGATCAGGTGGTGTTTTTTTAGATGATTTTCCTGAATATGTTCAATAACATTCCTTGACATATATTACATGGGAAACACATTTGCATGGTTTTTTATTGTTTGTAGAATAATTTTTCTGGGATTTTATTTTGGCCCAGTTTAATTTTATGTACATTCATTTTTGTACTCTAGTTGTGGGATATATTTATTCTTATTCATAATTTACTTAGTGTTTTTAAATTACAACATTTTAGTCTTGGAGACGAGTTCAAGAGTATCTGTACATTACGGAAATGTCTCAGTTTTTTATATATGACTACGTTGTGGTAGTCACCATCCCCTGAATTTTTGTTGTAGTATTGGGGTAGTCACGGAATGAGCCCCTATGAGATGGGTTGTGATAGAGTGGTATCAGAGGGGGTAGAATGTTTTACTTTAGGACCAAGATTCTATTAGGTTGGTATGGGTACTATAACGCCCCGACCCCAGAAGTCCATTGTCGGTGCATTATTACGTATCATTGGAATGATCTTACAAGATCAAGTCTCGAATGACCGATTAGTTTTGTAGCCTTGGAAGTACTATTTACATTCATAAGGTTTACATTACATCATAAAATTGAAAACTACAAAAACATTATATCCATTTACAACACTGAGATCCCATAGGCTACCCTATAGGTTAGTCATAATATATTTCTTCGCATCCAGGGAAAAATAAAACATAGAAAGGGGTCGACTCAGATTCTTTGTAAGGATAAAAATATAGCGGAAACTTTCATAAATAATCATAAACATTTAAGGCAATGTATAAAACCAAAACAAAAGCTTTTTAAACATAAACTTCATCATAATATAGCAAATATAAATCAAAATAATGTTATTTACTTACTCAATGGATATTCTAATAGTCGAATAATCACATGCAATATCAATAGCCACTTTCATAAGGATGGAATGCATAATGCTAGACTTTCATAAACACATGGTCAAGGCCTTGTTCCAAGACTACAAATAATATTTTTGTCAAGGCATTGTGCCAAGAAACTAGTTTGTCACATGGGACCTACCAAATCATCGAGGAGCTATAGAGGGCTCCACCCGTCACTTACTAAGTCCTATTCAATCCTCATATGAAAAAGTTAAAAATAACATAATCATTCATATTAAAAATAGTATATGAAATTCCAATACTTTATCTATAAATCATGAATGGTATAATTATAAAAAATCCATAGTCAAACATATCACAAAACCTTCAATACAATATTGAATATTTATATCATAATAAATCAACTTCAATCAAGATTAAAATCCATTAATGGATTTGGACAGAGATGAAAATGATTTGTAAAGCTCTTTGAGGGAAATATCCCTTTTTCATGAAAAAAATTAAAATTCTAAAAATTTATAAAGGGATGCATTTAGAGACATTTTTGAATCAACATGTCACATACCACATTGATACTTTTTAAAGGAATTAACATTTTCAAATTATTCACGTCCATATAAATAAATCCATAAAACCCATTTTTGAAAACATAGAAATTAATGAGAAAGATTTACTGGAATAAATATTTAAAATATTTATAATGATGTTTTAGTAAAAAAAACCTTTTATGATAATCCCTTTGAAAACTCTTTCATGAAACATGGACATGTATAATAAATATGTCCCAAAAGATACTTACCTAAAAACAACCTCGGATAATAAAGAGATTGTGAAAATAACCCATACCTTGTACTTTTCCTTGGTCGAGGGTAGGTTAAACTCTTGTATAATGGTGAAATAATTTTTATTAAATTATAAAAAAGTAATATACATTAATATTATATCATATATGATCTTTTATAATTGATTTGATAATAATATCTTAGTATTATTGTTTTTTCAGGTGTTAACAGATTCATCTTCCTTTATAATCTTTTTTATGTGAGTCATATTTGTTATGGATGGGATGTATCTTATTCATATATAGAATTATATCATGTCATTAAACATTATTTTTAATCATCAAATGAAAATTAATCCTGAATAGATACAATGGGGAATGAATCTCATCGCGTTCGTGGAGATGGTAATCTGTATGTATGCACGAGGGACGATATCATTATTATGTTAATAAATTAATATATAATTTTATGTTATATCATATATACAGAATCATTATCATGTTATATTTATTATTTACATTAATTAAAAATCATTATTATACCCATCCAAACAATAATGTATTGAATAATAATTACACCACGATGTGGAGACGGTAATCCATATGTATGCACGTATAGTGACATGTCATTCAATGGATGGAAAAAATAAAGAATATGGTGGTAACATATTTATAATTACATCACAGTATATAGAATATACTGGATTTATTTTTTATAATAGAAACCACAAAGAAAGAGGAAGTGGATGAAGAAAGGATCTTCATAGAGGTGATGAAATATTTACCTCTTCTTCGGGTTCTTCCTTTTGATTTGATCAAAAGGGCTCCTTGGGATGGCTTTCAGACTAAAGTATGGCCTCTATGTTGAAGGGAGGATAGTTTAGATTTTATTTTGGTAGGTTTTGGCTGAGCCAAGAGGCGTGGAAGTTGTGAATTAGAGAGAATGGTGAGTTCCCTTTTATAAGTGGGGTGAGGGGCACCTTAGAAAACGCTTGAATATTATTTTATAATAAAATCATTTTCGGTTTATAATGGCTCAAAATTGGATTATATAAAGGATAAAGTGGATATGGGTTAAAAATCACTCAACCAATAGGTTTTAGAAAGGTTTGTGTCACAATATTAACCTTATCATTTAGATTTAACTCTTAGTTAAATAGATTGACATTTACCATGTCTCTTCGTATTTCTATAATCTGTAGTTAATAAACATACAATATTCTTCCAAGAGAAACCCAAGTAATTCATTAATGATACATATAGCTTTATATATGTATTTTGGCTGAACCTTTTATTTTTAAGAAAAGAATATTAATTAATATTATAATATTTTTTTTAAAAACACTTTTATGAAAATTTTGACACTATTTGGTATTTTGTTTTTTCTAAATTCATAATAGCATTATTACTTAGAAAAAAATTCATCTAACCAACCCTAACATGTCATATTAATCTATAAATTTAGTGGAATTCATAAAAACTATCAAATATCATTTATTTCGATATTTATAGTAAAAATTATTTTAATATTTCATTAATTAGGTACTTACTTTATCATAATTGTGTCACTAAAAAATTAAATTTTATATTGTCTAAAAAATATAAATAAAATACCATTATTTAGGAAATATTGTTTATCATTATACTAAATATTTATAGTCGAAATTATCTTATGTGTAACCATATATTATAAATGTTTTATTTACTAAACATTGATTTTAACTCATTTAACTCTTCTTTTAATTAAATAATAATATATGCCTAAATCTAATCCAAGTAGATCAAAGAGGTTCATATTTTATTCTTAAGGTTTTTTTTGGTAGAATTATACTTATACAATAGAATTATGACATGTGTTAGGGTAATAATAATATCATTTTTACCCTTAATTACAGTATTTAATTTTAAAAGTGATAAATAAAAGTTAAAAGTTACTATTCACCAAATATTATTTTTATCTTATTAAACCACATTTTACTCCTTGATATTAATAGTGTCTCTCAGATTTTAGAATCTAAACTCATAGAAGAGGTAAAATTATGTTTTATTAAATTTTGCAAAGGCTCATAGGAGGTGGGTAAATGACGGAAAAAAGTTCAATAAAATTTTTATATATCTAAAATTATTATAAAATGACTGCAATGAATTAAATTGAACTTATATGGATATTATGAATCTATTTTGGCCTAAAATAAATTTAAATAAAATAAATTATTATCTGAAAAAATTTGGTTTTAAACTATAACATAGTCTTTTTCACTATTCATCGAAAATTGTAAGTTTTCAAAAAATACAAAAACATTACCCTATGGTAATTATGATATTCCAAATAAAAAATGAATTCTATTTTACCAATTTAAAAACATAGAAGTTTAATTAATTAATTAAAATTAATTCCCTTTTTCAAAACTAAAAAGCGTATTTTTAAGAAATTTTAACTATCAAAAGATTGACACTTGTTTGTGTCCAATTCAATGTGGAATTACATACAGTGACCATAATTGGGTTAAATTATAAAAAAATAATATAATTATACTTCAAATCCATTAAAATGTATAATTCAATGCTATATATTATTTTGATTAAAAAAGTTTTTTCAATTAAAAAATAGTATTTTTCACTATTCACCCAAATACGAAAGTTATGAGAAAGGAAAAAAAATTAATGAAACTAAATTCATATGTCACAATTCTAAAGAAGTAGTTTATTTTTTAAAATTGAATATATAAAACATTCAAATAGTGGATTTAAAAATGGTTCACCATTAAAAGGCGGTAAAATTTCATATTTTTAAATATAATTCTTTTATCTGAAAAAAATAAATGTGTTCTTACATTATGACAAAGAATTTGAAAATATGGACTATGAAATTATAATGATTATATAAAGTTTAAAATTCAGTTAATACTATCTATAATCATTTTTAACATCTTTTTTGGTAAGTCATGGTGCGCTTGAACTCAGAGTTGCGTATAGTGAAAGTTTTTACATTACTTTGAAGAAATAGCGTACTGTGGAATCTTTGGGTGTTACATTCTTCCCTCATTAAATAAATTGAATCACATAAATTTAAAAATGTTCTTTGAAAATAAAAGTTTGAAAAATAAAAAATACCATTATGGGAAAGCCCACATCAGAAATTTGGTTAATAAAATTTAGTCTTAATAAAAGGAAAAGGGGAATGAAAATGTCACCACAAAATTATGATCTCGATTAAGAGAACATTAGAGGGAATTAGAGAAAGACAAATGGAGGAAAAATGTAAATATTTATCGAGAGTGATTGATGTCATCAATCACAAAAAATTGTAGAATTAAGGGCCATAAAACCATCAATCAATGATGATTTAAAATATCATCGGTTCAACAAAACATAAGGTATTAGGATAACACATTTTTTGTTTTAATATCCCTTACCTAATGTTTGAGAATTAATTTATTCATAGAATAAGTGAAAAAAATATATACTTGACTACTATAGTTCCATCCTTTAACTAATTTCTACCACAAACTCATATTTTACACTAAAAGATAAAATAACTTAAAAAAATATTCTATTTATCCTATTCTTATCGGGTTCCAAAAAAATGATTTTATAATTCATCTACCATAAATTTTAATAAAACTACATTATTCTATCCAGGACATCACGTGGGATAGTTGTAGATGATACCCCATTGTCACCCTTTGGCTATGGGTTCCATTCTCGCGGCCTTACTGGAAGCGACATGTTTCCACCCAACCGTCGTGTTGTCCTTTTATGGCAATCCAAAAATAATATCGAACTATAATTATCCAAAATAATTCTTTCCAAACTCATATTCCAAAATTTATATGGAAGGTAAACACAATGAAGATCCTTTTTCCACGTAATAACAAGTGAACACCTTCATCATGTATTCTATTAAAACACTACAACATCATAAATTACCATAAAACCTTATTGATTACATTCATTCTCCCTTGTCCTTATAGAATAATGGATATACTCATTCTATCCAAAAATGTTGTAAACTCCAATACTGATGGAAAATAAAAATCATTAATCAGTTTCAAGGTATTCAATAATATCCAATATAATTTATCCAAATTAATCATGTATTATTCCAAAATCACTACCTCGGTATCAAAACCATATTATGGGTTATTTTTCTCTCAGTCATATATTTTCCAAAAATTTAACCTACTATTGGGTAACTTTTCTTTGTTCCTCACAATCTCAAGTGCTTAATGAAATAGTACTGTAGTACAATACTTATATACTCTATAATTCTTATAAGGTACACATCATTAATACAATACTCAAATGACACAATACTTTAATAACACCATAAAAAATCTAATCATTCATCTTCGGTAGTATCATAACATTATTATTATCCAATAATAGAATTTGGGGTATACTCTGATGATTTGAACATTGATTCGCGTAGTGTCCCAACTCATTGCAGATGAAGCATTGTACATTTGAAACATTTTTCTTACCCTTGAAATCACATACATGGTGTCCTTTTTCTCGACACTTATAACAAACTCCCATTCCCATCAAACATTTACCAAGGTGATTTTTTCCACAGTTATCACATATAGGAAAATCATTATTTTCCCTCTTCCCTTTATCTATATTTCCCTCTTCCATCATTATCTTTTCTTGGTTCCCTTCAATGTCATAGGACTCAAAGAATTATTTTATTATTTTATTAACACATGATACTATTTCTTAATATGTTGATAATACATTGGAGACTATTTCCCTTCTAAATGTTGGGTTAATACCATGAAATATATGATCCTTCTTACTCTTTTGATCATATGTATTGTTGGAGTTTACATTTCTTATACTGAGTTCCAATTCTATACAATTGAATACATTAGGTCAGTTTATGAATTGTAATGAATAATTCCAAACTTGTAAAATACCTAAAGAAAATTGAACAGTTTATGGATATAGTCCAAAATAAAAAAAATATTTTCTTTGAGGAGGTATATAATAAAAAATCCTTCTTAATGGTTTGTTATGAAAATGAGAATTTTCCTACGCATATCCCCTAGGAGTTTCATAACAAACTGTGCAGTAAGGCCCATTGTCATGCACCAGTTCCCGTTCGAGTCTAGATCAAAGCGATGATTTCGGATTTTACCCCTAGGAACATCTATGTCAGAGCCACCTCTACCTGCTCATATCCAGACATTGATGTATTGCTTAGAAAACACAAAAAATCATTACAATAAGAAAATTCTAGGATGTTTTTCTATACTAATCATCAACGTCTATCTTAGGGCTATGCGCTCTAATCAGAGTTTATCTACATTAGTTGAAAGGTTTGTACTAAACTTCCTCTGATACCAACTATAACGCCCCGACCCTAGAAGCCCAGAGTCGGTGCATTATTACGTATCATTGGCATGACCACAAAAGATCATGTCTCGAAATACCAATTAGTTTAGTAGCCTTGTATGTACTAGATACATTCATAAGTTTTACATTACATCATAAAATGGAAAAATACAACAACATTGTTTCCATAGACAACACTGAAATCCTATATACTATCCCTACAAGTCAGTCATAATGTATTTATTCACATCTTGGAAAAAATAAAACATAGAAAGGGGTGAGATAAGATGCTCAGTAAGGATAACAATATAGCGAAAACATTCATAAATAAGAATAAACATTTTTGGCAATGCTTAAAACTAAAACAAAAGCCTTTTAGACATAAAAATCATCATAATATAGAAAATATAAATCAAAATAATTCCTTTTACATACTCACATGAATATTCTACTCGTCAAATAATCACATGAAATATCAATATCCACTTTCATAATGCTGGAATGCATAATGAAAAACTTTCATAACCACATTGTTAAAGCCTTGTGCCCAGAATACAAATAAAATTTTGTCAAAGCCTTGTGCCAAGACACTAGTTTGTCTCATGAGACCTACCGATATATTGAGGAGTTATAGTGGGCTCAACCCCTAACTTACTTAGTCCAATTCATTCCTCATATGAAAAGGTTTAAACATAACATATTCATTCGTATTAAAATTGGTATACGAAAAGCCAATACTTTATCCATAAACCATGAATGGTATAAAAACTACAGAACCACAATCAAACAAATCAGAAAAATGTCAATACAATTTTTAATATTTTTATAATAATAAATCAACTTCAAACAAGTTTAAAATTGATTAATGGATTTGGAAATAGATGAAAATGATTTGTAAAACTCATTGAGAGAAATATCCCATTTTCATGAAAAAATTTAAAATTAACACAATTTAAAAAGAAGACATTGAAAGATATTTTTTAATCATGGTTTCCCATACCACTTCAAAACTATTGAAAGGAATTAACATTTTAAAAACATTCCTGTCCATATAAATAAATCCATAAAACCCATTTTTGAAAACATAGACTTTAATGATAATGAATTATTATAATAAATATATAAAACAATTAAAATTATTTTTTAGTAAAAAAATCCTTTAAAAAATCCCTTTAAAAACTCTTTCATGAAACATGGACATGGATAATAAATATGTTCTAGAAGATAATTACGTAAAAACAACCTCAGATAATAAAGAGATTGTGAAAATAACCCTTACCTTGTACTTTTCCTTGGTCGAGGTTAGGTTAACCTCCTGTAGAATGGAAAAATAATTGTTATTAAATTATAAAAGATTCATATTCATTAATATGATAACATATATGATCTTTTAACATTTCTTTGTTTATAATATTCTAGTATTATCGTCATTTCGTGTGTTAACAGATTCTTTTTCCTTTATTTTCTTTGTTATGTGATTCATATTTGTTATGGATGGAATTTATCTTATTCATATATAGAATGATATAAAGTCTTTAAAAATTATTTTTAATCATCAAATGAAAATTATTCTTGAATAGATACGATGGGGAATGAATCTCATCGCGTTCGTGGAAACGGTAATCCATACGTACACACGAGAAACAATATCATTCTTTTGATATTAAAATTATATATAATTGGATTGTATATCATATATACAGAATAATTATCATGTTTTATTTACTATTTACATCAATTACACATCATTATTATACCCATCAAAATAATATTGTATTGACTAACAATTACACCACAACGTGGAGACGGTAAGCCGTATATACGCACATATGGTGACATGTCATTCAAATGATAGATGTAATAATGAATATGGTTGTACCATATTTATAATTACAACATATTATATAAAAAAATTGGATTTATTGTTTTATAATGCAAAAAATAATGAAAGAGGAAGTGGAAGTAGAAAGGAACATGAAAAAGGGGATGAAATATTTACCTCTTCTTCGGGTTATTCATTTTGAGTTGATAGAAAGGGAAATTTAGGTTGGATTTCTGACTAAAGTAATGCCTCTAGGATTAAGGTATGAGAGTTTAGAGTATATATGGGTAGGGGTTTTCTGAGCCAAAAGTCATTGATGTTGTGAATTATAGATAAGGGGGAGTTCCCTTTTATTAGAGGGGTGAGGGGAATCTTAGGAAAAGCTAGAAATATTTTTTATAATAAAATCATTATTAGTTTATAATGGCGTCAAAATGGATTGTTTAAATGATAAGGTTGGTATGGGTAGAAAACCACTAAACCAATATGTTTTAGATAGGTTCAAGTTACTATATTAACCTTATCTTTTATATTTAACTCGTAGTAAAATAGTTTTGCATTTACCTTATCTCTATTTTTTTATATTATATGGTTAATAAACATAATATATACTTCCAAGATAACCCCAAGTGGTTTATTAATGAAAAAACTCTCATATATAAGTCCGTTGTCCTAACCATATATTTTTAGGAATAGAATATCAATTAATAATATAATATTTGTTTTAAAAACTCTTTTGGGTAAATTTTGACACTATTTGGTAATTTTTTTCTAAATACATAAAAGGATTATTAATTAAAAAAAATTCTTCTCCCAAACCCTAACATGTCATATTATCCTAAAAATTAGTGGAATTCATAAAAAGTCTCAAATTAATTTTATTTTCATATTAATAATATCTATTATTTTAACATTTCATTAATTAGGTAATTAATGCATCATCGTTGTGTCATCATTAAATTAAATTATTTAATGTCTAAAAAATATAAATAAAATACCATTATGTAGGAAATATTTTTATATTTCTATTGAATATTTATAGTAGAATTTATCTTTTGTTTATCCCCATATTAAAAATGTTTTAGTTAATAAACTTTAATTTTAACTCTTTTAACTCTTCTTTGAAATAAATAATAAAAAATGTCTTATTCTAATCTATGTTGACCAAAAAGGTTTAAATTTAGTTACTAATGCTATTTTTGGTCAAATTATACTTATCCAAAAGAATTAGGACATGTGTTAGGGAAATAATAATATCATTTTTACCCTTAATTACCCTATTTAAGTTTAACCATGGTAAATAAATGTTAAAAGATACAATTCACCAAGAATTATTTTTATCTTATTGAACAAAATTTTACACCTTCATATTAACCATGTCTCTCGGATTTTCAAAATTCAACTACCCAAAGTGGTAAAATTATGTTTTTTATAAATTTGAAAATGCTCATAGGAGGTGGGTAAAAGACGGTAAAAAGATCAATAAAATTTTTATTTATCTAAGATTATTATAAACTGACTCAAATGAATTAAGTTGAACTTATATAGGAATTATGTATCTATTTTGACCTAAAATAAATTTAAATAAAATAAATAATTATTTAAATAAAAATTTGGTTTGAAACTATAACTTAGTGTTTTTCAGTATTTATAAAAAATTGAATGTTTTCAGAAAAATTCAAAAAATTCACCCTAAGAGAATTTTGATATTCCAAATTCAAAAATGAATTCTAGTTTTCCAATTTCAATACATTTATGTTTCATTAATTAATTTAAATTAATTCCCATTGTCAAAACCAAAAATCTTATTTTTAAGAAATAATAACTGTCAAAAGATTGACACTTGATTGTGTCCAATTTCAATGTGAAATTACTTACAATGACCAGCATTTAATTAAATGGTAAAAATATAATCTAATTATACTTCCAAACCATTAAAATTATGAATCAATTATATAAATTATTTTCATTAAATAATTTGTTTTCAAATAAAATATAGTATTTTTCACTAATCACCCAAATATGAAAGTTATCAGAAAAACGCCAAATATTTTTTGAAACTAAATTCCTATGTCCCTATTTTAAACAAAAAGTTTATTTTTCCAAATTAAATATATAAAATTTTTAAATATTTGATTTAAAAGGGGTTCTCCCTTAAAAGGCGGTAAAATGTCATTTTTTAAAAAATAAATATTTTATCTGAAAAAAATGAATTTGTTCTTACATTATGACTAAGAAACTCATAATATAAATTGTAAAACTATAAGTATTATATAAAGTTTAGTATTCAATTAATATTATCTATAACCGTTTTTGAAGGGGTAGTTTGATATGTCATGGTGTGCTTGAACTCAGTGTTGCATGTAGTGCATGTTATTGCATTACCTTGAAGAAATAAGATACTATGAAATCTCGGGGTGCTACATTCTTCCCACCTTCAATAAATTGCGTACTCTCAATTTAACATTGTTCTATGGAAATAAAAGTTTGAAAAATAGAAAATACCATTATGGGAAAATCCACATTGGAAATTGGGTCAATAAAATTTAGTCTTAATTAGAAGAAAAGGGGAATGAAAAAGTCACCACCAAATTATGATCTCGATTAGGAGAACATTGGTGGAAATTATAGACGTAGATTTGGGGGGAAATCTTAATATTTATAGGGAGTGATTGAGGTCATCATTCACAATCAATTGTAGAATGTAGGGCCTCAAAGCCCTCAATCTATGATGATTTAAAATATCATCAGTTCAAAAAAAACATAAGGTATTAGGATAACACATTTTTAGTTTTAATATCTCTTACCTAAAGATTATGAATTAATTTATTCATAGAATAAGAGAAGAAAAAAAAATACTTGACAAGTAGAGGTCCATCCTCTAACTAATTTCTACCACAAACTCATCTTTCACTCTAAAAGATAACAGAACTTAAAAAAATATATTATATTTATCCTATTATTATAGGGTTAAAAAATGAATTTATAATTCATCTACCAGACCATTTTAAAAAAAACTACATTATTCAATCCAGAACATCACGTGGTCTAGTGGTAGTGATAAAACCTTGTTGCCCTTTGGTTGCGGGTTCAAGACTTACGACCTTACCAAACACGATAGGTTGTCGCCTGACCTCCGGGTTTTCCTTTTATGGCAATCCAAAAATAATCTCAAACTAAAATTATCCAAAATACATCTATCCAAACTCACAATTCAAAGTTTATATAGAAGGTTAACACAATGAAGATCATTTTTTCCACGCAATAACAAGTGAACACCTTCATCATGTATTCTTTTAAAACACTGAAACATCCGGAATTACCATAAAACCTTATTAATTAAATTCATGATCTCTTATTCCTCATAGAATACTTGATATACTCAATCTAACAAAAAATGTTGTAAACATCAACAATAACGGAAAATAAAAATTATTAATCAGTTTCAAGGAAGTCAAGAATATCCAATATAATTTATCAAAATAAATCATGTATTATTCCAAAATCACTACCTCAGTATCAGAACCATATTATGGTTTATCCATATCTCAATCAAATAGTTTCCTAAAATTTAACCATCTATTAAGTCACTTTTCTTGGTTCCTCACAATCTCAAGTCCTTAATGAAATAGCACTACAATACAATCCTTATATACACTATAATTCTTATAGCATGTACATCCTTAATACAATAATCAAATGAAAAAATACTTTAATAACAACGTAAGAAATATAATCATTCATCTTCTTTAGTATCATAACTTTATTATTATCCAATAGTATAATTTGGGGTATACTCTGATGATTTGGACATTGATTCGCGTAGTGTCCCAACTCTTTACAGATGAAGCATTTTACATTTGAAACATTTTTATAACCCTTGCAATCACATATTTGGTGTCCTTTTTCTCCACACTTATAACAAACTCCCATTCTTTTAAGCATTTAGCCAAGTGATTGTTCCCATAGTTATCACATATGGGAAAATCCTTCTTTTCCATCTTCCTTTTATCCATCTTTCTCTCTTCCATCCTTTTCTTCTCTTTCTTCCCTTCAAAGCCATATAACTCAGTGAATTATTTACTTATCTTATTAACCCATGATACTATTTCTTCATATGTTGAGAATACATGGGAGACTATTTCCCTTATAAATGTTGTCTTAATACCACGGATGATATGATCCTTTTTACTCTTTCAATTATAAGTATTGCTCTAGTTCACATTCCTTCTACTAGGAGCCATTTCTATACAATGGAATACATTAGGTCAGTTTATGAATTGCAATGAATAATTCCAAACATGTAAAATACCTACAGAAAATTGAACAGTTTATAGATATAATCCAAAATCATAAAAATATTTTCCTTGAGGAGATATATACTTGTAAATCCTTATTAACGGTTGGTAATGAAAATCATTAATATCCTAAGCATATCCCCTAGGGGTGTAATAAACAAGAGTGCTGCAAGACCCATTGTCGTGCAACCGTTCTCATTCAATTCTAGCTCAAAGTAGTGTTTTTGGTTTTTACACCTAGGTCCATATGTGCAAGAGTCACCTCTACCTACTCGTATCCAGATCGGGATGTATTTTTTTGAAAACTCAGAATACATCTACAATACCAAAATTCTAGGAAGTTGTTTTATACCAATCCTCAAAGTTTATCTTGGGGATATCTTCTCTAATAAGAGTTTATGAAATTTTAGTTTCCAAGGATTGTACTAAACTTCCTCTAATACCAACTGTAACACCCTATCCATAGAATCCCAGAGTCGGTGCATTATTACGTATCATTAAAATGATCACAAAATATCAATTCTTGAAAGAATGATTAGTTTAGTATCCATGGAAGTACGAGACACATTTATAAGGTTTACATTACATCATAAAATAGAAAACTACAACAACATTGATTCCATAGACAACACTGAGATCCCATAGACTATCCCTGTAGGTCAGTCATAATATATTTCTTTTCATCATGGTAAAAATAAAACATAGAAATGGGTAAGATCAGATGCTCAGTAATGATAACAATATAGTTGAAACTTTCATAAATAAGAATAAACATTTTAGGAAATGTATATAACAGAAACAAAATCATTTTAAACATAATCATCATCCTAATATGTAAAATATAAATCAAAATAATTTCATTTACATACTCACATGAATATTCTACTAGTCGAATCATCAAATGCAATATCAATAGCCACTTTCATAATGTTGGAATGAATAATGGTAGACTTTCATAAGCACATATTTAAGGCCTTGTTCCAAGACTACAATTAAGATTTTGTCAAGGCCTTATGCCCAGACACTAGTTTGTCTCATGAGACCTACTGATGCATTGAGGAGCTATATCGGGCTCCACCCATCACATACTAAGCCCAATGCATTCTTAATATGAAAAGGATTAAACATAACATAAACATTCGTATTAAAACTGGCATACAAAATTCCAATATATTATCCATAAACCATGAATGGTATAAAAATAACACATCCATAGTCAAACAAATCACAAACCCTTCAATATAATATGGAATATTTTTGTAATAATAAATCAACTTCAAACAATATTGAAATCCATTAAAGGGATTGGACATAGATGAAAATGACTTGTAAAACTCTTTGTGAGAAATATCCCTTTTTCATAAAAACATTTAAAATTCAAACAATTTAGAAAGGGATACATTTTATGAATTTTTTTAATCAAAGTGTCCCATTCCACTTTGAGTATTGTGAAAGGGATTAACATTTTAAAAACAATCATGTCCATATAAATAAATACATAAAAACCATTCTGAAAACATGGATATTAATGAGAATGATTTTCTAGAATAAATATTTAAAACATTTTAAATGACGTTTTCATAAAAAAATCCATTAAAATAATCCCTTTGAAATCTCATTCATGGAACATGGAAATGGATAATAAATATGTCCTAGAAGATACTTACGTAAAATCAACCTCGGATAATAAAGAGATTGTGAAAATAACCCTTACTATTTACATTTTCTTGGTCGAGGGTAGGTTAACCTCATGAATAATGATGAAATAATTGTTATTAAATTATACAAGAATCATATACATTAATAAGATATCATATATGATCTTTTAACATTGATTTGTTAAGAAAATATTAGTATTATCGTCATTTTGGGTGTTAACAGATTGGTATTCTTTTAAATTCATTGTTATGTGATTCATATTTTTAATAGATAGGATGTATCATATTCACATACAGAATGATATCATGTATTTTAACATTATTTTTAATCATCAAATAAAAATTTTTCTTTAATAGATACGATGGGGAATGAATGTCATCACGTTCATGGAGACGGTAATCCGTACGTACACACGAGCGACTGTATCAATATTTTGATATTAAAATAATATATAATTGGATGTTATATCATATAAACACAATCATTATCATGTAATATTTATTATTTATATCAATTACACATCATTATTATACCCATCCAAATAATAATGTATTGAATAACAATTACACCACAACGTGGAGACGGTAAGCCGTACATACGCACGTATGATGACAGGTAATTCAAAGGATGGATTGATTAATTAATATGGTTGTACCCTATTTATAATAAAATAAAAGTATATAGAAGACACTGGATTTATTATTTTATAATGGACCCAAAAAAGAGAAAGTAAGTGTAAGAAAAAAAGAACTTGAAAGAGGTGATGAAATATTTACCTCTTCTTAGGGTTCATTCTTTTGAGTTGATCCAAAGGGTACCTTTGGTTGGCATTATGACTAGAGTAAGGCCTCTATGATGAATGGGGTACAGTTTAGAGTGTATTTGGGCAGGGGTTGGCCAAGGAGAAATGCTTTTATGTTGTGAATTCGAGAGAAGGGGGATTGCTTTTTTATTAGAGGGGTGAGGGGACCTTAGGAAAAGCAAGAAATATTTTGGAATAATAAAATACTTTTCGGTTTATAATGGCTCCAAAATAATTTATTTAAAGGATAAGGTGGGGATGAGTCAAAAAACACTCAACCAATAGGTTTTAGATTGGTTTGGGTCACAATATTTCCCTTATCTTTTAGATTTAACTCTAAGTTAAATAGTTTGACATTTACCATGTCTCTTTGTATTTTTATATTATATGGTTAATAAACATACTGTATACTTCCAATAGAACCCCAAGTGGTTAATTAATGATACACCTATCCTCATATAAGTCTTTTGACCAAACCATAGATTTTTAGGAATAGAATATCCATTTATAATATAATATTTGTTTTAAAAACTCTTTTATGTCAATTTTTACACTCTTTGATATTTTGTTTTCTCTAATTACATAAAAGAATTATTACATCAATAAAAATTCATTTAACAAACCCTAACATGTCATATTAACCTATAGAATTAGTGTAATTCATAAAAGGTCTCAAATTACATTTATTTGGATATTTATAATATCAATTATTTAAATATTTCATTAATTAGGTAATTACAGTATCATCATTGTGTCATCAATAAATTAAATTATCTAATGTCTTTAAAATATAAATAAAATAACATTATGTAGTAAATCGTTTTATCTTTCTAATGAATATTTATAGTTGAATTTATCTTATGTGTAATCCTATATTAAAAAGTTTTTAGTTATGAATCTTTGATTTAAACTATTTTAACTCTTCATTGAATTAAATAATAATAAATGTCATAATCTAATCCATGTGGGCCAAATAGGTTCATATTTTATTCAAAAGGGTTTTTGGTCAATTTATACTAAACATTTTTCTACTTAATTTCTCTATATACTTTTAACCGTGGTAAATAAATGTTAAAAGATACTATTCACCAAAAAAAATTTATCTTATTGAATAAAATTTTACTCCTTGATATTAACCGTGTCTCCTGAATTTTTAAAATTCAACTCACAAAAGCGGTAAAATTATGTTTTTATTAAATTTTCAAATGTTCCTAGGAGGTGGCTAAAAGACGGTAAAAAGTTCAATAACATTTTTAAATATCTAAAATTATTATAAACTCACTTCAATGACTTAAATTGAGATTATATAGGTATTATTTATATATTTTTACCTAAAATAATTTTAAATAAAATAAATAAATATTTAAATAAATTTTCAGTTTTAAACTATAACTCAGTGTTTTTGATTATTTATCAATAATTGAAAGTTTTCAGAAAAATAAAAAAAATTCACCTGAAGATAAATTTGATATTCTGAATTGAAAGATGAATTCTATTTTACCATTTTCAAAAAATAGAAGTTTCATTAATTAATTAAAATTCATTCTCATTGTCAAAACTAAAACGCGTATTTTTAAGAAATAATAACTATCAAAATATTGACACTTGTTTGTGTCCAATCTCAATGTGAAATTACATATAATTACCATCATTGGATTAATTGATTCTAATATAATCTAATAATACTTCCAATACATTAAAATTTATAATTCAACACTATAAATTATTTTTATTAAAATAGTGGTTTTCAGTTAAAATATAGTATTTTTCACTATTCACCAAAATTTGACAGTTATCAAAAAAATAGAAATAATTTATTAAAACAAAATTATTATGTCTTTATTCTAAATAAAAAGTTTATTTTGTAAAATTGAATATATAAAAGTTTCAAATATAGGATTTAAAAGGGTTTCTACATTAAAAAGCTGTAAAATTGCATTTTTTCAGAAATAATTCTTTTATCTGATAAAATGAATTTTTTATTACATTATGACTAAGAAACTCATTATATGGATTATAAAATTATAAAGATTATATAAAGTTTGATATTTAGTTAATACTATACATAACCATTTCTGAATGGCTAGTTTAATAAGTTGTGGTGCCCTTGAACTCAGTGTTGTGTGTAGTGCATGTTATAGCATTACTCTGAAGAAATAAAATATTATGATGTCTTAGGGTGTTAAAGGTAAACAATGTTGAGTTTTTAGAGTTCATAATTTATGCTGTAGACTATAGTTTTGGTGCGACAACCAACATATCTAAACATCATGACACTGATTACATGTTTTTGGGAACATACATGAAAAAACTGATTGCTAGGAAAATTGATACATTAATCATGTAAGAATGGTTTTGTATTCCATGTCATTTTTGAGTCAACCCTCCCATATACTCTATTGATGATGTTACAACTATTTTTATCTGGGGAGGAATATATGTAGAAAACTAACTAGGATTCCACTATGTTATCATATGGATATTCCTCATAGTGAAAAGGTATAGGTACAAGAATCTATACCATATATAGCACCTCTAGGTGGATTACCATCTTTACTACCACCCATCGAGCAACAGCTACTACAAAAACATCCACATGAGAATGCATGCATGCTGAATGCATTTCATGAGTTTAATAGGAATTGACCTCGCTGGTTTCAGGGTGATCAATACCCCTAGTTTGGTGAGGATTGGCTATATGTATACACCTGTGTTTTATGCCTTACGAGGTCACCTTATAACTAGATGGTAGTTCTCTCAATGATCCTTATTCAATGGTCTATAAGGATATGTTGGAGATTGGTGATACAGTCTCATGGCGATACAATACATTCCAAGATATAATTTGAGTATCTCTTTAAAGGTTATTTCTATCTGGTAACCAGGTGAAACATTCACTTAAAAAGAGATTCTTCCTCTACAACATGGTTGTATGACCTTAGTAAAGTTTTTAGTGAGGTTTTTTAATCATTCACACCAATCCATTGATTGGGGAGAGACTAGTTCTTCAGGGCTCAAACATTTGATATGCTATTATATCAAGATATCAGAGCATCAATGGTACCCATAGATTGCCTATCCATGCATGGGTACTTGAGTTAGACCTACTAGTAGAGAGTTTTTTGGTGGAGTAGACATAGGGGTGAAATCTGGCAGTGGGAACCAGGTGGTTGAAACCCCACCAGAAGGAATCCAATGGTATTCACAGGGATTCAAGTTGTTTAGACACTTTCAAGGGTGATACCAGGATTTAGGTTCATCAATGAGGGGATATCGAGGTGGCTCGAGTGAGCCCAAAGATTTGCCTTGATACACATGCGGTCGTCAATGAAAACAAGCACTATATTCCCCAACCTGTTGTCCAACTGATCAGAGGATAGTACAAGGACCACTAATGAAGATGAAGAGAAAAGATCATGACGGTTTGTATGGAAACATACATAGTAGACGATCATGCCTGGAATCTTGAGGTGGTCAATGGTTAAACCCATTACCACCCCCACCACCATGTGGTCTACGCTAGGCTCAGGGACACATCGGTAGGGATGCAGCAAGCTGTAGGAGATAGAGGCTTATAACCCAGTTTCTCTATAAATGATTCATGGTATGATCTCTCTATTATCCACCTTATATTTAGTTTTGATATAAACATGAACAAGTCCTTCATATAATTCCATGATCCGTGTTTGGGACTCAAATATTCTGGTTGAGTCATTGACTCAACCCTTACGAGTAGAGACTTCTATGGGAGAGGATTTGATGGTCAAACAATGGTGCTGATAGTGTTTCCTGACTTGTGGAGGTGAGAGTTTTAGTTGGGTTCTCTTGGTTTCAGCATTGAGGCCTCACAACATCATTATTTGTATGGATGGGTTGTCCATAGTTTTTTGTCATATTGACTATTTTACGTGAAAAGTGTGGTTTGATTTTAGTGATGGAACTAGTTTTTCCTTGGATGGGGATAAAGAATCACAAGCATCACAGGATGGAATCACACAGAAGAGCATGAAACCGATTACACATCTGTTGACTAGAAACACCATCGATGCAGTGGATAATTTGATTCCATAGTTTTATGTAGTGGTGTATGAGTATGAGGATGTATTTTCAGATTATTTTCTATGTTTTACTCTTTAAAGGGATCTGGACATATACATTTATATACACCCTAGGATGGCACTGATATATATATATGCATATCAAATGGTACCCGCAGAGCTTCGTGTGCTAAAAGTGAAGTTGGAGGACTTGTAGAGGAAGGGCATTGTGGGACCCAGTGTTTCACCCTGGTAAGATCATGTTTTGTTTTCTATGAAGGAATAAGAGATCTTGAGGTTTTTTGTGGACATCCTTCACCAAAACCAGATCCTCGTTATGAACAATTATCCACTGCCACGGAACGATAACCTCATTGATTATATAAATTATTCATGGTGGTTCTACAAAATCATCCTCATGTCAGGAAATTATCATTGGAGAGTAAAATTTGACGATATAATGAAGATAGTTTTCAGATCTCATTGTGGTCACTATCAGTACTTGGTGTTGTCGTTTGGAATGACGAACACCCCAACAGTTTTTATGGGACTCCTAAACATGATCGTTAAGACTTACAGGGATCCGTTTGTCAGAGATATTTATTGATGAAAACCTATTATATTTAAAATATGAGGAGAAGAAATACAAACAAGTGACGACAGTCCTAGAAAAAATGTGAGAGAACCAACTTTATGATAATCTATATAAATGTTAGCTATATAATTTAGAGGTCTATTTTTTGTGATATGTCATCTTAGAGGCTATATTTTTAGTGGATCCAGTGACGGTTGGGGCAGATCATTTTGGGAGCCCCTAATGAATATTACCAAGGTTTTGAATTTCTATAGTTTGTTATGGTATTATTAGATTTTTGGGCCTGAATTCTCTAGAGTGGCATCACCCTTGATAGCTTTGACATGATAGGAAAACATTCATGTGCATAGAGAAGTTCCAGCATTGCCTTTAAGAGATGAGGCAGTGTTTTATGATCTCTCTCAACATGATATTTCTAGAGGATGGTGTCATGTATATGGTTTTCTGAGATACATCAGGGATCCGAAATGGTTGTGTCTTGATGCAAGTGTATGGAGTGATTTCCCCTGGATCACATCATTTGATGAATCATGACAAAAACTATGTTACCAATGATCTTGAGTTATCAATGTTAGACTTCACATTGCAGATATGAGGACAATACCTGATTGGAAAGCAGTTTATCATCTTCTTTGATCAGAAGAATATAAGTTATATATTCTCTCAGAATGATCAAAACATGAGATAGAGCTGATTAATAATGTCCTACTAGGACTATTTCCTAGAGGTTTTCTATACTCATTGGAAGGGAAATGTGGTGGTAAATACTCCCAATAAACAATCAAGCATTTGATTGATAAGTGAGGTGTTAGACTAGTCAGCCTCGATACATTTATCCTTTACAGATGAAGATTTAGTATCATACATGTAGTTTATGGTTTTCACCCCTAAACTATTACAACTATTTAAAATGGAACATCATGGGGATACATACTATGAGAAACTATACTCTCAATTATCTAGAGGGGTTTCTCCTGATAGATATGTTAAAGGTGGGGATAAGGTCATTATTTTTTAGGGTACATAGTGGTACCGGTATTGTAGTGGAAGGAGGCTCTGAGGGAGTTTCATACATCCTCATTGTTGGTACATCCAAATGTGATAATGATGCACGAGGATATCTGATGTCAGTTTTGGTGTCCATGGATGAAGAAGGGATTTTTAGAGTTAATATCTTGAAGCCTCACTTGTCAACTATTGAAGGCCTGGCACAAGCCTCTAACGGGTTTATCCCATCACCTAGTGGTGCATGAATTGAAGTGTTATGGTATATTGATGGTCTTCGTGATGTTTTTATCATGAATTTAATGGGGTCATGATGCCACATGGGTGATTTTAGACCGACTCACCATGTCAGCCCACTTCCTATCTATCTATGAGTAGAGTTTTATAGAGATCTTATGACACCTCTATGTGTCCGAGATAGTTATACACCATGGATTCCCATCGATTATTTATTCGGATCATGATTCTCTCTTCACATCCCATCTATGGATGTGAATGGAGGAGGTTTTTACGATCGAGTTACTCAAGATAATTGAATTCCACACAGAGATAGACTACCACAATGAGTGGACCATTCAGGTTCTAGAGGAAATTATGTGGGTATGGATGTTATAAATTGGGATTATATGGGGGATCATGTACCACTAGTGGAGTTTTCATACAAAAAAATCTACCATTACTCCATTTGTAAGACGAAATTTGAGGCCTTGTATGAGCGATGTTGTTAGTCATCACTTTTCAAGGATGACATCAGAAAGATGGATATTATGATCTTCAAGATTCTTTGAGATACTAATGAGAAAGTACATTAAATCCAAGAGTGCATGAATACTGCATAGATCTATTATATGTCTTATGCTGACAGGCAGTGGAGGCCATTTTGTGTTCGAGGAAGGACAACATGTGTTCATTCATGTCTCAACTTGAGGAAGATAACAGAGAGATTTTCAAGGCAGAAAGTTATCTCTGAGGTTCATCGGCCCTTTAAAAATACTACATAGAGATGGTGAGGTGGCATACTAATTTTATTTACTTCAATAGTTAGACCTGGTATATGATTTTTTACACATATAGCATCTGAGGAGGTATGTGCATGAACCATCACACATCATTGACCAGGGTGAGATAGACATCAAGGATGAGGTGACTTTTAAAGAGTAAATAATACTGATGGATTATCATTTGTAGGGAATAATTCATGGGTGGTTGATTGATTTGGTGTATTTATGGTGGAAGTATAAAAATATTAATGAGATAAAATGGGAGCGGGAGGCTCAGATTCATGCATAGTAGCTGAATCTATTTTTATATCATAGTTTTGGATTTCGAGGATGAAAAGAACCAAGGTGTAAAGAATTTAAAACATGGAATTTTCTTTGTATTTTTTTAGATATTATATTGATCGATTTGGAAACCATATATTCTGCGAATGTGCAATTCTAAGGCATGGTGTGCACTAAAAATTGATGGAATTTTTTTAAACTATTTAAAAGAACACATAAACGAGTTTCCTAAAAAAGTGGAATAACTCAGAAATTAATGTCAGGATTAGAAATATGGGGGACCATTGAAATTAAAATGTATTTTTCCCTATGAACGACTTAACATAATTTAGTTCAGATCAACTATGAAATTTTCATCATGTGACATAAGATGGATAAAATAATTTAATTAATATTATTTTATTCAATGAAAAAATTATTATTTTCTTTTTATAGGACATTATGAAAGGATCCCGTGTTACGATTTGAACCATATAAATTACATAGAGAGTATAGACAGAATCCTTGGATACTTGTATTAATGGATATAATAGAGACTTAGATCAGGGATAATTATTTATGGAATTTTCAAGAAAAAATTGGTTTTCATCATCGAACGATACATTTCCTAGGTAGTGTAGTGGATTTACTCTTTATATTCCATGTTAATTATTTCCATGATGAAGGTGTATCATTCTATGAACCTATAGATCTGTGGTTCGATTGTTATGCGAGATGGGATAATATCTACGAGATATTAGGAGATCTATTTTATATTCCCTTTTGTTCATCATTATAACGAGAAGGAATTGAGGCCAACATGAAAAAAGTATGTGGCTAATTCCTCAAGGGTATTATTTGTGTATTTATCCCCACTTTTCATTATGTTCTATGACTATATGACCCCATGTGTCCATAGTTTTACTTTCAAAATGGCTTTAAACAAGATTAGACCCCTAGATTGGAGAGAAACTGATTTTTAGAGGCCATATATGTGTAGATCATGACACAAAGAACATGGATCTATGAATATTTTAATTTTAGGAAATTTTTGGTGGACTAATGGTCCACGGAATGGACCACTGGTTTGCGGGTCTGATGATGTGGTGGAGACATCGGTCGAGAGAGGCGGTAGCGATCTGACAATCGAAGGAGGTGTTTGTGACAGTGGTGACAAGAGTTAAAATCTATGGCGTGGGACAAAAAACTTGGGAGGGTGTATATGGGGACATAAAGGCACATGGGTGGATCATGGAAGGTTGTCATAAGTGGTTTTCATGAGACACAATATCTCCAATGGATGTGGGAAATGACCGCATGTGGAGCAGGCTGGTCGAGCCATTCAGAGAGGACCTCGCGGGCTAAGCAGAGCGGACTAGGTGATTTGGGATAGGAAGGTTGGGTGGAGCAACCCAAGTAGAATGGGATGGTCTAAGAAGAAGGGCCAGACACAATAGGATGGGACTTACCCAGGTAGTCGGACTAGGCTATAGTCAATCATGGTGGTCTATCATGTGCGAAATTCGATCTAGTTGTCCCACTATAATGGCATCTGGGGGTGTGGTTGACTGCGGTAGTCGACTGCCACAGTTAGTGGACCGACTGTGTGGTAGTTTCATGGCCCAATGACCCCCACATATTTAATACCTCAAATGAACATTTTTTTGAACGGTGTATCCATTTGAAGAGTCGTCATTTGCATTGGGACCCTGATTATGAGAAGTTGATTTTGAAATATTTTGGTGATTATTTTTCCTGGACCAGTAAAGGGTGAGACCATTCTCTATTTCCATTCCTTGATGATTCAATAAGATAATATATCCAGAACACTGAATAATAATTCCTTCTATAAGACGAGTCCCAAAAAGAGTAAGGTATCCCTCCATGGGACTATATATTGATCCTCTATCATCCCTAGTAGAGTCTATAGAATTGTGTAACCCCTATGAGCAGAGTCCTAATCCTCCACCTAGTGGGACACATCAGTAGGGATCATGGAAAACACCCGAGTATCTGAGAATTATTTGGGGTATCCCCTAGAGGGTTTAGTCATGATCTCCTATGATGGAAATTGATCGAGATTCTGTGTTTGGTATCCTGTTGTATATCTAGTTGTGATCCATGGTATCCCTCGTAGCATCTGGGTGTGATCCCCACTATGTGGTATCATTCTTTTTGTTGAAAAATATAACGCGATTATCCCAAAGACCGGATACAATTTAAATTTTCAATAGTGTATCCAATGATATCATTTCTCAAGGAGTTTGTTCCCCAGAATGAGAATGCTTTGAGAATAATCATATAGCTGGTGATTTTTGGGGTTTTACCGCTAGACTGTGTATCATGGAATGATAATTTTTCTTGATTTTCATACTATATATGTGGTATAAAAACACATTTGTTGATATGACTGTGCATTTAATTATTTGTATTTTCTTTTTTTGTACATTCCTTCATGGTACATTCCTCCATGTTATTTTATTTATGGTAATTTCCTTCATTGTATTTTTTTCTAGTTTTTGGTGCCCTACATAGCATTGTTTTACACACCCATGTATGTGTTTTTTCCGAACATGTTTTGTCTTGTGAAAAACATAGAACCTTTGAGAGATTCCTAGGTGGTCTAGGACCAGTACGTTCATAGCAAGGTCAGACAAAGGAGGTGTGATCATGTGTATTCAGACAGTAGTCCCAATACTATTTCCCTTAGGTTGGATAAGGTAGGGGTTTTTATGGATGAGTATGATGAACCTGTGCATCCACAGTCCTAGACTCGGATGACATGGGAAACACATTACCATGTTTTTTTTGCCTTGTTTGCATACTGTTTTTGGTGGTCTTGTATTCTGGCCATTTTTACATTTCAGTACATTCACAATTGTACTTTAGATGTGGGATATAGTTGTTTTCATGAATTGTCTACATATGGGTTTTTACATTTCCAAATTTGTGGTGTAGTCATGGGTGCATGCATATAGGTAATTTTGGATAATGGTTACTATTTCTGGGATATGACTATATAGTGCTAGTCCCCAGCCCATGGCAAAGAGGAGGTGAGAATGGGGGTAGTCACAACATGGGCCCCTATGGAATGGGTCGTGGTGAGCACTTGACCTTCACAATTATGGAATGAAACATTTTGTTAGGTAGTTAATAACAGTTGTTGACGCTCGTTTCTATCATAGAGTCTAAACGAATAAAAAGGGGTAATACCATGAACCCAAAGTTATTCATCCTTTGAAGAAACGTCAAAAATTGACAAAGGCATGAACAAAGATTCATTTTCACTTGGATCGTGCAAGTTACACCCAGGTCACGAAAGTATACCTGCGTGACACATAGTGGTCACGCAGGTGAATTGCGCGCTCTCTTTTAATTTTTCCCAGGGTGTTCAACAGCCTATAAATACCCTTGGTGGGCCCCCCATTTAGAGGAAAAAAACAAAAACTCATACTCGAGCTATGTTCGCCCAAGTATCTTCTAGAACTCTTCCGAACACTTCTAAGGTAATTTTGTACATATAATTGAAGGTGTAAACATGGGAAACAATGCCTATGTGTTGAAACTCATCAACACATGCATGCCTAAGTGGCCAGTGCTTAAGTGAAATGGCCACACTTGCGCACCACCTTACCCCTTTAACAGAACTTGTGAGACACTATTCTGGAAGCCTCTAGGGATAGTACTAAGGGATTGAGTGAAGTCTCTCCCAAGTATTCCCCTAAGGGTCGACCATCGCACTAGTACCCATGTGTCGCGCAAGTATACTTGCGTGACCAGAACTTGCGCGCCCATCCAGGAACTGTGCCCCCACTTCTTTTTGGGTCCCTCTTCTACCTATTTCACCTCTCTTATTCCTATCCACCTCTCTTACTCAAGATCCATCATTCAAAACCATCTTTAAAGCCATTTCATTTGGCATGGTTCCCTTGTTGGCTTCCTTATATGAAAGGAATTTTGGGGAACGTCTCTCAAAACCTAGTGATTTACATATCTTTATATCACTAAGGTTAGAGATTTCATTTTTTCAACCTCATCCTTTAAGATGAGAGAATCCTTAATTTGGGCCTCCTTTTTAGGAGTAATCCCTAATCCATGTTCTATTAATTTGGGAATCCTCCTCAGGAGTAAGCCCCAAGTACCCTAACCTGGGTATCCTCCTAGGGAGTATGTCTCAGTCAAAATTTCCAAAATTTGGGCATCCTCCTGAGGAGAAAGCACCAAACATAATTTCTTTATCGTGGGCCTCATTTTCATTAGTAAGCCCTAGTCCCCATGATCCCAAATATGGGTATCCTCCTTCGGAGTAAGCCCAAAATTCTAAAATCTTAAACCTGGGCCTCCTTCTCAGGAATAAGTCCTAGGCATAATTTCTCTTAATCAGTCTTAATATACTTTTTATTTTGGCTTCCTTTGTAACACCCCAAGATTTCATAGTGTGTTATTTCTTCAAAATAATTCAATAACTTGCACTACACGCAAAACCGAGATCAAGTGCACCATGACTTACCAAACAAGCCGTTCAAAAGAGGTTATAAATTTTATTAACTAAATTTTAAACTTTATATAATCCTTATAATTTTAGAATCCATATTATGAGAACAAATTCATTTTCAGTATTGCACTTTTATCAACTTTTAATAGTGAACCCTTTTTAAATACAATACTTTAAACTTTTTGACTAAATGGGGACATCAAAAATTTAAAATAAAACATCCCATGCTTCCACGGTACGCTTTCCTTTGAATAATACAATAGCATGTGTTGTACGCAACTTCGAGTTTTAACACACACCACAACCGATCAAACGAGCCGTTATGAATAGTAATACCTACTTTTTGACATTATATATATATTTTATTTTTTAAAATGGACTTCATTTTTGGATTTGTAATATCGAATTTAGCCTAAGGTGAAATTTTGGTACTTTTTGGATAACTTTCATATTTTGATGAATAGTGAAAATTACTAAATTTTAATTAAAATCAACTTTTTAATCAAAATAATTAATAGTGATAAATTATGAATTTGAGAGTTTTTAAAGTATATTTAAAATATATTTTTGACATTTAATATAATGTTGGTCATTGGACATAATTTTACAATTAAACCGAACTTAAACAAGTGTCAATCTTTTAATAGTTATTATCTCTTAAAAACACGCTTTTTGTTTTGACAACGGGAATTAATTTTAAATTAATTTCTGCCACTTCTGTGTTTTGAATTTAGAAAAATTGATTCCATATTTGGAATCAGGATGTTCAAATTGTGTAAATATGTATCTTTTATTTTTAGACATTTTGAATAATTACTGCGGTAAATATTTTATTTACCATGGTTAAGGGTAAATCCGGTAAATAAGGGTTAAACAATAATATTATAATAATACTAAATTACCCTAAAACGTGTCCTAGAATTATTGGTTGATACCTGTTCGACCATAGGCATCTTTGGGTCGATTGTGGGATCCCATGGAGGCACTTTTAGGTGATAGGGACACTTTTGTTTAGTTAAGTTAAAATAAGTTAAAAAATGAAATAAGTATATATCTTTTTGAAAAACAATTTTTACATAGGGTTATATACGTTGGATTTTCAACTATAAATATTCATTAGAAAGATAAAAGTATTTCCATCATGATTATATTTTATTTATAATTTTTAGAGATTAAATAATTTAATTTATTTATGACACAATGATGATGCAGTAATTACCATAATAGTGAAAAATTAAAATAATTGATATTATAAATACCCAAATAAATATAATTTTAGACTTTTAATGAATTAAAATAATTATCTAGGATAATATGACATATTAGGGTTGATTTAATTAACTTTTTTTGAAGTAATCATTCTGTTATGAGTTTTACAAAAATCAATTCTTGAATAGTGTCAAAATTGACATAAAAGAGTTTTTAAACAAAATATTATATTATTAATTGATATTAAATTCCAAAAAATCTAAGGATCGGCCAAGATAATTATATCATGATAGGTTCATCATTAAGGGACCACATGGGGGTCTATTGGATGTATATTGTAATTTTATTAACCATATTTTATAACAATACAAACAGACATTGTAAAAGTGAAACTAATTAACTTAGAGTTAATACATAAAGATAAGGTTAATATAAGTACAAAAACCTGTCTAAATTCCATTGGATGAGTTGTTTTAGACCCATACCCACCGTAGAATTTAAATAATCAACTTTGGAGCCATTAGAAACTGAATATGAATTTATTATAAACTAATATTTCTAGCTTTTCCAAAGGTGCCCCTCACCCCTCATATAAAAGGGCACTCCTCCTTCTCATTTCTTCACACCTTCAAAACGTTTTGGTTCAACCAAACTCTGACCAAATACTCTCCCAAAATCCCTCACTACAACCTATAGGCTTTAGTTTGATCATAAATCCAACCTAAGGACCCCTTTTTATCAAATCAAAAGAAAGAACCCGAAGAAGAGGTAATGATTTCCCCACCCTTTTCCAAGTTCCTTTCTTCTTCCACGTCTTCTTCCTTTGTTGTTACCATTCTAAAATAATAACTCCAGTATCATATATATACATTGATGTTATTATAAATATGGTACAACCATATTCAGTATTCTATCCACCCTTTGAATAACATGTCACCATACGTGCGTACGTACGGCTTACCCTCTCCACGTCGTGGTGTAATTGTTATTCAATATATTATTATTTGGATGGGTATAATAATGATATGTAACTCATGTAAATAATAAATATAACATGTTAATGATTCTGTATATATGATATAACAACCATTTATATATTATTTTAATATCAAAAGAATGATATTGTCGCTCGTGCGTACGTACGGACTACCGTCTCCACGAACGCGATGAGATTCATTCTCCATCGTATCCATTCAAGTATAATTCTCATTTTATGATTAATAATAGTATCTAAGGACTTGATATAATTCTGGATATGAATAATATACAACCTATCCATTAAAAACATGTCTTACGTAACAAAACATATAAAATAAAACGAGTAAGTTAACACCCGAAACAACGATAATACTAAGATATTATTAACAAATCAATGTTAAAAGATCATATATGATATCATATTAATGTATATGATTATTTTATAATTTAATAACAATTATTTCACCATTATACAGGAGCTTAACCTACCCCAACCAAGGAAAAGTACAAGGTAAGGGTTATTTCACAATCTCTTCATTATCCAAGGTTGTTTATACGTAATAATCTACTGGGATCTCTTTATCATCCACATCCATGTTTCTTAATAATGGATTTCAAAACATTTTTACTATTTACAAGAATATGGTTTAATTTAATTTATACCCTTATGTGTTTCGAAAGGAATCTTTCGGTTGTTTTCCAAACAAGGCACTTTTAACCTTTTCGACAAATTTAAGGTAAGAATGTTTTTTTAACTTATACGGCTGGTGCGACTATTTACCGTCGTTATAAAATCGTCCAAGCTTCCCTTACAAGCTTATAAGAATAATTTCAAATTGAATGTATTATTTTATAATTATGTTACTTTTAAATTGATTTAAAAAAAATAGATATTTCTCTAAAATAGTTTTGATTTCATCTATTTCAACATTTTTTGATGGATTTTATGATTATTTGAAGTTGATTTATTATGATACAAAACATCCATATTTTATTAAAGGTTTTGTGATGTTTTTGACTGTGGATAAGCTATTCTTATGTCACTCATGGTTTTTTTTAAATTATTGACATTTCATAAGTTATTTTTAATCCGAATGTTTATGTTATATTTCAACCTTTCATTCAGATGAATGTGTTAGACAAGTATGTTCCGGGTTGGGGACCGGTATAAGTAAGCCATCCGGTTTGGTATCCGGTTATTAGAGGAACTCCTGGTTGGTGTCCGGTCATTAGAGGCACTCCGGGTTGGTGTCCGGTTATTAGAGGCACTCCGGGTTGGGTTCCGGTTACAGTTAGCCCCTAGGTCTTGGGACGAGGCCTTGACAAAGAAATTAAAGTTCAGCATTATGCATTCCAACATTATAAAAGTGGTTATTGAAATTTCATGTGATCATTCGATTAGTAGAATATCCATGTGAATAAGTAAATGGAATTATTTCATTTTACTTTTTCCATACTATGTTGAAGTTCAAGTTTAAAAGGCTATTGTTTTAGTAATTCATTGCCTTAAATGTTTATGCTTATTTTTGAATGTTCCGCTATATTGTTATCCTTACTGGGCATTTGAGCTCACCCCTTTTCTATGTTTTATTTTTCCTAGGATGTGAATAAGTAAGTTATGAATGACCTACGGGGATATTATGAGGGGATAATAGTGTGGACTATGGAGACATTATGTTGTTGTAGTAGTTTTTCACTTTATGATATAATGTAAAACTTATGAATATATCTAGTGTTTCCAAGGCTACTAAACCAATCGGTCTTTCATGATTTGGTCTTTCTTGTGATCATGCCAATGTTATGTAATAATGCACAGACTCTGGGTAACTAGGGTCGGGGCGTTACAGTTGGTATCAATGGAAGTTTAGTAAAAACCTTGGAAACTAGATTTAGGTAATCTCTAATTAGAGTAGATAGACCTAAGATGGGCCTTGAAGATTATTATAGAAGAACTTCCTAGAATTTTGGTATTGTAGAGATTTTTTGAGTTTTCCAAGCAATACATCCCTGTCTGGATACGAGCAGGTAGAGGAGGCTCTGGCACAGATGTACCTAGGGGTAAAACCCGAAAACACCGCTTTAAGCTAGACTCGAACAGAAACTGGTGCACAACAACGGGCCTTGCTGCACTCTTGGTTACGACACTCCCGGGGGATATGCTTTAAATAATTCTCATTTTCTTTACAAACCATTATTAAGGGTTTATGAGTATATACTTCCTCAAAGGAGACATTTTTATGATTATGGATTATATCCATAAACTATTTTATTTAGGTTATGTGTTTTACATGTTTGGGATTAGGTATTGTTATTCATAAACTAATCTAGTGTATGCCATTGTTTAGAAATGGCACCCAGTAGAAGTAATGATAACTCCTGCAATGCACATAATCCAAAAAGAAAGAAGGATCATATCTTTCATGGTCTTAAGCCCGAATTTATAAGAGAAATAGTCTCCCATGTATTATCATCATATGAAGAAATAATATCATGTATTGATAAGATAAGTTATGATACTACCAGAGATGAAGAGGAATGATTAGAGTTCTTATGTTGATTATGTCAATTGAGTGTTGTATCAACAATGTACTTGTTATAATAATTATGGAGTATATAAGGATTGTACTGCAGTACTATATCATTAAGGACTTGAGATTGTGTGGAACACAGAAAAGTTACTCAATAGCAGGATAAATTTTTGGAAAATATATGGTTGAGAGAATGATAAACCATAATATAGTTCTGATACTGAGGTAGTGATTTTGGAATAATACATGATTTATTTGGATAAATTATATTGGATATTCTTGGCTACCTTGAAATTGATTAATGATTTGTATATTCCATCATTGTTGGGGTTTAAAACATTTTTGGATTGATGAAGTATATCCCGAATTCTATATTGGATAAGGGAGAATGAATGTAATCAATAAGGAATATGGTAATTCAGGATGTTTCAGTACATGATGAAGGTACTCATATGCTATTACCGGGTAAAAAGGATCTACATTATGTTTACCTTCCTTATAAATTTTGGACTGTGAGTTTGGACAGATGTATTTTGGATAGTTCTAGATTGGATTATTTTGGATTTCCATAAAAGGACAACACGGAGGTCGGGCGGCAACCCGTCACATCTGGAAAGGCCCCGAGACATGAACCCGCAACCGAAGGGCGACAAGGGTGTATCACCTACCACTGGCACACGAGATGTCCTGGATTAAATAATGTAGTTTTTTTTAAAAGATCTGGTAGATGAATTATAAATTCGTTAATTTTGGAACCCTGTATGAATAGTATAGATAGAATTTTTGTTACGTTCTATTTTCTTTTAGAGTGAAAGATGAGTTTGTGGTAGAAATTTATTAATGGATAAAACTCTAATTATAAAGTAAGTATATCTCCTTATGATCTTATCCAATATCATAAATAAATTCCTTAACATTAATAAAAGGAACTTAGAACCAAAATTTTGTCCTAGATGGTACCTTAAATCATCACTAATTTATGGCTTTGGGATTGTTGGCCTTTTCATAGCCATGTTCTCTACCACTCTCCATTAGATAATTTATGGTTAGATTTCTCTTCCATATATTTATTTTCCTACATGGAACCCTAATATGTGTTATTTTCGGTAATATTCATACTTTCCACTGTTTATTTTAAATAGAGGCCTTATTAATTCATTTTTCGATGTGGGATTTCAACTAAGATATTTTGAAATGTCAAAAATGTGTTATCATAATACATTATGTTTTGTTGAATCGATGGTATTTTAAATCATCATAGATTGATGAATTTAAGGACCTCAATTTTAAACTTGTTTGTGATTGATGACCTCAATCACTACCTATAAATATTTACGTTTTTCCTCCAATTATATGTCTCTAATTTCCACCAATGTTCTCCTAATCGAGATCATAATTTGGTGGTGACCCTTTCAATTCTCTTTTACTCATTTTAAGGCTAAATTTTAGTAACACAATTTCTGATGTGGGTTTTCCCACAAAGATATTTTTTATTTGCAACCTTTTATTTTCAAAGAACAATTTCAAATTGCGAGGATGCAATTTATTGAAGGAGGGGAGAATGTAACACCCCATGATTTCATAGTGTGTTATTTCTTCAAAATAATTCAATAACTTGCACTACACACAACACCAATTTCAAGCGCACCATGACTTACCAAACAAGCCGTTCAAAAGAGGTTATAAATAGTACTAACTAAATTTTAAACTTTATATAATCCTTATAATTTTAGAATCCATATTATGAGAACAAATTCATTTTCAATATTGCACTTTTATCAACTTTTAATAGTGAACCCTTTTTAAATACAATATTTTAAACATTTTGACTATATTGGGACATCAAAAATTCAAAATAAAACATCACATGCTTCCACGGTACGCTTTCCTTTGAATAATATAGTAGCGTGTGTTGTACGCAACTTCAAGTTTTAACACACACCACAACCGATCAAACTAGCCATTATGAATAGTAATACCTACTTTTTGAAATTATATATATATTATTTTTTAAAATATATTTCAGTTTTTGATTCGTAATATCGAATTTAGCCTAAGGTGAAATTTTGGTACTTTTCGGATAACTTTCATATTTTGATGAATAGTGAAAATTACTAAATTTTAATTAAAAACAAATTTTTTAATAAAAATAATTAATAGTGATAAATTATGAATTTTAGTGGTATTAAATTATATTTAGATTATAATTTTACCATTTAATATAATTTTGGTCATTGGACATAATTTTACAATTAAACCGAACATAAACAAGTGTCAATCTTTTGATAGTTATTATCTCTTAAAAACACCCTTTTTGTTTTGACAGTGGGAATTAATTTTAAATTAATTTCCACCACTTATGTGTTTTGAATTTAGAAAAATGGATTCCATATTTAGAATCAGGATGTTCAAATTTTGTTAATAGGTAACTTTTATTTTTAGACATTTTGAATATTTACTGCGGTAAATATTTTATTTACCATGGTTAAGGGTAAATCCGGTAAATAATGGTTAAAAAATAATATTATAATAATACTAAATTACCCTAAAACGTGTTCTAGCCTTATTGTTTGATACATGTTCGACCATAGTCATCTTTGGGTCGATTTTGGGACCCCATGGAGCCACTTGTAGGTGATAGGGACACTTTGTTTTAATTAAGTTAAAATAAGTACAAAAATGACATAAGTATATATCTTTTAGAAAAACAATTTCTACATAGGGTTATATTTGTTGGATTTTCAACTATAAATATTTATTAGAAATATACAAAGATTTCCTACATGATGATATTTTATTTATAATTTTTAGAGATTATATAATTTAATTTATTTATGACATAATTATGATTCAGTAATTACCATAATATTGAAAAATTAAAATAATTGATATTATAAATATCCAAATAAATATAATTTGCGACTTTTAATGAATTAAATTAATTTATACGATAATATGACATATTATAATTGATTTAATTAACTTTTTTAGAAGTAATCATTCTGTTATGAGTTTTAAAAAAATCAATTCTTGAATAGTGTCAAAATTGACATAAAAGAGTTTTTAAACCAAATATTATATTATTAATTGATATTAAATTCCTAAAAATATACGATTTGGACAAGAGACTTATATCATGATAGGTTCATCATTAATGGACCACATGGGGGTCGCCTGGATGTATATAGTATGTTTATTAACCATATTATATAAAAATACAAAGAGACATTGTAAAAGTGAAACTAATTAACTTAGAGTTAATACTTAATGATAAGGTTAATATAAGTACCCAAACCTGTCTAAATTCCATTGGTTGAGTTTTTTTCGACCCATCCCCACCTTAAAATTTAAATAATCAACTTTGGAGCCATTATAAACCGAATATGAATTTATTATAAACTAATATTTCTAGCTTTTCCGAAGGTTCCCCTCACACCTCTTATAAAAGGGCACTCCTCCTTCTCATTTCTTCACTCCTTAAAAACCTTTTGGCTCGGCCAAACTCTGCCCAAATACTCTTCGAAAATACCTCACTACAACCTAGAGGCTTTAGTTTGATCAGAAATCCAACCTAAGGAGCCCTTTTGATCAAATCAAAAGGAAGAACCCGAAGAAGAGGTAATGATTTCACCACCCTTTTCCAAGTTCCCTTCTTCTTCCACTTCTTTTTCCTTTGTTGTTACCATTATAAAATAAAAACTCCAGTATCATATATATACTGTAATGTTATTATAAATATGGTACAACCATATTCAGTAGTCTATCCACCTTTTGAATAACATGTCACCATACGTGCGTACGTACGGCTTACCGTCTCCACATCATGGTGTAATTGTTATTCAATATATTATTATTTGGATGGGTATAATAATGATATGTAACTCATGTAAATAATAAATATAACATGTTAATTATTCTTTATATATGATATAAAAACCATTTATATATTATTTTAATATCATAAGAATGATATTGTCTCTCGTGCGTACGTACGGACTACCGTCTCCACGAACGCGATGAGATTCATTCTCCATCGTATCCATTCAAGTATAATTCCCATTTTATGATTATTAATAGTATATAAGGACTTGATATCATTATGGATATGAATAATATACAACCTATCCATTACAAACATGTCTTACGTAACAAAACATATAAAAGAAAACGAGTAAGTTAACACCCGAAACAATGATAATACTAAGATATTATTAACAAATCAATGTTAAAAGATCATATATGATATCATATTAATGTATATTATTATTGTATAATTTAATAACAATTATTTCACCATTATATAGGAGCTTAACCTACCCCAACCAAGGAAAAGTACAAGGTAAGGGTTATTTCACAATCTCTTCATTATCCGAGGTTGTTTATACGTAATAATCTACTGGGATCTCTTTATCATCCACATCCATGTTTCTTAATAATGTATTTCAAAAAAAATTTACAATTTACAAGAATATGGTTTAAATTCATTTATACCCTTATGTGTTTCGAAAGGAATCTTTCCGTCATTTTCCAGACAAGGCACTTTTAACCTTTTCGACAAATTTAAGGTAAGAATGTTTTTTTAACTTATACGGCGGGTGCGGCTATATACCGCCGTTATAAAATCATCAAAGCTTCTCTTACAAGCTTATAAAAATAATTTCAAATTGAATGTATTATTTTATAATTATGTTACTTTTAAAATTATTTAAAAAAAATAGATATTTCTCTAAAATAGTTTTGATTTCATCTATATCAACATCCTTTGATGGATTTTATGATTATTTGAAGATGATTTATTATGATACAAAACATCCATATTTTATTGAAGGTTTTGTGATATTTTTGACTGTGGATAAGCTATTCTTATGTCACTCATGGTTTTTTTTAAAGTATTGACATTTCAGAAGTTATTTTTAATCCGAATTTTTATGTTATATTTCAACCATTCTTTCAGATGAATGTGTTAGAAAAGTATGTTCCGGGTTGGGGACCGGTAAAAGTAAGCCCTCCGGTTTGGTCTCCGGTTATTAGAGGAACTCCGGGTTGGTGTCCTGTTATTAGAGGCACTCCGAGTTGGTGTCTGGTTTTTAGAGGCACTCCGGGTTGGGTTCCAGTTACAGTTAGCCCCTAGGTCTTGGGATGAGGCCTTGACAAAGAAATTAAAGTTCAGCATTATGAATTCCAACATTATGAAAGTGGTTATTGATATTGCATGTGATCATTCAATTAGTAGAATATCCAAGTGAATAAGTAAATGGCATTATTTCATTTTACTTTTTCCATACTATGCTGAAGTTCAAGTTTAAAAGGCTATTGTTTTATTAATGCATTGCCTTAAATGTTTATGCTTATTTTTGAATGTTCCGCTATATTGTTATCCTTACTGGGCATTTGAGCTCACCCCTTTTCTATGTTTTATTTTTCCTAGGATGTGAAGAAGTAAGTTATGAATGACCTGCAGGGATATTATGAGGGGATAATAGTGTGGACTATGGAGACATTATGTTGTTGTAGTAGTTTTTCACTTTATGATGTAATGTAAAACTTATGAATATATCTAGTGTTTCCAAAGCTACTAAACAAATCGGTCTTTCGAGATTTGATCTTTCTTGTGATCATGCCAATGTTATGTAATAATGCACCGACTCTGGGTAACTAGGGTCGGGGCGTTACATCCTTCTCATGATTAAAACCCAATCATATGTTCCCTCCTAATTTGGGCATCTTCCTCAAGAGTAAGCCCCAAATTAGAGTATCAAAATCTCTATAAAGTGCATATACCTTTATGGACCTTGTTCTTGGGATTCTTCCCAGAAGTGAAACCCAATATTCATCTATTTTGGGCATTCATCCATACATAGGCCACATATCATTTCTTATAATTTCATCGTTCATGGAACAATTGTCTGCTTTTACCAATACCTCTTATTTCTCACATCTAGCATGACTCACGTGGGCTTAGATTGTAAAAGTTATTATGAAATCTTTCTTTGAGTCATCAATCATTTATAATACTCATACTTAATTACTAAAAATACGTGGGTTCTGATTCATTTTCTAAAATAAAGGATACATAGGTAGCACATCTGCGGGTACGATTCCAACACTGGAATAATCTATGTCCATCTGAATGAAAATAAACTTCATGTGCACCAATGAGTTTCTTTAAAACCAGTATGGTTATCAAAATGACCAAGATATTTCTATATAATGTGTTGAAGGATAACATTTACTAGTAATCTCTAACAAATACAGATGATTATCCATCTATGAAGAACCTCGAATACATATAAAATATTCTCTAAATCTCATACATATTAACCATTGATTGTCAGATCTAAAGGAAAGATCATTTTCATACTTGGTAATGTAATAAGGAATCATGAACAAAACTTAAATATATAAAGAGAGTCATGTAGTAGACAATAATTCCCCCATAAAAGGGTGTGATGAGTCCGACCTCCCATCCTCTCGACCAATGGAAAATATTAAACCTCGTTATTTTATAACTAGTGATCACCTACCTTTGGAAGGTAGGTCCAAATGGATATGGAATCATTGGATGTTTCTGGTTCTATGAATAAACTCGTTAGAAACTGTTTGAAATGTTTGAACCTTAAATCAATGAGGTCATCCCCAGTTACAGAGGAAACAAGGCCTATGTGTTGAAACTCATCAACACTTGTGCGCCTAAGTGGCCAGCACTTTAGGGAAATGGCCACACTTGCGCGCCACCTAACCCCTTCAATAGAATTTATGCGCCACTCTTCTGGAAGCCTCTAGGGATAGTACTAAGGGCTTTAGCCATGTCTCCCCCAAATATTACCCTAAGGTTTGACCGTCGTGCAAGTACCCTTGTGTCACACAACTATACTTGCGCGACTAGAACTTACGGCTCATGCAGGACCTATGCGTCCACTTTTTTTTGGGTGCCTATCCTGCCTATTTCACCACTCTTATGCATATCCACCTCTCATATTCAAGATCCAGCCTTCAAATCCCTCTTTAAATCAATTTCTTTTGGCATGGTTCCCTTGTTGGCTTCGTTATCTGAAAGGAATTCTGTGGAACATCTCTCAAAACCTAGTGATTTACATATATTAATATCACTAAGGTTAGATATTTCTTTCATTAAACCTCATCATTTAAGATGAGAGAATCCATAATTTGGGCCTCCTTTTCACGAGTAATCCCTAATCCAAGTTCTCTTAATTTGGGAATCCTCCTCAGAAGTAAGCACCAAGTCCCCTAACCTGGGCATCCTCCTTAAATGTAAGTCTGAGTCATAATTTCCCAAATTTGGGAATCCTCCTCAGGAGTAAGCCCCAACCATAATTTCCATAACCTAGGCCTCCTTTTCAAGAGTAAGCCCAAGTCTTCATGTTCCCAAATATGGGCATCCTCCTTAGGAGTAATCCCCAAATTCCAAATTCTTTTAACCTAGGCATCCTTCTCAAGAATAAGCCCCAGTCATAATTTCTGTTAACCAGTCTTAATTTACTTTTTATTTCGGATTCCTTCTCAAGAGTAAAACACAATCATAAGTTCCTTCCTAATTTGGGCATCTTCCTCAAGAGTAAGCCCCAAGTTAGAGTATCCAAATCTCCAAAAAAACGTATACCTTTATGGACCTTTATCCTAGGTTTCTTCCCTGAAGTGAAACCCAATCTTCATCTATTTTGGGCAGTCATCCATACATACACCCCAAATCATTTCATATAATTGCATCTTTCATGGCACAATTTTATAGTTTTACCAATACCTCATGTTTCTCACATCGAGTATGACTCACGTGACCTTAGAGTGTAAAATAAATTATGAAATCTTTCTTTGAGCCATCAATCATGAATAAACCTCATACTTCTTTACTCAAACTACATGGGTTATCATACCTTTTCTAAAATAAATGATACGTAGGTATCCCATCTGCAGGTATGATCACAACTCTGAAGTAATCTATGTCCTTCTGAATGATAATAAACTTCAAGTGCCCCACTTAGTGGCTTTAAAACTAGTATGATTATCATAATGACCAAGATATTTCTATATAATTTGTCGAAGAATAAAATTGACTAAGAATATCTAAACAAATACATATGATTTTCTATCGATGATGAACCTAGAATACATATAAAAGATTCTCTAACTCTCCTATATATTAATCATTGATTTTCAGATCTAAAGGAAAGCTCATTTTCAACATTGGTAATGTAATATTGATTCACAAACGTAACATAAATATATAAAGAGAGTATCGAAGTAGACAATAATTCCTCTCAAAAAGGTGTGATGAGTCCAACCTCCCATCCTCTCGACGAATGCAAATTCTTAAGCCTAATCAGTTCATAACTAGTGAGCACCTACCATTGGAATGTAGGTCCAAATGAATATGGAATCATTGGATGTTTCCGGTTCTATAAACTAACCTATTAGAATCATTTTAGAATTTTTGAACATTAAATCAATGAGGTCATCCCCATTTCTAGAGGAAACAAAAAATGATGAACCCGACATGAATCCTTATCCAAGTTAAAATTATGTTTTACTTATTTTTTATGCCCCTATTTAAAACTCAATTAGAGGGGAAACAAAAAAATCAATAAAATATGTCCTCCTCCAAAAGATGTAGTGTCCGAACTTATCCTGATTATGTCTGTTATATCAATCATGCACTCTTTTCCAAGATCTTCTACATTACAGAAATGGCTTCTCTTTAGTTCACGCTAGTGGATACTTCTGCTGTGAATGCCTCTGCTTCTACTCATGCTGGATCGTCATCTGCTCTGAGGGTGACATCGCCTACTCAGCATCTTCAAAGATGGGTTTCAAATGAGCTGGTTAAGTAATACCATCAAAACGGTACTATTACGACTCTGGAGGCTTCTCGACAAGCCCTCCAAGTCAATAATTCCCCCTGGTCGTTCAGACAGCGACAACCATCGATCAAGAAGCATGCGGTTCTAACCACTGTCTCTAACAATTTCGGGTCATTATCCTCAGAATGCAACAACCATTCCCTCCCATATTCTAAGGAGGTGAATGAGAAGGCCACTCAGGGCCTTAATTCAATGAGACATGAGTCCTTCCAGAGGGCTCCCATCAACAATCGCCGCCAGACTCATGCGGAAGTGCGCCCTCATCATGATGATGGTATCGTCTCTACGCGTTCAGCTTAGGATCCTCGAATCTAAGCAGGCAAGACGAACTGCCAGAGGTAAAATCTAGTCAATAGTGAGTAGGTTATCATCTCTTTGATCTCCTGAGAAGTCCACCAACCTAAATTGGTGGCATGAAACGAGCGGGCACACACACCTGTCCATTTTAATTCTGCTGTACAAAAGACTCGTCTGGCAGTAGCATGCTAATACCACAAGGAAATTCCAGTGGAGTACTACAGATAGGAACATACACATGTTTATAAATAATTATCTAGTCAGCAGGCACGTCTGACTACATATGATGGAGCCCTCCAACCCAATGTGTTGACAACTGGTAAACAGGCACATACACCTGCTTACACTCATCAGTCCTGCCCGCATCCTCGTCTGTCAGTATCGAAGGATGTTCGTCAACCACGTTCGGAGGAGTAAAATCAGTAGGCACATACACCTGCTAGTATTGATCATTCATACCAACAGTCTCTTTTTTGTAGTATTCAGAGATGTTAGTCGGAAAGCTCCGGTGAAAAACAGGAGGCAAACTCAACTCTCTGCCCCCCCACATGAGTACTGTCCGAATTCACTAACAAGAAAAAGAGGACAGAAGTAGGAATACACACCTACTCCAAGAATAGAATAGACATATATTCTCATTCCGGAAGTTTAAGTCACCAAGAATATTCAGTCAATGGTGAATGAGCAGAAGAAAATCCCTTCTCATATTCTGGATGCCTTCCAGAATATTATAATACCTTCAACATCATCACAGGGAAAGAATGAAACTCTATCCCTACTAGTGGAGTGACACATCAATAGTTCACTCCAGAACAGACACACACTTCTGTTCTATTCCAATAAGGTTGTGGGGCATTCTCCTCCACATCATAAAAACAACCAAGTCGGGGACATACACGTGATTTGAGTGGAGATAATTAGTCTAACATGATCATTTCTCCTGAGAAGACACATACACCTTCCCATAATAACCTCTTTTGTCAACAAGTGGTTCTAAAAGTGAGTAATAAGGAATCTAAGAAGAAGACCCTCCAATCATAGTCAAGAAATCAAGGGCCAATCTGTAATAAGGCCTTACTCGATGCGGGAGTTCTTGATGCACTCAGACAATTATCTGTTGCAACTTAAGATATTACTCTCTCACTTCCCAATAGTGGGAACATTAATTCTGAAGGTCTGTATAAGACACTTCATCATGATGTCTTGCTTCATGACAATATGGTCGATCTCGATGTTTCATCTTCAGATGAGATCCACAATAACCCTCTGTGTGACCAGAATTTCAATGAGGAAATGTTTCATCTATTGTTGTAACCCACCATGGTGGTCCTCCCCATGATGATGAATTTAGCTATGAAAGTCCTCTCCGTAGTAATAATTCACATTGCATGGAAAATTTTACAACAGACAATGTAGTGATGAGAAAGCCCTCTTATCGTGAAGCACTTGAAAATGTGAAGCTAGTCATGTCTGATGCTTTACCATTATCAGGTGAAACACTTGCTCAATCAGAATATAGCATGGGGTGTAGGTCATTCTTTGAACCACCCCTGGCTTGTTCATCTTCTAGATTGATTTGTGAATTTTCTACCGATCTTGTTGAATCCGATGAAGCAACAAAGAAGCACCAACTTTGGTCTAATCAGGTAGAAGAATCTTCATTGAATGATAAAGATAAAATACTGAATATGAGAAAAAAACTGGCAAAAGGTGATGTTCCAGTCATGTTTTGGCTTTTGGCTGACTCTTAATGTGACATTCCAGAGATTTTGATGGAAGATGGAATTCATGATATTCATATCAACAAATGGAAAAAACATTTTCAATTGTAAAATAGAATATTATCTTATTATGAATATGAAAATCATGTCAAGATGATAGGAGGGTTACAATGCCAAATTGATTTGGCCTCTCTCTCATTTTCTCGATATCCGACGGCTAAAAAGCAGTAGAAAACCCTTCAACATTCATGACTTGGCGCACTAAGAAGATTGCGCCCGTTAATTTCAAATTCCTCATCTGGTATTCATATCAGGGGATTGGGTGTTCATGGAGAACTACATTCCACTGTACTCTCCAGTCAACAATGACCGCTGAAAATGGCCTCATGCGATGTTATTTCCCATGGCCGGCCACACCCAATTGGCTTTGTTTGTAATCAAAGGCTCGCTCGAGAACATGCCTCAACTAGTTCCTCTCAAAATCAAGCTGAAAAAGAATTTTTTTTGAATTATTCCTCCATCAAGAAAGCGAGAATATTGAATAGGCCTCTCGTTTGGAGCAAGCACATCAACAAGTGACAGAAGTGTCAGAAATCATCCAACTGTCTTTTGAGCCGGGTGATAAAAGTGGATGCAGTTAGATGCATCCAGCTAATTTTTATTCTAATGTCTGCAAGGTCATGAGAGAATTCAAGAATGTCTCATATGTAGAAGCTCAAAATCCACCCCATCTTGCCAAACTGGGGACTCTTTTAACCCAACCCTCAAATCAAAAAATTGGATTTGAGGAGTTGAGAAGAAAAGCCCCGATCCACTGAACTGGGGACTTTTTCAAATCAACAATCTCTTCCTCAGAAAAATTCAGTCTTCTCTCAATTAGGGATGAAGACACAAGGAGAACAAAGAGCCTAATTATCAATAGATTCCCTCCACATTACGGTTCATCAAGAAGTTCCCGATGGATCAAATCAACAAAAGGCAATGTATCATCATGGACATGGAAGTAGACAATATCGCAAAAATATAGATAGAAGGGATGCAATGCGTTATACAGCAATCAATGTCATTAATTCCATTATTGCTGGTCATCCAGATGAGGCTCACTAAGAGGGGTCATATGAAGAGGTTCCTGCTCAAGAAGTTTTATGCACAGAAACAAATGAAGAAGGAGTGTGTACATGAAATCAAAGGATTACCCATAATCTAGGTAATCCTTCAAGTAACCCACTTCACCCTCTTTGAAAGGTGTCCAATAAGGTGAAAGGAAATAATTAGGTTACATACCCTTTCTCTGGGGAGAGTCAATCGCCCTCATTAGATAAAAGATTCACACAACAAGAGGAAGAAATGAAGGAATTGAGGAGGTTGAACACAGAACTACATCAAGGTAGTCTTCCTCCTAAGCATGCTAGAGTCAGCTAGCCAAGGGAATTTTTTGCAGCTTATGAGATGGATCAAGAAACTCCTCCTCTACTAGTACACCCTCATAGGTCTAATCCTACACATCATGTGAAAAAACAATGGGTGGTACTACCATCAGTTGTAGTACCAGCCACCACATCTGTCCAAGCTCCAGTCATTGCACCTGCTCAGGTCCAAGCTCCATCGGATGTTTCTCAAAATTTAATAACCAATATTGAGTCATTAACAGCTCGATTGGAAGCTATAGAGGGAAGGCATGCTCAAATTCAACCAGAAAAGAGATCTTACCCTGAATGGGTTGATGCAATTCCTCCCCCATCAAATTTTTTAAGTAACATATTCGCAATATTTAGTGGTTCGGGAGACCCAGAGCAACACTTAACACATTTTGTTTCTCGTTGCGATCATATGATGGGATCCCCTCCACAAAAAAGAAGAAGTTAAGCTCACTTGTTTTTTACAATCATTACAAGGGAATGCCTTTGTCCGGTAAACAAGCTTTCAATCCCGGTCAATTACCGGATAGGGGGATCTCCGCCAACAATTACTACTTCAATTCAGCTCAACTTTGACAATGACAATATTTTTTGATCTTAAAACTGTATGCAAAGGGAGAATGAAAGGGTTTCGTATATCATTTCTCGCTGGAAGGGATTAACATATTCCCTAAGCTTAGCACTCCATTAAGAGGAAATTTTTCCAATTTGTGTGGCAAATTTACGTGATGAGCTATGCACACCATTTATCCCTGTGAAATATATAGGAGGGTTTTGAGATCATACATCAATTGCTAAACATATTGGAGATTCTCTTATGAAGACTAAGGATAAATCTCATGTAACTCCATCAGCTCTAGGAAGAAGAATGGGTAGAGTAGATACTGCTATAGTTATGCTTAAATAAGCACATGTACCTGCTTCTACTTCAAAACCTTCATCTTCTTGAAGGGCTCCACCTCCTAATCACCAACAGAAGAGGCTGTTTCGTCAAGATGATCAAAGATATCAAAGACAAAAACAACTTGAGTATTTGAAGAGAAAAGTTTACTCTTTCAGAAAAGGACAAGTTCTTGGTTATTTCATTTCGGATCTAGAAAATAATTTGGTTCAATTTCCAAGGCCCAAAAGGCCAAACACAGAAGGAGATGAAGACCATCCCAAATATTGCTCATTTCATTAGATGTTGGGGCATCCCATTCAAGAGTGTTTGGTTTTCAAGGACCTCTGGAAAAAAATGGTCAATTCGGGACAAGTCAAACTGAAAGGTTCATCAGCTCAGGTAGCATGTGTTACTGCTATAGATCTAGAGGAGCAAGGTGAGTGGAAAGAAGTCAAGAACAAAAATGTGCAAAAATATAATGATTGTATGGTCAGAAAAATGATCAACCAAACTCATGCTATTTTTCGAACACAGTTGAATAAACAATTTGTGTCTTCTTCCATTAATGCCACAACAAAACACTCTTCATCAGCGGGAAAATACTCAATGAAATGGAATAATTAAAAAAAATAAGAACAATCAAAAGAAGTTGAAATCGTGTGAATGCCTATGGTGTCTTTGAATCTGGATGAATTTATGCCATCTACTTTGAAGCCACGAGCACCGTCCCGACAAACGGTACAACCTAAATTGGATAATCAGCTAAAGTCTTCATCAGATGAAGAGTTGATCTTTGGTTCTGTTAACATGATTCACATAATAGATCCATATTCCTGTCGTAGTTTCGATTTTGATGAGCCCTAGTTCTCTGTATCCAACAGAGGAATCAGAGGGATTTCTAGAGACTTAGGGTACAGGGGAGGACATGGATCTTTAAGAGGCCACTATTCTAATTCTACCCCTGCTAGAACTGTGTATGAAGCAGAAACTTGTGGCAGAGCCCTTCAATGGGCTCACCAAGAATAAGAAAATTATTCCACCAATAGCAGACTCAGTCCTGGAACAAATATTCTAGAAGATTAGTTGGAGGTTCCATTTTCTTCCCCTCAAAATATAAATAGACCTAATCTGTCTAATCATCCAAAGCCAGGAGTATTTCCAAATCCTACCCTGATACAAGATGCATCAACTTCCAAATCATCAACTTGTAAGGCACATGTGAAACCACATGTTCCTATTGGGAAACACAGACCTTTGGATCAAAAGTATGATGTATTGAAACACTTGGCCCAAATACTGGCCATGTTATGAATTCAGGATGCTTTGAATTTATCAAAGGATATTCAGGAGGCACTCATCGAGGCTTTTTCGAGTCCTCAGGAGTTTGAAACTGAAATCGATGCAGCTGAAGTCTACGATGTAGAGAATAATCCTTCATAATATCATGTTGTGATATCTTTTACTGATGAAGATGAATATGATTTCATGCATGAACATATTAGACCTTTGTACTTATCTGGAAAGTTCAATGGTGTAGTTGTTCAAAGATTTTTCATTGATAATGGTTCCGGAGTCAACCTCGTCCCCAATCGTACACTTCGTTGATTGGGCATCACATAATCTGATTTATCTTTTTCTACATTGATTTTACAAGGATATAGTAAAAATTAACAAGAACCATTGGGAGAGATTACGCTCAGAACTCAGTTATAATATCTTGTGTCCAATATAGATTTCATGGTTGTCGATCAAGACTCAGCCTTCAACATCTTTCTTGGTAGTCCCTGACTACATCAACATGCAGATATCCCTTCATCATACCATCAGTGTCACAAATATTGTTTCGATGGTCAAATTGGCCATTGTATTGTGATAAGTCCCCATTCAAGACATGTGAATCTCAATACATTGAGGCAGAATTCTATCACATGAAGGGAAAGGAGAAATCCACAACAAAGGAGATTACAAAAGTTAATGCTCCATATGGTTTGGAAAAGACACCAGTAAACCCATTTACACATATGAGTACATATTATGTAATGCCTGTCAGTCAAATTGACATGATAGAACCAAATCAAAATACTCTTATGGAAACTTCGTTAATGTCAATTATGCCAATCAAGCCAGAAAACATGGGAGAAAGTGGTGATCCACCATGTAATGATGACAGTTCAAATGGAGATGTCTTCATTTTATCTACTGATATCCAGCCAGTCCATACTTCACCAATCAGGCCAGAAGATGTTATAGCAATGTCAGAGTCGAATGATGATGTCGATTCTAAATACATTATCTCCTCTATATTACCCAAGGAAGACCTTTTGTCATCAATAGGGTCATAAATGGAATCTTCTTCTTCAAGATGTTTAAAATTTAACATCTCTTCTGATCTTGGAAATTCTGCTTCTTCATCCACTATGCAAGTAGAAACAGATGAAATAACACATGTTATAGATGAAGAACAATATCTTACGGATGATCCTCCATCATTTGAAGAATGTATCTCTACAAACATAGATGAACTCAGAGAAATAAATCTGGGTACAAAAGAAGATCCACGACCTACTTTAATTAGTGCGGCCATGACTCTTGAAGAGAAAGAGATGTATATTTATTTCTTAAAGAAAAATTGATATATATTTTCTTGGAACTATACAGAGATTCCATGGCATGATCATGATGTTTCCAATCATCGTTTGGGTTTTCCATAAGACCATCGAGGATTGAAACAAGCTGCTAGAAGAACACACCCAACCTATGCTTCCAAAATCGAGGCTGAATTGGATAAGATTTTCAATTCTAAATTCGTCAGAGAATTTCAATATCCCAAATGGTTAGATAATATTGTCCTAGTGAAAAATAAGATGGGAAAATTAGAGTTTTCATCAATTTCAGAGATCTTAATCAGCATTGTCCTAAGGATGATTTTCCAGTAACAATTATAGAACTCTTAATTGATGAAACAGATAGCTATGATGCAGTTTCTATCATGGATGTATATTATGGATATAATAATATCCGAATTGCTCTAGAAGATGAGTAATCTACAGCCTTTAAATCCCCTCAGGGTGGGTTTTTCTATCGGGTAATTCCCTTTGGCATGAAGAATGCAGGCGCAACATATCATCGTTCCATGCATCGTATATTCAAACCCGTTTTAGGGATGTCTGTTGAATGTTATGTGGAAGATTTGGTGGTTAAATATATTAAACATTCTAATCACTTGGCTGATTTGAAAGTCATATTCCACAAACTTCGGTAACATAATTTAAAGATGAACCCCTTAAAATATGCTTTTGGGGTAACCTTAGGAAAATTTCTCGGCATTGTTGTACGCCATCGTGGCATCGAAGTCGATCCTGAGAAGACAAAGTCAATCCTTGGAATGTCACCTCCTTGAAATTTAAAATAATTGGGAGGACTTAAAGGGAAAATAGCCTATATTCGGCCTTTCATCGCCAATTTGGCAGGAAAAAGATTATCATTCACCAAATTAATGATGAAGGGAGTCACTTACAAGTGGACTGAAGAATGTCAAGAAGCATCCGATATTCTCATGATGTATCTATTATGTCTACCAATGTTAATGCCACCTGTTGAAGGAAGACCACTTATCCTCTATGTGACTGATCTATAGAAATCATTGGGTTCCTTTATTGCTCAGAAGAATGATGTTGGGAATGAAAACAACCTTTACTATCTCAGTCAGACTATGCTTGACGAAGAAACCTGATATTCAAATATTGAGATGTGATGCCTAGCAATAATCATTTCAATTCAGATGTTGAGAAACTACCTGTAGCATCATGAGGTTCAATTGGTATCTCATAATAACCCGCTCAAATTCATCCTTTGTCATCCAATGCTTACAGGACGTCTGGTAAGGTGGGCAGTTATTTTGCAGCAATTTGATTTCTAGTATGTGTCTCATAAGGCAATAAAGGGCCAAGCTCTGGCGGATTTCCTTATTGAACATCATTCAAAAGAAGATACATCTTCAGATATTGAACTTCTCGATGAGAAAGTATTCTTTATTCAAGATAGTGTTAAAAAATGGGAAATGTTCTTTGATGGCGCTTCCAGAAGTCCAATAGGGAGGAAAATGGTAAATAGTAAGTGCAAAAAATTTGGGTTATGAATTATACTCATTTCCCCAGAAAAGGTAGTGCTACCATATTCCTTCTCATTTTTGGGAGACGGTACAAATAATGAAGCAGAATACCAAGATCTTATCACATGATTGGAGTTGGCGCTTCAAGCACAAGGGAATCACTTATATGTGAAATGTGATTTAGACCTGATAATCAAACATGTCAATGGGAATTATGAAATCAGAAAAGAAGAACAAATCCCTTTGTATTATTCTGTTAGATAGTTATTGGCGGAATTTCCTTTAGAATCGACATTTTCTTATGTCCCGAGATCACAAAATGGCCAAGATGATGCACTGGTTAATATAACCACAACTCTGGCTGATCCAAATCAGGATGAGACAACCATCAATATTTTCCACCGTTGTAAAATTTCATATTATGATCAAATCAGAATAGAGGAAATAAATTAAATTAGTCCCATCTCTGATCCATATGGTCATACTACATGATGGATGAATCCTATCATGGAATACCTTCAAAACGGAACACTTCCACCTGATTGATCCATGAAAGGACATGTCTAGATATGTGTGGTCAATTTTACTCTTTATGACACCCTGATCACCTTGAAAAAATTCTCCACAAAAGTGTTTTTGATGGAGTTCTCTTTCGATGCATTGATGGTGAATAAATAATGGCTGTCATGAAAGAAGTGCATGCAAGAGTCTGTGGTGCCCACCAGTCTGGACATAGACTATCTGATAAAATTCGAAGGCTTGGATACTTTTGTCCTTCAATGATACAATGTTGTGTTGATTTCACAAAGAAGTGTCATTATTTCCAAGTACATGCCAACTTCATTAATTAACCCCCAGAGTTTCTTCATACAGCTAAATACTCGTGGCCATTTTCCACATGGGGAATAGATATAGTGGGACTTTATCCTTCGGCTACAGCCAAGAAGTTGAAGTATATTCTTACTAATACTGACTTATTTTCCAAATGGGAAGAGTTAATACTCCTCAAATAAGTTAGTTCTAAATGAATTGTTTGCTTCATCAAGTCTAGCATCATTACCTAATTTGGTGTCCCTCATACCATACTGACGGACAATGACACGAACTTCTGTTCATCCGAGGAGAGGAAGTTGTATCAAGAATAAAACATCAAATCCAATCACTCATCTCGGTATCATGCAGTGGCTAATGGCCAGATAGAATATTTCAACAAGACTCTTTCAAACATACTTCAAAAGATGGTGGATAAAGATATGAAATCATGGCCTGATAAACTTTTCATGCTTTATGGGCTTATCGAGCCACCAACTGCACTACAATGCCATCTACTCCATATTCATTGTTATATGGAACAGAAACAATCATTCCCATTGACTTTCAATTACCCTTGCTCAAGGTATCCATTTGTGATCAGTCATCTACAGATGAACACTATCAAAAGTGATGAGATGAATTGGAATGATTTAATGAAAAAATATTGTGCAACTTGCACCACTTGGAAGTCTATGAAAATCTAATAGCACGAGCTTTCAACAAAAAAGATCGTCTTTATTCATTAGTTCAGGGATAATTAGTATAGGTTCTCAAAACTCTAATGACGCTAGGAAAGAAACCTCCCATGTTGACGCCAAAATCATAAGGACCTTATTTATTACATAAGGTCTACTCCAATGGAGAATGTTCTTTAATCTCGATTGATGGAGAACTCATCAATACTCCAACCAATGCTAGATTTGTGAAGAAGTATTTTTTGTTACACAAATACTTTTTCTTCCAGCAAGATGTTAAACTGTAGCATCCATGGTCATACATATGACCTTAAACAATTCTCACAATCTTCCAACATAACGTTAAACTATGACGTCCTAGCTACATGACGTTAAATTGTATAGAAGTACCTTACGTCCAAAAAGACGTTAAACTATGTCCTCTTTTGTCCTTACTACATGACATTAAACTGCACAGTTCCCCTTTAATCCAACATGAAGTTAAACTGTATTGTCCCTATCATCTTAGCTACAGGACGCTAAACTGTACATCACCCTTACGTCCAACATGACATTAAAATGTGTCCCTATATTTGTACTACATGATGTTAAACTGTACTTCTCATTCGTCCTACATGACATAAAACTGAACAATGTCCCTTAATACATCTTACATGACGTTAAACTGTATTGTGTCCCTGCTACATGACAATAAACTATGCAGTACCAATAATCCTCACTGCATGACTTTAAACTGCATAGTCCCTTCATATGTCCTACATGACATTAAACAGTGCATCTTTAAGGTTGTTTCTACCTCTTATTTCTCACACCGAGTACGACTCATGTGATCTTAGAGTAAAAATCAACCATAACACCCTCTCTGGGATGCTAACCATACGTAAGTCCCAACAACATTTTTAGATCGTTGTCCCCAAGTACAACTTGATCACTAATTCATTCTTTAATAGAACTATGCAGACTTTGTTCCTTGCCTACTAGGCTGGGTACGTAGGCAACCTCTTGAGGTTCAATCCCAAAACCAATCTCTTCACATCAGGTCACCTCCCTCTCATATGATGTTGATTCGCGAATTTATCCCCAGAATCAATATCTTTATATTGGTTCACATTTGTCCTTGCTATATGATGTTAAACTGTAAAACACTTTTGACATGTATGACAATAAACTACAAACATTCCTTGATAGCCTCACCTAAGAGGGAATCATTATTTACATTGATCTCCAATCATGTTATATTCTAAAGACTACATGCATACATGGAAATACCCGAACCTTTTTTCATGGGTCAATCCATCATTGCACTATAGACCCCTTCACCCTTCACATGTAAGAACCAAATCTGTAAAGATGGTATTTCTAGAACTATGTGCGGCTTGATTCCCATCCTTATGAGATACATAGGAATGTTCAAGAATCCCTCAAATCCAGCCCCAAATCATTGGGCCTAACCCCAAATTTTACTTTTAGTCTCTTGGCTGAAAAGTCCCTGTGAAATCACACACTGTGTATTCATTATTATGGTCTGAGTTCTATGACCCTAAACTATGATTTCCCATACTTTTGTCCCACACGACATTAAACTATATTTCATGAACTACGTATGGCTTGATTCTCATCCATTTGGGATACGTAGTGAAGTCCAGCATCTCAATTCAGGAAACTGCCACAACATGATTATGGTTAGCATTGATCTATGTATCTCTTTCATGAATTGGAAAATACCCATTTTCATGTGTCATACTACTAACCTTAAATACTTCTAGATCTCCATAACCATTTTCTTGACTTTTGGTCACAAAATGTCCAATTTCTGAGAGTTCTTTTCCCTCACTATGCAGCATGTGCCTATGGGCGGCCTTGCATAAACATTCTATATAACAGAATTGTCATCCAAAATATACTATTATTTAACTATGCAGCAAATTCCCTTAGGTGGCCCTTTATAATCCAACCCCCTAATGGGTTTGTTAAATAATGGGAACTTAATTCTTTGTAATAAAACCTCTTTTTTCGTTAGTTGTCTTAACAACAATGTGTAGGGATCCGAAAAAAAGTCATCCTTAACATATTTGTCTCATAAACTTTATCATTATCAGAAAGTATTCAAGTCTATGGTTTATATTTACCTTCCCTACGTTTGGGTCAGACCATCGTAGGAGTGACATTCATCAAATTCTTAAACAATCTTTCTTGGAAATATCTTCTCCATATTCATGTACCTCTTTCCATACAGCAAACTCTATTATTTGGAAAATTTGAATCTCTATTAACATTCACTGGCTTTTTAGCAATAGAAAAGTAAATTTCTGAGAGTTCTTTTTCCTGACTAAGCAGCACATGCCCTTAGGCGGCCTTGCATAAGTAGTCTACATAATGTACCTATCAGCCAAAAGATACTATTATTTGACTATGCAGCCAATGCCCCTAGGTGGTCCTACATAATTCAACCCACTAATAGGTTTGTAAAATAATGGTAACTTCATTCATGGGATCTACTTCTTCTAATGCCTTTTAGCCCTTTTTCATATCATTCCTCAGATTAAAAATTTCTTAATTCATCGTTTACAATTTTCCCCCCATACTTGTACATGGTAATATAGTATCAGATAAATTTTCAAGGAATTGATTCAATTCCAATCCATTAGGTCAAAGCTATTTCGACCTTAAACATTAGCCTTTTTATGCCCAACGTGCATGACTTTAAACTGATCATAAAAGACAATGGAACTATGAACAAAAGTCATGTTCCCACTCACTAAACATACATTTTGTATGATTTTAGTTAATATTGACCAATAAAAAGAGTCAAAGTTTGTAGAGATATTTATAATAATCCTAGAAAAAATCAAACTATTCTTACTAGGCCCATTGGATTAGGTAAAATTTAATGCATGTAGAAAAAGAAGGCATGAACAAATGATCAAATAAGAAAGTGTTTTTCATTTGATACACAATAGTTAGAAGGACATCCACAGATTGGAGTCTCTTCTCATTTGCAAGAATTAAAAAAGGCTGTCAACATAAATCATCATTTGATTTACAACATCCTAAGCTTCATTAACAGCCACATGAAGCTCATGCACTTGACCAGCTTCACTCTTTTCAGCTTGATGGAGTGCTTTCTTAGCATCTGTAATGGTTTTCATACCATTCATTTGAATTCCTTCCAATGAATTGTTAATCTATTCATGGTCCCTAGTAACAACATCTAACTGTTGCTAAAGGTGAATCTGCTGGGAGAATTTCTCTTTGATCTTATGCTTCAGCTCCTTCAACTTGGCCGCATGATCAGCCACAGCTCGGGACACCACAACCTCAAATTTGTTGATGTTGACTGATAGCCTCACCTAGGTCAAATCATGACGACACTTTTTCTCCTGGTCCCTCCTTAAGATGACATTTATCACTGTGGAATGGATCTCTTGATATCAAAAACATCCAAGTACCAACATTACAAACATGGATGATAGTCGCAGGTTCTTCGATGACAGCTCTTCTAAAGGCACTTCATATATGATCTTATATATCTTTTTCCATGACTTACGTCGTGAAAATTGGAGCACCTTTTTTACATTCGGGTTGGACTCAGCATCACTGTCATGGGGGGGGAATATAATCCATGATTAATGCACTTAGGTAACTGCCCTGTTCTGCTCCTTCCCCCCTTACCCGGGTTTCTTCAATCTCTATTCCAGTTGGGGCGGAGGCTGAGGGTTCACCTACAGATCTAGCCAATGAAATTAATGGCCCTACATAATCTATTGAAAACTTTGGATAGTTTCAATGGATAACAAAAGTTGATTTGTTGACAGTAGATCAGTAACTTTAGAAGGATCCTCCCCGTCCTTCTTAGTTTCAACATGATTTTCAAGACGGGATTCAGGATGATATGCCAGGTTAAGCTCCACTTGAGCTAATGTCTCTGCAATAGTAGGGTTTTTTGTACCCCCTTCAGGCATTGAAAGTTTTTCTACTTACTCAGATAGAACTGCGCATTTCAAATGATCATGATTTGAGATGTAATGAGAAGTTATTTTTAATAGGATGAACAATAACACTCACGTACATAATCTTCTAAATTACATGGAAATTTAACACTATCTAAAAAATCTTCAAAAGATGCACCATGTTCCATCATTTCATCCAACGTAATCTCGGAATCTTGGTAAATCTCACCAGTGGGAGCATTTTTTATGTCTTCTTGGTGACCTTCATTCTGTGGCATTTGACCCTGGACAGCTTCTTCAGATAAATTAGCAGTGTAAGTTGCAGTGGACTTCAATAGATCTAATGTAGGGGTTGCACATAAATTATCACAGAATGAAAAATATTTGAGGTTTTATTCATCATTTTACTAATCATTGTTAACTTACCAGAAGCAAGCTCTTCTCTACTTGCAACAAAAACATGAGGGATACTGGGAAAAGACTTTGGATCTTCTCCAAGAGCATCCAAGTAATCCTGAACTTGTGATTTTTCACTAGCACCCTCCGTTGTTCTTAGAGGAAGTTCAATCGAATCCCCCAAAGGGGAAATTGAAGAATCCCCTGCAGTCCCAAAAATTATGAGTAACCTTTTCATGGGTTAAGACTCATGATTATCCAAAAGACTTACCACTACTGATGAAGCGTTTAGTTGTGGATTTCTTCCTTCTATGTCTTTGTCTCATTGGTTTTTAGGAGTGTCGGTAGTGTATTTTAGAGGTACATGAATGGGAGAATGGAAAGTCATATCCAACTCCTCATCCATGGATTGCTGGCCTGGAGATATCTCATCCGACTCGCGAGGAGATTCAACAACAGCCCTGATGGCAGTACCACCAGAGCTATAATGTGGTGAAGGAACCTCAGTGGTTCCTTTCTTTGAAACTTGCAGGATGAAGAAAATAATTTCCTTGAGTAACAATCCTTTAACTGGAATCATGTTACAAAGAAAATAATGAAAGAAACTTACATATTCAGGAGCCACGTCATCGTGCCACTCCTCATCTCTGGAAGCACCAATCCCCACAGTGGTTCCACGATCTATCATTTCCTTCACCTGATTAGTGATAGGAATGGAATCATCGGTGGAATATTTGAGCATTTCCAGCTCTCTGATGTAAGCCCACACTTCATCGGGGTTATCCTCCTATCAGATATATATAAAAGCCAGAAGTTTCCCTATTTCAGGGAGGTGTAGCCCCTCGCACAAATCCATCCAGATAGTTTCATTAACACAGTATAAACTCTGCAATGTCTGGACATCCTCTGGTCATAGATATTCAGTGTTTGTACCAGAAGGATGTGAGGAAGGTCCTACAATCTTAGACATCAGTTTCTTCCCAGCTCTTGCAACTACAAATAGAGAATAAGGAAATGAAACTTGATGCACTATAAAGTAATGCGGATTAAAGTGTCTTAAATGAAGTAACTCACTAGGAGTTGATGGAGTTGGTATTTTTATTATGATAGGGGGATTATTTATGACGTGAGGTCACATTGCCACATATTGTGCCTCGTCATCCCCATCTTGGGAATCCGACGAGTCGGCCCTATGTGAAGAACCCAGTGAATCAGCTCCGGGTGGTGAAGAAGAGTCCCCTTACAAATGAAGAGTTTCTTTCTATACGGTTATTTTCCTTTTCCCCACCTGATAAACCAGGTGATTCAACACCCCTCCATGGTATAATGCAATCCAGTTTTTGGCATACCATGTAGTCAAATTATTTGTTGCTTTATCAACTGGTATATCAAATACTGCCCCAGTCTTCTCCATAGATTTCAAAAACCATAGTTGTCGGGCAACCATCCGATGTTGCTCTGACCTGACATGCACTGGGGGGGATACAACAGTCTGCTGCAAACACTTAAATTCACGTGCAATTCTATATAGATCCTAGGCATCGCATATAATCTCTCTATCAATCCTGGTGACCAGCACACCATCTCTGCAGGCCAGCATGTATGCCCTTAATTCCAGGTTGGTTGTTCCATCATCAACAAACCGCCCGGTTGGTATATTTCTATAAGGAAAGATATTGAATTCCTTATACATGCTCAGGCTCACCTTCATATCCTAGGAATTGAGAGCTATTGGAGAAATTCCAGAGAATAACTGTGCTGATGTCCTGAAAGAACTTCTGGTAATCTGTACTCTATTTGTTACATTATATGTCCTGAAGTGAGTGGTGATCCATCCCCACAAAACATGGAATGGTTACACTATTCTCAAAAGAGACATACCCATGAAAACATGGAGTAGGATCCTGTGAGTCATTGCTAAAATTGGGGTAGAAAACCCAACCAATTTTCCCTCAGACAACTTTTCCGCAACAACGAAGGTCCCTATCCTGACGCCTCCCTTCGAGTCTCTGACTTGAAAAAGATAAACACTAAGCCACAAGGGCAAGAAGCCCGCCAGGCGAGTCTTCATTGGGATTCTCTGATTGACTTCATTTACCCACTTATCAAATTCTACTACTTCTAGAGTCGGCCATAATGTTCTTGTAGCACCCCTCTTTTCTGTTTTAAGGCAGGTGGTAGGATGAGTGGGCCCCTTCTCCTTGGGCTTCTTCCCCTTCGATCCCTTCTCCTTCGATCCCTTCTCCTATGACCCCTTCTCTTTCGGCTCCTTCTCCTGCTTCTTGGTATAAAACATATTCATCCACTCCTCTAGATGAATGCACTTTATAGAATGAGTTTAGGAGGTCTCTTAACTCTTGAGCTTGTGAAAGATTTTCAATAATTCTCGAGCCAAAGCCGGGGTCTTCTCTAAATCATTCCAAGTCACCTTGGGGGGATGAATTCATCATACATGTCACCCAAAATTTGAGCCCCTGAGATATTGTCGACATCCCACAGACTGATTCCTACTTCTCCATGAGTCAAATGGAAAGATTTGGTTTATGGGATCCAATGGATGAGTATCTCCGGCACAAAGTCATCATTCCTTTAAACATAGGTTTGCCCAGCCCAAACGACTTCATATATTGCAACTCCTTTAAAGTCCTCGATAAACTCTGCGCAGGTTTGTCACACCCAGTATGCCCACATCCAAGTTGGCTTCACACCTTCTCTAGGACGAAATTCCGAACTCTTCTTCCAACCTTTGGATTGATCTATCTGGGAGTTTCGGAAAATTGAAGAATAACCATGTGGTTGCAACACAGGCTTGTGCGGTTTCAAATATGAGGTACATGGGGTATGATGAATTATGTAGGCCATCTCCACTGTTCTAGTATTTATAAATTCTCCTCCACTGGAGAAATGTTCTAATGCAAAGTTGTTGTAATTATAAAACCAATAAATTGGGAGATAGTTCTTGGCCTCTGGAATAGTTACTTCTCACAAATGACCATAGCCATACAAAGGTAGGTAAATACTCTGCGGGAAATCGAGATTATAATTCTTCTGGTACTTGGCCAAATCTAGAAGAGTGCTATCGTAGAGAGTATAATAATCATGGCCAATGATTCTCATCATATCGTCAATTCACTTGCTAGCCAGTTCATCAGCCATTCTGAATCCCTTGGGAGCCATTTTATCTGCACAAAAGTTGAATAATTAACTGTTAAGTAAGTTGATTTTTCATAAATTTTGTGAAGAAAAGTAAAAAAATGGCTAAGGAATTAAGGCACGCAAGTCCCAAAATTGGCGTGCAAGTATCAGTGTGTCGCACATGTTTTCACGCATAGGTATCACCGCGCAAGTCCAAATACCTCTACAGCAGCACGACAGCAAGGAAACAGCTGAAAAAAGAGCAACATGTGCGGAGAAAGCAACTTGGGTGGTGAGAGCAAGAATTTTTGAGATTCAGTTTTTTGCTCAAGGAATGACTGCCTATATATAGGCAAGGTCGTACCCCTGCGCGACGAAGCATGTGCAACTCCACTTGCGCGCCGCCATCTGTGCGCTCAACACTTGTGCGCCGCCATCTGCGTGCTCAACACTTTCGCGTCAAAATTCATGGGTTTTCTTCTTCACCTCAGAGTCACATCCTCTTTCTTTCGGATCCAACTATGAGGGGGGACTTTGGTTGATGCTCCATTCCGTCACATAGTCTAAACGAATACAAAGGGGAAATACATTGAACCCAAAGTGATTCATACTTTGAAGAAACGTCAAAAATTGAAAAAGGCATGAACAATGATTCATTTGCACTTGGGTCGCGCAAGTTCCACCGAGGTCACGCAAGTATACGTGCGCGCCGCATAGTGGTCGCGTAGGTGACTTGCGAGCCCTCTTTTAATTTCGCCCAGGGACTTCAACAACCAATAAATACCCCCGGTGGGCCCCCCATTTAGATGGAAAAAATTCCAGAACTCATATTCGAGCTCTGGTCACCCAAGTCACTTCTGGATGTCTTCCAAAAACATATAAGGTAATTTCTTACCTTGAATGGAAGGTCTAAACAAAAGAAACAAGGCCTAAGTGTTGAAACTAATCAACACTTGCGCACCTAAGTTGCCAGCCCTTAAGGGAAATGGTCACACTTGCTCGCCGCCTTACCCCTCCAATAGAACTTGTGCACCACGCTTCTGGAAGCCTCTAGGGATAGTACTAAGGGCCTCAGCCAATTCTCGCCCAAGTATTTCCCTAAGGGTTGACCGTCGCGCAAGTAGCCCTTTGTCGCGCAAGTATACTTGCGCGACCGGAACTTGTATGCCCACGTAGGACTTGTGAGCCCACTTCTTTTTGGGTGCCTCTCCTACCTATTTCACCTCTCTTATGCCTATCCACCTCTCCTATTCAAGATTCAGCCTTCAAAACCCTCTTTAATGCCATTTAATTTGGCATGGTTCCCTTGTTGGCTTCCGTTTCTGAATGAATTCTCTGGAACATCTATCAAAACCTAGTGATTTATATATCATTATATCACTAAGGTTAGAGATTTCATTCATTCAACCTCATCCTTTATGATTAGAGAATCCTTAATTTAGGCCTCCTTTTCAAGAGTAAGCCCTAATCCATGTTCTCTTAATTTGGGCATCCTTCTCAGGAGTAAGCCCCAAGTCCCCTAACCTGGGTATCCTTCTTAGGAGTAAGTCCCAGTCATAATTTCCCAAATTTGGGCATCCTCCTCAAGAGTAAGCCCCAACCATAATTTCCTTAACCCGGGCCTCCTTTTCAGGAGAAAGCCCCAGTCTTCAAGTTCCCAAATATTGGTATCCTCTTTAGGAGTAAGCCCCAAATTCCAAATTCTTTTAACCTATGGCTCCTTCTCAGAAATAAGCCCCAGTCAAAATTTCTCTTAACCAGTCTTAATTTACTATTGATTTGGGATTCCTTATCAAGAGTAAAATCCAATCATAAGTTCACTCCTAATTTGGGCATCTTCCTCAAGAGTAATCCCCAAGTTAGAGTATACAAATCTCCATAAACACTATGGAAAAAATCAGTATTTGCAACGGGTTATTTGCGACGGCATCTCTTCCCGTCCCAAATAACCCGTCCAAAAATCTATTTGCGACGGAGAAAGTAGCCCGTCGAAAATAACCAAGTATTTGCGATGGGATTTCAACTCCCATAGCAAATAGTTTAGCGCGGTTTGGCGCGCAAGCCGTGCGAAACCGCGGAGGTGTATTTGCGATGGGACCCGTCGCAAATACCCGGCGGCGGTCAATACCCATTTGCGACGACATGTCGTCCCGTCGAAAAAAGTCTATCATCAGGTACTATTTGTGACTGGTCCCGTCACAAATAACCTTTTAACCACCGACTATAATTAATGCAGGTGAGGGTAATTGCGAAGGTGCCAATCGCAAATACGACCATTTATGACGGGAAGCCCGTCGCTAATAATCTTTTCGCAAATAATATATCCTATATATACCAGCATCTGTTTTTTAACAAATCATTCAGATCTTGATTTCACTCTCCCTCTTCATTCTTCAGTTTGGAAAAGAAATTTTTTTAGTTGAAGTTTTTTATACGAGATCAATCAAAGGGCATCAATATGTTCAGAATATCAAAGTTTCTGGTATTTATATTTTATTTTTTATGTTTATTTTATTTTTTTATGTTAATTTTAATTGTTGTTTTTTAGTTCGAATTTAATTCAATTTTTATTGATTTTTAATTATAATTAGTTATACTAAGAATTTGATATTGTTAATTATAATTATAAATAATTAGTTATAATTAATATTAATTAGATATAATTATGAATAATTAGATATAATTAGGAATAAATAGTATTAATTAGGAATAAAAAGTATTAATTAGGAATAATTAGTATTAACTAGGAATAATTAGTATTAATTAGGAATAATTAGTAATAATTAGGTATAATTAGTAATAATTATGAATAATTAGATATAATTAGGAATAATACCATATAATTAAGAATAAATAGATATAATTAGGAATAAATAAGAATAATTTGGAATAATTTGGAATAATTATGAATAATAAAGAATAATTACGAATAATTAGGAATAATTAGGATTAATTAAGAATAATTCTAATTATTCCTAATTAGGAATAATTAGTAATAATTTGTAATAATTAGTAATAATTTTTAATAATTTGTAACAATTAGTAATAATTAGTAATAATTAGCAATAATTAGCAATAATTAGTAATAATTAGTAAAAATTAGTAAAAATTAATAATAATTAGTAATAATTTCTAATAATTTCTAATAATTACTAATAATTAGTAATAATTAGTAATAAATAGTAATAATTAGTAATAATTGGGAAATATTAGGAATAATTAGTAATAATAGGTATAATTAGTAATAATTAGGAATAATTAGGAATAATTAGTAATAATTAGTAATAATTAGGTATAACTAGTAATAATTAGTAATAATTAGTAATAAATAGTAATAATTAGGAATAATTAGTAATAATTAGTAATAGTTAGGTATAATTAGTAATAATTACGTATAATTAGGTATAATTAGTAAAAATTAGGTAAAATTAGTAATAATTAGGTATAATTAGTAATAATTTGGTATAATTAGTAACAATTAGTTTTAATTAGTAATAATTAGGAATAACTAGTAATAATTAGTGATAATTAGTAATAATTTGGAATAATTAGTAATAATTAGGAATAATTAGTAATAATTAGGAATAATTATTTATAATTTTGAATAATTGGTAATAATTAGGAATAATTTGTAATAATTAGGAATAATTAGTCATTGTTAGTAATAATTAGTAATAATTAGGAATAATTAGGAATAATTAGTAATAATTAGAAATAATTAGGAATAATTAGGAATAATTAGGTATAATTAGTAATAATTAGGAATAATTGGTAATAATTTGTAATAATTAGTAATAATTAGTAATAATTAGGAATAATTAGTAATAATTAAAGGGGTTTTACCAAAATTGGAGACACTTTAATACAATAATCGAGGAATAACAATTAGTCAGAACTTTATAATATCATGAGAATAAAAGGATTCATGATATAATACTCCAAAGGACAGTATATATACCATATAAGAGTGAATTGGTGCATAACAACAATGAACCCTCAATAGAAATGTCAAATGTGATGAAATCCCTTATAAAGAAGGTATCCTTAAATTAAGGACAAATAAATCTCAAAAATATGTGTGACAAATATATATACACCCAATATAAGTGTATATTATGTGTAAAACAATAAAAGGTCATTCACACATATTCAATGGATGACATATTCAATGACTACAAGTTGAACGCAAAGAAATCGAAATTGGGTTAAAAAGTTCCCTTGACAGCCTAACGGCATCACATCATAATGAGTTGATGAGAGATAAAAAGTGTATCTCATCACTTGGAGATAAACTTTACTTCAATAATTATGTATGAGAACATATCCCAACATAAAAATATGTAAATTAAAAGACCCAATAAAAGAAGTCTTTTAAAAAATAGGAGGGTGAAAGGTTCCCTTACTGACTTGGGTATCTTTCAAAACATACACCCCATGAAGAAAGACAATAGGTCATTGATGTAAATACTCATAAACGAACGTATATTACACAAAGAGTAGAATAATTGGCAGTACATACACCACTCAATGGAATTTGTGGCAAATGTAGCATAAATCTCACGGGAATAAAAGTGAGATGAAAAATCCCTTACGAAAACTCAGCAGCCTAACGACGCCACATAAAACTTCCGAATATGGATTGATGAGATAAAATAGAGTATCCCATCATATTACAAAAGAATTTACAGAAAGTAGAATATAAAAGAAAATCCCCCAACATTGCAAGGAGGAGTTTAAAAGAAGTGACATAAAGGAGAGTACTTAAAAAGAAAGAGAGAGGTTAGATCTCTTACGAAAGTTCGGCAGCCTAACAGCGCCACTCAAAACTTCCAAAATGGATTGATGAGAGAGAATAGGGTCTCTCATCACATGAACATAAAAATTACAGTAGGAGTAATATAAAAGAACATCCCAATCATAAGAAAGATGAGCTTAAAAGAAATGACATAAAAGAGTGTACTTAAAAAGAAAGAGAGTTGTAGGATCCCTTACCCCGGGTCCGACATGACTCGATCGTTCTTTAATCTCCTGAATAATAAACTTGAGTTAATTTATAATTCCTTAAGAACCTTTTTCATGTTCATTAGTACTTTTATACCACTTATTACAATGTCATAAACATTATGTAATCATTTAAGTTAATAATATTTGTTTTGCCAATATTTGGTTCTTAAGTCGAAAGTGGACTTCTTACAATTACATGTTGTTCGTGTGGACAAATGTTTATTATATCCAGAATTGTATTCATTTTGTAGATATCATATATGTCATTTATATCCAGTACATGCATGCATTTATAACATTACATAATCATTTAGAGGTAAGAAATGAAATGCACCGTTCATGGAGACGGTAAGCCGTACGTACGCATGAACGCTACTTTCATTTCTATTTCATATTTTATAGAATGTAATAATAATTATATAAAGGTATATTATAAGTACAGTATAATATCATATATAATATAATATTTCCATCCTTTATACATCCCTCATATGGTATTTAACGAATCAAATCACTTTGAGGGGGCGGTAGTCCGCACTTCCTTAAATGAAGATATCGCGTATACCCATAATGGAAGCCATAAAGGTAAGACAAAAATGAAAAATACTGAATCATAAATAAAACATAAACATATTATATATCATATATAAAAATAGTTACATCATAATGTCCACATTTGAAGGTGTTAAATGAGTATTGAACAATCATCGTTTCGGGAGGCAGAATTTCACCATCCACGGAAACCGTATGTTCTTTAACCATTTGATGTAGTTGTGTGAGATTGTAGCTCGAATAAATCTTATAACAACATTCTAGTATATGGAATATACTGTTGTTGTTACAAAATAAGTAAATAAAAAGAGTTTAGGGGGTTGGAGAAGCAAAATAAAACAAATGAACATGAGAGAGTGAATTACCTTTAAAAGTGTAACTCCTTTTGATTTGAGCCTAAAGGCTTCCTTTGAAAGGATTATTCCCAAAGGGAATCCTCTAGGATGAGGAGAGGGATGTGGAGAGAGTAAATGATCAGGGGTTGTCCGAGAAAAAGGTTTGAGGAGTGTGTTAAATGAGGTAGAGGCGGGGGCCTTTTATAAGAGGAGAGGAGGGGCACTTTTGGAAAGTAAAGAAATATTACTTTAATTGAAAATGTGTTTCGGTTTTAAAAGGTCCCACATTGATATAATTCGTGGATAAGGTGATAAGGGTTCGAAATCCACTCATCCAATAAGTTTTGGACATGTGTAGTTCATAGATTTTACATTATCTTTCCATTTTATTTAAATCGTCAAATAATGATGTCATCGCTGTATCATTATTATGTCATAAATAATTTAATTTATTTAATGTCTAAAAATTATAAAAAAATACTATGATGTAGTAAATATTTTTATCTTTCCAATGAATATTTATAATCAAAAATATGACTTGTATAACCCCACTTAAAAATTGTTTTAGTAAAACATATCATGTTTGTGTCAATTTTACTTTTACATTAAATAAAATGTTATTTATGTCATTTCCCAACCAAAGTGGATCAATGGGGTCCCCAAGTTGACCCATGGATTTTCTTGGTCGGCCATGATACAACCAATAGGTGTAGGACAAGTGTAATGGTGTTTTCACATTCTTATAATATCATTTTTACCATAAACTACACTAATTACCTCTAATAGCGATTAAAAACTTAACAAGTTACTATTCACCAAAACAATTATTTTAATCTCATTGAACCACATTTTACATCATAATGAAAACCATGTATGTCGGATTTTTGAAAATCAAAACACAATGATGGCAAAATTTAATTTAAATGGAAAATCAGTTTTTATAAGTACCACTTAGTGGTTTCACTATTCATCAAAAATTGATGTTTTTCAGAAAAATCCCAAAAATTCACCCTAAGCTATATTTGATATTCTGAATTCAAAAATGAAGTCCGTTTTACAAAATTCAGAACATATTAGTCACATTAATTAATTTAATAATTAATTCCCGCTGTCAGAGCAAATAGCGTGTTTTTATAAAACAATAAGTATCAAAAGATTGACACTAGCTTAAGTCTGATTTCAAAGTGAAATTAATTCCAACGACCACTATTGGATTTAATGGTAAAAATATTTTTTAATTTCACTTTAAAACCAATTAAAAATATAATCTAATCATATAAATAAATTAGATTAAAAAGTGGTTTTGAATTAAAATACAACATTTTACACTATTCATTAAAAAAATGAACGTTATCGGAAAGATACCAAAAATTTACACAAAGTAAATTTTGATGTCCCGATTCTTAATAAGAGTTTTATTTGGTCCAAAAAAATGTTTAAGAGTGAACAAAACTGTATTTAATGACGGTTCGCCATCAAAAGGTGATAAGTGAACCTTTAGTGAAAACTAGGGCATATATGCCTAAAATTGAATTCTTTCCGTATTTTAAGCCTCTATCCTTTATTGGATAAATGTAAAAACATTTAAAAACATATAAAATCATATTTTAGTTATTTCTATCAATTCCCGCCATTACAATGGCTACATGTTAACTACCATTTAAAATAATATTATTTTATTATTAGAGTGCAACGTAAGATTTCCAAGAAACTCGTTGTTGCGTGTTGGGTACGCCATCGAGCATATCGTCCCCTTTAAAGTCATTTAAATATTTTATTCACGAATATGGATAAATATGAAATGTCATATTCTTTATTTACCTGGGGTGTTACATAAATATTTTATAAATATTGTATTTCATTCATTTCTTGCACATATATTCATTAAATATACCATCGAAACCTTCTAGACAATGTGTTAGTGAAATATGAATGACATCATTTCGTAAGGGGGTAGTCCAATATTCATAGGAGAAACATTATCATGTCCTATAAAAAAATTGAATGTAGATAAGTTATATATGATATATTTAATATTGATGTATAAATATTTTATATGAAATATATAATTTATATGTTTAATAATACTAAAATGTGAGAGGTGGTAATTGATAAATGAATGACATCAGTTCGCGATGTGCTAGTCTACTTTACATTTGAATGACAATTTTATAACCCATTTGATGGAAGTGGATAATTATTTTTGGTAATTCACCAAAATTAAAACTTATATGTATATTTAATATACATAGGTCATTAATTTGTAATGCAATAATTATAATTTATCATATTGTAGGAATAAATATAATAATAACGGTCATTGAATAACGTAGCTACTATTCAGGTAATGTCGTTAGGTTTACACTAAAGCCTTTCATAGATGATTTATTTAAAAAAATATGTAATTTTGGTTCAATTAAGTTACCATTGGAGGTTACATGAGAAGTTATAGTTCTATTAAAATGAGATTTATGGAGTGATGAAGAGAGGTGAAGGGTTTCCCTTTATATTTGATATAAGAGGCAAACATGAAATGTTTGAAAGGAGAAGGGTGTACCCATGTTTTAAAACAATCCACAAGGGGCCAAATTGGATTATTATAAATAAATATACAATATAGAATGAATATATGGCTCCATAATATATTTAATACATGCGATTATATTATTTTAAACCTTATCTTTCTACTTTATCCCCTGGTAAATAATTTTTTTCTTAACTGGAGAACAGAATTATTAATATTTTCTATACTATTTTTGGTAATATATTAAGTCAAACATATTAGATAATTTAAAATATTATGATTCAAAATAATTTATTTATTTTGAATATTCTATTCATTGATTTTGAAAATGTAATTTAAAATTAATCTAAGAAATGGACAATAATGGAAGTTCTCGATGAGAAAATAGTCAAATGATTACAATATTTTGAAATCAATATTCAAATTGAAAAAAATACAATAGCCTAAATTGAATTAAAAGATAAATAATTGAACTAATTTTACTTTATAACCAATTTCATATATAATATAATATTATAAAAAACATAAACTATTAGTCAATTTCTAGTTGAAATTTAATATTTTTCCCATTCATTAAAAAAGAATCATTTCAAAAAACAAATACAAAAAATTCATGATAAGATAATTTTAATATTTTGATTTATAAAATAAGATTATTTATCATATAAATATTATAAATGTGGTAAAATTTAATTTTAAATTATTTGTGTAGAGGTTGACTGAAAAATAATTAGTATAAAATATATTTTGATAGAAAACATTTGTCAATCTTTTAATTGATTATTAATTTATTTATTATCTATAGATAAACATAATTATCATTATTAATTTATTATAGTTTATAGAAACCAATTAAATGTATAGTTCTATATATTATTCTATATTGTGGTTTATTTCTACTCATGGTTTCGTGTTAAAAAATCTATTGATGAGAATAAATTTAAATAAATATTTTTCATGGGTTATTTAAGATCGATTTTACATGTCGCATAAGATATTGTATAACATGTAAATATTTTATAATTTTATGTTGTTACATTCTCCCCACCTAAAATAAATTTCATCCAAAATATTTAAACTTGTTCACTATAATTAAGGTTTTGATATTTTTAATTTTTCATACTAAAAACCCACATTAAAAAATTAGTTAAAAAACATCCTCTTAATAAAATATAATTACACATAAAATTTTCACCTATAATAACATATTATAAAGATTATAAATAGCATAAAATCAATGGAATGTGATGATATTTACAAGGAAGTGAAGCATATATAATTATAGAGAGTGATAGTGGAAAATGATCATTAGAATGTGATTATCATTGAAAATGTTTGGACGGCAAGACCATAATTATGTGATAATTTAAAAGACTATCTGATTCATACAACGTGAAGGCAGTTAAATTTTATATATTTTTTGAAGATAATTTTTCTAAGGTAATGGAATTATTTTACTATCTATGAATATAAGGAAATATAAACAGCTTATATATTTTTGTTTCATATGAACAATTTTATATTTTGGGTTTAATTTTATCAATCACTAAATTCACCAAAAAATTTTATATGTACAAATACAAATATATTTTTTAAATCATGAATTAATAATATTTAATTTTAATGGATCACAATATCCATAATGGATTGAAAATAATTTCCTTATATATCTATCTATTTTTCAAAGTCAATATGTTTAAGGCGAGTGATCCAATACATAAAATTAGTCAATAAACCTCAAAAGTTACACCATTTTTTTATAATTGATGTTTAATTCTCAATATGTTTAACTAGAAAGAGTGACACATTAACAAGGATATATCATATACTGATGGTGGATTCCAAAACCTTATCATCCATCGGTCATGATTTCATGTGCCATGAATATTCCCTAAGAGATGATTTTTCACTCGACACGTGATTTGTTCTTTTCTAATATTATATTTGATTAATTGCTATAATGTTCCTAAAAATATGATTCACATCCATAAAATAAAATTAATGAAATAAATTTTTTTTACTGAGGTATTCAAAAAAACATATGTTTTCGAGAAAAGTTTTGTAATATTATTTTTATATCAACCATGAAGTTTATCAATAACATTAATCATATGTCTATAAAATTTAAATGAATTTGTTGTCAAATAAATTTTCCAATAAAAATATTCGTCCCATAAATTTCATAAAAAATATCATTAATCATGGTAGACACCCATCACATAAAATGGAAATTATATGTTTATGTCTTCCAATATAATATCAATAAATTACTAATAAATACAAGATGGTATCAATAACTCGTAATTTTATGAGAAAAATATGCCTCTTATATTTTACACATTTTATAGATGTTTAGTTATTCAAATAATCAATAATAAAATGATAAAAACACTTCCAAAATTTAATTATTGAATCTCAATATATATATATACTTAAATGAATCTAATTTACAATGGATACTTCCATATACTTTGTGTTATCCTTTGGATAAGGGAATTGGATAAGATAATTTCTAGGTACTATACATTTAATAAAATTAACTATTAATGTATTAACATGGATTATATTTATTTTCACCCATCATAGTTATTTTTGTTTCTCCATAATTCATTTATTTATGCCATTATTTTTCACTAATAAAACAAGTTCATATTCATTTGAGACAAACTATTTTAAACATATACATCACTAAAACAAACCTATCTAGATCATTATCATTATCGATTAAAATCCATTAAAATGAATTTTTAATGAATTTTTATTTATTATACGAATATACCTCTATAGTGTTAAACGAGGTGTGGATTATTGTTTATTTTCATGAACCAGGTGATGACTAGTTAAGGCCCAATGCACCCTTTTTAGAGATATTACCACTTTGTATATATGTTTCAGAACAATGTGTAATTTTATTATCTGTACATTGACGTATTTCAGGAAAAGGCATGATAATCTATAATTTACTAAATTATTCAGATTTTATTCAATATATTAATTCAATTTTTATCATTAGGTTACCTTCCCTAATAAATTTATTCCAAAATATAGATCTAATGGTTAATAAAAAACATCAATAAACACCAATTGTTGAATCCCTGACCCAGTAGTCTTGAGCCAATTTTTGAATTACCCCATTAGAACATGATACATGTTATGTAATCGTGAAGCACTTAATATATTAATAGTCATAGTAAATTGTATTCATACATGACTCCTAAATTATATTTGAAAAAAATGATTTTTTTTTATTTCTTGAGTGACATTATTTCTTATAGAATTTAATTTTCTATAAATCATAGTATTCTTCATAGATTCCTAAGAAGAGAATAATGATAAGTGTGAGATCAAAATCTCTTAAAGGGTTATATACAATGGAAGCTATCTTGAATCAATATTTATAATCAAAATGACATTGTAAATAATGAAACAGACATGCCATTAAATAATGTGACACTCATTAGAAGATAATGAATAATCAATATGTCCATTTAAATAAGTGAAAACACACACCAAATAGACAAATAAATAAGAAATAATTAATATGAAAAGTTAAAAACTTGAACATACATGACATTTAATCAATAAACTATGAATGAATTGAATACAAATATAATATAATTTTGAACATATAATGGATAATAAAAACACAATTATTAATAAATGAAATGCATAATTATGGGAAACTATAATCTTAGGAATCATGATTCCATTACAATAATGACATTCCATAAGACATGCTTGATTAAAAATTTGTTTCATGATACTCACTGAGGGATTAGGGGGATATTAAATATTATACCCCACACATAAATACATGTTTAATTAAACTCATTTATGGAATAATCTATTTATTACTAAAATATGTTCTTGAATATCAAATTTTTATACTGGGTAAACAATTATGATTTTTCAATATTTCCCCAAATAAAAAAATAAGATTCAATGAATGACATCATATGTATAAATGATATATCATTTCATATATATATATATATATATCCATGATTAAGAAGACAAATATTTGGGGAAAATTTAATGTTCAATAATCAATGGTATGTGAATATTTTTTGGAGATGTTAATGACTACAAAAGAGAATGATGAATGTGAATATCAATACATTACTTTTTGAAAATATTTATAACACATCCATAGAAATTACAAGGATAGTATCAATCCATAAAATTCAAATTAGAGTAATAATATAGTGTTCCGTTCATTGATATAAGAGAATACCATTAATATTTAATAAAAAAAATCTTGACGAAAATACCAATTTCAATTGAAAAAAAAATTAAAACAAAAAATTTAAAAAACAATCAATACAATTTTATCTAAAAATAATCAATAAACATTATAAAATATTATTAGAAATATTTAGTGGAAATTATGGCAACATTTTTTTTAAAAAATGGCATGAATTTTTTGTTCAGAATTTTTTTAATGAATATATAGTAAAAAACAACTTTTTATATTTTGGAATTTTTAAAAAAATTTAGAAACATGCTTATATCTCATGGGTTTTTGAAAAAAGGTTATCTGATTGTGGAGAGAAACAATGTCAGTTCTTATTTAAAATCATTTGCCCGGAATTTCAAGTAACATATAGTATAAAATTTGTAATATTTCAATAAAACATCCTGAAAAACTATTGGATAAGAAAATTAATGATTTTAATTTCTAATTAAAATATAACTTCCTTCAATGATAATTTATGTACAAATAATACATACTGAAATGAGATTGTGATGTAAACACCTAATGTCATAAAATTAATGTTAGTTTTAATAATTGAATATATTATGTGCATAAAATCTAATTACACATAACAATATATACCATAATATATATTTAATATTTAATACAAACATACTCATTTAATATCAAGAAAAATAAAGGATTAATATAATATAATGAATGAAATTGAGTTATGAAATTTTATACCACTGGGTTATTTTTATTTTGAATCCAATAAGGATTAAATAAGTGAAATTGAAACATAAAATAACATTTAGAATAAATTATCAATGATATTACATGTCTAAGGGGATATATATACACAACATTAAAGAATTTAGGTTTAAAATAATAACATAAAAATAAATGAAATGATACTGGAGAAAATGTTCATACTACACACATATTTTTGGACGAACATGCTTTAAAATAATTTGTACCAGTTTTACAAATGTTAATAACTTATAATAGATCCATACAAATATTTATATATGACCCTTTTATAGTATATTATCACATGTGTGTTAATAATCATTCATTATTTTCATTATTTCGTGTAATGTTTTCTTGGTTTTGACAGGAATCATTTATCATGAATGCCCCAATTATTATGTATGTTATATTGTTCCATAATCTTCAGAATATTAATAGTTAAATAATTATCATATAAATGAATAAATATTACTTTTATAACCTATAATAAAATATGGTTTTGAAAAATCAATTATGTTACAATAATTGAGATGGTAGGTATACGTACACATGATAAACATTTCAATTTTACAATGATCTTCATAGAAAGAAAGGATGTGATTTTTTTTTATAATTAAAAAAATTTCATATATACCATATATTTGATTAAAACTCACTTATATACATTCTCTATGTGTAGTGGTGATGAAAATAAAGTCACCTCGCTTCGTGGCGGCCGTAGTCCACACTCAGACAAATGATGTAATCATTTTTTAGTGTAAGAAAAAAATGATATATATTACCTTTACCTGATGATAAATATGTCATGAATATAACAATTATTTAATTTATTCTACATATATTCCATATTTATATTCTTTATCATTATATATATTGTGTTCGTGAAAAAAAAATCACATCACTTCGTGAGACGGTAGTCTTCTACACAGATGAAGGAAATTATTGTATAACTTACAGAATCAAAATAAATAATGTATATAATATAAAATTTATATAGTGATATTATTATTTTATATAATATATATATAGACATTATATCCATAATCATACCCATATTATAGAGTTTTTAATTGACAAAATAATGAGATCAGTTCCTATAATGATAGTCTCCCAATCAAACAAATGATGAATTCAAACACAATTTAATGGAAGAGGAGATGGATTTAGGTAATAAAATTAACATAAAAATTATTTTTATATTAAATATATTTAGGATATTATATAATTATGTTTTAATAATAACATGATCTGGTGGGGGAAAATATAATAAAAACACTTGTTGAAGAATGTTGCTTCATATTTAGGTAGCCTCTTTAGGTTTTTTTCCAAAGCCTTTAAAAGTTGATTTTATTCACCAAATAAGGATTATAGGATTAGGGTATTTGTTTTTGGATGTTAATTTTTATGACATTCCCTTAAAAGGTACCGATGGTTTGACGAATAGAGGAAAGGTGGGGCCTTTTATAAGTGAGGTGAGTGGTAGACATTTAATTTTTGAAAAGAAAAAGGTGTACTCATGTTTTTCAAATTACACAGGGGTGAACAATGGATTATTTTTATATGGTACTAATTTGTCATCAAAATATGTCTTATATATCATTTTTTGACATTTCAACCCTTATTATTTTAGTTTAACCCCAACAAAAATTCATTTTAACTTAACTGTAGTTAATTATTTGTATTATTTGAATTTTCATTTTGGCCAAATATGTTTAAATTAAATGTTAATATACATTATGATTATTATAAATTTATATTATATTTTTCATATTTCAATACGTGGTATTTGAAAATTTTAATTTAATATTATTCATAAAGAGGTACTGATAAAGCAGGTGTCCAAAGAAAACATGTTCAGAAGATTACAATGTTTTTATTTCAAATTTTGATATGAAAAATATTACAACGAGTCAAATGTTATTAATAGATATATAATTATACTTATTTTATATTAAAATAAATTAAATATAATTTAAATTTATAAATAATTTAAAAAAAATTAAATTTTCAACTAAAATTATGAAATATTACTTATTTGTAAAAAATAATTTTCTTTCAAAAAAATAAAAAAAATTAACACTAAAATAATTATAATAAGATGAATTAAGAAATTAATTATTTTATAAATAATAACTTATTTATTAATAATTATTCGGGAATTAAATATTCAATGTTTGATTAAATCATATTTTAGAAAAAAAAAATTCTTTTTATAAATTATGTTTTTTCTAAATGATTCAAAGATCATTTCTAATAAATTGATAACCATAATTTTTATAATTTAGATTGTAATATTCATACCCACCAATTTAACATCGATGTTGTAAGGGTATACTATATTATGGATCATGTAAACTCACGATTACTTGTTCTAATAGCAATTTAAGAGATTAAATTTAATGAAATTAATCTAATGAGTTATTTAATATTAATGTATTATATCTCTTTGGATAATTAATAAAATGTTACTATGTTAAAATGTTATAGTATTAAAAATTATATGTGGGGTCTTATATCTTCCTCAAATGAATATTTTAGAGTTTATATCTCATTAAATAATTATTAATGTGGATGTTTCAGTTTCCTATATGCATAGGCCCTAATGTCAATGATCCTAAACTTAATTTTTCATTATGATAATGTTTTTTCACAGTTAATAGATATTTTTCCTTACGATATTATGTTCCCATTATTCATGGTTTATATAAAATAATTTTAATTAATGTTATTTAAATTATTATTCTATGTTAATAACTTATGTATTAATGTTCTTATGTACTATTTTTTGAATCTCACTCATATTTTATAGTTATCACTCATGATTTTGAGAAATTTAAATTATTCTCTTGTTTTCACTTTTTCTTATGAAATCATCATTAGGTAAATGTTTAATTATCCCTTACTGAGTGTTTTAGCTCACACTTGTCTCATGATTTCATTATCTAGGAATTAAGAAAAATACTTACATATAAGATTTATATAATATGGTCAAGTATATTGATATTAAGGAGAAATGATAAAGAGTTTCACCAAATAATCTTTTTCTAAAAATATTCTCTTAGAAAACTCCTTTCTTTTTTGAATATGGCCATGAATTTTTCTTTCTCACACATAAAAATATCATGAAGCATTCTTATTATATTCAATAGTTCTAGAAAATAATTTAAATGAACTTATTCTCAAAAAATGGTCATTGAAATTTCAATAAACAAAAAAAATATTTCATTGAAAAGTTTGAAAACATTTTATTTCACATTTACTATCTTCAAAAGATGTTTTAAGGGTCACATATTCTTTGAAATGATACTTCCATTATATAAAATATTTATTTAAGCTTTGACATACATTTTTTAGTCCCTAAATAATTTAATTATATAAGTGAGAACTTAAATTTGAATACCCATATTTAAATACTTAAACTAATATTATAGGACAAATGTAGATTCAGTGCAACCACTATAAAATCATGAACATTATTTCATAGGGGAATAATAATAAAACAATTTAACTGATAAACCCTTAATATAATGATTAAAATTAGCTTATATTCATTCCATATATTCTATAATTATATTATATTTATTATATCATAAATTTGATTCTAATTAATTACATTATAGGAGTATACAACTAAATAGTTTCATTAAGCTGTATAAACTAATTGTTATATCATATAATCTTCATTAAATAGATAAAAGATACATGACATATACTCATTTAAAAAAAAAATGGAATGAAAAAAATAGATCAAACTAGGGGGATCCCAGTATTTGATACTTATGATAATTTCTTATATTATTGTGAAATCACAATATAGCTGGGGGTAGTGAGGTGAATCATCTTTGACCAAATTCATTTTCTAAATAATAAATATTATTATCACCAAACAACCTTGGATTAGAGGAATGATATGGATAAATGCATATTGGTAATTTTTTATTTAACATTAAATATACCAATATTCAATATATACAATTTAGTAAATATTGGGACATGTGTTTTAACAAATGTCAATGTCAATGTTAGACTACCCCTTTCCATAGATGATTCTTTTATCAAAATATAGATTTTAGACTAACAGTAATATTATCAATACATATAGATGTGGGTTATTATTATCCTAACCTACTTTAACATTGTATTAATTAGGTGATTTATTTCACAATATTACATATGTGAACTACAGTATATCCCATATCTTTTCGTTAACATAGTATCACTCAATATTTTCTATTATGTATGCCTTTTCCTCTTTAAATTGAACAATAATAATATAGAGGGATGATATTGTACCCAAAAACACTAATATACTTCTTCTAAACAGAAAATATTCTTAAATTAAATAAAATATTGCATCATGTATTCAAATTGAAATTCTTGACCCAAAATTATGCATGTTTTGGGAAAATAATTTCCTAAGCTCCACTCAGTCAAAATCATCTTCCAACAAACGTATCACTGTAAACTCTAAAAATTAAATTACTTTAGATAAACTATACTGTACCACCCTAACTCTCTATTATTCTTACCATTTCATACTTTACTGTATCTAAACAAAAACAATGTCATACACATAATTGTTTTACTTATTTTAAATATATATATTTTTTCCATAAAATTGATTAGGAGAATAGTAAGTCATCTATAAGTTATCATTTTTTATAACAACCCAATTTTATTTCATATTTCATCAAGACATGTCATTATTTTTCTCATATAACTGCAACAACAACATCCAACAAAAAAATATCCTAAAAAATCATCTATTATTTATTATTTAATTAATTTAACATATATTACATGTTCATTCATTGACATATCATTCATTATAAACATCCAAAAATAGTCCACATAGAAAAAATTATGTGATACTATAAGAAATAAAAAAATAAAATAGTATATTGTGGTCTTGCATGATATTATTTTTCTATTCTAAAAGGTTCACTTATGAAATTCCTTTTATGATTTCTAATTTTAGTGAAAAAAATACAATTTAATTCATTATAATTTTTTAATCATTAAAAAATAATGAATCTTCAACAACATAAAAAAATAACCACATTGTTTTCCTTCTCAAAATATTCTAAGAAATACTTACATTTAAAAATATTTTCCCAATATGAATGATATACACCTTGATAAATCCTCATTACTTGCTTCCAAATTATTAATTAACAAATATTATAACTAATAAAGGATCTAATGAAAATTATGAAATTTAATATATCATAATATTCATTATTATTTAAGATTCTACAATTTATTTTTTATTAGAGTATCATAAATTTATCTAGCAATTATATCATCAAATAATACTGATTAATTGTTCTTTATCTCAAGATTGAATCAAGTCTGTGTATATATTGATATTTTCTTAGCATGATTAAGTAATTCTTGTATCATAACATTTTAAATTTCCTCTAAAAAATATAAAATCTAGAAACTCAAATTTTCTCCTAGTATGAACTCAAAATATTCATAAAAAAGGTCATATATTCAATTCTAAGGTTGAGTCTTCTTCATATAACTCTATATTTATATGGTCCTAATTTCATATGACTTTATCAATGTTAAATGATATGTATGTATGTTATATTCAAGGTAGATTTATACAAAAAAGATATATGTTAATCCCTTCACAATAATATTTATGTATTATGTTTCTAATGAATTCATACATAGTGTGTTCTTATATAATCATGGACATACATTCAATTCATAATTTTATTGTAGAGTCATAAATTCAAGTTTGTAAGTTTATTAAATTCCCAATGGAATTTAATTTCATACCCTCTTCATTTCATATATAATTATATATCTCACATAAACGTTATTCAATTTGGATGGAAATCATAAAAATTTGTTGATGTAATAAAATTTTCTGTTGAAGTAATATTCAGAATTCATTTTCTTATCAGGATTTCTTACCATTAGTAATAGTGATTGGATTTACTATGAAATATATGATATTCAATTAAGTAACATATAGAATTCATATTATGATACATAATATGATCTATGAAATTACCAATTTTTAGTGAATCCAAAAAAATGGATTAATTCAAATAGAGTAAAAATATTTCCATGCACCAAAACCATATTAAACCTAATTCTACTATTGTATATTGCTAATATATTTAAAACTAATCCTCTAATTCCATGGATTTGTAATTCATAATTCATAATGATCTTCCAATCTCTTTGATCCTGTTAAATAACATTACTGGCAACTATACATGTTATTCATCCACCTAAACACCAGAAGGATACAAATATATATATTTTTTAATAACTTTTTATATTCCCCTTTTCAATGATTGATGGGTAAGAATTACATAGTCTATAGTTCTAGTGGAACTAATCCATTATACATATCCAATTTAAGACCAAGAACCAAAAATCCAACTATAACCCACACATAGATGATTCAAATCTTTTTTCCACAACAACTGACCTCTAAATCTACTCAACATGAAAATCCCAATGCATGACTACATGGGTCTATTACGGATGAAATACCCATAACATTTCATTCTTCCGAATCTATGATAATTACTTTTGTTTTGTACTATATCTATCCTTATATGGGACTACACCTTGGTAACATGACCAAATAATTGTTGTAATCAACACATCCATCGATCCCACAACAATTAGAATCCACTGCCACATTGTTGTCCAATTAGCTCACACAACCCACCTAACCACAATATATGCCAATTACATCTTGTGGTATATGATATCCTTCATCACACATTTCTTTTCTGCCATCATTCGATTCAACAACCCCCAGTCAATATAAGAGTCCAGTAACATGATTCTTGTTGTCGTCCTCCTATTTCCACTAAGATCACCCTCACAACAACTTCTGTCTCCTTCACCTGGCATGACCACCCCTACCTGATATTGGAGAAACTAAAATGCTTCTAACTTGTATATATGGGGACTCATTAACCCCACCACCCTATATGGTATGTCATCATAAAACATCCCAAACCTAACCACATAAAATGAAATCAATACCCCATAAATCCTAAATTTTTTCCCTATCATGGATTAAACCCATCATTGTGCATGATTACATAGAATCCATAACCACTAGTTTGGTACCCCAAATGCATACAAGATATCTATAATATGGTTCCAAATCCAACAATTCAATTTATAGTTAATGAATTCTAACTAGTTAATTAATTCATTCTCCAATTTCTTCATTTTTCTTATACACATAGTTAAAATAAAAAATCATCACATGCTTGGAATTCACGTTTATATTGTACATCCTTTTTATTTAATGGTAGAAAATCATTCATCAATAACCTTCACCCATGTATATATGGAATAATTCTATTCTATTAGGTTGATAATATATTGCTCTCTCTATTCAGAATCTATTCATGATTAAATTGACATAAATAACAAATCATGTTTTTAAGAAATTGAATTCACACCTATGGATATTCAAAAAAAATTTCTTTACAGAAATCTTAATATAATGTTGTATTATTGTGGGATGCATTGTCATGTTGTATAAAAATTTTAACAAAAATTTTATGAAATGGAATATGACATGATGTAAAATAAAAAACACATTATTTTTTTCTAGATAAATTCTTAAAATCCCCAATATATGTTTATGTATTAATAATTTATAAAATAATGAACTTGAATATCACATGAAGAATATTGAGGTGATTTAATGACTAAAGACAATCCTCTTCAATAATAATGACTATTGTCCCTCGCAGAGCAAATTTACGTGCATATTTTTTATCAACTAATGAGTATTTCTTACTGTTTCAATGATAAAACCCATGTATTTCATTGTTTTATAAAAATAATGGGTAATTTGAGTTTTTGAATGAAAAGGAGCAAAATTGTGAAAAATGACTATTTCTAGATTTTTGACAAATTTTTACATCAAGGGAATTTTGGTCATTTCTTGAACAATATAATTCCAAAATTTCTGTTTAAAATTTTGTTAGAATCAGGATTTTATTTCCTTCATTTTTTTCTTCTGGACCAAGAGCTGATTCGACAATCTAAAGGGCCTAAATATTATTTGAAATTGGAACTTGTTCCGAACGGACAATTTGGACACCACAACTATAATGGAATCACAACTCGGCCTACACACCTTCAAATGAATTGATTCTACTTGGATATTAACTAGGACATCCAGGAACAACTCTAAAAAAATATGGGTGATTTGGAAAGTCATTAACATGGCCATTAAAAGACAAACGTTTGTCGGAACCAACCTGGAAGCTTCGTCCAGAAACAGAAACCGATATTGAAAAAGACATAACTCCTGCATAAGGTTTCCAAATGTGCTGAAATTTTTAGGGGAGACATACAAGGCATTTATGAACATCCTTTATGAAGAAGGAAATGTGAAAAAAGTCATTTATGGGGCCATACATGCGCAAACATCGAGAGGATAAAATCTACCTATAAAAGGAGGCTCTCCCCTCCTTCCAAAATCATCAACTAGACAGCCAACACCAAGGAGGGATCCCACCGGGGCACATGTCGCTGATGATATTTTATTTCCCCACTCATTTCTTATTTTTATTTTATTTTAATTTTAGTATTATTTTAGTTTTATTTTCCATTGTAATTGAAATTCTAGTTTTATGAATCCATGCATTTGTGTTTCTCCATCCATTTTTCTTCATTTCTCTCTCTCTCTCTCTCTATCTTCATCCACCGACTCTACCATGTAATCTCATACTCTTAGAAATGAGAGAATAATCCTGGGTCTTGTCTTGGGACGAGGTCAAGAAGTTCTTGAACTTTATTTAATGTTTATTTTATGTTTTTGGTAGATTTGAGTTGCATGCATTGGTGAGGCAAATGTCCCCGATCGGGTGACAACCCCCAATGGAATTTAACTTAATATATTTTTATTCTCGAAAAGAGTATTTATTCAAACATGAGATTTCATGTTTGTATTATCACACTAAAATCAAACACATAAAGGAAAATAATGATTGAATCCATGACTGAGCCCCAAAACCAAGTTCTTTCTTTATTAACTCATTCTTTTTATAATTGCATGATAGTTTATATTTTTTATATCAAAAACACAAATAATATTGTTATCCCTTTCATTTAAATAACCAAATATAAAAAACAGATAAATTAGGTGAATTAGATAAAGTGAGTGAACCAAATTGAAAGGCTCCTCAAGAGAGACGACCCTGGTCATCCACTGTGTTGCACTAGGAACAATTTAATTGTTTTTGTCCACACCCCGTGATAGGCATTCTTCAAAACTGGCGCCGTTGATGGGGAGCCAATCATTAGTTAATTTATTTTTTCTAATTTCACAATAGATTTTATTTATTTTTATAAAATTTAAAAATAATATTCCATGATGAATTCAAATGATTATTATTTGGCTTGGACTGACAATTACTCACAGGTGCAAAAACAACAACAATAAGATTTTAGAAGGGGTCAGGTGAAATAACATAGAGATAAAATTGATGAACTGACAAGAAAAGATGAAAGAGCATTTGACTATCTTCGTGCATTAATGGAGCAACCCAACCTTGAGCAGGATCACTAACCTGAGGTGGAATGGAATGAAGATGTACCTGCTGAGCCACAAGTGGGGGATTAAGAAGGATTGGATGTTTTTTTGATTAAATGTGAGGAACTGCCTAGTCTCCCCATACAATACAAGGAAGAAGAGTCAGCGCCACTGAAGGAAGAAACCTCCCAAGTGGTGGAATTTTATGTTAAGATAGAGGAGCACGACTACCTACCTCTATTCTCAGAGAGTCTAATCCGACAGGCATTTACCACTAAGGTAGAGATTGATGCAAACCGACTTAGGGAGTTGAACCATTCATTGACTCTATCTCTTATGATTTCATTGAATCTGAATTCTGCATCACTCATTGTGGTTTTTATTATACAAAATCAGGCAATCTACGCTATGCCTTGGAGGATGATGAAGAACCTGGATTTGCGCCTGCTGAGGAACATATAGAGATCCCTGGATAAGTTGAATATTTATTGATGGAATCTCGTCAAGAGATTCTAGTGGATTTTCATAAGGAGACCATAAAAAAAGCTTCTTACTTTGATGGGGAATAATTTGATCTTAATTCATTTTGTTTTAATTTTATTCAAATAGAATTGCACTCTGACTTTCCCATTGACTATTCTTTGGATGCAGCATACGTTGATGAACCACTGGATAGAGAAGAAGAGGTTGCACAAGTAGAAACCCAGAAGAAGGATGATGGTACATACTTCATCCTATCCCCACCATACAAGCTATACATCATTCTCAAGGGGGAGGATCTAGTGTACTCTATCCATGGATCATTACTCACCCAAAAGGATGAAGCACAATCTTGGAAAAGCCACATGTGGTGGTTCAAATCAAGGAAGCATCATCCTCCAATGGACTTTGGATAACAGTTGGTACTGCCCTCTAGAGGTAGTAAAAATTCAGGGCCCACTTGGGGTATCGTACCAAGATTTATCTTTAATTGATTTTAGGAAATTATATTTCAATTTCATTTCATAGGATGTAGTCAAGCATTCATCCCCCTCACTCCTATATTTTTGAGCATAAATGAAATGATCCTTACGCTTAATTGTGTTATTTTATTTTATAGGATCACGATGGAAGAAGAAAGACCTAGAAAGTGAATAGGTTGGACAGGAATATGTTTCATGGAAAAAGGGAGTTCAATTTTAGTGTTTTATATTTTAAACTCTCCACATTTTAGTCCAAAACATGTTTTGAGCTTTAATGATAAAATTACATTCCCACACTTGAATTAATGTTTTGCTCGACTTATCTAGGAGACATGAGTTTCTTAGGATTCTAGTGATTCCATGTTATAGATTTAAATGTTTATATGATTAAAATATTGAAATAAAAATTTTACTTTTTAAATATGAAGCATAGATATTGAAATGATGACTCAGGATTTGAAGGAATTAATTAATTCATGTAAATGAAATTTCTCAACCATCTTTCATTCTTTGAATTTATGAAATTTAATTGAATTGATTTATTATTATTATTCATGCCATGAGTTATTGTCCAATATTATATTTCTCATTCCCTAGAGGATTTCTAGACCATGTACTTCCTATTTATTCTTGAGCATATTTCTTGAGTGCTTTTGGGACATGTAACTGACAAGAATTTGTATTGAAACTTGTCAAAGCTATGACTTTACAAAAACACATTTAAAATGATTAAATAATCCTTTGAAAATCAACATTTTCTTAAAATACCACCTTTATGTCAATACTTCGTTTAGCCCATAGAGACCATGAATGAGCTTTATAGGGATGAGCCATGTTTTAAGCCATTTTTATCCATTCCTACCCACCTCTTGGTATTAGCATGATATTTTAAAGTTGAAGTGTGGGGGTAAAGGAAATCATGGTGGACAGGATGATACACATTGTGAGGAAGAAGTCTGGGGGTGTTATTGTGGGGATTGTAAAAGGTTGTGAAATCATTCATTATACTCTATTTTCCCCACTTGAATTAAAAAAATGAAAAAAAATTGACAAAAAAATAGAAAAATGGGTTTGGATTTGGCAGAACAAAAAATCACCATTTTCCAGACCAAAGTTCTTATGATATTATGTGGTTAGGTGATGGATGTGAGGTTTTATCAAATCATAACATTCAAAAATATGAATAACAAAGTACAAAATTAAAAAAATCAAGAGGTTGCACAAATCATCCATTATGCTAACTTGATCATAACCTTTTCTTTGAGTTTTGGGAAGTGGGTGTTGCTATTTTCAAAGAGGAGAGTTTCATTACACTTTTACTTTTAATATCATGCATTGTACTCCATATATTAGCCTCCTCCTTGAGCCTTAATTTTTTAATCATTAAATCCTACGATCCTTAAGCCTCAGATTCATTTGATCCTTTATTTCAAGTCCTCATGATTTTATGTGTCTTTTGTCTTTACAAAGTGGAGATAGTAGTTCATTTACAAGCTTAGGGATAAGGAGCATGTTTACATGATATGAGCATAACTCTAATTGAACTGTATTATGAGTGATGAGAGGGAAAAAAGTGAGGTAAATCATGGCATGGAATGTTTAATAATGATGAATCAAGGATCTTGAATGAATGAAAATAAAAGTTCCATTAATTTTAAAATGGGAAAAGTAAAATATGATAATTATTAGTTTCGTTAAAAAATGGGAACATAAATTGATATTTTATGCATATTTTTTGATGTTTGATTTCATAGTGAAATTTTTTTGATTTTATTGCTTAGAAATTGAAATATTGGTAACATTTGTGTGCTTTGACTTCAATGTTGAGATTTAATGCTTGAGGACAAGCATAGTTTAAGTGTGGGGGTATTTGACAGAGAAAATTTATGTGCATATTTTTTATCAACTAATGAGTATTTCTTAATGTTTTCAAGGATAAAACCCAGGTATTTCATTGTTTTATAAAAATTATGGGTAATTTGAGTTTTAGAATTAAAAAGAGAAAAATTGTGAAAAATGACTAATTCTGGATTTTTGACAGATTTTTACGTCAAGGGTATTTTGGACATTTCATGAAAAATATAATTCCAGAGTTTCTCATTAATTTTTTTAAGATTCATGATTATATTTCGTTCATTTGTTTCTCCTAGACCAGGAGCTGATTCAGCAATCTAAAGGACCTAAAAATTAATTGAAGTTGAAACTTTTTCTGAGCGGACAACATGGACACCACTAGTGTAATGGAATCAAAAATCAACCTACACACATTAAAATGCCTTGATTTTACATGGAGATTAACTAGGATATCCAGAACCATCTCTAAAACAAATATGGGGAATTTTGAAAGTTATTAACATGGCCATTAAAAGAAACACTTTTGCAGGAACCATCCTGGAAGCTTCACCGAAAATTAGAAACCGATATTGAAAAATTCACAACTCCTGCATAAGGTTTACAAATGCGCTGAAATGTTGAGTGGAGATAGCCAAGACATTTATGAACATCCTTTATGAAGGATGAAACGCAAAAAAAGTCATTTAATGGGCCATACATGCGCAACCATCCGGAGGACAAAATCTGCCTATAAAAGGAGGCTCTCCTCTCCTTCCAAAATCATCAGCTCGACACCCAACGCCAAGGATGGATCCCACCGGGGCACAGGCCACTGCTGCTCCTGTCTTCCCCCCTCATTTATTATATTTATTTTCTTCTTATTTTATTTTTATTTTAGTTTTAATTTTCATTTCTAATTTGAATTTCTTTTCAATTAATCCATGCATTTTTATTTTCCTTTCCACCATTTAATTTCTTCTATAATAATAATAATAAACTATAATTTTTATTATTATTATTATCATTATTTACAATATAAAAATCTTATTTTTAAATTATTTTACTTTATTTCTCTCTACTTTTTCAAAAACTATTTTCTTAAGTAATAATAATAATAAGTTATATTATTATTATTATTATTCTTTTCACTTTCATTATAAATTATTTAATCATCCTATATCCCCCTCTCTTCTCTCTCTCTCTCCTCATCCATCCAACATTGTGAACTCCAACTCTCAGAAATGAGAGGATGACCCCGAGGCTTGGCTCGTGGGGTGGTAAATACGTTCATGAGTTTTCTTTAATGTTTATTCAAAATTTGGGATAGACTTGAGTTGTATTATTGGGCATGGAGAATGTTCCCAATGGGGTGACAGTCCCCAACGACATGCAACTCAAGATATTTCTATTCTGGAAAAGAATAGTAATTCAAACATGATATTTCTTGTTTGAGTTATCAATATAGAATCAAACATATAAAAAAAATGATTTAATCCATGGCTGAAACCCAAACCAAGTACTTTCTTCCTAACTTCATTCTGTTTAGATTTGCATCTAAGTATAAATATAGAATTCTTACATTTAATTTCATTGTTTTAAATAAATAAAAAAACACAAAAAGAGATAGATTAGGTGATATAGATTAAAGTAAGTGAACCAAATAGAGAAGGCACCTCAAGAGAGACAACCCTGGTCAGCCACTGTGCTGTACTAGGAAAAAAATATAATTGTTTTTTTCCACGCCATGTGACAAGCGTGCGTCATTCCTAAATAAAAAAAAGTTATAATGAATATGAATCGTGATACTGAAATCGTAGGAGAGAAAGAATATTTCATTGTTTAGAAATATTTCCCTCATGGCCATTTTGTAAATAACTTCCTAATCTTTTCCTTTGACCTTGATCATATTTTGATAATAAATTTTATATATTTATTTTGAAAACATTTAACATATTAGTAGTACATATTTTTATTTCATTGTGATTCCATCAAATTTCTTTCATAAATTATTTGTAACACCAAGGGCATAGATAATTAACTCTATGGTTGGTCTTGGATGTTGAATACATGGGCAACCGAATAATTACTCTTCAATTCCATAATTCATCATTTTATTTATTTATGTGATAGTTAGTGTTATAGAAGTCATTAGATTTTCATAATATTATCTCCTCACATAGATAATAAGGTCACCCTTCTATCAAATAAATATATCTATCCCTTCCAATAGACATAGAATTATACAACTAGATTTGTTTGGATTACATGATGAATGACATGTGTTGGAACATTTGGTGGGATATCATAAGCCTATGATTAATTATTTAATTACCTCTTCTATATGTAAGAGGAGATAAGAATATTCAACATGAGGTTTTATTTATGTTTTCATACAAAAAATTTGATATATGGGAGTAATCCAAAATTGGTCATGACTTACCTGTTGGATGAGAAAACATTAATGTAATAAAGAACCATTGTTATCTATCATAAAAACATTCCTTTGTACTAAAATTTTAGATTAAGTACCTTGGTCTTAATTATTCCTTATCCCTTTTATATTTTCACAATAGTAAAATTGGTGTAAAAACAACCAAAATATTTATATGTGAAAGAATAGTTTGTGTTCAATGAACAATTACATAATGAGAACCGTATTTCAACTCTCAAAATATTTATAATGTATTTTATGTTATTTTATTTATAGACCCTCTAAAATAATCCTCTCTTCTACAAAGTATAAAAATATGTGGATATAACTTCTTCTCTATAGGTGAATCGATAAAATAAATAATTTAAATTAACGCTATATCCCTAATAATCATCTCCATGAGGAAAAAAACATCCCTTAATATAAGAAGGATTTTGTGATCAATTTTCATAGATCATATTAGAGAATATATCCATAGATGGTATGTATTTTATATTCATTTTAACCTTAAATAAAATATAAATCATAATATTTTGAAATGGATTTTATAGCTTAGCCACAATAAAAAAATGATCAGATTCTTGATATATAAGTCTTTCAAAAAAATAATCTTAATAGACCTACATTTTATAAGGATTAATAAAATAAAATGTAATATGGATGCTCTATATAGATAGAAAATATAGAATCATCATGGAATTTTATATGATCCAACACTGTGGGTGATAAAATATAAGATTTTTTCTGAGTGATTCGGTTTCCCTTCTTGTGAAAATTCATATTTACTATATAATAATCTATTAATTAGCTTTACCCACTATAGTACACTATGTTTTCTAGTGATATTTTTCAAAAAGATTTATACTATTAACATTCTATTATTAGGGATCATGTTACGTATCTAGATGATCCAATTGGTGGTTTCATTATATATTGGGATAAGATGGTTCTTGAATCTCTCTATAGGAGCATGACCACGATGAATATTATATATATTTTTAGGGATAAGGTACTCATAAGACATTATTATTGATGATTTATAGGGACCCATACATCTCATATATAGATATAACATATTTTAAGATGAATATTCATTACATTGTAGACACACATGACTGAAGATTTACATATTTTTGTTCCAATGGAAACATGAAAGACAATAATCTAATCTAGTTAATTTTCTTCGATGTTTCTGATATGATATTCACATTTAGTAATATTCTGGGACATACACAATATAAAACCATTCTTTATAATGTTAGGAAAGAAAACATTAGAATAGATGATCCTAGATTCCCTACAAGGGAATAAATAACAGATATCAATTTATGATCTTATGAATGAATCTAACAAGCATAAGGGTATTTGATAATGAGAATAACTTATAAAAATTTTTACCCAACATATCATAGATTTTAAACAAAATTATTTTAATAAATATTGTATGGTTATAAGACATGAATCATAAGGGAATAAAACATCATGATCCATGAGATTATAAGATTTTCATAAGACATATATTTGTGGATTAAATATAATAATATGAAAACATATATCATGGATTCCCACAAAGACATTAATAAAATGTTAGGCTTGGACAAACCACCTACATACCTTCTTTCTGCTCTGGATGTCCTCACATATACCATATTTTTCGCATGGGATGGCCTCCTAGGTATAACCATTTTGGAGATTAGGAAACCACATGTGTACCCCTTGATCTCATATAACCCTTATCATTTCCCAAATTCATTAGATTGATATATTTATCCCACGAGTCATAAATAAAAATCAAAAAAATGTGTTCCACAGGATCATAAAAAATTCATTATTCATAACCCATTTTGTAAAATGGGTTTTATAAAAACTTCATCAAATCATTAAATCACTAAAAGAGACATTTTTAGAATTTTTTTATAATTTCATAATAGAATATCCCATGGAAAAAGAATTTTGTCTCTTAAGATTTCTGTCATGGTATATCCCACGGAATACAAAGAGTATCTTGAAAAAATTTTAACATAATAATTAACCAATTATAGAATGAATAAAAATGTTATTCATGGATTATACCCCATGTAAGGGATTGGTATCATCAACATAGGTCTTCTCAAATGGAAAATTATTTTGAAATATCATTAAATTTTTTATTGAGAAAACATATGTTTTGTATTCGAAAAAAACCAATTTAAACATATTTTTTTGAAACTAATTTTATTAGAAAATAAACATGAAAACATATAAATTATTCTTCAATGAAATTAATGGTCATGATAACAATACGTTTCATTCATGTCGTATATGTCATGAAAAATATTCCTTTTACATTTACCGTAACGAGGAATTAATTAGAATATGACCAGAATATTCCATTCATTCTTTTAAAAAACAAAAATATTCTTAATTCTTATTTGAATCATTTGATAATAATAATTATTTTTAAAGTAATCTATATAAAACATGGTTTTAGAATAAAATTTATTTATGACAAAAAAAATAAAAAAAATTCACATTTTGTTTAAAAAATTATCTTAATTATTTGAAATATAAATGGGTATAAATGTGATACTATTACATTAAAATATCATAAATAACTATAGGAGAAGAAAATTAATTATTTTTTGAGAGACAGATCATAATAGGTTATCCTTATAAACATTAACATTATAAATCTTGATAAACATTGATATTATAACACATAATATTTACCACATTAATAACATTGAATCATATGCTTGAGGAAGGAATAAAATAAAATGGAACATAAAATATCATGAGGAAAAAAATTATGATATTACATTTTAATGTGCTAGTATATTCACATTGGTAATTAATATAGGTGCATAACAAAATGTTCATCTCAAAGATGTTAAAATGAAGAAATATTACATATCTGTTTTGGTAGCTTTGAAATCAAAAAACCAATCAAGCAGAGACACTACAATGAATAATAATTATTTATTAATTTTCAATAAAACCATAATAAAATAAATACATGCACATTACATACACCACACAATAAAAATAAGTGGTGAGTATGACATAAATCACATTGAAAAATACATGAGAAGAGAAGCCCTTAAAGTAAGTCATGAATTACTTAATAATCATTAAAATACTATATATGAACTATATTTTTATTAAATATATATTTCAGAACATGTGATATATATATATATATAGTAAACTATGTGATATAAATTTTTCCATTAATTACTTTTTTATCAACAATACCATGTTATAATCATGGTTCATGTAATAACTGTTTTGTGTTTCATATATGTGATGATTTATTATTTTCAGTCCTCTTAAACTGATAATGGATCCATCATATAAAGACTGGTAACCATTATATAATTATAATATATACTCATTATAAATTTATTTATAATATTAAATAAATTAATGTGAAAGAATATTAAATACATTATTCATGAAGAGAGTAGGTCATGCGTTCGCATGAACACTATTTACATTATCTAAAAATATTGAATGAAATAATGGTTAATAATATTATATCATTGAAAAATAGAATATAATATATATATAATATTTTAAATAAGCTAATCCTTATTACCTTCCATGTAAATCATGAATGAATCACATTTCATTGAGAGAAAATAGTCCGTTGTACAGACATGTGATGTTATTGTATTAAAAAAATAGAAATCATGCATGTATTAATGAAAAAACAATTCAAGAAAATTAATAATATCATATATCTCATATATATCAAAAATACTCATCATTATGTGCTTCCATGAGTGGTGTATGTGGAGAGAATAATGACTTCATTTTGTGATGTGGTAGTCCACCATAGACATGAATGCTGATTTCATAAGCTGTTTAATGGAAGTGGAGATGGTTGTAGTAAGTTAATATAAAATAAACAGATTCAATTATATGTAATATACATAAGTTATTATAACATCATATTAAAATAATTATTAAATGAGGTGTAGTTAGAAAGAAAAAAATATCTCATTGATAAACATTACATCTTCTTCATCTATCCTCATTAGGTTTGTAAAAAACCCATTCTAAAATAGAATCTTATCTAAAATAAGGATTCTTGGATTTGAAGGGGTTGTTTTGAATTAATTTAGTCTGATTTTTGCCAATCCAATAGTGTTTTATGGTGGGAAATTGATATGATAACTAGTGGACATTTAAAAGTGAGTTCAGTGACATAATTGTAATTTGTTGGAATGAATGTTATACACCAATGTTTATTAATGTAAAAGTGTAAAAATAATATAAAATCATCAAAACTCTAATGTTTATGCCCTAAATAATAAAATTTATTTATTTTTTGACATTTTTGGGTCACTTTTTCATCATTATCATTAATATTTGAACCCTTGAAAAAACTATTTTTACCTTGAGATAGATAATTTTTATTTACTATTTTCACTTTTAATTTAGCTAAAAAATTAATTTCAATATAATGGATAATATAAATGAAGATTATTCCTAATAATGAGTATATTTTATATATTCTACTAATAAAATATATATAATATAATTATTAATTAATCTTAAACAAATGACGTGAAAGTAGTTTTTCAGAGAGAATGTTCAGAAGATTATAATGTTTATCTATTTAATATCAATATTAACATGATTCCAATGAACTAAATAGTATTACTAGACATAAAATTTATATCATAATTACTTAATATAAATTCAAAATATAATTTATCTCTACAAATATTATAAATTAATGATTATTTTTGAATTAAAAATATGTTTTTTTTGAAAATTAATTAAATAAAAAAAAATTTAAAATTTTATACAAAATCCACCCTAAGATAATTTTGCTAAAATGATATAAAAAATGATAGTTAATTATTAATTTATAATTTCATATGTGGTTTTAAATAAAATTTATAAACCCTACAAGCACCAATAAAATGATGTTATTCTAGATGTGTATTTTCAAGCATTATATGATTTATTTTAACTCTATGTATAATAATAAAAATTATATGTATATAAATTATAAATATTTTTTATATAATATATAAATTTAATTTAAAACATTATTCTGTTGATATTATTTTAATTAATGAAAATGGAATTTCATTATGCACATTACTAGGGTTTTTAAGAAAAAATTCTTATTAAATAATAAAATATATAATAGAATCCAAAATTATATTTATTAAAAATTAATTAAGTATAGTAAATAAGAATAAATGATTATTACATTACATTTAAAAATAATGGGTCATTTATATAAGATAATAAATTTAAATTATATAATAGTTTAAAAAAACATTAATGATCACTATTTATTGAATAATCATCATTTTATGAAAAATATCAAAATTTCTCTATATAACTTTTTTATATGTTTATATGAAAATTAAAATTTATTTTAATATATTTATTTTTCAAAATGATATTTTTTACATATAATATTATCTCTAAAAATTCAACAGACGTCATTTTTGAAGAAATCATACTTTTGAAGAATATAATTATATTTCTACTAAATGATATACTATTTCGTGAGAATTTATTAAAAATCATATATTAGGTCGGATGTTTATATGTATAATATATAAATTTTCTTATAACATTCATGCGGTCAAATTTAATAGATTGGTTTTGGAGGACATATATAAAATAAAATTATTTCATGGTTCATTTAATCTTGGTGTTTCATGTTGTAAGATCCCAACTTTTTCAGGATATGTCTTGGCCTTGTTTTCAGGTAAATGTTTTTCTTAATTTGAGTAAATTTAATTTGTATATTACCTTGGGATTTATTTGGGTGTTAATTGAGATAAATGGATGAAAATGGGGTAAATTATTGGAGTCACATGGTTAAGGAAAACCATGCACCCTAGCCCAGCAAACCATGCAATCCTTGTCAGATCAGATTCACATTGTTGAAAAAAGGTCTGGAAAATGATTCCCCATAAAACGAGAATATATGAAACCCAACTTAACCAAATGTCCTCTTTCATTATTTTGGATATCTTCGAATGGATTCTGAGATTTTTTGGCCTCTTTTATTTTTGATTCAATGCTCAGATCTAAGATATGCATCACTCCTGATTAGTGGATCATATCACATATCTTTCATATCCATCCTATTTCATCTATCATTAAATTGTGGGGAATTTGTCCTATATATTGATATATTTTTATCAATATTTTTTTAATATAGATATAGGATTATAGATCTAGATTTATATATTTGTGATCTTATTCTATAAAACCTGATTTATGGATTTGGATATGGATCCCGATATTTGTCATTGTGTTGGTAAATTTTTTTTATATTGGATTATCTTTTTTCAACGAATTGAGGTTGGTGATATAATATTCAAATCCTATATTTTTGTATTTTGATTATGTTTAATCGTGTTTTAATAATTCTATATTTTTTTATAAAATTAATTTCATAATGGATTCAATTAATTTAGAAAATTAATTCGTTAAATAATTCTGAAACTATGTACTTGGGGATAATTGATTTTTTAATTAGTTACAAAGAATTAGAATTGTTTAGAAAGCTCATTCATTTTGGAATTTATTTTTTAATATTGATATTATGGTCTGAGACAGTTAATTGTTGAATTTATTATTGATATATGATTTTTAATGGAATCAATGTGATTAATTATTTAATAATTAATTAATGTAAAGATTAATATTATTTATTTTATGAATTATTTGATGTGATATATGTGGTAAATTAATTATATAATTAATCAATAAGTGGTTTTGGTTTATTTAACATTAGATTAATTAATATAATTTATTATGATAAAAGGATAAATATTGATTTAGCTTGATTGATAATATATAGTGAATGATCTGATTTTTTGATATGTTGAAAAGTTGTGATATTTGTGATGGTTTGATATATGAGTGTGTGAAAAAAATGATTCTCCAAATACCAAAATAATGAGAAAGTACATGGATTAGAATATTGTACCGGACATGGAATGATTATCCAAATACCCATGGGGCGTGGGACACAGAATGACACTCCAAATACACATAGTGTTCTAGAAAAGATATTCCACCACTATAAGAATGGTGTATGACTATGGTTCCACATTTCTATGATTTTTAATTGGAATGAAATTCATAATTCAATGCCATTAATTATATGAATTGTGGATCCTTGATGTGAATGGTTCTAACTTTGGAATTGCTTGAAGTAGGTATTGAGGTTCATGTGCCCTTGGGAACCCATATGGTTAGGTGGTTAAATAATGAATAATTTATAATGTGTTAATTTTACACTTATTAATTTTACTTATTTAATTATAAATATGCATACAATTTTATTAACGGGATATTTTTTTATAATCTATTAGTGGTATCCTACTTAGTTGTACTAAAACCCTACATGGGTTTCTTGATCGGGACCTGAATAGAATTCATGGTTATTGAAAATGATAAAGGAAAGTTCCCAATGTTACAGGGATGATTGGGGAATGATCATAGAGGAGAAAACATAATGTGGGGTTGGAATTTACATAGATTTGATAGTGTCTTTACTTTTTAGTTTCATTTTAGACACATGACAAATACATTAGAATGGAATATCCACTATTTGGTAGTGGTATTTTGTGTCATGTTTTGGGTCATATTTTTATCTTAGAATTGTTCTATATAAAAATATATATTATTAACTATTTTATTATTTTTATACTTGTTTATAATTCTAATTAAAGAGGGTATAGTTTCCCCATTATTGATATTTCACCATCACGGCATGTTTTCTTCCTCAAGTGCACAGGGATGCACGTTTCATGTCGTTTTGTCAACGAACATAGGTTACCAAGGTGTGGAACCCTGGTTAGGTTGTTAAAATGTTATAAAATAGAATTTTTCTTTTCCTTTCTACTTTTCCCATACATTTTTTGGGAATTTTATATAGGGGACTACGAAGATCCAGACTATTCATACATATCGGTGCATAGGAGTTGAAAATAATTTTACGGGGGGAAACTCCAGTTCCCAGGGTGTAATTTTTGTTGTTATTGTTTGTTGTTATAATTTAATATTATTTGACAGTGTGTGACACAATTTTTTATGTGATTATTCATTCTGAAAAAATTGTTTAAATTGATTCATTGCTGGGTATGGAATGAGAGTTGAGTTTGAATGAATCATTCAAGGCACTCAATATTATCATGACATGTATCACATTATAGAGTCATGGGAAAAAAAGTTTTTGGTATTTTTGAAATTGAATTTTATTACCATTATTGGTTGAAATTGAAATAGAAATGGTGACTAACATGAAATTGAAGAAAAATAGTTGTATAATGTTGTAATATGAGAATAAATGGTTTTCTAATTAAATTTTGATAACCAAAATGTGTTTTCAGTCGTCAACTAGGACCTAGTTGTAGGATGGTTCAGTGAACTTATAGTACCTCCATTATTATCGTCATTAGAGGTTTTGGGAAATGACCTATTATTACTTGTTTTAATTTTCCTATTTTGTAATTGTGATAATGTTGTGTTATAATTCCTAATATTTTTATGTAATTTTTGTGGTTTTCCTCCTTGATGATTCTTGTGGAGTGGATAAAAAGAGGATATTTCTATATATTCATTAGCAGTACATAATCATGAGAAACTTATTGTTATAGTTGAGAAATTAAGAGTGTAGTTATAAGATAACACCGCTCACATCATGAAAATCATGGAATGATACCCATGGTTAGTTGTGAAAATCATGTTTGATTTGAACATGGAGTTTCAGTTTCATCATCCTCAATATTTTTCTGGATTGGGTGGACCTCAGGAAGATGATATTTGGAATGATTTTATGCAAACTATACATGACTAATTAGAGACTCTTACCGAAGAAAGTGTTTATATTTATACTTATATGCTATGGGGATCATAGAAAAACATGTGGTATGTTCAGAATATAACAAAACAGGATAATGGTATATTATGGAAGAATTCTTATATATGTTCATAGAGAACGTAATTCAAGAGTCACTAAGGTAGGTGAGAGAAGATGAGTTCATGAGATTTACTTAGGAGAGCATGACCGTGATAAACTATGTCAGATTTTCAATGATTTTGACCCATTTTCATTAGTTTTGTAAAGTGATGAGGCTATAATGGAAAATGAATTTAGGATGAAGTTAAATGTGAAATTACATCCCTAGTGAACATATTATGATAAAATAAATTTTCAAATGTGGTGAATCAGGATCTCATTTATGAGTGGAACCTGAAAGATAATTGTAGTGGTGGATATGTGTTTTCTTCAAGAAAATCAAGAGGTAAAATTCCAAGAATAGGAAGGTTAATTATGATAAATTTATCCGGATTGGTGGTGTGAAAAGAGGTTGGTTAGGGGTTTTATTTAATTAGGATCTTAACCGATTTTTTTCATGGGTGTGGTAGTCCATGACACATTCGAAAATGTTATCTACGACCACTGGTAGAGTATTGATATTTTTGAATGATGATACATCTATTGAGGTTCTTCAAGAACCAAAAAAGGAAATTTAGTGATGGAGTATTTACATTGAACAAGAGTGTGGAAAGAGGATATTAAGAACCATATTAGTCTTGTAGCTGGAGTTATACAGGAAGAGGTGGTGGAAACAGTGGACACTATTTTTATAGGAAAGTGTATGCCTATCATTAGAGTGGTGTAGCTTAGGGGAGTAAGACAATATCTCATGGAAGATAGGGAAGAATACTAAATTCCACTTTTTTATACTTTTATATAGTGATAATTGACCACTGATAGTGATATATACTATTCATGGATCATTTATAATAGCTACTAACTTATTTGATATTGGATCCTATCATTCCTTTGTAAATACAAAAATAATGATTGGATTGAGCCAAGCGGTGGAGTTCTTCAAATGGGTTAAAATAATAGAAACACTATTGGTAGTATGGTGTAGAGATATATCATTGTTCAAATGGTGTTCTCTTGAGATAAAAATATATCATTTTCTATGTGATATTTATATCATTTACCATTCAAACATTGAATTAATTATTTTTATGGATCCACTAGTCTTATACTGATCCCACATTGAAAATTACAATAAGATGGTGTTTTTTACATATCATAATAGGGGAAAAAATATACACCATAGAGAATGGAATATCCAAGAAGACTGAGCATGGCCAACTATTCCACAATATGGAGATGTCACTGCCAAAATTTCATGTATATTACTAGATGTCATAAATGTGAAAAATGAAACCTTTCTACCAATAGTGGACTGGTTTCATGATTTTTTTCCAAATGACATATCAAGGATTCCACATTAGTGAGTTATAGAATTCACCATTGATATCATTCTAAGTGGTGAGATGGATTCTATTCTATAATACATAATGGCATTGGAATAGCATCAAGTGTTCATGACACGACTGTAGGAGTTGAATTGTATGGTAATTATCAATCCATGTATGTCGGTTTGGGGTTCACAAGTATTATTTTTAGTTAAGGCTACAAGAAGTTTTTGATTGCATGTTCATTAGTAGTTGTTAAATTTGATAAATTTAATGATCCAATATCAACATCTTTGTATCAATGATCTATTTCACGAGTTGAGAAGGTATTATGTATTATAAATTTTATAATTGAGATTGGGATATGGTCAATTGGTTGTTGGGACATCTGATATACCAAGTGATAATTTCAAGAGTATGTATGGTGTTTATGTGATTTTCATAATGCTATTTGGATTGATGAATTCTGTTGACCTCACCTGTTTTTATAATATCACTTCTGTTTTAATATGTTGATAATCCCAAATAATGTTCATTTATATATTATTTACTATTCATTCTACATTGAAATAACTCTAACTCAATCAGGATGTGTTTTTCATAGAATAGATAAGTGTTAAGTCACTGATATGCACAGAGCTACTGATATAGACCTACTGGTACTTAGTCTACCGATAGACATATTCACTGATAAGCAAAGGTCATCGATATAAATAGCTGCCAGTATGTATAAGTCCACTGTTAATCACGTGTTACTGATTGATCCAGTCTTCCTATACAGATGAGCTACTGGTTTGAAGTCCACCAATACCACATCTGCTGATACAGACAGATACTGATAGAACATGTCAACTGGTATGTTTAAGTCCACTGGTATACACTTAATTACCGGTACACCAGAGCTATCATTAGATTAAGTCTACTGGTATAAGCAAGTATACCACTATGAAGATCAGTGATACAGAGAGCTACCGATACAAAGAGCTACCGATACAAAGAGCTAATGATACAAAGAGCTACTGATACAAAGTGCTACTGATAAAAAGAGCTACTGATACAAAGAGATACTGATACAATGCTCTAATGATACAAATAGTTACTGATAAAAAGATCTATCGATATAATGAGCTACCGATACAAGCAGAACTACCGATAGAAGGAGTAACCGTTACAAGTCGACCGTTAAAATCACAATTCTGCATAAACTTTTATGCCTTATTTAAATTATACTAACTTTCATATTTTTTAAATTTAATGCTACTACCATTAATTAATGTGAGTTGTTGTAATGTCAAAAAACTATACCTAGTACCTATGAAAATGTAATCATTCTCATTTCCAGTTCTAAAGGCTATAAAAGAATGGAAAAATGCCATGAAAAAATTAGTTTGAAATAAGGGCTGAAGAGTTCTGAAAAGTGGTGAATACACACTGAAAAGAAAGGCTACATCCATATTGGAAGAACACTGGACAGACACGAAGTAATTAATTCTTGAAGAGAACAGAAGCTGCACTTTAGCCAAAGAGTGAAGAACTACAACAAACATGAAGAAAACAACCCTCTGTTTTAAAAAAACCAGAGAGGGACTCAGAAGCATTCTTTATCAATGAAAGGAGTCCAGTGCTGCACTTCACATCACTAGAGAATTTTAAAACTAATATCTACTCTCTTAGTGATTATTTCATTTACATTTTGAACAGTGTGCATACTCTGTAGATTTTATACACAAACTGTCTCTTGTGCTAAACTGTAGGATTTTTAAATCCTTACACAATCCATCCATAACTCTCATGTATCCCACTATGGATAGTGGTAGAGGTCAAGTCTGACCTGGATATCCTAGGTGCTATTGTTTTTTGTTTTCCCACATAGAACTGTGGTAGAGGTCTTAAAACATGGAATGTCATTGTACTGTTGTTTACCCTGATCCAGGGTGTGGATCAAAATATATATAATGTGTTTGAGAGGCCTAAGTCTCGTCTTGAGACTGAACATCTTGTTTTAAAACTGTCATCCTTACTTATTTTGATTTTTAACTATATTGAATATTCCACTGCTAAATACATTGAAATATAAAATTGATTTAAATTTACTTGGATAGTTAATCTAACATGTGATTGTATGTACTGTAAAGCATTTGGATAGCTTCAAAAGTTAATTAATCTTCATATTATATTAACTAAGAACTAATCAATCGTTTGAGAATATAATTTACCCATTATAGTTTTACAAATTCACTACAGATTATCTTGTTATTAAATTTGGGGGATTTTAATAAGAATCTTTTTAACGGAAATTTTTAATTGGAACTCAATTCACCCCCCTCTTGAGATTCCACTCCGACCAACATTTGGTATCAGAGGATTACTTATTTATCAAAGGATTTCCAAACACTCTATTTTTCAACGGTGATTATAGTTGCATCTTGAAGATCATAAATTTATGTTACTTCTAAATTTTATCTCTTTAAATACATTTTCTAAAATCTAATTATGGAAAAAAGATTAGAAGGTTCTACTACCAACCGACCACCTTTCTTTAATGGTACAAATTATGACCAGTGGAAGCTTAAAATGAAAATTCATTTAGAGAGTGTGGGATTTGATATATGTACGGCTATATAAACTCAATACAAAATTCTAGAAAATGTTAAATCTACTTGGGATAAACCTACTAAGACAAATTACAATAATAATTGTAAATCAATGAATGTCATGTATTGTGCTTTAGGTGACGAAGAATTTAATCACATATCTACTTGTAAAACTGCTTATGAAATTTGGGACACTTTGGCTATTTCTCATGAGGGAACAACCAATTTCAATGAAATGAAACTAAACACCTATAATATTAAATATGATAATTTTAAAATGAAATCTGATTAACCTTTTTCTAATATGCATCTCAGGTTCAATGATATTTTCAACACTATGAGCTCACTTGGAAAAGTTGTTCCTACAAAGGAGAAAATCATGAGAATACTAAGATGTCTTCCAGTCAAGTGGAGGGGCACATCAATTTAAATTACTGAATCATGTGATATTGGTACTTTTCCCCTTAAGGAATTAATTTGTAACCTTATGATATATGAGGAAGAACTCAAAGTAAATAAGGAAGAATATGATGAACCAAAAAAGAAGTCAGTGGATTTTAAGTCTACTATATGGAGGAGCTATGATATGGAGAAAGTACACATACCAACTGAAAGATAAACAAGTGAATGTTGAGATTCTAATAGTGATGCAGAAATGGCTCAGATAGATAGTAGATTCAAGATGTTCTATAAGAAGAAGAAATTTTTCAGAAAAAAAATTACAAAGGATAATATGACAACAAAGGACATTGGAAGAAGTATTGGAATATGCCTGATAATTGTGATGAAATTAACTATATGAATTCAAAAGGAAAGGAAATGTAAAAGCAGACTGTCTAAAATGGAAGTTCAAAAAGAAACATTACAACAAGGACAATAATTATAAGAAAGCTATGAAATCATTTCGGAGTGCTTCAGAGGATATTTCAACTGATTCTGATTCTACTCAGGATGGAAAACCTAAAAAAACTAACATGTCGTTCATGAGAAACACGTCTGAGGTAACATTTGATACTTCTACTTTAAATTCATATTATTCTAGAGATGATTTTGATTCGGAATCTAAAAATATGTCTAGTCAAGAATTATTTGAATATTGTAATATTCTAGAAGAAACCTATAATGAATTGAATGAAAAGTATAAGTCCTTGAAGAAACATCATTCTCTAACAAGCTTTGTAAAATCTACACTTGATGAAGAAAATGAAAAGATTACTCAATTGCTAATGGAAAATACTGAACTGAAATTGTCTAATGAGAAATTAAGGAAGGACTTAGAAAAATTTACAAATTAAAAAATATACACTTACTCAAATTCTATGAAAACATGTTGCACCAAAATTTAACATTAGAATAGTCTATCACCCTAGATAGAGACAGTTTACTAAAACTAGATTTATTTCAAAATATAGAAATAATGCTGCTAGTTCTAGTTCTAGAAATTCACATGCTTCAACTAGTAACTCACATAGTTATAGATCAAATAATGTTTATCTTTCCAAATATATTGATTTTGTAAATTATTTGAGACCCATAAGGGAACTCTGGGTACCTAAAGCTTTGCATGCTAACCAATCTGGACCCAAGAGAATCTGGGTTCCAAATTCATTTTTCATCTAAACGTGTTTTGTAAGAAACTTTCTTGATGAGTTACCATAAAAAGCTATGGTACTTGGACAGCGGATGTTCAAGGCATATGACTAGGGATTACCCATGTTTCCAAACCATAATCAAAGTTTATGGAGGCCATGTCAACTTTGGTGATAATTTTAACGGAAAAATCATCAACCTAGGACAGATTGGTAACATTGATTCAGTTTTAATTTCTAAAGTATTATTTTTTGATGGACTTAAATATAATATGTTAATTATTTTTCAGTTGTGTGATGAGGTTTCAATGTTAAATTTGAAAATAATTCCTTTAATGTTTTTAATTCTAAAAATGTTCTAGTATTTTCTGCTTTGAGAAATTAAAATGTTTATGTTGTTGATTTGAATTCTTTAGCTTTATAGAATATTACTTGTTTAAATGTTTTTCATAATGAGTCCTGGCTATGGAACATAATATTAGGACACTACAATGTTTATTCACTTAGAAAACTGACTAGTAAAAACATAGTTAGAGACCTACCTAAACATGAATTCCCAACTGACAAAGTTTGTAATCCCTGTCAAAAGGGAAAGCAACATAAGGTTTTTTTTAAATTAGAGAAAGAAGTTTCAACTTCTCAACCTCTCGAGTTGGTTCACATGGACTTGTTTGGACCTTCTAGAGTTTCAAGCTAAAATGGGATGCACTATGTTTATGTCTTAGTATAAGACTTTTCTACATATACTTGGGTATACTTTTTATCACAGAAAAGTAAAGCCTATTTCTAATTTATTAAGTATTCCAAGTTTGTAGAAAACCTTAGTGGACTTAAGATTAAGACCCTGAGATGTTATCATTGTTGTGAGTTTGGAAATCATGAGTTTGAATCTTACTACTCACACAATGGCTATAATAACAAATTTTCTGCCCCTAGAACACCTCAGTAGAATGGTGTAGTAGAAAGAATAAACAGAACCCTTCAAGAAATTGCAAGAACCGTGCTAAATGAGTATGACTTTCCAATTTGTTTTTGGTCTGAAGCTGTAAATAAACCTTGTTATATTAAAAATAGAGTCTTGATTAGAACTATTCTTAAAATGACCATTTATGAATTGTGGAATAATTGGAATCCTAAGGTTAATTACTTCGTAGTTTTAGGTTGCAAAGTCTTTTTTCTTAATACTAAGGATAATCTTGACCAGTTTTCATCCAAGAGTGATGAAGGAACCTTTTTAGGATATTATTTAACTAGAAAATCCTATATAGTCTTTAAAAAAAGAACCAAATATGTGGAAGAATTTATTCACATCATGTTTGATGAAACAGATCCACATGAACCCGAATCTCCCATTAAAAGTCTTAAAGAAGACTTGTCTATTCTGGACCTTAATGATATAATCAATGAACCTATTGTAATGACATCCAGTTATGGAAACATTCCAGAACCTGATTCTATTGAACAAGAACCTACAGATGAACCTGAAATTTCTAATCCTACCTTTACTAGATCGACTAGAATTCTAAAAAATCGTTATTTAGATGCTTTTTATGGTAATATAGAAAGAGGGGCACAAAATTGATCTTCTCTAAAAAACCAGGGTGAACATCAATCCTTTATTTCGCAGTTATATCCTAAAAATGTCAATGATGAAATCAATGATGAATTTTGGGTTATGGCTATGCAAGAAGAGCTAAATCAATTTAAACGAAACAATATCTGGGAATTAGTTGACAGACATAAGGACACTATGACCATAGGCAATAAATGGGTTTTCAGAGACAAGGTTGTTGAGTCTGAAAAAATAGTTAGAAATAATGCTAGGATAGTTTCACAAGGATATAGTCAAGAGGAAGGAATTTAATATGAGAAAACCTTTGCACCTGTAGCTATATTAGAAGCTATAAGAATTATACTTGCCTATGCTACTCATATGAATTTCAAGTTATATCAAATGGATGATAAAAGTGATTTTATTGATGGTTTTATATTGAAGATGTTTTTGTTGAACAACTTACTGGACTTACTAATCCTCATTTTCCAAATCGATTTTTCAAACATTCAAAAGACTTTTATGTTCTGAAACAAGCTCCACGAGCTTGGTATGATAGGCTTAGTAATTTTCTTATTTCAAATGGTTTTACTAAAGTGACTGATGACCCTAATATTTTTATTAAAAGAATTTCTAAAGATGTTTTGATAGTAAAAATCTATGTTAATGATATTATTTTTGGATCTTATAAACATTCTTTATGTACTAACTTTTCAAAGTGTATGAAAAATGATTTTGAAATGAGTGTAATGGTAGAACACAAATATTTTCTTGTATTTCTCGTTTTTCAAAATGAAAATTCCATTATTTTGAATAAAATTAAATATACAATGGATATTTTAAAATTTTTTGGTTTGGATATTATTAATGAAATCGATACGCCTATGAGTACTGTTTGTAAGTTGGATGCTGATGAAAATGGTAAACCAGTGGATCAAATCAACTACAGTGGTATGATTGGAAGCTCACGTAACTTTACTACTAGTCGACCAAATATTATGTTTAGTGTGTGAATGTGTGAAAGATTTCAAGCTAAGCATAAAGAGTATCATTTTATTACTGTTAAAATAATTTCCAATATCGTAAACATACTGTAAATTTAGGTTTGTTTTATCAGAAAGGAAAATCATTCGATTTAATGAGTTATTCAGATGCTGACTTTGCTGGTTGCAAGTTAGACAGAAAAAGTACTTTTGGAACATTTATGTTTCTAGGTAAGTCCTTAGTATAATTGTGTAGTAAGGAACATAATTCATTGCATTGTCCACTGTTAATGTAGAGTATATAGCTTCTGGTAGTTGCTGGGAACAAATTCTGTGGTTGAAACACACTCTTTTGGACTATGGACATGACTTGAGACATGTTTCAAAAAACTGTGATAACACTAGTGCAATGAATATCTCTAAGAATCATGTTTCTCACTCTAGGTCCCAACAAATTGATGTAAGGCACCATTTTTTGAGAGATCATGACCAAAAAGTAGATATTACTCTTGAATTCATAGGTACTGAACATCAATTAGCTGAAAATTGCACCAAACCATTATGTTCAGATAGGATAGGTTGCATTAGAATTGAGTTAGGGATGTTTAACTCTAACTATTAAAAACCTCACCATTAGAAAACTCATTGATAGAAACCTCACCATTAGAAACCTCAACGTTTGAAACCTCACTATTAGAAACATCACCGTTAGAAACATCACCGTTAGAAACATCACCGTTTGAAACATCACCGTTTGAAAACTCACAGTTAGAAAACTCACTGTTAGAAACCTCACCGTTAGAAACATCACTGATATACCTCACTGGTATGGACCTCACTATTATACGTCACCGGTATGGACCTCACCGTTAGTAGACCTCACTGTTAGGAATTCTCACCGGTATACCCCATCGTTACTATTCGCTCTTTTAAACTACTATTTTGGCTTCCGAAATTTGTATTGTTTATATTTTACTTATTATGTTATATTTATTTATTTTGTGATTCATAAATGATAAAAAACAGGTTTTTTACCTCTTTAGCTCCACCTCAATCCCTTTACCTTCAATAAAAATCTCTCAAACCATCTCTCGATCGCTAACTCTCGCGATTCAAACAATGTCAAGAGTGAAGAGACCATCAGTTAGTGCAAAGGAAGTTGATCCAAATGAAAAGAGACTTAAAGGAGAGTCTAGCAGTGGATGTGAAGTAAGGAAACCTATGAACCCCCATCTCGCTTAGCGAGAGATAATAGTTGAGATGGAAATGTGTGCAGAATGGCTAATGTCTAGTTATTCGTTAGTTCTGGAAGTTTTGGAAGATTAGAAATGGATAGAGTGATTCTCGAACAACAATGGCACGTACTATCCAAATATGGTGAAACAATTTTATGAGTTTGTGTGTTTTGAGATATCAAAAGCTGAGCACCGAATTGTTTACTTTATGAATAATACGGAAAGAGATATTTCATCAGTTGAGTGGGTTGAATGCGTGAAGGTACCACATGAAGGAGAATTTGGTTATTTCTCTAATTCAGTACCACCTAAAAGCAACTTCTTCAGTATGAAACGTCCTTGGAAGAGTTAACAGGAGATGGCATGACTAGAAAGGTACTGGATGATAAAATGAATGCAGAAAATGGACTGCTCTTCCAGATTATTCAGCATGTTCTATGTCCAAGGAGAGGGGATTTATCAAATCTGATATACCAGGATATTTACTTGCTTCATTTTCTGAGGCATGGTGTGAATTTGAATTTATACAGGATGTTGATGACTCAAATAGAGTTTATGATTAGACAAAAATCAATAACAAATGCCTTATTCTTTTCCATGTTGATGTCGGTTATGATAGAGGTGAAAGGAGTAGTTGAGTTTCAAGATGAGACGGTGCTGTTAAAGAATAATTTTTGTATCACAAGAACAGTTTTCAAATACATGAAGATCAATTAGAATCTCTGGAAGAGAAAATGGGTTAGTGATGATGAGAAGTTGTATGATATGTATAATCCTTTAGATCATCCTTCTAGGCCTAAGGATGTGAGGGATCCAGGTCTTGGACCTGATGAAGTAAAACCTAAGTATAGTTATGATACTGATGAAGAGGAGACTTCTATAGCTGATGGAAGGGATCCAGACTTGCCCCAATGTCCTATTGCTGATATTGTATCATTAGGAAAGGAAAAATTATTACAGGAAGAAACACCTGTTTATGAGGAGGAACAGCCAGCCCCTGAGATTGAAGAAGAAATATGGAATGAATCTGAAGCCTCTGCTTATGTTTGCTCAAGTCTGAGTCCAATGATTGCAAGCATAGTTGTTCCTGTTAAGGATTTAGTGGGTGAGATGGAAGGACATGAGCCTAATCCAGTGGAGCCACTTTATTTTGTAGAGATATAGTTGATTTTATAGGATTATATTGTGGAAGAAAGACCTGATGGGAATGATATTGTTATAAAGGAGCATGCACTAGTTGAGGGGAAGCATCCAACTAGGCTTGGCACTGTCTAAGTAGATAATGAAATTGAGGATTGGGTAAAAGACCCAGGTTATTTGGTTTGTGGATTAGATTATCCCGATTCTGATAATGAGGCATCCCTCAATAGACCAAAAGTCAGTTATGATATTTAGTCATAGTATTTACCTGAAGATGTGGTCAGAAGAGGTTATCTCAATAATTAGAAGTCAGATATTAAAGCCAATTTTGTTGAAGAAGTTAGAAGAATCAAAAGTTCACTGGTATCATCAATTCAATCAATTATGACTGACTCAATGGCCAATATTGTGTCTTAGAGAGCACCTGCAGTTGTGCCTAAAAATATGATCACCATGGAATATCTTGAATCCTAAAAGGATGAGCTAAAAGTGTCTTTTAGTGCTTCTATTTTTGAGTTGCGGCACTAATCTGTTGAAGATATATAAGCAATATGGAAATGTATTTTGAAATCTCTATGGGTTGCAATATGTCAACCATTGTGGCATAGTTGTTGGTTGCAATCAAGTCTTGTTAGAGTCAAGTATCTAGACTTACAATAAAAGTTAAAATTCTTCAGAATTTTGTTATCTCTTTATAATCTTATATAAGTTCTAAATCCCAACAGACAGAGACTTAGCTTATGTCAAAAGTGTTGTGAGCCAGATGGTATCAGTCTTTGAGGTATTTAAAACCTCCATGAAAAATCATGTCAGCACCAAGGATTCTCAAGTGAAAAATCATATCAGTGGGTTGACCAACAACTTCCAGGGAACAATAACCCTCTCTATTGGTTCTCTTGCCTCTATACCTTCAATGGAACTGGATCAGATTCGAGCTGGGATGAAGGAGGATCTTGGTTCAGCTTCTACCAGTAGCTCTGTGGACTCATATTCCATGACCCAAGTGCTATCTACCACTAGAGATATAATGAAGATAGTCCAAGACTATATGAGAGAAGTTTCTGCCTCTTAGAAGTAAGTGAAAGAATAGGTAAATTTTTATTTCCAAAGTGTCTACACCATGCATTAGCTCAAAAATCACTGTAAACAATTGTTAGAGAAATTGAAACTTCCCCCAGTAACTCAAGCCTTCTAAGAGCAAGTAAGAAAGCTAAGGGAATTGACTCCAGCCTTGGAAAAATTTATGGAAAACAAGGATGAATCCAGCCCAAGACATCTGATGCCTTACTACTATAATCACTCAGAAAGCTACTCAGTACAAACTAGAAACAATCTCAGTAGCTCACCCTCCTCTGATCATTTTTGGTCTTCCTAAGCCTCCACCTACATCTCCAAAGTTTGAGTCTACCTCAAATCATAAAGGAAAATCTCACGTATACATCCAGGTGGTGGATTGACTAATGGTAATGCCATTTGATAGGAATCCTCGTATTATTTTAGTTTCATTTTTGTAATCATATGTATCTTTTTGTCCCCATGGAATGAAAATTTTCATATTCTCTTATAGCCTTCTATTACATTTCTCTGTGTTTGTTTCCTTCTTTTTTCTAATCACAAAGGGGGAGAACAGAAGTGATATGCATCATATGATAGGACAAAGGGGGAGAAAAATGAGACAAATGAGAAGTCTTGACAAATATAAGCTTATGAGAAATATTATATTACCTCTGATACTTTTAGATTTTCAAATATTTATTTTAAAATATCATTATTCACACTGATTATTGGTTTTATAATTCCTATAATACAAATGTCTGGTACTTTGTTTTTATTATTTTCCCTAATACCATTGCATTTTATACTAAATCCTCTGATATTTTACTAAATATTTTGAGATTATGATTCTATAAGATGTGATTATAAAAAGGGTGAAATTTTTGAACTCACCTGATTTGATAATCTCACTTATGTTTTAATATGTTGATAATCCCAAATAATGTTCATTTATATATTATTTACTATTAATTCTACTTTGAAATAACTCTAACTCAATCAGGATGTGTTTTTCATAGAACATATAAGTGTTAAGTCCCTGATATGATCAAAGCTACTGATACAGACCTAGCGGTACTTAGTCTACCGATAGACATAGTCACCGATAAGCAAAGGTCACTGATATACAGAGATACCGGTATGTATAAGTCCACCGGTAAGCACATGTTACTGATAGATACAGTCTACCTATACAGATGAGCTATTGGTATGAAGTCCAGCAAAAAAACATCCATCGATACAGAAAACTATCAATAGAGAAAGTCAATCAGTGTGTATAAGTCCACCGGTATGCACTTTATTACCGGTACACCAGAGCTACCCTTAGAGTAAGTCTACTGGTATAAGCAATTCAACTGCTATTAAGTTCACCGATACAAAGAGCTACTAATTCAAAGAGCTACCGATTCAATGAGCAACCGATACATAGAGCTACTGATACAAAGATCTACCGATACAAAGAGGTACTGATACAAAGAGCTACCAATACAAAGAGTTTTCGATACAAGCAGAGCTACCGATATAAGGAGTAACTGTTACATGTTGACCATTACAAGCACTCTGCTTCTTAAACATTTATGCCTTATTTAAATTATACTAACGGTCATATTTTCTCAATTTAATGCAACTGCCATTAATTAATGTGGGTTGTTCGTATGTCAGGGAACTGTACCTAGTACCTATGAAAAGGTAATCATTCCCATTGCTGGAGCAAAAATCTATTAAAGGAAAGACAAATGCGTTGAAAAAAGTAGTGTGAAATAAGGGCTGAAGAGTGATGATAAGTGGGGAATACACACAGAAAAGAAAGCATACATCCATACTAGAAGAACAATGGACATACACGAAGAAATTAATTCTATAAGTGAACACAAGATGCACTTTATCCAAGGAGTGAAGAACTACAACGAACATGAAGAAAACGACCCTCTGTTTTTCAGACAAAAAACAGAGAAGGATTCAGAAGCATTCCTGATCAATCAAAGGAGTCCAGAGCTTCACTTCACATCACTAGAGCATTCCAAAACTCAAATATACTCTCTCAGTGATTATTTTATTTACATTTTGAGCAGTGTGCAGACTCTGTATATTTTATATAGACACTGTCTCTTGTGATAGACTGGAGGATTTCTAAATCCCCACACAAACCTTCCATAACTCTCGTGTATCCCACTTTGGATAGTTGTAGAGGTCAAGTGTGACCCAGATAGCTTGTGTGCTATTGTTTTTTGTTTTCCCATATAGAACTGTGGTAGAGGTATTAGGACCTAGATTGTCTTTGTACTGTTGTTTACCCCGATCCAAGGGGAGGATCGAAAGTTATATAAAGTGTTTGAGAGGACTAAGTCTCGGCTTGAGATTGAACCTCTTGTTTTAAAACTATTGTGCTTGCTTATTTTGTTTTTATCCTATATTGAATATTCCATTGCTAAATACATTGAAATATAATTTTTTTAAAGTTACATTGATAGTTAATCTAGCAAGTGTTTGTATGTACAATAAATCATTAGGATAACTTCAAAAGTTAATTAATCTTCAGATTAGATTATCTGAGAACTAATCAATCTTTTGAGAATCTAACTGACCCTTTGTTGTTTTAAAAATTCAGTACCGATTATATTGTTATTCTATTTGGGGGATTTTAATAAGAATATTTTTAACAGAAAATTTTAATTGGAACTCAATTCACCCCCCTCTTGAGTTTCCACTCCGACCAACAAATTCAACCGTAGATTTTATGTATGTGATGAAAATAATCATCCATCTGATCCTAGATCAATTTGTTCTAGTGTTATTTGATGATGTCATAAACTACTACAAGACACACTGTGACCATTCCGAATTCCTTGTAATCATACTTAGTATAGTGATAGAGAATCAACTACATGCCAAGCTATATAAATGTTCATTTTGGATTGACCACATACACTTCTTGGGCCACCTCATCTTGGAGGAATATGTGTTTGTAGACCCAAAAATAATACATGCAGTTTTATCTTCAAAGGAGAACAAGAATATTTTTGATATTCGTCGCCTTTTGGGGTTGGATACATATTATCATAGATTCATTTAGGTATTTTCCCATTTGTAAGCACCTATTTTGTGCATTAACATAAGGGGTAATGATTTAATGGTCAAAATCTTGTTTAAATTATCCTCAAGAGATGAAGAAGCATTTGAAATCAGAAAACAATTTTGATCCTACATGATCCCACTGAGGGGTGTACTATGTATTGTGATGTAACACCCCAAGCTTCCATGGTACACTTCTACTTGAATAATACAGTAGTGTTTGTTGTATGCAACATCAAATTCTAACTCACCACAACCAATCAAGCTAGCCGTTATGAATATTAATACACACTTTTTGGAATTTTATAAATTCTATCTTTCAAAATGGACTTCATTTTTGGATTCGGAATATCGATATTATCCTTGGGTGAATTAATGATATTTTTCTAAAAACATTCAATTATTAATGAATAGGAAAAAAAACACTGAGTTATAGTTTAAAACAAAATTTTTATTTAAATAATTATTTATTTTATTTAAAATTATTTTATGTCAAAATAGATACATAATACCTAAATAGGTTAAATTTAAATGATTGGAGTCAATTTATTATCATTTAAGATATATAAAAATTTTATTTAACTTTTCACTGTTTTTTACCCACCTCTTAGGAGAATTTTCAAATTCACATAAAACGTAATTTTACCGCTTCTGTGAGTGGAATTCCAAAAATCCAAAAGGCACGGTTAAAATCAGGGAATAAAATTTGGTCCAATAAGATAAAAATAATTTTTGGTAAGTAGTAACTTTTTACGTTTATTTACCACAACTCAATGTAAATAGGGTAATTAAGGGTAAAAATGATATTATTTTTAACCTAACACATGTCCTAATTCTATTGGCTAAGTATCATTCGTCCAAAAACAACCTTAGGAATAAAATATGAACCTCTTTGGTCCACTTGGATTAAATTAGGATATTTATAATTATTTTATTCAAAGAATAGTTAAAAGAGTTAAAATCAATGTTTAATAACTAAAACATTTTTAATATAGAGTTATTAATAAGATAAATTAGATTATAAATATTCATTAGAAATTTAAAAAGATTTCATAAATAATGGTATTTTATTTAAAATTTTTATACATGAAATAATTTAATTTATTTATGACACAATGGTGACCCAGTAATTATCTAGTTAATGAAATATTAAAATAATTGATATTATAAATATCCAAATAAATGAAATTTGAGACTTTTTGTGAATAAAAATAATTATATAGTTTAATATGACTTATTATAATTGGCTAGATGAATTTTTTTCGAAGAAATAATGTTGTTAAAATTTTAACAAAAATAAATTATTAAATACTGTCAAAATTGACATAATGGAGTTTTAAAAAAAAATATTATATTATTAATTTATATTATATTCCTAAAGATCAAAGGTTTGTCCAAAGGACTTATATAATGATAGGTGTATCATTAAGGGACCACTTGGGGTCACTTGGATGTATATAGTATGTTTATTAACTATATTTTATAAAAATACAAAGAGACATGGTAAATGTCAAACTATTTAACTAAGAGTTAAGTAAAAAATACAAAGTTAATATAGTGACCCAAACCTGTATAAAACCTATTGGTTTAGTGTTTTTAGACCTATCCCCACCTTAAACTCTAAATAATTCACATTGGAGCCATTATAAACCTAATATTAATTTATTATAAAATAATATTTCTAGCTTTTCCTAAGGTGCCCCTTATCACTATTATAAAAGGGCACTCCCCCTTCTCTCTAATTCACACCATAAAAGCCTTTTGGCTTGGCAAACCCCTGACCAAATATCATCTCAACTTCCATAATTTCATCCTAGAGGCCCTCCTTCAGTCCGAAATCCATCTTAATGATCCCTTTCGATCCAATCGAAAGGCAGAACCTGAAGAAGAGGTAACGATTTCACCACCCTCTTTCAAGTTCCTTTCTTCTTCCACTTCCTTTTTTTGTTATTTCCATTATAAAATAATAAATCCAGTATCTTATATATAATTTTATATTATTATAAATATGGTACAACCATATTCATTATTCTATCAATCATTTGAATGACATGTCACTATTCGTGCGTACGTACAGCCTACCATCTCCACGTTGTGGTGTAATTGTTATTCAATATATTATTATTTGGATGGGTATAATAATGAAGTAAAATTCATTTAAATAATAAATATAACATGATAATGACTCTGTATATAAGATATACCATCCAATTATATATTATGTTATTATTAAAAAAACGATATTGTCGCTCGTGTGTACGTACAGAAAACCATCTCTATTAACGCGACAAGATTCATTCCCCAACATATCCATTAAAGAGATAAATTTCATTTGATGATTACAAATAATGTTTAGATAAATGATATAATTTTGTATATGAATAAGATACTTCCCAAACATAACAAATATGTCACACAGGACATATAATATAAAGGAAAACGAATATGTCAACACCCGAAACGACGATAATACTAAGATATTCTCAACAAATCAATGTTAAAAGAACATATATGATATCTTATTAATGTATAGGATTTTTTTATAATCGAATAAAAATTATTTAACCATTATAAAAGCGGTTAACCTACACTCTACCAAGGAAAAAGTACAAAGTAAGGGGTTTCTTATCTCACTTTTAATTCCTGGAGATTTCCATTGTTCACCACTTATTTATTGCATGTGGGGTGTGTACTACCCATGATTTTATTCATTGTGTAATATAATTTAATTTATGGATATTTACATCATCATTGTATGATCCATATTTCAGGGTTGTATGTTTCGTACGTTACGAAATCGATAAATGAATTTTGAAATTTCAATTTCTACTCATTTGGATTTACGCTTACTTCATTGATTATTTTACTCTGAGATTATTTGTGGAATAACTATTCATTTTATTATGTCATAATTTTCACTCCCCTTTATGTGGATATAAATATAATACACATAATAAATCCATTGATAATTTCTCAAGTCATCGATATGAACTTGATAAGATCAATTTTAACTCAATCTTCATTTGTTGAGTTAAATATCCAATTCATTGGTGTTGTTTTTACAAGAATATGTGTGAATATCCTCTGATTGATTTACACTGAATATCCAACCATATTGAGTGTATTTATATTTTTCAAACATAATTATGTTGTTGATTTATCCTTAACCTAAGGATAGAGTCTTTATAAGAGATTTCATCTCAATTTATATTCCATTGGGACTTCTTTGTTTTTATACACCAAATCACTTTTATATCACGTATATAATTTACATTGAAATAATATATCATGAATCCCTTTATTCCCATGATATTACAAAGATTTATTACATCAATTATTTGTATTAAAGTTTATCTCTTTTTTTAGGAACTCTTACTAAAATATCATTTTAAATGTTTTAAAGATTTAATATTATAAATCATTCATAATTAATGTACATGTTATAAAAATGGTTATAAGGTTTTATTTATATGTACATTAATATTTTAAAATTAAAATTTCTTTTAAATGATTCAATATGGTATGGGACACTTTGATTCAAAAATCAATTTTTACACGGCTTCTTGAAAAATAGTGTGACTTTTAAATGTTTTCAAGAAAAAGGGGGATATTTCTCTCAAATAGTTTTATTGAGCATTTTCATCTATGTCAATATCCTCCAATATTATTGATTGAAGTTAATATGTTAAAATAAATTTTTTAATATTTTATTGAATGAGTTATGTTTGACAATGGATGTTCTATTTTTATACCATTCATGGTTTTTGTATAAAGTATTGAAATTTCGTAGGTTAGTTTTGATACGAATGTTAATGTTATGTTTCAAACTTTTCATTTGAGGAATGCATTGGAAATAGTAAGTGACAGGTGGAGCCTGCTATAACTCTTTGATGCATCAGTAGGTCTCATGAGACAAACTATTGTCTTGGCAGAAGGCCTTGAAAAAATATTATTTGTAGTCTTGGCACAAGGCCTTGACTATGTGGTTATGATAGTCTGGCATTATGCATTCCATTATTATGAAAGTGGTTATTGATATTGCATATGATTATTTGACTAGTAGAATATCCATGTGAATAAGTAAATGGAATTATTTCTTTTTATATTTACCATATTATGTTGAAGTTCATGTTTAAAAGGATTTTGTTTTAGTTATACATTGCCTTAAATGATTATGTCTATTTAAGAATGTTTCTGTTATATTGTTATCCTTACTAAGCCTCTGAGATCACCCCTTTAAATGTTTTATTTTTCCCAGGGGGTGAAGATTTATTATATGAATGACTTATAGGGATAATATGAGGGGATATAGAGATAATATGTTGTTGTAGTTTTTCACTTTAGGATGTAATGTAAAATTTATGAATGTATCTATTGATTTCAAAGCTACTAAACTAACCGGTCTATCGAGACTTGATCTTTTTGTATCATTCCTATGATATGTAATAATTCACCGACTCTAGTTTATTGGGGTCTGGGAATTACAGTTGGTATCATAGGAAGTTTATTACAAACCTTGGAAACTAGATTTAGATAAACTCTAATTAGAGCACATAGCCCTAAGATAGACATTGAGTATTAGTATATTAGAACCTCCTAGAATTTTGGAATTGAATAGATTATGTGATTGTTCCAAGAAATACATCCCTATATAGATACGAGCAGGTAGAGGCGGCACTAGCACAGATGTACTTAGGGGTAAAACCTGAAAACACCGCTTTGAGCAAGACTCGAACAAGAACTGGTGCACGACAATGGGCCTTGCTGCACTCTTGCTTACGACACTCCTAGGGGATATTATTAGGATAATTTACATTTTCATTACAAATATATTTGAATTATTTTAATATAAGATGAGAATAAATGACCTTGGTTAATCCTAAGGTGTTTCAAATTAAGAATATGGTGTCATGATATTCTCAAAATTATTTTATGACTACTGTTACTCACACAATGCTTTCTGGTTATAGTCAATGGCTGGATTCCAAGGAAGTCATAATAACTTTGAGAATGTTTTACAAGGTGGGAACGGTGGTGGACCTGAGCAAAAAAATGCAATTTTGATAGAAGTAAATGATATAATTTTCATTCCAAATCAGTTTTCCAAAAATATGATCAAAAACATATATATTAACCAACTCTCGTACTCAACAAAGAATAGAAAGGTGATGAATGAAAAGCTCTCCCGTAGTGGAGATCATGGAGAAAAGAATCCTAAATTTCCATCATGCAGGAAATGTGTAAAGAGACACCCAACATAGTGTCTCAGTAGAACAAATAAATTATTTACATGTGGGAAAGAAGGACATAAAGTGATGAATTTCCAAGGAAAAATGAAGAGTATTATGGAAGAAAATTATAATGGTCCCAAGAATAAATTTACAGTTATTTTTCGTAAATGTAGGGGACCTGGCCATTACCTGAGTAAATTCCATATTCTATAGGATATTTTCTTGGTTAAAGAAGAAGCTATGTGGAAATAAATAGTGGGAGAAATGATTAAAATTATTAGTTCTCCTTGTTGATGGGATTACTTTGGAATAATTTTCTCTTGTATTTGTAACCATGACATTTTCCATGTGAGAATGATATTAGTGGAACACTTATCTTTTCTCTTGTGGATATAGTTATAAATAACCATTTGGTTTTATATGATCGTTGGGTTTGAGGAAATTACAAGTTATTATATTTTCGGAGGAAAATGCAAGGTATGATATAACATTTGTGGTTAAATTATGTTATGGATATTTTGAGGAATTTATCCCATTTTGGTAATGTTATAAAATATATTTTTTAAAAAAGGACAACATGCATACTGTGTTACAACCCATCGCGTTAGACAAAGCTATGGGAATCAAACCCACAACCAAAGTGCTATTGGGATTTATCGCCTACCACTAGACTACATGAAGTCTGTGGTTAGTGTGACTAATTATTTTTTGTTTAATGATTTATTTATCAATAATTAGTTAATTGGGGATCTAATATCTTATCAAATGAATACCCATAGTATAGGAAAATTATTTGTTTATTAAGTGATAAATGTTATTTTGGTAGATGTTCACTTTGTTTGGAACACTATATGCCAAAGTGAAATAGAATACTATGGGATTTCATTTGAGGAGTAATGGTTAATTTTTATCTATGTTTTTATTTTGGATTTATAGTTATTTTGGTTATTTATAGAAATGACTAACCTATAGTAGAGAATATGTGATTAGGATATTTAATTTTAATTATGTGACATTAAGAGTAGTTTATGTCATTTGGAGATACCATTTAACATGGAAGACTACATAACCAAGTTCTTCTAAGTTTTGGGTTTCCACATTATTTTGGATTTTATTGAAGTATTTTAAGGAAAATTGTTTATTGAGTGATATTTATTTAACTTTTGGGTATTGTTGGTTTAATTGTAGAAATTAAGATTAGTGTTTCTTTATCTAATGTAATATCCTTTTTGGGGATCATCAGATCTTATACTAACCGTTTTGGTTTTGATTAATCTCTATAGACTAGGTAAATATATAGTTTACCCTTCGTGGATCATGTGATTCTAAAAGATGCTTATTCTAGCTCTTCTAGTGTGACCAAGTCTTATAGAATATTCATCATTCAAAAATTAGTTAGTAGTAGAAATTTATTAAAGAATCAAACATTACATAATAAGTAAGTATATCTCTTTATGTTCTTAGTCAATCTAAGAAATGAATTCCTAATCATTATGTAATGTAACATAAAAAAATTGTTGTCTATTTACTTTTCTTACTGTCAAACTAATGATCATTTGTCCCATCAAAAGTTTTTTATTTTCTTGTTGATAACTTTCTCCTGGTCATGTTTTCTATCCCTCTCCATTAGAACATGACACTTAGTTTGTCATCCCTATCCATTTTTGTCTACCTGGAATTCTAATACAGGTTATCTCAGGTGACCTTTGTACTTCTCTTTCTTTCTTTTAAAGTGATAGTTTTTTTGACCCATTTTCTGATGTGGGACTTTACATTATATTTTTATTCCCAATTTAAAAAATTGTGAGGACACAATTTATTGATGGAGGGAAGAATGTAACACCCCAAACTTCCACGGTACACTTCTCTTTGAATAATAAAGTAGCGTGTGTTGTAAGCAACATCGAATTCTAACTCACAGCAACCAATCAAACTAGCCGTTATGAATATTAAAAATTTCTTTTTGAAATATTATAAATTTTATTTTCAAAATGGACTTTATTTTTGTATTCTGAATATCGAAATTAGATTAGGGTGAATTTTTTGTATTTTTATGAAAACTTTCAATTTTTTGATGATTAGTGAAAAAACACTGAGTTATAGTTTAAAACCAAATTTTTATTTAAATAATAATTTTTTTATTTAAATATATTTTAGGTCAAAATAGATACATAGAACCTATATAGGTTCAATGTCATTCATTGGAGTCAGTTCATTATATTTTTAGATATATAAAAATTTTATAGAAATTTTCATCGTCTTTTATCCACCTCCTAGGAGAATTTGAAAATTCACATAAAATATAATTTTACCACTTCTGTGAGTGAAATTTCATGAATATGAGAGATATCTTTAATATCAAGAAGTAAAATTTGGTTCAATAAGATAAAAATAATTTTTTGTGAATAGTAACTTTTTACTTTTATTTGCTGCGGTTAAAAGTAAATATGGTAATTAAGGGGAAAACCGATATTATTTTTACCCTAACACATGTTATAATTCTATTGGATAAGTATATTTACACCAAAAAAACCTTAGGAATAAAATATAAACCACTTTGGTCCACTTTTATTAGATTAGTACATTTATTAAAAGTTAATTCAAAGAAGAGTTAAAAGAGTTACAATTAATGTTTAATAACTAAAACATTTTTAATATACGGTTAAAAATAAGATAAATTAGATTATAAATATTCATTAGAAATATAAAAGTATTTTCTAGAATATGGTATTTTATTTATAATATTTATACATTAAATAATATAATTAATTTATGACACAATGGCGATGCAGTAATTACCTAATTAATGAAATATTAAAATATTTTATATTATAAATATCCAAATAAAAGTAATTTGAGACTTTTTATGAATAAAACAAATTTTATAGTTTAATATGTAATATTATGGTTGGTTAGATGAATTTATTTGAAGTAATAATGATGTTAAGACTTTAACAAAAATCAATTATTAAATAGTGTCAAAATTGACAAAAATGAGTTTTTAAAACAAATATAATATTATTAATTGATATTAAATTTCTAAAAATCAATTATTGGGACAAAGGACTCATATAATGATAGGTGTGTAATTAATGGACCACTTGGGGGTCTTTTGGAAGTATATTGTATGTTTATTAACTATATAATATAAAAATACAAAGAGATGTGGTTAATGTCACACTAGTTAACTAAGAGTTATATTAAATGATAAAGTTAATATAGTGACCCAAAACTGTCTAAAACCTATTGTTTGAGTGGTTTTCAACCTATCCCGACATTAATATTTAAATAATACACTTTATAGCCATTATAAAACCAATATTAATTTGTTATAAAATAATATTTCTAGCTTTTCCTATGGTGCCCCTCACCCCTCTTATAAAAGGGAACCACCCATCTCTCTAATTCACACCTTCAAAGCCTTTTGTCTCTGCCAAACCCTGACAAAAAATCCTCTAAACATCCATCACTTCATCCTAGATTCCCTCCTTTGGTCAGAAATCCAACTTAAGGATCCATTTTTATCAAATCAAAATGAAGAACCCGAAGAAGAGGTAATGATTTCACCACCCTCTTTCAACTTCCTTTCTTCTTCCACTTCTTCATTCATTGTTATTTCCATTCTAAAATAAAAGCTCTAGTATCTTCTATATACTGTGATGTTATTATAAATATGGTACAACCATATTTAGTATTCTATCCATCCTTTTAATTAAATGTCACCATACATGCGTACGTACGACCTACCATCTCCACGTCGTGGTGTAATTTTTATTCAATATATTATTATTTGGATGGCTATAATAATGATGTGTAATTCATGTAAATATTAAATATAAAATTAGAATGATTATTTATATATGATATACCATCCAATTAAATATTATGTTAATATTAAAAAAATGATATTGTCACTTGTGCGTATGTACGGATTACAGTCTCCCCGAACGCGATGAGATTAATTCCCCAACATATCCATCCAGACTAAATTTCATTTGAGGATTAAAAATAATTTTTATAGACATGATATAATTATGTATATTAATAATATACATCCCATCTAAAACAAATATGGCTCACATAACAAATAATATAAAGGAAAACGGATCTGTTAACACCCGAAACGATGATAATACTAAGATATTATCGACAAATAAATGTTAAAAGATCATATATGATATCATATTAATGTTTATGATTCTTGTGTAATTCAATAAGAATTTTTTCACCAATATACATGAGGTTAACCTACCCTCGACCATGGAAAAATTATAATGTTAGGGGTTTCTTATCTCACTTTTAATTCCATGAGATTTCCATTGTTCACCACTTATTTATTGCATGTGGTGTCTGTACCGCCCATGATTGTATTCATTTGGTAATATATTTTAATTTACGGATATTTACATCATCATTTTATGATACATCATTCATGGGTGTATGTTTCATAGCTTACCAAATCGATAATGGAATTTTCAAAATTCAATTTCCACTCATTCGGCTTTACGCATACTTCAGTGATTATTTTACTGTGAGATTATGTGTGGAATCAATATTCATTTTCTTATGTTATAATTTACACTCCCCTTTCTGTGTATTTACTATTGATACACATAATCACTCCATTGATAATTTCTCAAGTCATCTATATGAACATGATAAGAGTAATTTTAACTCAATCTCCATTTGTTGAGTTAAATATCTAGTTCATTGGTGTTGTTTTTAAAAGAATATGTGTGAATGTCCTCTAATTGATTTAAACTGAATATCCAACCATATTTAGTGTATTTATATTTGTCACACCTAATTGTGTCGTTGATTTATCCAAACCTAAGGATATGGTCTTTCTACGATATGTCATCTCAATATATATTCCACTGATACTTCTTTGTTGTTATACACCAAATCACTTTTATATGGTTTATATAATGTACATTTTAAAAGTACATCATGAATCCATTTATTCTTATGATATTACAATGTTTTATTACCTCAATTATTTGTATTCAATTGCCTCTCTTTTGGTTAGGAACTCTAACTAAAACATCAATTTAAATTCTTTAAGGATTTATTATTCTAAATCATTATAATTAATGTCCATGTATTAAAAATGGTTTAAAGGATTTATTTATATGGAAATTAATGTCTTAAAATTAAAATTCCTTTCAAATATTTCAATGTGGTATGAGATAATTTGATTCAAACATCTTTTTTAAACGGATTATTGACAAATAGTGTGACTTATAAATGTTTTCAAGAAAAAGGGTGATATTTCTCTCAAATAGTTTTGATGATTCTTTTCATCTATGTCAATATCCTTCATTATTCTTGATTGAGGTTAATCTGTTACAATACAATCGTTCATATTGTATTTAATGAGTTATGTTTGATTTTGAATGTTCTATTTTTATACCATTCAAGGTTTGTGGATAATTTATTGATATTTCATATGTTATTTTTGATACGAATGTTTATGTAATGTTTCAAAATTTTCATATGAGGAATGCATTGGACATCGTAAGTGATGGGTGGAGCCTACTATAAATCCTAGATGCATCGGTATGTCTCATGAGACAAACTAGTATCTTGTCACAAGGCCTTGACAAAATCTTATTTTTTGTCATAGAAAAAGGTCTTGACTATGTGGTTATGATAGTCTGGAATTATATATTCCATTATTATGAATGTGGTAATTGATATTGCATGTGATTATTATACTAATAGAATATCCATGTGAATAAGTAAATGTAATTATTTCTTTCTATATTTTCCATATATTGTTGATGTTCATGTTTAGAAGGCTTTTGTTTTAGTTACACATTACCTTAAATGTTTATGTTTATTTATGAATCTTTCCACTATATTGTTATCCTTACTGAGCATATGAGCTCACCCCTCTCAATGTTTTATTTTTCCCAGGATGTGAAGAAATATTTTATAAATGACTTGCAGGGATAGTATGAGGGGATATGGAGACAAGATGTTGTTGTAGTTTTTCACATTATGATGTAAGGTCAACTTTATGAATGTATGTAGTGATTCCAATGCTACTAAACTAATCGTTATTTCAAGACTTGATCTTTTGTGATCATGCCTATGATACGTCATAATGCACCGAATATGGGTAACTGGGGTGGTGTAATTACAGTAATTATTCTATAATCAGAATTAGAGAAGTGTTGATATAGGGATATGTGTTGTGGCATATGGGTAATTAAAGATGTGTCCTTATGAATGAATCTATCTTACACATTAACTCGAGTTGAAAGTTTTGGTATATTATTTAATTCATTGGCATTAATATCTATTAAGTGAGATGATTATGGTTTAGAATGATCATAATAGTATAAAATATATATTCTCTCAACAATATTCCAACCCCCATCAATGGATATGGGTTGAGTATATCAATTTGTTATATTTTGAAGTATAAATGTTTCCTTGGAAATGGAATTGTTTTAATGACACATTGTGAAAGAAAAACACATAATCATGTTTTTCAGGAGTCTAGAATTTATTGGAATGTGATTAAATTGCTAGTCATGATGCACGACGTGGTTTATGGGATTCAATAACAGATGAATCTCATACCAGTTAAAATTGGTTCATCACTTTTAAGATGGATGAGAAATTGATCGTATGAGAATGTTGAGAGATTGGCCTCAATGGAAAGTCATGAAAGTGGTACGTCACTTTTCAAGTGGATCATTGATGAGGATGAGATCATATATGTGACAATTACAGTTCTTTTTTCTAGAGTTATATTATAGTTCATGTGCTTGTGTTATGTCTCATGGTGGGCGATCCATCCTAGTGTGACCAAAATTTACCTGGACCTTAAATAATAGTTCTGGTGTCCTGGAACAAAAAAAAGATATTATCATTCCTGACAAGATGATACACTTATTAGTAGGTGAAGGTAAAGAATATATAACATGGAGGTTTACTTCACTCATTTATCATTCTGAAATAGAAATTGGAAGTCACTACTATAGAAAATTGGGGTGGGTCTCACAAGGATGCCTTAATATAATGAATCAATTTGGTTTTTTGTAGATGAATTTACCATGGTAGGGAATTTATTTTCAATATGTTAGACATTTATAGTAAATAATATAATAGTTTATTTGTGTAGGATATATTCTGTTTTCATGGGGTTCCACATAATATAGTTTGATATCATGACTCATAGTTCACTTCATGCTTCTAGAAGGGATTTTGGTAGAAAAGTTTTGTTGAGTATGAAATTCCACCAAAAACTAGATAGACAGTCAGAGTATACTATACAGATGAATGTAGATATGTTGCATTCAAGTGTTCATAACATCGATGTGTCTTTGTAGAAGCACCTGAAACTAGTGGGTTATTTATATAATAACAATTATCATGAACAATTGACGATTGGACTATTTGAGGATCATTAGAGTATGACATAAAAATAAGTATTATGATATATGGAGGTGGTAGGATATGAGTTTTTGGGATCGAGTCTCATAGTGGAGATTCCAATATAGCTTCATCAAATTCAGAAAAGTATGTATACAACTTTATGTAGAAAATTTTTTTATGTGGACAAACATTAAAGCCCACAATATTTTATAGAGGGATATCAATGTATTACATCAGGTGTCTCTTAGATCGGGTTCACTGTAGGATATAGAGGTAATGAATGCTAGTGCCTATGTTTTTGGACTATTTCTGGTACTGGAATGAATCAGGTCAGTGGCATACTAATAGGTTCTTCCATAGAAATATAGTGGTTTGTGTCAGGTCTTCTACGTATAAAAAATATGGTAGTATCCCCCCAACCCTTCTCATGTGATTAATGTGGATGATGTTTTTATCAATGTTAATGATTTAATTGAGGTGTATTCAGTATGTGTGTTAGATAATAATGAGAAAGTGTTTTGGGGGAAATGTTATGCTAATTTTTTCAAATTCTGGAAACATGGAAATGTGTAGAAGGATATATGGGAAGGGATGTAGATATGAGGTCATGATGGAAAAAAAATAAATTTAACAAGTAATCAAAGGTATGCTTGGGATTATATCTTGAGGAAGACCAATTATATGGGGAGGAGAAGGTAAGATCCATAAATTATCTGGTCATGTATCAGCATTGTTTTAAAATATATTTATTTATTTATTTGAATATTTTTCATGTGGTTTTTACCATGTGTTGTGTTTGTGTGAAAATCGAGAAAAATTGAAGGAAAAGGTGTTTTTCATATTTTCCACATCGTTAGGGAAAATTGTGCTCCCTAGCCATCAAACTATACAAACCAAGTCAGAGAGGATTCACCCAGTTGGCACATTGTCTAGAAAACTATGTTCCCTAAAAAGAGTAACATTGAACCCCTATAAATAATGAACATGGTTTAGGTTAAATTTTAGGTAAAACCGAGCCCCCATTCTAGATAACCATGCATAATAATTAATTATGTTTATATGTTAATATTAAAATTTCTCAAACACCCATTTTAATTCCAAATTTCCCTCACTTAACCTGAGATCATATTTCCTAATTTTGGACCACTTTGAATGGATTTTGATCTATCCTAAAATCCAATCATCATTATTTAATTAACAAAGCGAATATTCTATTCCCTCCAAGTAAGAGTATCCAACCCGATTTCATTCTCATTCATCCATTTTTTATCTCCCATTCATTTGGTGGGGTGTTATCTCCTATTTCACACATTTTATATCATGATTTTCTGAATCTGGATCCTGAATTTTAAATCTAGATTTAGATATATGAGATCATGTTTTTTTAATATTTATTAAGGTCTTTAGTTCCATATCCCTATCTATGTCATTATAATTCTCATTTTGTGGATTTCAGTTTGATAAACTTTTGTTAGCATAGTAATTTAGGTAGTTTAATAATAAAATCATATAGACATGATTTTTTTAGATTAGTGAATGTTTTATAATTTCTAGGTTTTGTTTAGAAATTGAATTTCATCATGGAATTAATTAATTTGGTGAATTAATTAATAAAAAAAATATGAATTTATGGAATTACGGATTATTAAATACAGAGTTAATAAAGATATGTTTGTATTGTTGGGTGAGATAATTTATTATGGAATTAAAAATGAATATTTATTTTATGGATAAATATAATTTATTATTGGGATATTCTATTTTTTTAATGGAATTAATGTGATTAATTATTTGAATTAATATTATTGATTATGTTTGGAAATAATTGTTCTGATAAATGTGGTTAATTAATTAAAGATTAATTATTGAAGTATTTCTGATTAATTAATTTTTGATTCATTAATGGGAGTTATTATGTTTATATGATTTATGTTAATTATTCTTTATTAATTTATTATAGTGAATCTTGTTATATAGTGTTATATTGGACAATTGTGATATATTTTATTGATCGATATATGATTGCATGGAATATAATGATGCTCTAAATATACATAAAATGAGAATGTACACACATCCAAATATTTTATGGGATAGGGACTGATTCTCCATATTATAATGGGGATGGGGTATGGAATAATGATCCAAATTCCCATGTGGTTTTTTATATGATTTTTTACACTAATGAGACTGGTGTTATACTTTGTTTCAAAGTATTTGTGTTAGTTAACTGAATTGAAATGGATAATGATTTCCCATTTAATAAATGAATTATGAATTTATGATTTTAATTCATCAATATACGAATCAATCTAAATATGGTTCTGAGGATTAGGTATCCTTTAGAATTCATGGATTTATGTCATTAGATAAAAAATAATTGTAAATGTTATAACTGTTAACTTATGCATTGTAATTATTTCATTAAAAAACGGAATACCTTTTTATTGAATGTATATTTTTTAGAAATCATCAGTGGTAGCCTACTGAGTTGTATTCACACCCTACTCATGCTACTTGTTCAGTACCAGAAAAAATTCATGGGTGTAGAACCAGATAAAGAAATGGTATAAGTGATTGATGGCTAAATAGAGATGGATCATGGATGAGGGAACCGATAGTTGTTTGGGACTCTCTTAATAGTTTTCAGGGTCATTAGTTTTATATTCTATTTTAGATATTTGACAAATAAATTATCATAGGTTATATACTATTTGGTTTTGTTATTTGGATCTTTATTTTTCGTCATGTTGTGATCTTGGTACTCTTATGCTTTTTTATATTTATTATTTAATGATTGTTTGTTTTTGTATCACTATTTTTAATGAAGTTATTGTGTCCTTATGATCAATATTTCACCATCGATGCTAGCCTTCAATCTGTAGCATACAGGATGGGGTTCTTGCGGTCATGTGGTGAGCTAGATCAGGGCACCAGGGTGTGGATACCAGGCAAGGACATTGCATGTGGCAAGAATACTATAGTTGTTTTATGCAAAACAATATAAAATAAATATTCTGTGTATTGAAAGAAAATCATACATGTTATATTTAACTCAAAAAAATTCAAAATATTTCCAAGAGATAAATTCTAACACCCATGAAATGAATTTTGACCTTAAAATTCATCTCATTAATGAATGGTTTAACATTTTATAATTCCATAAAAAAACCCACATCATCAATTTTTTAATAAAATAAAAACATAATACTGAGAATGTAATGTGTGATGGTCATCTAGATTAACATATAATATGATTCCAAATATGAGTGTAATTGTGGTAAGAGAAAACAGAAATGTAGAATAGAAAACTAACCCCTAAATACTAATTGTGTGCCATGTAGAACATTTATTAAAAGAATATGGGTTATCCAGAGATTTCTAATTACCATAATGTCCTATAACAAATTAGTGTTAAATATTTAATTTATATCAATAAAAATGATAATAACATGAAAAACATTTATTTCAAAATCATTTTATTTTTATGAAGAATATTCATGAGATGATATAAATACCAAACTTCATTAAATTTCATAAGAACAATCACATACATTTGTTGCACCCTGATCAATTTCTACTTTATTTATTTTTCTAATAAATTAAGGTGGATTTACTATTCCTAAAGAAATAATTGATCCTAATATCCAAAAAATACATATTAGTAATTCCATCTATCTTCAATTTAAAAAGATAACACTAGTTATCCAATATGGATAAATAATCATATGGTGAAGTAATATGATAATATCTAAAACATTTTCCAATGTTCAATATTAACGACTCCTTGAATGGTTATCCATATGACCCTTCAAAAATGAAAAATTTAAATGTAAGGGTTACTCTATTTATAAAAATAAACTTTATTTTAATAAATAGTAATTTATTAGAAAGATCATAGTGATCACATTTCAATATATGCAACTAAATTGTTCATATATTCTCATAGATATTTAAATAAATATAATTACAACCAAACATCAATGTAAAAATTCAGTCTTCCACATTCATTGAATAAAGCCATATATTATTTTATATATTCCATATATCTAATAATGTTGAAAACTCCCTCTATAATAACATAACCCACTTTTTCATCAAATCCATTATAAGTTTTTACATTATCAATGAGGTCCTATTTAATATATCTGTATCAATAATCTCTTTATCTAAACTAAATACAATTTTATCAACCGGAGTAAAATTTTATGATTTTTATTAAATTAATTAATATATTAAATTTTCATTAAATAAATTTTCTAGTCCATTAGTACCATTTAATATTTCTACAGTCTCTATAATGAAAAATTAAAATGGAACAATCCATTGATATTCAATGATTCTGAAAAAATACCCCTGATAAGGAATTCAATTCATTAAATCCCATAAATATAAATACATCAGTCCTTCCTCTTCAACAAACACAATTAACTAGGATTCCTCATCTTATTATTTAAAATTATTCCATTCCTGTGAAATATGTAGTCTCTAAATCATAAAAAATATTACCATTACTTGTACGACCTTTTTGATATTGTTTACGATCATTCCTTTTATGAAATAGATTATTTTAATGACCATATCATTCAAATTTTAAATATTCAAAAATTAATGATACCATTGTGAGACCATTATTCTCTTGTATTCCATGACATTAACTATTAATTTTTTTCTTTTACAGTTTAATTCTTTATGTCATTATTTTCAACACCAAAAACGTCTTTTCATCCCCTTTCAACATTCCCGACAATGATTCTTCCCAAATTCATGAAATATAGGAATCTAAATATTCCCTTATCCATGGACACTAATACATAATGTATCATATAAATCTACAATTATTTTATTTGGGGACTCAGAGAGTTAGTGGGGGTGCTATTTATTAGTAATATTTCATTATAGAAAATTAAGAATAATAAAAACATCCATCCCTCATACCATAACCCAATTTTACTGATCATGAAAATATTTTCCATCACAGTATATGTTAAAAAAGATCTTTATTTTTATTCTCATTGATTAAATACAAAAAAATAGTATGTGTAACACTAATCATAGAGGAAAAACACATAATAATGGAAAATCAATTGTAAAATATCTAAATCCTGATACCATATTTTTAATTTGTAAAACATTAGGCTTGTTGTAGTTCATTATAAGTCATAAGATTTTTGAAAAATTCATGGTGGTTCATAAATAGTTTATGAATTACCAAAAAATAGTCCCCTGGACAGCCAATCATGGTGCACAGAATGGATTGTTTTCATCCACCATGTGATGATGGAGTCCATCTCAATGATCCCTTTTCTGAGTTATTACCCCTTATATACCTCTCTTCCAGGGACACATTAACCATTAGTATCCATATAGATATTTAATTTCATGGAAATAATTTCCCTAACTATAACGAATATTCTTTTAGAATTTCATTCACATTGAATCATAATAAGTGTTTTTCATAGAGACTCTCATAGAAATATCCATAAAACTTTTCTTAGATATATCACTAATGTTTTATCTTCCATGTTTCTAATGTATTAATGATCCTATCATTGGATAACAATTTTTGAGAACCAATTTCCATATACATGGAACTACATCATTTTAGATGAAATTTTTTTAGATTGCGCAAGCACAATACTAATGTCTGTAATAACATCGTGGGCTTCGAATCATGGATCATGATATTATAATATCAGTAAAGATCTTTACCATTTCTAGTAATTTTATTCCCATTTATCACTCTTTAAATACATAGCCAATATAAATATTTTCATCATAACATGGAGAAATAAAACATAAGAATTATTGAGCTCAGATCCTCATTATGGGTAACCATATGAGATATATTTCCATGATCATATGGAATACCTAGATAAGAAAATGGGTATATGATAATGAATATATTGTATGATTTTTATACCCAATGTGTCATTGATCATAAAAAAGAGTCAGGGAATAATGATTGGAATTTTATAAGACATGAATTATAAATGAATAAATTATCATGAGCTATGAGAGAAAATAGTTGTAATAAGAAATATTATTGAGGAATAAACATAATAATAGGAAATATTATATCAACGATACACACCAAGAAATTCATAACATGTAAGGCTTGCGAAAAAAACCAAAGTACCTACTTCAAGATTAGGATTACCTCCCATATACCATAATTTGAGCTTGAGAAAACCACCAATGTACCATCATTTTTTAGGATGGGCTAACCACTAGTGAAAACATTGTTTGTGCTGAACATTTATCATTACCCAATGTGTTGGAAGGAAATATAGGTCCCACCATTCATATAATTAAAATAATACATACGTGTGATAAAAATCATAATATATTAATCTTATCATAACCTATTAAATAAAGCTGGTTTAAAAAATATATCATAATATCATAAGCCTTTGAAAAAATTCTGGTTTCAAGATAATTTCATTATTTGTTAATAGTATATCCCTCAAAAAAGCAGATGTAATATGAATTATATAAAATAATAAATCATGGATGTGAAATGGGTTTCATAAACAAATTATTAATCCATTTTGAAAAATAATAAGATTGGTATCCTTGGATCATATTCATATTAAGGCATAAGTAGTATCAATGGATTCCATCATAAATGGAAAACAATTTAGAATGATTAAAAAAATCTTGAGGAAATGAAAATCAATTTTAAAATCATAAAAAATTCCGAAGATTCGATTAATTTAAAAATAACCTTAAAAAATTATAATGTATTATTCAAAGAAAATAGATTTCCATAGAAAAATATTTTTCATTCATGTTGTATACATTAATCTAATAATTCTATTTAAATTTGTAGTAACAACCCAATATATGATATTTGGAAAAAGAAATGTGAAGTCCTTTATTTTTTTTTAAAAAGAGTAATAAATGGGAAAATATGTATTTTAATATAAAAAGGTAATTGTAAAAAAATAAAATATTTTTGAAAAATATGAATTTGGATGAAAATGGATTTCTGACCGAAGTAAAAAATAATTTCATATTATATTAAAAATATTTTCCCAATTATGTTTTGTAACCAATACCTAAAAATGGAACTAATATATGAAACGTTCAAGACTAAATAGTATATAATATATTTCATGATTTCCATGATATGTTGATTATAATATTCTATCACCAAAATATTAATCCTTATCATTCCAGATCAAAATTAGATTGTAAAATATTATCATTACCACTGAGGTATCATTGAATCGTAACCATATAAATGAATAAGTTGAAATTATACATAATAAATCACAAGGATAAATAAATTTCAGATATTAAATATTAAATGGGATATATATACATCTCTCAAAATTATAATAAATCATAATATAACAGACTTCAAAAGTAAGGAAAAATAAGAAAAAAAATCCATTTCTCCTTTGTAAATTTTAGATTGTAAACCCCATGAAAAATAAATCCTAGAAATTTAAATTTAAATCCAAATAATTTTAATTATATGAGTCTTAAAATACATCCAATTTATGTATAAACATCACATAAAAAAATGCTTTCAATGTGACATAATTCAAATAAAAATACAAGTTACATAAGAAAACCCTTAATTTAAGTCTCGATTTTCATATACATGTTCAAACAAACAGTAAAATAAATACATAATTATTATAATTTTATTTACTATTAAATAAACTTTTATTATAACACATGTGATTTAGTTATTTCGTTTTATAAATTTTTTTTAATCAATTCCATCACAAAGACATGATTTGAGTAATGGGAACTTTTTTCGAATAAGTCTTGATTGTTTATTATTGGTCCACTTATATAGATCATGGTTCCATAATATCTAGAATTGTATCCATGATATTAATACTACATATATTAATTATATATTAATTTATTATAATTAATATTATACTGAGTTAGAAAATGAAATACACCATTCATGGAAATGGTAGGCCATGTGTACACATAGAGATTGTTTCAATTTTCTCAACATATTGGAATAAAGAAAGGTAAATGATATAAAATAATTATAGAATAATTAATATGTCATATATATTAAATATTACAATTAAGAATACTTATTAAATAAAAATTTAAAACTTGAATGAATCACATCTCTTTGTAAGGGTAGTCAGCTGTATACACGGGCTACATTAATGTGTTTCCATAAATATGAAGAATGATGGTTTATGTCATATAATAATTAGATATTAATAATAGATTCATAAATATCACATATAATAAATAAATGATTCATTATTTTCAAACGTGAAAAGTGGTAAGGTAAAAATTAATGGCATCTGTTCGCATTATGGTAGTTCTCCATTCAACTGAATGATGATTTCATAAACTATTTGATGGAAGTGTGGATGGTTGGAGAAAAAACTATTAAAATTTAAATATATCTGTATATGGAAGGTAATAAAAAAATTATTTCATAATATTATATTATGAATTTAAGGATTTGGATAATGAAATAAATCAAAAATTAACATAGATGGTCGTTACCTCATATTCAGTTATCCTCCTTAGAATTACAAAAAATTCTTTTTCTGGATGTTTTTATGTGAAAAATAAGGATTGTGGAAAAATATGTTTTATGTGGAGAAATTATTTGGGAATGTATCAACTGATCCATAAAATATTTTATAGGTGTAAAATAGAGATGAGAAGGTGTGTCCTTTTATATGTTAGGTGAGTGGTACATGCATAATTGTTTTGAATGAAAGAATTCATAAAATGATTATTTTGTGTAAAAGGGGTCAAATAATAATATATTATATGAAATACAAAGGATAAAGTAAAAATATAACAATAAAATTGGATATATACATAGTATTTCCCATTTTTTACCCTTATCGTTTTATTTTATACTAGGGGAAAACATTTTTTACCTTAACAATAGAATTAATTTTTTAAATTTTCTCAATTGATTTTAATAAAATTATAAATATAGATAATTTGATAATATTAATAATTATTATTCCAAAATATTCAATGTGTTTCCAAATTGAATTAATATAAAAGAAAAATTATAATTTTAAATTAATATCACAAAAGTGATGTTAAATAGGTTTTTCTAATAGAAATGATCAAAATTTTACAAAGATATTAAATCCAACTACATTTTGAAATTTATTAAAATGTAATAAATATGATTAATATATATATATATTTAATTGAAATAGTATTTCATTAAAATTTATTTTAAATACAATTTAGATATATATAGATGATTTAAATGAAAAGGATGTTTTCAATTGAAATTCATAATTCTATATTATTCATCAAAAAAACATTTCAAAAATTTAAAAACAAATCCCCTTAAACATATTTTGATATGTATATTTCAAAAATAAATATTAACATTAAAATAAATTTTGTAAAATATTATGTATTTAAATTTAATAAAAAAATCATAGACTTGATGAAAAAGAGGGTTTTTTAGTAGTGTATCCTTTGACCATAAGATTATTTATATTAAATAAATTTATAATAATAATAATAATAATATAAATTTTATTTTATTGATAAAAAATTTATCATTTTAATTTTAATCACTCTTCATTAATGATTTTTTATATTAAGAAAAGTGGAGAAACATTATTCATTAGAAATAGTTTTCAGAAAACCCACTTTTTAAACACCAAATTTAAAGTATAATAAAATCCAATATAATATATATTATAAATTAGTTATGGAAATATAATATAAATAAATAATACTTATTATACATTAAAATATAATGTGTAGTTTGAATTACGAAATTTTGTGAAAATAACTCAGAATTTTAAGCAAAAATTTGTTTTCCCTATTCACTAAAAATTCGAATTTTTCCAAAAAATCTCAAAATTTCACCATATATTAATTTCAAAATGATGATTTTAAAAATGAATTTAATTTTATGAAATAAATTTTCTAGAGGATATATAAATTAGTAATTATATTTTCTCATAAAAATTAACTTGAATCATTATTGAGGAAATCATATTTTAGAAGAATATAATTAGTGTAATAAAAAAGTATTAATTATATAGTAATATTTTATAATTAAATTAATATTTATATTACATAAATTAGTTTATATTATTATTACCCCTTTATTTAAAGGATATGTTATAGTTGGAATATATAAAATATTACAATTTCATAGTTCCCTGACGCTCGATATACCGTGTCATGCATTCCAAATTTTTTGCATGGAAAGAATGATAAATTAGTATTAAATGTAATGAAAAATTTAGAAATTATATATTTTAATTGAAAATAATGAAAATATAACATGTGAAATAATTTCATTCTTTCTCTAGGGTTGATTTAATTCCATAGATGATAGTTTTGAGCTAGGTTTCTGTAATTTATATCATCCTCCTTACATTACATACCAAGACCGAGCATTGTCATTAGAAAGTTTTTTAATAAATTCACAACCTATGTCATATAACATTATATGTTTCCATATAGTTATCTATAATACATCCATGTAATGATCATTAAATTAATGAAAACGTAGATATTACTTGTATTTTATAGATTAATTTTCATTCAAGGATGTAGTGTTATCAGTGGTGTTGGTTCTACCAGAATAGTAATAGAGAGATGATGTGACAGGAATTCATCACAACCACCCATATGAGATTCTCAGTATATATGTAGTTTCAATTTGAATTATGATAATATTTTCACATGAAGGATAACTCAGTTTAAATAATTCATTAAAACATAAATCCCCGTAATAATATGATTTAAAAAATGTTTTAAATGTTTTACATTTTTTGGTTCAATTTGGTCTTGAGTTTTAGATAATTTTTAAATCAAATAATATAAATAATACACTTACAATTGAATGTGGACACATCTACCCCATGTCCATTTTTATATAAAAACAAAATAATTCAATATATAATCCTATTTCATTAAAAACCAATTCTCTTATTCAATTATTAGTACCCATGGCTAAAAGGTAGACCTTTGAATAGTTCCTATTCATTCTTAGGGATTTTAAAAATCATTTTAAAACTTATTAATTGATCAATAATATTAGTAAGGTATACAAAAAATGAAACTAACTAATCCATTTTGAAAATCATTAAATCTTTATAAAATATTTCCATTTTTGGATAATAATATTTGGATTAAAATATTTTTTATTTACTCATAAAAAAATTAATTTCCCATTGGTTTTCATGAAACAAATAATACGAAATATTTAAATAATCTCATAATAAATATGGATCCTATTAAAATATGGGTACTAATAAAAACATATTTTTTGAAAACACACATTTGTCAATTAAAAGGGGCATATACATCTCTTGAAATATTAAATAATTATTTTATATTATGAAATACAAATACATGAATATAATAAAAAATTAATGTACAAAATTTATATATTAACCTTGATAAATCATTTTCATATCACACTAACAATAATTTTTAATTTAATTATTTCAAATAAAATGAAAGACATGAATAATTTGGACATATAATCCCTTGTGTATAAAATCATTAGCCAATATATTGTTGAGAAATATAAGGCTCTCACAAAATCATAAACATTTTAAACAGTCCATAAATTTTTTTAACACATATAATATTGAATTTTAAAGATAAAATCTAAATTATTACTCAAGTTATCATATATATTGATGCATGTTAAGGAATCACATATAAATAAGGTTAAAAATAATTTTTCTTTTATAAATTTTAATACAAAAGTAATACCCAATGAATAGGAAAAAATATTTTCCTAGGAAACTCACAAGAACATTAATTTTAATAAAATAAATTATTAATTGCCTTAAGGATAAAAAATTAGACTTATTATTTATATGTTAAGAAAACATTATTCCTTCCATACTTCAATAAACATGTCAAGTATTACATATTTGGAAGACACCAAAAATACTCTTATGGAATAATCCAAAAATAAAGTAAAAAAATATTAAAATTTAAAATTATTGTATATTTAATTATATTTGAAAACTGAATTTATACATTTTTATAAATGTGGATATGAATGAAATATATATGAAACATATTTTTTTAATAATTATTTAAACATATATACATTACATCATGTTTTTATCATCTCTCTCATTATGTAAATCCTATAAAATAAATTAACTTCAATTATATACATTTTTAAGAAACCTTTTTAGGTTTATGAACTTATAATAATTCTTTTTTTAATTTATTTTGAATACTTATATATTACTCAATTGATTATGTTCAAGTAATATGTTTTGAGAACACTCTGATTATAATCCCAAAAAAATTTAAAGATTAGTGAAGTTCAATGTTATATAATCTATAGAATATTAAACAATAAATAATTATAATTTTAATATGGAAAAAAAATTATATTACTATTCATTAATGATGTTCTTGAGAAATTAATATCTTTACTTCATGGAGGTCATTGTCCACACATACACATGAGAGATGTTATCATTTACAAATGGACCAAAGGGTATAAAGTTATGTAATATTCCATCTTAAAAAAAATTAATTATATCATAAATATCATATATTTCCATAAATAAATTATAATAACCATCATTGCGATATGGGGATTTCAAATAAATCAGATGAATTTATAGAGGTGGTAGTCCAAACAATCTCAATAATGAACTTTTCATTTTACATATGATAGAAAAAGATAAGGAAACTATTTTCCAAATAAACATAATTAAATTGTTCTCTCATTAATATAATAATTTTATCTTAATTGTATGGGTTTTGATTATTTTAAGGGGTGGAAAAAGAAATATACCTGAAAAACTTGTATAGTAGTTATACATATTTTATTAAACTCCACATATAGCTTACACATTTATTCTTATAGTACTTCACTTTTTGGAATATATCCTATATAATATGTGGGGTTTGGAATGTATTTTGAAATTGATTGGTCATGAAAAGTGGCTGAATATGTGTGATGATGAATTTAGTGGAGATTACCATTAATATGTGAGGTGGTTCTAAATCATATAAATATATGAATTATTAATATATATAATATGGTTCAGTAATTTAAAATGGATAATAATATTGATAAATTTGATATATAAAGTGTATATGTTCAAAATAGGTTTCATAAAAAGAAATTAGATAATTTTAAGTGTGATTTGGTACCTTCAATCTTAGTATGACCCCCTTTTATCCCATTTAATATTAAACGAGGTAATAAAATTTCATATCCCTAAGGGTCAGTAAAAAAAATTAAATTTTTTAAATAGAAGATATATTTATCAATGATTTTATCATATAAGGGATGTCCTATGATTTTTTAAAATATGAGATATATTATATTATATATATTTAAAAATAATTCCATGAAAATTAAATTCATTTAATTTATATTTCAATATAATAAAAAAAGTTTAATTTCATTATATAGTGAAAACAATGGGGTTCCAATTGTAATATTTGTAAATTATTTCTTTTAATTTTCACATAAAAACCATTAATATAGAGACCCATTATTTTCATAGAAAAATATAATAATTTGTTAGATAAATATTGAACAATTTACATAAACACAGACCTGAAGATTGTAATAGTTGAGTAACTTTTTAGACAAGAAACACAACATTATTATTATGTGAATGATCTAAAACATATCCAAAAAATATCTTCTCACATAGTAATTCACTTTGTAATACCCTAGTTAAACTTTTCTTAATAACATGGTGAATGACACATAAGGATGACAGAGCTCGTATGAGCATCAATGGTTAACATAAGAGATATAAATAAATTATTATATGATATAATTATATAATAATATTTTTTTTCATCATAATTATAACTTATGTGGTTCTTAACAAAACATCCATAAGTCATAAACATGATTCCTGAAAAAAACATTATGATTTCAGAAAACATAGGACAAAATATTGAGTTATCATCATAAATCATTTATGAACTCTAAGATCATTTAATATAAGTGTTTCACCATCATTAATATGGAAAAAACTATTTCATGTGTCAAGCTTAACTACATAGACCACCAAAATTGTGGATCAGTAGTTATAACATATTTTGTATTTTGGATTAGGACACATTTATGTCCCATTGTGGATGAGTACACACATGTTTCCCATAGAGTATCCTGATGAACACTTTTCCTATAGTGCATCAAGCCCAAAAATATGAGTCCTATTTTTATCTCATGATATATAACGATTTATCATATTTAATGGATAGATATATACGTCACACCCATCTCATAATGAAATCCATACATAGGTTTTCCCCAATATCATGAAACATTCATCATATCATCACATCATTAACAATGTAACTAAAATAGGTTTCATAATAATTTCATCAATTCACCTTAGAATAATCCAGGAAAAATAAATGGGGTTTATAAACATTTCATCAATGTTATGATTAACCATCTAGATAAGAAATTAGGTTAGTATCAATCAATATTATCACCAACAAAGTATATGTAACGTCGAAGGATTCCATCTTAGATTGAAAATTATACTGAATGATCTTATGGAATATTTCCTGAGAAATATTGATTTTATGAGTATAAAAAAATATATAAAATAGAAAACACGTTTAATGACCTTTTCATTGAAAATATAGTTCGAATGTTATAATGTATGAATAAAAATTATTAAAAATATTTCATGAGGAAAATATCATTTCCACATTCAAAAAAATAAGTTTTAATTTTTTTTCATATTATTTTATTTGAAATTTACCATTTAAAAATAATAATGGAATATTAAAAGGAAAAAATGATCAAGATGGTGGAAAATAATGATCATTACCAATACATTAAAACATGGATTCTATTCACATTTATCATATAATAAGTGTGACATTTATTTTAAAACATTTCATGATGATTTTTTTAATTTTTTTTGTAATAATTAAATAATGTATACTTTATTTTATTATGTTCAATTAATTTTTGAATTTTTTTGAGATAACATGTTTTTGGAATAAAAATGGTTTTTGATTAAAGCTGGAAAAAAAGTTGATTCCCCTAAAAATATTTCATTTTAACTCTTGAGTACATAAAGGTAGTGAAATGAATAGAAAACATTTATTATCGAGAAATTACTAGTGGAGAATAAAATTTAGGTGATTATTTAGAGATAGTTCCTGTGATTCCACTATTGGATGGAAAATTATAAAAATCCTTATAAAAGATGAGATAATAACATCAAATTATTACCACTATGGTAACATTTAATCATAATCACCATGAAAGATTAAAAATAAATAATATTATAAGGTCACAAAAACATTTACATTAACTATATAAAATTTCAAGGGTTTAGTACATACACATCATTTAATAATATAGGAATAGAGCACATTTTTTCACAAATAAAGAAATTTGAGGAAAAAAATCCCTTACTGCTTTGGTATCATTCATACTAAATACCCCATAAAATATATATAAAAAACATATAGGTAAATACTAAAAATATTAAGTTAATTAGAATAAAATACATTTTTTATGGTATATACAACATATAAAAGATACTTTGGGTGAATATGGAACGTGTCTCCGAAAAATAAAAGTGAGATTGAAATCCCTTTCCACAAGTCTCGACATCCTTCAATCATTTTCAAAAATAAATTATATTAATTATATTTTTATCATAAATATATTAAATTACCAAATATATATATTTATATATATGATAACATCAATGATTATATAATGACTCATTATTACCTATTTATTATGAATTACATGTTAATGTCATGTTTTGAGGAAAAAATATAATGTGGGGTATGTATATTTTGATATGTTATTTTGGGTCATATTAAATAGATTAGGGTTACATTATCTCTCTAATTGTACTAATTATATAAATATAAAATATAAAAAATATATATTAATTTATAGTGATCCATTAAATCTAGAGATATATAATTAAATACATAATTAAAAGAGAAGGTAGGTCATATGTATGAATGAACAATATTTCCATTTTCCTTTTGGAATGAATGAAATAATGTTCAATATTATATTCCAATAAAATAATAATATTTAGTTTGTATATATTTGATATTCTAATTAAACCCATTATTATTACCATACATGTAAATCATTCAAAAAGAAAAATGTTTTCTGTGGCGATAGTCTACAACATTTACGAATAAATTTAACATATTCTCATTAAATGGATTAAAAAAGGAAAATGTGATATAATGATTCAAGATGAATAATAATATTTTAATATGATATATAAACAATTAATAAATCATTATATCCATCATTGAAAGGGGGTGATGGGAAAAAAATAATATCAGTTTGCTAGGTGGTAGTCCATCGTACACCAAAATGTTGCTTTTGTAATACAGTAGATGGAAGATGAGAAGGATTTACGATGTTCCAAAAAATTAAAAAACTATATAATTAATATACATATGTTAATATATAATATTTTAATATATGAATTTAATCGGTGGAGGAATTAATCATATAAAATGCTCGATTGGGGGTGTAACATATTCTTCGAACTATATCATTCTAATTTCACCAAAAGGCTTCTTAAGATGGATTTCAGACCCTAATATGGATTTAATAACGAGAGTAAGAAATTAATTATGTAATTTGTAATGTCAATATCTAAATTAAAGGGTTTTTTATGTTTTTATAGAAGGGGAGATGTGGTTTCCATTTATAATTGATAGAGTGGAACAGTAGTCATTTGAGAAATGAAAAAGGTGTAACCCTATTTTATAGAATCCAAAATGATCCAAATTGGTAAATTAAAGAAAAAATAAGTTATAAGGTAAAAAAAATTTATATAAAAGTGTTTTTTTAAATGTTTTTGGTCGTTTTTAAAAATTATCATTTTAGTTTAACCCATTTCCCTCGATAAACACATTTTTACCCTAACTGGAGTAAATAATTTTTACAGTTTGTATTATTCGTTATGGTAAAAATGATATTGACCATATTAGATAATATAAATTATTAGCTTCAAAAATATGGATTCTATTTTTTAAAATTATATTCACATAATTACAATGATGTAATTTAAGATTAAACCAATATACGCGATGAAAAGGAGTAGTTTTATAGTGAAAATGATCAAATGTTTAAAATATTAATTCTTTATAAAAATGGAATATGAAAATTATTACATTGAAATAAATTATAATAATAGAAATATAATTGAACTAATTATTTTTCAAAATTATGTTATATTTTTATTTTGATAAATGATTTCAATGAAATTTCAATTTTGAATCAATCCCTATAATTAGCACTACTTTATACAAAAATAATCTTCTTAGAATAATCAAATGAATTCCACCATAGATAATTTATAAAATATTATTTAGAAAATAAAATTTATTTTTTAATGTAAATTTCCTAATTGATTCAAAAATTATTTTTTAAATTTGTGTTAAAAAAGGCTAATCATCTTATTGGGAAAATATAGTTTTTAAGCATAAAGTTGTTTTTAATGTTATCACATGTATAGAAAAAAATAAGATGAATTTTAAAAATCTAATTTAATTTATAATATATTAATTTAAAAACTATCTATCAAAAATATTATTTTTAATAAGTTTTTGATTTAAATATTCTTATTCTTCATAAAAATTTATTTTATGAAAAACATATCCTTTATTTTTAAACAGTTATTATTTTAAATTATTATTACATTCATTCTTAATAATTAATTATATATATATTTTTAAACCATATTATTTTATAATTTATTTAATCCTTTTAACACCATCCATTCAAATGGATATATGATTACTATGATTTTAAATACTAATATTTTAATTTTATGGTATGTTTCGTTTAAACAAGGTGTTAACCATAAAAAAATATAAAATATAAAATTAATTAAAAAATAGTTTGAAAAATATTGCAGTGTTACGTTCAACCCCCTTATATAAATTTTATCCTGTCAATTTCAAATTGTTCGTGCTATAAAGGGTTTTATCTTTTAAATGTACCATTTTTTGAATCCCACAATGTAAACCACGATAATTAAAATTCCTATTAAAAATTGAGCAATGGATATGTGATGGTCATATAGAATAACACATAGTAGGTTTTAATAATCTGATAACTATGGTGGTATATTAATTTATTGAAATAATGGTAAAATATAACACCAAAAAACTGAATTGGTTTGATAGAGAACATGTTTAGGAGAATGTTAACAACAAAAAATCCATTAAGCATAGAGGTGTGAATAAGTTCATTAATATGAATAAAATTAATGATAATATGAAAAAAATATATTTCAATATACATTTCCTAATGTTGGGGAATTTTTATGAGAATATATACTAATTTTATTTAATTCAGTTGAATATGTACAATATAATGCTTTGGATATTCCTTGATCAATTTATACATCGTATATTATAATAAAAGATAATGTTTTCATATTTGCAGGACTTAATAAGATCGAAAAAATAATGATATTCCATTACTTATCTCTTTAGTTATTACGAAAATGGTAATCACAAGTTACGAATTAATCATTATATAGAGAAATAATACATGAATATATAAAACCCCATCCAACATTTATAATAATAAATTCATTAACTGGTTAACCTTATAACCTAGTAAAAATATATAAGATATAAATAATGCCTCTAAAAGTCTTATAAAACAACAAAAATATACTAAATTAGATATTGATTTTCATATACAAAATAATAGAATTCCATAGTCATATATGTTCCCAAATCATGTTAATAACCATAATTACCATAAAATATTAACCAAATCATATATACATTAAAATTCATTGAATATAACCCCATATTATCAAATATATTCTCTAAATACAATAAATTCGTAAAATCCATCCATGATAACATAAACTACATTATCCAAAAAGAAAAATTGGTTAAATGTTTATCAATACAATTAAATATGCATTATAAATATTAATTATTTCTTCAACCAAACTAAATTCCATTTTCACAACATTTTGAACATATTAATCATTATCATTCCATACTCAAAATATAACCTAACCATTAAATAACATCATTATACATCAACACCATTAAACATATTTCTTAATATTTACAAAAGAAAAAAATACTAAACAACCCTTATAGAATTTATGATTAATATATCATAATTATTCTACTCTAATAAGGATATAGTTAAATCATCCAGCTTCCTTACAGAGTAAATATCTTAGATTAATTATATTTTTTAAATAATACTTATTTCTTAATATATTAAATATTAATCTTGTATTTAAATTTAGAAACATTAATTTATATATGATTATGAAATTTAAAATAAAAATTATTGTCAAAACATCCCATATAATTCATAAATTATTTGCAGTCTTATCATTATCAACAATATAACAATTACTCATATTACTTCACTAATTCTCTAAATGATATTTTCCCTTTAAGACATATATTTTCTTAATTTCCATAATTTACACCTTAGAAACATTAAAAAATCTATCATATATTATGGAGACACATAATCTCATTTATTGTGTTAACAAAACATTTAATTATTACTAAAAAATTACATTCATTGTATCACCCATTTCTACTCTGGAATAATCTTCATTCTTCTCTTTGAAAACCACATAGATGATTCACCTAACATTCACGAAAAATTTGATACTGAATATTTATTTATATATTTTCTCCACAAACAAAACTATTAAATAATCATTATCCTTCTACTATTTAGAAAAACCATGAAATTGATAAGTTGAATGTTGTTAATAATTTATAATGATAACTGATAACGTAAAATCAAAATAAACTCTACTATAGTTACTATCATATTTCATTCCTCATCAAGAAATTATATTTCACATTCGAAAATGATATAGATATATTATGTTCCCACCATTGACTAAAACAAAAATTCATTGTGTGAGAAACAATAAAAATATAGGGGATCCTAATAATAATTAAAAATAACATAAAGAATGTCTAAATCACGACAACTAATTTTTAATATTTTATACCTTATATTTATCGTAGTCAATTCATGTTAATTATTTTAATACTCTATGATGGTTTGTTAATTTTTTTATAATTTTATAATCATATTACCATGGAATGACAAACGCTATTAGCAAAGATGCCAATTTTCTACACTTGTTGATGATATAGTATATCACAATGTTCCCTTTTCATTGTTTTTACCCATATGTGCCTGTCTATCAGAAAAATATACCCCTCTACCATCAATAAAAGGATATAATTTCATAGAATTAACATGACCTATATTTACCATAAATCTATGGTATTTTCCTATATTTTCACTCATCCCTACACTAATAGTTAGAGAAATTCATAGAAATATATTTTTATATATACCTAGGGATATAAATAATGTTTTATAATCATATTTACCAATTTTTTACTAAATATTTACTACGATACCCACTATAGAATCCTTAGATATTCATAAATAGATATCAAATATTTTTAGAAGAATATTCAATACATATCATAAACACATACCAAAGGACAATAATAGTTTAGTTCATATAAAATAACAGAAAGAAAATATATTACAATTTCATGAAATATATTTAACATCTTCCACAATGATATTCTAAAATATGACTACATTTAATAATACCCTTTCAAATCAATTCTTCATAACCTAGGAAGGAAACATAATCAAGGTTGATCTTTAATGCTCATTAAATGTCAAATATATTAAAAATCAATCTCTGGTAATATGAAATAATATTGTAATCTTTATTGTACGTTATATAGAGAATATAATATAAACTTCACACCCATACTATCATTGATCATAAAAAATATTCCTAGAATAAAAAAATTAAAATTTCATAAATAAAAGTCTATATGAGTGACATGTCATCATACATCAATCTTGAACTATAATCTCATTTTATAAAAGTGGGGCAGCATAAAAAATATTAAAAAATAGATATCATATTTTAGGATTAACATTATTGACCATTAACATATTGGATCAAGAAATATATCATTTTTATCACTATTGATTGGGACAAACATGTTCCTCATAGTGCATCTGGACACTCCTATTTATCAGAGTGGATCTAGATAAAACTATTTTTCATTGTGTGACAATAATATCAATTCATTCTGCAGCATTATCTATTGATATTTAAATCATTACCTAATGAATTAGATGGAGATATATGCCTCATTCAGCTAATATTTAAAGAAATAATTTTGTTTGAAATAATATTTTAGATTGATCAATATTTCATCAAATAATAAACAATAAAATAGAACATGTTTAATAAAAATTGCATCAATTCATCATTGAATAACCAAAACCAATAAATAGTTTCTATAAAAATCTCCTTAAAAAAAATAACTATCTTGAGAAATAATAAGGATCTTTTCATTCAATATTATCACCAAGTAAATCATTAGTAACATCAAATTATGGAATCTTGGGATGGAAATTATTTAGAAACAACACATGAAAAATTTCTTGTGTAATATAGAATTTCATAAATGGAAGAACATTTAAATTAATAAAAAAATTAAAAACCATTTATTTAAAATTATTATATTAATATTTGATTATAATATATGATAATAATTTAAAAAAAATCATGAGATAAATAATCATCCAAATTTGAGGAAAAAACCTTCATAAAAACCTATAATCACATATTAATTCCCATCTATAAAAATTAAAAAACCAAAAAAAAACTTTTATTAATCTGGTAATAACATATATGATAAAATTTCAATAAAACATACTTAAATTAAAAATTAAATTTTTAACAAACATATTAAAAAATTTAATTTTTATAATAATAATAAATTGAATTATTGAGTACATAAAGAGATTAAAATAATTGGAAAAATGTATTTTCAAGATATAACCAGTGTATGAGATAATTAATTAGTTTCTGAGATATATATAATATAATTTCACTGTTAGAATAAAAATCATAAACAATCATGATAACCGAAGATATTGTAACAAAAAATTCATTCCACTATATTTACATTGAATCATAAACTCAATTTAATAATAAAATTAAATATTAAAATAATATCTTTTATGAATTAAATTAATGATATAACATTAGAAAGGGGCCTTATATTCACCACATTGACAATGAAAAAAACAAAGTAAAACTCTTTTCATAAATATGAAAATTTTCAGAAAACTAACCTTAACACATTGGAAACCATGATCTATAAATGAAATGAAATAAAGAACCTAAAATGGTTATTTAAATCCCCAAAATTTAATGTAAAATAATCATAAAATAAATTATTGGAAATTATATACACCATATAAAATATACATGGAGTGAATATGGCATGTGTCGAACAAAAAAATATAAGTTATACCGAAATACCATACCATAAGTTTTGAATTCCTTCATACATGTTCAAACCCCAATTATAAAAAATATAATATTAATATAAACATATTTCCAAAACATACTTATATATACCTTACCATATATAATATTCATATGGCCTATTATTACCCATTTTTTATTTCATGTTAATAGCTCGTTTTTGGAAATAACATTTTTTTATATCATGTATACTATGATTATTTATTTTTAGCACTATTTAGTATATCATGGTAACAAAATATATAGAAAATTTACAATGATACAAATATCATAAATATTTAGTATATATTTATTTATAATGATTCAAAAAAGGCTGTGAGAGAAAAGGAAATACACCGTTCAGAGAGACAATAGGTTATACGTACACATAAATGTTGTTACAATTTCCTCTAAAAAGAAAATAACTAATGAAAGTTAAAGAATATGTTATAGTTACATAATCATTTTTATTTCATATATATCACAAATATTAATTAAAAACATCCATATTTTTATCGATGTAATGTGTGAAAAAATCAAATCACTTTGCGAGGTGGTAGTCTTTCGTACTCACAAAATAAGTTATAATATTACCAATGAATAGAAGGTATGAATGAAAAAATGGTCAGATGATTAAATAAGTATAATAATATAATAAATATTTTATGTCATAAAAAAATATCCCATTATATATATTCCTGAGAGGTAGTGTTGGGAAAATAATAACATCTATTCGTGAGTCTATGGTCTACCATAGACATTAATTATGATTTCGTAATCAAGTTGATGGAAGTGGATACTGATTTATAATATTTCATTAACATAATAAAATATAATTTTATTTAAGATATTAATTTTATTATATAATATGGTTTTAATTATAATTTACTGGGTTGGAAGTAAGAATAATATAAAACTCTTTGTTATATATGCTACCTATTCTCCAGAAAACTTTTTTTGTTTTAAAAAAAATGATTTATTGGTTGTTTTTCTACAATAAACAAGGCTTCAAGTATGGGGGTATGTAATTAAGGAATTTATATGGGATCTCTCTATTTAATTAAAAGGGTTTTTTATGTGTTATGTGTTGAGGATTATTGGTGTCCTTTTATAAGTGATGTGGGAGAGAATGTTTGAATTTTTAACAGAAAAATATATATACACATTTTAACACATTAAATAAAGACCCATAATAATAAATTATAAAACCAATAATGTTTAAGAAAATATATGACTATAAAACTGGGATTGGAGAAGGATTTGGTTAATATTAACCCTTATCGTTTTAGTTTGACCCCCAATAAACCCATTTTTTACTTTAACAGTGGTAAATGTATTTTTTAATAGTTTAATTATTATTAATCGTAAAAAACTAATTTCAAATCATTTGACCATATAATATAATATAATTCTAAATATTAAATCCATTCTTTAAAAATGCCATTCATTTAAGTGAATTTTTTTAATTTAATGTTAATACCATAGACCTGATTGGAAAATCAGGTTTCAAGGAACAAATATTCTAATAGTTGAAAATAATTTTATATATAAATTAAATATGAAATTTATTCTAATGACATAAATTGGTTTAATAGATTTATAAATGTGCTGATTTTTTTAAAACAGTATTATAGTACCCATTATGTTTCTATAATAAATAAAATAAATTACTATTTATAAGAAACCTAGTATTTTTCATTATTAAATGATTAATTTACATTCTGAGAAAATATACAAAATTACCCCTAATAAAGAATTTTCCTGAATATTAAAAAAATTAATTTTATTTTTAAAATAATATTATGTAAGTTTGAAATTATATAATTTTTAAAATAAGTTAGTTGAAATAAGAGAAAACGTTTTTTTAGAAAAATATAGTTTATAAGAATATAATATGATTTTTTAGTATAATCTAGATTGAAAACAAATAATATGAATTATAAAATTTCTATTGAATATGTAATATATGAAAAAATTAAATTCATTCATAATTTTTTTATGTTGAAGAGGTGTTTGTTTTAGTAAAAATATATTTACATAAAAAGAATTTCTTTATTTTAAAATAGTTTGTTTTTTTCTTAATTTATTTGTCCCATAAAAAATCATTTTATTGAAATTTTGGAACTATATATTATCTTAATTTTGTTATTCCTATTCATAACCCATATACTAATGTGATGGTGATAATATTTTTTTAATTAATAATATTTTAATAGTATGTAATGAATCATTTATACATGGTGTTATGTGTAAAGAAAAATAACGAAATTAATAAATTCGTTTGAAAAATATATATTTTAAAAATTATTAGTGTGATAAAATTAATTACTATAAATACTAAAAAACAAAACACTTTTGACATTTTTAATACAATTTAATTTCATTATACGCCCTCTTAAACATGTATTTCAAAGATAATTCTTTAGTGTTCTAAGTAATTACAACATCACCAAAAAATAAAAATATATTAATATAAGAAATATATTTTATTTAAATTAAATTTTATAGCCTATATTTTTTCTTATATTAACTAAATGTCTACCATTATACTAAAAATATATGTGAGGAAGATATTTAATTTTGAAAATGTGATTTTATTAATCAAAAAATCGAAGTCATAATCCTTGAATGTCGCTAGAAATTCAACAATTGATGATGATAATATCTCATGATTATATGAATTAACTCATAAAATTAATTGAATATGTTATTTTATTATATTTTAATCCATTAATCATTTATTTAAAACTTTTACCCTACTATATACTATTATTTCAGATATAATGTTTTACAATTGTTACTATTCATTATGATTGAAAATGAATTAGATCTAATTAAAAAAATTTAGGGGGTTGATTCAAAATGTAAAACTTAGTTTTCTTAGATTTAATTTTTATTAGAGTTAGAAATAAATGGTAACATTTTTTCAAAATGCTCAATGAAATACAATTTATAGAAAGATATTAAGTTTAAGTATGAATATATATTTTTCCAAATTCATGTATCTTATTTATTCCCAGGGAATTAATTAGAATTTTATAAAAAATTAATTCTTATGTGACAAAAAAAATTACAAACCAAAGATGGCATTGAAATTACATAGATTAAAATTTTATATATGTTAGTTTTTTAAAAATCGGTATTTTCATTGTTTACTAAAAATTGAGAATGTCTAGATAAATAAAAATTATTTTAATTAAAATAAAAAAGGCATAATGATTTTGAAAATGATTTCAATTTTATAAAATGTAAATTTTTAATGTGGTATAAATTATTCATAATATCTGTGAAAAATGAAATAAAACCATTTTTAATTAAAAAGTATTTTTAAAGAATGAAACATTTTTATTTTCACACATTCCAAAAGAACCATGATTAAATTTAAGTTAATTAATTCAAATGTATATGAAATATTATTATTTTATTATAAACATTAATAAATATAGATTAATTTAATCTATTATGATAAAAATAGATTGTTCACCTAAAATAGTTTTTCAATGATAACTCTTTTAAATTAAAAATATTTTATACGCATTGATATCTATTTATAATAAATGAATTCATGATTATTAAATTAATTAATAAAAATATTTCTACATATATTTATTAGTATTTTTATTCATACTCATACCATTAAAAATAATAACTAGTCCATTATTGTCATATTTAACAAAATATATTTCAATTTTATATCACACATTGTTTAAGCTCAGTGTTGTTTGTGGCACTCACAATAAAACTTGTTAATATTTTTTTATAATATAGTTTATGAATTCTCCTCCATTATTTAAATTTAAAACAAGTAATATTAATTTGATTATATAAAAAATAATTTACTTTAATATTATAATAAAATAAGATATAGTTTGTTCATGAACATTAAATTAATGTTCAAGAATAAGAAACTTATCATTTCATAAATGAATTTACCATTATAATACACACACATGTATTTGTAATTTTAAAAGTATACCATGATAGTAGAGTGCTACATTCTATATAATGTATATACATGAGAAGTATTTTTACATAATGTTCTATAATTTATGAAAATAAATATAGAAGATTTATTTTCAATTTATAATTGAGATTTAGTCATTCATTTATGCTTAAATTAGTTTCCACTAATATATCATCACTTTTTCAAAGTGATGATTATTCAAGAAATAATTTTCATTATTTGAGAACTGCCTTTATCTTTTATGCAATATCAACTCAGAATTCACCTCCAAATAAAAGTAATCACTAAAAAGTCACATAAGAGAAAACTATATGACCAAATCATATATCAAAGAAACACATTATAATATTTTCCACAAACAAATAGGACCCCCATAATGTAAAACAAATGTATATATGATTTAAAAACATAATTCAACCATTTTCCCTAAAAAATCCACTCTTATCCTATAATATTTTAGTATAATTAAATATTTTAATATTACCAATATAATTATCTTCTTAAAAAAACGTAATCACATAGACTTCAAACCAAATTTCAATCGATGGTGATTTATATGATAAAACACATGTTATAATGAGGTATTTACCCTATATCTCAATTAAGAATAATTAAATCATATTAACAGTATATATTAACCCTAAACGTTATCAAAAAAATTCAATATGATTCCATAAAATATAAAAGTATTGTTTCGTAAATATAAATTTCACTATAAAAAATGTCATATTTAAGGGTATCATATGCATAAAAGTTTTATTAAAACTCCTAAAATACCACCCAATGTATTCTAATTACGCGTATCCTAAAATGGGGTTCCTATGACTTCAATTGTATCGTCAATATTATACATAAAAATAAATTATGTTATGTAAAACTATTTAAAAATAACCTTACAAATTATCATAACCTATAATATGTTCTAAATCATTGCATTGGTATATAATTCAATGCCACAGAACTTAAATAACCCATTATTTTTTAAGGGAATAAATTTCTTGCATTAAAGGGATATTTTTTATTGATATTCTTATAAAATTAGAATAAACTATTACATTTTAAAATCTTAATATTACAAGTGTTAAAAATTCACTAAATATTTTTTCTACAAAAAATTGGAATATTTTATTCATGGTTATTTTCAATTCATAACTAATTATCTTCATTAAAGATTAATACCCAAAAAAAGAAAGATAGACCTTGATATAGTTACTATATATCATTAAGAATAGTAATAAACTTTTAAAACCTGGTGATAGATCAATAAGATCATTATGGATACCACACTAAAAACATTTATTAGAATATTTTAAAAATAATCAAATCACATAAGAAAATTTTCACTATCATACATACAATATTTGAACTGAAATATAAATTTTATTACTCATAAATAAATATTCCTTTCCCAAGAATTCTGATATAACATATCATAATATATAATAAAGTAAAAAAAACTATCAAATTAGTTATTTGTAACAAATTGGTACTCATGAAAAGTTTTCCTTTAAAATCACACATTTCTCCCATACAAGGGGCTTAGACTATCATCTATAATTATTCTCATTAGAATACCTTATCAAACAAAAATTAATCATGGAAAAATAAATTTCAAGAATATAATAATTTTGGAGGTACCTCAAGCCGTCATCTATATATCACATTATTAATAACATGTATATGTTATGTTATATATAAAATATCATACACGGTTAAACACATGAGCCTCCGCCCAGTTTGTGAGTTATCTTTAAGTGCATCCATAAGACACACGTTCAAAAGTAGGTAGAGGCATATTTCTAGGTAATGTAACAGTTCTATAGTATGCACTATAGCAGTACTGTAGCAATTCTATACACTGTGCAAGTAGTGTAGCATAAATGTACATTGTACAGGTATTGTAGCAGACTATACACTATGCGGGTACTGTAGCAGGCACTATCGTAGTTACTGTAGCTGGTTTTGTTCGGTACTATAGAAGCTAGAAATATTCACCTTGGGCCACTGGTTTGGGCATAGAGTCCTTAAGGATTTCATGCCACCAAGGCCTTCAGGTTATTAGGGATTTCGGGCCTCCTTTAAGGCCTTAGTGCCACCTCAAGGCCTTCGGGCCACATGCAATTTTCCCCAGACACACTACAAAAAAAGGACCCCAGAAGAGGATTTAGAGTAGGTGCACTCACCAGATCATAGAGAAATGGATTTTTCAGAATGATAGGGTATGACTATGCCATCAAGACCAGCCTGTTCTTGCATGGAAATCCTAGCCAGACTGCCAAGCAAAGGTGGAGAGCTACTACCATGATGCAGATGCTGGGGAGGGGTAGGTCCTTGTAGATAGTCTGGTTGAATTCCATAAGAAATACGGGTCATGTAATCTCTTAATCCTACGATCCATGTAATCTCTTAGCCTATAGACCTTGTATGGGTTCCCCCTCATCCATTGAAATAGGGGTTATCAAAAATCAACAATAATGAAGTCCTTTGGGCCATTCGGGTCAAAGGTGGTTAATTACAATATATATTCCCTAGGGTATAAAAACATTACCCATTGAATGGGGAATTTATATCTGGGTCAACCATCATAATGAAAAACATCCATGAACCATAACATACATAAAAACATAGAATCTCACAATTCAATTATAAAATCAAAAAAACTATTTTGTTTAATACATTTGTAGAAGAACATTTGTTCTTCATATAAAAATATATATTAAAATTGTTTTCCTTTAAAACACTTAAAATGAAATTTATCCAATATACCAAAAACAATATTTCATTTGGAAAATAATTGAATATTATATATGATTATGGCTAAATTATAATGTTAATAATAGCATGAAATTATACTCATGTCATATATATTGAGAAAAAAATATTTCATTCAATCTTTTGTGAAAATTTTAGATATAACTTGTTCAGAAAATATTAAAAATATTTCTTTTATAAATATCATAAATAAATTAAAACATGAATATTTGAATAAAAATTTAACTATATTAATAAAAAATTTATAAAATTTTAATAAAAAAGGGTATGTAGGATGAATAAATGAAAATCATTAATACCGTGAATATATTTTTTTATTTAAAAATATCATAACTTGAGTTTGAATCAGCACTCCAATTTTTTAAATATAAATTAATAAAGTCATATTAATTATTTAAATTCATAATAAAATTTTTTATGGCTATTCAATTATCATTATTTATATTATTTATTACCTTATATAATATAGTTACTAAATCTAATAAGTTCATGTTAGGGATTTGTAAGACTTTTACATCAAAATATTGAATCCAAATTGAATGGTTGAAAAGGGTCAAAAGACTAATTATTTATTAATATAAATCATATTAATCATGAAATAATTATGATATTTATACATAAAATTAAATTTTATATATGATCATTAATGGTGATAATCAATAATTGATCACATCGCTTCATGGACTTGGTAGTCTACATGTTCATATTAGGAACATTATCAAATTAAAATGGATGGAATATTTATATGTTAAGTAATATATAATATTTATAAATCCATATTTTTTCATTAATATCATATTTATTCCATAAATTCATCATTGTAACCAGCCTTGTGGTGTGGTGATGAGAATATAGACACCTCACTTCATGGAGGTTGTATTCCACATGCATGCCCACTCGATCTTTTCATTTCCTACTAGATGATAAATACTATTAAAAAGGGTTGATAAAACCACATAATAACCCTCTAATGTATTTAAATTAATTATTTTATCATATAATATTGGTTATAGATGATTTAAAGGAGGTGGATGATGAGATAATTGAGAAAGCACATGGATATGTGTTACACCTCTTCTTTATAAAACCTCCTTTGGATTACAACATATGCATTATATGTTATAAATTAGAAGTAAATTAACATCTAGTTATTGGGGTGGTATTTTGAGAGGAATTATTTTATGGATTCATCAGAATATATTCTCCCATAACTACAGGGATGAGAGAAGTGTGTGTAACCTTTTATAACTGAGGTGTCTGATAAATACTATTAATACATGAAATATAAATATATAACTTGTTTCCAACTCTATTCAAACGATTCCCATGTGAAATAGATTCTAATATAAATATTACATGTTAAATATAAGGTTAAACAATAACATATATACTCAATTTTGTGTAATTTTAAACCTTATCCCTTTTTAACCCCCTGTAAACTCTTTCAATCATACCCAGGTTAAAAAATATCTCCATTTCTACTTGTTAGGAATGTAATTTAAAGGATTCCAAGTGGTAAAAATGTAACATTATTTAAAACCTAAACAATTGTTAATAAATTTTATTTATTTTAGTATTTTTAGGAATTTTTATGGTTTAATAAAATATAAACAATAATTATCATTAAAATTATTTATTTTATATATTCTCAATATTTGACTTTATATACATAAACATAACAACATATTTGTAATTCAAATATTTAATAAATTAATTCAAATTACTTTTTATTTAAAAAATATTAAAATAATTTAATTTTCCATAAACAGATAACATTAAATATTTAAAACAATTTACTTTTATTAATCACCCTATAGGGAAAGTGACACATCTGTGATGCATAAGTATTACAAGAAATTTCACCACCACAAAATGATAAAAATTAATATCACAAAAAAATATATTAATAATCAATTGGATCTTATATTTTGGTTAATGTAGTATTTTTTCCATATCAACACCATTAAAAGAATATTAGAGTGAGCTATCAAAATTTGGAAATACTGTTTTATTAATATAAAAACGATGTAAAATTTATGGAATATAGATAAAAATTTTACAAAAATGTTGGTAATATCATATTTTTATTTTATATCATCATAAACATATTTAAGGATATCCTTTCATGGTATTTTAATAAATGAATCATTTCATTAACAATTGAAATATATTATTACCATTATTAAGTTAAAAATTTTAAAAATGGTTTCTTTTCATTATTTATAGAAATGATATTGATGTTATCATATAATATTAAAAATTAAATTAAATGTAGTTATTATATTTTATTCTATTTAATTTCATGAACTATTTAAATTTAATTTCAATTTAGTACACAAAGAGGAATAAAAAGAAATTTTTAGAAAAATATTAATTTTAAGCATTACAATGTTTTCATACCAATATCATGCATAATATTGATTTAAATATAATTAATTTGATTATTTTTAATAAAATAAATATTATTTAAATTTTAAAAAATTAATAAATGAATATATAAAAAATGGAAGAATATTTATTTTTACTACTGAAATTATAGTTTTTAAAAAATAAATTTTTTATTATTCACGAAAAAATAATTTTTTTCCAAAAATAAAAATGAAATTTCTTAAGAATAATATACATTTTTATTCTTATAACATTGTACATTTTATGAAATATAATTTCTAAAAGATTATTTAATTAATCAAAACTTCTATGAACTAAATTGAACAAAAACCATTTTTGAAATAAACATATTTTTGACGATAATGTATTTTTAATGAATAAGTTGACTTTATTATCATTCCATTACCAATAAAAAAATAATTTTAGATTAATATATTAATTTTTATGCATAATATACTTATTTAATTAATGATTATTTATCAACAATAATGAATTTAAGCTACTTAGATTAAAATATATTGAACTCATAAAAATAGTTTTATGAAATTATTTATTTTTTCTATAAATGTTTATCATATTTTAAAAATATTTAGAAATAAATTTATGATTTATTATAATTTTATTAATCAAATAACATAAATATATATTATATAATGGTTATATAAAGTCAAACTAGACAAAAAAAGACCATGTTCTGCGGTGTTTAGTTTTCTGTGTGGATAAAGTAATAAAACACAATATTCATTTTATAATAATATCTTAGGTTCTTATAAGTTACATGATCCCTAATATGGTTTATTAAATCATTTTGTCCCTCTTTAATATCACCCATACACATCAACATTTGTTATAATGATCCATTCCATCATTAATTATGGATTTGGGATTGGAAATTCCAATGGATCTTAATGACTACTAAGGAAGACAATCCTACATAGTTTACCCCCTGTCAATGCTGTTAGATATGAGATACTATAATCATGTAGAAAATCATGTTCATTAAAACACTAATATTGTGGGATAAGGAAATGTTATGAAAACCATAATGGGGTTTGGATGCCTCATTATTTTCTAGAGGAAATGTGATGTTTAGAATATAAGTCAATGTTTACCTCTAATAGTTAGTGATGCATATATAAAAAAATTAAATGGTTCCCCTTACTGAGGAATCTACTTATGCCTAGATTTTAAGGATGTATAAATACATTTTACTAGTTAATAGCTAGCCGAGGTTATCTTAAATATCTTATTACATATTTTATAAACCTATTCGATATTTTTTTTATTGAAAGTATTTTATATTTATGAATTTCTGAAAAGAATAAATGGTTTCATAGAGGAAAATTTTAGTTTTGGGTTATAATATATTTTTGTTATTGGGGTTAAAATTCTTTGATAATCATTATAACATTGTAAAGGAAGTAATTATATTCATGAAATTTTATTAGTACTAATAAATACCATTAACATGTTTATGTGAATCATTGATATTTTTTAGTAATACTATTTGATTCCATCATCAATGAGAATGAAAATTCTAGAAAGGATCCTTATAATTTTCATATTATTATTTTGTTACATTGAAAATATCAATGGTGATGTGTTTTCATGAGGTGTATGTATTGTATGTGATAAATCCATCATATTAGGTGGGATATTTAAGATGATGGTCCAGGGGTTAGATTATGTAAATATTGAGACATTATTGGCTTATGTTATTTGATTGACACAAAAGTGACTTAGTAATTGATCTACATAGTTGGAATTATGGGATGAAGTTGTAGAGAAGATATAATATATTCTTGTCTTGGTTCATATGGTACTAATAGAAGCCAGATATGTGGTCTGTCTTTATTTTTTGTGAGTCTCCCTATTGCTCAAAGATATTAGGGAAACCATTATGGGGGAATTAATGGAGGGATATTGAGTTATTTGGTATTTACTAGAATTTTACATGACAAATTATCCTAAGGAGTGAATAATGTGGAAATTCCACTTATTAAATTGTGGTGTTTTCATGAGACTCAACTTCGGTAAAAAAAATAAAATTCATAATAATGGTGTCCTATTAGAGTATAGAACATCAGTGTGGATAGTATAAAAACATTGGTTATCATTGTGTGGGTATTTTAGCCATGAAACAGGACATATTTCTTTATAGGTTGTGTTTTTTGGAGTTCAGAACTAGTAGGTGACTTCTAGGTTCTCTGTATCAAACAATTGGGTTATCAGAATAGTTAGAATAACACACATTGAATTATAGTGTAACGGGTCACTAAAAATATACTGTTTGGTATTATAATTGATCAATACTGCTGATGATGTATCATGAAGTATTTTTTAGTAATTTTTTTAACAAGTTTATATAACCCAGTTACATTATTTTTTGTTGATGTGATCTTATTTAATGTTGGATGTTTTGTTTTGGGGTGTTTGAATATTCTACGGAATGTGATATTCATTTTTTCTTATGATTACTCTACACTCAATGATAGAAAAGTAGGTACATTCTCCATATCTGGGATTGGTGAGAATTTTATGTCAAACTCAATGTGTCAGAACCTCTATGTTGTTATAAAGTTTTTTTTGGAATCATTAATTGAAATAACCACTAGAAAGAGTGAACATGAAATGATATATTACATGTTTATAAATTATAAAATTCATTCTTAAAGAATAAAAAAACATTATCATCATTGATTCCATTGTAAATCTATATTTTGGTGGTAGGAGTTGAGGGTTTGTGGGTTTTTATTTTCAATATTTTGATGGTTGAAATGAGGGAGAAATTTCTATAGTATAAAATCTTAAATATGCTTAATAATCCATATTTATGATTATGTTAATGATTTTTTGGAATGTGATTGAAGCAATAGAAACTAGTGACAGAGTAGATTATAGAGATAATTTAAGAAATAAATGTGGTTAAAATATATTTTTTTCCAATAATGTTTTCAGTAGTTCATCATTGTTCCACAACCTCTATAAGTGATTCATGTGTGTGTGAGAATGGAGTATTTTTTATGTAGGTTTTTTTGATTCTTGATATGGAATTAAAAATTGTTTACTTTTAATGGATGGAATGGTTTAATGGTAGGTATTATAAGGAAATCCACAATTTTTTTCTATGGATGATATAATTTTTTTTAAATTTTGATGACTCATGTCCATTGAAGGGATAAAATGGTAATGTAACTAAATTTTTTATCTTATAAATATTTTCAAATAGAGTTATAGAGTTATGGATATGTGATTTAACCTTAGGAAATATTTTGGATGAATTACAAGCATGTTATATGTTAACATAAATATATTATTTCCTAAATAATAAAATATTTTCACTATAATATTTGATAATGGTATGTTACTAAAATTAAATCTAATAGATATTCCATCATTGTCGTTGTTTTTAAAAAGAGGATGTTTTCCTTAGGCATCTTATCAAATTTTTGTTTTGGATTTGATCTCTAGACCGATCTTTATTTGGGTATTCAAAAAAATTATAGTTATATGGGATTCTTTTATATATATATATATATATATATATATATATATTTTTATAGATATATTATAATGTTTGATGTATTTAATTCCTTGAACCCTTGAAGATAATGGAGGAATTCTTAAATGGGAATCGATTTTTGGTTGTGATGGAACTAATTGTTAGTGAGATATCTGATATATCATCCAATGATTTAGAAAACCCGTATTGAGGTATCTGATCCTTATATTTCTTATTATGTAGTTAATGTTTTTAAGTAATGTTTGAGAGAATTTGGGAGGGTTTTGGAATGGTTTTGGGGATTTTTATTGGATCTCAACTTGATCATGATTATGTGAAACCATATAGACTCCCCCATGTGACCGTGCAACATGAGTTAGTAGGCATCATAGAGTTTGTGCATGGTTTGTATAAATGTGAAAGGAAACTATGTGGGAACACTTTGGATAGTATCAGAAGCACTATTAGTACATGGTTTGTCTAGCCGTGTGAGCTAACAGTGTGTGGTTTTAAATATAATTTATAATGGGTTAATCAAGATTTCACCTAAAAACATCAAACATTAAACAACTTAATCATCACTTGGTATTTTTTTTCTCAATGGTAGTGAGGCAACTACCAATCATTTTTATCTTAAAATTTAAAGGGTTTCAAGGGGTGGTGAAAGACGTTCTTCTCTAGAAATTCTTCTCTCCTGGTTGCTTCTTGAATTTCCAAAGATCTAGGTCTCCCACTATGTTGGTTTTTTATAACTACATACATTGTTTGTAGATAAATGTTTTACCCTAAAATTTTGATATTTGGGCTTATTATTTTTTGGAAAAGGGATCCTATGCGTTTTTGTGGATTTTCACCCAGATTTGTGATGTGGTTTCTCGTTGGTTAATTTAATCGAAACCTAAAGGTAGGTGGAATCCAAATAAACTCCATTTATCTTAAAATAAAAGCCTCTTCATCAATTAGTGGGGTTTTCCAGATTTTTTGGGATTATGATGTAATAAGTTGGATGGAAATTCAAATTGTGATGATTTTTTACTTTTTTGGAAAATGGGGAATTTTGGTAAAATATTATTGATATTGTATATTATAATGTATATCTTAAAATAGATTGGATGGGATGATTTATGAATTTTCTTTGGTAAATTTGTTTTTTAAAAAAAGGTTTTTTAATGGGAAGGTAATGTGTCAATGAAATTTTTTTAATTGATTTGTTTTGTAGGGAATGGTTGTTTCATAATGGTGTGACCTTGGTGTGTTATATGATTGATATTGGTTAAGTATTTTTGAATGTTATTGAAATAGATGTGATGTGGGTAATGATTACCACTATGAAAAGTGGATGGATAGTGGATGGAAGTGACACCATCAAGGATATGTGGGAGGGAAGTAACACTATATTGGGAAAGTTATAAAAAAGCTTAGATGAGATGTTCACAATTATAGTTACACATGGTTCTATTTGTGAAATATTATGGATATGTTTTGATTATACGTGTTGAAAACAAAAGTTGTAATTATTATTATTATATGTGATGGTAAAATGGATAATCTCCTTTTTGGTTCCATTCCATTTAATTGTGAGGATTTGGGTAAAAAATGTCTTGGTAACGGTGTATTGGGATATTTCAAAATGTTGTTGTATTTTATGTCTTATATGAACTGCTTATATAAATTTTCTAATGGTTATATATTTTTGGAATGTATAGGGAATTCATTTTGGGAAAACATAATGAGTATTATTATACACCCCCTTCATTGAAACTTGGTGATTTTTCAGATGTGGTATTCTGGGATATAAGAAAAGTTAAAGCATATCATTTTTCTTATAGTTCATTTTAATGTTTGGGAAGTATTATAGTACATGGATCATGGGTCATAGTGTGTAGTTTTTGGGGTGTTTAATGATTTCCTTTAGGTATTTTTTTATTCGTCCACTTGGTACTCGTATTTTGGTTGTTTTATTTAGTTGTACTTGTATTTGCTAATTTTTTGGATTATTTATGTTTTTAGGTTATCTCTGGGTAATTTTTTTTCATGGTTTAATTTTTTTAACTGAAACTTGTAGTTTTGGTTGGTTTCACCTTATTTAGTTGGTTTTTTAAGTAAAATCATTCCCAGATTGTTCATGAAGCCCCCGATACTTATATCTAGCCTTTTGTGCCTTGGCAATGTCACCTAAGGACAAGTATAATCTAACAGACTTTTCATGCCAATGGGAAGGGTTGAGACATTAAAAGTAGTATCAGTTGTTCTGTAATTTTTTATTGGTTCTCAGTCATTGATTTAGAAATGGAATTCATTCTCAGGTCATTCCTTAAGTTGGGATGGTAACAAGGAGTAGTATTTTTAGAACATAAAATGTATAAAATGATAGGATGTAGCTAACCCTTTTATATTGAACATCATGATACTAGGGAATTGGGTAAATAATTGTTTTGGAGACACATATACATACATGATCTCATTATCACGGGTATAGCCAACGAGATGATCATGGCATGCATGGAATAAATAAATTCCCTTTAGAGAGAATATTTTATTGGGAAAAATTATTTATGTTGTGGAATGAATATATGTAATTTTGAAAAATATGGAAATTATTTTCAACTATACAGATTTGAAATGTGTATGTTTTTGGTATTTTAAACATGTATAAATTTTCAAAACATTGTGATTTATACATAAACATCGCAACATGGGAAACATGAACATGATGAAATTCATAGTTGTGAAAGTTGTAAAATAATTGAATTGGAAATCATTACCCTTTTATTGCTAAGGGATTGAGACATATGGTTGTTTTTGTGTTGATATAAATTGTATTTGGAATGTGTCATAGAGACTAAACAGAGGAGGCTATTGAAAATTTTGTTTCACCTAATACCCAGGTGAACCACTAGCTAGTGCAGAGTGTAGTGAAACATTTCCAAGATGTGGAATGTGGTAAAATGTGAATGAGCCAAAGAATGTAGATCATTTATTTCAGTTTCAAAAGTAGAATCCACCCGTATTTTGAGGTGACATAGAATTGGAAAATTTAAAGGCATGTTTGAATAAAATAAATAGGATATTTTAATTCCACGGAACACCGGTAGAGATTGTATGTGAAGATAACTACATATATGTTGTAATATCATGCATGTCAGTGGTGGACGTTGGAATTACAAGCTGAAAAAGATAAAGGTATGACATGTTGGGGTCATAAATAGATGTTTAACAAAAAAACTATACCCTCACAAATTTATAATTCATCTCAAATTATATATAATTTGTTTAAAGAAATGGAGGTTCTTGGTAACGTAATATGTGGAAATGTTTATAAAAAAAATGTGGTTTTCACCTAAGGTTGAGAGTATTACATAGTTGAAATCACGTTTTTTTATATTGGGGGAGGCAAGAAATTATTTCTAAAATAGAGGTGTTATGTGAAAATTATTAGATAAAAATGTTGAATAGAGAAATATTTTATGAATGAGATATTTGGGGGGCTACAGGTGAGGGATATATGATGGTACTAATAGGAAATGGGTGGAACTATAATGTTGTGATCAAGAGGAAGAGGGGCACTTATTTACAGAGTGGGAGTATGGATCAGAATCTGATGAAGGTATCGGTGAATCTTCCTCAAAAGCCTCAGAGTATGGTGAGATTTTTTCTGTGTGGTTCTGCATGATACATAAAGCGGTATTGAATGACATAATATCTAGCATGAAATTTATATAAATAGATGGTGTATCTTATGCGTTATTTTCATAATACTCTAATGTCAGGTGCTTATGACACTCTTCAAGGGTCTGATGCATCCTATTCATTTTCATGACCGGGAAAAATCAAACTCCTCACATACCGAACCTATTTAGTCATGGTGATTCAAGGAATACCATGACTCCTCAGAAGGGGAAGAATCGATAGACCAGTAATGAGTAGATTGTGTAACGAAAGTAGTTGTTTGGGGTTGAGAATGTTGTGGTTGATGATTAACCTTGACCATTTATGGAGCGACACATGATTATTTTGAATTCTAGCATTATGAAAGCATTGTTTGTTACATATTTTCCTCAGTATTTTATTTATTCCCATGTTTTTGACATTTAATATCTATGTGTGGAATCTATACCTTCTATGTTTAAGCTAATAACTACTCTAGGTCAATTAGAATGTCAAACATTCCATTGTAGAGAATATCATATAGTTTTGGATGAAAATGAGATGATGTGGGACTTTACAGTTCTTCCGATAAATGTGTATTATATAATCATTTGAATGGATATGTTAGTAATGTTTTCATAACCCATTGAATTTAGTTCATAAGAGGATTGCTTCATGATGGATTTTGGTGTCAGATATCTAATTAGATGAGAGAATAATGAAACCTTGGGTTTAATAGGTTTGTTAGAACCATATGTTAGAATGATCTAGTGTTAGTTAGCATTGTTATTGTTGGCATCCTTAGATGGAGTTAAAAAGAGAGTTTTATATATGTTGATGATCACTTTATTGATGTTTTTCCAGACTCATTATTTATATTTCCACTAGTGATAGAAGTGAAGCTTATTATTTATCTCTTTTTGTGGTGCAGTCTCATATCACTTCCATCATACCGGATGGAACCATCAAAATTTATAGAATTGAAATTTTAGTCGGATGAGTTACAAAACAAAGGGTACATCCATCCTAGCATGTCTTCATGGGAATAACTGATTTAATTTGTTAAAAATTTCAATGGGAATTTCTAGATATGTGGTGATTATCATATGATTAACCAAGATGAAATAAATAACTAATGTTCATATCCATGAATTTTTTATTTGTTTTATATTTTTAGTGGAGATCAGTGGTTCTCCATGGTTCACTTGATATAAGGATATAATCTATTGTACGTGAAAAAGTAGGATATTTCGAAAACAACATGTATAAGTTGATATAGAAATTATGAGAATGTGGTTATGACCATGGGTCAGATGAATTTAGTAGATGTATTTATGGAATTGATGAATTGGATATTTTAGAATATTTTAATTCTTTATATAGTGGAATTTTTTGATAATATATTGGTGTATTCGAAGACAAAGGTTGAATAAAGAGAGGTATTTGGTGATAGTGCATAGGATCTTGAGAGATCATCCATTATATTATGAATTTTCAAAGTGTGTTTTTTGGATACATGATGTACACTTTCATGGCCATGTTATTTCAGAGAAGGTGTTTTCAGTTGATCCAAAATAGTTAGATGTTGTTATATCGTGGTAACTTCCAAAGAATGTCTTTTTAACAAATAGATTCTTTATTATAGTTGGGTATTTCTATCATTTATTTCATGAAATATCATGATTATCCTCATTGATTATATTTTTGAGATGGAAAATTGTTCAATTTCACTGTAATGAGAAGTGATAGAAATACATTGAAGATCTTATGGGTTTCCATACATCCTCACTAATCATGGATTTTCCAGAACCACAAAAAGGGTACGTGGTGTATTTTAAAGCATCAGGATTATGTTTAGGCTATGTTATCATGTAAGGGGATCATGTAGTTGCATTTATATCACAGAAATTCAGGATTCTTGAGAATGACTACCAAACATATGATTTCATGTTTGTGGTAGTTGTTAATTCCATGAAAAATGTGTCATCATTTTCTCTTCGATGATAAATTCATAGTGTTTACTAATCATTAGAGTTTAAAGAATATTATCTCTCCAATAGATGTAAACATGATGAAAAAGAAATAAATATAGTATCTCTAGTTGTTTAACATCATTATAATGTACATAATGGTTAAGGGAAATTCCGTGGTTGAAGCATTAAATAATAATTCATATGCTCATGTGGTGATATTGGCATCAGATCAATGGTATTTGATGTATCTCATAGTCTACATGAGGTTGGAATGTGAATATAGGGGTGATTTAGTGGTTTTATTTATATGTTTCTTGGCCCCTGACTTGGATATTATGGTTAATGTGGTGAAGATGTCAGATTCCATGTGTCTGGATAATAAGTCAAAAATCAATTGTGGGGAAACCATTCAGAGATGGAAATTGGCTAGGAATTCAGTGTTATGATTTCATGATTAGATGGTTGTACCAGTGGGTTCCCATGAAAAATTGTTAGGACTTACCATCGTTCCATATAGGTTATCCATCATTGGATTCCAAAAATTTACAAGGCATTAAAATCTTATTTTTTTCGGTCGGGTAAGAAATATAATGTAGCCATGTTTGAATCGAGATGTTTCAATTTTCATCTTATCAAGGAAAAGAATCATTGGATGACATGAATGTTGATGTCGTTACTTATCCCAGTATATAAATATTTGAAGATAGCAATGTATTTTTTACAATGTCTATCAATAATAGTTATGATGAATGATTCCAAATGGGTGATAGTGGATCTTCTTAAAAAGATGAAAAATTTCATCTCTATTTGTGAATCCAATTTTGTGTAGAATCTATCAAAAACCATTATATAGGTGGTGTTAAAGTGGAATGTTTTTCTTATTTTGATAGTAATATATTGAGATATATGGTTTATGTCTCTTTTGAAAAAATCTGTTTAGTTAGCCTCAGGAAGTAAGTTGAAAAGTAGTATGGTATATCAACTTCAAATTGATGGGAAATCTTGGAAGATGACACAAATGTTTGTATATTTGTTTCTAGATTTTGTTATGGAATTTTGTTTCTAATGAGAGGAGAATATTCCCTTGGTGGAGTTCTCCAGTAATAATTGTTATCAGTACTCGATAAAAATGGATCTATTTGAAGAAATGTATGGGTGTCTTTGTTGTTCTCTAATTTTTGGTTAGAAACGGGTGTGACCAAAATGGTTGGAAATTTCCATGTCCATGAGAATATTAAATATATAAAGTTTATTAGGATGATAATTTAGTCATATCAACATCATTAAAATCATATATGGACCATCGCTGATATCTGTTTTCATTTGAGGTGGGTAATCATGTGTAAATTAGAATCTATTAGAGGCTAAGAAGTCATCATTTAGGGAAAACGGATATTTTATCTCTAATGAATTTTGGGAATTTTGAGATAATTGAGTGTATTAAATATGAGGAATATCAGTTGTATTTTCCACAATGGTTTAGTGCACTACAAAATGTGTTTCACTTGTCTTAGTTGAAAAAGTATAAGCCAGGTTATGACCATGTGATTCACTGGGATCATATTGAGTTAAAGACATATTATAATTTGGCACACAAGCTTGTGAAGTTTGTGGATATGAAAGAGAATTCTTTTCATCAGTTAGTCTTTGTTCTAGTTTGGGGGTTCTAGAAATAAGTTATGATTTAGGAGGAGACTTGGGAGAAATAGAAAGAGATAGATGAGCAATGGCATGAGATCTTTTGACTGAGAGATGGTTCACAAATTTCAGATGAATGAATGTCCTATTTTGGGGAGAATTTAGTACCCCAGTTTGATTTATGATTCTATTTTATGTATTTTTAGGTAGCCAATGTTGTTGGGTATTGTTTGGGATAGTTGGGATGGGTTTGTAATTGCTTTTGAATGGTATTAAGGATTTTATAATGCCACATGATTTGAGCATGGTCACGTGAAAATGGGCAGAACCACCAGGTTACTGTGAATCATGATGTAGTCAGATTCACACAATTTTCTCAAGGTTTGTTTTACCATGTGAGGAAACCTTGCAAGGAACCCTTTGGATAGTATTAGGATCATGATTAGTTCATGGTTTGTCTGACCACGTGATCTAACCACATGCGGCATTAAAACAAGGATTTATTTAAAATGAGTCACATAAAGTTTAACTTAAAACACCCCAAACATCTTCCCAGTCAATAATCACTCTATAATTGTTTTTCTGAATAGTATGAAGTCATTCCCATTTATTTTGGGAGCGATGAAAATGGATTTTCAATGTGCAGTGAAGGCAATTCTTCTCCAATATGTATAATATTTACAACTCTTCTAAGTTTATCATTAGATCTAGTTATCCAACGTTCCTTTTTTTAGATCTATATCTGTCTTACATAGATCTACTGTTTTTTTCTGAAAATGATGATATTTTGGCTTATTAATGTTAGGAAATGAGATTTATTTTAGTTTTGTCGAGTATTCACCTGGATTTGTGGTGCTATTGTTCATTGGCCTATTTCTGTAAAATTATAACCTATGTGTCTAATCTATTGAATCAATTTTTCAAGAAATATAATCCTCACCAAAATATATTTTGGTATTCATAACTTTTTTGTGTGTGATTATGACGCGAATAGTTGGATGAAAGTTCAGTGTTTGGTGATTTGTGGATTTTGCAGAAAATTGGGTGTTGTGGTGAAATGTTCATGATGTTGGATATTAAAATTATGATTTTAAAGTCAGTGTCTAGGTTGATTTATGAAAATTTATTGGGAAAATGGTTTTTAGAGAGGGGTTTTATTTTATTGGATGATATTGTGGCATGGATAATGTAATAATTTATTTTTTGGGTTGGAAACGGTGGTTGCATAATGTTTCGGCCTTGGTGTTCTATATGATTGTTGTTGGTTACATATTGATGAATGGGATTGAAATTTATGTGAAATGGGTAGGGAGTAACAATATAAAAAGGGAGTGGATAATAGATATAAGGGACTCCGTGAAGGGTTTGTTGTCTAGAAGTACCATTAGATTTGGTAATTAGTAAGCAAGCTTCGATGGAAAGGTACGCCATGATTGTTACACCAAGTTGAGTGTGTGATACAGTATGTTAATGTTTTTATTATTTTTTTGGTTAATAAGTAATAATTTTTTTTCTAATATGTGATGGTAAAATTTATTTTGGCTTTATTTTTAGAAATATCATTTATTTTATGTAATTACGTAAAAGTGGCATAATAATGTTGTGTTTGGATTTCTGGAAATTGAAACACTATTTGATGATTTGTATGAACTGATTTATATAAATTTACTAATTTTTATATCTTAGTGTAATGTGTAAGAAATTCATTTGTGTAAAACGTAAATAGTATTATTACTAACACCCTTCTTTGGAACTTGGGAGCATTTGCAGATATGTTATTCTGGGATACAAAAAACCATGAATCATCTCATTTTTAATGTGATTCACTGTATTACATGGGCAATATTGTAGTTCATGGAGAATGGAAAATTTTGCGGAGATGTGGGGTGTGACATGGCGTCATTTGGGTCTTGTTTATTAGTTTTATTCTTCGTTCCCTGATTTTGGGATTTTTTTTGATTTAGATATATTGGTTATTGTGATTGTTTTTGGAATTGTTTGGTTGTTTGGTTATCTCATGTTAATATGTTATCATGGTTTATGTTTTTGACATGAATATTTTATTTTTGGTTCATTATTCCTTGTATGGATTGTTGGATTTATTCTAGGGTAAAATCATTCCCTAATTTTTCTTTAATCCCTCAATATTTATTTGTTACCTTTTCCTCCATTGGAATGATGCTTATGGCTGTGTAGAATCTTACTACCTTCCCAAGCTAATGATAATTTGATGGAAATTAAAAATGATGATGAACCTTGAATAAAAAATTATTTGATTAAAAATTAAATATATTTTTATACCCTGAGTTATGACTTTTTCTAAATCAGTCATCTTGTTCTTAAGGTTCTTCAGTTATTCCTATCATGAGAAAACAATATTTATATTTCATGGTAAAAATGATAATAATTGTGGAAGGATTATAAATTGAATAATTAACAAAATATAGGTACAATAACATCAAGACAATTGGAGTATGAATTACATGAGAAAATATTAGTATAAAACATTATGTTGAAATGGGTTAAAAATAAGGGCAAATTTTCATTAAAAAATTAATGCAAAATATTATGTAGTAAATGAAAGATGGAATTTGGAAAATATAAATTACATACTTTAATAATATATAAGTAGTAATTGTTCCATATTGACCATGTGTTTATTACTATAGTACCTTTCTAGGGTCTCTATTCACATCTCCTATAATGAGTTGTCATTTATATAGATACTAAAAATTGGGATGGCTTTTATCTACCATCTTAACAATTGTTAAAGGTGAACATCTCTAAAATCCCAGAAAATATAATCAATGAGGTAATAGATCATGAGTGGAGGTATTCTGTATAATATGGCATACGATATATGATCCAACATTATACAAGGATCTAGATAAATTTTTCCTGCATAAACATGTACTATCCACAAAATACAATTAACATATTATCCCCACATCTAATGCATGCAGAGTGAAATCTATGTTTCAATCACTATATATTATATTGAGTGCCCATAGTATATATATACTATGAAATGTTGTACTATGTGTTGTGTGTAAATAATATGTGCAACGTGAGTATCAATGTCTGATATCATGTTTTTGTAGATGTATACTCTACAGTAGGCCACACATTATGTTCTATCTACTAGAAATGAATTGTATGAGTCAACCACAAACAATATTTTTTTGTCTTATTACAAACTCCTAGTAAATAGAAGTATAATCCATGTACCTCTGTGTTATGAGTTAATGTACACTTATAATACCTTGATATTTTGATAAATATATTTTTTGATAGAAACCTCATATTTTCTATAATATTAATTACATATAATATTTATTTTAGAATGTATATCATGAAACATTAATTTTTTCTTATTTTATAAATAACCCTGGTTTCATCTTGTGTTATATGAAAAAATGAGTTTGGAGAATGTCACATGAAACCCTAGGTTTAAACATAACATGACATATTATTAAAATATAATTATTTAATATGATAGTTATCACCTAGTGGGTGGAATGATGTCTATGAATAAGATTAAAATAATCAAAAATATATATGAATTAAAAATGAATATAATATGAATTATTTGGTGACCAACTAATTTAAAAAGAAAATAATAACTATTTAAAATTAAAACAAATCATTATATAAAAAAATTATGCCAAAAAATCATCTCTTTACTCAATAAATTATACAATCCTGTTTTGGTGAATTATTTTTATGAAATTTATATAATATATATTCAATAATCTATTTCAAATTCATTACATGTGTTTTCAAGATAAGGGATAATAATAAATCTTATTTTATGCATAAAACTCTTAATTTTTTCTAAAATATATTAATGTCCCATTATCTATACAATTATTATAAAAATATTTTTTATCCCTTTTAAAAAATAATTATATAAATAAATATAATTTTAGAAACCATCGTGTCCAAATTATCTTATGGTGAGTTTTTGTTAATTGGGGGAAAACATTATTTTTTTATGAATAGTAAAAAGTATTGACATTTTATTGGAAGATTACACTGAATTCCAGTACCTAATAAAGTCAATTATGCATATTTATTAATCCAATTTAGGTAATTATAAGCATTATTATATTTAATTTTTATATAATTGTTTTTATACTTTGGATCATTTTCTCTTTGATAACCTACATTATCGTCACGCCTATGGGATAAATTTTAAAGTGAATTATAATAAAACATGAAAGGAATTTAGAAAAATAGAATCCTTATTATGAATAAGAATAATTTATATTATCTAATAAGGTCAACATTAATTATTTTACCAAATGAGATGTCTAATTATTAAAATTTAATTCTAGTTGTTAAGGTAAAAATGTATTTTAATTATGGTAAAATTAAAATTATACGGGTAAAAATGTCCAAAAACATGTCCCAGGCCAATAATATTGACATATTTATATCATATACCAAATAATATCTATAATAATTCGTTTTGGATAATTTTCATTTTGAAAATAATTTATACAATTTATTGTTTCAAAAAAATATAAGTGTACCATTCAGATCACATACAAATGCAACCACATTTACTCTCTTAATAACCCGAGTGAATAATTTGGTTCTCTAAATACCTACCCTAATCACTTATAACATTCCATCCTCTAATTCCATGAGAATTGTTTTTGATTTAAAATAATTATAGTAATTCTTTTGGTACAAACGTAAAGAGGATACCATAATTATATTAAAAGATCACCAATGTTGGTTTTTGTTTTATTTATTCCTCTACAAAATTAAATAACTATTATACAATTAGAAAATAATAAACTAAGTATATTACATATAAAAATATTTTTTATGTTTTTCTATTTACCAAAAACTCTCCCCACTTCCATCAAATCAGTTACGAATTAATTATTTGTCTCTCTCACAAATTATGACATAGTGAACCGATTTTTTTCATATTTCCCTTACAACCTCTCATTGATGGAAACAATTATATATCTATTGTTTATATATAAATAATAAATTTATGTTATTTTCATCATCTTATAATTTTTATACCACACATGTATTAATGCATTCAATTTTGTGGGAAAATGATAACTTCAAAAATGTGTGTGGCGGAAAACCACCATGCGAAGCGATGTTATTAATTAATGCTTCACATATATAATAAAAAGAATGAGTTTACTGAAAATATATGATATATATGAAATAAAATGTTTATAATAATGATAATTTATATTTTATATTTTTTTCTTTCAATACATGCAAAAAAGGAATCAATTTCTATGCGTACAAACAACCAATCGTCTCCATGTATGGTGGATTTAATTTTCAATCCCTATATTTTAAATATTACAATAAATACATATTTGATGAATATATATGAAATTTTTTTATTGTTTAAATTCTATATATGATCTAAAAATATAAAATTTAGGTGGACCAAAAATAGTAAATGAAAACATATAAGAAAAACATTGTCGTTATTACCTGAAACGTAAGATTCTTATGGAATTATTAATAAAAAAGAGATAAAATTCCATAATAATATTAAAATTGTTTTTATATATAAATATTTATAAAATATGTGTAAAAAAAATTTATTTATTATTTAGTAGTTCTTAATGTGTACTATGAATGTCAAGACATAAGGTAAGGGATTTGTGTCTCACTTTTATTTTCGGTGAGACAAATCCATTTTTCACCAACTTTTTCTTTTATGTGGTACATATACATCACATAACTGTATTTTATAATTATTATTAAGAATTTACTTATTATTTATATATCTATTTGAGGATATTGGATTCAATTGGTTTATGGATCAAATGTTACCAAAGTGGTGATGGATTGTTTTGCCTCAATTTTACATTGTTGAGACAAATGTTATGTAATTAAACCATCTTCTTTTAAGAGGTTTATATACATCTCCATTGACATATAATATTGTGAATATATTTATCATCATGATTATTTCTTTTTCTTTTAATGTTATTCCTTCATGGGTCTTATGATTTAAATTTACAAAGTGGTAATGATTTTATTTTACAATATCATTATTTAACTAGAATTTTTTTGTTTATGTTTAAAATAATAAAATAATATGATCCCTTATTTAATAAACCCATAATATTTATTTTTCTATCATTATATATGTTATATTCTACTAATATTAACACTTTCCCAAACATAGGTACATAAAATAATTGAAAAAGCGTTTACAAAAAATCCAACATGATATCCCTCATCAGTCAGAAATCCATTTTCATTGAAATTTTTTAATAATGATTTAAAAAATTTATTTATATTAAAATATGATATTTAAATTAAAATTTTAAACACGTTTTCATTTAAATGAAATAATTTGAAATAAATCTTCATGTATTTTTTAAATAATGGATACATAGATTTTACTTAAAATGTGAATGGAATATTTCATTTATCATATGTGGAAAAAACAAAACATCCCATAATTTTGAAAATTATTTTAATTGAATGTTAGTTTATATGAAATAAATTTCATTATCAAATTAATGTATTTCCAAAATATATTCGGGTTTATTTTTTTTTCAATTTCTAATGTATATTTTACTCAATAGATGATTTAAATGATATTTCAAAATCCTTTTTTATCAAAGAAGAAATTGATTAATGATACCAATGCTTTGATCTGATATGATACTAAGATACAATTGTTATTCATATACTAAATACATTATTATAAATATATGTATGTGAAATATATTTATCTTTTAGTGGTTATTCTAAGAAAAAAATCTCTACAAAACCCACTTCTTTTTTCACGGATTATTATATGATGAAATAATAAATTGTTCTTGAATCTTATCAGTTTTCCATAAGTAATGATATTTTTAAATGTTTATGAAACACATTTTATTTCATATGTTATGATATGATGTATATTTTATGATCTTTTGGAACACATAAATACGTTTTTCAGTATGAGATGTGTGGGACCTATATGTCCCATCATGGTATTGGATAATGATAAATGTTGTATGAGCTCATAGGGTACAAGAGTATTTATGAAATTCATACTAGGTAGAGTACATTATTTTTTATCTCATTCTTATGAATAATGTTACATGGTTTGTTATAACAAACCCAAAAAACTGGGTATATGGGTGGTTAGAACAAGCCTGATGTAGGTACATTGGTGTATATGTAATAACTAACATGTTATAAATGTATTTGTGGGTAACAATTATATATGAATTTTTATTCATATGTGTACACCAAAAAAATATGAATTATGAAAATTTAAAGCTCCCATATATCTCATTCATCAATTTCCTTAGAATTCATGACTTATGAACTTATAATGATTATTCCATCACTATAGATTTTGTTCATTGGTACAAATGGTATGGTTGTAATATTTTATGATCATGTTCTAATATTGTTATGTTCATTATATGATTATGTATCTTCATTTTATCCTTACTAAGAATCTAAGATCAACCTTTTTTAAGGATCCTTTAAATATGTTATAAATATAATTACATTTTATGATTTGTCGAATAAGGGTTTTGGATAAAAAAACGTACTGGGAGATGATCTATAACACTTATAGACTAGTTATTTATGTTTTAATTTTTCTAAATATAGAAAAATATTGGATTACTTCAATATATATTTATGTAATGTAATTATTTTTATTCTAAGAAATATTTAATATGTATGTGATATAATTTTATGCCTCTATAGTTGGTATCTCATGAATGATATATTTAACCTTTAGAAAATAGTATGATAATTCATTTGAGAGATACATATGTATATTCCTTAAGATATGTATACATATTTCCCTAAATATATATATATAAGGATGATTAAATTTTTAGTTATATGGATTTCTAATTTGTTAAAGCATAGAGAAAGTGAATTAAATGCAATTACATCACTACCTAGATAATAAATGTTGATGCCCCTCTTGAATAGAAGTTCATATATATAATACATCAGAAATGGGTTTGCTAACATGGAATTGATCATCACCCGGTGCATGAAAATTAGACTTTTTTAAACACATATGGTGACACTCTTATGCGATATGATTCAAAACATTTCAACCACATTATTAATAATAATTAAGGTTAAAAATAGATAATGAATTTGAATTCCATGGATTAAACCTATGTTTTCATTGATTATGAATATAGTGTCTTGATTTTGACACCAGATAAGTTATTTTTCATAAAAATTTAGTTCCACATATTGTTAATTGTTTTTAAACAATGATATTTTTTATTGAATTATAGAATCAAGAAGTAACTTGGTTAATATTTAATGAAATGGCCAATTTTCTTATGTGAATCTGAATGCGATGAATACTAATGTAAAACATTTTGTGATTATTTATAATAAGATATCCTGATTTATCATTTAAAACAATAACATTAACTAAATCTCGGACCCATTATCAGTGGTAAGAATATCGTTTACTAGGAGTTTGTGGAACGATGACCACAGAATAAAGAAGATTATCTTTCTTTTCTATTGAGAATGTGGGAAGTGTCACTCTAATGAATGCCTCAATGAAATGAGATGGAGTTTTATGTATGGGGATGAAAGAAAAATATTATGCGATTTCTAAGGAAAAATGAAAATATGGTTTAATGAAATTGATGGGGACATTGGTCAACATAAGTTGTTGTTCATGGATAAATTTAACTATATTCTATATTGGAATTTTGAAAATAAATTTCCAAAGGGGATATATTGTGAAGATAATCATCATGTTTGTGATATTAATTGTTATAATAATGATGATTATGATACCTTAAATAACATATGACATGAATGTTATTATCTAATAGAATATTTTATGCTAAACGTGAGAAGCAAGATAAAATTGATGTTAATTAATTTAAATGAATGTTTCATATTTTATATTATAGTAATTATGTATTACGAAATATAATAATGAAAACTCATTAATGGACTATGGTTTTGTGGAATAATTTAAGTGTTTTGGTATTTTAAATCTAGAATTATTTTATATAAATCATGAAATATATATGGATTGTTCAGTATTTGTTTTTAAGTATTTTTAAAAATATATTTAATGAGGTTGTCAAAAAATGAGGTTTAACATCATGGTGATATGATATTTTTTGAAAAAAACACATAATTTATTCTTAATATCAAAAAATGGTCCCTATATATATATAATTAGATGATAGATATGGATAATATAAATTTTATTGTACTTATTACCTTTGAACTGATAAATTATTTGAATAAAAAGTGGTTTATGATATTCATAAAAGATGATATTACTTCCTTTTGATTGAGAACCATTTTTAAATATATTTTTTCCATATTATTATTTTATATTTGAACAAATAATCTTCTTATATAATAGAATGGCATCAAATTTATCTTTGGTTAAATTGTTGGTAATTTTTTTGATAAAGATCATTTTTAATGAATAATGAAAAATACTACATTTTTATTCAAAACTACCATTTCATTTAATTAAATTATATAGTTATATTGTAATTTAATTTTGGTTTAATGATTTAATGATTTATTTTTTTGTCATTTAATCAAATTATGTTAACTGGAAAAAAATTCACATTGATATTGGACCAAAATGCATGTCAATCCATTGATAGTAATTACTTCTTGAAAACCTACTTTCTGGTTTTGAAAAGATGATTTTATTTTAAATTCAATTCTTAAAATTATGTGTTTTTAATTTGGAAAAATGTATTCCATTTTTGGAATCATAATATTCATTTTCTTTCAATTTTTACCTCTTATTTTTGGATATTATGAATCGTTACTTCAGTAATTATTTTTATTTATCATCTTTAAAAGGTAAATCAGGAAAAAAAGGGTAAAAAATAAAATTATAATAATATTAAACTACCCTAAAATGTATCCTAATCATATTGGATTATATATGGATGAAAATGAGAAATATTTTTTCAATTTGAGGTATATGTGGAGCCACTTGGATTAAAAAATGACATGTTAAAAGAAATAATTTAAATTAAAGGGAAATATAACATAAACATGCATCCTATTGCAAAAAATATTATTTATAGTTATATAACAGATGTATTTGAATATAAATATTAATTTAAATATTAAAATATTTCGTACATAATGTTATTTTATTTATAAATTTATACATGATATAAATAAATTTATTTATGACACAATGACGAAATAATGATTACCTTATTAATGAATGATTCAAATAAATGATATAATAAATACTGAAAGAAATATAATTTGAACATTTTTATTACATAAAATAATTTTATTGATTATTAATATCATATAATATATTATTTAATGCCTTTTTTATTGTGAATAATGATTTTATGACATTAAAAAAAGCAATTACTAAATAATACCAAAATGGATAGAAATGAGTTTAAAAAAACACAATTGTAATAAATGATATAATATTCAAAAAAATATAATACTCATCCAACTAACATATATAATTTATAATTTTTATCAATTATTTAATTTTTTTTCTCTTTTCATTTTATATTAACTATAGTAACCAAATATTATGATCAATCAAGAAGACATGGTAAGAGTTAATGTTTTTAACTAATGGTTGATGCAAAAAATATAAGGTTAATTTTTCTACCTAAGATTGTATTAAACCAATTGGTTTAGAGGATTTATACCCACTATAATCATATCATAAAAATATATTACGTTTCATTAATTATAATTCTAAAATCAATTTATACTAAAATATTATTTAATGTCTTTCTAAAGTACCCCTTATTCAACTTTTAAAAGTACACCAACTCTACAAACTTACTCACACCTCTCAAGCCCCTTGGATGGCCCAAATTCATATCAAATAAACTAAAAACATCACCCAATTAATATTAGATGACATAACATGAGAATAATTTCCTTAAATAAATCATTTTTTATTAAATTAATATATGTTACCCGATTTAGAGTTAACATCTTCTCTCAAGTTCCTTTCATTTTTTTTTCACATACTATGATATTATTATTAAATGATTACAGAACAAAAAAAATATCCTTTATATAATATGATTTTATATGAGAATTATTCTAACTACACTTACAAACAACAACTACTAATTAATACGAACATATTGTATCTGTGTAAAGTGAACTACTACCACACGAAACGATGATTGGTCAATATTTTCCTACCACCTATCAAGTAATCCATTAAAGGGATCTTTATTTATATATATTATATATTATATTTATATCTTCACTATTATTCTTTAATTTTTATTTACATCTTACCTTTATTCTTTCAACAATATTTTAATAAGGTAATTTCATTTGATGAATTCTGGACTACCGCCACATTAATGTGATATGACTCGTTCATGTCATACATTGAATGTATAAAGGATATTTTTAATGAATTTTTGTAACATATATAACATATATATTATAAAATTAATATTATATACCAATGTATCATTTAGTTTTTATTCCATTAATATGAAAAATAAATGAATGTAGCGTTCATGCGTACACACGGCTTACCGTTTCCATGAATAGTGCATTTCATTTCTTATCTCAGAATATAATGGAATCTTATAAATAAATATTTATACTGGATATATACAACATGGAAAATATGTAATTATAACATGTTCATTTTTGACTCATGTACCGAACATCAACAAAATGACTGATATGACCATAAATAATTTTGTAGTTTTTATAACATGTTAATAAGTGATATAAATGGAATAATAAAATAGAAAAAGGTTCTAAAGATTTTAAAAATTAACCTGAGATTATTATTCAAGAACATAATGATTGTACATGATGATTCAGACTTAATGTATAGGAATTTCAAAATTCAATTTTCACTCATTGGGTTTTACGCATACATCATTGATTATATTATGCCATGATTATGTGAGGAATCACTCTTTAGTTTTTTATGTTGTAATCTCCAGTTCCATTTGTGTGGATATAATATTTCTACAAAAAATCACCCATTGACTGATTCTAACATTATTTATTTGATCATTGTAAGGTTTTTTTCTCAATTTATATTACATTGAGACTTATTTTTTATTATACACCAATTTACTTTTATATAGTGTATATATAGCCCTTTGTCATATTATATCATGAATATCTTTATTATTGTTTTATTATATGTTCTGATTAATTTTATTCTTTATTTTTTTATTCAAAAATTTTCTCATGTGGTGCATGAGACTTTAACTAAAACATCGTTTTAAATGTTTTAAATATTTCTTCTTCTTGATACTTCTCATTAATTTCCATGTTTTAAAAACAATTTTAAGGATATATTTAAATGGAAATGATTTTTTAATTTTGTAAATTCCATTCCAATGTTTCGAAGTGGTATTGGACACTTTGATTCAAAACCCTCCTTTTTTAATGTTTTAAATTAATTGATTATTTCAAAATCTTGAAATGATATCCTATGATGGGAATATGGAAATGTGTTTTTATTTTATTATTGTTCATAAGTTTTTTATGTTATGGTTCATGAGAATTTATTATTTATACAAGAGGTTTCATAATAAAAATATGGAGGGCGAGCTTGAGATAGCTCACTAATGCATTAGGTAACCTGGAGATGGTAAATGATAAAGTGTATCATATGAGATTTAGGGAATATATTGTGATGGTTATTCCAAAAATAACCATGAAGGTTACTGCCTTTTTGTCTATTAATGCTAGAATTTAAGTACGATATGGATTCCTCGTGTTATCTTTATGTTTTATGATTTATATAATGTATTGTACTAATATTATTATTACATGATGTAAGCTAAGAAGTTTATGATATATTAGTGAAAAGTATGATTTTTTAAAAATGTTAAAATGAGTTTTTAATATTCATGGAATAAAAATTTTAATTCATTAATTTATATTCCATACAGATCCTCTTATACTCATCACAAGTTTTTGAAATGGGTTTTCAAAGGGTATGAGTATGGATAAGTGAATGGAATAAATGAATAATATTTTTATCATGAAAATAATTGTTGTTTTATTCAAGGAGTTTTATTATTGTGAAATTTTTTGGATAGGGTTGAAGTGTCTAAAATGTAATTTCATAGATGTAATTTAATAGTTATTACCAAATTCTCTATGACACTAAACCTGAAAAAATCCTTAATGTGATGGAAAATATAATTACCGACTAACCACAAGATTATGTAATGTTTAATGGCTAGGGTCGTATACATACACACTATGGTTTACATGGCTAGGAAAAATTTATGATACAATTGATATGATCTTATAATATCCTTGTACTCATATGATGCATGATATTTTTTATAAATAATGAAATATATTTCTCAAAATCATCGCATATGGATAAGATACTTTTACCCTAGAGATGACTTAATGGGGTGTTTTATATGGAGCATATGACATAGGGAGATGTCCCACATATCCTTAAAATTGAAGGAATTTGTTTCCTTAATGTTCAATTGGATTCTCATTCTGGTAAGGGATGAGGAAAGATGTTGAACCCATAAGAGTGTTTTGGTCCCATGAGACATAGTACATGTGACATAGAGTGACATAGACTAATGTGGACTCACATTGGAGCTCAAACCAAAGGAATGAATACAATATATCTTATTTGGATAGGAATCATATTTATCATTTTTTATTTCAAGGTATCAGTGAAGATGGCCAATATACATGGTTATCTTGTCCCAGTGTTTCTTATTAACGTGCCTAAGATGCTTTAGAGTATATTCATTACATATAATGAGTGTATATATTACATATCCTAAGTTTCTTCATAAAATATATTTATTATCTATTTACAATGAGTTATATTTATTTTTGACAATGATTATATTCCCTAGGGTGACACGTAAGATTGAAGAAGGCATGTTTAAAGACTACCACCTGATCTAGGTGACATGTATAGAGAAAATACACATGACTTAACTGAAATATCTATGGGTTTTCTAATGATAAACAAATACATGGATATAGGTGTCATGCGATCAAGGGTTATATGTTGGAATACTATCACATTATTTAAAGACATGCATGGAGGACTTCAAATGAATTGGCCAACAAGATGAGAGGACATAACATGACATGGTGGAAATGTATGAAGCTCATCGTGTGACTCAACTAACATGTCCATGTAGTATCACATGACTAGTATTAAATTACTATAGCACTTCATGTGACTTTTCTATCATGTATAGAGTACATATCCTGACTCAGTAGACATTTATAGGAATTTTCCATGACATAGAGATTATTTCCTAGAGTTGTATCATGACATGGAATGATTATAATAATTTAAATATGTCTTTACATTGAAATAATTGTATCAATCATCATGTAATTCATCATTTTTATAAAATTTATAGAATATATTCCTTAATGTGTTTCAAGAGTTATCTTTGTTTAGGTCTCTCATAACTAATTCGACATGCAAAAACTATTTCACATAATATCGTTGGAATTTAAAAAGTCATTCACGTGATAAATATATTGTTCAGGTGAAGAAAATGTTAATCATGTGTAATACCTTTTATTCATTCCACATATTTTACCTAGGGGAATTTACTTGCTTGTTCATTGATTTATTCTATGAGAATTAATCTCTTCAACATTCTCTTGGTTATACCATGAATCACATACATGAATTTCTTGGTAATAAGGGGATCAATTTAATGGCCTCTCAACATCAGTTATAAAAAAATCTGAACTAATATTATATCAATGACACATGATTCAGTCGGTTAATGGAAAACCATACCATGAACATCACTTCATCCTCCCAAAGGAATCCATGGTTCTTCTTGGTAAACAGAGATAATTATAACACTAAAAAATAATCATATTTAATTGGAACATCATCTATTCAATAGGATTTTGTATGGTCATGTCAACATGTAAATAACCTTTCTTGAGATTAGGTTGACATGTCTTTGACTGTTCATGGTATCAGGTTGACTATCGAAGATGCTTTCAAATGATTAATGGAGACTTCTTTGGGCCCCTCATTAAATCATTATGTATGGTCATAAGACATTTAGATCATGATATCTTGTAAGGGGGGCTGTGTGAGATTAGAATGACGTGAAAAATGACATCACCTTATCAATGGTGAGAAAATGTGCGGCATAACAACATTTCAGGAAAATAAGCATATATTCTTTTCATAAGATGAAATAACCTTTTCTATATTGTTGTTCTTTATTTTTAAATAATTTTTCCATTTTCCCATTAGGGTTGTATAAATAAATCACATAATCGGTAGAGGATATTTTGATTGTGTGAAATAATTATCATCGATAATCGTTCTTCTTGTATATTAAGTGATAAATGGCCAAATTTTCATATAGATGGTTTTTAGTATATGTAGGCTGACAAGTCCAAAATTCTTCAGAAATATTTCACTTCTTTAAAATTATTTTTTTCAAGGGAGACATGTATAAGGACTATCACAAGATAATTCATGCTTATATAAGGGAAATCACTTGATAAATGGAGATCAAACAAGTATCACAACCCCATATCATGATAAAATCATATCTTTAAAAGAATGAGGCTTCTTCTATTTTACCTTTATTTGTGTATTTTATATAGGGAATCAAGTGATTTTTAGGTACATGATTCTTATTATGTCATTTGATCAGAGGAAATCATAGTCAAACATACACATGATCATTAGTGCTTGTATGTATTCCATCAAAATAATATGATGACTTGGGTGTGGGGATTCATGTGATCACTAAATGATCATAAAGATAAAATGATTCATTCTCCTGAACATCCAAAGGTCATTCAATCTCATTTATTTTTTTTTGGTCAAACGATTCACATGATCTAGCCATAAGGTATCAATATGTTGATGCTTCTCATTCATATTTAATTCATAGAACATTAAACCAATGATTCAATAATGTTTTTAGTTCTATAATTTATAATGATCATATATTTGGGCATCAACAAATATAATTTAATTTTAGAATACACCTGCATTATCAAAATTGATATACGTCAATCTCGTGGTTATTAATGTTATGGAGTTTTAAAGTAGATAATGGATTATTATACCAATGGATAAATAGATAAATATAATTATATAAACACTGTACATATTCCCACAATTCAAAATTACGGGAATAAGATTATTGAAAACATCATTATGGGGATGATGATATTCATTATACATGGGATGTAAGGCAACCTAGATAGTAAATTACCACAAGGAAAACCAACCAATTTTATTGATGAATGGAATGGTATAATAAAAAAATATAACAATTTTCTACTAATTCATTATTAAGTAAAAATGATTAAATGCAAATCAATTTCCTACAATAATGGATATCAAGGATTACTATTAAAAACAACATCTAATGCCATGACATAATGTTTGAGATTATGCCACTATAACTATTGTAGTGGATCCATATAATGAAGTTGTTAATTGAATGATAATTACATATTCAAGGATATAATATTTATTATTTTATTATGGTTCTATACATTCATTCATATAATTCATGTCCAGTAAGACTATTTAATCACCACCTATAATCATTGAATTTTATATATCTGTGAAATTTGAATATGGAAAAATTATTGCATCCCATATATATAACAACTTCCATTTTATAATTTGTGTTCTTAATTTACAAATGTACCTTATTATACTATCGTTATTGGAGTTTGACACAATTCTGATCATTGATTAGAATTTTTTGTTTTGGGTAACAAAAATTGTCAGGAGAAGGAAACTGCCCACCATATCATAAATTTCCATTTGATTGAATAACCATGTTAGGAGTGCGATGAATCTACAATTAAAGAATTATCTCTATGTTCTATATTTCATCCTTATAAGGTAGAGTATCTGGATAAAATTATTGATAATAATGAAGTTTTTATCCTTTATTACATTCTAATAATAAAAGAGTAAAATTATTTATTTTTGGATGAATTCTACAATAAACCTCCAAACAAAATAATAGAAATATCAATCGAACAATTACATGGGGAGTTGATAATATCCAATAATCCATATATAATTACCACTATTTACAATATAGAGTTGATAAATTAAAAAAAATAGAATCTGGTTAGGGGATTTATATTCCCTTGTGCACCACCAAAAGGAAGAACATTGCTTTTTTATTAAGACCAAGGATGGGATGATGTGCCTTTTCATTGATTATCGTGTTGTTAAAATGATAAGGAAAAAGAACCTCTATATCCATTAGTAGTATTAAAAATTATTTGAACATATATGTGTATTAAAAAACTTCTCTAATGTGGATATTAATTAAGGATATCATTATGTAATTGTAGATTTGAAGGATATCCCCAAGACTGATTTTTAAATAATGTATAGGATGTATGAGTTCATAGTTATTGTATTTTATCTAAATAATGACAAATCAATTTTCATATACATAATTTAAATATTCATTTGATATTAAATTGAGAAATTTTTAGTATTCTATATAGATGATGTTACTGTCTACTCCAAAAGAAAGGTGGAATATTAGGTGTATTTTATTATCACTCCAAAAACAATATAAAAGGAAATGTTATATGTGAATAATAATATATGTGAGTTTTGATTAATTTAAGTAACATTCATTGTGTATGTTATACCTATTATTATGATATTTATAGATCCCTCAAAAACATTCACAATTAAATGATAGAATAGACCAACATCTATGATATATATAGAGAGTTTCATTGTATTACCTAGAAATATTCATCAATTATGGATAAACTTATCGATATTTTAAATCACATTGATAAACTTATTATTTAATTGGGTGATGTTTTATTTTATTAAATAATGAGATATTTCTTCAGATGATGCAAAGATGAGTATTATCACTACACATGTGCGTAAATTACCCACTATTGGGGATGTATTTGTGATTTATAGTGTTGTTTCAAAAAAGGAATGGATTTTCTAATAATATATAATATTATTTTATATTCCAAAAACTAATTTAAAATCAATGTGAATATATTCCTAAAAAAATCTAGAGTTATCTATAATGATCTTTACAATAGAGAATAATAAACTTTTTCTATATGGGGAAAAGATTGGAATTTTTATAGATCATAATCAACCTATGTATATATTCAAACAGAATGATATAAAAATGTTCCAGTTATGTTTTTTAGATATAATAATATATTATGTATATTATATTTGTTAACTCCATGTATAGATGGAAAAAGTGGAAGATTCGCTTTGTATACTAGATCCCATAACCCTATCCATGATGAGAATAAAATGGGGTCCAATCTTTATATATAATAAAATAATGGACATGAGAGTATTAAAATGAACATGATACTATGTTTCTCATATTATGGTTAAACCATACATTCATTAGAGGATAAATAATTACCAAAATAATGATTAGGACCTATAGATAAAGGTTGTGAATATTATATAAGTTAACATTGAAAATATTTTATAATAAGGTATTGAACACTAATATAAAACCCATAAGAACCTAAACTGATTGTGTATCATCTATATGAATCAAATATCACATCACTAACTTTATATCCTACAATTATAGAAATATATAGTGATGTGAAGATCCATTTATAATGGGATAACACAGTTGGGAATATTGGATTAATTTTTACCTTCAAATCTAGTATTCCCTTAATTATAGTGTGAAAAATCAATGTATAAGGTTATAATGATATCATTTCACATACTTGTTCTGATATGGAAAAATGTAACCATGGATTCCAAGTTATAACTACCCATGAAATTAAATGAAAATAAATATATTTGGGGTGGCTATAAATCACAATACAATGTTATTTCATTTCATTTATACTAAGAAAGATTTATCTCTAGAACAAATCAAAAAACATTACATAAAACATGAAGTTAGGATACATGCAGTACCACTATATATTGTATCTGATCATGATTCAAGTTTTATCATGATGTCTTGTATACACCTTCACCAAGAATGTGATATAGATCCCTGTTCCATTACAGTTTATAACCTTATAAAAAATAGTCAACTAATGAGGAACACTAAAACTATAGATGATATTTTAATTGAATTTTAAATTGATTTCTATGGAATTCGTGATCATCATATTCTTATAGTGGATTCATCATATTAATATATCTAGAATTATTTTATTTAATTGGATCCTTATGAGGATATGTATTGGTTGAGGTATCATGCTTCAACATTCTAAGATGATGTTGGGTATAATAAACTAATAGGCCATCATCGTACCTATGATATTAGTGATAAGGATCAAACCACTAAATTACATTTGAAGTATCTTCTTATCTATAGAAACACTAAACATAAAAATTTCACTGAGCCATATAGTTTGAGTTTATAGATAATTTGTTCCATAATTTGTCATCATTGAAATAAGTTATGGTGTTTGGGAATAATGGAAATCTATTTACAATATATATTAAGGCAATTTATATCATTGATTTAAAAATATACATTACCTAATTAATATCACTTCAAGATATGAAATAAAATGTATATGATTTAATCCTAATATCATTATTTTTTATGTACAAACAAGACCACTTACATGTATTAAATCTTGAGGTGGTACCCTTCAATAATGATTTTCCATAATAACAGAAACTATTTATTATCATAGATAATTGAGGCAATGTTCTATGAAACAAGACTACTCACCCAATAAATTTATTATAGTAGAACTATACTTTTGAAGAAGAAATAGGGGAACTATAATTGTATATGGAAGATAACTATTATCTATTTTTTATACCAAATGAATTTTTAAAAGTTTATATTTTTATGGGTGACTAATTAATGTCCTGATCATTTCAAATGAAATTCTAAATAAATGAAAAAATTATTTATTAATATATGTAGTTATAGAAAAAAAATTGTAGTGAATTTCATTTGATAATTTAAAATATTATAATTTATATACATAATTTACCATTTGAGTCTAAAAAACTAATTATCATCATAAAATTGGTTAATATTGATGAGTCACAGTGTCTATTATGATAATTATATACATTATTGAATATGATAAATTTAAATTAAAGAATATGGAAGAAGAAATGACCTCAACCTATAGGATCATACCATATAATGGAAATTTATCATTGATTATGATGGAGATGGAATCAAAAGGATATCATTTTACCAATATCACAAAGAGATTCAACAACTAAACATTAAGAAAAAATATTTCAGTGATAATTTCAAGATTATTGAGATCATGCCTCAAACCACGTTAATAAAACCACACCATAAAAGTACTACCATCACAAAATGTTACATTAGGGTGTATTTTTTCAAAATAAGAGGATATGTATATATACCATAATAGTATGATTTTTTATTTTTTAATAGAATAGTAATTATATAAATATATCTTATCATTATTATGGTATATATTTAAATTATTGTATAATTTGTTTAAAACAAATTAGTTTTTCATATGATGAAATAAAAAATGAATTTTTAGAAAATATATAATCTCAATTAAAATACTATTTTTTTTTAAAAAAATATTATTATATTGAATAAATGACATATTTATTAAATATCAATATTAAATAAAATTTATTTAAACATAAATTTCAAATAATATATTTGAGTCCAATGTACTTTTTATAAGTGTCATATAGAAGTTAATGTTGTAAAAGCTACAATAATGTTGAGAATATATATTTTTATTTGAAAAAATAAATTCTCATATTGATCTACTTATTTTGGTAAAATATATAATATTGTTTGTATTATAACATCCAAATTTTTAAACTATGAATTTTTAATAATTATTTAATATAACTAATATTTATGGGTATAAATTAAATATTAAATAAAAATACATAATGTATTATAAAAATATAATTTGGATTAAGAGATGTAACAAATAATATAATAAAAATATATCAACAAAAATTAGATTCCCATTTAAAATCATGTTTTTATGTGATTTTCTTAAATTAATAAAAATATGTTTAATACTACAAAATGAATATATTATTTTTTGGGTCTAAAAACAATTTATTATAAACATGACTCAGTTCCTTCTCATGATTTGGATTATATTTTTTTCATTGAATAATATAATAATTCATACAACAACACTTTGGAATAATCCATTATAAAAAATGGGATGGTTATTCTTTTTTATTATTATTTTATATAGCATCAAAAACCAATGTTTAGAATTCAATAATGACTTTCCCTCTCTTTTTCCTAAAATACAGACCCAACATCTGTTTACACTTCATTAAAAACAAATTTATCATTAAATTACTCTCACTATTTTTTTTGATATCCCTCATATTGGGTTCCCAATCACTTAAGATTCCCATTCCACAATTATAGGAACATTTTGCCAAAGAAATATATTCTCTTCCTCTTCTCTATTCATGTATATAAATTGTATTCACCTATTTTTATTTTCAATTTTTCATATTAAAATATATTTTTAGATATATATTAGTTATATATATGGTTCCCAATTAATGTGTGGTAACATTTGATTCCCATTACTATATTTCATGATCAATTATATACATTTGTTTTTATTTTAAAATTACCCCAATATTTTCATCATCAAACATTAGATTTAGGAATATCCATCCCATATTCAACTAAAGTGTAATCACCTTATTTAACCTCGAATCTTATGGTTTTGGAATTCTATGTTTGTAAACTAAAATCCATTATTGTGGGATTAAATGTGTAAAAATGCATTCCTAGGTTGTATGATAAATGTTGTACACAAATTAATATATATGACGTAAATATGACAGGTGTACCTTGAATTACATATCCCTCCAATGTATTGGGTAGTTATTTTATATCATGAGATACAATATATGGTTCTTAAGAGGATAAACTTATAACCTAATGTTCTGATGACTCAATAGATAACCCTGACATATTATTAAGTTTTTATTTTTTTATTGTGACATGATTCCTATGATGGATGGATTTTCTCAATTATATCATGATTCAATTTTCATAGTTATGAATCTCTCAACTCGATGACATCATGTTATTCCTCAGGAATAACATGCACTTATATACATCATTCATTTCAGTTTTTATTCATATACAAGGATTTACTCCTTATCTCATTCTTCTGTATGTCTCAATGATTTAATGTGGAGTATTGGAGGACTAAATTAATATAATATCATGTTATAGAGTTTCAAATAATTTTAGTTATTCCATATAACATTTTATTATTCTATACATTTTATTACCAAATTACATTGGGCCTCTCCATATTTTTTTAATGTGTTAATTATTAGGTTTGTCAAAATTCCATTAAATAAATTATTTAAAAGATATGGGATTTGACTTGAAAATAATGTTGAACCTATGATGATACCAAAAAAAACAAGTCATAACTGCATAAGAACTACCCATGGCCAATGAATTATTTTTGGAAACTATACACTATTTAATCCATATATTTTCATTCAGTTGTAAAGTACTCAGGCTCCAATAATAGAATGTAGGAAATTCAGTTTCATAATAACATATCATAAATTTAAATATTAATTTCCATTAGTTGGGATCTATATAATATTATTAACTGGGATATAGAATGTGGCACTATATTTTAAAAAATGGTGTGTTAATTGACACTATTAAATAAAATTGGTATACCAAAATCATTTTCATGACCAAAAGTGAATCATATCATAGATAACATCAAAAAAAGGGCATCAATTCAAATTTTCTTGGAACCCTAGAGGTCAAATATATACTGCTGGCCAAGCACTAACCCAATTCCCATTACTGAGTCTCATCCATATTATATCATTTTTATTATATCTCAAATAAAATAAAATGAAATGAAATAGGTTAGGGAATAAAATACAATGATACCATTTTGTAACACCCTGACCTGAATCACTAGGTTTAATAGGAATACCACATAACCACATGTGTGACTCCATTTATACATGTGTTTTTTAACTAGTGGTGACATGCAATTGGGACATCATGGGGATACATTACACTTAGAAACTAGTAGACATAAGATAATGAAATATAAGTGATAACAAAAAAAACAAAAACCATGAACAAATTAAATCATAAGAGTAGTATAATATATATATTCTACTAAACCACGTAATAATAATTTGAATTATAAAAAAATAACCTACAATAATGATGTATGGATCCTACAATAATTTGATTAATTTTCGATATGAACTTACGTAAATTACATTAGTATATATACTACCTAAATTCAATCATTCACTTCCATTACCACCCTTATAAACCTTCTCAATATCCAACCATTGGAATTGTTATTTCATATGATCCCTGTTAATAAAATATATAAGTGCTCCATGATTACCATATAGGGAATGATTATTAATCCTCATAGGACACCACAAATGTGTCCATAACATAAGTTCATAGGATATATTATGAAATGAAATAAATATTTACAAATATAGATAATAAAAAAATTATATAATATAATAATTATATATATATTGGGTCATAATAAACTAGTTATACATTCTTCCACTCCATAATAGTTAAAAAATAAACCATATTCATGACACATCTACCCACTATAGTGCAATAAAAACACACATTTAACACACCCTAGAAGAATATATTGTTCATGTACATGCCATCCATTATTTGTCAGTTAACTCTTATAGGGGATAATATGTATCTCTTAATATAGATTCTCAAATGCAGAAATAATCACATGAAACACATGATACTAGATAAAATTTCACACATCACATCACTCCAAGAATGAATCATAACCTTAAAAAAATATACAAGTGTGAAAACACCAGCCATAGGTCTCACAAGGATACAAATAAACAATAAATACATTAATACATCAGTTATGTATCTCATTCGGCTATACATGCATGAAATATATGAAAAAAATAATGCCATTATGAAAATTACTAAATGAAAATGAAATTTAGTTTTAGGTTCAATGATGTTTTGATACTAAGAGTCAATATTAAGTAAAATTTTCCAAACTATTAATCCTAATACTAAACACTTGAATCAATTTTCTTGGTCTAAATTGTGTGTATATTCCAATTCACTAGATCAGTGTCTTAGTTTTTATAGTGAATAAAGAATCAAACTATTTTCGATACATCCAATGGAGGAGATAGATAGATAAGACAAGTCTGAAAATCACAATTACTGAACCAAGGGCTCTAGGAATTTTGGTATGTAGTGAGTAAAAAAATAAACCAGTCCTTAAAAAATAAATATATTGTAATTGAATATATTTATTTTGAATATTATGGATTCACATTCTAATCCACCAAAAAAATTTATATGTGAAAAATAATATTAGATCATTTAAATTCCAAAAAATCTCCATTCGCATCATGAGTTTACATATCACATCGTGAATGGATTTTAACATCCGGAATGAAAATCTATTTCATTTACCTAGAATACATTTACTTAATAGAAATCTATTAACAAAATGAAATGACACATATAACCAGTCTCTCTATTTTTGTTCATTTACATATCTTAAGACCCTAAACTGGAATTATGTATTATAAATAGTCCCTAAAAATTCATAAACACATAAAACTAATGGAACTATAATTTTGAGAAATTGAAATCCTTTTCCATTTCCATTAATAAAAATGAATCAATTATTCATGTTTTTTTGTGTAGAATACCTCCTTTGTCAATAAACATATTCTATTTTTTACTACAGCATCTACTCACTTGGTATAATTATTAAATTAAAGACTAATTTGGAGATACATAAAATAATTATGATTATGAAAAAGTAAATTATAATTCACCTAATCTCAATGTAATTAATTCATAAATTAAAACACCATATTTTCCTTATATATATTACCCCCTCCACAGAGTATTGTATTTCATTTTTCTTACTGTTTCATTGTTATTTAATAAAAAATATTCTTGTAACATTAAAAAAAGAGAAATTTCTAAACACTATATTTTTTCATATGTAATAATTATATTATTCTAATAGAATCCACTTTCATAACAATTATCATCAATTAATTATGGCATGTTATTGTTTGGGTCACTCTAGAAACCTATTTGAACAACGATATAATTTAAGGGGATATTATATGAAAAAATATAACAAAATAATATGATATAAAATCATTAATAATGATTATATTTCTCTTACATAATAATAACATTAATATTAATCTACATAATAAAGATATCAATGTTGTTTGTTATAAATAAATAAGCATTTTCATCACTGATTTCATTTTGGGGATCATAACCAATACAACCATATATTGAATTTATACAATTATATATAAATATAATAAAAAAATTATAGTTCCTTTTATGATTTAATAATTTTTTTCATTTCTATAATAAAGATGAGAAATAGTTATATTAGGAAACTAGTTCAAAATGGTAATGATTTTTGGAACATGATATTGAAAATGGATAATAAAAATCATATATACATGTAGAAAATAATAAAACTATTTATAAATTGTTATATATATTAATAATGGTAAATAATAGGTTATTGTGATATTTATTTTGTAACATATAATATTACAATCCTTCGGTTGAAGTATGAAAATAATCTAATGGTTTCATTGTGTCAATTTCAAATCTATGATACATGCATCATATTATGGATGCATATTTTTCTTATATTGACTATTCATATCCCAGTATCACTCATGTATAATTAATATCATTCATTACATTATATTTGAATTTACATTTCATAGTTTCCATCACATTCATACATTACAATTAATGTATATGTTCTATGAAAATCAAATCTCATTAATTGAGTTAAGATAGTTCTACATAAAATAATTCACATGTAATGGGTACATTATATTTATTGATTCTTCTATGCATAGTTTTTATTTTATTATTATTTATTTATACCTTTTAACACCTAAATACCACTGTAAATTTCACATTGTTTATGAATTATAATATCTAAAAGGGTGTTTTATAAATCAAATTTCATTTAATTGAGTTAAAATTTTATACCGTGCAATTTATTCTTCAATGTTTGATTGAGTTTTTGATAACATATTTCAAATTAAATTATATCTTTTTCTATCTAGGGAGTATTATATTGTTAAATAACATTTATTCTCAAAATTATTTCATTCTTATATATGTGAATTTTTTTATGAAAAATAATATCATTTTATATAATGATGGGTTTTCAACCATCTCATAATATGTTATTATAATAAAACATTTTATTGCTTATTTTTAAATCGAAACAATTATTTACTAATGTTTCTTATAATTTTTAAATAATAATTTTCAAATGGATATTTTCCTATATCCGTTTAATATATGTGTTTTTAAAAAATAAATATCAAATTAATTTAAAATAATTCTATACATTCGAAATCAATTGATTTATCTACTGGTACACATTATTTTTTGATGAAATTTTGGATATTTTCAAATATATATCCTAATTTATTCTTTTATAATTGATAATTTATAAAAAAAATATCACATCACCTATTTGACATCGTTTTTGTATATTAAATACTATATTATTGAATATTTTTTATGTAATATTTTTTATAGATGTTTCTCTTTAGAATTATATAAAAAAATTTATCCTTTAATTTTTTATTATTAAAAAATATTTTAAAAAATTTAGTTTTCAAAAAAATAACTTCCCCTTTTGGAAACATTTATTTGAACATCTATGATCCTTTATTGAATACTATTCTCCTTTAAAACCTTTTAAAAAAAATTTAAATTCATAATTTTTAATACTATATAAATTTTACAAGGATTAATTTTTACAATTTCATACAAATTATTAATATTAAAAATATATTATTTTAACTTCTTTAAAAATGACCTAACAAAAAACTAATATTATATTGACTTGTAACATAATCACATACATGAATTTTAAATGAATTTTATTTTACAGTATTATGATTTACAAAATATTTTCCTCTTTATCATAAAATGCATAATATAATTCGAATTAGTTTTTCATCGACCACTCGACAAATTTTTGTATAAAATACTATGTTTCATGATCAAATTATCATAAAAAATATATACTTCCATGGGGTCCATTTTTGTGATACTATATGAAAATATTTTTAAGAAAACATTTAATTTCATGGGTTTATTATGATGTAATGAATGATTATTTTCAATAATTGAAGTTTTTAATGGTTGATCAATATTCTGTGTTCCACTTTCTATTTTTGTGAAAAAAAATTAATATAAAATTTCATTTTTCAATAACTATCATTAAAAACATCCCTATGTTTTAAAAAACCATTAAATATTATTAATTTTTAAAAATAAACATGAACACTATAACCAAACTATTATTTTTTTTATATCAATATGAATAATCACATATATTAAATTATGTTTAATTTTCATAGATAATGAAATTACCTTTCTAAATAAGTTCATAATTTTAAGTAAACACATTATATGATTCACAAATAATTTATTCTCAAATAATGTTATTTATTTCAATTTGTGAATTTTTTTAAAAACATTAAGTTTAATAAATTTATAAAATTTACTTAATAATATTAACTAAATTATTTTAATCAAAAATAAAAAATACAAACACAAATTTAATTAATTATTTAAAATTTTATGAAAAAATAAATTTTTAATGAGTCGTGAAAAAAAATGATTTTTATTAAAAACACCATTGAATATAAAGAATATAAGAATATTCATATATTTTAAAAATAATTTAAAAGTGACATAAATTTAATAATGGTTTTATTAAACAATTTTATTCTATTGGAATCATATTAATATTAAATCTTTAAATTTATGTTTTATATACATGTGAAAATTTTCTAAATGGATGACCTTTTTATTACATCTAATGATTTATTTTCTAATTATATTTCGAATCTTATGTCAATGGAATTAATTAAAATTTATTTCTTATTTCATATAACCATAATAAATATTTTATAGTAGGATTAAATAATTGTTTTCTCCAAATTAAATTAAAAAATTGTAAAAATAAATTATTGTGGTTAAGGTTGAAAGAAGTTTATTGAGGGGTTAACTAAAATGATAATGGGTAAAATAATATAAAAAATCTCCAAATTAAATTGTTTTGAAATATTTTGAACATATATATTATTATCTTTGATAATGATCATTTTTATAGACTATTTTTCTATTTAAAACATGGGTTCATCTTGAACAATTTTAAAATTCACTATATCGACATCGGCAGTTATAAAATTGAACCCATATCCTCTCTTTTCTACACATAAAAATCCCTCTAGTTTTTTCAATAACTACCCATATATTTCTATTAAATCCAAACCCACATTTTATATATTGTATTCTGATTAGGAAACCATACTATAATATCTTTTGGTGGAACCCTATAAAGGTTTTCTGAATAATAGATATGGTTCTTATCTGAGAAAAATTGTTTAATTTCAACTTCATCCTACATAAAATCATAATCATATATCCTGATGTATTAATAAAATAATATAATAGAAACATTTATTTTTATATGTTATTGGTATATCATATATCTGTCTTCTCTCTTATAAATGGGAAACGAAACTTTCCATCGTGTGAAACATTTTTCATTTTATTTTGACATGGTTGTTAATAATGATGTATTTAATGAATATATATGATATTTTTTACATAAAATTTATTTAATAAATATTATATAGTATTTACTTTACATTTATACATATTTTAAAAAATGGAAAAAACATTCATGTATACAAACGACATATCATCTCAATGAACTGTACATTTAGATATATATCTCTAACTTTTTTCGTATTACTCTAAGTACATATAATATAGCATATATATATTATAGTTGTATTTTTATAACATTTTTATTATTAATAAACTCTATCAATGTAAATGGACCAAATACAAAAAACAAATAATGTATATTAAAAACAAACGAGTTATTACCTAAAGTGTGATTTTAACAATTAATTGATAAAAATATGTAATAAAAAATCATATGTAAATAATATATGGTACGATATATATTATAATGGTTATATTTTTAATATTTTATAAACAAAAAAATAATATTAATAATGTTTGATCGTGTCTGAAGAAAGATAATACATGAGGTAATGGATATTCATTTTAGTTTTATTTTCATGGGACATATGACATATTAAACACATTGTTCATTTATATGGTAAATATACATCACATTAATTTATATTATTAGTAATATAAATAAAATTATAGGATAACAAATCCTTATACATGACATTTTTATTGGGTTTTGATTCAAAAGTTACAAATGTGGTTAGATTATTATAATATATTATAATTGTTTATTAGTATTTTTATGATTATACATTAGAAGATAAAATATTATGATCATTCTGTAACGAAACTCATGGAATTTTTTCTCCTATGGTTTTTTGGAGGCTACATTTTTCCTTCAATTTTCCATTATTATGTAATTAATAATAACAAATTATTGATTTTTGAAGAATAGGCTTTATCACTATCATTGATCGAAAATCCTTTTGATTCCATGTAAATTTTTTATAACAAACAAAATACGGTTTATAATAATATCCAATTATTTTTTAAATTATTTTTTACTTATTTTAGAATATGTAAAAACTAATTAAAAAGAGTAATCTTTTCTTTTTTAAAACTATTCTCATTCAAAATTTTAAAAAAAATTAAAAAGGAATCATTTTTTACATGTGCGTATGTGAATATATTTTCTAATATCTTAAACACTCAATGATTACAATATCCCGTGACATGATTCCAATGTAAAATAATATAACATTTTATGTTTGAATGTTTTTGAACTTTTTAAATTATAAATATATTTTATCAGTATGTAATGAATATTTTCATTAAGAAATGTTTGAAGAGATCATCCAAAAACACTCTTCATGTATTTTTAAATAATTTATTTTTGAATAATAATAATTTGGCATTCGATATAATGGCACCATAAATAATAATTCATTATTATTATTGTGATTATTATAATTAATATTTTATGGGACCAATTTATTTTATTTCGTTGCAGTACGATGAATTAATGTACTATTTCTGAAACCATTTTCCATTGGAGGTGTCATGATGTGATGATATGTAAAATATTTTATGATATTGTGCCACAAATTTTTTTGGGTTTCATTAGGAAATGGTATGATCCATTATATTTCAATGTGGGTGGTTATGTTATAACCAAATATGGTTGTTATATTAGAAACAAGGAAGGTTGTTAAATTATATCCACAGGGTTATATGATTTATATAGCCCTCTAATGCATTGTGTAAAAATAGATAAATGATTAGTTAATTATTTTATTCATAATATTAATATCATGTTCACAAATTCATTCATGGAATTTTTATTCTAGTTCATATGATTTACAATTGACCAGGTTTTTATTTTCTAATAATTATTTTTAGAACTGTTGTTAATGTTCATAAAACTAACCATCGACCATGTTATCATGGCTCTAAGGTTAAGAGAGGAGATGGTTTAATATAATTTTCCTAATAAGTAGACATATATATTTTTATATATCTTAGTTGTGTTATAAAAATATTTTTCCCCATATTCCTATGTTTATATTATGATCTCATATCTTTGTTTCATTAATTAACATTATGAATATTGTCACATTAACTACAACAATTTATTCCATTATTCTTGTTTATGATCTATGATATTTATTGTGTGGTTTCAAATAATATTCTAATGTTCTCATAACTATATGATAATGTTATGTTAATAGATACCTAGTTTTCCCTTTTTGTGAATTTGATCTCACTTTTTCATAATTTCACATTCATTGGGTTATGAAGAATGGTTTTAATTATGGTTTGTAAAAAAGTTGTGGTATGTGAAAAATTCATTATGGGTTATATTTTATACCTTTCATGAAATAATAATATTGTGTTTCTAGTCTCCATACACCCAAAACCATTAGATTCATAATTTTTTTTCAATGATATGGATATTCTCCTATTATAATATAATATTTATATACTAAAATCCTCAGTTAATATAATGTGTATTAGAGTAAATGTTTAGTTATACATTATAAAATAGTATTGTTACCATTTAGTTATATGCATTTAGATATCATTAAGGATATTTTTAAGGATATTTTTATTGATATGTCTAAGGATAAGTCTAATTATATGTCCCCATTTAAGAATATAATCTTTAATTTTGGTTAGGGACATATCAAGAGTATTCTCATGAACATCATCCCAATATGAATTCTAAGATTTGATCTTTTGTATAATATTTTCATGTGGTGGAAATAACATTGAAAAGGGAGGGTTAAGCTGGAATCAATCCTCTACTATTAACATATAATCATTTTTTGTACACCTAATTGGTCACTCTTAGAGAATATACATTAGAAATTCAGAAAATATTTACAAACCCTCAGGAAGGATTTGGATAATGATATTTAATAGTCTTGGATGAAAAAAAGCTATCATAAATTTCACTGAACAATTTATTATATAAATATCCTATAAGTGATATTTTCTACTTATGTGGGTACACACAATGTTTAATTATTATCAGACTATGATTTCCGATTTTTTTCATTGGATGGAGCCCGAAGGTTCCATGCAAATTCTGTAATAGCATAAAAATGATCTTCCTCTATAGGAACCAATTGGTATGGGAGAGGGAAATAAAAAATTATAATTATTCCCACACACATGTCCCATGAAATAAATCCTAATCAATATAAAAATTATAATAGGAGGAAAAATTACTATGTTTAATCATTCATGAAGAAAAACCAACTATATATTGGTGGTATTGTGGATCTAATGATTTATAATAAATGGATCAGTTCTACTAATATGCTACATTCAAATAACATATGTTTAGTGAATGAAAAAAGACATTTGGTATATATATTATTTGTGTAGAGATTCTTATTAATGGTGGAATCAAGATAAATATTTGATATTATGATACGAAATTTACTCTGGCGAAAGAGATGATTTATGAGGTTTTTTTCTAATAAATACATTCCTCGTATTGTTCATATAAAAATTAGGAATGAATTATTTTATCAATACTGGAAGGAATATGAATTCATTTGGAAATTTATAATAACATTATGCTACTCTTTCATTATTATAATCTAAAATAATAATAATAATGTTGATTATTTCATCGGTGTCTTAAAATAATGTCTTCGAATATATTTCTCAAAATATTGATTAAGTATCATTGAAGAAATTATTTTATCAGTTATCAATCATGAAATTAATATTGGAGATACTGGTTAATCTAATGGTTTTAATATTAAAAAGAAATATATAATTATAGAGAAATTTGTAAAACCCCAAAGAGAAGATGATGATTTTTCCTTAATGCACATTTTGTGGAAAGAAATTTTGAGAAAATTTTATTATGTTGACAAGAAGATATTTTTAGTTTAGAGAAGATGTTCATTGATATGTAGAATGTCAAACCAATGGGTTGATGTCAGAAAATCATGAAACTAAAAATAAATCTTTACAAAATTCATACCCCACACTTTATTGTTTAAAATTCATGTATTGTCTCCATTACTCTAATATTTCTCTTATTCAATGATTAATATTTTATTTTAAAATTATAACCCTTTTATGATTATATAAAAAGTGAAAAATTATTCCATCATTATTTCTGACGAGGGTTCTGATAATGTTGTTGTGAAATGTACACATTCCACCAAATATAAATGTAATATTGTTTAATTATATTATAGATATAAAATGTTTTTTAATATATGGTGTATTTTTATATGTAATATCAACACCACATAAAATATTATATGATGTATTATCATTGAAAACACATAGTGGAATGATGATCATATAACAAGTTAATGATTCTTCCCCAGTTTATGTCTTTGATCAAGTGATTCCTAAGAAACATGATGTAGTCCTTGTTGATTAATTTTTTGTAATCAATTAAATTGATTGGAATTAAATAAATAAATAAAATATAAATTTTATAGTTTTTGAATTCACATGTGATATTCTAATTTATCTAATGATTTTATATTAGTTTCATTATCAATATAAAATTCAGAAGAAATAATATCAATTTTTATGAGTCTTGATTCACATTGAAAAGTTTTGTTTGTCTTAGATGGATTTTTGAAAATATCATCAATAATTATATTCATGTTGTGAGGGACTCTATTGGTGTCATTTCAAAATAGTTGTATAGTCTTATAGCAGACGGATATGTAATGTTCTAAATAGAACTCATAGTTTATGTTAAATGCTTTATAAAGACCCTAATAGAATAATACCGATTAACATGCAAGAATGGAAGAAGTAACCTGAGTAGAATATTGAATAGGGGTTAATTTAGTGAGTTTATCAAACATAAAGTGATACATTAATTTTTTATATGAAATAAAAAAGAATTTTTGGTCAATGCATTTATTATTAGAATCTAAACAATATCATAATCAACATCAAGTATCATATACCAAGTATTGACGACTTGTTTGATAAACTAAAAGTACTTCAAAACATTTATATGATTACACATCATTTAGGATATCAACAATTCAATGTAAACAAGGATTATAATATAAATGAATTATTTCACACAATGTATATAAAAAATTAATATATAGTTATTCCAAAAGTTCCTACTAATTCTCCTGTTATCTTCATGGATTTATTGAACAGTTTCATTAAGAATTACATTGATTATTTGAGGGTGGACTTTATAGATGATATTATTATGTATTCCAATAGAATGTTATGGAATTAGTATAACTTGAGAATAATAATTAAGTACCTAAAAATTAGTGTTTTTTGTAATATTGACAATATTATGATTTGGGGAATAATGATTTAATTTTTTTGTCATATATTCTCATCTAAGAGTGTGTCTAGAGAACCATTAATAAATAAGGATAATAAATGTATTCCCAAACTATCCATAGAGATTTAGATTCATTGTCTTCATTGTCTTTACGGATAATATAGAAAATTTTTGGGACTTTCTAATAAATATCAATTCCACTCCACATTTTAACTATATAGGGATCCAAATTACTCTAGATCAATGAATTTTAACGGAATTCAAAGGAACTGATGAGTTGAATATTCAATGATCATGTCTATATAATTCCGTTAAATTTATAAGGGTATGTAATATATAGTTACTTGTTGACTAAGTTATCGAGATAATTTATTGTTCAAAATTATACGGTGATATGTTATTACTAACAATAATTAATATTTAATTGACAAAATTACAAAAATCTCAATTTTGATAAAATTTACGTTTTTGTATATTAATGATATAGAGGAATTATCATTATAGAATAAATATATATATATATATATATAATATTAATCCTAATATTATAATTTCTATATTCACATAGAAGGATTTCAAATTGAATCAATTAACATGGTTGGAGAAAATTGATGACTCTGGGAACTAAAGGAATTACCACCATGAGTATGAGAATATTTTGGATGACGGTTTGGGCTAAATGTATCAAGAAATATTATTTATGATTAGGACCATGAAATATATAATATTTATTGATTTAAAAAATATGGATCTATATTATTTTGTAGATGTGGATTAATATAATATTTCTCAAATAACAATTCATTAATTTATCGATATGTGATTAAAAAGTCACCTAATAAAGATATTTAGATTCAATAAATGGTTGAAATATTCCTTAACATAACCTTGATTATGATTGAATTATTTTTTTCAAAAACCATGTTTGTATTATTTATATAATATATTTTGAAATGGAGATTCTAGAGGGATCACATTGATCTTTATTCTCTATTCAACCTCAAAGTACAAAGAATCATAACAATCTGAAAGACTATTTCAGATGTTATGACATTAAGAGAGTATTGGAGATTTGGTATCTTGTTTGTCAGTATGTTAGGATGTTATGTCTGAGAGAAAAATGTATACGGTTATCTTAAAACCATTACACATTCTATAATTGTTGTGTTAAAACATAACAATCTATTTTTAATCAGAAATCCGAAAAATGTAAACATGATAAGCCTATATGGTTGTTGTTGATCACCTTACAGTGTGAAGTTAATTTGTTTCTATCAAATAATACTTCACACTTGATCATCATTCCAGAATGTAAATTATTGAAGTGGTATGATTAAATTGAGCACCATAATCTGTGTAACTAATCAAGATTCAAGGTTAACCTCATTGATATAAATAAACCTTCAACTCTATCTTGATATAGAATTAATTTTCAACACTATGTATCATCTTTATAAAGGTGGTAATTATGAGAGAACAATTCATACCCTCCAATATATTTATTTATCTAAGAATGTGTAGTACCACTGAGAGGGTGGGGGATGAATCAATGGTACAATAGTCTTAATTCTTTTTCTTGGTAATTAACCTATGATGACATAAAAGATTCCAATCCAAATTATATAAATGGGTTTTACAAGGAAGTTTACTTATGAATGGTGACTATGTCCTTTGTACACTCCAGTTTATCCAAACCATATCTTCTACAGAAAAATAAAACAAAAATTATATGTCGGTTGGTTAGGAGTCACCCTGAAACCAATAAGGATAGGTATCAACCCATTCTTAATACAATATCTCCCTAAAAAAAATTTTTGTTTCACACCAATTTACCAACAGAACACAACCACTCTAATAATTTTTCCAAGTAACTCTTGCAACAAAAAATATAGGTTCCCTTTATTATTTAGTAATAATATGTAACTCTACCTCCTCATTGATTCTATAAAACATGTTGATTAATATCAAATAAATACAAAACACTACAGAATAGTGAATGTAATTAAAACTATATTTTCTCCCAGATATAATTATGATAACTCATACAGAAGAAATGTTATAATTCATAAACAAATAATATGTTTTTTTCATAATGTATTTTTTTAAAGAACCTTTTATGTGAGTTAAAATTTATTAACTAACCAATATATTCAATATTTTCTCTTCATATAAACATGTACTATATATATATATATTATTTCATGTATAGACTATTAATTTCTTCACATTAACACACTGTATATTGGTAATTCAAACAAAAGTACTTCACGCAACAAATATTTTTCATTAAACAAGAACACACGCTATATGAAACAAGATTAGAAAAAAATAAGTATCACTGATAATGTAAGATAATTATACTATAATATTCACTATATATGATTATTAATAAGTCCTTGATAAATTTAAAATAATACCAATTATTTATGATAAGTTCTAACTATATGAATCATGAAAGGATATATGGATATTAGTGGGTTTTCTAGAGTTAATAAGCATAAATTATCATGGAAAGTGTTATTCAATTTCCAATGGATTTATAAAAAAACAACTCATTCATCACTAAAATCATAGGTTTTTTTGGTCACAAATCCTTTCTCAAATGAGATCGACATCCAAATATTTTCCTAAAAAGAGATCACATCTTACATTATCACTATGAAAACTCACAGTTTTAGGCCTTACAATTTATATGCAACGAACATCATCTTAAAATCCTATAGAATCACAGATACCTATTACATTTTTTAGATCATGTTGTCTATATATTTTCATCGGTATATAAAATTATCATTGATTATATAATAGATTTTTTATCAATGTTTTTATTAAATTAGTCATCATGAAAGATGAAAACAATGGTGGCTACTATTTCTAATAGATTTAGATCACTAGATTACTCATACGACACTCTATGATCCCTGCTCATTCTCTTATTGACGTCAATTCATATTGGACTTCTCTAAGTAACATAACACTCAGTACATAGAAATAGGAATTGGTGTATTCAGTTTATTAATTAAATTTGAGCTCATAAAAACTACACAAAGCCTATCTCTATTTCGCGACAGTGAATAATCATTTTCCTTTATAATAAAAAATTCACAAGTCACAACTTTTCATCATTTTGATCATCATTTTTCCATTGAAATGTAGTTTCATAATATTATAATTATCTACAAATTTTCCAATCACTATGATGATGCTAAAAATAATGGACTCAAGGATCTATCGATGCTCTATTAGATATATTAATGTTCTAGTCTCTGGGAAAAATCATGTGGGGGAAGATAACATCCAACAATTCATCACACTGTTAAGAATATCAAACGAGTAGATCCTACAGTATATGAGCTCGGTGTAAAAATTGGATGGCTAAAATAATTACACCAATTGATCAGATAGTCATTATTCATTTTTTATCTATAGTGATCTTTCCCACATCGAACCAACCCATAAAATTTCAATTCCTTACTAACACCTAGTGATTCTTTAACTATATAGAAATGTTTACTAGTACCACACACTTCTTCCAAATGGCACAACCACATGCCATTAACTCTTATATTTCATCAATCCACACAACACATTGGCTCTCTTCCAATGCATGTGCCTCCTGTCATTGTCCCCTATAGGCATACAACCACCATGATTTTTAGACTAGGGTTCACATGCCTGCCAAAGAAGTACTGATGGTCCCTCTTCTAGCTAGGAGTGGTTGGATAATGTGGGTTAATTTATAATTTAGTCTCTATATAAAAACATTTTTTCTCATAATCCACTTATCTCAATTTATGTCGAAATTATTTCATAAATTCCCAACATAGAACAATAATACTTTTCACGATCTTTCTCTTCATCAAATCATTATTGTAATCAATGTGTGAAATTTAATCAAAAATGAATATTGATATATAAAAAACAAATCATTTATTATATATAAATATTATGGTTGAAAACAAATACAATAACATCATTGACTTAATGGATTTTTATATCCCCCATGTTATTCGTTTTCAATTATAGTCAATTTCTTCTAGAAAACATCAAATCATATAAATGTAGTTCCATAAAATAATTTAACTATGTAGTGACTACAATTCTCTCCCACTCAAAAAGTTATCTTATAACAAAATGTTTCGAACAACACATTATAAAGATCAAAAAATAATCTAAGAGAATAACATATTTTTTCCCATTACATAAAAATAAAATGTGATGTGAGGCATCCCTAACACTATCTACGTTAAAGTGGAAGACTAAATGTGGAGTGTCATCCAAATTTACTCAAGTATATCAATTGGAATAACTTTAGTGAATATGTAATAAATTTTATCTTTTATAGGAATGTACCTTGATTTTTAATCTCCATTAAAAACACTATCTTTGATGAAATGTTATCTAATATCAATATGTATTGATCTAGTGTGTTTCACTATATTTTTTAGATATTAATGAAATATTACTGTCATAATATATTTTAAATAGTCTTTCAACAATAACCTTTAAATCATCATGCTTTTATTTCATCTATAATACTTGAGTACAACTTTTATTGGTAGAAACACAATTGACTGAAACTATACATAGTGTCACAAAAATATATTTCTTTCTATTACAACTTACACATCTTCATCTCAGAAAGAATGTTCCACCTAATGTTGATATACTATAATTGAAATCTTTGGCACAATCATCATTAGTGAATTCTTATATGTTAAAAAAATATAGATATCCCATACATCAAAATATAATTTAATGTTACTTTGATATACCTGACAATTATTTTAGCAACCATCATGTATGATTATTTAGGATCACATTGATATCTCAAACACAATGTTACTACATACACAATATATGGCTAAGATTCCATGAGATATAGAATGCTACCAATTAATTCTCTAAAATATTTTTGATTAACCCATTATCCCAATTTATTTTTTCTGATATTTAGAAAAATATTGATTGGTGTATAGAGATTCCTTGAATATTCCATGAAAAAGTCATTGAAAAAATAATTGACATATTTTTGTTGTGACATAAATATTCCCCTATCGTTTGAAGAACATGTAGTCCCAAAAAATAACATCTCCACACATTATCAATTAAAAGTACATCATCATTTGATTATAATGTTCTTCACAATAATTTTTCACCTACAAAAAAAATTTCATAAACATATAGAAAAAAATATATGTACATGTTTTCCAATACTTCACATATAAGTCTCTATCAGTATTTCTTTATAGAAAATATATATTGCTTCAATAAACTATACAATTTAAATATGATCTTGAGAAATAAGAGTCCGCCCATGAAATTATTTCTTCAACTTATAAACATAAGATTCATCAATATCATGACAAATTAATTCCAGATTATCAATAAAAAATTATTATTCTAGATATTAATTCAAGAATACAGACTTTACATCCTTTTGATAATCATTATGTTGTCAATTGGGTACATCTACAAGAATCACTCTAAATTCCCCCAGTCTTTTCATTTGTACAAATGCTTCCTCAAATATAGACCGTCCACATGTGAATAATCCTTTAAATTAGATTGTCTTTATTTCCTGATATTTCATCATTCTAATTATGTTTATTTCTAATCACCCATTTTATTTATATTACATTGGTTCCTTTAGGTCTACGAACAATATCCCAACTACAACTTTTCAAAATCTAATTTGACTATTTATTCTTAGAATTTATCCACTCATGTCAAATATCTCTACCAACTTTATTTGGTTCAACTTAATAAATGACTGATATTTTATTTTCATTTACCTGTCTTGTCCATTTTTTAAGTAGTGATTGTTGATTTCCAAAAAAAAATTCCTAGATAACTTGTTTTTTCAATTTATAATTCTTCTTCATTTCTATTATAAAAACTTCAACTTAATCACTAGTTTGATCCATGATGACATAAACTACCTATGGTCTATGTGAAATACTAATCTTTATTTTCTTCTCTATATGTACAATGTTTTTTATAGTTCAAATATATCAAAATATCATAGATTTTTTCAGTCCAAATTTAATTTATTTCCCAAAATCATCACATCACAATAGTCTACCAACTTGTTAATTTTTATATTCAAATATATATACTTTCTACTATTTGAATGATATCCCTTGAATATACCTTCATCAGTATTCCCATGATATTTTTATACATTTTCATTATTGATTTTTACAAAACATTGACATCTAAAAAATATTAATAAATTGACTTATGTTTTGTTATTGTACAACATATTATAGAGAGCCATGATGGAGCCTAGTCTCAAAAAGAAATTTCACTGTATATGCACAACTATATACACAAATTCACTCCAGTATACATTTTAATGTTTATATTCGCAATCTATGTTCTCCCATTTCAACCAAACTTTTTTCCTTCCTCTATGAAACTAATTATTTAAGTATTATATTTAGTACAATATTGATGTGTAATTCAATTATTTAAATGATACGAGTAAAAATAATTACAATTGAACTCCCCGCCAATATATATTATAATTATTTTATATAAATTGACAACACTTTTTCTGATTTTCATTTATAAAACATGAACATTTCAATTTTTCTTGACCTTTGGTTAATGAAAAAAACATTCACCATTTGAGAGATGTATAAAATTAATTTCATAATATAGATTTCACCAACTATTATATTATCTCTAATAGGTCCATAAATATCATTATAAATAAGATCAATGGTCTAATAGAATTAATTTCAAGTATTCTATGAGTATCCTTCACAAGAATACCCATTTGATAGGTTTCACATAAATTAATGTTTTCTCACCTAAAATGACAGAGATATCACACCAAATTATTATTTCAAATATACCTAAAATTTTATTCACCCAATGGAAAATTCTTCTTCACCAAAAATTATTTTCATGTTTCATACTCAAATAACACAAATTTATAGGATCACTAATATTGAATTGATTACCACTCGTTCATTCACCCAGTATGAAAAAGTTTATATTCTTTGATTTTTTTTTGGAATAATAGTTTTTGAAAATAATATCTTCAAAATCATTAAAAAATATCTTGCAATCAATAGGTTATGTTTTTTCAATTCAAAAAAATCATTGGATTTTGGTGAATGTGATTCAATCTCAATGTTACCCACACTTTTAATTTCCACATAACATTAATTACCAAAAGGACAACTTCTCTCACTATTCTTATCGTTGTTCATCATGATTTTCATATCGGATGTCATGTGAGAGAAATAACCACTATTATGAATCCATTTTTTGTTTATTTTTTTCCATCCTTTAGAGAAACATCATCATAAAGTGATTTTTTTCCTTGTTAATTTATGAATTTGTTTACCTATTACATTAGTAGAAATTTAACTTGGATGAAAACCATATATGTTTCATAATAATGACCATGCTGGTCATATTTCTCAGAAATATATTCTAAATATTCAAGCACTTCTTGAATATAGATATTTTTTGTATTCTTCATAATTTCATTTTATCATGATTGATCTTCTTTTATTTTTTATAGAATTTTTCCATCTATATATATATCTTATCTATGGAAGTTACATGATATACCAATAAGATTTGGACTTCTGCACTAAAATACCACATCACCAACAATTACCATTAAATACATATCATCCATATTATTAACGAATCATCGATGGATACTATTGTTACTTTACCACCACACCATTTATTATTCCATAGAAATGATCCTTATTGTTTATAGTAGCACAATGTGTCACATTACTATCAATATAACCAACATTAGTTGATATAATATTTTTACCCTTTGTTGTAGAATAAAATATATAATGTTTCATTGAGAAACTTTTCATAGATTTCAAAGGTGTTTTACCTTTAAATTCTATATATTTGTTAAAATCATCATTGATCATCTTTATGGAATTTTAAAATTTGAGATATCCTATACAAGATTTAAAAAATCATATATCCTTTAAATTTAGTTTCATAAAATTACTATTCATAATTTTTAATATGAAAGGTTTATATTTTTATTTGTTATCTTTTCAATGAAAAAATATTCTCTTTTAATCCCATCTTTCAATTGTTTACCTTTTTTTCAGTTCATTATTTTTCTTAACACAAAATTAATCTTTTGATTTTAGCTTATGTTATATGTAAGACACTTCATCAACTTCTTCTTCACAAGAATTTTTTTCATCTGGAATATGCATTTGAGCCATAAAATATCAAAATTTTTCATGAACCTCGTCTTTGGAAAACTATATAAGGAAGGGTCTTCTACATCTTTATTACTGAATATTATTATTAATTTATTTTGATTTTTTTTCTTTTTTATTTTCTTTATGTAGAATTTTCTTAATATTTTAATTATATATTTTGTACGATCTTTTATCCTTATCATAACTCTAATATTTATATATTTTCTTCATTTTAAAATGAACTGCAGAATGTTTAATTCCTCTACAATTGATACATTTTATCAGAATCTCACCACTGTACATACCCGTTCCCTTTTTGATGTATCTTGAGATGAGAGACAGAATTTTTTTAAACTTGTCATCTTTAAATTATTCATCTTCACTTTCTATATAAAAATCATTTATTTATTTTTTTATATTTATTCCAATCATATCACAGAATGAAAATGAATCCTTAGCCTTTTTCTTGGATACATGATCCTTTTTTGTCTCATAGTTGATTAAATTATTGTGCAACTCATAAAGAGTTATGTCTTGTTTTTCCTCAAGAAATAAATTCTTCTGGTAAAATGAATCTGGAATATTCCTTGTTAATTCCACGAAAAAAATTATTAATCTATAATTTAAAAAAAACCACTAATAAGGAAAAATCATTAATCTTTGAAACATAATCATCTACAGTCTCATCTTCTTTGATTCTGATATATTTCATTTTTTCCTCCAAATATTAAAGTTTTTTCTCAGATATTTCCATTCACATAATACATGTTTTTATGTTTCTCCCACAACTACTTGGATATTTTATGTCTTTTCCATGAAACTCTATATTTCATTTTTTCAAAAAACATTAATAGGGAACTTTTTATATACGAGTAAAACCAACAGTCATTACCTCAAAAAAATCTAATCCTTTTGGTAGTAATAAAGAATATATTTTGTTCTTACAAACAGGATTGTTCATATACTCACAAATTTTAACACCTTATTGTTGACGAAATACAAATTCTACATCAGTATATTAAAAAAAATATTTTATAGGTGACACACTCTGATATAACATGAAGTATCCAGGGAAGAGTTATAGCACTAAAAATGGGTGGGGTGAATAAGTGGTATAATAGTATAAAAATTTCATTTCATTATAATAATACTCTATAACTAGTTATATTCTAATCCCAATTACATAATATATTTTAAAGAGGTTCTCACCCGAGAAGGGTGACTACATTCTTGTTTTGTATAGGATGACCCGAACAATAGATTATCTACATAAAATAAATCAGAAATTATAAGTTGGTTCCTCAGGTATCACACTAAAACAAAAAATCATAGGTATCAAAATAATCCTAATACAATTTCTCATGTAAAAAAATTTCAAATGTGTTTGTTGTTTCATTATTTAATAATTTTTTTAAAATAATTTTTTTTGTGTGTATTTTTTTTTTAAAAAATTATTCATCAATTTTATCTTCGTGTAAATTGACAATATCGATTAATTATTTCTTTTATACATAGTTATTTTCATCACATGAACACATTCTATATTAGTTGTTCAAACAATGGTTATTTTATAAAAAATTATTCCATGATAAAAAAGTAAGCACTCTATATGAAATAATAATTTCACAAACCATGTATCATTTATCATATGTGTTATATGTGAAATACTATTCATTAATCAAGATTCTCAATAAATTTTTTCATAAGAGAGGATACTTCAGATTCTTGGTGATGGGTGAAAACCTAGGAAATCATGTAAGGATATAAAAATCATAATGGGGTTTTATCACCAGATACATTGAAATTATTTTCTAGAGTGTTAGACAATTGTCTACGTCACTTGGAAAAAATACATTCCTCACCATGAAATATTTAGGTTTCATAGATCAAAATCCTCATCGCAAATGAAATCACTATCACTCAATTTCATTAAATAGAGAGAACCTCTCATAGTATTTCATCTTCAACTCATGGGTGTATGATTCACTATTTACATGGGATAAACATTTTCTTCGAATCATTGAGAATCATGGAGACCTATACGGTTATTTCATAAGAGATCACTACCTCATGATTTTATTTATTAGAAAACACTATCATAGATAAAACATTATTCTCATATCAAGGTCTTTAATTAAATTTGTTTTTACAAAAACTTGCATAAGGATATTAATGTGACTTCAAATTGATTCAGATGACTAGTAGTCTCTAATATAGTTCCATGATCACTATTTATACTCTTATCATATTCCCTATATAGAGGTCTTCTTCTATGAAGATAATACTAGGTAGTTGCAACTCAAGCACGATGTATTCATATGTTTAATGGATTTTTTTGCACTACCAAATTTCAAATTGGCTTTTTTAGTTTCACGATAACAAATAAACACCACCATAAACATTTTGTTAAAAAAAATCATTCTTTTAATTTTTTTGTCATTCTTTTTAAACAAAAAAAAGTTTCATGATATTCAAATCATCATTATATTTTCAAATAAATTAGAAAATTCTTAGAATCATGGATTTATGATTTTTTCAATGTATCGAAGGATATCTCTACGTACTGGACTCTCATATGAAGCTTTCTAGAGAAGAGGTCATCCCTCACATGTAACGATGGCTCAAAAAATAAAATAGGCAGATCATATGATTATGGATATTGGATTAACACATGAATGGATTGAATAACTTTACTGAGTGATGGGATGTTTGTGGCTCATTTCCCTGCTATAGTGATCTATCCCATATCTAAACAGTATAATAATTCTCCACTACTTTATAACACATGGTGATTCCTTAAACGAAATGACATGGTTACAGGTCCAACTCCCCCCTTCCAATAGGCACATACATGTGTCAAACACTATACTCTACCACTATGACACAATGCACAATGGATATCTACCAACTCTCATTCCACTCATTGGGGGCCACCTTTAAGCATTTAGCCAAAAGGATTGTTGTTGGGGGTTGCAACTTCCCACCCATGTAGTGGTGAGTGTCCCTATTCTATCTATTGATGGATTGCTAAGTTGGATTACTTTTTTATATAGTATCCATATAAATACACTATACATAGTCCATTATACATAAATCAATCGTTTGTTTGGTATTCATTCATAGCTTCCAATATTAATCAAATAATAAATGGCATGGCACTTCACCCATATCATATTATTTCTATATACACTATTTTAATTCGACTCACTAATGACTCATGATATATTAAATCCATAACAGCTTTGAAATCATCACATTAAGGTAGACATTAAATAAAAAATCATCATTGAAATCATAGGTTCTTCATATATGATGATATCTTGTTGTATGGATTATAATGGTGGATGGGATCAACACCACCTACTAGTTAATTTTCAATACAAAAATAGTTTTCATTAGGTTAATCCGATTGATATATATTATGACCTTTATGAAATAATGTGTATAACTCTAAAAAACTATATTGAAATTTTGGAAGGAATGTTATGAAGACATGATATTGAAAAGGAGATGGATGATAGGATTATATACAGCTAATAATCATTTTTTTTTATTTTTCTAAAGCCGGTTTAGGGGTTCTCGGTACCCCACTACATGATTCCAATACAACAACTTTCACCATGACACAAAAACATCAAAAACCAATAGAAATGTCCAAGAAACCATGAACCAGGGAACAAGAACATCAGAAATGCTGGCCAAACCGCAAAAGGGTTTCCTTGAATGTCCCACGACGCGACCATCGACACTGGCCCAAATCCTCCCGTCGGAAAAAATCAAAGGAATTCATCTATCCTTCAAGAGAAATGAAATGGACCTCCAGGAAGAATCTGTTGACAAAGGACATCAATGAAACCAAAATGAAGATAATAGATCATAACACCATTATCACCCTGATCCGCAGACAACTTAGAAGATCCACCTTACCCTTCCCGCTTCCAGGATTAAGCAAAACAGTTCCACAAAACACATAAAATTCCACCCGCAAGAAAAATCTCCATGGGATCCAGAAAATAGACTAACGGGTAGAGAAAATTCAAACTCTCCCTCCGCAATCACTGTTGGAACCGAAACAAGAAGAGCCTCATCTCAACCACGTCACCTGTCAAACACATCCGCACCGACCTAAATAGGAAGACAAACCCAGGAGATAATAAGGTTATATACATTCAGAAAAACATAAGGGTAACACACATTCAATTTAAAAGATATTCCAACAGTAATTTATCACATATAGAATTTGTAGTTTGTTATAAATTTTTTCTAAAAATTTCTCAATTGAATAAGCTTGTGATATTTGGAATGATACAAAAGATTAACCGAAGTTATATTATCTATTTTTATATTCTTGAACATATAGGGATGTGTGTTTATCACACAGTGCTTTGATTGATCCCCTCTCCTTCAAAAGATTTTCCATGTATCTCTCCATAGGATTTACACACCAGACTCTTCTCATACTGATCTCAGAATTCATACCACAAGAAAACATGCAAATGTTGTATGAATAAGTGGTATCATTTTTAACCACACAAGTCTCATTTATTTGTTTCCACACACCTAATTGAAATAACAATAGGCCATGGTGGTATAATAATTAAATATATAAAATATACTTATATATTATATTTTTAATATTATGAACTATATTCATGTACACTCTCATTAAATTGGAAATGAAATTATTAATCGTGTGTACAATAGATTACCGCCTCCTGAATTGAGGTGATTTATTTTTATATCACCACCACTGATGACTATAGATAATTATTGATTTTAAATATGAATATTTAATATATGAAATATTTATAATTATATAATAAAAATATCATACTGACCTTCTTCCCTTACAATCCATTGGAAAATTATATTGTTCTAGGGTCGCACATGTGGACTACTGCCACCATGAAAAGATGTCATGTATTTTAATTTTAGTTTTATTTTGATTGGACAATATATATATATATGTAATAGATATATATGATTTATATATATAATAAAAATTATTCTAAAGATGTTATTTGTAATGTTAATTTCCCATTTTTCATCAATTGAGAAAATGTAAACAGTGTTGATATGTGTGTATGGCATAACATCTCAATGAATTTTGTGATTCATTTTTTATCTCTAATTGGTATGGGTAAAAATTATTAAATATATTGTAAAAACATACTATATTCATATCATTTTAAAAATTCTTTTTGCTATGAAACCATGATTAATGTAAATACATTGAAAATACCAAAATAAAAAATATTCCATAAATGATGTAGTTTATACTAAAAACATGACTTTGTTGAGGAGTTGTTAATAAATAGTTAATAGAACTTCATAAGTAAATAATATATGGTATTATAAGTTTGATTAATTTTATATAATAAATTTATTAAAAATACTTTATATACTATACATTTTATTCAAATGCAAATGTATAAATTCGAGACATGATGTTAAGTATTTTATTCTCTCTTATATTTCCGTGGGACAAATTCCATATTCACCACATGTATATTTTGTATCCTATAAGAAAACAACATGAAAAATGGTTATGACTATCATTATGAAAATTATTGGAATACATAACCATATAATTATATTTATATCATGTGTAATCTAATTCAAAAGTTACCATTTATTGTTTTTGAGATATAATGTTCATTTTTATCATGATTTCTTATTAATAATATTCTGATGATTAAAAATTATTATATATCGATCAAGAAACCCAAAATTTATATTTTCATTTAGTTATCAATTCATAATACATATTTTCCATTAATGTACCTATCTTTATGATGTATTGAGTCTGATGGTATATTTTTAGGAAAAATTTACATAATCTCTCTCTTTGGAGAAATATATATTTTCATCATTGTCTATGTTTTAAAAAATATTACTATAAAAATAATATCAAATAAAAATAGAATGGAATAGGTAAACAAGTTTTATATTATAAATTTTGTATTTAATGGAATATTTTTTCATTTAAAAAATATGGCTCTTTTGATATTATACTAAAAATATGAAAATAATATTTTTTCCATGTGTATGATATGACTAAAATTTTCTATTTCAATGACTAATAAATTATTTAAAGAAAGAATTAAATGTTTTATTTTTAATTTCCATATAAATTAGTTTCATTAGTGGTAGACAATTTTCATCTTTTAAATAAGTATTCTAAAAATTGAAGGGTTATTTTCAAAAATAATCAGTTTTTGAGAAATCTTGGAAACTCATTTTACTATTTAGGATGACATCCTATTACATTAGAAAAAATATATAGGGGAAATAATCTAGGGATACATATTTATTATTTAATTGTGTGTTTTATTATTATAATAATGAAATTCTTATGAAACTAATTTAACTTTCATGGGTTTTTATGTTCCATTCATGAAATTTTTATCTAACTATTTTCCATTATATGGGTTATGTTGTGATGATATGTTGAAATTTTTTTGATACTATAGAACTCATATGTATTTTTTCAACTTATTTTTGGTTTAATTATAAAATATGATGGTGGATAATTTATAACAATTTTGGATGTTTTGATATAAAATTGGATGGTGGAAATGTTATAAAAAAGGAGGGCATTACATTAAAAACTATGATGATTTGTTTTATAATTATAAAGTCCATTAATGCATTGGATAAAAACAGATAATGCATTAGACAAAGATTTTATGCCTGGATGTAATGTAATGTTTTCAATTTCTTATATGGATCTATATTTAATGTAATTATTATTAAGCATGGACCTAGTATTCATGGCCATTTGATTAATCATGGACCGGGTATTTATACTGTAACACCGGATACATTTATAAGAAATATTTTGTTTTTATTTTATATAAATCATCAAAGGAATATTTCACTACACACAACACTAGCTTGGCTTCCTTTACACGCAATCACGACCTTCCTTGATAGCTTGCGTCGTACGCAATAACGAGTTTCACTAAACAACGATATGCTATTAAAATATTATTAAATCTAGCTGTTATGAATAGTAATAACATCTTTTTGAAATTTTGTAAATTTTATTTTTCAAAATGGACTTCATTTTTGGATTCGGAATATCGAAATTATCCTAGGGTGAAATTTTGGTATTTTTATGGAAACGTTCAATTTTTGATGAATAGTGAAAGCACTGGGTTACTATTTATAAACCGACTTTTATTTAAATGAATATTTTTTTTAAAAATTTATTTTAGGTCAATATTGATACATTATACCTATATATGTTCAAAGTAATTCATTAGAGTAATTTTATAATAATTTTAGATATATAAAAAGTTTATTGAACTTTTCACCGTCTTTTACCCACCTCCTAAGAGAATTTGAAAATTTACATAAAACTTAATTTTACCACTTCTGTGAGTGGAATTTCAAAAAATCCGAGAGACACGGTTGATTTCAGTAAGTAAAATGTGGTTCAATGACATGAAAATAATTTTTGGTGAATAGTAACTTTTTACTTTTATTTACCACAGTTAAAATTTAATAGGGTAATTAAGAGTAAAAATGATATTATTATTACCCTAACACATGTCCAAATTATATTGGATAAGTTTAATTCGACAAAAAAACAACCTTAGGAATAAAATATGACCATTTAGGACCACTTGGATTAGATTAGGACATTTATTATTAATTTATTTAAAGAAGTGTTAAAATAGTTAAAATCAAAGTTTAATAAGTAAATAATTTTTAGTATTAGGTTATACATGAGATAAATTCGACTATAAATATTCATTAGAAATATAAAAAGATTTCGTACAGAATGGTTTTTTATTTTTAAATTTTATACATTAATTAAGTTAATTTATTTATGACACAATGATGATGCAATAATTATCTTATTAATGAAATATTGAAATTATTGATGTTATAAAAACCCAAATAAATGTAATTTGAGACTTTTTATGAATTCCACTACTTTTATAGGTTAATATGACATGTTATTATAGATTTAGTTAACTTTTTTAGAATTAATCATTCTGTTATGATTTTCACAAAAAATCAATTACTAAATAGTGTCAAAATTGACATAAAATAGTTTTTGAAACAAATATAATATTATTAATTGTTATTTTATTCCAAAAATATAAGGATCTGCCAAATAACTTAGATAAGGTTATATATATATTAATAATAAACAACTTGGGGTTCGATTGACTTGTTATAGTATGTTTGTTAACCTTATAGTGTAAGAACAAAAAAAACACGATAAAAGTAAAATTATCTAACTTAAAGTTAAATCTAAATGATAAGGTTAAAATAGTAGACTAAAATTGTCCAAATTCTATTTTATGAGAGGATTCCGACCCATCCCCATCTTAAATTCTAAATAAATCAATTTGGAGCTATTTAAGACCAAATATGGCTTTATAATAAAATAATATTTTTAGTTTTTCCACAGGAGCCCCTCTCCTCCCTTATAAAAGGGCACCTCCTCCCTCTCTTCCTCACACCACTTTGAGAATTCAAGCTCGGCCAACCCCTTCCAATTTCTTCTTTACACTTCCCTAGAAACATCCTAGATGTCCCGGTCTTCTTCAAAGACCAATTTTAGTGCACTAAAAGGAGGTCTCAAAGAAGCCCTTCAAAGAAGATGTAATGTTTGTTCCCGATTCATTCAACTTTATTTCATCTTCCACTTCTTTTTCTTTAGTTGTTTAATTATGAATTAATAACATCAGTGTCACTCATATTATGATATGTTTTTATAATTATGAAACAAACCTATTTCACCATCTATCCATCCTATGGAAAACGAAATCACCACGCGTGTGTACGTACTGAATACCATCTCCACGCCGTGGTGTAATCTATTTTCAACCACCACCTTACTGTATGGGTATAATGGCATAAAGAATGAATATATATGATTATTTTAATGTTATATTAATTCTGAAATAGTATACATACCCTCTAATACAATTCCATGATCATGGGAATGATATCATCGCTCGTGCGTACGTACGGAATACCGTCTCCACGATGTGATGCGACTCGTTCTACATGATTTTCATTGCATAATTATTACATAAATGAATTGAGTGAATAAATATAATATATATTACACTAATACCATTCTGGAAATGAGGTATTTATAACCTAAAAACTAAGAATAAGAATTTATTCAACAAAACACGCATAAAACAAAAAGAAATAAACACCCGAATAACAAGTAGCAATGAAATATTACTAATAATAAGCTAAGACTATGACCATATATGATATCATAAAAATGAGTATGATTTTGGAATCAGTCAATGACATTATTTAAATCATTATACATGAGTTTCGGACACTTACAAAGCAAATCGGGCCTAAGGTAAGGGAAATATCACAATCTCGTTTTTATCCGAGATTGTTTATACATTGGAATTTAGTGGGGTGTATTTTAGCATACACATCCATGTTTCCTCAATATGTAATTTTATTTCCATCCACCTAAAATTGTATAAATCCAATTTTACCCTTTGGTGTGTTTTTAGTAAAATATATGAAAGGAATCTTTTGTCATTTTTCGTACGAGGTACTTTTTGAGTTTTCCGACAAAAGTACGAGAAGAATGTTTTTTTAACTTATAAAACATGAATGGATTTTTAAAACATTATTTCCCTGAAGCATCCTTTAGATGTTTTCATGTTTATTTTTAATCAACTTATTTTAGTTTAGAATAGTATGACATGTTAAGAAAGGAAAAGTGTTTTTGAAGTAGAAATAATATTTTCTTCAAGAATGGAGTTCAAGTGTTTTATCAAAATAATTTTCCCTAATAAAGGGTTATGTTTCTATCCCTATTATTACATTAATTTGATTAAGTTTTGATGGAATTATTTTTATGAATTTCTTTATCTTATATGAATTGTTATATGATGTCACGATGTTTAAGAATCCCATTTTTATTACATGGGTTATGCTATGATGTATGGTTTATGATTTTGTGGCACACATAAGAATGGTATCAGTATGAGATGGGTGGGACCTATATATCCCTCCAATGAATTGGGTAAAGATTTTATATCTCATTATATAGACATGGCTGGAACGGAAGGTCAAACAAGTTCAGTGAAACAGGACTGAAACGAGGAATGAACTCGGTTCAGAAATGGACTTTTTCCACCAAGATAGTCTTGGAAATGAGTATTGACTAATAAGAAATGATTCTCTATTATTACGTGTGTATTCCACAAAGCATCATGTTTTATGTTATTATTATTTTGATTACATTTCAGTACCATGATTTATCCCATGTAATGAAATTATGATCTCTTTTGTAGGGCAAGATTTCCGAAATGTTATGTTCTTATGAATATGATATGATTGATATTTCTGTTGTTTAACCTTATTGAGCATTTGAGCTCACAATATTGTATTTTTTCCTTCCCCAGGTTAGGAATAAGGTTATTATGTAAGATATGCCAAAAGAGACTATAGATATGGTGAAATAAATGGGATGCAGTGTAGATGCTTTATGAACAAGTTGTTTATGTTTCCCAGTTTCTAAAGACATTATACCTATATGGTCCTTTCATGGTTTTGGTATATGTTGTAATAATTATGCATCAATTTTGAATTATTAACCATGTATGTAAATTATGGGTCGTTATAGTTGGTATCAGAGGAAAGGTATAGTCAACCGTTAGAATCTAGGATGTGAAAGCCTTAGTAAGAACCCTAAGGATATGTCTAAGCATAGAACACAATATTAGTGTTTTAGAAAGGTCCATGAATAACCTATGATAAGAACTTAAGTGTGAAATTTTTTTCTTTATTATGTGGTTTTCCTATTATAATTAGTGTTTCTCACACTACTCTTCTTGGTTTTAGTCAATGGCTGGATTCTGAAGGAACCGTGTTAATGAGGAATGTGACGTGCAATGCATTGATTGTCCACCTGAGAAACCAAACGTTATGGGAGTAGGAATGAAAAATATTTCAGCCATGATCACACAACATTCTCAAGCTATGAATCATATAGGACTTACAAATGAGCAAAGGAAGAAGTAACATTATGTTGAATCCTTCATGAGACAGCGCCCACCTTCATTCAGCGGGTCTACTTATCCATTAGTTGCTGAACAATGGATCAGTACTACTGAAAAGATATTTTCAGTTCTCCAATGTTCTGAACATGATAAAGTCATCTTATCAGTATATTGTTTTGAAGGTGATGCTGATAAATGGTGGAATCTTATTAATAATACGAGGCAAAGGGATGAAATTGAGTCCATGGAATGCGACGAGTTCAAGAACTAATTTTTCAATAAGTATTTCCCACGTATTCTTCGAACAACGATAGAGAAAGAGTTTCTTGAACTAAAGCAAAAGGATGATGAATCTGTTGGTACCTATGAAGCAAATTTTACAAGACTTTCAAGGTACGCTTATGGTATTATTATCCAACCTGAGAGTAAGATCGATCGATTCTTTTGTGGCATAAAACCAAGTCTTTGAAGGGCGTTAGCCACAAGGGACTTCAATAGATACAAGGAAATCAATAGATGTTCTCTCAAAGTTGAGATGGAGATTGGAGTAACCCATCAGTCATATGGGTTTGATAAGAAGTGGAAAATGGAATTCAAAGGAAAATATAAAGACCACACTGAAAAGAAGATGAATTTTTCCTTATGCTCAAAGTGTGGGAAGAATCATTGAGGGAGTTGTCTTAAAGGGACAAGTAAAGGTTTAAAATGTGGAAAGGAAGGTCATCGTGAATTTGAATGCCGCAATGATGGGAAGAAGATGTCTATTGATGCGAACAATGAAAAGGATACACAGAGTGCACCTCCTATAATTCAATGTTACAAGTGTAAGTAAATGGGGCATCATGCCAATCAATACCCTAATCCAAGGATTTTTGATGATGATCGATGTCAACAAACTCTTAAGGCTAAAGGCAAAGGAAAGTCACATGCAATTTCTATCAGCGATGTGGAGTACGATAACGAAGTGGTGAAAGGTACACTTACCATCCACTCTAAAGTACAAAATGTTTTATTTGATTCTAGATCCACCCACTCCTTAATTTCTGAAGAATGTTCTAAGGGTATCACTGTATTACCTCAACAATTAGATGTTTAGTTAGTTGTGACAACCCCTAATGGCACAAATGTCGCATCAAAAGTACACAATTCTTCTCTGATTGATGTTTTTCGGGAAAGTGATTCCTGAAAATCTTGTGATCCTTCCTATAGTGGAATTTGATGTGATTCTTGGCATGGATTGGCTTTCTCTATATGGAGCTCATATCAATTTCCAAATAAGGGAAGTAAAATTTCATATTCCAAATCAATCTTTGATCTTCAATCGATGCAAGGATGAACATAACGTTCCAGTGGAAATTTCTTCCATCTTAGGGGTCTTGATTCCACTAAATGAAGGTTATTTATCTCAAATGATTGGTGAGAAACTCATGATTAAGAATATTTCCATTGTACGGGAGTTTGATGTTGTCTTTCCGGAGGAATTGTCAGGTCTTCCACCAAATCTCAAAGTTGAGTTTTCAAAATAACTCGTACCGGGTGCTTTACCTATTTGAAAGACACCTTATAGAATAGCCACAATTGAGTTGCAGGAATTGAAGAAGAAACTCCAAGAGAATCTTGATAAGGGGTTCATACGCCCTAGTGTGTTACCTTGAAGAGCACCTGTTCTGTTTGTTAAGAAGAAAGATAGATCAATGAGACTCTCCATTGATTATCGAGAACTTAACAAGATCACTATCAAGAGAAAATATCCTATCCCGCACATTGTTGACTTATTTGACCAAATACACTGAGTTCAATACTTTTCCAAGATTGATCTTCATTCCGGGTATCATCAATTAAGGGTCAAAAGGGAGGATATACCCAAGACGGATTTCCGTACAAGGTATGAACACTATGAATTTATTGTGATGCCATTTGGTTTTAATAATTCCCCTACTATCTTAATGGATCTGATGAATAGAGTGTTTAGAGACTATCTTGATCAGTTTGTTGTAGTCTTTATAGACGATAATCTTGTATATTCAAAGAGCAAGGAAGAACATGAAGATCACTTGAGAATTTTATTGAAGTCCCTGAGAAAGGAGAATCTTTATGCCAAATTTACCAAGTGTGAATTTTGGCTTCAAAAAGATTCATTTTTGGGTCACATATTCTCAAAAGAGGGGATATATTTGGATCCATCAAAAACAGAGGTTATCGAAAGATGGTCAAGACAAGAAAAAGTAACTGAGATCCAAAGTGTTCTTGGTTTGGCTGGGAATTATAGACGTTTTGTGAAATATTTTTCACGATTATTTAATCCACTCACCAGGTTGACTCAGAAAGGAGTTAAGTTTGTTTGGACGGAAGAATGTGAAGAGAATTTCAAGGAGTTGAAAAGAAGGTTATCCAGTGCACTTGTGCTCACACTACCATGTAGTGGAGAAAGGTTTGTGTCTTCAGTGATGCATCCAAGAAGGTATTGGGGTGTGTTCTTATGAAAAATGATATGGTGATAGCTTATGCCTCATGATAGTTGAAAATCCATGAGCAAAATTACCCAACTCATGATTTGGAGTTAGCGGTTGTAATCTTTGCATTAAAGATTTGGAGAAATTATCTTTATGGAGAAAGGTGTGACATTTATACTGATCATAAAATTTTAAAGTATATTTTCACACAAAAGGAGATGAATATGCGCAAATGAAGATGGTTGGAGTTGATTAAGGATTACGACTGCTCAATTCAATACCAACCTGGTAAAGCAAACCAGGTGGCAGATGCATTAAGTCGACAAGACCATGCCTGTTTATCCATGATGAGGATCACAAAAGATCCAATATTTATGGATTCACAATGGATGGATCGTGGAATTATATTGAAAGGGGAAAATCGTATCTTTCTCAAAGGAATGTTCAATCATCTATACATGTTATGATTAAAGAGGCACAGAAATAAGATGTAGAGTTACAAAAGAAGGTGAGAAATATTCCAGAATTCAACCTTGATTGTGATGGGATAATAAATTTCAGGAATCAGGTTTGTGTTCCTCCCATCCACGAATTAAATAAGGATCTGTTGGATGAGGCTCACAGTTCTTAATTCTCTATTCATCCTGGAAGAACGAAAATGTATGGGGACTTGAAAGAGTACTTCAGTTGGGATTGCATGAAAAGAGATGTTGATGAATATGTCTCTCGATGTTTGGTTTGTCAGCAAGTTAAAGCTGAGAGCCAGAAGTCTAAGGGGATGTTACAACCATTACCCATGCCCTAATGGAAATGGGAAAACATCACTATGGACTTTGTCACAGGACTTCCTAAAACATCCAAAGGCAATAATGCTATCTGGTTCATAGTTGATCGTCTTACAAAGTCTGCACACTTCATTGCTATTTGAGAGGATTTCCCTCTAGATCAGCATGCCATGATATATGTAAAGGAAGTGGTATGATTACATGGAGTACCACTTTCTATTATATCTGATCGGGTTCTAAGGTTTACCTCAATGTTCTGGTGAAGTCATCATCATACTCTGGATACAGAGTTGAGTTTCAGCACTGCTTATCATACTCAGACAGACGGTCAGTGTAACATCCCAAGTAAGTAATGAAAAATAGATATTTTTATCTATGTATATTTATGAATTATATAGTTTTTTAGAGGTTTAAAATGAGATTAAATTCAATCATAAGCATGGAATACACTAATATTTTTAGAAGATTGTTTTACTGCCTTTTGATGGCAAACTATTTTTTAAATCAAAATTTTGACTATTTTATAATCTCTATTTGTCAAAATAAACACATTATTTTTGATCGAGAAATTGAAATTTACATTGGATAAATTTTTTGTATTTTTCTGACATTGTTCATTTTGTAATGAATAGTGAAAAATTTTGCATTTTACATCAAAAATGATTTTTCATATAATTTAATTATATGGTTAAATTATCTTTTTAATTTTTATTAAAGTTTAATCTGAATATATTTTTACCATTTAATCCAATGGTGGTCATTAGGGTTAATTTCACATTGGAATTGGGCATAAACTAATGCCAATCTTTTCATAGATATTGTCTCAAAAGAACCCGCAATTTGTTTTGACAACGAGAATTATTTTTAAATAAATTATTGCAATTTTTGTGTTTGGAATTTGGTAAAATGTGTAACATATTTGGAATCATAAGGTCCATATTATGTAATCAAGAATCTTTTGTTTTTGGACATTATGAATAGTAACGACGGTAATTATCTTTAATTATCTTGATTAATGAGTAATCGGGTAGTTAAGGATAATAAAATAATATCATAATAATAATAAATGACACCAACATGTGTCCTAATTCTACTGGTTGTCTCATGGCCGACCATGGGATGCCTTGTGCGAAACTTGGGGACCCCATGGAATCCCTTTTGTGTGAAAGTGAATTTTTATCTTTTTGTTGTTAAAGAAAGTTAAATATAACAAAGAATGTATCACCTGAGTAAAACATTTTTAATTTTTTTGACAGAAATGATATTTTGGACTATAAAAATTAATTTTAAAGCTAAAAATATTTCCTACATCATAGTAGTTTTTTCATAATTTTTAGACATTAAATAAATTAAATTATTTATGACATCATGATGATGCAGTGATTACCTCATTATTTAAAGATTTAAATAAAATAAAAAACGATAATGTAAAATATAAGACCTAAAGTTGTCAGAGATCTATTGTATGAGTATATTTCGAACCCTTATCACCTTATCCTTGAAATACATCATTTTGGGACCTTTAAAATCAATAACTCATTTGAAAATAAAGTAACATCTTGTCACTTTCCATTAGTGCCCCTCATCTCCTCTTATAAAAGGCCCCCACCTCTACCTATTTACCCACACCTCTCAAGCCTTTGTCTCGGCCAACCCCTACACATTTTGTCTCTCCATATCCCTCTCTTACTCCTAGAAGCCTAACTTTGGGAATAATTCTTCCCAAGGAATCCATTGAGATCAAATCAAAAAGAGTTACCCGATTTAATGGTTGTGTCTTCTCTTATGTTCTTATGTTTTATTTTTCTTCTCCAACCCCTTAACTCTTTTTATTCATTTCTTTTGTAACAAATCCAGTATCTTCACTATACTGGGATGTTGTTATAAGAATCATTCGAGTTACACTTACACACACCTACATCTAATGGTTAAAGAACATACTATTTTAGTGGATGGCGAATTTCTACCTCATGAAACGATGATTGTTCAATATTCTTCTAACAACTTCAAAGGTGGCCATTAATATGTCACTATATTTATATATTATATATAATATGTTTATATTTTTCTTTAATCTTATGTATTTTTCATTTATGGCATACCTGTATTTCTTCAATTATGGGTATACACGATATCTTCATTTTAGGAAGTGCGGACTACCACCCCCTCAAAGTGATTTGATTATTTAATACCATATGAGGTACATATAAAGGATAGATTTAATGATATTATATATGATAACATACTAGAATTATAATACTATTATTTATCATTATGTTTTAAGTCCATTAAATTATGAGATAGAAATTAAAGTAGCATTCATGCGTACGTACGGCTTACCGTCTCCATGATTGGTGCATTTCATTTCTTATCCCCAAATGTAATGTACTATTATAAGTACATATATATAATGGATATATATTATTTATGTTACATATAAACTATGAATATAATTCTGGAATTAAAATAAATATATCTCTCATTTAGTTTTAATTCCCTTAATATGACACAGAAATGAAAGTAGCGTTCATGCGTACGTACGGCTTACTGTCTCCTTGAATGGTGCATTTCATTTCATTCCTCTAAATGATTATGTAATATTATAAATGAATGTATATACTGGATATATATGATATATATGGAATCTACATCATGAATATCATTCTTCAGATAATGGATATTTGACTATGTGGACAACTTGTAAATATAAGATGTTCATTTTTTACTCAAGTACCAATGATCGTTAAAACGACCGTTATAAACATAAATAATAACATAGTGTTCATGACATGGTAATAAATTATATAAATGGAATAATAAACTTGAAAAAGGTTCTTAAGCAAGTAGAAATTAACTCATGTTTATTATTCAAAAGATTAAAGAACGATCAAGTCAATTCGGATATGAGGTATGGGACATCGTCTCAATCTCCTTTCATTGAGGCATATTTTGTTTTATACACAACCTTCTTTTATATGGTTTATAAACCCATTTTACTTTTATGTTTTTCCAAATGGAATCTTTTTTATATGAAGCATTTTACTAAACGACAAAAGGGAATGTTTTTGTCGTACGTATGCGGAGACAATGACTTCTCCACCGTCGTGACCATTATTTGAGTTTTGACTTCCTCTACAAGCCATACCTTTTTTTAAAGATAAATAAATGCCATGTTTTACTTTTATTTTATTTTGGTATTGAAAATGGTTTTCATAATGTTTTAATATCAATGTGATGTATTGATATCTTGTGATTGAAAAGTGGAAATGTTGTGTTTCTTTTATGCATGTTTTATGTGATAAAATTATGTTATGGTTCTTGGGAATTGTTATGAAGACAGGTGGTTCCGTGATAAACTATGGGTGGGTGAGCCCGATATAGCTCTCCAATTCATTGGGTAACACGAAGGAGTTAAACATTATGGTTTCTACGAAATGATTTAGGGAATATACTTTGATGGGTATTCCAAACGTAACCAAGAGGGTTACTCCCTACGTAAGAATGTTATGAATGAGTCAAGTTAGCTTTATGTCTTATGATTTTATGATTTATTCTTGATTTGATGAGGTATGATAATGTGCCTATGTATTATGGGTAAATTATGATTTCATTATTATGTATATATGAACTCATGTTTTCTTTCCATATTTTTATAACCCTTACTGATCTTTTTATTCTCATCCCATGTTTTTGAAATGATTTTCGCAGGACAAGGGAAAGGTACATGATGTGATGATAGTGTCAAGGAAGTGTCAAGAAGGAATCAATGTTTTATTTTAAATATGTTTCCATTGATTTGAGAAATGAATAATATCTTTTATGTAACCACTTTGTTTAAATTTGGAATGTAATGCAAGTTTTATGATCTAATTCTCTAAAACTCTAAACCTAAAAAAGATCCTCAATGTGTAATCTTATAACAACTCGAGATTAATTAAGGTTTAAGGCTAGGGCCTTATAGTTGGTATTAGAGGTCGGTTTAGATAAATTTAGGAGTTAGAATTCTATTAAATGAATATCCAAAAATATTATTTTTATGGTCAAATTGAAATGATATAGAATTTGAAGATTACCATGTTGCTTCATCTAAGACATGTTTGTTCATAATGGTTTTCCGTAGAGGAAACAGGGAAGCAATGCTAGGAAGGCATATAGAAGGAAATAACCTTCCGAATTAGCATCCTGAGATTGACAGAATTGGAAATGAACAGTTTGTTGCAGTAATGGCGCAGTTGACTCAAGTGATAAATGGTGGTGGTATCCATGCATGAGATCAGCCAGATCAACCACAGAGGAACATGTCAGTGGTGGACCATTTCATGAGGCAACATCCACCATCATTCAGAGGATCATCTGACCTTGTGCTAGCTGAAGGGTGGGTTAAAGCACTGGAGAAGAGTTTCGATGTCATGGGGTGTTCAAACAATCAAAAGGTTATTCTTGCTATTTATCGTTTGGAGGGTGAAGCAGATCAGTGGTGGTCGATGGTTAAAAATATCTGGGACGCTGATGAGATTGATGCTCTCGACTAGGATGAATTCAAAGGTATGTTTCGTGAAAAGTATATTCCTAAGGCTATTAGACTTAGGATGGAAAAAAAATTCCTGGAATTAACGCAAGAGGAAGTCTCAGTGGATTCTTATGAAGAAAGGTTCACTCGATTGGCAAGGTATGCTCCAAATTTTATCCGAGACCTTGATAGTAAAATCAATCGTTTTTACTCACGATTAAAGAAAAAATATCGAAGGGAATTAGCTTCTCGTGATTTCAAAAGTTATGAAAATATTGTTCTATGTGCTGAGAAGGTGGAAATGGAGTTTTCCGATGATCAAGTGTTCTATAACAACCAACAGAAGAAGTGACCGAGGTGGTAGGAGAAAGGAATGAATTATTCAAAAAGGTCTGATGGTAAGAAAACTAAGTTTCCAGTTTATGATAAATGTGGTAAAAGGCATGTTGGGGAATGTCTTCTGAATTCTGGAAAGTGCTACTGATGTTGTAAGATGGGACATAAGGCTTGTGATTGTACTAAAAAAGATCACGGTGATGGAAAGTCCAAATTCGATTTACAGTTAGTGAAATGTTTTAAGTGCAATGAGATGGGTCACTATGAAAACGAGTGTCCGACAAAGAGCTTGAGTGATGGGAAGTAGTTAGACTACAAGAAGAAAGGGGTGGTGAAATCCTTTGCAACAACTTTAGCAAATGCCGGGACATCAAATGAAGTTGTATTAGGTACTTTTTTTGTTTTTTCAGATTATGCCAGTGTGTTTTTTGATTGGGGGTCTACACATTCATTCATCTCTGAATCCTTTTCTAGAAAAATGGGAATACCATCTCATGAAATGAATCTTGAAATTGTGGTCAAAACACCTGGGGAAAATGTTGAGGCAAAAAGAATTCATAATAATCTTATTATCCTTATCTGTGCAAAGAACCTACATGCGAACCTTATTGTTTTACCTCTATTAGAGTTTAATGTTATCCTGGAAAAGGATTGGAACTCTATTTACCATGCTAAGATTGACTATAGAGCTAAAGAAGTTTCTTTTTAGAAAGACTTTCAGTTTATGTACATGAATGAACCCTTACTGTTGATAACATATCAAGAGGCCGAGAAACTTGTAAAAGATGGAAATGAATGTTACCTTTCACATATCATTGAAAACAAGGGAACTGTTCATATTAATGATGCGCCATTGGTAAATTAGTATCCGGATGTTTTTCCTGATGAGTTTCCCAGAATAATAACAGATCAGGAAGTTGAATTTACTGTTGACTTAGTTCATGATGCTAAGCCAATTTCAAAACCCCCTTATCGAATGGCTGAAATTGAACATTTATAGTTGATGGAGAAATTTCAAGATTTATTAGAGAAAGGTTTCATTTGACCTAGCACATCACCATGGGGTGCTCCTATTTTATTTGTTAAAAAGAAATATGGTTCAATGAGACTTTGCATTGATTATAGAGCCTTGAATAACATCACTATTAAGAACAAATATCCATTGCCTCGTATCGATGATTTGTTTGATCAGCTCCAGGGAGCTCAGTATTTTTCAAATATTGAACTGAGATCAAGGTACCATCAGTTGAAGGTAAAGGAAGCTGATTTTCCGAAGACTGTGTTTCATACAAGATATGGCATTTATTAATTTGTAGTAATTCTATTTGGGCTAACCAATGCACCTGCTATATTCATGGACTTAATGAATATAATTTTCCATGAGTTCTTGGATAAGTTTGTGGTGGTTTTAATTGATGATATTGTAGTGTTTTATAAAAGTAAAGAGGAGCATAAAAGACATTTAAGGGTTATTTTGCAAACCTTGAAAGGAAATAAATTGTATGGGAAATTCAGCAAGTGTGAGTTTTGGTTGCAAAAAAATTTCTTTCCTTGGTCATATTGTTTCTAAAGATGGGATAACTGTTGATCCTGCAAAAAAAGGTTGTGGAAGAATGGCCAAGACCCACAAATGTAACTGAGATTCATAGCTTCATTGGTTTGGCAGGATATTACCGAAGGTTTGTAAGAAAATTTTCCCAGTTATCTAGTCCAATGACTAAGCTAACTTAGAAGGGTGTTAATTTTATCTGGACAAAAGAATGTGAAGATTTTTTTCAGGTGTTTAAAAGAATATTGGTGAATGCTCTAGTTTTGGCACTACCTCCAGGAATGGGGAGTTTGTTACCTACATCGATGCTTCATTGAAAGGACTTGGTTGTTTCCTAATGCAGAATGATCAGGTAATTTCTTATGCTTCACGTCAGTTGAAAACTAATGAGGTAAATTATCCTACACATGATTTGGAATTAGCTACTATTGTTTTCGCTTTAAAAATATAGAGGCATCATTTGTATGGAGTAAAGTGTGAAATATATATTGATCACAAAAGTTTAAAGTATATATTCACTCAGAAATAATTGAATGTGAGAAAGAGGATATGGCTGGAATTAATCAAGGATTATGATTGTAAAATTCATTACCATCTGGGAAAATCAAATAAAGTGGTTGATGCTTTGAGTTGAAAAAGTAATGCTTCATTAACAATGTTTCTTTTGGAATGTGATCCATTGGTTAAGGAATTGATGAACTTTGGCATAGAAGTTTTTGGTGCAGGATGCCCTTCTGTTTTGTTTCAGGTATTAGTGAAATCTTCTCTATCAGACAGAATCAAGAAAGCACAGAAGCAAAGACGGTGAGTTGCAGAAAAAGGTAGAGCTAGTTCAGAAAGGTAAGTTGCCTAAATTCAACATTGATAATGATTGTGTTTTGAGATTTGGGAAGAGATTGTGTGTTCCTTGTGATTTAGAGTTGAAGAGAAAGTTGTTATGTGAAGATCATAGTTCTCCGTTTTCAGTTCATCCTGGCGGTACTAAGATGTACAGAGATCTGCAGGAGTATTACTGGTGGGATGGAATGAAAAGAGATATTTCGGATTTTACTATGAATTGATTGACGTGTCAATAGGTTAATGTATAGAGGAAGTTACTGAAAGTGATGCTTCAGCCTTTACCAGTGCCAGAGTTGGAATGGGAGAATATATCCATGGACTTTGTTGTGGGAATACCGAAGACATCTCGAGGTAATAATGCTATCTGGGTTATTGTTTATCACTTGACTAAATTTTCTCATTTCCTTGCTATGAGAGAAACTTTTCCCTAGATCAACTTTCCCATTTTTATCTTAAATAGATAGTCAGGTTACATGGAGTTCCCCTCTCCATTGTATCTGACCACGATCCCAGGTTCACTTCTAACTTTTGGAAAGGCCTTCAGAAGTCGTTGGGTACTTAATTAAATTTTAGTACATCTTTTCATCCTCAATCAGATGGGAAATCAGAATGAACAATTCAGACATTGGAAGATATTCTACGTGCTTGTTCGATGGATTATCAGGGAAGTTGGCACCATCATCTTTCTTTGGTTGATTTTTCATATAATAACAGTTTTCATTCTAGTATAAAGATGGAAACATTTGAGGCATTATATGGGAAGCAGTGTCAAACTCTAGCTTTCTAAGATGAAGTGGGTTAAATGAAGCTGATGGGACCAGAATTGGTAGAAGAGATCGCAGAAAAAGTTCAGTTCATACAGAAAGACATGAGAATAGCTCAGAGCAGGCAGAAAAGTTATGCAGATAACCGGAGGAAGGATCTAACTTTCGAGGTAGGTGATCATGTTTTTCTCAACGTATCGCCATTGAAAAGTGTGATGTGATTTGGTAATAAAGGAAAGGTGAGTCCAAGGTTCATTGGACCATATGAAATTCTGGGGTTATTTGGATCAGTTACTTACCGAGTGGCGTTATCTCTGTGTTTATCTTAGGTACACAATGTTTTTCATGATTCAATGTTAAGGAAGTACATGCCAGATCCATCCCATGTTTTGAGTCCAGAGGTAGTTCAGTTGGAGTAGAACCTATCTTATGAGGATCAACTGGTCCAGATTCATGACCACTAGGAGAAAGTGTTACGGAATAAGGTGATTCATCAGGTAAATTGTTTGGTAAAAAACCACGTGATTGAAGAGGAAACATGGGAATCTGAAAATGCAATGAGGGATAAATACCCCCACTTATTCGATAAGTAAATAAATTACGGGGATGCAATTTTCTAAAGGGGGTAAGGATGTAACATCCCAAGTAAGTAATGAATAATAGATATTATTATCTTTGTCTATTTATAAATTAGATAGTGTTTTAGAGGCTTAAAATGAGAACAAATCCAATCTTAAGCATGGAATACACTAATATTTTTAAAAGATTGTTTTACTGCCTTTTGATGGAAAACCATTTTTTAAATCAAACTTTTGACAATTTTATAATCCTTATTTTTCAAAATACACATATTCTTTATGATTGAGACATTGAAATTTACATTAGATAAATTTTCTGTATTTTTCTGATATTGTTCATTTTTTAATGAATAGTGAAAAATACTGCATTTTACATCAAAACTGCTTTTTCATCTAATTTAATTATATGGTTATATTATCTTTTTAATTTGTCTTAAAATTTAATCTGAATATATGTTTACCATTTAATCCAATGGTGGTTATTAGTATTAATTTCACTTTGTAATTGGGCATAAACTAATGCCAAACTTTTCATAGATATTGTTTCAAAAAAACCCGCAATTTGTTTTGACAACGGGAATTGTTTTTAAATAAATTTTTGCAATTTATGTGTTTTGAATTTGGTAAAATGGATTGAATATTTGGAATCATATGGTCCAAATTATGTAATAAAGACTCTTCTGTTTTTGGACATTATGAATAATAACGACGGTAATTATCTTTATTTATCTTGATTAATGAGTAATCGGGTAGTTAAGGATAATAAAATAATATCATAATAATGAAAAATGACAATAACATGTATCATAATTCTACTGGTTGTCTCATGGGAGACCATGGGATTCCTTTTACCAAACTTGGGGACCCCATGGAATCAATTTTGTGTGAAAGTGACTTTTTATATTTTTATTCTTAAAGAAAGTTAAATATAACAAAGAATGTATCACCTGAGTAAAAAAATTTAATTTTGTCTACAGAAATTATGTTTTGGACTATAAATATTCATTGGAAATCTAAAAATATTTCCAACATCATAGTATTTTTTTCATTATTTTTAGACATTAATGTAATTAAATTATTAATGACATCATGATGATGCAGCGATTACCTCATTATTTAATGATTTAAATAAAATAAAAAGATAATGTAAAATATAAGACCTACACTTGTCAAAGTCCTATTGGATGAGTATATATCGAACCCTTATCACATTATCCTCGAAATACATCAATGTCGGACCTTTAAAATACTAATCTCATTTGAAAATAATGTAACATTTTGTAACTTTCCAAGAGTGCCCCACCTCTCCTCTTATAAAAGGCCCCCACCTCTACCTCTTTACCAACACCTCTCAAGCCTTTGGCTCGGCCAACCCCTGCTCATTTTGTCTTTCCAGATCCATCTATTACTCCTAGAAGACTAACTTTGGGCAGAACTCTTCCCACCGAAGTATTTGAGCTCAAATCAAAAAGAGTTACCCGATTTAAAGGTAGTTTCTTCTCTTGTGTTCTTATGTTTTATTTTGCTTCTCCAACCCCCTAAAATCTTTTTATTCATTTATATTGTAATAAATCCAGTATCTGAAATATAATATTATTTTTTAATAAGAATCATTCGAGCAAAACATACACACACATGCATCTAATGGTTAAAGAACATACTGTTTCTGTGGATGACGAATTTCTGCATCAAGAAACGATGATTGTTCAAGATTCTTCTAAAACCTTCAAAGGTTGCCATTAATATGTCACTATATTTATATATGATATATAATATTTTTATGTTTTCCTGAAGCTTATGTATTATTCATTTATGGCATACCTTTATGGCTTCCATTATGGGTATACACGATATCTTCATTTCAGGAAGTGCGGACTACCGCCCCCTCAAAGTGATTTGATTCGTTAATAACATATTTGGTACGTATAAAGGATAGATTTAATGATATTATATATGATACCATACTAGAATTATAATACTATTATGTATCATTATGTTTTAATTCCATTTATTTATGAGATACAAATAAAAGTAGCATTCATGCATACGTACGGCTTACCGTCTCCATGAACCGTGCATTTCATTTCTTATCCCCAAATGTAATGTACTATTATAAGTACATATATATAATGGATATATATGATTTATATTAAATCTAAATGATTAATTTAATTCTGGAATTAAAATATAAATATCTCTCATTTAGTTTTAATTCAATTAATATGACATAGAAATGAAAGTAGTTTTCATGCGTACGTACGACTTACCGTCTCCATGAACAGTGCATTTCATTTCTTACCTCTAAATGATTACGTAATATTATAAATTCATGTATATACTATATATATATGATATATATGGCATCTACATCCTGAATATCATTCTTGAGATAATGGATATTTGACTACGAGAACAACTTGTAAATATAAGAAGTTCATTTTTGACTCAAGTACCAATGATCGTTAAAACGACCGTTATAAACTTAAATAATAACATAGTGTAAATGACATGGTAATAAATGATATAAAAAGAAAAATGAACTTGAATAAGGTTATTAATAAAGTATAAATTAACTCATGTTTTTTATTTAGGAGATTAAAGAACGATCAAGTCAAGTCGGATACAAGGTATGAGACTTCATCTCAATCTCCTTTTATTGAGGCATATTTTGTTTTATACGCAACCTTCTTTTATATGGTGTATAAACCCCTTTGACTTTTACATTTTCCCAAATGGAATCTTTTTTATACGAAGCACTTTACTAAATGACAAAAAGGAATGTCTTTGTTGTACGTATGCGGCGACAACGAATTCTCCGCCGTCGTGACCATTATTTGAGTTTCGGCTTCCTCTTCAAGCCATACCTTTTTTTAAAAGAAATATAAATACCATGTTTTACTTTTATTTTATTTTGATATTGAAAATGGTTTTCATAATTTTTTTATATCAATGTGTTGTATTGATATCTTGTGATTGAAAAGTGGAAATGTTATGTTTCCTTTATGCATGTTTTATGTGATAAGATTATGTTATGGTTCTTGGGCATTGTTATGAAGACGGGTGGTTCCGTGATAATATAAGGGTGGGTGAGCCTGATATAGCTCTCCAATGCATTGGGTAACGCGAAAGATTTAAACGTTATGGTTTCTCTGAAGAGATTTAGGGAATATACTATGATGGGTATTCCAAACGTAACCAAGAGGTTTACTCCCTACGTAAGAATGTTATGAATGCCTCATGTTACCTTTATGTCTTATGATTTCTATGATTTATTCATGATTTGAGGAGGTATGTTAATGTGCCTATGTTTTATGGGTAAAGTATGATTTCATTCTTATGTATATATGAACTCATGTTTCCTTTCCATATATTTATAACCCTAATGAGCTTTTTATTCTCATCCCACGTTTTTGAACTGATTTTCATAGGTCAAGGGAAAGGTACATAATGTGATGATAGTGTCAAGGATGTGTCAAGAAAGAATAAATGTTTTATTTTAAATATGATTCCATTGATGGAAAAAATGAATACTATCTTTTATGTAACCACTTTGTTTAAATGTGTAATTTAATGAATGTTTTATGATCTAATTCTCTAAAACTCTAAACCTGAAAAGATCCTCAATGTGTAATCTTTTAATAACTCAGAATTAAGTAAGGTTTAAGGCAGGGGCCTTATAGTCAGTATGAGAGGACAATTAAAACTCTAGAAGATATGTTGAGAGCTTGATCTATGGATTTTAAAGGTTGTTGGGATCAACACCTACCTTTGGTGGAATTTTCTTATAATAATAGCTTTCAATCCAGTATTAAGATGGCTCCTTATGAAGCTCTCTATGGAAGAAAATGCAGGACTCCAACTTGCTGGGATGAAGTTGGGGAAAGAAATCTATTAGGAAATTATCTTGTTGATGAGATGGAAGAAAAGATCTGATCTATTCAACAACACTTAAGAGCATCTCAGAGTCGACAAAAAATCTATGCTGGCAACCGAAGAAAAGGCATAGATTTTGAAGGGGGTGATAAAGTGTTCTTTACGAATATCTCTTTGTAAGAGAGTAATGATATTTGGAAAGAAAAGAAAGCTGAGCCCTTGGTGTATCGGTCCTTTAGAAATACTAGATCGTGTTGGGAAGGTATCTTACCGATTGACGCTTCCATCGAATCTCTCTCAATTTCATGATGTGTTCCATGTAGCTCTCCTGAGAAAGTACATACCCGATTCATCACATGTACTCAGCTCAGAAGTTGTACGGCTGGAACAAGATCTTTCTTATGAAGAACAGCCGATAGAGATTCTCGATCATAGTGAAAAAGTCCTACGGAACAAGACCACTCTCTTGTTGAATGTTTTATGGAGGAACCATCAATTAGAATAATTCACATGGGATCTTGAGGATATGATGAGGGAGAGGTATCCTCACCTGTTTGTTATAAGTGAAAAATTTCGAGGGAGAAATTCATTTTAAGGGGGGTAGAATATAACACCCGAGACTTTTATAAGAAATATTTTGTTTTTATTTTATATAAATAATCAATGGAATATTTCACTACACACAAAACTAGCATGGTTTACTTTACACGCAATCACGACCTTCCTTGATAGCTTGCGTCGTAGGCAATACCGAGTTTCACTAAACAATGATATGCTATTAAAATATTATTAAAACTAGCCGTTATGAATAGTAATAACCACTTCTTGAAATTTTGTAAATTTTATTTTTCAAAATGGACATCATTTTTGAATTCAGAATATCGAAATTAGCCTAGGGTGAAATTTTGGTATTTTTCTGGAAACTTTCAATTTTTGATGAATAGTGAAAACACTAGGTTACTATTTAAAAACCGAATTTTTATTTAAATAATTATTTATATTATTTAAATTTATTTTAGGTAAAAATTGATACATAATACCTACTTAAGTTCAATTTAATTCATTGGAGTAATTTTATAATAATTTTAGATATATAATCATTTTTTTGAACTTTTCACCGTCTTTTACCCACCTCCTAGGAGAATTTGCAAATTTACATAAAACATAATTTTACCGCTTCTGTGAGTGTAATTTCAAAAAATCCTAGAGACATGGTTTATTTCAGTATGAAAAATGTGGTTCAATGGGATGGATATAATTTTTGGTGAATAGTAACGTTTTACTTTTATTTACCACGGTTAAAAGTAAATAGAGTAATTAAGAGTCAAAATGATATTATTATTACCCTAACACATGTCCTATTTCTGTTGGATAAGTGTAATTCGACCAAAAACAACCTTATGAATAAAATATGACCATTTAGGCCCACGTGGATTAGATTAGGACATTTATTATTAATTTATTTAAAGAATGGTTAAAATAGTTAAAATCAATGTTTAATAAGTAAATAATTTTTAATATTGTGTTATACATGAGATATATTAGACTAAAAATATTCATTAGAAATATAAAAAGATTTCCTTCATAATTGTAGTTTATTTTTAATTTTTAGACATTAAATAATATAATTTAGTTATGACAGAAAGATGATGCAGTAATTATCTTATTAATGAAATATTGACATAAGTGATGTTATAAATACCCAAATAAATGTAATTTGAGACTTTTTATGAATTAAACTAATTTTCTTGGTTTATATGACATGTTAGTATTGATTTAATTAACTGCTTTTTAATTAATCATTCTGTTATGAGTTTCAAAAAAATCAATTACTAAATAGTTTCAAAATTGACATAAAATAGTTTTTAAAACAAATATTATTTTATTAATTGTTATTTTATTCCTAAAAATCTATGTTTCGGCCAAATAACTTATATAAAGTTATATATATTAATAATAAACAACTTGGGGTTCGTTTGACTTGTTATAGTAAGTTTATTAACCTTATAGTGTAAGAACACAAAAAGAAACGGTAAAAGTAAAATTATCTAACTTAAAGTTAAATCTAAATGATAAGGTTAAAATATTAAACTAAACTTGTCCAAATTATATTGGATGAGTGGATTTTGACCCATCCCCACTTTAACTTCTAAATAAATCAATTTGGAGCTATTTAAAACCAAATATGGCTTTATAATAAAATAATATTTTTTGTTTTTCCAAAGCAGCCCCTCTCCTCCCTTATAAAAGGGCACCTTCTACCTCTCTTCCTCACACCAATTTGAGCCTTCCCGATCAGCCAACCCCTAACAATTTCTCCTATAAACATCCATAGAAACAACCTAGAGGTCCTGGTCTTCATCAATGTCCAATTTTAGAGCCCGAAAAGGAGGTCTCAAAGAAGTGCTTCAAAGAAGAGGTAATGTCCGTTACCGATTCTTTAAACTTTATTTCTTCTTCCACTTCTTCTTCTTTAGTTGTTTAATTATGAATTAATTACATCAGTATTACTCATATACGGATATGTTATTATAAGTATGAAACAACCCTATTTCACATATATCCGTCCTACGGAAAACGAAATCACCACGCGTGCGTACGTACGGAATACCGTCTCCACGCCGTGGTGTAATCTATTTTCCACCACCACCTTAATTGGATGGGAATAATGGTGTAAATAATGAATATATATGATTATTTTAAAGTTATATTGATTCTGAAATAGTATAAATACACTGCAATACAATTCCGCGATCATGGGAATGGTATCATCGCTCGTGCGTACGTACGGAATACCGTCTACACGATGTGATGCGACTCGTTCTACATGATTTTCATTGCATAATGATTACATAAATAAATTGAGTGAATAAATATGATATATATTACACTAATACCATTCTGGAAATGGGGTATCTATAACCTAAAAATAATAATAATAATTTATTCGACAAAACACGCATAAGAACAAAAATTAATAATCACCCGAATAACAAGTAGCAATGAAATATTAATAATAATAAGCTACGAATATGACCATATATGATATCGTAACAATGAGTATGACTCTAGAATAAGTCAATGGAATTATTTAAATCAGTATACATGAGGTTCGGACACTTACGAACCAAATCGGATCAAAGGTAAGAGAAATATCACAATCTCATTTTTATCCAAGATTGTTTATACATTGGAATTTACTGGGGTGTATTTTATAGTCCACATCCATGTTTCCTCAATATGTAATATTATTTCCATACACCTCCAATTTTTTAAATCCAATTTTACCCTTCAATGAGTTTTTAGTAAAATATATGAAAGGAATCTTTTGTCGTTTTTCGTATGAGGTAATTTTTTACTTTTCCGACAAAAGTACAAGAAGAATGTTTTTTTAACTTATACAGCATGAATGGATTTTTAAAACATTATTTCCAAGAATCTTCCTTTACAAGTTTTCAAGTTTATTTTTAATAAACTTCTTTTAGTTTAGAATTGTAAGACATGTTAAGAAAGAAAAGTGTTTTTGAAGTAGAAAGGATATTTTCCTCAAGAATGGAGTTCAAGTGTTTTATCAAAATTATTTTCCATAATAAAGGGTTATGTTTCTATCCCTATTATTACATTGACTTGATTAAGTTGTGATGGAATTGTTTTTTTGAATTCCTTTATCTTATATGAATTGTTTTATGATGTCACGATTTTTAGGAATCCCATTTTTATTACATGGGTTATGCTATGATGTATGGTTTATGATTTTGTGGCACACATAAGAATGGTATCATTATGAGATGGGTGGGACCTATATCTCCCTCCAAGGCATTGGGAAAAGATTTTATATCTCATGAGATAGACATTTCTGGAACAACAGGTCAAACCGGTTCAGTGAAACAGGATTGAAACGAGGAATGGACTCGGTTCAGAAATGGACTTTGTCCACTAAGATAGTCATGGAAATGAGTATTGACTAATAAGAAATTATTCTCTATGATTATGTGTGTATGACACAAAGCATAATGTTTTAAGTTATGATTATTTTGATTACATTTCACTGCCATGATTTATCCCATGTTATGAAATTATGATCTCTTTTGGAGGGTATGATTTCCAAAATGTTATGTTCTTATGAATATGATGAGATTGATATTTCTTTTGTTTAACCTTACTGAGAATTTGAGCTCACCATTTTGTATGTTTCATTCCCCAGGTCATGAAGAAGGTTATTTTGTTCGATATGCCAAAAGGGACTATAGATATGATGAAATAAATGGGAGACAATGTAGACGCATTATGAACCAATTGTTTATGTTTCCCAGTTTCTAAAGACACTATACCTATACGGTCCTTTCATGGTTTTGTTATATGTTTTAATAATTATGCTTCAATTTTGATGTATTAAACATGTATGTAAAGAATGGGTCGCTATATATACATACATGATAATTTATGGACCATGTTTTCATGTCCTTGTGTTTATACATAGACTAGATTTAAGGTTCTTAACCTAATGTGTATACCATCATTTAGTTATACATTTTAACAAGGTTATTAGCTTATATTTCTTTAACTTTTATATGTTTAGGTTATTAACACTAGTATTATATTCATTGTTATATATTAGGATTCATGAATTATGAACTACAAAAATTTATTACATTACTCATATTTATAATCTATTATATTTGTGGTATGGATTTAAATTGTTATACTCATGTTGTCATATCATTATGCTTATGTTATATTAATATCTCCTTTTTTTATCATTTAATGAGCATCTGAGATCTCCCATTGTTTTGTTTTTGTTACTCAGGATATAAAGAATGTGTTTTAAGCAGGGTATATCTAATATAATTCTAATGTTAGAATTTCAATAGGAGTTATGTCAAATATATATCATGAAATAAAAATAATATTGTTCTTAAAACAATTTACAATTAAAAATTGGTTACATAGGAGTCTTTTGATAAAATGATATGGATATTCACCTATTAAGATGTAATATTAACATATAAAATCTAAGGATTCTATTTTTATGGCCATATATCTCAAACCAATGTATTGATTAATTTATTATATATCCAAAGCTAAAAATTGTTTGTGTGAAAATGAACTCATTATCTTCTTTCACATTATTATGTATCGACATGACGATGCATAAAATTATTAATATGATTGTTCATGTAAAACCTGATGTATGGATTAGTTCACATGATTTATAATTTAAATTATCACATATATCATTTTCACATATTATAGTTCATGAAAATAATCATGTATATATTTTCAAATATGATTGGGCATAAAAATGTTCACATATATATGTTTTAGATGATTTTTCATGACAATGATCATATGTGGACTTATTCAAAAGATAGTGAATGATCATTATCATATAATACCATTATCACATGACTTTTCAAGTAGTTTATCATGTATATTTCTTTTCACATGGTTTTTCATGGAAATAACCAAATTTTTATTTTTTTCTCATGCCTTTATCTATACACCATCCTTTAAAGATTTGTCCACAAGATTGTGTGTGGACAAGACACAACTTTTCATTGTTTATATCTTCACAGTTTATTTTAAATTTTTTAAATTTTATTTTCATATTATGTCTAATATTATCTATGGTTTTGGTTTTTTATATCACACTCATATTCTATGGTACATGATTCCTAATTTTAGATTTCATTTCCTTCTATCATGACCTATAGAAAACTCTTATTATTCTTTATTGTTTTCAAAAAATAAATTTTTCTATAAACATATTTACATAAAATTTTGTGATCTATAGATTTATGAGAAGATGATGTGTTATTAATTACATTACATTTTCCATTATTTCCATACCCATAGAAATTTTTTTTAGAAATATATCTATAAGGATGTTTTACACAGAGATGATTTGCAGGATGTTATGATACCACAGAAAGGGAATATTGTCATAGTGGAACAAATATAATATTTGGATCATAAAGTAATCTGTGATAAAAATAAAATCAAATAATCATTACATTCATAGGAGAATATATTTATAATGTGAATTAATGTCTTTTAATTAAAATATATGTCAGTTTAGTTTTGTTACAGAACACTTTTTTAAAATATACTATTTATGTAATGATTGTTCAGAAATTTTTTTCGGATCATGGGTTTATAGAACCTTGATGTATTTTTTATTATGTAAATTTTATATATTTTTATTTTAATAATTGGTATTCATTTTTATATTGATCATATATCCATTTGGATTTAAATAATATTCTCAATATATATTTCATTTTTTTAATTATGATGTATTATATATGATTGGTAATCTATTGGGTATATTATTTAGAATTGATAGTATGTTGACCGTGTTGTACCAATATATATATTCAATTATATATATAATTCCTATGAATTATTTAAGTAATTTATTACATTATATCAATTCATATTGATGATGAGTTTTGTTCATATTAGATTGTGCAATTAAAATCATAGTGTGAATATTATTTATTATATGTTACACTCTGTCTTCCTCTACATGTATGCTAGATCAACCTACATAATATGATATGTTGATAAGAGATACCATAATGGAAAATAGGATTAATAAGGCCCCAATAAATCTTATATGGTATGATAGAAACTGTATTGGACATTGATCGTGATGGAAATACATTTTCTATGATTTAAAAAAGTTCTCTATTGATTTAAAAGGATATGAATAGTTTCATTTAACTGGGTTAGTCTCTTTGTGTATTTATATGTCCTCTTTTGATTCTGGACCACCTATATTACATTTTAAACTAATTTCATAAAATTATGTAATAGGTTTTATCCCATAGATGATAGTGATTTTTATGCTTACAGATATAAATATCAATTTGGGAGTACTATTCTCACTAGTAAAAATATAGTGTTTGGGTCAATATCTATAGGTTGTATAATTTTTTTCATTTGTTCTAAAGATCCCTAAACCAATATCCTATTGTCTATGTGTTGGTGAAAATTTTCCAATTGTATGTAAAAATATTCAATCAGGGCCCGCTATCAATCTTTCTAATTATGTTAATGTTGCAATTTTGATTTCCTCCAATGCAGATATTTTTATATAAGAGGTGGATGAGAAAGGCATGAAATATAATTACTATTAGAATTTTTTTATGATAACATGGATAATAATTATGTTGAGTGAGGGGAATCACAAAAGTAATAATTGAAAATGATGAAAACAAGAGGTAGAATTGATTATTTCAAATTACCTAAATATATAATCACTATATCATTGATGAAAAATAAATGATCTACGTAATATGATATATATATATTTATATGGGGTCTCTAAAAGAGTTACATAAAAACAACAATATACTACTGAAGATGTCTTATAAGGAGAGCAGGATGAATGAATAGATAGAGTTGGGTTATCAATGTGAATTAGAGACCAAATATCACATATACATGGTTTTATAAAGGACTAAATTGCAATGGATAATGAATATGATTGAAGAAGAAATATATTTTGTATAATTATATCCTAGTAATAAAATATTATTACTAGTTTCAACCGTTATCATATCAAATAAAAATGTTGACAGATATAATGATAGGGGTAATAAGGAGATCTAGATGAGGACGAAACACTAGGGATAGAAAACAAGATCTATCATTTGATTAGAAGATTTAATTTTGATAATATCAACAATGATGAATTTAACACTACCTATGGAAAGATATATTATTTCATTAGGGACCTTATATATATTGATCTATAGAATATGGAAAAAAATTCAAATAATTTTACACATGATGTATAGATAAATAATTTTTCAAAAGAAATTATAATGTGAATATTCTCTCTTATGTAGTTGAATAATAATATATGTATTGGGTGATATTATAATATTTCACAATAAATAAATAAAAATGTTTTAATATAAAACAAATATAATAAATTTTATTGATTCAGAACCCATTTATATTTATGTACTCTAATATTTTGTGTGATTATACCATTCATATGTTATGGTTTCATTATATATCTCTCACATATGAGTTTGAGTGATCCACATAGATATGAGTGCTGATATATTATCTCTTCCATTATGGGATTCATCTCTTCCCTCATATTGAAACCAAAATCTCTAGATAATAAGTTGAATAAAAATTTGGGTCACATAAATATAAACCCACATATGTTATTTTCTACGAGAACAATAATTTCATCTTTATCATCATTTTGAAATAAATTAGACATACATTTTAATCTTGTTTCATTTAATTTTACAATTTCATTTCATGGGGAAAATTTACATTTCTCAAAATGTATTAATGTTAAGAAATGAAAAAATAAAATTAACCACTCAATATTTTCATATTTTTCAATTCATTCACAATCCAATATTTTTTAGTTCAATGAAATTATATCAATGAACTTATGATATTTAAATGTTTCTAATTAAATGTAATTATTTATACCAAAATGTAATCAAAACAAAATCACTATAATTTTCTTCATGGTGTCCCCTCAAATATTAATTAATCTACTCTACATTTTCACATAACATGATATATTGAATTTCCACCTATTAAAATGGTGTTATATAACATAAAATATAATTAATATATAATAATACAATGATGTATTCATAACTAAATCCATATCATATCATAATAGATGTTTTTTCAATCCTTATAATAGCCATAATGTCTTTAAATTCACAATAATTTCATTTATGAAATTCTGACAAAAATATAATTAATATATTAAACCACTGTATATTTCATATATAATTAACATAATATTTTATAATTTCTCCTTATTGTTATATTAACCATTACAACCTACCATTTTTTAATTCCCGTTATTTTTCAAGATGATTTCATTCAAATTTTTATAAATGGAGTCTTAGTATTCTCATAATATTTCGAGAAAATAATTATATATTTAAAAACATGGTGTTTATTAATATTATTAAGGTGATAAAAACATATTTAATTTTTGGGAATGTTTTATTATATTTTAGTATGAATATCCAATTCACTAACTAATGTTTAAAATATACATGATTTATTATTTTATTAGAAAACATTAAATAAGCTCTAACTATATAACCTTTCTAACACACAAAAAATTTATAGCCCCATTATTATTGTCAAATAATTCCAATCTATAATTTGTTGCCAAGTACACAACACAAAATATAAAAACCACATAATATATTAATCATCAAAAAAAAAATGATTTATATATAACATTTAGAACTTGTTAATTTCACATTTCCTTTGTATCATTATCATTATATTTTTTTAAATAGTGGTGTTTTTTAAAATATAATCATAAATTATTATTGTTTATATAGAATCATAATTAATTTATTTTTGTCATTTATTTTCAAAAATATCACAGAACATCTAGGTATACATATTTTCATAAATCTATAAATAGTCATGGAATCAGTTCTTATTCAATTATTTTAAAATTATATATTATGTAATTGTTTTTTCATTATTATATGATGATTAGTATTATTTTTGTTATTATTCATGTTTAAACTCTATAATTCATAAGATATATCATTTTTTAGTCATATACCTCATTGGTGTCCCTATAGACCTGTTTTTTTCAACTAAATCTATTTTTTATACTTTTTCTGTATCTACCAATATAAATAATTGTTGGTTCATATTCATTTGTTATTAATCATATTATTTATTATTATGATTATCCATTTTTTTGATTGTGAATTTATTTATAACTATTCATTTTAATTATATAAATTTTCACTATATTAATTTTCCATGTCTGAATCTCAGTTAGTTTTCACATTATGTTACCATTATTTAAATGAAAATTCCTTCACACTAAGCTGATTATTTTATTCTATATATGTAATTTTTTTCTAGGGAAATAAATAATTCACATAAATTAACTGGGGTGGATCTTTTAAGTTTAATAGTTTGGTCAACTATGAAATGATTATTAGAAGATCACCTTATATTTCCCCCGTAATACTTGGGGTCGTCATGGTAGTATCAAAACTATGGCTATTTTGATATAGATTATATGTAATTTCTATCACATTAAGAAAATATATCTTTAACAAAAACGTTTATTGATGGGTATAAGAGATTTATGTCTTTAATTAGTGTTTCATTCTAGATTTAGTATATTCATTTATAATCATAAATGTTATTGTTTTATGCATATTTAGTTTAATTAGGATAATTAGATATTATAATTTTGTTTTGGAGTAGTTTTTGAAAGAATTAAAGCTTACTCATTTTCATAAAATTTTACGAAAACCATGTGAATCCATTCCCAGGGTCCTAGAATATTTCAAAAAGTTATAACAAAATTGGATAATGGTAATCCAGGCAGCGTGAAATATCCATGAACATGTTTTCACCGTTAATAAAAAATTTTCTAGAAAGGTTTTAATTTCTAATATTTATTAAATGTTATTTCAAAAATTTTATTTGAAACAATATAGGTTATTTTTTAAAAAAATCTCTTGGTGAAATTATTTCTATAATTTCATGGATTTTGATTTTTATATTTTGTTTTGGATGGATTTATTTTTATTAAATAAATGATCCATAATATAATATTATTTAAAAAGAAGATTGCATAATTTATTTTGGAACAAACCAAGATTTATGTACAAGGAAATTATAATTATTTTTGGGGAGTAAATAATACATTACAGTAATATTTTTTGAAAGACTATATTTGTTTATTGTATTTGGAAACATAGAACATAATCTTATAACTTGTTGATAGATCTTCAACAACTCCCGTAATGATATTCCCTTTTTGTTTTCCTACCTAAAACATTTCGTTATATCAAGGGAAAAATATAAAAATGGTGAGATCAAATGGTCATTAAGGGAAAACATGGAGAACAAAAAAACATAAACATAAGAATTTAAAAACATGAACATAAATATTAGATATCAAAATCTTTATTCATGAAATAAATCATGGATATACATAAAGAATAGATAATAAAGAAACACTAACCATGACAAAATAGTGCTGACATTATAATATAATTGAGGAAAACAAATAAACACATGATATTATTTCTATAGTATCCAAGGAATTTCATCCAAGACCACCATAGTAAACAAGGTCCATTACTAAATCGGGATTTCTAGTCGTTCTAACAATGTATTAATGAACCAGGTATACACGTCATTTCAGGCCTATATTACTGAACAATTTTTACATTTCATTATAGTAATGTCTATATCATGATATATAAATCATCACCCATTAAATATTAAAGACATATAGGTTTCATCCATCTCATAATTAAATCATTCTTACAGGTTCCATGAAAACATAAATCATTCATCATAACATAACCCATGAAATAAAATGGACTTCTTAAAAATCATTCCATCATGACCTAATATATAAAAAAATAAACTTCTATAAACAAAAAAATAATTTCATATTAATACTAGGGATAGAAAAATATACCTATTTAAAGAGATTATACTTATATGGGAAATAATTTTGATGAAGGACTTCAACATAATTATTGAGAAACATATCCCTTTTTCGGAAATGTTATCTTTTCTCAAATTGAAATGAAATTTTAAATGAAATGAATTTAAATGAAAATAAAATAAAAATATTTTATTGTAATATTCATGTTAATAATTTGTTATGAAGACACCAATATCTATTCATTCCATAAAAGTTAAAAAACCTTTTTCTCGCACATTTTTGGGAAATCTTAAAAATTACCTCACATTGAAAGTGAAGGTAAGATTCCTTCCATACCATTTTATAAAAGATTAAATAATGGTAAAATTAACATTATATATTAATATAATAATTTAAATAATATTATATATATAGGAAAAATTGTATTGAATCATAAATATACCACAATAAGTACATACGATTAAACAATACCTGATAATAATGAGATTGAAATTTTTTTCTTACCGTAGGTCCAATATACATCATATTTATCTAAAACTATTGTATAATTAGTTTAAAAATATTATTAAATTGTAATAGAACCATAATAATATTTTTTTATATCATATATGAATATCTTATGACATTATATTACACATTCATTTATCAATTCCATGTTAAACCAACATTTTGGGTAATTATAGATTTATTTATCATTAAAATTTTGACATACTATTCCTGATATTATTACATAGATCATGATTTAGTTAATTTATTACTTTAAATAATGAATTATATATAATATAAATTTATTATATAAATATATATAATAGATAAAAAATGAACTTTAATACACCGTTCATGGAGACAGAAGGACGTATGTACACATGACCTTTGTTTCTGTTTCTTTATTGAATTAAATGGATGAAAGTAAATGACACATATACATACATAAATTAAGTATAATATATATTTAATGTTTATTTATTTTCTATTCTTTATAATCATTCTCCAACGGTCAATATAGTGAATGAATCTCATTTCATTGTGGAGACGACTGGTAGTACGTACACATGAGTGGAGATATAATTAACTTAATGGTTAAATGGTCTTGAATTTGATGGTGTATTAATAATAAAAAATATATATCATGATATATCTATTATTTAAATCCATTATACTAATAATTATACCCATCCAAATTATGTATAATTGAGTAAAAAAACACAATGGCGTGGAGACGGTAAGCAGTACGCACACACGCAATGTGATATTGTTATTCATATAAAGGATAAAAGGAGGTATAAGGTTGTCTTATATTTATAATAATATCTAACTATTTAGAAGATACTGTATTCTTTTATTTTGTATGATAACATTCTAAGAATAAAATGTATAAGAAAAATATAATTTTGAAATGGGTGATTAAATGATTACCTATTTTTCATGTATCTCTTTTTGATTTGCAAAAAAATCATCCTAGGATGTATTTATACCAAAAGTGTTGACTATATAAGGAAGGGAGGGATTTTGGGAGATTATTTTAGTAGATCTGGTATGATCAAAAGTGATTTAATTGCGTGAGTAGATTGTTATAGTTTGTGGCTTTTTATACGAGGGAGGAGGGACACTTTAGAAATATCTTGAAATATTAATTTATTACAAATTTATTTTCAGTTAATAAAGGTCCCTAGAACATTTATATCTATGATAAGATGCTTATTGTTCTATATAATCTCAATCAATAAAATTTAGACATGTTTTGATTTTAATTTAAATCTCATCATTTTGATTTATTCTTTTTAATCTATTTCACATTACTTGTGGTTATATAAATCTAAATATTAAATGGGATCAATCATTAAATATTTAATGTAAATTGTTCATAATTGGATACTTTAGGAAATTTAATACATGTTAATTTTCAATTTTATATATTAACTTTTTTTGTGATTTTAAAATAATTTAATTTTTTAATTTTTTTTAACATTGCAATGGTGTCAATGTTGACATTATACATTTATTTGACATTAAATAAAATATACACCAAAGATAAATTTTTAAAAAATATAAATTCACTCCTAACATGTCATGGTAAATATGAAATTCATTAATCACATTAATTAGTTCATAATATGTTTTTTTTAATATTTTAAAAACCAGTTGTTGATATTTTTATGAATAAATTAATTTCTATATCAATATTCGTCTATCGTTAATAGTAATTATTTAATATAAATTTTTTTTAAATAAATTAACATGATGTAGATAATTTTATTATATTTATGAATACTATTTATTTTGGATTTTTATCCAGTTTATCCCTATATTAAAATTATTATACTTATAAGAGATAAAAGAGTGAGATGCTTTCATTTCCATTTATTTTATTTATAATTACATAAAATCAGTGTAAAAAAGAATATAAATGAATCAATTATGATTCATGGGTGATATTGGTCAGGTTTAATTCATATAATATGATTTTTTCAGGTGCAAGTGTTATTTGTTATCTTTATCATATTGTTTGATACCCTAATTTTCTAGATTTACCTTTAAATGTGGTAAATAAAAATTATTGTAGTTACCATTCATATTATCAAAAAAATTAAAAGAAAAATATTAACATATATTGGACCCACTGATTATAAAATTGATATTCATTTTCTAATATTGAAAATAATAAATATGCATTAATTAATTTAAAATTATTTCCTTTTGGTAAAACTAGAAAGCGGGTTTTGATGAAGTGAAATCTATGAAATGATTGGCATGTGTTTATGTTCAGTTTAAATTTTAAAATACATAAAATGAAAAAAATTGGATTAAATTATAAAAACACAATCCAATTAAACATTAAAACCAATTAAAAAGAATATATAACTATAAAAATAAATTATATTAAAAGGCTATTTAGAAATAAAAAGAAATATTTTCTCATGTTCATTAAAATATTAATTTTTGTTGAAAAATAAAATAAATACTTAAAATTGAATTTTTATGTCCCTAATCCATGTAAAACGTTTATTTAGTTAAATAAAATATTTAAAGGTGTTAGAAGTAGATTTAAAATTTGTTCTCCATCAAATGTCGGCAAAACTATTTTATTGATAAATACTATATCTAAAAAATATAATTTTCCTTAATATCATGTAATATAAAATACATAAGATGAATTTTAATGTTATATATAATTAAAAATTTGGTTAATAATATTAATAAAGGCCAACTTATATCCCATTATATAATAATATTTTAATAATATATCATTCATTAGTGGAACATGATATTGTATACAACACAAGCTATCGAAGAAGGTCTCTCTTTTCTTGTAATGCATTCAATGTATGTGTTACATTTAGTGAAATAGAATTTTGTTATTGCGTATAACATAACACCAAAATTATTCTTCTATACATTGAACAAAATCTATAATCAGTGTTGTCTGAATTGAATTCTATCAAAATAAATTGAAATGGTGTGTAAAAAAATCTAAGTATTGTGTTGCGTAGAATGTAGGCTAATACAACATTGTGTAAATCACAATATAATCATGGTGTAGTTCACAACACAAGATTCATAGAATTTATAATGATTCTATCTCATAAAATCTCAGGGTGTTACATTATCCCCCTCCCCATAAAATGAATTTCCCTCGAAATATGTTGGGGATATAAAAGGTTTACCAGGTGAATGTTTCTTTCATGAAAACCCACACTGTAAAAAGGAATATTAAAATTTCATTTTAAATAAGAACGTAAGAAACAAAATGGTTACCCAATGTAAATCATTACTGGGGTTCTACAAAGGAGAGAATAGGTGGGATATGAAAAAATAAGTACAGATGAAAAAATAGAAGCCTCATGTTCGAATGTATAGTGATAGATAACAAGGTTTGGAGAAAGCTGACAACCAGAAAGATAGAAATATGCGATGATTTAAGGTACTATCTTATTCAGAATATAAGAAGTTACTAATATTATATTTTTGGTTTTCATGATCCCTTCCATAAATTTCATAAATTTTTCATGAGAATAAATACTTATATTATTTTGGTACAATCTCACTGATTGTCGTGCCATGAGAAATTTCCACATCATCTTTTATTTAAATAAATGATGTTGAATTTGACATTTTTGAAGTGTTAGAAGATCATGTCTTATAATTATTGTTCATTCCATCTTTCTGAATAAAAAGGTTATCACATGTAATCAAATATGCATTAGTCCACCTATAGTGTGATAATACATTAATTAGAAAACATAAAATATAATATTACATATACTATACATAAAATTATAATATTACATCCATCCAAAAACTAAAAATACAAATCATTAGAAAGAGGTGACTTATATCGACTTATCATTTATCTATCATATCTCATAAGGTAGTTCTTTATTCTCACATTCCAAATATGTGATAACCTTAATTATTTATTATCTTGAAACTTGTTATTAAGAATATTTTCTATAGAACCTTAATGAAAACATAAATTCTATCAATATTAACTCTTCCAACTCACCAAAAATACAAAAAATTATATATACTCAATCCATGATATAACATTGTCCTCATATCATTCATGAGGTAATTGTTACTTTCAAACATCTCATTATCACTATATCCATTCATTATGCCCATGTCATGTTTTTTCCAAAAATATTTCAATAAAATTTCATGGTTATCAATTAAATATTCCTATAGAAAAATTTAATGGAACAATAAATAGATATTCAACAAATACAAAATACTATAAAATAGATAAAACAACACTATTTTGGAATCCCATTACGCAAACACTTAATCATTCCACCACATCATTCTGTTACTCAACATTGCCAAAGGTGATATCATGTGATTGGCCTTTTTCACTGGCCTCAGATGTTTTTGACATCAATAATCATCCATAACCCTTGTATTATGGAATTAGTTATCATAATTCCCCATTTCCTTACACATGTAGAAATGATGTGTTGGTGGTGAGTTCTTTGTAGTCTTTTCTCTATTCACATCATTAGAAAACTAGTTCCCATTACTTTGGAACTCAACTTATCAATGTCATTAATTTCCAAATATAAAACATTTTCTAGTCCAGTTACTATAGTCATCACCATGCTTCATTACACACTTTGATTATAAGAAAACATTCATTTTATTTTCACCATTTTTTATAATTTTCTTGTTGATCTCCATCGTTTGTTTCTTATAAAAACAATGAGATTGATATGTAACCCCAACTTCCATTTGTACCTTGATATCATAACACATAATATCTTTATAACTACTAATATCTCTTTTAGCAAATGGACTTCAAATACTTAGTTTTAACCTATTTAATAATCGATCTACTCTAATTTCATGTTGGATGATAAAACAAGAAACATACCTTGAAAGTATTCTAATATTTACCTGGTATGTACCAATAGATTCAACATCCATTTTCATAAGATCAAGAAACACCATTTCCATATTAATTTGAAGAATATAATGGATGTTATTATTGATAAATAAGTTATTTATCTCATCCCATTAATTGAATTCTATTTTATATTTTTGCATTGTATTGTTGATTAGAGTCCACCACTGATCTTATTCACCATCTAAAAAATAAATAGACAAAATGAATTTTTCATGTTTCGAACAGAAAAGTATAGAAAATATTGTTTTAATGGTACTAATCCATTATTCAGCGATAAGTTGATCAGAATACCCACTAAAATATAGTGGATGATTCATCCAAAAACAATCAAAAGATTGCTTTTCCATTCTCTACTCATTAGCAAGTGAAAAATGATTCATATCTTCTGTAAGTAGAAAAATATGATTTATCATTGAATCTCGAATAAAATTTGATTTTTAGTAGCACAATTATTTCATTACCTAGTCTATTGGCCATTAAGACAGTTCATTTGGGTTCCTGACATTGTCTAAAACCCAAAAAGAATAGTCTGATAGGGAAAATCATACTTGGAAAACAATATAATCAATGTGGAGTAATTAATGACTGGTTATTCATGATCATTACCATAATTCTCGGACTATATTATATAGTTATAAATTCCCTTAGGGATATCTGTATAAATATCACCAGAAATATCTCTAGGGATCTCACTAAATGTTTTTCATCCAAATTTCTAAATGTTAACTCAACCTTCGCACAAATACCAACTGTGATGAACCTAGATTTATGTACATGGAAATTACATTTATTTTTATGGAATATTTAATATATTAGAAAAATATATTCCCAAATACTTTAATATATTAGTTTTTATGGAATAATGGAAAATAATTTTCTAACTTGGTGAAAGATCATCATCATCTCCCATAAAGAACATTCCATTTTGTTTTCATTCATTGAACCATTATTTATATGCAATGGAATATAAAACATAAAAATGGTGAGATCAAATTATCATTAAGGATTAAAATGGAGAACAAAAAGTAAACCATAAACATAAGTATATAAAAACATGAAAATATTGTTTAAATATCAGAATTAGGAGTCCTAAAATAAACCATGGTAATACGTAAGGCATAGATCATAAACGAAAATTAACCATGATAAAATCAAATCCGCATAAAACATGGAATTGTAAAAAAATAACTACATGATTTTATTTCCATATTTTCAATGTAATTTCTTCCGAGACCATCATATTTGAAAATTTCCATTATTGAGCCAGGTTTACTTACAGTTTCATCCATGTATATCTGAACCAGATTTACTAGTCGTTCTAACTCTATAATATTGATCTAGATTTAATATCCATTCTAATCATGTGTATATTATTAAATATAAATCTATACCTAATGAATTGTAGGGATATAAAAACCCCTCCCATATAATAGTTAAATTATTCTTATATGTGCCACAAAAACATAAATCAATCATCCTGGCATAACACAAGTAATAAAATGGGAATTTTAAACACCATTCAATCGTATCATAATCCACATAAAAATTCATTCCATCATCAACAAAATCAAATCATAGTAATAATAGGCACAATAAAATGACCATATTTATATATCCTTATATTAGATGGAAAATATTTTTGATAAAACACTTCAACTTATTTTTTTTGGAAAATATCCCTTTTTTTCTTCAAATACAATTTCTTTTCTCAAAAAACAATGCAATATTAAAAGAAAATTATTTAGGTGAAAATATAAATAAAATATTTTAGAGTAATATTAATGTAAATAAGGCATTATAATGATGTAAATATCCATTCATTTCGTATAAGTTAATAAAAACATCTGGTACTCTAGCCAGAAAAGTGAAAAATACCTCGTATAGAAAAATATGGAAAGATTCATGCCATACAATTTAATAAAAATTTCAAAATGGGAAAAATTCACTTTAAAAATCAGCAGAATAATAGAAATAATGTTATATATTTTGGAATCAAGGACATAAAAGATAAATATACCCCAGCAAATACTTACGAATAGATAATTATCGATAATAATGAGATTGCAAAACCATCCAGTACCTTAGGTCAGATGTGCTTCATATATATATAAAACTCATATATAGTAGGTTTAAAAATATTATTAACATTTAAAGATTCATAATAAGATTTATGATATCATATATGATTCACTTATGACTTTATATTACCCATTCATTTATAAATTTCATGTCCAATAAAAGTTTTGTGTAATAAGTTTTTTATTTATATTATCTGTTTTGACATTTTATTCATGACACTATTACATAGATCATGATTTAATTATTTCCAAATTAGAAAACATGATTTATATATCAAATATATTAATTATATAAATATATATAATTGATATATAAGTGAAATTGAATACACAATTCATGGAGACATTTTCGTACATATGCATCAATGTTGTTTCCTTTACATTATTGAATTGAATGGAATAAAGTAAATGACATATATATATATATATACAGTACTATTATTATGTAATATTTTTAATTATTATTTATTATATATAATTTATAATCATTCTTGAATGGTTAACATGGAGAATGAAACATATCAAGTAATGGAGATAGTAGGCAGTACATATACACGAGTGACGATATAATTTACATAATGGTAAAATGGTATGGAATTGGATTATATATTAATTATAATGAAAATTATCAGGTTATTTTACTTTTATAAATATATTATTCGCATGATTATACCCATCCAAATTATGAATTTTTGAATAATATATTACACCATGGTGTAGAGATGGTAATCTTTACGTACACATGCATGGTTATATTTTATTCATAGGATTGATAAAATAAGGAATAAAGATATCACTTAATTATAATAACATCTCATAATGTATATTATATTGTAATTGTTAATTTTTTATGGGAACACCATAGGAAGAATAGGTATATGATGGAAATCATTTTGAAATAGGTGATAAAATAGTTACCCTTTTGAGTATCTCCTTTTTATTTTCACAAAATTTCTCCCAATGATAGATATCTCCCAATATTGTGTACTCTTAGAAGATGTGAGAAATTCTGGGAGGTTATTTGTGTAGGGTGTGGATAATCCAATGATCGTTAGGGGAGTTCTAAATTTTGTAGAGTTGGTCGAATTTTATAATAGAGAGGAGGGGAACATTATGAATGTCCTGAAATATTAATTTATTATAATTTTTTTTGTTTTATAATGTTCCCAAACTCATTTATTTAGAAGATAAGATTAGTATGGGTATAAATCCTCTCAAAAAATAAAATTTAGACAAGTAATTATTTTATATTAAAACTTAAAATTTTTATTTATCATTAATTAATATATTTTACATTATTTTGGTCATATAATTATAAATATTAACTCTATAAATATTTACTTCTGTGTTGTAAATTTTCCATTATTGGATAATTTATGACATTATAGACCATAAAATTTTATCTTAATAATTATTAAATATTTTTTTTGGATTTTTAAATAATTTAATAATATGTTATTATTATAAAACATCAATAGCATTAATTTTGACACTATTTATTTATTAGACATTAAATAAATTACACAGAGAATATAAAATAAAACCAAAATATTTAATACACTCCAAAAATATAATAGTCACTTATGTAATTCATTTATCCCATTTATTACATCATATTATTATTTTTTGTTGATTTTTTTAAACCCTTTATTTGAAATTATTAATAATAAAATAATTACTACATCGATATTATGTCATCCTTAATGGTAATTAGTTTATCTATAAAAAATAAAATAAAATATCCTAATTAAGATAATTTTATTATATGTTTGTATTTTATTTCTTTTTGATGTTTTATCATGTTTATAAATATATTAAATTTATTATACTTATTACAGATAAGGGGGAGGCATGTTGTCGCATTCATTTGTTATAATGATAATTACATCACTTTCCTGGATAATAGTCCATGACATGAATCAATTCCAACCCTTAGGTGATATTGGTTGACTTTTATTCATGAAATAAGACTTTAGTATGTTTTAGTGAATTTTTATTATCATTATCAAATTTTCTGTTACCTAAATTTACCTGATTTACCTTTAACTATGGTAAATAAAAATAACATTATTTATTATTCATAAAATCCAAGAAAAATAAATGTAACCTATTAACATTTTTTGATCCCACTGAATCCAAATAATGAATCCATTTTTCGAAATTCAAAACATAGAAGTGGAATTAATTAATTTAAAATTAATTCCCATTTTCAAAACTAGAAAGTGGGTTTTTAGGATGTAAAAACACTTACAAGATTGACATGTGTTTAAGTATAATTTAAATGATAAATTACTTAAAATTGTAAAATTTGTATTAAATGACAAAAATATAATGTAATTATACATTAAAATTATTTAAAACTATAATCTATATATAAAAATAAATTATATGCAAAGGTAGTTTTGAATTAAAATATAATATCTTCCACTATTCATTAAAATAATAATTTTAACAAAAAAATTCCAAGAATTCAACCAATGTGAATTTTTATTTCCATCTTCCAAATAATATGTTTATTTTTTCAAATATAATATATAATAATGTTAAATATATATTTAGAATTTTAATTATATCAAAAGGTGGAAAACATCATTTTTCAAAAAATACTTCTTTTATCAGAAAAATGATATTTTCATCATAACATGTTCATGAAAATACAATACATTAATATATAAGATATAAAAAATTCAAAATATTTTTAGTATTATTCATAAAAACTATTTCTGTCCCATTGAATAACAATATTTTAAAAATATATTGTTTAATACTGAAACACTGTATAGCATTCAGTGTAAGCTATTGAGGTTGGTATCCCTTACATGTAATGCAAGACAAGTTGGTGTTGCATTTAGTGAAATCATCCATTGGTGTCTGGTATAACACAATCCAATAAAAGTTCTTTTACAGATTGAAAAAAATCTATATTCAGTGTTTTTTGAATTCAATTCCATAAAAATAATATGAAATAGTGTGTAACACAAGCCAAGTACAGTGTTGCGTATACTGAACGCTAATACGATGTTGTGTATAGTGCAAGCTAATCTTGGTGTATCATACAACATCGAAACTCAATTAAATTAAAAATAATCTCGGTTATAAAATATTTGGGGTTTATATGTATAAATATGTTTATACGTGACTGTTTTGAGATTAAAATTAAATGTCATTATTATATTGATAGAGAATTTTATATGAATATTTTGTAAATATTTTTACTTTTATAATGTAATTTCTATTAAAATAATAAAACAAGATTTGATAAGGGTTTTGAAAATATAGTGTTGTCTAATTTTATATGGATTATTTAAACCTATAAATTTGATTCCAAATTAAAATTAAATGTCTATATTTTGATTATTTTTTGGGATATGTTATTTTTAATATATGTTAATTGTTTTCTAATACTATGAGATGCATTGAATTTCATAATAGTGATTTGCGATAACATTATTTTTTAAATGTTTCAAAATGAAACTTCATATTTTTTATATAAAATATAGTACATTTGAGAATTTTAATGAGGTTTTATTACACATTTAAAAAGATAGTTTATTTAATGAAAGTAATTTTATATCGTGTCTATTTCAATGAAATTTTTTATATAGGTTTATCAATTATCAATTATTTTTACAGTTTTATTTGTATTATGATGCATCAATTGTTAAGGTTCTTGTTAGATTCTTTTTAGAGTAACCAATCATTAAATCTCAATAATGGATATCAATTGTTTTACATTATAGAGGATAAATACGGTAATTTTTATACTTGAATACATATAAAAATTCTTCATTTTTATTATAATATGTCATTAAAAATAGGTATGGATCCATGTCCTATATTTATATATATTGTCATAAATAATTATATTTTCCAAATATCTAAAATTTTATTTGATTAAATGGAGTAGTTTCAATTTACAATAATTATTATATGGAGGTGAGGTTTATGATATTTCTTGTTTAGGATGATTGGTTATGGAAACATTTTATTGGTGGTTATTTATACCTTCTTAGTAGATTGGATGATTTAAAATATTCTCATATCAGTGTAAAAACTTTTTTAAAGAAGAAAAATCTCATGTGTTTCTAGTATGTAATTTTAGTAAATTCATGGAATCCATATAAAAATGAATAATTTTATTCATTGTGGCCATGTAGTAATTTTTAAATGTTATATAGTTTGTATTATCATTTCAATCAATATAAAATGATCATGTATTTTTTAAATTTTTGAAAGATGATTTTAGGGGTGGATGATGCTTTTGAAGGTGTTATTTATTGATGTATTCTTTTTATTCTCTCTCTATCCTTATTTTTTGAGTAGATTATTTCATTTGGTTGTGGTCATGTATTTTTAATTTCCAATGATTTTAATGTTTATATTTGTTCATATAAACGAGTTGAGACTTATATTTTGAGGTGTTATTTATAGTCATCAATATGTGGGTGTATGATTGGCTAAGACATGAGTTATACTGTTCTAATTTGTGCTCTGGATATACTCATACTCATAGTATATAGCTATGAGAGTTTAAATTTAATTTAAAATGGATTGTGTTAGACTAGGATGGTAAAGATGATAAGGTCTAGGGTGAACATACTATTATAAAATTTAGAGTAAAACTAAAATTTAACATCCTTGTTCAATAGTGAGATAAGAAAAATGTTTAGAAATCGGGTCAACAAGACAAATACAAGAAATCCAAGATGTCAACCTAAAAGATATAATAATCTTGGACCAACCTTTGAGAATCATCACAACAACATAAGAATTAGACTCCATCCATAAAAAACACAATCCATTAGGTACAACATTCTTGATTTCATTTATAAAATCCTTTATTTCATATTCAATTTCATATAAATTTTATAATGAAATGAAATATGTATCCCTTAATGAGATAATGATTAGTGTGTAAGAGACCATCAATACTAGAGGGCCCTAGTGCACCAGATCCCACACCATCAACATTAACTTTGAATAGTCCTAGGATTGGTGGTATCCATCCGATGTACATGTGCATTCACCTTTTACATGACATTCTTGGTACCCCAAGATCCCCCAAAATAATAGGGCGAAAAATATCATTGTTCATTGAAAATGTTTGTATTATTGATTAATGTTAACTCCCATGTTGAACATAAAAAACACTTGTATGAAATGTCGGTACACAGTTATTAAAAAAACTCATTCCATGCTATCCATATAAATAATAATACCCCACAACTGTAGACATTATAAGGGAATGAAACTATTAATTGAACAGTAATAAATATGTAGAGATGTGGTGCCTCAATTCCTTAGAATTTTAAACTGAAGCTGAAAATTTCTAGTGCATACTCCCATATATTGATCATTAGGGTGCAATGACCGAATAAATTAGATAGAGATTCATCTAATCGATGGCAGAAGAAGAATGTTGGTGAAACATTGACACAAGTATTATGTATAAGACAATGGATGTCAAGAAAATTCTTCAATATTTCAGAGATCAGAAGAGTGTTAGTAATGGAAATGAATAACGTCCAAAAATATGAGACCCTATCTAGAAGAGTAGTTGATACACTACACTGGTATCTATATCAGTCCCTTGTGTTGAATTTTCCATCAAATTTATGAGTCCAACTCCAAGTATCAATGTTATAATACACATACCTGGAAACCACCATAGTAAAATGGTTGTGTATTAGGTTTCAAATGGCTCAGATATTGTGTAAATAATAAATAGTGGCACTCTTCATAGAACAAGGTATATAGATCCCATTGTTAATAGGTCTCAAAATCCTTTGACTACCCTAGAAATTCAACTGTGAGTGTCTACAAACAAACTATTTTGAGTAGGCCATAATTTCACAGTATTCATTTGTAACAGCTATCCAAAAAGACAAGGGATCATATATGGCATATTAATTAAATATTTTGTTGATAAAACGAGTAGAATGAAATTCTATTAAAAGATAAACATTAGAGAGGTGCCTCAAAGTTAAATTGTTTACCAATGCATCACTGAAAATCCAATTATTTTTATTTATTGTCCCCCTATAATAATATGATTGACACATTTTATTAAGGAAACCATGAAAAACATCCTTTCATGAAATGATCTTGTCGGGATGAAAAAGTGTATCATAAATTGTAACTCTGATATAAGGTTCATTGGCCATATATACCATGAGAATGAGTGAACAAACATTGAGGTAATAACAGAGATGACAAAGCTGATCCTACCTACCTATGACATCATATTTCACTTATAAGTTTCTTATTGATTAACAATTTTCATGGAGATATTTTTTGTATAGCATTTTTAACCCTTCACTAGAATGGTGGAACACTAAGATAATGAAATGGAAATTACCCTCTCTTCACAAAAAAAACATCCGACCACCCTCTTCTGTCGAGAAATAAACATTCCACCTCTAAATATAACTGGGGACTTACTCCATGTAATGACAAGACCGGAAACCTCTTCATAAAATTTTCAATGAAACATAAAATAATACAATATTACCTGTTAAATATATAATCATTTAAATATTAAAAATATATATATTATAGTATAGCCATAAAAAAACAGACCATAATTTTTTAAGGGAGAGGAATAACACGTTATAGTTGATATGAAATAGAGAGAGATAAATTAATAAAATATGATAATATATTAGAAATAAATTATTATATTGTTCAATATTTATTATATTTCTATCACATATCTTAATTTTTTTCATAATGAAGCATTAATAGTGATTGTAGAAAGTATAATATCAAGATATGTATAGTAAAATTTTAGTATAGACATTCATAAAAATTATCTATCATATAGTTCATTTGGAAATTATTTATAAATGATATATCAAATAATCAATCCATGAGGCTTCACTAATATTCATAATGAGTTATATGGGTATTGATTTTAAAAATACTTTTTTTCTACTAGAACATCAAAACAGTTCTAATATTGACCAAACAGGTTCATTATGTAAATATTTGAGTAATAATATAATAGTGAAATTTTATTGAAATATAATTTTATACATGCATAGAGTACATATAGGTGTAATGATTTTATCTTCTAGAAACATCAAGTCATATATTATGATATTTGAAAAATTTAACCTCAAATTCCATTATTGTTATAATTACTTCATTGTAATTATGAAAACCCACCAAATAGAAATGTTTTCATATAGAATAACTAAAAACCATTGATTTAATATATATAAATAATAAATATAATATTTAAATATCATAAGAGTTATAATATAAGACTAATTGAGTTATTAAACACTTATAAATATTTTTAGAAATCCCATTTTATATAAGTAACTATAAATCCTCAAAGTGTAATTTGTAAAATAGTAAGGATATAAATTAATATGTTAGAATATTTTAGAAATTTGAAAGACTAATATTGAAAACCTAAAGGGACACTTATTTTTTACAAAAAAAATCATAATGTAAAACATAATTCATAATATTCAGTATAATATTCCTATTATTAAAATACATAAGTTATTCGTAATATAGGTAAAATTAAAAAATAATACATAGGAATCTATAAATACTTTCTTTTATTAATATTTATATGTACTTCCTATAAATTTCATCTTTATCTCATTAAATTAAATATTTTTCGCAACTTATTCATATCACTTGAGAAGAATTATAAAATTAGTCATACTGAAAAGCCTATATTTCTATAGGAATCATTCCAATTATTTTTTTCTTCCTTTATAAAGCATAATACACTATCAATTTTCAATATCTTGCTCTAATTTTTTTTATTTAATTAAATCAACCAAAAAACATTATAAAATATAATTTAAAATAATTCTTTACATTATATGTAAAGAATCATTTCCTTCTATACAAAAGAATTTAATTTCAGTGTATTTATAAAAAATAATTAAATATAGAATTTAATAAATCACTAAACAAAAATTATAATCAAATAATTTCATAAAAAATTCCAAAAAGAAAAAATGTATACGATAGATCTTCTTATATATATAAAAAATTCAATAGAATGTATGAACACAAACAATTTCAACATTTTTATAAAATAAAAAACTTAATTTCTAGAAACATCCATCAAATAACCCTTATATATAGTAAATAAAAAATTTAAATCAAGGAAAAATATAAATTTATTAAAAACTAAAAAATTAAAACAATTTAAAAATTTCTAATAATACAATAAAATAAACCATAAATAGTCAAACATTCATACAAATAGTGAAAATAATCATAACATGCCTAAATTAAATATAATAAATATCAAATGATAAGTCCCCATAAACTTTTAATTGAAAAAAATACAATATTATTTTTAAAAAATATTATGAAAACTAAGTTTTAAATGTAAATGATATAATTAAATATTACAAATAGTGATAAATTTCGTAATGATTTATATTTATATTGAAAAAATTGATGTTCTAGTTAATTTCCAATAATTTTGATTTCACATATAAAAAGATATAAATAGATATGAAATAAATATTAGTAAAATTAAAAATAAATATTTTTCAAAAATATTAATAAATATTCAATAATCAAATAGCATAAAATTTTCATTTCTATTAATCCATGTTCTAACAGTATTTTAACAAATAATATTATTTCTAATGGTTATGTAAAAATATAGACAAAATGATAATATGTTGATACATTTTCAAAACATATATATTATTATTATTGAAATGATATATAATAAAATGATATTTTTGTTCAATATTTATTGATTAAATATACATAATATTATTTATAAAAATTATACACAGTTTAAAATGTACATTTTAATGACATCATTATTCCAAAATGAACATATTCCACTGATTAATTAAATCTACTAGATAATGAATGATAATTTTTTCTAAGAAAAAATTTATATTCAGGATCAGAATTTGAATAAAAATCTCATAATTATTGCATTAAACAAAAAAATTATAATCATACTTAAAAAAGTGACAAAAAATATTTTATGTTTCATTCCAACCCAATTTCTTTGAAATATAGAATAAAAAGTCATTATTTCCATTAATGAACTTATTGGATAAAAATTATATATGATTGAATTTATCATTATCATATCACAAAATAAATTTTATATATTTTAGGTTAAATTAATATAGGTCAATTAAGAATCTGTCAGGCATTGAGGCTTTAAATTTAAAATCATCTATCTTAGTTGTCTGATAAAGAAATTATCACATCATTTTTTATAAAAACATTAACTGCATAATTTTTTACATCCATATTTATTTTTATTGAAAATATTTATTTTTATTAATATTAGAGTAATAAAAATAATATCATCTTAAGATTTATCATCAATCTTATCAATTGATCTTTATTATTTATAAAAAAATTTAAAACAAAAACAACTATGAAAATTAATTTTTTTTCCTACATGTACATTAATAATAATGAGGTTTCAAAAAAAAATTATTAGAGGAATTATATTTTAAACATATCATGTGATACTCAATTATTATTTCTAAGAATACCATAAAAAATTGAAAGTAATGAACATTGTTCTTTTCATTTCATTACAATTTATATATTTTCATTCAAACAAAACTTTTTTACATGGGTGATATAATGACTAAAAAATTAGTCAAATGAAAATTTCATTCAGAAGATATATCATATATATAATTATAGTATTCTATTCCTATATAAATACTAAATTTTATAACAATGTACCTTTAATAATTTTGAAATAAGATACAATAAGAAGTAAAAATTTATAATGTATAAATTTTTCATGATAAAAATTATTTCTATGTAAATTGGGATATCACGGTCCAACACATGATCATGACATGGTTTGCTTCGGTCCTTGCCTGCACATTTTTCAATTTCCTTGGCTCTTAACCTCACAGATATCTTGGGAAAATTCTCCATGATGTGAGAGGAATCCACAACACCTTATAAAGGGGAACTTCATGATCCTCTTCCTTAGACAGTGGATTTCTACAATCCACCAACTAGAAATTGTTCAACGTCCTCATAGGAACATCCAATGAAACATAGACCCGAGACTATATGTGATGTCCCAGTCAAGCCCGCAATAATGATATTGTCATATTTGGGCCAATCCCATATGGGTTTTCATTACTAGGGCTCTGGACCTCATTCATTGCTTTGGAAAAGGCCTTATATAGATAGATATCCAAACCACCTTATAATGTTGTTCTTTGAGCTCCTACTCCATAGATGTGGGAATTCCATAATACATTTTAATATCCCCTCCTATAAACCACATGATGTTGTCATGATCTTGTTCAATACATGCCCTCAACAACACCTCCCAATATTCTATAGGCTAATAAATAACAAAGAGGATATGGAAAGATATTCATGGGGTGATTATACCCTTATTTATTAGAGTAAAATACCATAAGAATTAAATAAACATACATTTAATATTATATAACGAAAAATCATGTCACAACATAAACAAATAAGAAATACAATACTCAATTGAAAGTGAAAACATGTTATGCCAATATAAGTGTCTAGTATATGTAATTCAATATAATTCTAGACACTACGACACCCCATGTGGGTTATGAAACATATTCGGTCACCTTATCTAATCCCCTTAACAAATCAGCAAACCATCTGAGGACCTTTTTAGTTATCTTGTCCAACAGCAATATAATCTATTCGGGTACAGATCAAGGAACCCAAATAGGGTGTGAGTACCACTCACTATGACACCACCAAAAATGTCTAAAAAAATTCATATAAAATGTTAGTGTATTTATATTTATAATAATTGGGTACATTCTATAAATAAATATTTATTACATTATCATTTATTCTTATTTTTCTAAATTAACTTCAGGGTTCCTATGGAGACCCATTCCCCAATACAAGATTTGTCATGTACTAGAGAACTAAGTCATTCCTTGGTAAAAATATATCATAATACCTACTTTTTTCAATAGCGTGATGTATTCGATGGTGTTATTATATATCAATACCTAATTTAAATAAAGTGATTCCATAACTCGGAGTGACATTATTTCCAATATTAAATTTCACATTTATAATCCATATATCCAATGATACCTATATCACAAAATTAAGTAATCTGAACATGTTACCATGCTTAATCTTCAATATAAATACCATTTCCTGATTCTATTAACACAATGTTAATATGACATTGTTACCAGGATTACTCCTCCCTGGAATAAAGTCTCGCCTATTCTCATTACTCATAAGTATGATGACCATGTTACCATGTCTACATCTAACATTAGAATTATTACATTTCCATTTATTCAAAAATATTAAATTCATAATTAATTATCCACAGAAATTACATTACTAATCTAACAAATAGTTATGTACATCAAACAAATTCTTTACAATAGAATTTAATTAAATTCCTTAATCCCAAGAATTAATTCAATAATTAATAATCTAATATCGAATTTCATATCCAATAATTAATTCTCTATAATTAATTATCTCATTCTAAATATAAAATATGCAAAATTATTTCCACAATTAATTATTAAGATTATAATCTCAAAACACATAATTAATTCACAATTAATAATCTCAACTAATCCAATTTGATATCTCTTAATTATTCCCTTCATTAATTATCTATATTATAATCCCAAAATCTCAAAATAAATTTTACAATTTAATTATCTACTATGAAATCCCCTTAGTATCCTGATTAATTTCTCAGATAATATTTAAATTAAACAATGCTTTGATAAATCATTTGGTCATCCTAATTAACCCAATTTACAAATATCTATTGATAATGAATGTTTATATTTATAATATATATATATATATATATATATATATATCAAATTCAGTAATATGAGGAATTAGATTTTAGACTACCTACTGTGATTTTTTTAGAGATGTTTGCTCAATGGAAATCATTGAAATCCAAGCACCACAACGAAATAGATATGAGTTTCGGATATAAATCCTTGAACCAAAACCATGATATCATGATATATTAAATTTATATGAAGATATGCAATATTAAATCTTGATATCCCCAAATAGGTTTATATCAAATGAAATATATGATATCTATCATCAAACAATCATGGAGTGTGATCAAAATAAAAGGTAAAGGAATTGGGTTGAGATCCACAAAACCATCAAAGAGAAGATCTTTGATTCAGTTTTTAAATATAAAAAAGAGGAGGTATGGCATCATTGTAAGACCCCCAAAAATTATTTGAATTCCCCAAAAATAATTCTTCATTATCCAAGGTTGAAATGGTTGTGCTTCGAGGGTTCGATGGATTTGAAAATATTTTTTTAGTAAAGTAAAACCTCAGTGCTCAGTTTTTTTTGAATGAACGCATGTTTAGAAAAATAGAGCAACAAACATGTGGACCTCACTATCTACGGTTATATGGTTTCTTGGGTTTGGGAATATTTTTTTCAGACTGTGTACCAACTGTGGAAACATCTCTTATTTAGAGAACTAGGTTAGCTGGGATGGGCACATGGTTTCACCTAAACGTCCACCAACCATGCACAGACCCTTTTTCTAAAACAATTTCTTATCCTCCACCCAAATTTACCCATATTCATATCTCCCATTAATGGTAAATATTTAAAAAAATTGTTACATAAAACTGTTCTTGAAATAACTCCACAAAAGGTTATGATAATAAAACATCCTCACCTTATAACTTCTCATCATCAAGCTACACTCCCAAGCCTTTATAAGATTCCATGAACAAAAGATAATACCACTATACCATCATTTCTACTTCTCTTTCTCATGTTTTCCCTAGTACTCGTCCATGATTCTATAACACATGAACTATCAGGATGATCTTTACTCAAAACACATTCTCACAATGATCAAACACAGATATCAAAATCTCTTTAAAGGATGAATCCATCTCAACGTAATCCTCATCCACATAAATCAAATGAGAAGGGTTATGGTGATACCACTGATGTTTTGATATATAGAAAACATCATGCATAACATTGTATCTTTGTGGAAGATCCAATCAGTATGACAGAAGCCAAATTCTATCTACTATATCAAATGATCCCAAAAACCCAGTTTCCAACATGCCATGCCTCAAAATCTTATGGTTACCCAACCTAGGTTACTCCCAAACGAATACATGATCACACTCTGTAAACATTATTGTTCATCTAAGTCTATCCTCAAACAATGTCTTAATACCCTGAGCTATTTCCACTTGTTTTTGAATCCATTGAATATAGCATGATATCTCCTACACAAGACTCTTTCTCAAAAACACTGATTCATTAGCCTCCATCCATCATAGCAGTGATCTTCACGAACAACCATAAAGCGCCTCATGTTTTCACATTAGTATAGTTTCTTGTTAACTATTGATATAGGATAACACTACTAAGGCATAGATCATTTCCTAATATCCATTGATGTTAACAAAAAATACATGTATCATATCCTCATGCACCTATATTTTGATTTTCAACCACCCTTCAGTCTATTGATGGAAATCCATACTCAATATAAACTATTTTCCGAGGGATTTTTTCAAGACATACCTTCTATGACTGTTGTAATATTATAAGAAATTCAATCCCATGTTGCAGAATGGTACATATGGTCTCCAAAAATTCCTTGGAATGGACATAAGTCAAAAAATATAAGAAGGATAAATCCCCCATGATAAACCAGGTCCCTCCAAACAAAAAGCTGAAAATGGATTATCAAATCACATCCTTTTCCTATAAAATCATAGGTTGACTTGGTGGAGGATCATGATAGTGAGATTGAGGAACAAGATATCAGTCAGAAAATTGAATGTGAGATTCTAAATATTCTAGAACAGACAGACATAGATGGCCTAGATAAATCCAATATGGTGTTGTCACTTGTTCTGGGTGATAACAATAAGATTGACCTCGCCTTTCTTACCCCAATGTTCCATCCTGAATTGTCTAAGGGTAAGAATATCTCAAACCAGAGGTTGACTGGGACTGTTTCTAGGGATCACTCTTCTCTTCCATTATCTTTCAAATCTCATACATGCAATTCTACTTCTATAAAAAGTGATTATACTTTTATTAATCTTCCACAAAATCAGGAAAAAACATCTCTTTAGGATAAAAATCCAACTTTATCCCACAATACCAGAAATCCCCCCCCCTCTGAATCTACTCCATCGGATAGTGATGTTGTTGCTATCAACTGCTCTGAAATCCTCCTTAAGGGGATTGAGAAACCATGCACCTCTAACTACCTTTCATCGTCCATATCATAGTCTGAAAGCATACTTAATGAAGGATAAATCATCATCTCCCAAGATTTTTTGGTCTTGGCACCCACTGATACTATCAAAAATTATGAAGCTGTGAAATAGTCCAGTCGAGCCTATGCACCTTCCAACATCTCTCTACCTCATATTCCATATCTTCAAAGCAATGTCATGGCAGGTGCCTCTGAGCAGAATCCTACTACTGATTTTTGTAAACAGGAGAAACATTTCGCACCGAACAGAGAGTTTTTTCCAAGAAAAACCAGAGGGAAAAACTCCGGAAGTAAAAATAAAGGGGGTTCGCACCCCAAAAGCATGTATTAATGCATATTTTGTTTTGGAATTGGAAGGTCATTTCAAAACCAAACACCCCAAATAATTTAAAAAGTCACATTAGCATTCATTGTCCTAAAATCATTACGATATCTTAACCTAAAACTAATTTCACTCCTATATTTCTGCATATTTGTAATCTTGGCTTTTCTATCATAGGATCTTGTAGAAACTGCAATGTTGTTGAAACTCTCTGGATCTACATTTATTATTCCCTTCAAAATTGGATAATTTTTTGTATCGCTGATCAATATTTGACATGTGAATACTACATTTATCACACATATATCTTCAACACTCTTGTTTAAGCTAAAAACAAATATCAGGATAGAAGACCACATTTTAATGAACTCTCCCTCCATAACAGCAAAATCTAGCACCCTTGGATTTTTGTTGGTGACTTCAATGCTATTCTTTCTCCTACATAAAAACATGGTCCTTAGCACTCCAATATATCTTTAAAATATTTTAATGCCTCCATAGAGGCTAATAATATTACTGATGCAAATCTCACAAGTTCCAAATTCAACTGGTATAAACATCATTACAATAGGGTTGTGTTGAGTAAACACTATAGATCTTTCACTAATGACTCAACCCTCGATAAATGGGATCATATCTCGAGCATTACTCTTCTTATGATAGCTTCATACCACCATCATATCCTAGTCAGTTTTGCTCAGAATTTTCAAAATACGTGTCTTCCAATTAGGATTAATATTTCATAGTCCTCAGACCCTAAATGTGTTACCCTAATTAATAAAACTTGTAACAACATGTGTATAACTAATGATTCATTTTCTTGCACCACTAAATTAAAAAATCTAAAAATTATCTTCAAATGTGGTGCAAATCTGAATATGAACTTAATGAAAAACAAATCCATTTATTAGAAAAAGAGATGATTTAAAATAAAAACAATAACTCTACCACAAGATTTGTTGATTAACATCAAAATGAAATTAACATCTCTTTTAAATATCTTTCTATGATCATCATGAAAAAAAACATAAAAATGAAATCATCAAAGCTAAATGGATAAATTATGGAGATATAAATACTAAATTTTATTACTCCCCTCAAAGGGTTAGAAAAGCCAGTAAGCCCCTCTCTTGATTACGGGATATCGATAACCTCATTGATTCAGATGATGGGATAGATAATAATTTTGTTTCTTATTTCTGTGACATCATCAATGGCCCTAATATCAATAATGACCTCTTGCGTAATGTTATTTTGAAAATGGTAATATTCAAAGATAATAATTTCTTTAATTGCGTCCCCCTATAAAATGAAATTCGAGACACTGTTTTCGGCCTTAACCCTGATAATGCCCCTCGGCCTGATGGTTTCAATAAAGGGTTTTTTCAAAAACACTGGGATATCATTCTGAATGACGTTTGTATCATGGTCATAAATTGATTTGACAAAGGTATTCTTCCCCATGATTTAAACTATCAATTCCATACTATTATTCCCAAAGTGGAAAATGCTGATGAAATCCATATTTTTAGACCCTTTGGCCTTTTAAACTCACTGTTTAAAATAATAACCACAATCATTGCCAACAGAATCTCTACCAATAGTAATATAATTGTCTCCTAGAATCAATTTGGCTTTATCAAAGGTAGATCTATACAAGACTGTATATGTCACACCTCTAAATACACCAATATTTTAAATAGAAACTCTAGTGGTGGGAATCATTCCATAAAATTATATGTCCCTAAAGCTTTTGATCATATTGATTTTAACTTTATATTAAATGTTTTATCTAATTTTGATTTCAATGAAAATTTTATCAATATATTCAAAACTATTTTCAACTTAGCTAATATCTCGGTTCTTGTCAACATATATCATTGTGGATACTTTAAATATTCTAAGGGGTTAGACAAGGTGATCCTCTCTCTATGATTATTTTCTCTGTTATGGAAGATTACCTCAATAGATTACTCACTCAAAATATAGATCAAGGAAGGATCAGACTGATTCTTTCCTCTAGAAACCTAAACACCCCATCTCATCATCTATATTCTGATGATATCATTTTATTCCTCCAAGGTGAGAAAAGAAATATTAATAACCTCAAAACCACCGTTTTCACTTGGAAGTCGTGTCTGGACAACATGTCAATTTGAAAAATTGATTCATCTACTTTGGTAAAAGATCCCCCTAATAGAAAAGGTCATATTATTGATGCTATAGGGGTCCAAGAGAGGTCCCTTCCTTTCACCTACCTTGGTATCCCCATTTTCTGGGGCAGAACCAAATCCATCTATTTTCATCACATTTTTTATCAAATTCATCAACAGCATTCTTCAAGGGTAGTTAAAACCCTTTAAATGCAAGGGATAGTTTTCTTTGTCAAATCCACTATTGTCTCAAAATTGGTTTACTCCACGATGGTCTATAAATGGTCGATGGGTATTTTAAAACATCTTTATATTACTATAAAAATATTCATCTAGCGCGGAAGTACGCTCGAGAGAAAAATAATAATGATCCCCTGTTCTACCTGCTGTAAACCCATAGAGAATGGAGGAATTGGTATAAAAAATCTTTAATCTTTAAACGATGCTCTCCAATCCAAATTCAAGTGGTCTATTATAAATAAAAACGTTCACTCCACGAATTTTTATAATTCTCATTTCATTGAGAAGATTAAGACATATATTCTTCATTATATGACTTCTTCTATTTCTCCCTCCATCAAATATGTTTTTTTCTCCATCATGGATAATTCCAGATGGATTGTCAGCAAAAATTATACTCTTAAGTTTTGGTTTGAAAAATGGACTAGATCCCCCATAATTTCTAAGGTAATTAACGCTTCTATCCATGTCTCCACTAATAGAACCATTATGGATGTTCTAAATTCTAAACGATTAAATTTTCTTGATAATGTTAAAGATATTTACGAGAACAACTATTTCAAAACTGATGATGAACTTTTGATTTGAGAGCCTTCACAAAATGGCATTCTTGATTCAGAAAAAATTTATAAACACTGATTTTACAAATCTGACAATAATCATAGCTAGGTTAAAAACATATGCAAATCATGGATAAATCCATCATGCCATACTCTTATTTGGAAGATTGGGCATTAAAAAATTCCAACTGATATATGTCTGCAATCATATGGTACTAATCATTGTTCTAAATGTATAATGTGCAACCAGCATCGTGTGGACATTAATCATATTTTCCTATCTTTTGACACTACTTCTGCATTTTGGAATTACATTTTAATCTTTATGAGTGCATATTGATTTTGTATAACATCATTTTCTCTCAGCTAAAAAGGACGATTGATTTTCTGGGGCCCCCTTAAAATAGAAACCATTTTCTTAGAGCTATTGGGAAGCTATTTCACATCCTCTAGTATAGTATAAATGACCTTATCTTTAACAAAAACTCATTCAGATTAAATGTAGGTTAAATGAGATTTCTTGTTGCTATTAGAGAGGATGAATCAATTAAAAAATACCAATGCGACAACTTCATTAAGGATTTCGTGATCCTTCACCGCATAGGAGTTCAGGGAAACTATCCAAAGCCCAAATACACTAATGAAGTCTTCTAGATAGCTCCTCCTACTGGCTAGATCAATTTCAATGTGGACGGAGCATCAAAGGGGAACCCAAGACAGTCGGGTTTTGGTGGCCTCTTTAGATTCCATCTTGATTAGATTCTAGGATGTTTGTATGGAAGGTGAGTTCTCTCTTCTATATTGGTGGCTGAAATGATTGGTGTTATTCAAACCATTTCTTTTTCCAGAAGGTACAACTTTTACATCTTTTTGATTGAGAGAGACTCTACAACTATAGTGCAATCCAATTGGAATGGTTTTTCCCATCATTCATGGACTCTCACCTCCCAATGGATTGATTGTCTTAACTCGCTAAAGAATCTCAATTTCATTGTCACCCACACCAACTGTGAAGAAAATAAGATTGCTGATGGTCTTTCCAATATGGTATTTCCTTACAGAATTGTTTATTTTAATGGCCTTCCTTCAGATTTTCTTCCTTACTATATTAGAGAGACCATGAAAAATATTTACTTTTCATCTCATGTAATTTTCCCTTGTACTCCATTCTTTTTTTGAATAAAATTTGGTGATCTGGCCTTTGACCAGAACACAAACATCTTTTTTTAAAAATCATTTTCCCTTATTGGCATCAATTCACTTCCATTGTCATTCGATCCACAATAGCCCAGGTACAATAATTCTTCCTATGTGTCTTTGGGATACCCACCACAAAATCCATGGACACATCATCCCACATCCAATTTCGATGAAAAACAGTTGATGAAAAACTCTACATCAATGATTCTCTATCATCACTTACAAACTGGAGAAGCATATTATTACAAACCCTACAATCTCCTTTTTCATGCATAGAAACCAAAAAATTCATCATAGGTCATTGTATATGTTCAATATACATGGATTTACCTCCCATTATGACTCATGAAATTCCCAAATGAGATCCTCTCACATGTTTGTGGGTACCAAAAATCAATTAATTAGAAATATGATCTGATCTCCATCTATCCACCACTCTGAAGATGTCTCCCCATATTAAAATAATTACCTCAATGTTATACATTCTAGATACCCATAATTTCTTTCCCTGATCTATTTCAAATGTATAGACTCCAAAACAACTCAAACCAGAATCATGTTCTCTTGAACATAATGAACTGCCACATGCATGACTGCATATAAACAACACATCTATGATGCCTAAGATTAAAATCATGATGTGAAAATATATACATGATGATATTGTGATAAATATAAATGATAATAATTGCTCCCAAAATGTAGTTTATCCAACACATAAGAGAATAAATCACTACTTCCAACAAGATTTTTTTATAGGGTAACTTCATTCACGAGGCATCGACTTCTAAGAAGCATATGACATAACTCAATATACTTACATTAGCACAACTCTATGACCAATCCCTAAAGCATCACAATATTACATGTACTCATCACTAGACTTAGGTAAGATGAAAACTGGTGTCATTGTCAAAATTTTCTTCATCTTCTAAATATAATTATCACATTCTTCTTACCATTAAAACATTATTCCCTTTTTGGTATATCCCGATTGTGGTTCTACCAAATGGAAAAAGACATGCATGTATCTCATATAATATCTTGCTAAACAACGAATGATTCATATATCAATAAAATTTTTGGGATGCACTTAATAAACCCCTCTATGAATCTTATATAGGTCCACTAACACACCTTCCCCAAAGATGATGTTTCCCATGATGTGTACCTAGTAAATCCAAAATTGACATTTAGATATATTTGAAATAACATGATGCTCTCTCATGGTACTCAAAATGATGTGAAGATGTTTTGCATGATCTTCATGAGTCTTGGAGTACTATAATATATCATTAATAGATACTACACAAAACTGATCTATATACAGGTAAAAATCAAATTCATAAAATTCGTAAAAACTAATAGATACTTTTTTAAACCAAAAAAAATTATGTAAAATTCAAAAAGCCTATAACTGATTCTAAATGAAGTCCTCAGAATATCAGATGTGTGAACACTCAACTGATGATACCCTTATCTGAATTCGATCGTTGAAAATACACAAGCCGCATTTAACTATTAAAAAAGGTCATGTATATATACAATAGGAAATAATTTCTTGATACTAATATTATTAAACATTTAGAGACTAACAGAAAAATTCAAACTCCCATTATCTTACATTGAGAACAAAATAAGTCATCCTCAAGGAGACGTACGTCGACATATAAATCCATTATCCTTTAAATAATCCCACCAATTTATGAGCTAATTAATCTTGTTAAGTTCCATTATATACAGTGGAATAGATACTCGATCAGCTTGTTATGGTATAGAATATCCTCTTCCAATAATCTGACTCATCCCAGTTTCAACATCCGTAATAGTCTATCCCTACAACCTACATAACTTCTGTAGATGTCCCATCAGGTTGCGAAATTGACACTCTATTGGTGTTTGGTAATAATGCTGATGATTGTGTCATGAACTACCACACATATAAAATATCACCACAAAAATGTCTTATGCAACAAGCTCATATTTTTATAGACTATACTTCCCACTTCCATAGATACTGTTATTATAATCGTTCTTCTTGCTCTCGGAAGATGCACCCCAAAATCGTCCAATAATAACTACATGTTCAGCACTGGAAGCCTCCTTTGGGATCCATTATACTATAAGAGATCAGACAACCAATTTGACAAACATCTTCAGCCTGAAAATATTCAATTTGGAATTAATCACAAACTTATGTCTATCCAGAAAATGTTTCATTTTAGCTGCCTCATATCCTACTTATTTTGGCACAATGTGTAGCAGATCAATATTGTATCTATAATATTCTATCACTAAAATTATCTCTTGTGTCAGATGCATGAACACTAAATATTTCTATTTTATGATTTACATTGAATAAACGTTTTCTATAAACCTATCCCTGATGTCCTCCTATAACATACAATAACACTTTCCAGTTTGCACTTGAATTTCAAATCAGCACTTTTTTCTCTCTGTATCATATAAGAAGCTAGCTTGACCCTCCTCTCAGCTAGAGTCCCCAAATGGTCAGTTTTTTTCAATGGACTCAACATTAAATCTATCTTCTTCAGGTCCACCATCTCCATTAAAAGTGGGTGGGTGCTGCAATTAGAACTATCATGTCAATATAGACATAATTTTCACAACTCACCATGGGTCTCCATACATGAATTGTATTAGACGAGTGAAGTTATCCCCAAATTTCTCCCCTTAATCATCAGTTCGTACGATCAGTGCCTCAGGTTTCCTAAATGGAAAAGGATTCATAGGAATGATCCTTGGTCGTACCCAAAACTAGGTTCATGTAAGAATACTATCTATAAAGTCAAATACATTTATCATGACTCGTATATAAACCTTATAACATTTAAGTAAGCATAAATAATCTCCATGGTATAGAACATGTTGTTTACCCAAAATCTCACCATAGGGAAAACCTGTGGAACTATCACTACTGTTATTCATCCAACATCTAATTTTAGGTAAATAAGTGTAAACAGGTTGTCATAATCATGAATCTCTTTTAGACACTCAATTTTTATTATTTCACATCATTTTAACAATAATTTTCAATTCATGTTATGAACCATTTTTATTTTAATATAAAAAACATAGAAAAAAGTAAATGTTCAATAACATACTAATAACCCATTTTATTGTTCATGCTTGAGATGTTTCGTGTAAAAAAAATCTCGATTTTCTAGAATGATGGATGTAGACTCCACTCTCATTCCATTACTAGGAATGAATCAATATTCAAAAAATTTGAGAAATAATAATCACAACACACCAAAAATGTTTCACCCATGGTTAAATAATATTCAACTATAATAGACAACATCAATAACATCTATCCCACGGTGAGTAGTTAGGTTTTCCCCATACATGAGTATAAAACTCCCATGCCTTGTCTCATTACCAAGCCCCAACAATTCTTAGATTTTTGTCTACCTATCCCAAAATAGTAATACAAAATAAAAAGAAAGAAAAATGGACCTCTGTACCACTTTGTAATGGAATGAACAAGGAACCATGTGAATGCCTCCCAAACTTGTCAGCCACATGATCTCTAACATTCCTCCGCATAATTAAAAGGTTTTTTACTAGGATCGAGGGTCTATAATGTCATTTATATGGATACTATACAAAAATTTGTTTGATTAACAAACCATGATAAATAAACAAACACAAAATATTATATAACGAGAACAATACCTATTTTATAAGATACCTAAATAAGAAATACAATACTCAACTAAAAGTTAAAACATTCAATGATAACAGAATTTTCCAAGTGTCTTTAATTGAACAAAAATTAAAGACACTAAGACTCATTAAGAAGGTTTGGAACCATGTTTGGTCCCCTTATCCAAGATCCATTCCAAATCAGTAGTCCATCCCAATTATTTTTCCCTAATCATATCCTTGAAAAATATAATCTATTCTGGTACTAATTAGGATGCCCGAATAGAGTGTGATTTCATGTCAATATGACACCAACAATGGTGTCTAAAACTATTTTAGTCAAAAGTTAGTGTATGAAGTTCTATATGAAATATGTTCAATGAGAAAAGTAACCAGTTATTATATTATCATTTATTCTTATCTAACTACATTAACTAGATGCATACCAAGGATAACCCTACCCCTATACTGGATTCATCTCATGTCAAATAACAATGTGTACCCATGGTAATATCATGTATTAATACCTACTTCATTCTAGATATCAATATATTAAATAGTTTTATGAAATCTTAGAACTTGATTTGACTCCTTCCAAATTTTGAAATACTCTCATGTGATGCCATAACTCATCATCCAATAATTTTCATTATTTAATTTCAAATTAATAATACACAGTACAAAAGATACCAATAAAACAAATTTATGTAAGTTGAATATGTTATAATTCTTACTCTTCAATAGAATGAACATATTATCATTCACATTACTTATAAGTAAGGTGACCATGTCACCATGATTACACCTCACTAGAATGACAATGCAATCATTCTTTTTACTCATAAGAATGTTGAACATGATACCATCTTAAATTACCAATTTAGAATGATCATGTTCCTATCGATTCACACGTATAAATTCATAATTAATTATCCAAATGAATTCTTTTTCTAATAAAAAAGGTAGTTAAATATGTTATACCCATTTGCTAAACCAGAAATTAACTAAATTACTAAATGACAATAATAAATTAAATAATTAATTTACCAATATCACAATTCACATCACATAATTATTTTTCCATAATTCATATTCTATTTCTAAAATATAAAATATTTATAATTAATTCTATAATTATTTATCTAGTTTATAATCTCAAATCACATAATTAATTCAATATTATATATATCATCTTATCAAATTCAATGTCTTATAATTAATACCATATTTATTATATAGATTACAATATGAAAATATGAAAATCAATTTCACGAATTAATTATCTAATCGGGGAGGGCCTTAGTCTCATGATGAAATCCTCAAGTATTCAATTAATTCAACATTGCTTCGATAAATCAATTTATCATCTTAATTAATCAAATTTAAGAATATAAACTGCTAATGGATGTTATTAATTATTCATTTTTACAAATAAAAAGGAAAGCTATAACTATAATAATTATATTTTAGAACATTTACCTCGATTGTTTGATGGATGTTCAGTAAATGGAAATCCCCAAAAACCAAGTAGCAAAATAATGTAGATATGTGTTCAAGATAAAAATTCCTAAACCAAAATGAAGATATCACTATATATTCTATTTAGTTATAGACAAAAAATATTATATCAAGATATCACCAAATGCATTGAGATTTAATTCAATAAATGATATCTACCATCAAATGATCATGTAAATAAAGGATAACTGAATGGAAAGACATTGGCATGAGATCCAACTAAAAGGAAAAAAGCATATATTCAATTCAAGATTACAATCTCGATGAATGGAGGTCGGATGACCATGAATCCCCTGGAAATATCTTGAATTTCCCAAAATCCTACATTACCAATCCAGTGTAAAATATAGGAGTTTAGGGGGTTTAGGTGAAACTAAAATAATATCATTAGTAATTAGAAACTGGGTGCATGGTTCTTTGGTCAGGGGATCACTCTTAGGAAAACTGTGGGCCGACCAAGAAAACCTCAATGTCTACGGTCACACAGTTAGATGGGTTTGCGAGAACAATTTTTCTCATCATGTGACAGATATATGACCCTATCTTCATAGGTTCAAATGGGTATATAGGATGGGTTCATGGTTTAGCCTAACTATTCGCCCACTGGGCATAGAACATTTTTCCATAAAATTACTTAAACTCCTCCCAAATGCACCCCAAGTCACATCTCCCATAAATTGTACTTACGAGAAAACAAAATGTACCAGAAATATCACCTGAACAATGCCGGAAATGGTTAGGATCTTATATAAATATAGTCAAATCTTTACACATAACACAACCAAATATCATAGTCATGAGTATATAAATTTTTACTTGTCCTGATAAATTACTACGAACATGTTTATGTGGTAATCCATTTTCACATTACTAATAGATGAAAAATCCTATTATTGTATCAGTAAATTTGTATAGCAAGTGAAAACATGAATTTTGATCACATTATGTTTAGTAAACAAACAAATTTATTAATTATTTTCAATAATTAGTAATAAGAAAAAAAATTCATCCAAACAACTACTATACAATAAATTTTTTTTGTTATACATAAATAATACACATCACATTTTTATTTTTTAACTTTTTAAAATAAATATAATATGTATCTTTTTCACATAGAATCAAAATAAAAAAGTATTTTTGAATAGATGTTATTTTTTATTTTTAAATATCACCATAAATTCATCAAAACATTTTTACGAAATATTGATTATATTATGATTCAATTCCTATACATATAAAAAAATATAAATAAGGGAATAAATAATATTAATAAAATCATCCTATATTGAAATAATTATTTCAGAATTTCCTATATATATCATATCCCCCTATCACATCTACTATATCATATAAAAGTTTATGCGTCTATATTCATGTTCCAAGAATAGACATCATTATTAAACCATGTATATATTTTAAGGATTCAATATACTTTTTTTTGTAAAAATCATATTATATAGCGCTTTTCTACCCATATAACCATGGGTCCAATTGATTAACAAAATAATTATTGGGAATCAAACCATATTATAGGTATATAGTTGTAGATAATGTAGATAATAATATCATATATATAATTCAATTTTTATTTCATAATGATTATGAACGTAGAAATGAATAATGTATGTTATAGTGTTACAAACTTATTCATAAAAAGATTTAATAGTTGAAATAATAAAATTAAAAAATATAAAAAATAATGAGTTATAGAGTATGGGTTCTTTTCAAAAATATATAACATTATATTTAATTCAATTCACATAGTTAATTGACTAAATTTTAGCATACATGTTCTTACCTTATAAAAATGTTGATAAATTTTTTATTTAATATATATTTTCATTACTAAAACATTAATTATAATTTTCTGTAATATCCATGAAATAAGAAATTTTATCAATATTAGTTGACGATATATTCTTTATAATATTATTTATGAAGAAAAAAATTATTTTTTCTAATAGAATATTATTATTTTCTCCAAAATATTTTTTATATTTATTTCTTAATATTATAATTTTTCATTGTAGTTATTATTATTGTAAATTTGTTTATAATAAAAATGATATTTATAATGATATTAATAATATAATATAAATCAATAATAACTAATATCCTCATAAGTGAATCCTTATAACATAGATTAATAGACTCACTTTATGTTCTAGGTTCACTCCTTTAATTCAAATAATCATTGAAGTAAAAATACCTTCAAATATAAATTCATATTTCCTTAATAAATTTAATCATTTCTCTCATGTTAAAATCATAGAGTGTTATGTTTAATACCCAATTAAATGTTTTACTAATAATAAGTTAGTTTTGAAGAACCAATATAAGCATTGTAGTTATACATATTTTTTACTTCAATATAATTCATATAATACTATTTTTTACAATACTATGAATATAATTTATTCAATTTCATTAAATTATATATTTGTTTTATAGGGTCTAAATTTTTTTATCCACTACGTATAAATATTTCATAATTATAATTTTATATTGAATTTATATTTGATTTGAATCAATCATTATTTATTCAAATTTTGTCATCTAATTTAATTTTCAACATTAGTTTATATTATAGTATTTATCCTATAAAATAATAAATAAAGTAAAAAATTAATGTTTTTATCATTAAATAAAACCATAAAAATGATAAATTTTTCTTTAAGTATATGTACTTGTTAATTTAATGATGTTTTGTCCATGTATTCACTATAGTATCTCATTCTCTTTATACTACTCATTAATATTTAGAAAATATGGTTGTTAGATACTCATTCTACCATGTTGAAATATTATATTTAGTTCATAACATTCCATGATTAATTATATCTTTATTATCAAACCTAAAATTAATAATTATATATATGATCAAATTTGTTTTATAGATAGATAATTTAATAAGGAAAATGTTACTCACGGAACAATACTAAATAATCAAATCATTATGTTTCAACAAATAGTTCACTGAATACTTACATGATATGTAATCCAGGTTATTATTAGGTAGTTTATATGGATTTATCATTAATATTTAAACATTAGTTATTATGTTCTAATGTTATGATTTCACTAATCAGTTTCATCATCAAAAATTTTGACCATCAAAATATATTGTTTTGTGTGGAATCCAACCATAAGAATAAATTAACAAAACATATCAACAATGATAATTATTATATTGTATAATACCTAATTTTTTTTTATAAATTATTAAATAATCAATGTCGATAAAAAGATCTCGAATTTAAATGTTCCAAAACAAAAATTTTAACAGATTGACATGGTATGTAATGGTAAAAATGGGTAAACTACATTATATAATATCATATCATATCTAAAATTTAAATACAAACAAATGTAGAAAATAAATGTGGTATAAATATAAAACTAATTTATATAATATTTTTCACATTAGGTTTTTATTAAATAGGATCATATGAACAATCTTTAGTTTCTTACACTAATTTTTTTTTTCAATTTCGGTCTTATGTCAAGTAATAGATTGAATTTTTCTCATGGATGTATAATAAGAACACTACAATCTATCATTTTAGTGATCTATAACACAATAATACCAAAAAAATTTGGATTTGATGAGTAACCACAAAAATTACCCAGCTTATATATTTAATATTGTGTAAAGAATAATATGAAATTGTAATGGAAAAAAAATACTAAAATAAAAAAGAAATTTAATATAAAAATATATGTAAATGAAAATAAATATTCGACTAATATATGAGAACTATAAAAAATAATATTCAATCTATTTTGATCCCATTAATGAATTTATTTAAATTAATTAATTATCTCTTTGTTATAATAAAAAGTAGATATTGATGACCATGATATTAAACATTCAACATAATAATTCTTATGTTATCCCCATATTTTGTTGATCAGTAGCACCTTTTATAGATAAATTATCCATATAATATAGTCTGGGATGTTTCTGAATTCTTTTTTAGCTTATTATATATGTCATGTTTTTGATAATATGATATTTTTTGTCCCATGCATAATGTTTTCATATTTTATTGTAATGGTCTTAATTCGTGAAACTAAAAACATAATGAAAAAATAGAATGATAAATAAATATTTTTTATATAATACATCGTAGATTGATGATTGTATCATCATGAAAAAATATTTTCATATCATCAATATTAATACTTTACAATATTCAATACTATCCTCTCGATAAATAATTTAATTAAAATAACAAAAACTCAACTGAAAGAATAATTTTTATGTGTGAAAAGTATAAAAAAATACTATATATATGTATATATATGTGTGTATGTCTGTTAATAATAATTATTTCCATCATAAAATTCATAGTAGAATATCATAATAGTTTTTTTATTATCAGAAGACATTTAGTAAGAACATTTCTTATCAGTAAATGTGAATCAAATAAAAAAATTTCTCAAAACAACATGGTTAAATGTAATATTTTTAGTGTCATTTAAAATCATATAATTGATATTTTTAAAATATAAAAATTCCATTTAGTTTGAGAAATATCCAATCATTATGATTAAATAGAAATCATAAGGGACATTCTAAAATGTGAAAAAAGGAAACATATTGTTTATTTTACATCTCTATCAAATTATGGCATCATAAGACTTAAATAAATTATAATAAATTATATTTAGAAACCATGATAATATAAATTTTTTTCATATTTATTATTATTATTTAATTATAACGATAAATTCATTATAAAATATTTCTTAAAATAAAATAATAATTTTTTTATTAAAATAATTTCTTATATTGTTTTATTAAAAATATAAACTTTAAGATATATATATTTTTAATTTTAAATAACTAATTATATTTTTGGAATAATCATGTAATAATTACCAAAATTATTATTATATAGATTTTTTTAAATGATTAATTTTTTACAGATTAATTAAAAATAATTTTTTTTAAAATGTCATTACTTTTAAACAAAAACATATCAAAATCCCACCAAGTATTGAATATGATATAAAGTAAAATAATAATTATTTATTTATATTTAATTAGTATAAATTATTATATAATAAACTTAATATTCTATTATAAAATTGGTTTATTCTTGGTATGAAAATAATATTTTGCTGAAAACTATTTTAATGTAGTTAATTTTTTTTAGTTTTAATTAATTAAAATAATATTTAAAGGGGTTTTTAAAAAATAAAATTTATAAAATGTATAATGATAAATTTAATTTAATTTAATAAAATTTATATTAATATTTTTTTTCTAAATTCATATTATTCACGAAAAATACACTACTTGAATGCCTAAGATTTTAACATGTCTATGGGTTTGGATTTAAATTTAATTTTAAAATTATTATGAAACAAATTTAGTAAAATTAATTTCATAAATGGAATAAGGAGGAATGAATTATATAGTGATATATTTTTAAATTTTATGAATATAATATTGCATTGGTAAAACAATTCCAAAATATTGTTATATTTTGAAACATGATAATTTAAAAAGTAAGAGAAAAAAAATAAAAAAAATGGATGGTTGGTTTATGTGTTTATATAATATAATATGATATGAAAACATTTATAATCAATCATAATCCAAGTAATTAATTTCACCCAAATATGGTAGGCCTTATATATAAGTTAATCATTATTTAATCTCATAAAACCACCCCGGTGAATGTATAAATAACACCCCTCCCCCACCACCACCGTTCTCCTCACATGCCTAGAATCTACTAAAATATATTCCAAAATATATTCTACAATCATTCCCAACATACCATTTTTATTGGCCTCCACAAAATAATAATTTTATTTACATATTAGGTCATTCAAGGAGGTGATATTCAATAGGCAACATTCTCAAACCACCTTCCATAATATATTTAATTCCTCTAACTTATCCACCCCTCCTTCACCCATAAAAAAATTACAAAGAAATTATAATGTAAATACTGTAATTTTATATTTCTAATATAACATAATATATAAATCCATTTTATTATCTTATCATATATAATGAAACAAAACATTTTTCAAATTACGGTTGTTAACTATCTTTGTGGAAAATGTGATTTTGTTTTAAATTTCTTCCTTCAAGACTTTTCTTAAAACTATTATTATGACTAAATCAGATTAAAATATGTACATTATGAATATTTTCATTCTCTATAACTATTATATGGATGTAATGTTATTTATTACAATATTGGAGCATGATGGTTAGAAAACCCACTAAAATAGACTAAAATATTTTATTAACAATTTTATCAAACAAATCATCCTCATACAAGATATAAAAATTATATATGTGACCATTTATAATTATTGAAGTTAATTGATATCATTTTATTACTATTATGATATTGGATCTCTTTTTTGAAGAACCTCTATAATTATACTGATGTGAGTCGATCAAAAAATAATAAAAAATGCTCCTGGAATGAAGATATTAAATATTATTACTCAAGAAATTAACCATAAATGTACTTAATAAAATAATAATAAGTAAATTATTTATGATAAATGCGTATGAATTATGTAATTAACAAATATAATTTGATTATCCACGAAAATAATGGAATTTTTATTACACATTCAGCCACAAGGTAATATACCCATATACCTTCTCTATCTTTTGATCCATTCCAAAACCATCATTATATTTGGTTAATTTTTTCAAATTCATATTGATGGGATATTATTTTACACGTCCATATTATTATCCTTTTGCTGTTAAAATTATTATAGACATTGTTTTCCCTTATTAATCCAGTTTATATATGACTAATCTCTATTATTATGTATCAAATAATAAGTACTGAACTTCCTCTCAAATGACTTTTGTTGAGGAATATTTTGATGCATTGAATCTAGATTCATTAATGAGGTGTTTAGAATGTCCATTTAAATTTATTAATATTGAATTTATTTATTTTAATGATATTTAATGTTCTCTGGAATATTATTCACTAAGGAGGAATAAGATTTAACTGAAAGTAACGTGGTAATTTGAATTCATAAATCAATCCCCATTATTTGGGTTAAACATATACTTCAATATTTATGACATTATAAAGTAATGGGTGAAGTGTTTTTTTCTATCTAATGTTTTATTTCAACATATTTTTTGTGTATTTATAAGAAATACATAAAAATTATTTATTTTATTAACTTTTAATACAATGAATTGATATTTTTATAGTGAGTTTTGATATCCAAAATTTATTTTAGTTTTTTGAAATATTTAATGATGAAAATATGAAATAATAAAAATTATTTATTCCTAATATGGTACATTAGAAATATATATATATAATTAGTGTTCCCAAATATTATTAGGTATTCAATATAGAAATTATATTAAAGGGTGTCTTAGATATCATTGGTTGAGCTAGTTATAGTGTATACGAAGTGGTGGCCAAGGTAGGACTAGGTGATCCCATTACAGATTATACAATCGGGTGGCCAAAATACATCCAACTGAGCCTATTATGATTTATATGATTGGGGGGTTGAGATGGAATAATAATTAATTAGGAAATTATTATATGGGATGTTTATCATATGGCTACTCCAATTAAAAGGTTTTCGAATGGGTTTAGTGAGTGTGATGTAATGGGATTCAAAAAAAAGGATTTTTTTATTATTTAAATCTATTTAATGGATTTTTTTGATCAAAATTATTGTGTTTTTTTATAAAAAATAATAAGTTAATTTTATAAATATACATTAAGACAAGGGTAAATATTCTATGGGGTTTTATTTTTTAAAATTCTGAAATATGTAGTCCAAATTATCAAAAACCATAACATGAAAATATAATAATGATTTGAAAAATTGATAATTCTAATTTAAATCCAATAGAATAGGTATTGATTATTGTTTGTTTTTTATTAGAGGTATGGGAGAAACAATTTAGATGGCATTAATGATTTGGATATTCTTAACTGATTACCCATGAATAATTTTTTCAATTTATTGTTAAGATGAAATGATAAAATATTTAATGATTATTATGTCTCTTCATTTAAATTCTGGTCTTTAGAAATGGATTCATGTTAATAAAACACGAAATATGTGGTGGGTAAGAATAAATATGAAAATTTTCATTCAAATCAGTAACCTATTATTTTGTAATTGGAAGAGAACAAATTTTCATAATGATTGTTTAGTTGACACAAGATATCAATGGTGGTGGTATCCATGCTAGGGACCTAATAGATAGACCAAAGAGGTATATGTTAATAGTAGAGAATTTTATTAGGTGAAATAAATCTAATATCACTATATCCTCCTATATAGTGGTTTCCAAAATATTGATCAACACTTTAAAAAAATAGATTTGAAGGCATGGTATTTTCATAACACCAATAGAAAAAAAATTGTTAATAATTTTGAAGTTAAATTTCATCAATGGTGGTGTCCAATTCTGAATAATTAAGAGAAATATGTTATTGATACCATTTAAATTAAAAAATTTATTGGTGGATTCCCCAAAACAATAATTCCCTTTGACTCTTTATCTTCAGATAGAAAAAAAATTACTGGATATATGGAAAAGGGAGGATGAATATGTAACTGTGTATGAATCAAATTTATATTACTAACATGGTACATGCCATATTTTATTCAGGACACTATTAAAAGAATAAAATGTTTTACTTAGGTTTGAAACTAACTTTCCAAATATTATATTCCATAGAATAATTGAAAATTATTAGATATAGCGGTCTATTGAACTAAGAATATTGAGTTGGGGTTTTTAGATGCATATTTTAATCAAATTGACCATAGTAAGAAAAGGTCACGAGGGAAGGTATGAGAGAAAAAACATATATGATTTTAAGATGTAGGGATAGAAAATGATCAATGTTTAGAATGAAAATTTTAAAGGAATGTTTTATAGGGTATGAGATGTGTTTCCAATATTTTCAGTTTGGGTACAGGTCTTTTGACTATAATGAAAATAGACATGAATAATCATTGAATAGGGTAATATATAGCCATCGTAAGGGCATGTTTTTTAGTTTTAATTAGATTATCTAGTACAATATCATGTATCTGATGTTAATCACATATGATAGAAATCATCATTATTTTTAATGGAAAGGTTTCTAAATGACATCTTCTATTATGGTTGACGTGGGGCCATCAAATGAGTTGGTGATAGGAATGTATGTTTTTTATTCAAATTAATCAAATTATGTATTTTATTCTAGATAGTATCATTATTTCAATTTATATAAACATTAATGAATACTAATAATATCACATCATGAATTAATGATATATAATTGGGTGAAAACACTAGGTGGGAATATTAAAGAAATATTTATATATATATGACTCTCCTTATTGTTATCGGTGAAATTTTATTTCTTACAAATAATATTAAAATAAACATATTAGAGTTAAGGAAATTTTTTGTGTATGGATTGGATCTCATTTTTTCATTCCAAAATAGAATATGGAGCATATAATGATTTGTTAAATGGTTTAATATATTTAATAACCTATAATTATGTAGATAAATTAATAACAAATGATATTTAAATATTATTTAAACATATATTTGAAAAAATGAACCTATTCATAGTTGTTATTTTCCCATTGTGACTAGATAATTATATTTTTTCTTGATGATTTTTATAGTTTTAATCTGGATCGATAGGTTGATATAACTATTGACTTAGTCCATGATGCTATTAATATTTCAAAATCAACTTATCAAATAGATCAAGTATATATTTTGGAACTAAAAATATTTTACGTGAGCTGCAAGATTAAATTTTCATTAGACTTTAAAATTCTCCATGGGTTTATCCTAATTTTTTGTTAAATATAATTATGGTTCCTAGAGAATTTTTTTTAATTATAGAGATTTTAATAAAACAACTATTAAGAAGATGCATCCTTTACCTCATATAAATTATTTGAGTGATCATCTATGGGGATAACATTAATTTTAAAAGTCTGATATTTGGTCATGATACAAATAGTTTAATGTGAAAGAGGAAGATATTTTGAGGACTCTATTTTAATATATACATAGTCATTATGAATTTTTTTATTCCCTTTTCATTGAAAAAATATCCCCAATGTATTTATGGATCTTATGAATAGACTTTAATTATTAATTGTATATTATTACATTTTCTTCTAAGGATTACATTTGGGAATTTAGAAAAACATTTTAGGATCATGAAAAACAATTAAGTATAGTTAAGAATAAAATTAATGAAATGATTTTTTATTGATAATTTTTCAAATGTGATTTTTGGATATAATAGATTTCTATTATTGGGAACATTAAATGTAAATATTAATTTATATTTTTCAATACTAAAAAAAATATTATAGATTAATGGAAAATACCTAAAAATGTAACTATTATTTAATATTTTCTTGTGTTAGTGGGCTATTGTTGGAGATTTTTTAAAAAATGTCACTGTTATTTATAATAATGATATCGTTAACATGTAATTATGTTAAATTTAAATAGAATAATGAGTGTGATGGTATTTTTTTCGGATCTAAAAATGTTCATCGATAAATTCTCAAATATTGGACAAACCGTCACAAAATGTTGATATTTATATCTATAATGATTCATCATTTATTGGATATGGTTTAATTATGTGGAAGAATTATTCAGTAATTACATATGATTCATCGATATTAATACCCAATGATAAAAACTATAATACATATTTTTTGGAATTCATAGCTATGGGTTTTCATTAAAAAAATATTTATAATTTAAATAGATCCAATTGTAAAATATATACTGATCAAAAATGATTAAGTTTTATATTTTTATAGAATGTGTTGAAACTGAGTATTAATAGATGGAGGGAACTGATTATGTATTTTGACTATATGATCAATAAGCATCTTCAAAAATAAACTGGTTGATTCCCTGATTCGAAAAGATCATACATCATTAACCATATTACATTTAGAAGATGAATAATTTTTGTAATGGTTTGATTAACTTATGTATTGATGTTATAAATGCATGAACATCCATTATTTTTATTTAGGTGTAAATGCAATCATCTCTATTAGATATTATTAATAAATAATAGATGAATGATCATGAGTTATATAAAACGTAGAGTGCGTTAACAATTGTATGATTCCTAAATTTAATGTTCATGATGATTGTGGTTTTAGTTTTGGGACGTGATTTGGTGTGCCATGTGGTTTTCAAATAAAGGGGTAGTTTTTATATTATCTTTATAGTTCCCTGTTTTCTATTAATCATTTAAATACTATCATATATTTAAACCATTAGGATTATTGTTGGTGGGATAGAGTGAATAGATAAAATTCTGACATTACCAAGAAATGATTGAAATGTCAATAGGTGATTGTATATTGACAATTATAAAAGTATATTTTTCATCATTTTACAATGCCAATATAGAAATGGATATATATATATATATATATATATATATATATATATTAATTTTGTTGTAGAACTACTAAATTCATCCTAGGGTAATAATGAAATTTGGGTTATTGTTGATGGACTTACTATGTCTTCAAATTTAATTCCCATTTGAGAAACTATATATATAGATAAAATGTAACAAAATATATGTTATAGAGATAGTCATTCATAACTGAGTTAATATCTATGTTATATCTTACCATTAAACCATGTTCACATCTAAATTTTGGAATACTTATTAATAGTCGGTTGGAACCAGATTAAATTTTGGTAAATATTTTCATCCTAAGCTGGATAGATAATCAAAATGATGATTTAATACCTTAATGGATATAAAAAATTCGTTTTAATGGATTACCAGGGATGTTGGTATCACCATAATTATTCAATTTATTATTCATATAATAACATATTGAATTATAGTATACATATAGAACATTTTGATGATTTATATAAAAATAAACATCGAACATAAAAATTTAGTAGAATAAATTTTTATAGGAACTGAAATAATATAGGAAATATATAAAAAGGTTATGATGATTCATAAATATTTGAGGAAACCATATTTTAGGTATAAAATATTATATAGATAATAGAATGATAAACTATTATTATAAGGTCTGTGATCATGTATTTCATAAAATGTCTCCATGTAAATGATTAGTTCTTTAGTTTATGATAGGTTTTCTATGTTCATGGTTCATTAGACAATATAAAATCCAGGATAAAGTTTGATTATTTTCTTACTGAGACAACTTTACTCTTATTTTATCTCATGTACATAATGTTTTCATGGTTTGATGTTAAGAAAGTATGTTTTGGAATCATCACATGTTTTGATCCCTGACGTAGTTTAGTTTAAAGGGGACCTTTCTTATAAGGAAGGTCTTATTTTGATGAATGACCATTAAGACCATGCATTTCAGAAAAAATTTAATTCATCATCTGTTAGTTTTCAAAATAAACTATATGGTTCAATAAGAAACATTATAATCTGATTCGTCAATGTATGGAAAATACCGCTACTTATTTGATAAATGGATAATCATAAGAGGAAGAAATTTACAAAGGTGAGGGAATTTAGTAACCTGAGTACTGATAAAATAATTCGATTAAATATTTATTATAAATCTTGACTTATACAGTTGAATTCATTATAAAATATTTTGTAAAAATCTAAAAGGAAATCATTATATTACTATAATTTCTAATAAAGTGAAATTGAAAAAATAATTTTTGAATTTTTTTTACAAAACTTATTTCATTTATGGATTCACATTGTTAAAATTACATTAGAGTGATTATTGGGGAATTTTTTAAAAATATTAATATTTCATTGAATATATAAAAATAAATATATTAGATAAAATGTTATTCTTTTTAAATAATTTATGAACTTTTAAATTCTTAAAATTTTATTATTATTGATTAATTTAATATAAATTGGATTCATTTAGATATTATTCATGTATTTTCATATCTAATGATGTTTATTTTTTATTTAATAAATGATTTTTAATGTTAAATAGTATTTCTTTTTCAAAAATTCTTTTAATGTATATGATTATATGTATTTTAGTAATATAAAATAATATGTAATGTAGAATTTTATATATGGAATGAAAATATTAAATATAAAAAAGTGATTTAGTTTCATAAAATTATTATTATTACTCAAATAGTTAATATAAAAACTTCTTTTTCTTGGAAAATATAAATCTTCAAAACCTCACTTTTTCATCGTGTCTTCGGGTTTTGTTTTAAATTATAATTTTACAAATATTTTAATATAATATGGTATAATAAATTTTATATTAGTGTTAATATGATCAAAATTATTTATTAAAAAATTCATTTTTTGGAAAAAAACATACTGTCATAAAAATATATTTACCGGAGTAAAAAAAAATAGGTAATTGTTAAATTGTAAAAACTAGATATACATAAAAAATAAAACATTAAATTTCATGTTAATGTGACTCCGGATATTAAATACTTTGAACACATTATTTATCAGTATTATTCATTGAAATCAATGACACCCAGATGTGGTTGGATTGAAATATAAAATAATAATTATTAAGTATCATAAACCAACCTCTCCCCAATAATATGTAACAATCCTCACCGCCACATTTCACTTAAAAATGCATTATGTTATTAAAATATGTAAACAATATATTTTACACATTACACCAAAATCTATTTTTAGTTAGTATATGTAACGCCCCGACCCTAGTTACCCCGAGTCGGTGAATTATTGCGTAACATTGGCATGATCACAAAAGATCAAGTCTCCAAAGACCGATTAGTTTAGTATCCGTGGAAACACTAGATACATTCAAAAGTCTTACGTGACATCATAAAGTAAATCAAAACTACAACAACATCTTGTCTTCATATCCCCTCATACAATCCCTATAGGTCATTATTAATATACTTCTTGACATCCTGGAAAAATTGAAACATTAGCAGGGGTGAGCTCAGATGCTCACTAAGGATAACAATATAGCGGAAGATTTCATAAATAAACATAAAAATTTAAGGCAATGTATATCTAAAACAAAATCCTTTTAAACAAAAACTTCATCATAATATGGAAAAAGTAAAATGAAATAATTCCATTTACTTATTAACATGGATATTCTACAGGTCGAATAATCACATTAAATATCAATAACCACTTTCATAAAGATGGAATGCATAATTCAATACTATCATAACCACGTAGACAAGGCCTCGTTCCAAGACTAAAAATAATATTTTGTCAAGGCCTCGTTCCAAGACACTAGTTTGTCTCATGAGACCTGCCGATGCATCGAAGAGCTATAGTAGGCTCTACCCGTCACTTATTAAGTCCAATGCATTCATCATATGAACAGGTTTAAACATATCATAAACCATAACATAATCGTATCATATAAAACATGCATAAAGGAAACATAACATTTCCACATTTCAATCACAAGATATCAATAAACACTTCGATATAATAAAAACATTATCAAATCCATTTTCAATACCAAAATAAAAGAAAATTAATACTTGGTATTAATTTTTCATTTAAAAAAAGTTATGGCTTGTAGAGGAAGCTGAAACACAAATAATGGTCACGTTGGCGGAAAGTCATTGTCGCCCCATACGTACGACAAGAAAAAAATTCCATTTTTTCATTTAGTAAAACGCTTCGTATAAAAATATTCCTTTTTAATAAACGTAAAAGTTAAAGGGGTTTATACACCGTATAAAAGAAAGTTTTGTATAAAACAAAATATGCCTCAATGAAGGAAGATTGAGACGAAGTCTCTTACAAAGATAATTTTTAAATAAAATAGATCTATTATGTGTATTCACTATGTCTACACATAATGAAAGTATAAATACAATATAGGACATAATAATATCATGACATAATTTTAAAATAGGAGATTAACCCAAAGAATAGAAATAAGGTTAAGAAGTTCCTTTACGCCGTGTCTGACTTTACTCGAACATTCTTTAACCTCCTAAACAATAAACTGATGTTAATTTATAATTGCCTAAGAACCTTTTTCAGGTTTATTATTCCTTTTATATCACTTATTACCATGTTATGAACATTATGTAATTATTTCTGTTAATAACGGTCTTTTTGTCGATCTATGGTACTTAAGTCAAAAATAAACTTCTTATAGTTACAAGTTGTTCAGGTGGTAAAATATCCATTATAACCAGAATTATATTCATGATTTAGATATCATATATATCATATATATAAATTCAATCCATTCATTCATAATATTACGTAACATTTAGAGGTAATAAATGAAATGCACCATTCATGGAGACAGTAAGCCATACGTACGCATGAACAGTACTTTCATTTATATTTTGTATTTAATGGAATGAAATCATAATGATATAAAGGTGTATTCTAATTCCAGTATAATATCATATATAATATAATTTACTCTATCCTTTATACGTCCCACATATGGCATTAACGATTCAAATCACTTTGAGGGGGCGGTAGTCCGCACTTTATAAAATGAAATTATCGTGTTTACCCATAATAAAATCATAAATGTATGCCATAAATGAGAAATACAGAAGCATAAGGAAAACATAAATATAATATATATAATATATAGAAATATTTTAATCATAATGGCCACCATTATAGGTGTTAAAAGAATATTGAACAATCATTGTTTCGTGAGTTAGTATTTCGCCACCGACAGAAACATTATGCTTTTCTAACCATTAGACAGAGGTGTGTGTAAGTGTAATTCAAATACATATCATAAAAAAATCCTAGTATATTTTAGATACTGATTTTGTTACAAAATAATGTAAATAAAAGATTTTACGGGGTTGGAGAAGCAAAATAAAACAAAAGAACATAAGAGAAGACATTACCTTAATATCGGTTAACTCTTTTTGATTTGAGATAAAGGATTCCTTGGGAAGTCTTATGCCCAAATTAAGGCTTCTATGAGTAATATAGGGATGTTGAGAGAGTATTTGGTCAGAGTTTGGACGAGCCAAATGGCTTTGATGGTTTGAATAAGGTGGTAGAGGTGGGGGCCTTTTATAAGAGGAGAGGAAGGGCACTCTTGGAAAGTCATGAAATGTTACATTATTATGAAATGATTTTAGGATTTAAAAGTCCCCACAATGATATATTTCTTGGATAAGGAGATAGGGGTTCAAAATCTACTCATCCAATAGGTTTTTGACATGTGTAAGTCTTAGGTTTTACATTATCTTTTCATTTTATTTAAATCGTTAATTAATGAGGTAATCACTGCATCATCATGGTGTCATAAAAAATTTAATTTATTTAATGTCTTGAAATTAACAAATATATATAATGATGTAGGAATTTTTTTTAGATTTCCAATGAATATTTATAGTCTAAATGTTAACTTATATAACCCCATGTAATAATTGTTTTAAAAAAACAACACATGTTTGTGACAATTTTATTTTTACATTAAATAAAATTTTATTAATGTCATTTTCTTACCCAAGTGGCTCCATGGGGTCCCCAAGTTGACCCATCGATTTTCTTGGTCAGCCATGACTCATACAATAATTTTAGGACAAGTGTCAATATATTTTCATATTTTTATAATATCATTTTTACCTTAAATTTCACTAATTACCTTTAATCGCGATTAATAAAACATAAAACTTAATATTCACCAAAAAAATTATTTTAATCCCATTGAACCGTATTTTACTTCATATTAACAACCATGTATGTCAGATTTTTGAAAATCAATTCACAGATGTGGTAAAGATTCATTTAAATGGAAAATTAGGTTTTTAACTACCACTTAGTAGTTTCACTATTCATCAAAAATTGAAGTTTCTCATAACAATACCAAAAATTCACCCTAATCTATAATTGATATTCCAAATTCTAAAATGATTTCTATTTTTTAAAATTCGAAACATATAATTTTCATTAATTAATTTCATAATTAATTCCTGCTATCAAAACAAATAGTGTTTTTCTAGGAAATAATTTCAATCAAAAGATTGACAATTGTTTATGTCCTATTTCAAAGTTAAATTAATACTAATGACCATAATTGGATAAAATGGTAAAAATATATTATAATTATACATTAAAACCACTCAATATTATAATTTATCACAAGAAAATATTTTGACTAAAAAAGTTGTTTTTAATTATTTTCATTATTCATCAAAAATTGGAAGATCTCAGAAAATTACAAAAAATTAAACTTAGGATAATTTCGATATTCAGAATACAAAATGAAGTCCATTTTAAAATATAAACTTTATATAATTTCTAAAAGTGGGTATTACTATTCATAACAGCTATTTTTATTGGTCACGGTGTGTTAGAATCTCGAACTTGCGTACAATGCAAACTATTGCATTATTGAAAGAGAAGCGTATCATAGAAGCTTGGAATGTTACATTCTCCTCTCCTTCAATAAATTGTGTCATCACAGTATGAAATTGTTCTCTGAAAATAAAAGGTTGAAAAGAGAAAATACCTTTGTGTAAAACCCACATCAGAAATAAGGTTAATGAATATATAACATTAAAAGAAAGAAAGAGAGGTACAAAGGTCACCCGAGATTTCCCATACTATGATTATATGAAAATATAGATATAGAGGAAAAACAAACCATCAAGTTCTGATGGAGAGTTGTAGAAAAAAGTATTATGAAAAATTTAACCACAAGAAAATCACAAAACTTGTGATTGGTTAAATAGTCATTGAATCCCCTGTTGGAAAAGATAACCGAAAAAGTTTTTGTTTTAAGTTACCTTTCATAAAGTTGATAAATTTATTTAAGAGAATTATATTTAATGTTAGGAAATATACTTACTTTTCATGTAGACTTTCATTATTTAATAAAGTTTTACCACAAACCCATCTTTCACTCCAAATGGTAATAGAACTCAAAAATATTCTATTTATCCTAATTGTATAAGGTTCTAAATATTACCACATAACATTTAGATTAGGAAAACTATTTTGTAATAACCAATAACTTCTTGTAGGCTAGTGGTAGGTAATAAAGGCATGTCTAACTATGGTTGTGGGTTTGATTCCGGTACCTTTGGCCGATGCGATGGGTAATCCCTTGACCTGCAGGTTGTCCTTTTCCTAAAACAATAGTATTATAATATTCCAAAAGTAATCTTCAGAAATGTTTTAACCTTAAATAATACTATCTAATGTTCAACTTAATCCATTCCAACCTTTTATAGTTCTCCAAAATACCTCTTTCCAGACTTTCTCTAAAAGGTCTCTAAATTCCAAAATCAATTCATCAGATTCCCCCAATAAAGTAAAGTGTCTCTTTTTGTCACATACTAAAAATAAGATTACCTTCATCATATTAAAACCTTAATGTAAACAATAAGTACTGCAGTACAATCCTTATATATATCAAATTATTATTATAACGAGAATATAATCCATGAGTTGAAAATCACCAATACATTAATTATTCCACTTCAACTGTAGTAACAACATAATATTGACCTTGATCCCATGGCCTTTTCTTATGAAAGTCCCGCTGAAGCTTATGAAATTTATTTGCATAATGCCCCATTTCCCTACAATTGTTGCATTCGACATTGATATCCTTTTTCTTTCCCTTGCAATCATGAGCCTGGTGACCTTTTTTTCCACATTTATAACAAACTCCAATTCTTTTTAGGCAAGTACTGGGGTGATTCTTCCCACAATTATCGCATAATAGAAAATCCTTCTTTCCCTTTTTCCCTTTATTTGTCTCTTGTTCCACCGTTCTCTTCTTCTCTTGCTTTACTTTGTTGGCATAAGACATAGAGAATTCTTTTTCTGTTATGATAGCACATGAGACAATATCTTCATACGTTGAGAAAGATTGTGATACTAAATCTCGACAGAGAAATGGTTTTTACCAATCAAAGAAACGGTCAATCTTAATTCTTGGGTTACGTATATAATCTGCAGCATTCCTCGCAAACCTTGTAAAGTTAGCCTCATACTTTGTGACAATATCATCCTCCTTTTCCCTCAGACTCGGAAATTGCCTTTCCATAACTGCTCGATGGTCATGGGGAAAGTATTTTTATAAGAAAATATCTCTGAACATCCTCCATTCCATATTTGATACTTTATCATTTTCCTTTGTGTTTTGAATCAATGACCACCATTGATCAGCATCTCCAGTGAGGTGGTAAACTGCCATGACAACCTTCTCCCTTTCGCTACTCCCCAAGGCGTGGAATATTTTCTCTAAGGAATTTATCCATTGATAAGCTACTAATAGATTTTTAGCCCCATTAAATGTTGGCAGTTGTTTCCTCATGAAGCGATCTAACATGGATCCTCCACGTTGCGGATCAGGGTGCTCCATACGAGTAAGGTTATTATTCATATCCTGAGTGAGGTTTCCCAGTATGGTGATAAGTTGATCACCACCAGTTGTATCACCAGCTCCACTATAATTATCTTGAGCAGGAGGGAAATCCCTACATGGAGTGCGTGTATTGATACAGTTTCCATTCCTCCCACTAGGCACCATTTCTAAACAATGGCATAAACTAGATTAGTTTATGAATCAATATACATAATTCCATACTTGTAAAACACTTAACATAAATTGAACTATAAGAATAAAAAAGTTTTCATTGAGAAAGTATATACTCATAAACCCTTAATAATGGGTTGTAATGAAAATTAGAATTATACAAAGCATATCTCCCAGGAGTGTCGTAACCAAGAGTGCAGCATGGCCCGTTGTCGTGCACTAGTTCCCATTCGAGTCTAGTTCAAAGCGGTGTTTTCATGTTTTACCCCTAGGTACATCTGTGCTAGAGATTCCTCTACCTGCTCTTATCCAGACAGGTATGTATTGCTCGGAAAACTCACAAAATCTCTATAAAACCAAAAATCCAGGAAGTTCTTCTATACTAATCCTCAAAGACTATCTGCTCTAATCAGAGTTTATCTAAATCTAGCTTCCAAGGTTTGTACTAAACTACCTCTGATACCAACTGTAACGCCCCAACCCCAGTTACATAGAGTCGGTGCATTATTGTGTAACATTGAAATGATCACAAAAGATCATGTCTCGAAATACCGATTAGTATAGTACCCTTGGAAACACTAGATACATTCATAAGTCTTACATTACATAATAAAGTAAAACAAAACAATATCAACATCTTGTCTTCATATCTTCTCATACTATCCATGCACGTCATTCTTAATATACTTTTTCACATCCTGGAAGAATTTAAACATTGGAAGGGGTGAGCTCAGATGCTGAATAAGGATAACAATATAGTGGAAGCTTTCATAAATAAACTTAAACATTTAAGGCAATGTATATCTAAAAAAATCCTTTTAAACTAAAACTTCATCATAATATGGAAAATGTAAAATAAAATAATTCCATTTACTTATTCACATAGATCTTCTACTGGTCAAATAATCACATGCAATATCAATAACCACTTTCATAATTATGGAATGCATAATGACAGACTATCATAACCATGTAGCCAAGGCCTCATTCCAAGACAAAAAAATATGATTTTTCCAAGGCCTCGGGCCGAGACACTACTTTGTCTCATTAGACCTACCGATGCATCGAGGAGCTATAGCGGGCTCCACCCATCCCTTATTAAGTCCATTGCATTCCTCATATGAACAGGTTTAAACATATCATAAACCATAACATAATTGTATCACATAAAACATGCATAAAGGAAACATAACATTTCCACATTTCAATCACAAGATATCAATAAACACTTTGATATAATAAATACATTATGAAAACCACTTTCAATACCAAAATAAATGAAACATAAAACTTTGTATTTATTTTTCATTTAAAAAAAGTTATGCCTTGTAGAGGAAGCCGAAACTCAAATAATGGTCACGGCGGAGGAGAAGTCGTTGTCACCACATATGTACGAAAAGAAAAACATTCGTTTTTTTCGTTTAGTAAAATGCTTCATATAAAAATATTCCTTTTTAATAAACGTATAAGTCAAAGGCGTTTACACAACATATAAATGAAAGTTGTTTATAAAACAAAATATGCCTCAATGAAAGAAGATTGAGACGAAGTACCTTACACAGATCATTTTTAAATAAAATAGATCTATTATGTTTATTAACTATATATACACATAAGGAATATATAAATACAAGATAGGACATAATAATATCATGAAATAATTTGAAAATAGGAGATTAACACAATGAATGGAAATTGGGTTAAGAAGTTCCCTTACCTCGTGTCAGACTTGACTCGGCCTTTCTTTAACCTGCTGAATAATAAACTGGTGTTAATTTATAATTGCTTAAGAACCTTTTTCACGTTTACTATTCATTTTATATCACTTATTACCATGTTTTGAACATTATGTAATTATTTATGTTAATAACGGTCGTTTTTTCAATCTTCGGTACTTTAGTAAAAAATAAACCTCTTATAATTACAAGTTGTTCATGTGGTAAAATATCCATTATAAACAGAATTATATTCATGATTTATATATCTTATATATCATATATATCCAGTATATAAATTCATGCATAATATTACGTAACATTTAGAGGTAAGAAATGAAATGCACCGATCATGGAGACAGTAAGCCGTACGTACGCATGAACCCTACATTCATTTCTATTTTGTATCTAATGGAATGAAATAATAATGATATAAAGGTGTATTATAATTCCAGTATAATATCATATATAATATAATTTACTCCATCCTTTATATGTCCCACATATGAAATTAATGATTCAAATCACTTTGAGGGGGCGATATTCCGCACTTCCTAAAATGAAATTATTGCATTAACCCATAATGGAAATCATAAAGGTATGCCATAAATGATAGATAAAGAAGCATAATTAAAACATAAAAAAAAATCATATATAGAAATATTTTCATCATAATTTCCACCATTAGGGGTGTTAAAAAAATATTGAACAATCATCATTTCGTGAGTTAGTATTTCGCCACCCACAGAAACATTGTGTTCTTTAACCATTAGACGGAGGTGTGTGTAAGTGTAAATTAAATAATTATCATAACAACATCATAGTATATATTAGGTACTTTGTTTTCTAAAAAATAATGTAATAAAAAGATTTAACGGGGTTGGAGAATCAAAATAAAACAAAAGAACATAAGAGAAGACATTACCTTAAAATTGGGTAACACTTTTTGATTTGAGCCAAAGGCTTCATTGGGAAGACTTCTGCCCAAAGTAAGGCTTCTAGGAGTAAGAGAGGGAAGTTGAGAGAGTATTTGGGAAGATTTTGGCTGATCCAAATGGCTTTGATGGTGTGAATAAGGTGGTAGAGGTGGGGGCCTTTTATAAGAGGAGAGGAGGGGCACTCTTGGAAAGTCATGAAATGTTACATTATTATGAAATTATTATCGGATTTTAAAGGTCCCACAATGATATATTTCTAGGATAAAGTGATATGGGTTAGAAATATACTCATACAATAGGTTTTTGACATGTTTATGTCTTAGGTTTTACATTATCTTTTCATTTTATTTAAATCGTTAATTAACGAGGTAATCGCTGCATCATCATGGTGTCATAAAACATTTAATTTATTTAATGACTAATAATAATAAAAAACTATAATGATGTAGGAAATCATTTTAGATTTCCAATGAATATTTATAGTCTAAAATTTAACTTATATAACCCCATGTAATAATTGTTTTAGTAAAACAACACATGTTTGTGACAATTTTGTTTTTACATTAAATAAAGAGTTATTAATGTCATTTTCTTACCGAAGTTTCTCCATGGGGTCCCCACGTTTCCCATGGATTGTCTTGGTCGGCCATGACTCATATAGTATGTGTAGGATAAGTGTCAATATATTTTCTTATTTTATAATATCATTTTTACCTTATATTTCACTAATTTCCTTTACTCGCGATTAATAAAACATAAAAGATACTATTCTCCAAGAAAATTATTTTAATACTATTGATCCACATTTTACTTCCTAATGACAAAAATGTATGTCGGATTTTTGAAATTCAATTCACAGAAGTGGTAAAGTTTCATTTATACGAAAAATTATTTTTTTATTTACCACTTAGTGGTTTCACTATTCATCAAAAATTGATGTTTCTTAGAAAAATACCAAAAATTCATCCTAAGGTATAATTGATATTCTGAATTCAAAAATTATGTCTATTTTAAAAAATTACAAACATATAATTTTCATTAATTAATTTTATAAATAATTCAGCTTGTTAAAACAAATAGCTTGTTTTTATGAAATAATATCAATCAAAAGATTGACAACTATTTATGTCCTATTTCAAACTGAAATTAATTCTAATGAACAAAATTGGATAAAATGGTAAAAATATATTCTATGTATACTTTAAAACCACTCAATAGTATAATTTATCAGAATAAATTATTTTGATTAAAAAAGTTGTATTTATGTATTTTTTACTATTCATCAAAAATTGGAATTTCTCAGAAAATTACAAAAAATTCAACATAGGATAATTTCGATATTCTGAATACAAAAATGAAGTCCATTTTGAAATATAAAATTTATATAATTTCAAAAAGTGGGTATTACTATTCATAACCGCTATTTGGATTGGTCGTGGTGTGTTAGATTCTCGAACTTTTGTACAATGCAAGTTATTGCATTATTGAATGAGAAACATATCATGGAAGCTTGGGGTGTTACAGTATCAATAAATAAATATCAATGATCCTTAATAGGATCATTTAAGGTGGTTATTTTTAAGAGGTGACTTTCTCAAACATCCTTTCATAATATTTTTTCTTCTTCTACCTACACATAATACCCTATCACCCGTCCAAGAATAAATACTATAGTATCATTCGTATATAATAATTTTATGTTTATAATGTAATTTCATATATCCATCCATTTTATTGTCTTAACTTAGTTATAGAAACACATCCATTATCCAAATTTTGGCGGTTAAGTGTCTCAAGGGAAAATGAGTTGTCATGTTCAATTACCGTCTTCAATGATTTTCATAAAAATAATACTATTGTTAAATAATATTTTAATAGTTATATCATAACATATTTCATGTTCAATAAATATTATATAGATATTATATTAAAATAATGAAACTAGTTTTAAATGGTAGGAAATTACTTCAAAATAAAAAAATCTATTTTCATTAACATTTTTATCAAATGAATCATCATCATACAAGAAAAAATGATATATCAATCAATATAAAATTCTAAAATATAATTAAAAAAAATAAATTATAATTATGTATTCTTATTCCCATTTTACATGAACATCCATAATTATACTCAAGCGAACAATTCATAAATCCATAAATCGAATGCTCTAAGTATAATGAAAATTGAACTTCACAACTCATCTAAATGACCATAAATGTACTAATTAAAATTATAATAAATCCAATATATATGAAAATGGTCACTAGTTAATTAACTTATGGATATAATTTTATTATACAGGACCTTAAGAGTACGTTCAGAACACATTTATACACTTGGTAAGGGACCCCTCTTCCATCTCTCCCTTCTATTCCCTTCTAGTGCGCTCCATTTATTATGTGTCTGTTTAACTATTAATGATGATGAGATTTGATTTACCAGATATCTCTTTCTACCATAGTAGTTTTAAAATAATTATTAAAATATATTTCTCTCATTATTCATATATCTCTCTGTATGATTATTAGCAACAGTTATATTTTGTTCTTTTAATGCAACTAATATTAGTTAATGATGCTTGTTGGATGTCAGGGAACCCTACCTCACACCTACAAAAGTGGTCATGACTTCCGTCGAACCACCACATGAGCAGTAAAATGAAGATCAAAGCTGCGTATAAATTATGTGACATAGGGAATGTGCAAAAGGACACATATAAGAAGAACACATGAAAAAAATCAAAGAACACTCATACACACCAATAACATAAGTTAAAAGAGGAGGTTCAAGTTCTACGAGGAATAATCTGTCATTCATGCTGAACACCTATAATGGAAGTAAAGAAATAGAACCACGCTACTATTTTTACCAGAAAACATGCAGAGAAGGACTCAAAGCTTCATCAGCTTCAATCGAAAGGAATCCAGAGATGCATTGACATCACACAATAGAATTCTAAACTCATCTTTATATTAATGGACTGTTGTGATCATTTTTATTACATTATGAGAAGTGTGTGTGATTATGTTTATTTGGAAACAGACTAACTCCTAAGATTTACTGGAGGATACTGAAATCCTCAGACCAAACTCTTTACACATTTGTGTATCCCACGTAGAAAATTGGTAGAGGTCTGTGGACCTGGGCTCCCTGTGTGTTGTTGTTGTTGCTTTTACATGTAGAAATGTGGTTGAGGAATGACAACCTGGATAGTTTGAGTACTGTTCTAAACCTCGATCCGGGTTGGGGATCAATGTTATATATAAACTATTTGAGAGGACTAAATCTCAGCTTGAGACTGAACCTATTGGTTAAAACTATTGTGCATCAAATTTCAGATTAAACTAGCTTCAATATTCCGCAGCTAATTACATTGAAATTCAAATCAGTTTTAAAGTAACTCCAATTGTCGAACAAGAAAGTGTTTTTAATTATTTCTAGCCAGTAAGTTAGTTTCAAAGGCAAATTTAATCTTCAAATTACATTTACAAATAAACAATCAATCTTTGAGAAACTAATTGAACACTTATAATCATTATAAATTAACTACAATTTTACTTGTTTTATGAATTAGGGGATTTCAATATAAATATTTTAAACATGAAATTTTAATAAGTACTCAATTCACCCCCCCCCCCCCTTCTTGAGTCTCTACTCCGACCATCATTTGTTATCAAAGGTTCCAGATAAATATTTTTCAAAACTCTATATTTGTGAAAAAAATTCAACTGTGATTTTAGTTGTATCTTGAAGATCTCAAAATTTATGTGAATTCTATATTTTTATAAATTTATTTATCTTTCTAAAACATTGTTATTATGGAAAATAGATTAGGATATATAGCTACCAAAATTCCACCTTTCTTTAAGGGTGTCAATTATTCCCAATAGAAAATAAAAATGAAAATTCACTTTTGAAGTGTGGGATTTGACATCTGGACTGTAGTAGAGACTAAGTATAATATTCAAGAAACTGTTAGAACTACTTGGGATGGACCTACGAAAGCTGCTTACAATAATAATTATAATTCAATAAATGCTCTGTATTGTTCTTTAAGATATGAACAATTTAATCGAATATCTTCTTGTAAGACTGCATATGAAATTTGGGATACTTTGGTTGTTTCCCATGAGGGAACAACCAATTTTAATGAAATAAGACTAAATACATACACTATTATGTATGATAATTTTAAAATGAAATTTGATGAATCTTTTTCTGATATGTATCTTAGGTATAATTATATAGTTAATACAATGAGCCCACTTAGATGATTGGTTCCAACAAAAGAGAAAATTAGGAGGACAATAAGATGCCTACCAGACAGATAGAGAGGATTCTCTATCTCTATACGAGAATCATGTAACATTGGAAATATACATGTCAAGGAGCTGATTGGTAAGTTGGTGTTGAATGAAGAAGAGCTAAAGGTAATCAAAGGGGAAGATGATGAACCTAATAGGATGTCAGTGGCATTTATGTCCACTTCCTCAAAGACCAAATACAAGGATAAATTTCACATACATGTCGAAATCTCAACAAGTGAAGGTTCAAATTTAGATAGTGATGAAGAGATGGCTCATATATCGAAGACATTCAATAAATTATATTAGAAGATGAATTTTTTTAGAAAATCAAATTATAAGGGTACATATGACAAACGAGGTAATTGGAAGAGAGATTGGAATACAGTTGATAAAGATGATGAGATAGTCTGTTATGAATTTAAAAGAAAAATACATGTTAAGACTGACTGTCCAAAATTGATGATTAAAAAGAAATATTATTTCATGGATAAAAATATAAGAAATATATGAATGCAACATAGAGTGCTTTGGAAGACAACTCAAGTGCATATGAAGATTTGGATTCTGAAGATCAAAATCATGTCAACATGTGTCTCATTACAGAAACATCTAAGGTAACATTTAATTCCACTATGCACAATGATTATTATTCTAGGAATAAAAGTGATTCAAATAGTGGTGATAATACGTCTAAAGCTGAATTATTTGAATATTGTAATATGTTGGAAGATACATGTAATGAACTGAAAGATCAGTGCATATCATTAAAGAAACAGTATTCCATGATTAGTACTTTTAAATATGATCTTAGTATAGAAAAGGAAACGAATGCACAACTGTTAAAGAAGAATACTAAACATAAATTTTCTAATGAGAAACTTAGAAAATGCATAGAGATGTTCACAAATGGAAAGATAAATCTCACTCAAATGCATGGAAATAAAGACACACCAAAGTATACTATTGTTTAGGATACCAGCCTAGACATAGAAAGATTGTTAAAAAGAAATTTATTCCAAAATATGGACTATATACTGCTTATTTAATTTTTATAAATTCATATGCTTCATCTAGATATTTAAATTATTATAGACCAAAAAAAATTTATTTATTAAAATCGTTTGAATTTGTTAATTATAGGAACCCCATAAGACAAATATGGGGGCCAAATTTTTTACTTGTTAACCTTTCGGGAACAAAGAAAATCTGGGTACCAAAATTATCTTATGTCTAAATCTGTTTTGTAGGAATATTTCTTGAATTATTCCAGTAGAAAGATTTGGTACTTGTACAGTGGATGTCCAAGACATATGATAAGAGAATACTCATTATTTAAGTGCTTAATCAAAGTTGATGTGGGACATGTCACCTTTTGTGATAACTCATAAAGAAAGATCATCAACTTTGGTTGGATTGGTAACAATGATTCAATTTTAATTTCTAATGTATTATTTATTGATTGGATAAAATAAAATCTCTTAATCATTTCTTAGTTGTGTGATGATGGATTCAATGATAAATTTGAAAATGATGCTAGCAATGTATTCCATTCTAAAAATATTTTGGTATTTACTACTTCAATAGAAGAAAATATATATGTTGTAGATTTAAATTCTTTAGCCAAAACAAAAGGATAAATGTTTAAATGATTTTCATAAAGAATCATGGTTATGGACAAGAAGATTTGGACACTAAAATATTCATTCACTTAGGAAACTAGCTAGGAAAGGTTTAGTTAGAGACCTACCCAAACTAAAATTCCCAATAAACAATGTTTGTAATCCATATCAAAAGGAAAAGCAACATAAAATTTATTTCAAATCAATGAAAGAAGTTTCAACATCTCAACCTATCGTGTTGGTTCATATGGATTTATTTGAACCATCTAGAGTATATATTTTAATTTAGAAGCACTATGTCTATGTTCTAGTTGATGAATTTTCTAGATACACTTGGGTAAACTATCTTTCTCACAAAATTTACGCTTGGTCCTATTTCATTAAATACCCCAAGTCTGTGGAAAACTTTAGTAGACTTATGATTAAGAACCTGAGAAGTGATGATGGTTGTGAGTTTGAAAATCATGACTTTGAAACCAATTTCTCACACAATGGCTAAAATCACAATTTTTATGCCACTAGGACACCTCAACAAAATGGTGTTGTAGATAGAAGGAATAAAACCCTTCAGTAAATTGCAAGAACTATTCTCAATGAGTATGACTTAACTGTTTACTTTTGTGCTGAAGCTATAAATACAACGTGTTATATTATAAATAGAGTCTTTATTAGACATGTTCTAAAAATGACCACTTCTGAACTATGGAATAATTGGAATCCTAAAGTTAGTTACTTTAGAGTTTATGGATTCTAATGTCATTATTCTCAATAAAAAAGGTAATCATGATATGATTGAATCCAAAAGAGATTATGGAATCATTCTAGGTTATTCTATATCAAGAATAGCTTATAGAGTATTTATTAGGATGACCAAATTTATGGAAGAAACTGTACATATCAAATTTGATGAACCTTATCCACATGAACCTAAAACCCCACATTAAATGCATGAAGAAGATTTGTCAATTCTAAACCGTAATGACATGAACAGTAAACCTGTTGTCTAGACTATGAGTTGTGGAAATTTTCTAGAACCTGCTTCTATTGAACCTGAAACTGTAAATGAACCTAAAATTTCAAGCCCTACATTTTCTAGACCAACTAGGACCCTTAAAACCCATCCTTTAGATATTTTTGTAGGATATTTAGATAGAAGAACACAAACTAGATCCTCTTTAAGAAATCAGGTTGAAAATCAAGCCTTTATTTCACAGTCATAACCTAAAAATATCAATGATGTTATCAATGATGGATTTTGGGTAGTGGCTATACAAGAAGAGTGAAATAAACTTGAAGGAAACAGAGTCTGCGAGTTAGTAGACAGACCTAAGGACACCATGACCATAGGAAAAAAATAGGTTTTTTAAAAATAAATTTGATGAGTCTTGATATAGAGTTAGAAACACATCTAGGTTAGTTTCAAAAGGATATAGTCAAGAAGAAGGAATAGACTATGGGTAATCCTTTTTACTAGTAGCTAGGTTAGAAGCTATTATAATTCTACTTTCTTATGTGGCTCATATGAATTTCATGTTTTATAAAATGGATGTTAAAAGTAATTTTCTAAATGGTTTTATAATTGAAGATGTTTTTGTTGAACAACCACTTGGATTTACTAATCCTCACTTTCCAAATCAAGATTTTAAAAATTCTAAAGCTTTGTATGGTTTAAAGTAAGCTCCATGAGCACGGTAAGATAGACTTAGTAATATTCTTATTTCAAAAGTTTTTACTGAAGTGATTATTGATCCAAATATTTTTATCAAATGGATTTCCAAATATGTTTTGATAGTACAAATCTATGTTGATGATATTATTTTTGGATCATCTAAAAATTCTTTGTGTATTTATTTTTCAAAGAGTATGAAAAATGAATTTGAAATGAGTTTTATGGGAGATGTCAATTATTTTCTTGGATTTCAATTTTATTTAAATGAAATTGGTATTATTTTAAATCAATGTAAATATACAACTGATCTTTTAAAATGTCTTGGTTTGGATATTACTAAGGAAAGTGATACACCTATGAGTACCACTTGTAAATTGGATGCTGATGAAACTTGGAAACCAGTGGATCTAACCAATTATAGAGGTATGATTGGTAGTTTACTTTATCTTACTACTAGTTGACTGGATATTATTTTTAGTATGTGTATGTGTGCAAGATTTCATGAAAATCCAAAAGAGTCACACTTGCGTGCTGTTAAAAGAATTTTAAAATATATTAAACATACTACCAATCTAGGATTATTTTATCCAAAAGGAAAATCTATTGATTTAATATGTTATTTAGATGCTGACTTTTATGGTTGAAAGTTAGGTAGGAATAGCACTTCTGGAACATGTCAACTTCTAGGTATGTCTTTAGTATAAAGGTGTAGTAAAAAGCGGAACTATGTTGCAATGTCCACTGCTGAAGCAGAGTACATAGCGGTTGGTAGTTGCTGTGAAAATATCGTGTGGATGAAACATAAATTATGGAAAACAGTTTAGGCATGTTTCTATAAACTGTGATAACACTAGTGCGATCAATATATCTAAGAATCCTATATCTGACCCTAGAACAAAACACATTGATGTAAGACATCACTTTCTGAGTCATCATTATCAAAAGAGTGATATTACACTTGAATTTATAGGCACTAAACATCAATTAGATGACATATTCACCAAGACATTAAGTTCATAAAGGTTAAGTAACATTATACATGAGTTAGTAATGATAAACTGGGCATAAAATTCACCGTTAATGAAACTCATCGATAGATAAAACTCATCGTTAGTGAAACCTCACTGATAAATAAACCTCACCATTATTGAAACCTCACTGATAGATAAACCTCACCATTAGTGAAACCCCATTTATAAACCTCAACGTTAGATAAACCTCACCGATCGATAAACCTCATCGATAGATTGAACTCACCGTTAGAAAGTCGTCACCGTTAGAAAGACCTCGCCATTAGGATTCTCACCGATAGTTGTCACTAATATGTTTTACGCTGTCTGTATTTTGTGTTTTTAATGGAAAACATTATTATTTTTAATGTACTTATTTTTTTTATTACATATCCATTCTTAAATGATAAAAATTATGTCTAAGTCACATTTCAATCCACCGCGAACTCTCTTCTCTTCAAATCTTACTTCTCGAACCCCCACATTTCATATGAACCCTTAGTTCTTTATTTCGAAAATGGAAAGATTAAAAAGGCCAATAGTCAGATATGAAGGTGATTCACCAAGTTCATGGAGGAAGAAAGAATTATCTAAATACAGTTGTAGTGGAACATGTCGTGTGTAGAGTATAGTGAACCCGCACTTACTGAATATAAATATCGTAATTGAGAAAAAACACAGTGCAGAATGTCTCCTTCCTAGAAAATCATTAATTATATTGATTTTTTAGGAAAAAGGATGGCTCATATGTCTTTCTAATAAAAACGATCTTTATTATCCCAAATTTGTAAAGGAATGCTTTGAGTTTGTTATTTTTGAGAAATCTGAAAGTGAGAACACAATGGTATAAGTAGTGAATGAAACGATAATATCGTTTTCTTCTATTGAATGGGATGAGTGATTGAACATTCCACATGCGGGTGAGTTTGGATATTTCCCAATGTTAGTACCTTCTACTAGCAACATTTTTTAGTATAAAACTACTTTATAAGAGCTCACTAGAGATGGCATACCAAGAAAAATAGTTTTTACAGAAATTGATAGAGAAAACAGATCGCTATTCAAATTTATCCAGCATGTGTTAGGTCCAAGATGAGGGGATTTGTCAAACCTCATATTACATGATATTTTCATGTTGTATCTACTAATTCATATTGTCAAAGTGAATTTTTTTAGGATTATAATGATTATTATCGAACATATGACCAGGCGAAAATCAAAAACAAATTCTCTATTCATTGCAAAAACGATCTGCTTGATGATCAAGGTAAAATGTGTGGATGAGTCTCAGGATGAGACAATGGTTGTAAGAGGCAACTTTTTTATTAAAAAAACAGTTTGTAAGTACATTAAGAGTGGATAAAACCCATGGAAAAGGGAATGTGTAAATGATGATGAGAAAATTTACGATAAATTTAACCTTGTTGAGCATCATAATCAGACAAGAGATAAGAGAGATCCAGGTCTAGGACCTAATGAAGAAGAACCTAAATACAGTTATGATGATGGTGAGGAGGACACCTATATAGAAGAAGGAGGGGATCCTGATTTACCTCCAAGCCCTGCAGTTGAAAAGGTATCATATGGAAAGGAATGTTAACTTGTGACTGTACCTAGAAGGGAAGTAGTTCAAGGAGAAACTATTGAAGAAATCTCTGTAAATGAGGATGACCTAGCTAGAGCAGATCATAGGATGAATGGTCCTGATTCAAATAGTAGTGATGATGAATAGGAAGAAGTATCTGAGAATAAATGTACATGTTTGAGTCTCATCCCTCTAATTGAGAACTCTATTATTCCTGTTGAGGATAATCTTGATGTAGACATAGAAGTACCTTTTTCTGAAATTCCCCATCTTGTGCAACCTGGTTTGGATTTGAATATGGTTGTAGATGACTCTTCTGAAGAGGAAGTACCCAATGACGATTCTGTTGCTGCAGATATAGTGATGGAAGATCCAGTTGAGGGGGAGCAGCCAGAAAAAATAGGATCATTTCTGTGACCTATGAAGTGTAAGATTGGTATGTGGTTCTAGGATTTGTTTAATTGGGACTATACTATACTAATTTTGACGATGAGACACCCATTATAGGGCATCATGTGTCTTATGATATATTCTCAGAGGATGTTACTTCTCAACTAGTAGCTCCTCTAGCTCTTCCGGATACATTGTGATAAAAAGAGATCTTGTGGCACTGAAATATGAATTGAAACCTATTTTGTTGAAGAGCTAAGTAATATGGAATTTTCTTTGGTATCTTTTTTGATAATGGTTGTGTTAAGTTCTGCGACAGAAGTGATGGATGAAGTTAAAGTGTGTCAAAATGAGATTAGGAGTTTGAAAGAGGAAGTTGATTCTTTGAAGCAATAAGTTTCTTAATTTGACACATTCATGCGATATAAATCTCATTTTGATACTGAAATAAACTATATTTGAGCTGTAGTGAAACAATTTGTGGATGTGTTTGAATATTTTAAGAAGATAGTAAAAATTCATGTGACTACTCATGATATTGTTGTGAAAAATTTGGTAAGTAGTTTGACACAATCCTTCAATGAAATAATAGCCTTTACTGTATAACCACTTGGTACCTCCAGTGTTTCGGTTGATGTTTAACCGTTTAGATCTATGCTGAAAGAAGAAGTTGGTCATGTTAGTAATAGAAGTTCATCTGATTCTCAGGTAATTATTACTAACTAGGATATTAGAAAATTTTTCCACGTTTTTATTATAGATGCCAATTCATCCCAGAAGGAAATCAATGACAAAAGTTATTACTATTTCTAGAGAGTGTACAACAAGCATCAGCTAACCAACAATTTAATGCTTTTGTAAGGGAATCTAAAACTGCCCCTAGTTACTCAATCCTTTAAAAAACAAGTTAGTATTCCCTAGGGAATTTACCCCTGCTTTGGAAAAATTTATAGATAACAACGATGATTTTATCTCCACTGTGGATATAGGGGGTATCATAATGGATTTCATGAATATCTTATTGCCCTTTCTAGATGTGGATAGTACCCCTATTATTGTACCTCCAACCCTGACTGCCCCTGGTAAGTCTGCTTCTTCACTCATCAAACTCCTACTCAAGCTATCAGAAGTATTACTCTTATGATCACACAATAGAGAACCCACTATAGGCCCGAAAGTGTTTTAATAGCTTAAACACCTTTGATCATCACTACTGTTCCCAAGTCTTCACCTATGCCTACCAAGACTGAATCCTATTCTGATCTCAAAGACAAATCCAAATTACCAATTGATGAGGTTGATTGATTTATAGCTAGGAAATTTGTTAGAAATCAGTGTACATATTTTGTACAATCTCATGTAACATTGTCAGGTGAAATGAATTTTTCTATTTTCTCTCTTCTTCTTTTCTGCTCCGAACTAGTGTTTTTCCCTTTTTTCTAATAACAAAGGGGGAGAAAGATTATAATATGGGGAGTAAATAATCTAAGGGTGAGAAAATTATAATATGTGTCTTTAGGGGAAATAAAAAATCTATTTATTTATACTCTTATGTTTTTCCTATGTTGGTTCATAGTTTAACTCTAATACATTTGAGAGTTATGATCTGAACACATTGAGAAATTCCATTGGATGTATTTTACTCTAATTCATTAATGTTTATTCTAGATTATAATTCCATAATTTATGAATATCAAAAAGGGGGAGATTGTTGAACTTGCCTATTTTGATAATTTCAATTATGTTTATATATTCTTTGATAATCCCAAATAATGTATATTGATATATTAATTATACTTTCTAATTTTGACATCCGGATTACGGGATGATATAAATATCAAAATGATCATATCTTATCATTGGAATATGTTATTCAATGTTAATTTATGATTATAAATGATTAATCATGATACTTACTCAATCTAAAAATGAAATGCATAGAATAAATACTTTATAAGATCTCAATTTTTAAAGTCACTAATACAGACAGAGCTACCGATAAGCAAAGGTCACTGATAGACTATGTATACTGATAGAGAAGGTCTCTGATATAAGATGCCGATAGAATGGATCTATCGATAGAGGTAGCTACTGATAGATAGATTTACCGCTACTGATGTTAACAACTACTAATAGAGAGGAAGAGCTACCAACAGAAGTTCATCATTACGTAGAGATAACGACTGATGGAGTTACCGATACAAGGAGATACCTCTACACATAAAGCTATGGATACATAATGCTACCGTTACAGAGAGTAACAACTACAAATGCAAGACCTACAGTTACAAGTCCACCACTACAAGTTCACTAATACAAAGAGCTACAGATGGTAACCAGTCACTATTTCTCTAAACTCTCTCTATCTGTTTGATTATTAGAAATAGTAATATTTTGTGCTTTTAATGTAACTAATATTAATTAATGATGTTTTTAGGATGTTAGGGAACCATACCTCATACCCGCATAATTAATAATTACTTATGTTGAACCACCGCATGAGCTATTAATGGAAGATCAAATCTGTATATAAAGGGTGTGACAGAGAGAATGCACAAAGGGACACATACAAGAATAACACACGAAGAACTCGAAGAACACTCATAAAAATCAAGAGCATATGTTAAAATAGGAGGTTCAAGTGATACAAGGAATACTCTCACATTCGAGATGAACACCTATAGTGGAAGTAGAGAAACAGAACCATGACACTCTGTTTTCCAACCAACATCCAGAGAAGGACTCAAAGCTTCATATGCTTCAATCCATATGAGTCCACATCTTAATTGACATCACACATGAAAATTCTAAACTCATCTTCATATTATTTCTCTATTGTAATAATTTTTATTACATTACGAGGAGTGTTTGATCTTATGTCTATTTGGACACACACTGACTCCAATGCTGAACTGGAGGATATTGAAATCCTCACACCAAACTCTTTACACCTTTGTGTATCCCACATAGAACTGTGGTTGAGGTCTACAGACCTGTGTAGCCAATGTGTTGTTATTGATTCTTTCCCATGTGGAACTATGGTAGAAGTATGAGGACCTAGAAAGTATGAGTAATATTGTATACCCCGATCCATGGTGTTGAAAAATGTTATGTATAAACTGTTTGAGTGGAATAAGTCTCAGCTTGAGACCGAACCTTCTGGTTAAAAGTGTTGTGCATCTTATTTCAGTTAAACTAGCTTCAAAATTCCGCTGGTAATTACTTTTAAATTCAAATTAGTTTTAATGTAACTGTGATAGTTGAACTACCAAATGTTTGTAATTATTTATATCATGTAAGTTAGTTTCAAAAACTAACTTAATCTCTAGAATATGTTACCTGATTAATAATCAATCTATGAGAAACTAATTAAATACATACAATCTTTATAAATTCACTACAGTTAAACTTGTTTTATGAATTGGGGAATTTTAATAAAAATATTTTAAATAGAAATCTTTAATAGGTACTCTATTGACCCCCCCTCTTGAGTATCCAATCCGACCAACACTTATTGTATATTTGGAAAAATTAACGAAAAATAACCTCAAACTATTAAAAAATCATGTCCTTATTGTCTAATGACAATTATTCAACAATACTATAAGCTAGTTAATCTGTAATCAATCACCCCATCCACCATAAATTTTCTAATAAATACCCTCTTTATATTGATACATGATTTTTAAACAGGTATATTAAATATTTTAACGTGATTATTCAATAAATTACACAAATTCATTTATAAGGACAGTATATGATTAGTTTCATTCGAAAAAATGTATATAATAGAAATTTTTATTTAAAGATCTTCATCATATCCTTAAATTATCTTCATCTTATGTTCTCATCATAATGATTCCCTAAATATCAACATTATTCATAACTTGGAGAAAATAAGCATAATAAATGGTGATGTCAATTGTACTATAATGGTAAACAATTGAAATACATAAGCCTAATATAAATAGAATTGTTTGTGAACATGAGAAAGATATTGTAATACAATAACATTCATATCAAAAAATCGCAATATTGAGTGTTGACATAAATATTGTATGACCATAGTACATGAATCCTAAAGAAATATTAACATCATATAAAGATAAATATTAACAAATTATTATAATTTATATAATTAAAATATTATTTTATAAATAATCATGAAATTTGGTTTTGATAAATGAAGTATTTTAAAATCATGGAGAACATATGCTGTATATATACATGATTAACATATCTATTTTTAAATATCATTAAGAAAAGAAGTTCACCAATATGTCCTCAACACTTAATGATACTTATTTAATTTAAAACATATAATTTATTTTAACATACATATACATATAATCAATTTAGTGTGATGATGAAAAAATAGAGTCACATCACTTCAAAGAGGTAGTATTCCACTTGTCTCAGAGATTGGCTATATTATTTCATTGAGTGAAAATGTAAGAACAAAATGATATAATATTTTCTCATAATTATAAATATGACATTTATATAAAAATAAAGTCAATTATTTGACATATATTGATTAAAGTTATCATTATTATCTTCATTGTAATGTGTTAGTATAAAACTAATCACATCCCTTCACAAAGTGAATGTCTGATGTACACACAATCGACATTATTGTATCCCCAATAAAGGGGATCATAAAATTTTATATATGAAAGGTTGAATATAAAGGTATAATGTTTTTATAAATATCATATAAATATATATACATTATATCCATCATCAATACAAAACATAAGTCGTGGTAATAAGAAAATGAATAACATCAGTTCGTGAGGTGGTTGTCCTCTATATTCATGAATCATGATTTTGTAACCTATTTTATGGAATTTTGGAAGCTCGTAGGGATTTAAATTAAAAAAAATACATATAAATATATGAAATATTTTTTATTTATATAATCATGATTAAATATCAATTAATTAAGTTGGGGGATAAAATAAAATAAAAATTCCCGATGAAGAACATTACCTCTTCCGTAGGTATCCTTAGTAGGTTTTCATCAAAAGCCTTAAAATGATGGATTTTCAAGAAATATGATTCTATTATGAGTGGAATAAAATTTTTATGTTATTTTTTTAGGTATTGGATGAAACAAATGGGTTTCAAGAATTGAATATGATTGAAATGAGGATTCCTTTTATATGTGTGGTGAGGGGAACAATTCTAATTTTTTAAAAATAAAAGGTGTACCCTTGTTCTTAACTGATATTAAGTGTATTAAACGCTTTATTATACATTATTATACCTTTTTTAGTCTCAATATTTCAATAGAAGATATTTTTTACATGGTTGTAGGTTATATTAACCTATGTTCTCTTAGTTTAACCCTCGATAAAGACATTTTTACATTCCCTACTATAAATAATATTTACTCTTTTATATATAAAGAGTGGTGGAAAATTAAATTGACCATATTATATAATATAAATTATTCTAAATCATAATAAGGAATCAATTTTTCTAAATTCCATTAAAATAAATGGAAAATTTTAATTTAAAATTAATCATGTAGATTCGATGAGAAAGTGGGGTTTGAAAGAGAAAATGATAAAAGTGATACATTTTTATTATTAAAAAATTCAATATGCAAATTATTTAATTGTATTAAATTATTATAATCCATATACTATTGAATTAATTTTATCTCAAAACCATTTTAATATAATTTATCATTATAATTAATTTAAATGAGCATGAAAATTTTATTTAAAAATCTGTATTTTCACTAATCAAAAAAAATTATTTTCTTGGAATATTAAAAATAATCTCAATAAGATAATAATTACTTGATGAATGAAAAAATAAAAACTATTTTTTCAAAATAAACTTTCTAAATGTTTAAAAAATTAGTAATAATGTATGTGAACTAAAATATGAAAAAAAAGATTTTTATTTAAAAGAATGTTTTATGCATTTCAACTCATATATCATCTAGGAGGGGGGAGGGATGCTGCTCTCAGGAGAAAGGAAACCAAACCCTAACACTGGAGATCAAGGGTTCTAAGACGAGAGAATGTTTGTAGATGTGGTCGCGTGTAGAATTCCTTGTGCAGACTCAAAGGCCTCCTGAAACCTCGCTCCAAAACCATATAGGCATAGAGGTCTATCGACAATTGCTTTCTCCAAAGATGAGGTACTAGATCTCGCTTCGGACCTCTAATTTGTTCTTGTAGGTCATTTTATCCAAAAATCACCCTTCTTAATTCTTCCAATGCAAAACTCCTGAGAACATTGGCTTTACAAAAATTCACATTGGGCTTTTGAATTCTTTTCATGTTGTGTTTCTCTTTACCTCTGATGATGATTATTATAGATTTTGGATTAGAGGCTCTTATTCCTTTGGGGGGCCTCCTATAAAGGTCTATATGTGGTCTCAAAATTATGAAATTGGATCTGATCCCCCTATTATTCCTATCTAGATCGGGTTCCCAGGGTTACCTCTACATTTGGTCAAGCACCGTGCTCTTTTGGCATTTTCTAGACCTTTTAGAACTCTGATTTGATTATAAACATCTACCTTAAATCTATCTCGACCCAGAGTAGCAAGGATTTGCAATGAGGTTGACATCTCACATGATCTGCCAACCCAATTCTGGATTTAAAATTGAGGGAAAGGATTAATTCAATAAGTGGTATTTGAAAATGTTCCCCCCTACTGTTTGTGATTCTATAAAATTGGTCATTCTATGGAGGAATGTGAGTCTCAAAAATTGGAATCCCATCAACCTCGTTGAAATCAGTATGGGTGGAAAATCTTGTTCAAAAAAATCTCAGATGCTCTAAAATTAGGGCCTATTGATGACACCTTGACAAAATCCATGGATATCCCCAAGACTTCAAATGAAATATCAGCACCTATAGACAATTTTCTTCCTATGGGGGATCAAGATAATACTCCTATAGAAAAGGGTGAGCATTTTACCAACGATACTTCACCCATAGTCGTGTTTTCTAGTATTCATCATAGTCCCCCCTCCTATTGAGGTAGTGTCTAATGTGCATATGAATGATGACACTCTGGAGGATGCTGATAATAAGAGGATCAGTACTTCTAAAATTAATGATTCACCAAATGAAGAGGATGACAAATCTACTGACATTGAGGCAGATTATCTGAGAACCATGGCTAGGAAAGGTCATAATCCAATAGTGGATGTAGATGGGTTCATTATCCCCAATCTGAAAAAATGAGGAAACGTAAGGATTATTCCCAATTTTAATGAACTATAGTTACTCGATCCTTGGATGTTTCAAGAAGGGACATTTCTATTGATCCTTCTGGAAGGGAAACCAATGAATCATCTCAAGTTAAACCTCTCAGTGAAATGTCACAAGAAGTGATTTCATCCCTTGACACATCTCAACATGTTGAGGTCCCACAACAACATGGAGGGGTAAAAAATCAGGATGTACCTTGTTTTCATGACACTAAATCTTTGGAGAAGCTCCGAGATGAAATCTAATATAAATATTTTCAAAAAGGGGAGATCTCAAAGAACACTTAACATTCTGTTAAAAAAGATATATTTAATGAATGATTGAATAAGAAGTTTCAAAAGAAACTCCTTAATTCATCTTTTATGTTTTTTCGGCCTTTGCATTGCAAGATTTGGTATTTTTTGATTGCTGTAGATGCTTTTGTTTTTACTAGTTCTTGTTATCATTGATTGTATTAATGATTGGGCTATCTTTATTTGTTGATGGATTTTGAAACTGTTTCAGAGTTTTCTTTTCTATCAATATTTTATAAGCATAGAGTTGTTATACTTTTGTTTACACCATGTATAGCCGGTCCCCTCTACCTTTGGTTTGGTTTCCCTATTCTGTCCAGATTGGCTTCTAGATAGTTTCGCATTTATTGTTTGGATCTTGGTCTGAGAAGGATACAATGATATTTTTTTGAATGTTTTTGCATGGATGGAGGATATTTATTTTGTGTAGACTGATTGAGTAGCTTTCTCATTTTCTTATCTGTTCAATTGGATCTCTTTTTTATGGTTCGACTTCCAGATGGACTGATTTTATTTGGTTTTCCCTGATATTGAGATTTCTTGTTTGGTGAACTCTTATTACACTCTTTGGAGGTTTATGATGTCTTCAACAAGGTGGGATCATCCTTTAGCACCTTTAATGAAGACCTTTAGGTCTAATGATCAGCTACTCCCTCAGATACAGAACTGCCTCCCTATCCCATAGATTCTTGACATACTTGCAGCAGGACTGAATGATCAGTGCATGTTAGCAAGGCTGCTCTCTTCAGGTCTTCCGCAGGGCTATCTATCATCATTTCTCTTTGGGTTTCAATGTATTTTTAATTGAATTCTTTAAATTTCAGAGGGTGTAATCACATTACACCTCGAGATTTCCATGTATCCCCCTTTTTGATTTAACAAATTTCTTCAACAAGAACTGGGAAACCAGTTTAAGTCAACTTTATTAAATAAATAAAATGAAATTTTTATTTTTAAAATTGTAATTATTTGTATATCGTTACTCAAAAATAAAAATAAAAATTTTCTATATTTTATTGGATATGTACTATATATATTTAAATTATATAATTCACCTAAATTGGTTTTTTTATTTAATGATATAAAAGTTGTTTTTTAAATATACACTTTTTATAAATAATTTATTTCTAACTATTTTTATTTTCATATATTATTATATTTAAATAAAGATTTAATTTTAATACATGTTAAACAATATATATTCTTAATTTAGTTAATCATATTCAAACTATTAATTCCAATGGAAAAATTAAAACTACAATATAATTTAATTTAAATATTATGAAACATTTTATTTAAAACATCTGTTAGGTGTCACATAAGTTAAAATAAAATTAATATTTAACCAAAAATAATTAAAACATAAAATTAATTAGAAAAATATATTTGAAAAACTATTTGTTTTTTTAATTTCTCCACTATTAAAATTAATTTCAAACTCAATATTCATCTTGTTCATCAAAAGTGTAACATTTGAATATTCGTTAATAGAAACCCACAAAAATAAAAATGGTTACCAAAAATCCTCCTAAAAATAGAAAAGGGTTAGAAATATTATTCTGGAATAAAACATGATATGTTTCAATATAGTATAATATATATAGGATGGAAGAAATAGTTCATTAATGGAAAACTCACACACGAATAAAATTTTTTAGGAATAATGATCATAGTCAAGGGAATGTTAATAACCAAAATTATGTAATATAAACATGCATAGAAAGGGTTATTAGTTTCATTATAAATTTTTATAACAAGACAATCAGTTATTTCATGATCGATATCCCAATATTGGGTATTTTTATTGACATCAATTCTGAGAACATATGAAAATTGACTTCATATATATTTATTCAAGAGGAGAAATATGATATTTGGTTTTTCCTTAATCAATTTCTACTTCATTTCTCACATTAATATAAACTTTTTATAGTTCTCAAGTGCTAAATGTTAACTATAAAAAATGGCATTCATTTGTTATAAATCTACTTTGAAAAAGGCTAACACATGTTATCCTATATGGATAAATCTTCATTTGGTGAGGAAATTATTTCATATTTAAAACACATTCCATTGAATAAATTAAACCATTCAATAAATGGTTCACCTCTAAACCATCCAAAAAAATAAAAAAATATTGTTAATAAATTTCTAAAAATAAATATAAAATAATCAGTAATGTATGATTAATTAACTCTAGATTTTAATATACCAAGAATGTGAATAACTTTACCATGTATTATCCTAAAACATGGTAATAATTAAAATTATCATAAATACAAATCGTAAACATTCACATGTACACATTCTTAACCTGAAACACATATTTTAGGATATATTCATTATGTCCAAAAAAATTTAAAATCATTAAATTAAAGAATTAACCAATTTTACCACAAATAATTAATCATTTCCATTGTAATCAAGCATATCCAATTTACATTATACATATAAACCATATCATTATTAAAATTAACAACATTTTTATAACATTAAGAATAAATTTATAGTATTATTTCTATAAAAAATATTTAGAATAAAATATCATATTGTAATTAAATTAATTATCAATGTAATTAGTACCATTTATCATATTGTTGAGAATAATTGGAACAAAAAATCTACAAACCAACCATATTTATATTATAATTTGTTGGACTACTCATGTATTAATCGTGTTTTAATGATCACAAATCTCCTTACTATTTACAAATCTCCTTGATATTTACAAATCTCATTACTTTTAATAAATCATATAACTGATCACAAATAACACATATCTTATTACTCATGCGTATTTATGTTTCAAGTTATCTTATTATTTATAATGGTTAAGATCAATCCATTTTATGCATATTACTCTTTATGTCTAAATACAATTATTTTTCTAAGTACAAGACACTGTGAAGCTTGACACAGTAAGTCAGACACTGTGTGCAAGAAACAGACACCATGAACATAAACACTGAAGCAGACACCAGGAAGCCTAAGTCTCCAACACCATGACCAATGAGACACAGTGACCAATGAGACACTGTGACCATGAGACACCGTGACACTGTATGTTTTACACAGTAATCCTGACACCGTGAAGCAAGTCACTAAGAACAGAACCCATAAGCGGGACCCTCAGTTTGTTTAAGTGCCAAAAACTGTTAGCATGACACAGTCTTCAAGGCCCCATGAGTCAGACACCATGATGCAGACACCGTGAAGGACACACTGTGAGCAAGACACCATGAGCGACACACCGTGAAAGACATACCGTGAAGGACATACCGTGAAAGACATACCATGAAAGAGACAACGTTTTCATAACTATTGTGATACCATTTCTTGACGTTTTAGTAAATATTATTTATATATTTCTAACGGTCATATTTGATGTTTTTAATTCAATTATTGATATTTAATGATAGTTGTTTGCATATCAGGAAATAGTACCTTGTACCTATGTAAAGGAAATCATTCTATTGCTGGAGCCCATGGAATATAAAGAACATTGAGCTACAGTAGAGATAGAGAGGATCATATGCACGCCAGCAATAAACACGAGTTCACTGTATTGAACAGAACACCAATATTGAGCACAACCACGAAGAAGAGATTGCAAGATCTTCAATGAGAGAATTGTCTCATACATGAAACCTGACACTGCTAAAGAACACATGAAGTTTATAACATCTTCACTGGTGAAGAACACAATTCTGAACCATCACACTCTGTTTTTTAACAGAATAACCAGAGAAGGATTCAGACGCATTTCTGCTGAATCCAAGTAGTCCAGAGCTGCACTGCTAATCACATGATCATTCTAAACTCTTATCTACTCTCTCCAAGTGATTCATTATTTAGCTTTCAAGTAGTGTGTTTACTCTGTATATTTTACACACACACACTATATCCTATACTGAACTGGAGGATTTCTAAATCCTCACTCACATCTGTTTTATCACTTTTGTTTCCCACTGTGGATAGTGGTAGAGGTAAAGTGAGACCTGGATAGCCTGTGTACTGTTGATTTGTTTTACCACGAATAATTGTGGTAGAGTTCTATGTACCTGGACAATTTGTAAACTATTGTTAACCCCGATCCAGGGTGTGGGTTAAATTTATATATAAATTTCAGAGGACTAAGTCTCGAGTTGAGAATGAGCCTCTTGGTTATATCTTCTGTGAATTCTTATATTAAGTTTAAACTATACGATATATTCGGTTGCTAATTAATTTTAAATACAAAACTATTTTCATGTTACTTTGATTGTTAATCTAGAAAGTGTTTGTAGCTATTGTAAATATGTAGATTAGTTTCAAAAGATAATTTAATCTTTTGATTAAATTAACTAAGACCTAATCATTCTTTGAGAACCTAATTCAACTTTAACAGTTTTACAAATTCACCACAGTTTAACATGTTTTATAAATTGGGGATTTTAATAGATATATTTTTAACAAAATGTTTTATTGGAAGTCAATTCACCCCCTCATGAGTGTCCACTCCAACAAACATTCGTTATCAGAGGTTGTTTTTGTTAAATAATTTCAAAACCTTCTATTTTTTTCAACTGTGATTTTAGTTGCATCCTTAAAGATCATAAATTTATGTTAGTTCTAAATTTTATCTCTTTAAATATATTTTCTAAAATATAGCTATGGTCAATAGACTAGAAGGTGCTACTACCAACAAACCACCTTTCATTAATCGTAAAAACTATTCCCAATGGATGCTTAAAATGAAAAATATTTTGGAATGTATGGGATTTGATATTTGGAATGATATAGAAACTCAATATAAGATTCCAGAAAATAAAATAACTACTTTGGATGATCCTACTAAAGTAGCATAAAATATTAACTATAATGAAATGAATTCCCTGTATTGTGATTTAGGAGATGAAGAGTTTAACAGAATATCTGCTTGCAAAACAGCTTTTGAAATTTGTGATACTATCGGTGTTTCTCATGAAGAAACAACCAATGTTAAAGAAATGAGATTGAACACTTATACTATTAAATATGATAATTTTAAAATGAAGATTGATAAACCTATATCAGACATGTATCTCAGGTTCAATGAGATTTTCAACACTATGAGATCCCTTGGAATGGTTTTTTTCTTAAAAGGAAATAATTATGAGAATATTGAGATGTCTTCCAGACCGATGGAGAGGCACATATGTATCAATAAAAGAGTCATGTGACAATAGTGCTCTGCCTGTCAAAGAGGTAATTGGTAATCATATGATGTATTAGTAAGAACTCAAGGTGAACAAAGAATAAGATGATGAACCTAGAAGGATGCTAGTGGCATTTATGTCTACTACATCAAAGAGCCAGGACAAGGAGAAAGTTCACATACTTACTGAAAGCTCAATAAGTGAATGCTCAAAATCTGATAGTGATGCTGGGATGGCTCAAATAGCCAGAAGATTTATGAAATTCTATAAGAAGAAAAATTGTTTAGAAAATAAAATTACAAAGGTAAATATGACAACAAAGGTCTTTGAAAGAAGGATGGGAAGAAAGCCGATAAGAGTTATGAAGTTATTTTCTATGAATGTAAAAGAATAGGTCCCATAAAATATGACTATCCAAAACTAAAGCTCCGGAAGAAAAATGAATACAAGGATAGTAAGTATAAGAAAGAAATGAAAGAAACATGGAGTGCTTATGAAGACAGGACAAGTGAATCTAATGGTTCTGATTCTGAAAAGAATCATGACAACATGTGTTTCATGACCAATACTTCTGAGGTCGTTTTTTCCCCTATGATGAATGAATATTATTCTGGAACTGAATCTGATTCTAAATCTGAACACATATCTTGTGAGGAACTATTTGAATATTGTAATATGATAGATGAAACAAGTAATGAACTTAAGGACAAGTAAAAAACATTAAAGAAACATCATGCTGTATCTAGCACTGTTAAATGTTCCCTTGAGATTGAAAAGGAAAAGAATGCTAATCTATTAAAAGATAATACTAAACTGAAAATCTCTAATGAGCAACTGAGAAAGGACTAAGAAAAGATTAAAAATGGAAAGAACACACTAACTAAATTCATAGGTAAACAAGTGGCAAAAAGGTATACTACGGGTTTGGAATACCAACCAAGACAAAGATAGTTTACCAAAAATAGATTTATTCCTAAATCTAGATAAAATTCTGCTAGTTCATGTTCTGGAAATTCATATGCCTCAAATAGTTACCCACAAATTTATAGATCAAATAGTGTTTATTGGTCAAAATCTGTTGAATACATTATTTATATAAGACTCATAAGACAAATTTGGATACCTAAATTGTTGATTGTTAACCTGTTTGGACCGAAAAAAATCTGGGTACCAAAACCACTCTTTCTCTAAACCTATTTTGTATGGGAACTTTCTAAAGAGTTCCTATATAAAAACATGGTACCTGGACAGTAGATGTTCAAGGAACATGTCTACTTATTACACATGATTTAAAAGATTAATAAAGGTGGCTGGAGGCTATGTCACCTTTGGTGATAATTCCCAAAGAAATATCATCGTCCTATGCCAAATTGGTAACACTAACTCTATTTTATTTTCTAATTTTTTTTTTGATGGATTGAAATACAACCTATTAAGTATTTATCAGTTATGTGATGATGGCTTTAATTTTTAGTTTGAAAATAAATCTTGTAATGTTTTTAGTTCTAAAAATGTTTTAGTATTTTCTTCTTTGAGAAATGAAAATGTATAAGCAGTTGATTTAAATTCTTTAGCTAAAAAAAATATTACCTATTTAAATTCTTTTCATAATGAATCTTGTCTTTGGCATAGAATATTAGGACACTAAAATATACATTCACTTAGAAAACTGACTAGGAAAAACTTAGTTAGAGACTTACCCAAACTGGAGTTTCCAAATTACAAAGTTTTTAATCCCTATCAAAAGGGAAAGCAACATAACATTTTTTTAAATCAGAGAAATAAGTTTCAACTTCTCAACCTCTTGAGTTGGTTCACATGGACTTGTTTGGACCTTCTAGAGTATTCTATTTAAATGGTAAGCACTATTTCTATGTCTTAGTAGATGATTTTTCGAGATATACTTGGGTATACTTCTTTTCTCACAAAAGTGAATCTTGTTCGTACTTTATTAAATACTCCATGTCTCTAGAGAACCTTAGAGGACTTAAGATTAAGACATTGAGAAGTGATCATGGTTGGGTGTTTGAAAATCAGGAGTTTGAATATTATTCCTCACACAAGGGCTATAGTCATAACATTTCCACCATTAGGACACCTAAGCAAAATGGTGTAGTAGATAAATGAAATAGAACCCTACAAGAAATTGAAATGACTATTCTCAAATAGTATGACCTGCCTATTTACTTTTGGGCTAAAGCTATAAATACAACTTGTTATATCATCAATAGAGTCATGATAAGAACAGCTCTCAAGAAGACCCCTTAGGATTTGTGGAAAAATAGGAAACCTAAGGTTAGTTACTTTAGAGTCTTTGGTTGAGAAGTATTTATTATTAACACCAAGGGAAACTTGACAAGTTTGCCTCTAAAAGTGATGAGGGAATCTTTTTAGGATATTCGATAACAAGAAAATCTTATAGAGTTTTTAATAAAAGAACTATGTGTGTGGAAGAATCTGTTCACGTCAAATTTGATGAAACTCATCCACATGAACCTAAGACTTCTCTTGAAAATATTGAACATGATTTGTCTATTCTGAACATTAATGATAAGATCAATGAACATGTTGTAAAGACAACCAGTTAAGGAAATATTTTAGAATCTGATCTTAATGAACCCAAACCTAGAGATGAACGTGAAATTTATAGTCCTACCTTTACTAGATCAACTAGAATTCTAAAGAATCATCATATAGATTATATTGTAGGTAATCTTGATAGAGGGACACATACTAGGTATTCTTATAGAAATCAGGTTTTACATCAAGACTTCTTGTCAGAGCTTGAACCTAAAAACATTGATGATTCTATCAATGATACATTTTGGGTAATGGTTATTCAAGAAGAACATAATCAATTTGAATGAAACATATTCTGGGAATTAGTGGACAGACCTAAGGACACCTTCACCATAGGCACTAAATGGGTTTTTAGAAATAAAGTAGATGAATATGGAAATATAGTCAGAAACAAGGCTAGATTAGTTGGACAAGGATATAGTCAAGAAGAGGGAATTGACTATGAGGAAATGTTTTCTCCAGTACCAAGACTTAAAGCCAATAAAATTATATTTTCTTATGATGCACATCTATATTTCACACTATATCAATTTGATGTCAAAAGTGCATTCATAAATGGGTATATAGCAGAGGATGTTTTTGTTGAATAACCCCCTCAATTTACAAACCCTCAATTTCCAAATAATATTTTCAAATTATCAAAATATTTATATTTTTTAAAGCAAGATCTAAGAGCATGGTATGATAAGTTAATTACTTTTCTTATTTCTAAAGGTTTTGAAAAAGGAATAGTTCATCCTAATCTTTTTCTAAAAAGAATTTATAATGATGTTTTAGTTGTTCAAATCTATGTAGATGATATTATTTTTGGATCTTCAAAAACTTCATTATGTATTGATTTTTCTAAAATGATGAAAAATAAATATGAAATGAGTTTAATGGGTTAACTAAAATTCATTCATGGATTTTAAATCTATCAAAATAATGATGGAATTATTTTGACTCAAAGTAAGTACACTAGAGATCTCTTAAAAAGTTTTGGATTGGATAGCACAAAATGTAGTGACACTCCCATGAGTACCACCTGTATGTTGGATCTTGATGAAGATGGTAAATCTGTTGATCAAACCACTTATAGAGGAATGATTGGAAGTCTACTCTACTTAACTTCTAGACGTCCAGACATTATGTTTACTATGTGTATGTGTGATAGATTTCAAGAAAACCCAATAGAATCACATTTGAATGATGTAAAAAGAATTTTCAAATACCTCAAGCATACACCCAATCTAGGATTCTGCCATCCATAAGGACAGTTATTTGAACTAGTTATTTATTCTGATGCTGATTTTGCTTGCTATAAGTTAGATAGAAAAATCTCTTCTGGAATATGTCACCTTTTAGGCAATTCAGTAGTATCATGGTGTAGAAAAAAACATAATTTGGTTGCATTATCTACTGTAGAAGCTGAATACACAGATGCTGGATGTTTTGGTCCACATATTTTGTGGATGAAAAACACTTTACTAGACTATGGATATCAATTCAGATATGTACCAATAAATTGTGACAACACAAGTGCTATTAACATTTCAAAAAATCATGTTTCACAGTCTAGGACAAAACATATTGATGTAACACATCACTCTTTGAGGGATCTTTATAAAAAAGGAGATATCACATTGGAATTCATTGGTACCGAATATCAACATAATGATATATTCACTAAACCATTAAATTATGAGAGATTATATTACATCATACAAGATATTGGAATGATCAATCATAAATAGATATCTTATTGGCCTTACTGTTTAATATTTTTCTCAATAAATTTACTGTTTCATGCTCACTGTTTCTCAGTTACTGTCTCATGCTTACGGTCGCATAGTTAACACTTAGTACTCACGGTCTGTCATTGTCTCACCATGATAGAACAGTTCACTCACTATCATACCATGACTGACCAGACCATTCACTGTCTCACTGTGACGACATTGATTGTCCCACCGTGACCAGCTTTTTCCATCGCACTGTAACAACTACTCACGGTCTCACTGTGAATTTTTTTTATGCATTTATATTAACCTGTATCATAGTAATTTTTATTTCACCCCCATTTTCTTTCCCTCATTTTTATGTTTATGACATTTGACATTCCCAAATGATAAAACATAAGGGTTTCACTCGATTCTTCACTCATAACTTCTCTCAAACCCTCTCTACCTTACAAACCTTCTCTCCTTCTCTCTTGCCTGAACTTTAGTGAATGCCAAGGATGAAGCATCCATATTCATCTACCCCTGAGAAGCGACGCACAAAGAAGAAGAAGATAGCACCAAATCGTTCACCTAAGGGGCCCCTAAATCCAAACATAGTAATTCATACTATTGTACATGAGAAGGAAGTCTTCCCTGAGTGGATTTTTTCCAGCATGTCTATAGTCCTGAAATTATTAATAGAACAAGGAGGCATTGAATGGTTCTCAATAAAAGATAGAATTTTTTATTGAAGGTTGGTATCTCAGTTCTATTAGTATGTAATGTTTTCTTTTGAGGATGGAGAAAGCTATATGGTAACAAACTAGATCAATGGTAAAAAATGCTCATTCTAGTCGAGGTTATGGGATGCATGCCTATGGATTCCTCACGAAGGAATTTGTGATGATTATCAAAGAGATCCTCCTCCTACATCTGACATATTTGACCTAGAGAATTATCTAGAAAACATAACTGGAAATGGCACTAAGAGAAGGGCCATAACATCAGAACTGTATGGTGAGACTAGGTTGCTGTTCAAGTTTGTTCAAAATTTAATCAGTCCAAGGAAAGGAGACTTTGATGTATTAAAGTATCAAGATGTCTTTATGATTCATCTGATGAAGAATGTCCATAAGATAAATCTGTGAAAATATATCATTCAATATATGTGTGAATTGATTAAGGTCACACCCAAGTCTACTTCCATGTTTTACTCAAGGATGATTTCAACTATGCTAGCTTCCAAAGGATTAATTGGACCAAATGAAGAAGTTCTTTTAGATTTTGATTTTTGATTATCCAAAACTACCATCAGAAGGATAAAGATAAATTGGAACCCCTAGAAGAAGTAGTGGGTTGAAGATAATGATAAGTTATATGAGAAGTATAATCTTGTGGATTATCCCACAAGGCCATAGAGTATTACTAATCTTGGTTTGGAACCAGATGAAGTGGATGAGTACTTAGAAGATGAAGAAAAAGAGGAAGAGATAGCTGAAGTACCTCATAAAGAAGAAACTATTGTTGAGAAAGAATGGAATTCTATCCCTGCAGTTATTCCTGATGAATTATCATGTGTAGATTTTGTTTTTGAAAAGGAAAGGAATGTTGTTCCTTCTGTTGTGCTTGAAGAAGAAGCACCTCTTTCTCCAAGAGATGATGTTAACCAAGAATTCCAACTTGAGGCTGTAAGAGATAATGTAGTATCAAAATCAAATCTGCAAGACATGACAGAGCCTGTAGTAGAAAAACACCCTCCCGTGCATGAAGAAGCTCAAAAATAACTCCCTTTTATCCAAGAATCTACTTTGGAAGACCATCCTGTAGAACAGTCTGTTCCTGAGTACATACCCTCTACAGAATAAAGTATGCAAATTTCCTTTCAGTTGGAAATATAGGAAATGGCTGAGGATATTAGAGATGATCCTATGAATCATAACCGAGTTCCTGAGCCTCAAGAATCTGAAACGGAAGCACATTTTGAGGGGAAGGAACCTCAAAATCTAAAGATTGGTGGAACTGAACCTGGTGATGCATCTCCACCAACTGATTCATACATTGTGTATACTCGATACGAATTCCCCAGCTTCTATGATGTGAGTGAATCACAGAATGTGACTACATCTGGGATTGACCTTTCTTCTTTGTTTTGATTGAATTCAGTCACAGAACCAGAACCTCAACCTGAAACTGAATGTTAATCTCAAATAGAACTAGAACCAGCACCTGTACCTCCACCTTCACCAGAACCCTTTTCTGATCAGCAATATTTTGTCAGTATAGAATATTTGAATGTTTTTGGAGAGTCTATCTTAGTTGGAGTTATGAAAATTATGTCCTCTCAACCTCGTCTTATGACTCAACTATGTCAGGAAGATGCCTCGGTTATTTTGGAAAATATAATTCTCTATGTTCAACCAAGGATGATCAATGAAATTCAAGAAGTAAGAGTTCAAAATAAGTTTCTTTGTGCTGATTTTGAAACATTTAAAGTTATAGTTGAAAACCTCCAGCAAGAATCGCACTCCAGATCAGATCATACTCCTGCTCCTGCACCTGTTGTTGCTTCTCCTAATCCTACTGTTTCCATCATTTCTCAAGTCCCAAATGCATCCCTATCTGTTATCTTATGATGAAAAGATTGGTGAAAGGCACACAAATATGTTTCAAGGCATGAGAGAACTTGTGGAGAACCTGAATAAGCTGACAGGTGAATACACTGGCTATGATCAAAAGGTATTGAAACAACTCTAAGCTCTAACCAAAGCTGTAAATGCTTCTCCTCCATCGGGTCAATCCTATACCCCATTAGATGATTCTCTACTCAAATCATTAATCAAGGAAGAAATTCAGAATTCCTTCAGTGGTTTTGATTTGGATCCTTTATCTAATGTTGCAAAGAACAGTGATAAATTGCTTTACCTAGTTTGAATTCATCCTAAAATTCCCAATGATACTCTTCAGGAGATCAACAAGAAGATAGATTCGTATCTCACCAAGATTTTCTCCAAATATGATATGTCAATTCACTTTATGTATTTTGTGGAAAATTTGAGGAAACCTCTGGTGACTTAGGCCTCCAAAATTCAATTTTAGAAGCTTACTGAGTTCACCAGACTGTTGGACAAATTTATAGAGAATAAATATGATTTTGAAAAGGCATTATATAATGGAGGAGAAATTAATACAAATCTCATCAATCTTCTGAAGCCCTACCTTCATGTCCAGAGCACGACTACTGTTTCTCCTACAGCTACTCCACTTAGACTCGGACTGCTTGCCTTAGCCTCCACTGCCATGTCATTTAGCGAAGCTCTTTCTCAAATCAGTCCAGTCATTCTTGATCATCCTCAGACTCGATCTGCTACTGCTACCTCCTTGGCTCCCTCTATATTTGAAGGTCTTCTTTTTCCTTCATTATTTACCACTTCAATGCCTTTATCCTCTGATACTAATAAAGGCAAAGAGACGACCAATCCATGAATAGGACCAGTGCCTACTCTATTTTTTGATGGGGATGCCTTTGATTTTTTATTTATAATGTATTTTGTATTCTGAATACTTTTAATGACATATGAACTGTTTTCCCTCTATTTTTTTACTTTTGATAATCCCAATAGGAGAGAAAATGTTATGTGTTATTATATAATATGTTTTTCTATATGTTATATTCTCAATAGTTTCATCTCACTTATACATTACCCGTACATGATTTGTGATCATCAAAAAGGGGGATATTGTTGGACACCTCATGTATTAATCCTATTTTAATGATCAAAAATATCCTTACTGTTTACAAATTTCCTTGATATTTACTAGTCTCATTATTATTCACAAATCTTATTACTGATCACAAATCTCACATATCTTATTACCCATGTGTATTTATGTTTCAAGTTATCTTATAATTTCTAATGGTTAATCTCAATCCATTTTATGCATATTACTGTTTAAGTCTAAAAACAATTATTTGTCTAAGTCCATGACACCGTGAAGCTTGATATAATAAATCAAACACTGTGCGCAAGAAACAGACACTGTGAACAGAAACACTGAAGCAGACACCGTGAAGCCTAAGTCTCAGACACTGTGACCAATGAGACAACGTGACCAATGAGACACCATGACCATGAGACACTGTGATACTATAATCCGGACATAGTAAGCATGAATCCATGAAGCATGTCACTAAGAACAGAAACCGCAAGTCGGACCCTCAGTTTGTATAAGTGCCAAACACAGTTAGCAAGACACAGTCTTCAAGGCACCGTGAGTCAGACATCATGATGCAGACACCATGAAGGACACGCCGTGAGAAATACACCGTGAGTGAAACAATGTGAAGGGCATACCATGAGGGACATACCGTGAAAGACATACCGTGAAGGAGACATTATTTTTATAACTACTGTGACACCGTTTCTTAACCTTTTTGTCAATATTATTTAAATATTTCTAATGGTCATATTTGATGTTTTTAATATAATTAATGGTATTTAATGATAATTATTGTCCTGTCAAAAAATCGTACCTCGTACCTATGAAAAGGAAGTCATTATATTGCTGGATCTCGTTGAATATATGGAAGATTGAGATGCAGTAGAGAACGAGAGGATCATATGCACGCGAGAAAGAAATATGAGTGTACTATACTGAACAGTACACAAATCTTGAGAACGACCACGAAGAAGAGATTGCAAGATATTCAAACAGATAATTGCCTCATCCATGCAATCTAACACAACTGAAGAACACACTAAGTACAGAACATATTCACTTGTGAAAAACACCAAGATGGTCCACGACACTATGTATTTTAATAGAAAAAACAGAGATGGACTCAGACACATTTATGCTGAATCCATAGAGCCAGAGCTACACTGCTAGTCACTAGGGAATTCTAAGGTCTTATCTACTCTCTCTAAGTGATTCATTATTTACATTAAGAGCAGTGTGTTTACTCTGTATATTTTACACACACACTGTCTCCTGTGCTGAACTGGATGATTTATAAATCCTCATTCACATCTGTTTTATCTCTTGTGTTTCCCACTATGGATAGTGGTAGAGGTCAATTGAGAACTAGATAGCCTATGTGCTGTTGAGTTGTTTTCCCACGAATAACTATGGTAGAGGTTTGGGTACTTGGACAGTTCGTAAACTGTTGTTAACCCCGATCCAGGGTGTGTATCAAATTTATATATAAATTTGAGAGGTCTAAGTCTCGACTTGAGACTGAACCTCTTGGTTATATCTGTTGTGAATTCTATGATTAATTTTTGAGTATAATATATATTCTGATGCTAAGTACGTTGAAATACAAAACTTTTTTCAAGTTACATTGATATTTAATCTAGAAAGTGTTTGTAACTATTGTAAATTAGTAGATTAGTTTCAAAAGATAATTTAATATTCTGATTAAATTAACTGATACCTAATAAATCTTTGAGAACCTAATTTAACTTTACCGTTTTATAAATTCACTACAGTTTAACTTGTTTTATATATTTTGGATTTTAATATAAATATATTTAACATAAATTTTTATTGAAACTCAATTCACTCCCCTCTTGAGTTTCCACTCCGACCAATATAAATCATATTAAATAATTTTGGAACTCCAGTACATAAATACTTCAATTATTACACCTCATCATTGTAACAATAATTAGGATTCACCATATCATTCCTTATTACATTTATCCATTCATATGTAATTTGTTTCGAATTCATCATCAATAAAAAAAATTGATTCATACATATTTTCTAATTGTCTTCATGATATTTCTTATTAGAACATCAATTTTAATAATTTCCATGCATTCCATATTTAAAATATTCATTATTTGATGATACCCTAGTTATACCATTATTCTTAACCAGTTATTCAACAAATATTTTCATTTTTTATTTGCATTTACTTGATTTTCCTCCATTTCCACACACAAAACAAGCCATTATCCCTATAAGATATTGTATTGTGTTATTATTCTCACATTCGTAACATATAGAAATATGAATCACCATGCCCCCATTTTCTCCATTACCCAAACTCTCACAAAACTAAATCATTATATTCTTTGGTCTATCCAAGAGTTGGTGTTGGTGTATGTGTAATGAAATTTATTTTCTTCAATTTTGTTTTTAGATATTATTCATGAAAATTATGAGACAATACACTAAGACGATAAGCGATTTCGAGACCTGCTGGCCCCAGAATGACTGTTTTAAAAATGATACATTTTTAATAGCACACTCACATGAACATTCTAAAATAAGTAAAATAACTCTTAAACGGGTTCATGGATCAGAAATCAGAGGGTATCATTGATCAGAGTGATGTGAAATTACCCTAGGTGTGACCTAACATTGGATGGCGTGTTTCATATGATGAAAAGTCCACTAGGGTCATAACCGTAAATAAAACAGTTAAATAAACACTTATTTTATTTTTAAAATATAGTAACTCATAACGAGTAACATGGATTGGAAGTTTGATCCTATATTGAGTTCTTAAGGGTGTGTTTTTGTTAGGTGAGGCCTAACATTGGCTGGTGGGGGTCAGCTACATGTGTTAGTTTTTGGATGTGAACATGTTTAAAAAATTTAATAATTTTTTTGACACAGAAGTGAATTTATTTTAAGTAAATAATTATTATAAATTCATGGTTATCACCCCAACCATAGAGATTCTTAGAGAAAAAGATGAATAAGTCTCTCCCATCATTTTGTCGAATCAAGATCATTTGTTTCATTGGAGCACGATAGATCAAAGATCTTCAGTGGATTAAGTATCGATGATGAAACAGAACTTCATTCTTTCTCAATGACTGATCCAACCACTTTGTAGGATTTCGATATCTTAATTTTCTATTTCTCCTTGTTAGGATCAAATGAAGAATACTGATAAAAACAATAACATGTTGATTTTTTGTTATATCATTATTGCGGGGTGGAAAATTATTACCAGATTAAAGCGAATATATCATGGATATTATTCTACAATTGGAATCCTCATGATGCAACTAACAAGAACAAGTAATGGCCAAGAAAATAAGCCATAATCCATTCATTGGGTGTTAAGGTTCTTAGTTCATCCCCACTGAATTGTTCATCTTCTTCGGGTGTTTTTAGACATTTTGATACCTTATGAGAATGATTGGTCATTGCTCCCACAATCAATGACATAACAATCCGAGCTCGATGGTTGTGATTCAGCACGACATTGCGGTGGTGCATCAGGAGCATATTAGGAATGTGGAGGATCATGTCAGATGGTGAAAATAATGGCATTCCACCAGAAGGGTGGCTGAATATTAGGGTAGTATGAGGCCCGTCAGGAGGTGGGGTTACAATTTTGTGCATAGAGGCGATCCATCAGGAGTGCACTGAAGGAGAAACTCACAACAGCACATACCACATGTGGTTTATAAGATCTATAGTATGAGGCCACGATGGATGGACGTGACTCGGAGGCCACGTTAGTGGAATCCTGTAGCAATGGGCGTGCCATAGGACCTGGAAGACAAGGAGAGATGGCCGCTGAAAACATGGTTTAGCACCCCGTTGAAAAGGGGAGCTAGCTGGCCACGTAGTCGGGCGATTGTGTGGAATATGGGGATACAGTCATGGAGTGTTGCATCTAGTAGAGCATAATTATACAACATGATGCAGGCTAGAAGAGAGAACATGGCTGATCTGGCCGCCCATCAAGCTACGGTCTAACTGTATAGTGGCCGAATAGTGCGATCTGTTTTGGGTCAGCCCAGAATGATTCAGAACCATTGTTTGAAATTGTTTATGTTTTTAATAGCACGATCACGTGAATTTAGTAAAAACGTTAAATAACTATTCAACAGTTGATTGGATTAGAAATCTTAGGTCATAGGTTATCTCATACTAGTTGTTTTACCATATGTGTGACTTAACATTGGTCAGCATAGGTCCCTTGTAGAAAAATTAACGAGGGTCATAAACATAAATAAAATAATTATATAAAAAATTATTTTATATTGAAGTCCTAATAACTCATAAATTGTAACATGTATGGGATATCAAGGACCATCGTTTAGTTTATAAGGGGTGATTTCCATAGTCGAGGCCTACCATTGACTGGTGCGTGTAGGATGAAAAAGTTAGTTTTAGGAAGTAAAAATTATTAAAATATATAAAAAAAATAAATTGATTTATGAAATGAAATTTTTCATTTTGAAATAATATTTGATAGAAATATTTGGTTATTAACATAACAATATAAATTCTATAAGGAAGAGAGAGAGAGAGAAAGTCTCTCCCATCATTTTTGTGAATAAAAATAAGATTCTCTATCAAAGCCATGTGGTTTGATGAATGCTAGTAGACCGAGGACCGATGAAGACATAGAACCATGTTCTTCGTCAATGACTCAACCAACCGTGAGGTAGGTTTATTATCTCTTCACAATTTCAAATCCCCTAATTGGGATCAAATTAGGAGCACATAACAACCCATGTGTTAGATTATCCCTGGTTTGATTGTACATGTAGATTAGATAATTATTGATGGAATAGAGGGAATAGATCTTAGTGATTATCCATATATTTTTTTCTTCATAATCCCACTAACATGAATGGATCATGGATTAATGAACATGGCCAACGTCTGTTATTTGTATTTTTATGTACATAATCCATATCCAATAAATTTTTCATGTTATTCATTTGTTTTTCACAGTTTTCGACACCTATGTGAATGATATATCATTAAGCCAATGATTTATATCATAACATTCTAATACTGAAGGTTATAATCTGTGAACATATTATGGAGGTGTGACAGGTGCAGAGCATGACGAAGGATGCTCACGATTGAGGGAATGAGGAATAGTTGGTTGTAGGTAGGGTGGATGGTGGTGGGGGAAGTTCATGGACCTATGGGAGGTTCGGGTTTAGATTGGGTGCACTCCTACGGTCTAGTGGAACCACACTAGAGGAGGATCCTGTTGTAGCACAGGTTGTGGGTAGTAAAAAGGAGCCATGATAGGAGGAAACTGCGGTGGGACACAGCATTGAGGGCATGTTAGCAAAATTTCATGGAAATGAGGAGGTCACGAGACTAGGGAGATGATATATGGCATTCATTTATAAATGTGGTCTGGTGCCCCATTGGTTGGCGTTTCCAGAGGGCCACACGTTCTGGTGACTGTCTGGACTAGAGGATGCAGAATGGGTGAGTCGCGTCTGTGGGAATGAAACCATCCCATGTGACACGGGCTGAGTCATATAACTTAGCCACCCATAAATCCTATTGACCAAATCGGGCGGGCCAGTTCAGGCTAGCATTCACCGAATGGTTTTGGTTGGTTTGGCTGAACTAGGTCTTGTCGAACCTAGAATGGACCTACAAATGTTTAATAAATTATCCAAATCATTCAAACCGTGTGACTGTTTGATGAGATTTTTGAGGTGTTTGGTCATTTTTGATGAGATGGTTCTTTAGAGAAACTCACTATGAGTTTATTTGGAGTTGGTTTATAACCTAATGGATTGATTTGTAGGTTCTTCGTAAGGATGTTCACTATGAGAAGAATCATGTTGCTGTTAGTGATTATGAGAAATTGGTAACTATGTGATCTTAGTGACTATGTCATATGGGATACTGCTTGACCCATAAATTCTCTATGTGAAATATACACTCTGTTTTCCCTCGACACTCCATGCTCCATCGTAACACCCCAAGCTTCTACGGTATGCTTCTCTTTGAATAATGTGATAGCGTGTGTTGTACGCAACATTGAGTTCTAACACACCAAAACCAATCAAACTAGCTGTTATGAATAGTAATACATACATTTTGAAATTATATATATTTTAAATTTCAAAATGGACATCATTTTTGGATTCGGAATATCGAAATTATCCTAAGTTGAATTTTTGGTATTTTTCTGAGAACATCCAATTTTTATGAATAGTGAAAAATACTTAAAAACAACTTTTTTAATAAAAAGAATTTATAGTGATAAATTATACTATTGTGTGGTTTAAAAGTATAATTAGAATATATTTTTACAATTTTATCTAATGGTGTTCATTAGAATTAATTTTACTTTGAAATTGGACATAAATAATTGTCAATATTTTGATATATATTGTTTCTTAAAAACACGCTATATGTTGTAACAGTGGGAATTAATTATAAAATTAATTCATGAAAATTATATGTTTGGAATTTTTTAAAATATACATCATTTTTGAATTCGGAATATCAATTATAGATTAGGGTGAAATTTTGGCATTGTTCTGAAAAACATCAATTTTTGATGAATAGTGAAACCAATAAGTGTTAGTTAAAAAAACTGAATTTTTCGTAAAACATAATTTTACCGCTTCTATGAATAGAATTTTGAAAATCTGATAGAAACGGTTAATATCAAGTAGTAAAATTTTGTTCAATGAGATGAAAATAATTTTTGGTGAATAGTAACTTTTTACTTTTATTTACCACGACTAAAAGTAAATAGAGTAATTAAGGCTAAAATGATATTAATATTATAATAACACTTGTCCTAATTCTATTGGACAAGTGTATCTCGACCAAAAACAACCTCAGGAATAATATATTATCATTTATGTCCACCTGGATTAGATTAGGACATTTATTATTATTTAATTCAAAGAAGAGTTAAAAGAGTTAAAATCAATGATTATTTACTAAAAAAAATTTAATATAGGGTTATACATTATATAAATTCGATTGTAAGTATTCATTATAAAGATAAAATTATTTCCTACATAATTATATTTTATTTATAATTTTTTGACATTGAATAATTTAATTTATTTATGACACAATGATGATGTAGTATTTACCATAATAGTGAAAAAATTAATATAATTGATATTATAAATACACAAATAAAAATAATTTATCCTTTTTATGATTTAAAATAATTTTCTAGGTTAATATGATATGTTAGGATTGACCTAATTAACGTTTTTAAAAGTAATCATTCTGTTATGATTTTAACAAAAATAAATTATTGAATAGTGTCAAAATTGACATAAAAGAGTTTTTAAAACAAATATTATATTATTAATTGATATTAAATTCCTATAAATTTATGGTTCTGCCAAGAGACTTATATCATGATAGGTGTATCATTAATGGACCACTTGGGGGTCTATCATATGTATATAATAAGTTTATTAACCATATAATATAAAAAAACAAAGAGACATTGTAAAAGTGAAACTAATTAACTAAGAGTTAATACTTAAAGATAAGGTTAATATAATGACCCAAACCTGTCTAAATTCTATTGGATGAGTGTTTTTCGACCCATCCCCACCTTAACCTTTAAATAATCCACTTTGGAGCCATTAGAATCCTACTATGAATTTATTATGTAATAATATTTCTAGCTTTTCCAAAGGTGCCCCTCACCCCTCTTATAAAAGGGCACTCTACCTTCCCATTAACTCACACCTTCAAAGACTTTTGGTTCGGCCAAACTCTGCCAAAATACTCTCTCAACTTCCCTCAATTCATCCTAGAGGCCTTCCATTAGTCACAAATCCAACTTATGGAGCCCTTTTGATCAAATCAAAAGGAAGAACCCGAAAAAGAGGTAATGATTTCACAACCCTTTTTCAAGTTCCTTTCTTTCTCCACTTCTTCATTCATTGTTATTACCATTACAAAAATAACTCCAGTATATTATATATAAATTGATTTTATTATAAACATTTTACAACCATATTTCAGTATTCAATCCATCCTTTGAATAACATGTCACCATACGTGCGTACGTATGGCTTACCGTCTCCACGTCGTGGTGTAATAGTTATTCAATAAATTATTATTTGGATGGGTATAATAATTATGTCTAATTCATTTAAATAATAAATATAACATGATATTTATTCTTTATATATGATATAACATCCAATTAAATATTTTTTTAATATCAACAGAATGGTATTGTCGCTCGTGCGTACGTGCGGACTACCGCCTCCACGAACCCGATGAGATTCATTCTCCATCATATCCATTCTGGTATAATTATCATTTGATGATTTAAAAATACTGTTTAAGGACTTGATATCATTCTGGATATGAATAATATACAACCTATCCATGAAAGACACGGCTTACGTAACAAAACATATAAAATAAAATGAGTAAGTTAACACCCGAAACAACGATAATACTATGACATTATTAACAAATCAATGTTAAAATATCATATATGATATCATATTAATATATATGATTCTTTTATAATTTAATAACAATTATTTCACAATTATACACGTGTTTAACCTACCCCAACCAAGGAAAAGTACAAGGTAAGGGTTTATTTCGCAATCTCTTCATTATCCGAGGTTGTTTATACGTAATAATCTACTTGGATTTCTTTATCATCCACATCCATTTTTCATAAAAATGTATTTCAATTTTTTTTAAAATTTACTATAATATGGGTTAAAGTCATTTATACGCTTGATTGAATTTTTATCAGAGTTTTATAAAAGTATCTATCCGTCGTTTTCCAAACAAGGTGCTTTTTAACGTTTTCGACAGAATTAAGGTAAGAATGTTTTTTTAACTTATACAGCGGGTGCGGCTATTTTCGGCCGTTATAAAATCGTCAAAGCATCCCTTAAAATCTTATAAGAATATTTTCAAAGAAATTTTTTTATTTTATATGACACTTAAATGATTTCAAAATAAAAAGAGATATTTCTCTAAAAAGTTGTTTGATTTCATCTATGTCAACATCCATTGATGGATTTTAACCTTATTTGAAGCTGATTTATTATGAAACAAAACTTCCATATTTTATTGATGTTTTTGTGATATGTTTTACTATCGATATGTTATTTATATACCCTTCATGGTTTATGGTGAAAGTATTGACATTTCGTTTGCTAGTTTTAATATGAATGTTTATGTTATGTTTAAACCTTTTCATATGGGAATGCATTGGACTTAATATGTGACGAGTGGAGCCTGCTATAGCTCCTGGATGCATCTGTAGGTCTCATGAGACAATCTAGTGTCTTGTCACAAGGCCTTGGAAATATATTATTTGTAGTCTTGGTATGAGGCCTTGGCTATGTGGTTTTGATAGTCTGGCATTATGCATTCCATCATTATGAAAGTGTTTACTGATATTGAATGTGATTATTCAATTAGTAGAATATCCATGTGAATAAGTAAATGGAATTATTAAATTTTATTTTTTCCATACTATGTTGAAGTTCAAGATTAAAAGGATTTTGTTTTATTTATACATTTCCTTAAATGTTTATTCTTATTTATGAATGTTTCCGCTATATTGTTATCCTTACTGGGCATTTGATCTCACCCCTTTCAATGTTTTATTTTTCCCAGGATGTGAAGAAGTAATTTATGAATGACCTGCAGGGATAGTATGTGGGGATATGAGTGTGGACTATGAAGAAAATATGTTGTTGTAGTTTTTATTTTTATGATGTAATGTAATACGTATGAATATATCTAGTGTTTCCAAGGCTACTAAACCAATCGGTCTTTCGAGATTTGTTCATTCTTGTGACCATTCCAATGTTATGTAATAATGCACAGACTCTAGGTAATTGGGGGCGGGGCATTACAGTTGGTATCAGAGGAAGTTTAGTAAAATCCTTGGAAGCAAGATTTAGATGAACTCTTATTAGAGAACATAGACCTAAGATGGAATTTGAGCATTAGTATAGAAAAACTTCCTAGAATTTTGGTATTTTAGAGATTTTTTGAGTTTTCCAAGAAATACATTCCCTATCTGGATACGAGAAGGTAGAGGCGGCTCTCGCACAGATATACCTAGGGGTAAAACCTGAAAACACCGCTTTGAGCTAGACTCGAATGGGAACTGGTGCACGACAGCGGGCCTTGTTGCACTCTTGGTTACGAAACTCCTGGGGGATATGCTTAGGATAAATCTCATTTTCTTTACAAATAATTATGAAAGGATTATGAGTATATACTTCCTCAATGAATTTTTTTTATGATTATGGATTATATCCATAAATAGTTCAATTTATGTTAAGTGTTTTATATGTATGAAATTATGTATTTTGATTCCTAAACTGATCTAGTTTATGCCATTGTTTAGAAATGTCACCTAGTGGAAGAAATGGAAACTGAATCAGTGAACTCATTCCATGTAGGGATTTCCCTCCTGCTCATGATAATTATAGTGGAGCTGGTGATGCAACTGGTGCCGATCAGCTAATCACCATACTAGGACAACTCACTCAGGTTATGAATAATAACCTTACCCATATGGAGCACCCTGATCCACAGCGTGGAGGATCAATGTTGGATCACTTTATGAGGAAACAACCAACGACGGTCAATGGAAGAACAAATCCCTTAGTAGCTGAGCAATGGATAAATTTCCTAGATAAAATATTTCAGGCTTTGGGGAGTAGTGAAAGGGAAAATGTTATCATGGCAGTTTAACGCCTCACTGGAGATGTTGATCAATGGTGGTCATTGATTCAAAACACGAAGGTAGATGATGAAGTATCAAATATGGAATCGAGGGAGCTCAAAGATCTGTTTCTAGAAAAACACTTTCCTCATGACCATCGAGCAGATATGGAAAGGCAATTTCTGAGTCTGAGACAAAAGGAGGATGATAATGTCGCAGTGTATGAGGCTACCTTTACTAGGTTAGCGAGGTATGCTAGAGACTATATAAGTAACCCAAAAATTAAGATTGATCGTTTCTTTTATGGGTTAAAACCATTTCTCAGCCGAGCATTAGTCTCACGATCCTTTTCATCGTACGAAGAAATTGTATCATGTGTTATCAAGACTGAAAAGGAATTCTCTAAGTCTTATGACTTTAATGCAAAGCAAGAGAGGAAGAGATCTAATGATCAATCTAGGAATGGAAATAAGGGGAAGAAGGGAAAGATTTAATATCCATCCTTTGGTAAATCTGGGAAGAAACACCCCGGTACTTGGTTGAAGGGAATGGGTGTCTGTTACAAGTGTGCTGAAAAAGGCCACCAAGCTCGTGATTGCAAAGAGAATAAGGAATCTACCAATGTTCAATGCTACAATTGCAGGTAGATGGGACATTATGAAAATGAATGTCCTAATCATCAAGGGAACCTACCTCAGAAAAGGCCAAGGGATTAAGACCAAGCTTATGCTATCACTACTGCTGATGTAGAAGCTCTGAAAGACGTGGTGGCAGGTAATTTAATGGATTCCCCATGTTTAGAAAATGCCTTATTTGATTTTGGATCATCGCATTGTTTCATATCTTCTCAGTTTTCTAAGAAAATTAGATATTTCCAATTTGATTTAACAATGGAGTTGTCAGTTAAAACTCTTAAGGGAAGTATCATTGCAACAATGTTTTGTGAATAAGTCCCCATTAGAGCACATAAATGTTCTTTATCTACTGATATCTTCGGCATACCTATGATTGAGTTTGATATAATCCTCGGTATGGATTGGCTTTCAGACTATGATGTGAAGATTTATTATAAGAAGAAGGAGGTTATGATTTTTGATGATGATGATAAGGAACACCATATCTTTATAGAAAAATCGTAACCACCAAATTCTTATCTAGATCCACCCCTAGTAGCTCAACTAAATTCAATTATTAGGGAAGAAGAGAATTAAATGACTGTGGGTGAGGAAAGGAATGTTCAAATAGAGGATGTACCTATTGTGAATGAATATGTAGATGTATTTCCGAAAGATTTACCTGGACATCCTCCAGAACAAGAAGTTGAGTTTTCCATTGATTTAATTCCTAGATCAAGCCCTATATCGAAGACCCCTTATAGAATGGACACTGTAGAATTAGTCAAACTAAATAAACAACTAGAAGAATTGAGTAATAAAGGATTTATTCTCCCTAGTTTTTCTCCATGGGGAGCCCCTATTCTTTTTGTTAAAAAGAAAGATGGATCTATGAGGTTATGTATCTACTACAGGGATATCAATGATATAACAATAAAGAAAAAGTATCCCCTACCTCGTATTGATGATTTATTTTACCAACTGCATGGATCTCAATACTTTTCAATGATTAACCTTCGATCTGGATACCATCAGTTGTGTATGAAGAAGGAAGACATTCCGAAGATAGCATTTCAAACCAGTTACGAGCATTACGAGTTTACAGTAATGACTTTTGGATTGACTAATGCACCCTCTATATTCATGGATCTGATGAATAGAGTTTTCAAGGAATATCTCGATGATTTGTGGTCATATTTATTGATGATATCTTGGTATACTCCAAAATCTATGAATATCATGAAAATCACTTGCGCATTATCCTAATGACTCTGAGAAGACATGAATTATATGGGAAGTTTAGCATGTGTGAATTCTGGCTTCAGGATATTTCTTTTCTTTGGCATATTGTCTCCAAAAATGGAATCTCTATTGATCCTTCTAAGACCAAGGCAATTCAAGAATTCCCAGCACCTACGAGTATAACAATGGTAAGCAGTTTTATTGGATTGGCAGGTTATTATCGATGTTTCATCCAGAATTTTGCCTGATTGGCTAACCCATTAACGAAGCTCATATGTAAAGGGGTTAAATTTGTTTAGACAAAATAGTGTGCAGAATGTTTTGAAGAACTAAAGAGAATATTAGTCAATGCTCTTATATTGACTCTACCATTGGGGAATGATGGGTTCGTTATTTATAGTGATGAATCAAAGAAAGGACTTGGTTGTGTCCTTATGCAGAATGATAGGGTTATTGCCTATGAATTATGAAAATTGAAAAATCATGAGCAAAACTATCCTACTCATGATCTCGGGTTAGCTACGGTGATCTTTTCTTTGAAGAAATGAAGGCACTACCTCTATGGTGAAAAATGTTAGATTTATACTGATCACAAGAGTTTGAAGTATATTTTCTCACAAAAAGAACTAAACATGAGGCAAAGGAGATGGCTTGAATTACTCAAGGATTAGGATTGTACGATACACTACCACATGAGGAAAGCAAACAATGTGGCAGATGCTTTGATCAGAAATGATCATGGAGTTTTGAATAATATGATAATTGAAAGGGATCCAATTTTCAGGGATCTAGTGAAGATGGACATGGGAATAACCACGGAAGGTGAAACATCAATTCTCTTTCAAATGGTTTCCAAACCATCTTTACTAGAAAGGATTAAGAGTTCTCAAACCGATGTTGAGGAATTTCAAAAGAAGATTAAAGTAGTGAATGATGGGATATTGAGAGACTTTGTGTATGAAGATGGAATTTTGAAATCCGGGAAGAGACTTTGTGTTCCCGATATACCTGATCTAAAAAGGGAATTGTTGGATGATGCTCATAGTTCCAATTTCTTTATACACCCTAGGAGCACCAAAATGTATAGAGATTTTAAGGAACATTTTTGGTGGGACAACATGAAGAGGGAGATTTCTGATTTTGTATCAAGATTTATGGTTTGTCAACAAGTGAAAGCTGGAAGGAAATAACCTGGAGGAGTCATGCAACCTCTTCCCATACCGGAGTGGAAATGGGACAATATTACGATGGACTTTTTCATGGGGCTACCAAAGACTCCTAGAAGGAATGATGCAATATGGGTTATTGTTGATCGTCTTACCAAGTCAGCACATTTTCTTCCTATAAGAGATGATCTACCACTGGAACGTCTAGAAAGACTATGTATTAATGAAGTTTTGAGACCTCATGGAGTACCCCTATCGATTTATTCAGATCATGATCCTTGTTTTACTTCAAGATTTTGGAAGAGTCTTCAGAAATCCTTGGATACTGAACTTCATTTGAGCACTGCCTACCACCCTTAGACAGACGGACAATCAGAACAGACAATTCAAACCATAGAATACATGTTGAGATATTGCTCATATGACTTTCAGGGTATGTGGGTTCAATATTTACCTCTGGTATAATTTTCCTATAACAATAGCTTCCATTCGAGTATTCAGATGGAACCATATGAAGAGTTATACAGAAAGAGATGTCGCACACCAACCTGTTGGGATGACGTTGGTGAAAGAAAACTTGTAGGTCCATAACTGCTGGAGGAAACAATGGAAAAGTTAAAGGTAATCAAAAATCACATCAAAGCAACTCAAAGTAGGCAGAAGAGCTATGTCGATAATCGAAGGAAGGATTTGGAATTTCAAGTTGGTGATCATGTTTTCCAGAAGGTATCACCCTAGAAGTGTGTCATACGTTTTGGTAAGAAAGGTAAATTGAGACCCATGTACATCCGACCTTTCGAAATTCTAGAACGAATTGGGGTTGTAGCTTACCGATTAAAAATGCCGCCAAGTCTATACAAAGTTCACGATGTGTTCCACGTATCTCTATTGAGGAAATACATGCCTAACCCAACACATGTACTCACCTATGAGGAATTAGAACTGGAACCCAATCTTTCTTATTGCGAAGAGCTTGTCAAGATTCTTGATACGAGAGAACAAGTGCTGAGAAATTGGACGACGCGTCTGGTAAAAGTTTTGTGGAGAAACCATAAGATGGAAGAGGCAACGTGGGAACCCGAGGAACATATGATGAAGAACCGCCCGATTCATTTCATGCGGTAGTATTCTAGAAATTTCGATGATGAAATTAGTTGAAGGAGGGGAGAATGTAACACCCCAATATTCTACGGTACGATTCTCTTTGAATATTGTGATAGCATGTGTTGTACGCAACATCGAGTTCTAACACACCACAACCAATAAAAATAGCCGTTATGAATAGTAATACCTACTTTTTGGAATTATATATATTTTATATTTCAAAATGGACTTCATTTTTGGATTTTTAATATCGAAATTATCCTAAGTTGAATTTTTGGTATTTTTTTGAGAACATCCAATTTTTATGAATAGTGAAAAATACTTAAAAACAACTTTTTTAATCAAAATAATTTATAGTGATAAATTATACTAATGAGTGGTTTTAAAGTACAATTAGAATATATTTTTTACCATTTTATCCAATGGTGTTTATTAGAATTAATTTCAATTTGAAATTGGACATAAAAAATTGTCAATCTTTTGATATATATTGTTTCTTAAAAACGCGCTATTTGTGGTAACATCGGGAATATATTATAAAATTAATTAATGAAACTTATATGTTTGAAATTTTGTAAAATAGACATCATTTTTGAATTCGGAATATCAATTATAGATTAGGGTGAAATTTTGGCATTGTTCTGAAAAACATCAATTTTTTATGAATATTGAAACCACTAAGTGGTAGTTAAAAAAATGATTTTTTTCATAAAACATATTTTTACCGCTTCTGTAAATGGAATTTCAAAAATCCGAGAGACATGGTTAATATAAAGTAGTAAAATGTGGTTCAATGAGATGAAAATAATTTTTGGTGAATAGTAACTTTTTACTTTTAATTACCACGGTTAAACGTAATTAGGGTAATTAAGGGTAAAAATGATATTAATATTACTCTAAAACATGTCCTAATTCTATTGTACAAGTTTATATCGACAAAAAACAACCTTAGGAATAAAATATTATCATATAGGTCCACTTGGATTAGGTTAGGACATTTATTATTATTTAATTCAAAGAAGAGTTAAAAGAGTTAAAATCAAAGTTTATTTACAAATACATTTTTAATATAGGGTTATACATAATGTAAATTTTCTTTTAAATATTCATTAGAAATATAAAATGATTTCCTACATAATGATATTTTATTTATAATTTTTAGACATTAAATAATTTAATTTATTTATGACACAATGATGATGTAGTATTTACCATAATAGTGAAAAAAGTTAAAATAATTTATATTATAAATACCCAAATAAATATAATTTGATACTTTTTATGAATTAAAATAATTTTCAAGGTTAATAGAATATGTTAGGATATACATAATTAACTTTTTTCAAAGTAATCATTCTGTTCTGATTTTTTCAAAAATCAATTATTTAATAGTGTCAAAATTGACATAAAAAAGTTTTTAAAACAAATATTATATTATTAATTGATATTAAATTCGTAAAAATCTAGGGTTCGGCCAAGAGACTTATATCATGATAGTTGTATCATTAATGGACCACTTTTGGGTCTCTTGTATATATATAGTATGTTTATTAACCATATCATATAAAAATACAAAGAGACATTGTAAAAGTGAAACAAATTAACTAAGAGTTAATACTTAATGATATGGTTAATATAATAACCCAAACCTATATAAATTCGATTTTTTGAGAGGTTTTTTACCCATAACCACCTTAAAATTTACATAATCCACTTTGGAGCCGTTAGAAACCGAATATGAATTTATTATAAAATAATATTTCTATCTTTTCCAAAGGTGCCCCTCACCCCTCTTATAAAAGGGCACTCTCCATTCTCATAAACTCACACCTTCAAAGCATTTTGGTTCTGCCAAACTCTTCCAAAATACTCTATTGACTTCCCTCAATTCATCATAGAGGCCTTCATTTGGTCAGAAAGCCATCTTAAGGAGCCCTTTTGATCAAATCAAAAGGAAGAACCCGAAGAAGAGGGAATGATTTCACCACCACTTTTCAAGTTCCTATCTTCTTCCACTTTCACATTCATTGTTATTGGCATATTAAAATAATAACTCCAGTATATTATATATAATTTTATGTTATTATAATCATTTTACAACCATATTTCAGTATTCTATCCATCCTTTGAATAACATGTCATCATACGTGCGTACGTACGACTTACCGTCTCCACGTCGTGGTGTAATTGTTATTCAATAAATTATTATTTGGATGGGTATAATAATGACATGTAATTCATGTAAATAATAAATATAACATGACAATGATTCTTTATATATGATATACCATCCAATTAAATATTTTTTTAATATCTAAAGAATGATATTGTCACTCCTGCATACGTAAGGACTACCATCTCCACAAGCGTGATGAGATTCATTCTCCATCGTATCCATTCAGGTATAATTAACATTTGATGATTTAAAAATAATTTTTAAGGACATGATATCATTATGGATATGAATAATATACAATCTATCCATGACAAACACAGCTTACGTAACAAAACATATAAAAGAAAACGAGTAAGTTAACACCCGAAACAACGATAATACTAAGATATTATTAACAAATCAATGTTAAAAGATCATATATGATATCATATTAATATATATGATTATTGTATAATTTAATAACAATTATTTCACTATTATACAGGATTTTAACCTACCCCAACCCTAGAAAAGTACAAGGTAAGGTTTTATTTCGCAAACCTTTCATTATATGAGGTTGTTTATATGTAATAATCTACTAGGATTTCTTTATCACCCACATCAATGTTTCTTAAAAATGTATTTCAAAAGATTATTAATATTTACTATAATATGGGTTAAAATCATTAATACCCTATTTTGTCTTTTTATAATAGGTTTTTAAAAGAATCATTCTGTCATTTTCCAAACAAGGTGTTTTTTAACCTTTTCGACAGAATTAAGGTAAGAATGTTTTTTACATATACGGTGGGTGCAACTATTTCCCGCCGTTATAAATTTATCAAAGCTTCCCTAAAAAGCTTATAAGAATATTTTCAATGAAAATGTTTAATTTTATATGACTCTTAAATGATTTCAAAATAAAAAGGGATATTTCTCTAAAAAGAGTTTTGATTTGATCTATGTCAACATCCTTTCATGGATTTTAAGCTTATTTGAAGCTGATTTATTATGAAAAAAAACATCCATATTGTATTGAAGGTTTTGTGACATGATTGACTATGGATATGTTATTTTTATACCCTTCATGGTTTATGGTGAAAGTATTGACATTTCGTATGCTAGTTTTAATACGAATGTTTATGTTATATTTAAACCTTTTCATATGGGAATGCATTGAACTAAATATGTGACCGGTGGATCCCGCTATAACTCCTCAATGTATCGGTAGGTCTCATGAGAAAAACTAGTGTTTTGGAACAAGGCCTTGGAAAAATCATATTTGTAGTCTTTCCACGAGGGCTTGGTGATGTGGTTATGATAGTCTGGCATTATGCTTCCATCGTTATGAAAGTGGTTACTGATATTGCATGTGATTATTTGATTAGTAGAATATCCATGTGAATAAGTAAAGGACATTATTTCATTTTATTTTTTCCATACTATGTTGAATTTCAAGTTTAAAAGGCTTTTGTTTTATTTATTCATTGCCTTAAATGTTTATTCTTATTTATGAAAGTTTTTGCTATATTGTTATCCTTTCTGGAAATCTGAGCTCACCCCTTTCAATGTTTTATTTTTCCCAGGATGTGAAGAAGTAATTTATGAATGACCTGCAGGGATAGTTTGTTGGGATATGAGTGTGGACTATGATGAAAATATGGTGTTGTAATTTTCATTTTTATGATGTAATGTAAGACTTATGAATATATCTAGTGTTTCCAAGGCTACTAAACCGATCGGTCATTCGAGATTTGATCTTTCTTGTAATCATGCCAATGTTATGTAATAATGCACCGACTCTGGGTAACTAGGTCTGGGGCGTTACACCATCAACACTCCATGTTCCATCGATGATCCATGATCTAATGACATCACAGGTTCCATTATTTCTCTAGGCACCACCGATGCTCCATGCACCACTGATTCTCCATGCACCAAAGATGATATCTGTTCCACCGAAACTCTATACACCATTGAAATTTCATGAACCATCGATGATCTGTGTGCCAAAAACATTTCTTGTGTCATAGAGACTACTAGATCTATAGATTACAACTAGATTTTTTTGTGATTTAGACTTGTACCCATGTGAGCTGAACATATTGAATTTACTTCATGTGTTTCCTTTGATGTTTACTTCATGTAATTCCATTGTGTTTTACTTCATCTTTCGTTCATGAGTTGTACATTCTATATTTCATATTGGTGTAATTTTGTGGTTTTGGGGTCCCTACTGTGTATTTTGTTACACACCCTATCATGAGTTAAGCCCATTTGTGTCATGTATTTTGTAGCTGATCGATGAATTGTTGGAGTCCATTGTGGTCTGGGATGAGGTGGTGCATAGAGAGAGGCCTGATAGACAAGGAGTGATTGATAAACATCAGAAATCTATTTATATAACTAATTTTTTTGTATTATTTTCTGTAGTTGAATTTCAATTTCTTGTACATTTAATTTATATTGGCCTTGTTTTAGGCCCTTTTTACATTTTAGTTTTTCATAATCATAATCCATTGTTGGTATCTCAGAGGTATGGATTCTTATTTACATAGTGTTTTATGTTGAACCCTTTTTCTTGGAGATGTGTACATGTGTAACTGTGCGTAGTAAAATTCATACAATTTGTGGGATATTCCTACTCAATGCAACTCACCAGACCCTAACATATTGTAGAAGGGCTTGGTGTAGTCATAGAATGAGCCATGTGAGACGGGTCATGATTGTATGTTTTTAGTAATGTTCTATGATAATGGCTTAAGAATTCTCAAAATACCAATCACTTTAGTTATCACCATGTTTTGATTCTAATATAAAAAATTTACATCACATTAAATGTTAGCCAGGTTCCTTTGGGTTCCCACCGTGGACTAAAAAAAGTAACAACATGAGCAACCATTGTTGTTTCATAAAACAACATAATTTAAATAATCATTCATGTGAGGTCAAAATAATGGGGCATTATTTTAAATAAATGATAATTATTGTTAAAAAAAGTTCATCAATGATCATAATAATTATAAATACAACACGAATATTAATAAAAAGTTTGTGAATTAGCCATAAATATCCCACATGAATGTCAAAACAAGTGTGCAAAGAGCCTCATTTTCATGAACTATGTGACTATTTTGTCTATCTTAATGTTATATTCTAAATTTTATTACCCCTAGTTAACTCTATGTTAGGTCCACATCCACATGTTGTATTGAGAAATTTTTATTACGGTTTAGGCACCAATTTCCCAATCATTTACCAAAATTCCTTGAAATTTTCGATACTTTTACTCATCATTATAATTATCCTTAACAACATCCCTAGACATATCCTTATAAATATACATAAGGATCTCATTAATGTTTTCTCCTTCATGATTTTAGTGGTTAAATATAGCATTCTTATAAAACCATCTATTGTAACCAAGTCATTTTATGAATAAATATATCAACATTTCGATGAAAATTCATTAATTTAGACAAACACAAGCCCGAAGACCATAAAATTTTATTTTCTTTATAGACTAATAAATCATATTCTTATTTTCTGAAAGATCGTTATGTGAGATGCTTAATATCATTAACCAAGATGGAATATTTTTAGCCTAGTAACAATATAAGCTAAACTAGTATTATCCACATGCATTTATTTGTATATTTTATTGATTAGTCATCTACCTTGATGTAATATCTGTATATGATAATCCTATGTTGTTATTATTGAAAAAACTTTTTAATATATTTTCAAAATGGTTTGTTACATTGAAATAATATATTTAAAATAAATAAATTTACCCAAAATTACTTGAAAAAAATATTTGAAAATAGTATTCAAAACATATTAGCGATTCATGTTACCATTTATAATTCATGATAGTGGGAAATATTGTGCATTCCATTCATGTTAAATATAATGATACTTTTAACATTTTCATTAAATTCCAAAAATTTTATTGTTTGAAAAAAAATTAATCATACATTCAAATATTATTTTAAATATTAAATAATCATTGTAAATATCACTAATAAACCATTTTTAGAAAATTTTGTTTTTGAAGAAAAATGGTTTTTTACCGAGGAAAATAAATACGGATTTTATTAAAAACATTTTTTCAACTCTTGCGTACATTAATATAAGAATAAAAAGGAAAATATATATTCTTATTATATAACCATTGCATATTAAAATTCATGATTATAATGATAGATATATATTATATATCATCATTAGATGACAAATCATAATCACAACCTATAAATGATGATATTGTAATATAAAACTATAATAAAATTAGTGAATCTCAATTATATTACCCATAAAAAATGAAAATTAATGAAGAATGTAATATAATTAAAATCATTATATTCATGATAAAACATTTATAAGGGGATATATATACACCTAATAGAAGAAGATATGTTCTTAACAAAACATATGTCCTAATGATTGAAAATTGAGACATAAATCACTTAAATCATTAGTAAATTATAAACCAAAACCCCTTTGGATGAACGATACATAAATATATTCGTAAATCATAGTAATGTTAATGATAATAATCCTAAAATAAATTCATGGTTAGTATATAAACCACATAAAACAAACATGTGGTGAATATGACTTGTGTCTCACAAAAATTAAATATGAGGCAGATATAAATTACAACATTAGTAATCTTTTGAATTGTAAGACCTAATAAAGAATATCATAACAGAAAATCATAAATATCATTAAAATAAGGATATAATAAAAATAACATCACAATGGGTTAGTATATGTACCACAAAAAGAAAACCAGTGGTGAATTTGCAAATATCTCAATGAAATAATAGAGAGATTAAAAATCCCTTTCCTTAATTCACGACATACATCAAACACATATTAGAATCATTTATAATAAAAATAATTTTATTATAAATACATTGTAGATATATAATATCATATATTATACCATATATAATTTTCTTATGACCATTCATTACCCATGTATTATAAATTTCTTGTTAATGTCGTGTTTCATGTAATAACCTCGTTATTTTTCATATATATGTTTACCTATAATTTTAGTGTACTATTACTTGATCTTTTTTCCATAATATATAAAATTATAATCCTTTAATAATTAAAATATCTAATGTTATGCACTACTTTTATGAAATATCATTAATGATGTATTTGATAAATGAAGTATGGTACTATCATAGAGATGATTGGTGGTACGTATGCATGAGTAATGTTCCCATTTTTCAATGATATACATGGAAAGGTGGTATATGATATTTTATTATTAAATTAAGACCATAAAATCATAAATAATATGTATTATTTTAACAATTACTTATACATATTTTCATGGTTGACTTATTGTGGAAAGAGAGAGACACATCGCTACAAAAAGGTTGTAGTTCACATGTAGAAAATTGACGATATCATATTTCAATTAGTGAAGATGTAATAATAATGATATATTTAATTTTTCACAATGATAAGTTTGTCATAAATATCAACATTACTTAATTTATATAACATATACTAGTTAAATTTAACCTTATTATATTCCATGTAATGAATTACTGAAAAATGAATAACATTACTACTTGAGGCGATAATACCTTATAGAAATGAAATATATCATTTTATCCCCTATAAAATATAAATTTAAATGTTATATATGATATAACGACACAATATATATATCCATGAGAGTTGGTAAGGAAAAAAATGACATCAACTGATGATGTGATTCTACAATGTACACATGAAAGATGATTTGGTAACCCATTTGATATATATTGGTATGCATCACGTACATTCCATTAACATAAAAAATATCAGTATAAGAAATAAAAATATGTTATCATAGATCATGGAATAATAATAACAGATGTGGGTGGGTGAAGAAATTAAAAAATTCTCAATGAAGCACAGTACTGCTTACTCGGTTAACCTCTACAAGTATACACCAATGGCCTTCAAATTTTGCATTTATGACCAAAATAAAGCATCTAGGATGATAAAATTGATTTTGGGAAGTAATTTTAGGAGATCATTTAAGAACCAATATGTTTATATGTGAAATTTATTGGAGAGGGGTGGCCATTTATATTGGTGGTGAGTAGAACCTGTGCAATTTTTCGAAATAAAAATGGTGTACCCAAATTTGTGAAATCAAAAAGTGGTAAAAAAATGGATTATTTTCAAGAATAGTACATGATATGGTAAAATTATGGTCATAAATAATATTTTAGACATGTGGGATTGTATATTTTAACACTTATCTTTTTTAACCCCCAAAAATCATATTTTTTCATTAAACAAAAAATATAATATAAGAATATTTAAATTACCATTATAGAAAAATACTAAATTGAATATATTAAATAATATCAAATAATATAGAAAAAAATTTAGTTTCAATTTTTATAAATTATATTGAAATAAATATAAAATATTAATTCAAAATAAATCCCACAAAAGTGATGAGAAAAAAAGTTATCAAAAGAATGTCAATATTTACATGATATTTATATAAAAATTACATATTAACAAGATTAAAATGAACGAAATTATTTTAATAGATTTATAATTTTATTAATTTTTTTAATTTAATTTGAGTTAACATTATAAAACATCCAAAAAATGGTGTTTTCAAATAAAATTTAGTATTTTTCTCTATTCATTTAAAAATAAATAATTATTTTAATTATTTAAAAAGTAACCCCATTATAATTTTTAACATATGATTAAATTAATTAAATATATATTTTAAAATCTGTTTTCAAATACTATTAAATGTAATTTTTACTGAAGGAGGGCTAAAAGTAGTCAAAATATTTTTTTAGAAGAATACATTTTTTTGGGTATAATTGAATTTATTATTATCTCTCCTATAAAAAACAAATTAAATGAATATTAAACATTATATTGAATATATATAAAATAAATTTTAATAAAATCATAAATTGTTTTTGTTTAATTTATTGAGCTAGTATATTTTTTGTATAAAAATAGTTTTTAAAAAAATAATTCCATTATTTTCAAAACGTTTTTAATTTTATTTTTTATTTATTGGTTACCAGTATAATATACATTATATAAAAATTTTAATATCATTAATTACTATTCATAAACTCCATTTCAACAACTATGTGATAAGTACTATATATGAATATCTTATTAATATGACATGTTTTTTCAACTATGTGTCATCTGTATCAATATCAAAACTAATAGTTTCATGTAAAAAAATAGAAGATTACAATTATTTGTAATAAAATAAAAATGAATCAGTTTGTGAAATTCTATCCCATTTAAAATGTATTCCACCCTCAAAAATCCCCTCAGTCCTCAAAGAATTAATATTTGAAAATTCCTTCATATAAACTGAAATCGTAAAAAGTGATAATAATACATCCTTTTGAAATGGATAATGGCATTTGTTAATGTCATAAATATAACACATACATGGATTCCAAAGTAGTGTACATAGGTGGGATTTTAAAACATAATAATATTAGAGGAAAATTACACTCAAATACAGATGGAGAATTGTAGAGACTCGATGCTTAACGTACATGGACATTACATTAATTTTGCGGAATACTTAGTACATAACCAAAACACACACACAAGGACCGTAATAGTTTAGTGTCTTTAGAAACTCAGAATATAATCTTCTAATCGTGGTGAAAGATCTTCAACATCTCCCATAAAGATCATCCTTTTTTACCTAAAACCTTATTTTATTTACTAGGGAAAAGAAAACATAAAAGGGTGATCTCAAATGCTTAGTAAGGGTAAACAAAAGAAATATCAATCACATCATATTCATAAGAACATAACTTTTAGAAATCTTAACCTGCAAAAGAAATCATAATTCCATAACATGGGATAAATCATAGTAGTGAAAAGTAATCTGAATAATCATAACTTAAAACATGAAACTTTTTTTCATACACACATAATCATAGAGAATCATTTCTTATTAGTCAAGACTCATTTCCAAGACTATCTTAGTGGACAAAGCCCATTTCTGAACCAAGTTCACTCCTCATTTCAGTCCTGTTTCACTGAACCGGTTTAACCTGCCGTTCCAACCATGTCTATCTCATGAGATATAAAATCTTAAACCAATGCATTGGATGGAGATATAGGTCCCACCCATCTCATAATGATACCATTCTTATGTGTGCCACAAAATCATAAACCATACATCATAGCATAACCCATGTAATAAAAATGGGAATCTTAAACATCATGACATCATAAAACAATTCATATAAGATAAATAAATTCATAAAAATAATTCTATCACAACATAATAAAATCAATGTAACAATAGGGATAGAAACATAACCCTTTATTATCATAGATGGAAAATAATTTTGATAAAACACTTGAACTCCATTCTTGAGGAAAATATCCTTTCTACTTCAAAAACAATTTTTCTTTTCTTAACATGTCATACAATTTTAAACTAAAAGAAGTTGATTAAAAATAAACTTGAAAACCTGTAAAGCAAGATTCTTTGAAATATTTTTTTAAAAATCCATTCATGCGGTATATGTTAAAAAAACATTCTTCTCGTACTTTTGTCGGAAAAGTCAAAAAGTACCTCATACGAAAAACAACAAAAGATTCATTTCATATATTTTAATAAAAACTCACTGAAGGGTAAATTGGATTTAAAAAATTGTAGGTTTATGGAAATAATATTACATATTGGGGAAACATGGATGTGGATGATAAAATACACCCTAGTAAATTTCAAAGTATAAACAATCTCGGATAAAAATGAGATTGTGATATTTCCCTTACCTTAGGTCTGATTTGCTTCGTAAGTGTTCGAGCCTATGGTATAATTATTATGTCATATATTTCATGATTACTTATTATATATACTTTATAATCAATAATGAATGGTTAACGTGGAAAATGGATCTCATCGCGTCTTGGAGACGGTAGTCCGTACGTACGCAGGAGTGATGATATCATTTCCATAATTATTGAATTGAATTGGAGTAGATGATACAATATATCAGAATCATTATGATATTATAATAACTATGTATAGTTATTCTTTACACCATTATACCCATCCAAGTAAGGTGGTGTTGGAAAAATAGATTACACCACGGCGTGTAGATGGTATTCCGTACGTACGCACGCGTTGTGATTTCATTTTCCATAAGATGGATAAATGGTGAAATAGGGTTGTTTCATAATTATAATAAAATTTCTACAATGAGTGATACTGATTTTATTACTTCATATTGAAACAACTAAATAAGAAGAAGTGGAAGAAGAAATACAGTTGAATGAATCGGTAACGGACATTACCTCTTCTTTGAAACGCATCTTTGAGACCTCCTCTTAGGGCACTGAAATTGGTCTTTAAAGAATACCAAGACCTCTAGGATGTTTCCAGGGAAGTGGGGAAGAGAATTTGGCAGGTTTTTGCCGATCTTGAAGGCTCAATGTTGTGTTATGAAGAGAGGGAGGAGGTGCCCTCTTATAAGGGGGGAGAGGGGAACTTTTGGAAATATAAGAAAATATTAATTTATATTAAATCCAAACCCCACATAAAAACTTCCAAAATGATTCATATCCGACTATTAGATGAGATAAGGTTGTAATATCATCAACCAAAAAAATTTAGACATGTTAGTAATTTATTTTAAACATTATCAACTTGATTTATACTTATTTAATCAATTTAATTTTATTTGTGGTAATAACATTATAAATTTAAAATTATAACAAATAATTACTTATTTATTCTTAATTTTCCAGAATTGGATAATTTATAACATTTTAGATCATATAAATTTAAATTTATAATTTTTAAATATTTTTGTGATTTTTAATCAATTTTATAATATGTTATTTTTATAAAATAACAATATCGTCAATTTTGACACTATTTATTTATTTGAATTTAAATAAAATATATACAGAGTATTTATTTAAACTAAAAGCTTTAATAGATTAATAAAAGGTCATATGTATATTGAAAATTATTTTAGCACATTAAATAGTTCATATAATATTTATTTTATTATTTTTAAAACCATTTATTTGGTTTATCTCTTAATAAAATAATTACTACAACATTTTTGTATAATTATTTAATATACTTATTTGTTGCAGAAAAATTAAAAATAAAATCCCATGATGAAGATAAATCTATTTCCTTTCACAATAATACTTTTACTAGAATTTATCATCTTAAAATCACAATATTGAAATTGTTATATTTATTAAATTATGAAGATGACAACTTTGGCATCATTTAAAATAAAATAATATAAGTGTCATAATTTCTTTTATAAGGCTCCAAATGGTCAACTATTTGAACACTGGATGATTATGGTTTAAAGTTACATGACCAATATGTTTTGGTCAGGGTTTGTTCCTTTTATGGTTACTATTAGTTTAATAAAAACTATATTCTTGATGTTTCACTTGATAAACAATTTCTGAATCACTATTGTGTCACAATTAATGATAATTATTTAATCACAAAAAATTCTAAATAAATTCTCATTATATAGATAAATTTGTTAGATTTCTGGAGACTATTAATGTTCTAATTTTCATGAATTTTATCACTATCTAAAAATTATTATACTTATAGTATTTAAGAGAATGACATGTTGTCACTTTCTTTGGTTTTAATAACAATTAAATTATTTTCATGGACAAAAGTCCATTAAATGAATCTAATCTGACCCTTAGGTGATATGGGTCGACTTTTAGTCATCCAATAGGATTTTTCCAAGTGTTAGGGTAATTTTATAATCTTATATTTACCCTTAATTACCCGATTTACCTTTAACTATGGTAAATAAAATTTACCGTAGTTACTATTCACAATGCCCAAAAATAAAAAGTGGCTTATTAACATAATTTGGACCCACTGATTCCAAACATTGAATCAATTTTTCCAAATTCAATACAAAAAAGTTGCAGAAATTAAATTAAAATTAATCTCGTTGTCGAAAGAAAATGGGTTTTTCTTTAAAACATTGCAAAAGATTGAATTGATTTAAACTACGAATTCAAGGTAAAATAAATGATAATGATATAAATTATGTTAAATGGTAAAAATATATTCTATTGATACTTTAAAACCAACCAATATTATAATTTTACCACATAAGTTATTACGATGAAAAAAGTTGTTTTTAATTAAAATATTGTGTGTTTTTACTATTCATTAAAATATGAAAGTTATCAGAATAATATGAAAAATTTATCCAAAGTAAATTTTTATTTCATGATTCCAAATGAGAATTTTATTTTGTCATATTGAACTTATAAATATTTCAAAAACTCGATTTAAAGTGGGTGCACCATCAAAAGGCGGCAAAACTGCATTTTTTTTAAATTCTTATTTTACCCAAAATAATTTATTTTGTTCTTATACCATGTTCTAGAAAATGTGTAAAATTAATAATAATGTTATAAAATTAAAAATTTAGTTAATACTATTCATAATGGCTAGTTCATAACAATATTATAATAATATATCGTTGTTTAGTAAAACCACGTATTGCGTACAACACACGCTATCGGGGAAGGTCACGATTGCGTGTAATGCAAGCCAAGTCAGGGTTTTCTGTAGTGCATGACTCTTTTGTTGTTGCGTATAACAGAATCCAACCATATTTTATTTATACATAATATATATTATATATACACTCAATGTTGTGTAGAATAAATTCTATCAAATGAACTTTAAATTGTGTGTAACACGAGCCAAGAATAGTGTTGTGTATACTGCAAGATAATACAGTGTTGCGTATAGCGCAAGATAATCTTGGTGTATCATACAACAGAACATATGAAGAAATTAAAAAGAATGTATCTTATAAAATCTCGGGTTGTTACATTCTACCCCCTTTAAAATGAATTTCGCTCTCGAAATTCGTCGGGGTTATAAATCGTTTACTATTCATAGAAACCCACATTGAAAAAAGAAATACCAAAACTAAACTTTAAAAACTAAAGTATGAAATATAACTGTTACCCAAATTAACTCATCACTGGGTTTCCATATAGGAGAACATAGGTGAAAATATGGATATGGAAGAGAAATCTAACCATCATGTTCTGATAGAGAGTGGTAGAGAACATAGCTATGAAAAAGCCAATAATCACAAAGCCATAAATTTGTGATGATCTAGGGTACCATCTGATTCATTGGATATAAAGGCAATAGGACAACATTTTTTGTTTTCAAAGATCATTTCCCTAAAGTTGAAGAATTTGAATTAGAATAAATACTTACTTTATTTTGGAACAATCTCACTGTTGTTCGTGCTTTGAACAATTTCCACTTCATCTCTTAAAGAAATGAAGTTGAATTTGTTATTCGTGAAGTGTTAAAAGATCATGTGATAGAATTATGGGTCATTTCATCTATTTAAAAAAATAGGATAGAAATAGTTATCAAATATACATAAGTCTAACTTCGGTGAGGTTAATCGTATACGAAAAAATGAACTTATACTTCATCTATCACGTCGCTTAATAAAATAAAACTAGTTTCTACTAACCAGTGACTTCTTGTAGGCCATTGGTATGTGATAATGACTAGTCGCACATTTGTTGTGGGTTCGATTCCAACATCCTTGTCCGACGTGATGGGCTATCGCCCGTCCTACGGGTTGTCCTTTTTTCTAAAAATAAATTACTATAACATCCCAAAAATAATATCGAAAAAGTGCTATCATTAAACAATACTAACTTCTGTCCAACATAAGCCATTATAATCTTTAGTCTTATCTAAAATACTTCGGTCCAACCTCATAGTATATAGAAAATAATTACTAGAATGGTTATCTAGCAAGAATGTGAATACAAGCATTTATCCTACATATATCATAAGATATATCTTGTTGGATGTATTACAAACACATGAATACCTTAGTCATATATTCTATTGAAACATAAATTACCATAGAACCTTAGTGAAAACATGAATATTTTCAAAAGGTAACTCCTTCCACATACAAAAATCCCAAAAAAAACTATATAATCAAACCATAATATCACTTAGTCATTATATCAGTCATGAGATCATGAATACAATCAAACATCTCATTATCTTCTTATCCCTTCATTATGCGCATATCATCTACTTACCAGATATATCTTAATCACTTTCCATGGTTACCGGTACCATAAAATTATTGAAAACCACAATAGACCAATACATAAATATTCCAATATTCCACAATACTATATACATCATTATTTTGGTATCCAGTTATATAAACACTTAATCATTCCACCACATTGTTGTCATATTCAACTTCGCCAATAGTGATCACATGTGAGTTCCCTTTGTCCTTTTCCTTAAGTGGTTGCTCATGTCGATCATCCCTAACCCTTGGATTAGGGCATTTATTAGCATAATTCCCCATTTCCTTGAACTTGAAGCATTGAAGTGCTGGTGGTGCATTCTCTGCAGTCTTTTCTTTATTCACATCATTAGAAACCCTTTTTCCATTACTTCAACACTTGGCTGCTCGATGACCATCATTTCCACACTTAAAACATTTTCTACTCCCTTTAAGACAATCTCCACCATGCTTCTTCCCACACTTTGAGCATAAGGAAACATTCATCTTCTTTTCACCATTTTTCTGAGATTTCTCCTTGAACTCCATCTTTCATTTCTTGTCAAAACTATGAGATGGATAAGTAACACCAACTTCCATTTCTACCTTGGTAGCACAACGTACAATTTCTTCATAGCTACTGAAGTCTCTTATAGCTAATTCCCTTAGAAGATTTGGTATTAAGCCACTGAAGAATTGATCAACTTTACTTTCAGGTTGGATAATAAATACAGATGCATACCTTGCAAGCCTTGCAAAATTCTCTTCGTATATACCAATAGATTCATCATCCTTTTGCTTTAGTTCAAGAAAATCCTTCTCCATCTTTGTTCGAAGAATACGAGGGAAGTACTTATTGAAAAATAAGTTCTTGAACTCATCCCATTCCATGGACTCAATTTCATCTCTTGGACTCCTATTCTTGATAAGATTCCACCATTGATCAGCTTCACCTTCCAAATGTATACTGATAAGATGAATTTATCATGTTCAGAACATTGAATAACTGAAAATATCTTTTCAGTGGTAATGATCCATTGTTCAGAAACATGTGGATCAGAAGACCCACTGAAAGAAGGTGGACGTTGCCTCATGAAGGAATTAATAGAATATTGTTCCCTTCTCTGCTCATTTGGATGTCCAGAATGATTCATAGCTTGTGTAAGTATAGAAATAAGACTTTTCACTCCATCTCTCATAACATTTGTTTGTTCAGGAGGACAGTCATTTCATTGTCCATTACATTGATCAACACGGTTCCTTCGTGTTCCAGCCATCATCTAAAACCCAAAAATAATAGTGTGAGAGGAAAATATCATGCTATGAAAAAAATATAATAAAGGGAGAGTACCTTCAATATCTAACATCTTGGGTTACCGTAATTCTAGTACTATAACCTATCCTTATACTTAACCTTAGGGACATCCCTAGACATACCTTATAAATATCTCTAAGGATCTCACTAAAGTTCTCGCATCCTAGTTTCGAAAGGTTGACTAAACCATTCCTCTGATACCAACTGTAGAGACCCGAAGCTTAACTTACATTGACATTACATTACTTTTTCATAATACTTAGTACATAACAAAAAAACAAACACAAGGACCGTAATAGTTTATTGTCTTTGGAAACTCGGAATATAATCTTCTAATCGTGGTGAAAGATCTTCAACATCTCCCATAAAGATCTTTCTTTTTTTTACCTAAAACCTTTATGTATTTCCTGGGGATAAGTAATCATAAAAGGGTGAACTCAAATGATCAGTAAGGGTAAACAAAAGAAATATCAATCACATCATATTCATAAGAACACAACTTTTGGAAATCTTAACCTGCAAAAAAATCATAATTTCATAACATGGGATAAATCATAGTAGTGAAAAGTAATCCCAATAATCATACCTTAAAACATGAAACTTTTTGGCATACACACATCCATAGAGAATCATTTCTTATTAGTCAAGACTCATTTCCAAGACTTTATTAGTAGAAAAAGTCCATTTTTGAACAGAGTTCATTCCTCGTTTCAGTCCTGTTTCACTGAACCGGTTTAACCTGCCGTTCCAGCCATGTCTATATCAAGAGATATAAAATAATTACCCAATGAATTGGAGGGAGATATAGGTCCCACCCATCTCATAATGATACAATTCTTATGTGTGACTTAAAATCATAAACCATACATCATAGCATAACCCATGTAATAAAAATGGGAATCTTAAACATCATGACATCATAAAACAATTCATATAAGATAAAGGAATTCATAAAAATAATTCCATCACAACATAATCAAATCAATGTAATAATAGGGATAGAAATATAACCCTTTATTATCTTAGATGGAAAATAATTTTGATAAAACACTTGAACTCCATTCTTGAGGAAAATATCATTTCTACTTCAAAAACATTTTTTCCTTTCTTAACATGTCATACAATTTTAAACTAAAAGAAGTTTATTAAATATAAACTTGAAAACTTGTAAAGGAAGATTCTCGTAAATATTGTTTTAAAAATCCATTCATGCTGTATAAGTTAAAAAAACATTCTTCTCGTACTTTTGTCAGAAGAGTCAAAAAGTACCTCGTACGAAAAATGACAAAAGATTCCTTTCATATTTTTTACTAAAAACTCACCGAAGGGTAAACCTGCATTTAAAAATTGTAGGTGGATGGAAATAATATTACATATTGAGGAAACATGTATGTGGATGATAAAATACACCCCAGTAAATTTCAATGTATAATAAATGTCGGATAAAAATGAGATTGTGATATATCCCTTACCTTACGTCCGATTTTCTTCGTAAGTGTCCGAACCTCCCGTATAAAAATTTAAATAATGTAATTGACTTATTCAAGAATCATAATCATTGTTATTATATCATATATGGTTTACTTATGACTTTATTTCACCCGTTATGTTGTAAATTCCATGTTAAAGAGCATTTTGGGTAAAATCATTTTATTTTTCATCCGTGTTTTGACTTGTAATTATTCATATAATTACTTAGATCATGATTAATTAATTCCAGAATATAAAACATGATTTATATATAATATATATTCAGAATATATATATATATATAATAGATCAGTAAATGGAAACAAATACACCGTTCATGGAGACGGTAGACCGTACGTATGCATGAACGCTGATTTCGTTTCCTTATTGAGTTGAATGGAATTAAGTAGATTACATACATATATATACACATAAATCCAGTATCATTACTATGTCATATATTTCATGATTACTTATTATATATACTTTATAATCATTCATGAGTGGTTAACGTGGAGAATGAATCACATCGCGTCGTGGAGACGGTAGGCCGTACGTACGCACGAGCGATGATATCGTTTCCTTAATTATTGAATTGAATTGTAGTGGATGATACAATATATCAGAATAATTATGATGTTATAATAACTATGTATAGTTATTCTTTACACCACTATACCCATCCATATAAGGTGGTGTTGGAAAAACAGATTACACCACAGCGTGTAAAGGGTATTCTGTACGTACGCACGCGCTGTGATTTCATTTTCCATAGGATGGATAGATGGTGAAATAGGGATGTTTCATAATTATAGAAAAATATCTGTATGTGAGTGATACTTATGTTATTACTTGATAATGATACAACTAAATAAGTAGAAGTGGATGAATAAATAAAGTTGGATGAATCGGTAACAGACATTACCTCTTCTTAGAAACCCCTCTTTGAGACCTCCTCTTAGGGAACTAAAATTGGTCTTTGAAGAAGACCATGACCTCTAGGATGCTTCTAGGGAAGTGGGGAAGAGAATATGGCAGGGGTAGGCCGTGCTTGAAGGCTCAAGGTTGTGTGATGAAGAGAGGGAGGAGGTGCCCTCTTATAAGGGAGGAGAGAGGCACCTTTGGAAATATAAGTAAATATTAATTTATATTAAATCCAAACCACACAAAAAAACTTCCAAAATGAATCATATCCAAATATTAGATGAGATAAGGTTGTAATATCATCAACAAATTAATTTTAGACATGTTAGAAATTTATTTTAAACATTATCAACTTGATTTATACATATTTAATCAATTTAATTTTATTTATGGTAATAACATTCTAAATTTTAAATTATAACCAATAATTACTTATTTGTTGTGAATTTTCCATAATTGGATAATTAATAACATTTTAGACCATATAAATTTAAATTTATAATTTTTAAATATTTTTGTGATTTTTAAACAATTTTATAATATGTTATTTTTATAAAATAACAATAGTGTCAATTTTGACACTATTTATTTATTTGAATTTAAATAAAATATATACAGAGTATATGTTCGAACCAAAAGCTTTAGTAGATTCCTAAAAGTTCATATGTTTATAGAAAATTAGTGGATCACATTAAATAGTTAATATAATATTTATTTTATTATTTTTAAAACCATTTATTTGGTTTATCTCTTAATAAAATAATTACTACAACCTTTTTGTATAATTATTTAATATACTTATTTGTTGCATAAAAATTAAAAATAAAATCATATGATGAAGATAAATCTATTTCCTTTCACAATAATACTTTTACTCGAATTTATCATCTTAAAATCATAGTATTTAAATTGTTGTATTTATTAAATTATGAAGGTGACAACTTTGGCATCATTTAAAATAAAATAATATAAGTGTCATAATTGCTTTTGTAAGGCTCCAAATGGTCAAATATTCGACCATTAGATTTTTATGGTTTAAAGTTACATGAAAAATAAGTTTTGGTCAGGGTTTTGTTCATTTTATGGTCACTATTAGTTTATTAAAAACTATATTCTTGATTTTTCACTGGATAAACAATTTCTTCATCACTATTGTGTCACAATTAATGATAATTATTTAATCCCAAAAAATTATAAATAAATTCTCATGATGTAGATAAATTTTTTAGATTTTTGGAGACTATTAATGTTCGAATTTTCATGATGTTTATAAATAACTTCAAATTATTATACTTATAATTTTTAAGAGAGTGACATGTTGTCACTTTCTTTGGTTTTAATAATAATTAAATTATTTTCATGATAAAAAGTCCATTAAATGAATCTAATCCGACCCTTAGGTGATATGGGTCGACTTGTATTCATCTAATAGGATTTTTCCAAGTGTTAGGGTAATTTTATAATCTTATATTTACGCTTAACTACCCGATTTACCTTTAACTATGGTAAATAAAATTTACAGTAGTTACTATTCAAAATAACCAAAAATAAAAACTGTCTTATTAACATAATTTGGACCCACTGATTCCAAATATAGAATCCATTTTTCTAAATTCAATACAAAAAAGTTGCAGAAATTAAATTAAAATTAATCTCGTTGTTGAAAGAAAATAGGTTTTCTTTAAAACATTGCAAAAGATTGAATTGATTTAACCTACGAATTCAAGGTAAAATCAATGATAATGACATTCATTATATTCAATGGTAAAAATATATTCTATTTAAACTTTAAAACCAATAAATATTATAATTTAACCACATAAGTTGTTACGATGAAAAAAGTTTTTTTTAATTAAAATATAGCGTGTTTTTACTATTCATTAAAATATGAAAGTTATCAGAATAATATGAAAAATTTATCCAAAGTAAATTTTTATTTCTTGATTCCAAATGAGAATTTAATTTTGTCAAATTTAACTTATAAAAATTTCAAAAACTCAATTTAAAGTGGGTGCGCCATCAAAAGGCGGAAAAACTGTAATTTTTTTAAAATACTTATTTTACCCAAAAAAAATTATTTTGTTCTTATACAATGTTCTAGAAAAAGTGTATGATGAATAATAATGATATAAAATTCAAAATTTAGTTAATAATATTCATAACAGCTAGTTTATAACAATATTATAATAATATATTGTTGTTTATTAAAACCTGATATTGCGTACAACACACGCTATCGGGGAAGGTCGTGATTGCATGTAATGCAAGCCAAGTCTGGGTTGCGAGTAGTGCATGACTCCTTTGTTGTTGCGTATAACATAATCCAACCATATTTTATTTATACAATATATATATATATACACTCAATGTTGTGTAGAATAACTTCTATCAAACGAACTTGAAATTGTGTGTAACACGAGCCAAGAATAGTGTTGGGTATACTGCATGCTAATACGGTGTTGCGTATAGCACAAGGTAATCTTGGTGTATCGTACAATAGAAGATTTGAATGAAATTAAAAAGAATGTATCTTATAAAATCTCAGGTTGTTACAAGAATGATTGGGAACTTGATTAGATGAAATTGAACAAGAACAATTCCATAACCCAAAGATACTTTAAAAATATTATTTATATACAAAAAAGGATTACAATAGGATGTAACATCATAGAAATTTATACTGTTATCTCAATCTAAATTAAAGGTACTCTTTTAAAAATATTTGTTTATCTTGGTTGGGTTTTAATTTAGAAATTGGTATAATTAAAGGTTGATTTTTTTGGGGGGGGAGGAATGGGAAGTGCATGATTGGTGAACAAGTTTTTGGAATTTTATGATGAACCTCAAAAAACATTAAAACCTCATGTATAGGGGGGTTACATGTTTGGTACATGGTTTTTAAAATTGTTCACCCTCTTAATAATAACTATTTCAAAACTATGTGTGGTGCATGTTTAGGGCCGAAATTTTGGAAAATAGTACACCCCAATTAGGGAAACATTGCGCAGGAGTTTTAATACCATAATTTTTTAAAATATTTAAACCACCCATATTCCTGCTAAATTCACCCAGATTCATCCTATTTCATTTTACTTTGAATTATTACTCTCTCATATAGATTCTATAATCTTCTAAATATCGTTCAAGACAATTCAATGTAATGATTGAAAGAGTTTTACCTATCCCAACATGTTATTCCTTCATGTATTATTTTATCTCTCTCCCATTTCTATTTCCCAGAAAATATGAGTTTTTATTATCTTTTTTTGTTGATATATACGTGGTTTTTGATAAATTATAATGCATTTGTTCTTGTATCAATGTTTTGGTTTGAGATCTCTTTATTTTTTGTGTAATTGAGTGTTCCACATCTATTTTGGGATTTACAATTTGGATAATGATCATCAATAACCTCAGCAAAAGTTTTTCAAATTAAAAAACCCATGTTATTTATTGTATTTGTTTATATAGAACATTGAAATATAAATTTAATATTCAGAAAAAAAAATATGAATTTTATTAACTGAATGATTAATTAAATAATGGAGTGATGTGATTATGAAATCGATGGGATATTGGTATAATGAAATTGGTAAATTAAAAGGGGTTGTGTAATTGGTTCATTTTTTGAGGAATCTAATTGATTCATAATGGGATTAATGTAATTTTTGGCTTAACCGTGAAATTTTAGATTTTTGTGTGATTAATTTATTAATGTTGTCTTAATGAACAATTTTTCAAATAATTATATGTAATTAATGTAATGGATTATTATTTAATTGAAAATTTGAATTGAATACAATGATGTGAAAGGTTTATTAGATTGTTAATGTTGATTAAAATTTAAAAATGTGATATGTCTGTTATATGCGATTTATTGATAAATGGTTTGCGGGACACATATTGATTCTCATAATACCCATCGGTTTCTAGAAAATATGTATAAGACATATATGCATGCATGTTAATATTATTATATGGGATAAGGACTGATTCTCTCATTACCCATGATGTGTGGGATTAGGACTGATTCTCCAAATACACATAAAGTGCATATCACAATGTTTTATTACCATGAGATTGGAATTATATTATTGTTATAAATGGAAATGTTATTGAATTAATTAAATGTATAATGAAATACCATGTTATGATTTTATTTTCCACTTGGGATATAGTTCATACTCTGGGATGAGTCAAGAAATGTATTAATAGTAAGGGTGTAATATTGACCCAAGGGGTATTCATGTCGTTAAAAAGTGACTACTAAATTGTGAAAAATGTTATCATTGATTAATTTATATTAATAATTATAAAACTCAACATATATATATTGAAATTTTATTATTTTAGCTATTTCGTGTGGTGGAATACTAATTTTTACTCAACAAAAGCTTTTCAGTCATGATTAGTACCCATATATACTTCATGTTTTAATGATTTTATAAGGGAATGAGGCCAATGTTAGATGGATGAGGCAACAATCCATGATTTCAGTACCCACTTGGGAGTTGATAGAGGAATAAAATTTGGGTTTAGAAAATTACACTTGGCATTTGTATATAATGACATATCTATTATTTCTATTTTGGTTATTGTTTCATGTTTTTGTTCAGCATGTGATACTGGTCCGTTTTCGTTATGTCTTTTTGTTTATGTGTTTATGTAATATCCCATTTATTTTTTGAATAATACATTTTTATATCTACAAGTTTTTATGAATAAAATATTAATTTTATGTCAAAGGAAATGTTTTTACTGATAGTGTAGTCAATACGCAATAGTGGTTTCTTCTGAAATATTATATTTTACACAACACTAAGTTATACCGAACATTATTACACCATTAATATTAATATTTTAAATTCTGGTAAATTCCTATTCATTATATTGGTGGGAAATAACAACACAATACAAATATTTTTATTTTTATATATAAATTATATTTTACATTTATCCAATAAATATTAGGGACATAAAAATAGAATGAATTTTATTTTACGCATAAAATACTCGAATTTTTAAAAATATCATTTTACCACATTTTAATGGAAAAGCCTTTTTAGATATGGTTGGTTTTTTTCATAGTTATATGTTCAATTTTTCAAAATAAACTTTTCAATTAGAAGAGAGCCATCAAAATTAAATTTGGTTGAAATTTGGTTATTTTTTTAGGAAATTTATATTTTATGGAATAATGACAAATACATCATTTTAATTCAAAACAATCATTTCATCTAATTTATTTAAATATTAAAGGTTTAAATTTAGTTAGTTTTAATGATTAATTATAATATTTTTTTATCATTTAATCCAATATTAGTCATTTAATGTAATTTGACATTGAAATTGGATAAAAACACATGTTAATCATTTGATAGTTTTTACTTCTAAAAAACATGATATCTAGGTTTGAGAATAATACTTAATATTAAATTAATTACCAAAATATTTTTGTTTTGAAATTGGAAAAATAGATTCTATATTTAGAATAAGAAGGTCCAAATTGTGTAAATAAGTACCCCTTATATTTGGTCATTATAAATATTATTTTTAGTAATTATTTTTATTTACCGTTGTTAAAGGGTAAATATGGTAAATTAGGGTAAAAAAAATAATATTTTAACAATAAAAAACCTTAAAACATGTACTCGTCATATTGGACTAGTTATTTTTGACCACACAAATCCATAGGCCGAATATTAGTCTTTTCGGAGCCACATGTGATTGATAAAGAAATGTTATATTAATTCATTTCATGTAAATAGAAAAATCCCATAAACATGTACCTCCTTACTAAAACAATTTTCATATGGGGTTATATAAATTATCTCTTTGATTATAATTAGTTATTTGATATATAAAAGGATTTCCTACATCATGGTATTAAATTTATAATTTTTAGACATTAAATAAATAAAGTTAATTATGAAACAAATATGATGTAGTGATTATATCATTAAAAATAGATTCAAATAGGTGATATTATAAAAAATAAAATATTTTTTTTGACATAATTAATGACATCTAGGAATTCTCTAGGTGAATATGAAATGTTAGTATTTATTAAATGTTTTTTCATAATAATCTAGTTGTTGTGAATTTGTAAAAAATTCATCTATAATTAGTGTCCCAAATTATCACAATTCATAATATAAAATAGAAAATATTTTATTAAATAATATTAAATTCATAAAAATAAAATATTATGACAAATGGTATAAATAGGCTCACATATGAAATAAATGAGTATTTTGTGGGACATTTCACATGATATGGTAATATCATTAACCCACAACGTGTAAATAACATGATATCACTATTAGATTAAAAAGGGTAAAATATTGGTTAAACCAAAATGATAAGTGAAAAAACATTCAAAACATGTCTAAATATTATTTTATGAAATTTATTTGAACCAATATGATATTATTTTATAATTAATTTAGTTTTGGACCATTTATAATCTAAATTGAATTTATAATAAAATAACATTTCAAGACCTTCTTAAAGTTCCCTTCATACATCTTATCAAAGGACACAACCTATAACCATATACTCACACATCTCAAGACCATTGGATCATAAAAATTATCTTAAAATAATATCCCATCATCTATAACTTAAACATAGACTCCTTCCTATTTACATAAGGAAATTCAATAAATCCTTTTCACTCAAATAAAAATAAGTTACCCGATTTAAAGGTAACGTCTTCTCTCAAGATAAATTATTTTATTGTCCATATATGCTATCAATGATATTATTATTCATTTATTACATAAAAAATCAGTATCATAAATATACTAGTATTTATTAATTATAATTATTCTAACTACACTTACAAACACCTCCATGTAATGGAAACGAACATACTGTTGCTGTGTACGGCGAACCAGTGCCTCACAAAACATTTATTGTTAAATTTTCTTCTACCACCCCAATTGGTGTCCATTATTATAGAGTTGTATTTATATATGATATAAATTATATTTATATTGTATATATTATTTTGTAATTTTTATTTACAAATTACCTTTATTCTTTTCATAATGTATACAAATGATAGTTTCATTTTAGAAGTGTAGACTACTGCCCCCTCAAAGTGATATGACTTATTCGTGACATACATGGCACATATAAAGTATGGATTTAATGAAAATATTTAAAATTTATACTATAGATATTATAATAAAATTATAACAGACATATTTACCATTTAATTACCATTCCGTTAAAATGAAAATGAAATGAATGTAGCGTTCATGCATGTGTACGGATTACCATCTCCATGAACGGTGCACTTAATTTCATGACTGAAAATTTTCTATAATTTTAAAAATATAATCATTCTAGATATATAAGATATTTGAATCATTAATATCATTCTGTAGATTATGTAATTTTGACTACATGAACAATTTACATCAACACAAGTTCATTTTCGACTCATGTACTGAATAATGACAAAATTACCTAAATGAATATAAGTAATTATGTAATTTTTATGACATGATAATAAGAAATATAAAATTATTAATAATAATCATAATGATTATGAATAACATAGAAATTAACCTATGTTTATTATTCATGAATATTAATAATGAGAGAGATAAGTCGAACATAAGGTAATGGAAGTTCATAACACAATTTCCATCCATTTGGTTGATATTTTACTTTTTGTATATATCATGATTTGATTATGTGTGAAATAAATTTTGATATTATATCTTCTATTTATAAATGTCATATTTGGATTTATAGTGAATTAACCTAAACAATCTACTAGATTAAAAATGATTATTTTAAGGGAATTTCTAAACTCAAATTCCACTTGTTTGGTTTTATGAAATCATTGTTGATTTTATTTTTCCAATATTATGGGTGTTATACCTATTTAATTTTTTTAATTTACACTTACCTTGATTTGGATATACTAGGGCTACACATAATCACACCAATGATAAATTCTTATGTAATATATTATAAAATTGTAAGGGAAATCTTATCTCAATTTTCATTCATCGAATGAAATCTTCATGCTATTGGTTTTGTTCCTCCATGAATACATGGGAATGAATTATGATTTTTTTACACTGAATATCCTATTATATTCAGTGTATTTAGTTTTTTATCACATAATTATGGAATTAAAATTTCTTTAATCTAAGGATACGATATTTGTAATGGATTTCCTCCCAATTTACATTCCATTGTGACTTATTTGTTTTTATTCAACAATTAACTTGTATATAGTGTATATACTTCAATGTACATATTATATCATTAATCTTATTATTCTCATGTTATTATATGTTTTGGTTAAATTTACTCCTAATTTATTTTTATTGAAGTGTTTATCATGTGATAAGGGACTCTTTAACTAAAACAAAATTTTAAATATTGAAATGCTTTTTTCATTTAAAATATTCAATTTCATGAGCATATTTTCAAAATTGTTTTTGTGAATTTATTTATATTGGCATGAATGTTTGAAAATTGTATTTACATAAATATTTTAGAATAGGTATATTAATCATTGATTCAAAATTCTCTATATTAAATGATTTAATTTGTTTTATAAAAGTGTTCAATATTTCTATATCATAAAATGATTTCTTGTAGTTTATAATGTAGAAATGTTATTTTTTTCTTTATTTATGAGTTATGATTATTAAATTGTTCATTGATATTTGATTTGTGGTTACATGATATTAAAATACAGGTCGTTATGTGGTAAACCAAATGTTAGGTAGTTCATTGATAAAACAATCTTTTGTGGCTACATTATAACCTACATTACATTGGGTATGGATGTCGTCTGTAAATATATTATATTTAGTGATATGTGTGGAAGTAAAACATATGGTTATTCCATTTAAGTATGTTTATGTCCCATGTAACATTTATATTTTATATGTCACATTATATAGGATTCTTTGTAATATATTATTTATAAAAATTGTAAGGAATGAGATTAGATTCAGTGATGTATATTTACTACATCCTAAAGGTGAAAAGTATTACTTTATGATATTTTATTCATGGGATTCATGTCGTCACAATACTAATTGATTTAATTCTTTGTGTTCCTCATACTATGATTTTTTTTATATGATGTTTTGAAATATTTTTCATAGTAATTAAATAACATTTAAGTAAATGATGGGATCATTGAATGGTTATGTTGTTAAAACATGAAATGATACCATGTTTCTTTTAAAAGTGATTTTATTTTAAGGAAAAAATGGATATTGGCTAGATGTGTCTATATGTAATAATTATGTTGTTATGTATATGTTATGACCAATTTCTCATAACATATAAACCTAAAAAGATCCCTAATTATAAATAATGTAAAATTATAAACATCTCAAGATTTAGTAATTTTTAATACTGGGGATGTATAGTTTATATGGACACTGTATATTTATTTATTTATTTATTTTTTATGAATAACATTTTATTTTCTCTTGATGGTCAATATTAGAACCTAGCTACTATTATGAAGCCTATAGTGTGTGGGGATGTGCACGTGAGGTTATTTAACGAATTTCTTTGGGGCACCAAAATTTGGTACTTGGGACGCAGAGTTACAATGTGGAATCAAAGGGATTTTATTTTAAATTATTTTGTATTGATATTTTGGAATGTTATATTGGAGAATAGTATTCATCAATCCTTTGTTAAGATCTCATGCATGGGTGTAGATAAACCATTTATGGGGTTTAAAAAAATTTCAATGGGAGGGATATTTATTGTTAAAGAATGATTTTTGATTTTCATGTTATTTCAATAAGACTGATGCACCTATTGTAACACCCCAGGCTTCAATGGTATGCTTCTTTTTGAATAATAAAGCAGCGTGTGTTGTATGCAACTTTACGTTCTAACACACACCACAACCAATCAAACTACCCATTATGAATAGTAATAACTACATTTTAAAATTTTATACATTTTATATTTCAAAATGGACTTCATTTTTGGATTCGGAATATCAAAATTAGCTTAGGTGCAATTTATGGTAGTTTTTGGATAACTTTCATATTTTGATGAATAGTCAAAATTACTATATTTTAATTAAAAACTACATTTTAAATAGAAATAATTAATAGTGATAAATTATGAATTTGAGTTATTTTATAGTATAATTAGATTATATTTTTACCATTTAATCTGATGTTGGTCAGTGGACATAATTTTGCATTTAAACTGGACATAAGCAAGTGCCAATATTTTTATAGTTATTATCTCTTAAAAACATGCTTTTGGTTATAACAACCAGAATTAATTTTAAATTAATTTCTTCCACTTCTGTGATTTGAGTTCAGAAAAATGGATTCCATATTTAGAATCTTGAGGTCCAAATTCTGTAAATAGGTAAAAACATTTATAGATTTTCAATAATTATTTCGTTAAATATTTTATTTACCATGGTTGAAGTGTAAATCTGATAAATAAGGGTAAAAAATAATATTATACTAATAATAAATTACCCTAAAATGTGTCCTTACCCTATTTGATGATACATTTCCGACCATGGGAATATTTGGGTCGATTTTGGGACCCCATAGGACCACTTTTAAGTGATAATGACACTTTATATTAATTAAGTTAAAGTTAATACAAAAATGACAAAATCATATATATTTTAGCAAAACAATTTTTTACATAGGGTTATATATGTAATATTTCAAATATAAATATGAATATAAAATCTATAAATATTTCCTACATAATGGTATTTTATTTATAATTTTTAGACCTTGAATAATTAAATTTATTTATGACAGAATAATGATGAAGTATTTTCCTTATTAATGAAAGAATCAATTAATTATTATTATAAAAATCAAAGTAAATATAATTTGAAAGTTTTGATGCCATACACTTATTTTATTGGTTAATATGTCATGCTAGTATTGCTTAAATTAATTTGGTTTTAATTAATAATGATATTAATTCTTTATAAAAAATTAATTATTAAATATTGTAAAAATTGACATAAATGGGTTTTTAAAACAAATATATTATTATTAATTAATATTCTATTCTTAAAAAACTATGGATCTTCCAAAGTAAAAATATAATTATAGGTGTATTATTAATGGACCACTTGGAGGACGTTTGGAAGTTTATAGTAAGTTTATTGACTATATAATATAAAAATACAATGAGACTTGGTAAATGTCAAACTATTTAACTAAGAGTTAAATAAAAAAGATAAAGTTAATATAGTGACCCAAACCTATATAAAACCTATTGGTTGAGTGGTTTTAGACCTATTCCTACCTTAACCTTTAAATAATCTACTTTGGAACCATTGTAAACAGAATATGAATTTGTTATAAAATAATATTTCTAGATTTTCCTAAGATGCCCCTCAATCCACTTATAAAAGGGAACTTCCACTTCCCTCTAATTCACAACATCAAAGCCATTTGTCTCGGCCAAACCCTACCAAAATATTCTCTCAACTTCCCTCATTTCATCGTAGATGATTTTGATTGATCAGAAAGCCAAACTAAACAGCCCTTTTGGTCAAATCAAAAGGAAGAACCCGAAGAAGAGGTAATTTTTCCCCACACTTTTCAAGTTACTTTCTTCTTCAACATCTTCTTTCTTTGTTATTTACATTCTAAAATAATAAAATCATGTGTCTTCTATATACTGTGATGTTATTATAAATATGGTACAACAATATTATGTATTCTATCCATCCTTTTAATGACATGTCACCATGTATGCGTACGTATGGATTACAATCTCTACGTTGTGGTGTAATTGTTATTCAAAACATTTTTATTTGGATGATTATGATAATGATGTATAATTGAAGTAAATAATAAATAAAACATTATAATTATTCTTTATATATAAAATACCATCCAATTATATATTTTTTTAATATCAGAGGAATGATATTGTTACTCGTGCGTACATGTGGACTACCATTTCCATGAACATGATGCGATTCATTCTCCATCGTATCCATTCGAGTATAATTCTCATTTTATGACTAAAAATAATGTTTAAGGACTTGATAACATTATGTATATGAATAATATACAAGCTATGGATATCAAACACGGCTTATGTAACAAACCATATAAAAGAAAACTAGTAAGTGAACACCCGAAACGACGATAATACTAAAATATTATTGACAATGAAATATTAAAAGATCATATAAAATATCATATTTATGTATATGATTATTTTATAATTAAATAACAATGATTTAAATATTATAAAAGAGGTTAACCTAGCCTCAACCAAAGAAAAGTACAAGGTAAGGGTTTATTTCAAAATCACTTCATTTTCCGAGGTTGTTTATATGGAATTATCGAACGAGACTTCTTTATCATTCACATCCATGTTTCTTAAAAATGTATTTGAAATCATTCTTAATATTTCATAGACTATGGTTTAATGTCATTTATACCCTTTTTTGAATTTTTATAAGAAGTTTATAAAGGAATCTTTCTGTCGTTTTCCAAACAAGGTCCTTTTTAACCTTTTCGACAAAATTCAGGTAAAAATGTATTTTTATAACTTATACGGTGGGTGCAGCTAGTTTCTTCCATTATAAAACCATCAAAGCTTCCCTTACAAGCGTATACGAATATTTTCAAAGTATATGATTTCTTATATAATTATCTGACTTTTAAATGGTTTCAAAAACAGTGATACTTCTCTCAAATAGTTTTGATTTCATATTTGTCAACATCCTTTGACGGATTGTAAGCTTATATGAAGTTGAATTATTATGATACAAAACTCCCATATTGTATTGAAGGTTTCGTGGATTGTTTTACTATGGATGCGTTATTTTTACACCATTCACAGTTTATGGAGAAAGTATTGACATTTAGTATGCTAGTTTTAATACGAATGTTTATGTTATGTTTAAACCTGTTCATATGAGGAATGCATTCGACATAATAAGTGACGGGTGGAGCCCGTTACAGCTCCTCGATGCATCGGTAGGTCTGATGAGACAAACTAGTGTCTTGGCACAAGGCCATGACTCTGATGTTATGATATTCTGGAATTATTCATTCGTTCATTATGAAAGTGGTTATTGATATTGCATATGATTATTCAACTAGTAGAATATTCATGGAACAAGTAAATGGAATTACTTCATTTTATTTCTTCCATATTATGCTGAAGTTAAATTTTAAAAGTGTTTTGTTTTAGTTATACACTGCCTTAAATGTTTATGCTTATTTGTGAAAATTTCTGCTATATTTTTACCCTTACTGGGCATATGAGCTCACCCCTTTATATGTTTTTTTCCCAGGATGTGAAGAAGTGTTTTATGAATGACCTGTAGGGATAGAATGAGGGGATATGAGAGAGGATACATGATTTTCTTGTAGTTTTCATTTTAGGAAGTTATGTAAGACTAAAGAATATATCTACTGATTACAAGGCTACTAAACTAATCAGTCTTTCGAGACAAGATCTTTTGTGATCATGCCAATGTTATGTAATAATGCACCGACTCTGGGTAACTGGGGTTGGGGTGTTATAGTTGGTATCTGAGGAAGTTCAGTACAAAACATGGAAGCTAGATTTATATAAAATCTCATTAGAGCACATAGACCTAATATGGAATTTGAGGATTAGAATAGATGTATTTCCTAGAATTTTGGTGATGTAGATATTTTGTAAGTTTTTTTCGAGAATTACATCCATGTCTGGATACGAGTAGGTAGAGGTGGATCTGGAAGAGATGTACCTAGAGGGTAAAATCGGAAAACACTACTTTGAACTAGACTCGAACAAGAACGAGTGCATGATAATAGGCCTTGCTGCAATGTTGGTTACGACACTCCCGGGGGATATGCTTAAGATAATTTCATTTTCATCACAAACCCTTATGAAGGGTTTATGAGTATATACATCCTCAAAGAATACATTTTTATTATTATGGATTATATCCATAAACTGCTCAATTCATGCTAAATGTTTTACAAGTTTGGATTTTTGTATTTTGGATCATAAACTAATCTAGTGTATTCCATAGTTTAGAAATGGTGCCTAGTGTAAGAAACGGTAATCGTATCAATGAACGCACTCCTTGTAGAGATTTCCCACTTGCTCAAGATAATTATAGTGGATCTGGAGATGCAACTGGTGCTGATCAGCTAATCACAATATTGAGACAACTCACTCAGGTTATGAATAATATCCTTACCTGTATGGAGCACCCAGATCCACAGTGTGGAGGATCAATGTTAGATCGCTTCATGAAGAAACAACCACCAACAGTCAATGGGAGTAAAAATCCACTAGTAGCTGTGAAATGGATAAGTTCCTTAGAGAAAATATTCCATTTCATGGAGAGTAGTGAAATTGAAAAGTTATCATTGTAGTTTACCGCCTCACTATAGATGATGATCAATGGTGGTCATTTAATCAAAACAATAAGGAAGATGATGAAGTATCAAGTATGGAATGGAGGGATTTCAAAGAGCTGTTTTTAGAAAAATACTTTCCTTGTTACCATTAAGCAGATATGGAAAGGCAATTTTTGAGTATGATAGAAAAGGATGATGAGAATGTCGCAATGTATTAGGTTAACTTTACAAGGTTAGCAAGGTATGCTGCATATTATATACGTAACCCAAGAAGTATGGTTAATCATTTATCTTATGGGTCAAAACTGTTTCGACGTCGACAATTGGTCTCACAATCCTTCTCATCATACGAAGATATTTTCTCTTGTGCTATAAAGAAATAAAAAGCATTCTCAAAAGTCTTACGAATTTAAATTAAATAAAGAGAAGAATAGATCTACTGACCACACTGGAAATGGAAATAATGGGAAGATGGGAAAAATTGATTATCAATTCTGCATTAATTGTGTGAAGAAACACCACAGTACTTTCTTGAAGGGAATTGAAGTCTATTAGAAGTGTAGTGAAAATGTCCACCAATATCATGATTTAAGGGAAAGAAAGTTGTTGTAAAAATGGAATGCTATAATTGTATATAAATTGGGAATTACGCAAATGAATGTCCTAAGCGTCAGGGGAACATACCTCAGAAAAGGACAAGGGATAAAGGCCAAGCATATGCTATCACTACTGCTGAGGTAGATGCTCTGAATGAAGTGGTGGCAGGTAATTTAATGGTTTCCTCAAGTTTAGAAAATGCATTATTTGATTCTGGATTATCACATTGTTTCATATCTTCCCAGTTTGCTGTGAAAATTTGATATTTCCAATTTGATTTAACAAGAGAGTTTTCAGTTAAAACTCTTAAAGGAATTATCATTGCAACAAAGGCATTTGAATCAGTCCCCATTAAAGCATAGAAATGTTTTTTATCCGATTATATCATCATCATTCCTATGATTGAAATTGATATAATCCTCAGTATGGATTGGATTTCAGACCATGATGCGAAGATTTATTGTAAGATGAAGGAGCTTACAATTTTTTATGATGATGATAAAGAACACCTTATCTTTAGAGCAGAATCGTCATAACCTAATTCTTATCTAGATCCAACACCAGTAGCTCAACTAAATTAAATTATTGGGTAGGAAGACAATGAAATAACTTTGGGTGAGAAAAGCATGTTCAAATAGAGGATGTACCTATTGTGAAAGAATATGTAGATGTGTTTCCATAAGATTTAACTGGACATCCTCTAGAACGATAAATTGAGTTTTCCATTGATTTAATTCTTCGTTGAAGACCCATATCGAAGACCCCTTAGAGAATGGGCACTGTTGAATTAGTTTAACTAAAGAAACAACTATAGTAATTGAATAATAAGGTATTTATTATCCCTAATGTTTCTCCAAGGGGAGCCCATGTCCATTTTTTTAACAAGAAATATGGATCTATGAGGTTATATATTGACTATAGGGAAATAATGCTATAACAATAATGAACAAGTATCCCCTACCACGTATTGATGATTAATTTGACCAACTACATAGAGCTGAATAATTTTTAAATATTGTCCTTTGACCTAGATACCATCAGTTGTGCGTGAAGAAGGAAGACATTTTGAAGACAATATTTCAAACCAGGTACGGGCATTACCAGTTTACATTAATGCCTTTTGAATTGACTGATTTACCCTCTGTCTTCATGGATCTAATGAACATTGTTTTTAAAGAATATCTCAATGATTTCATAGTGGAGTTTTTTAGGGATATCTTAGTATACTGCAAAATCTATGATGATCATGAAATTCACTTGTAGATTTTCCTGAAGACTCTTAGAAGACATGAATTTTATGGGAAGTTTAGCAAGTGTGAATTCTGGCTTCAAGAGATTTCCATTCTTGGACATATTATCTCTAATGATGGAATCTCTGTTGATCCGTCTAGGACCAAGGTAATCCAATAATTCCCAACACCAACGGGTATAACCCAGCTACACATTTTTATTGGTTTAGAAGGTTATTATCAACGTTTTGTCGAGAAATTTTCTTGGTTGGCTAACCCATTGACAAAGACCACACATAAAGGGGATAAATTTGTTTGGAAAAAAGAGTGTGAAGACTGTTTGGAAGAACAGAAGACAAGATTAGTCAATTCTCCTATATTAAATCTTCAATCGGGGAAGTATGGGTTCATTATTTATAGTGATGCATCTAAGAAAGGACATTGTTGTGTCCTTATGCAGAATGATAGAGTTAATGCCTATGCATCACGACAGATGAAAATTCATGAGAAAAAATGTCATACTCAAGATCTTGAGTTCGCAGCTGTAATTTATAATTTGAAGATATGGATACATTATCTCTATGTTATAAAATGTGAGATATATACCGATCACAAGAGATTGAAGTACATTTTCTCACAGAAATAAATCAATATGAGGAAAAGGTGATGGCCTGAACTACTCAAGGATTATGATTGCATGATACACTACCACCATGGGATGGAAAATAAGGTAGCATATGCATTGAGTAGAAATGATCATGGAGTTTTGAACAAGATGAGAGTTGAAAGGGATCTTATTTTCATGGATTTAGTAATGATGGATATGGGAATAACCATGGAAGGTGAAACGTCAATGCTTTTTCAAATTTTTGACGAACCTTATTTACTAGAAAGTATTAAGAGTTCTCAGACCGGTGATGAAGAGTTTCATAAGAAGATTAAAGCTGTGAATGATTGGAGATTGAGTGACTTTGTGTATGAAGATAGAATTTTGATGTTTGAGAAGAGAATTTGTGTTCCCGATATACCTATTCTTTAAAGAGAATTGTTAGATGATGCTCATAGTTCAAATTTCTATATACACCTTAAGAGCACCAAAATTTATAGATATTTGGTTGAAAAATTTTGGAGGGACAATATGAAGAGGGAGATTGCTTATTCTGTGTCATGATATATGTTTGTCAACTAGTGAATGTTGGAAGGCAACAGCCTGGAAGAGTATTGCAACACATTCCCATACCTGAGTGTAAATGGGATAATAACACGTTGGACTTTTTCATGGGACTACCAAATACTCTTAGAAGGAACAATTAAATATGGGTCATTATTGTTCGTCATACCATGTTAGAACATTTTCTTGCTATAAGAGAAGATATTCCACTTGAATTTCTAGAAAGAAAATATATTAATGAAGTTGTGAGTCTTCATAGAGTACCCCTATCGATTGTTTCTGAACGCGATCCACATTATACATCATGATTCTAGAAAAGTTTTCAGAATTCCCTGAATAATGAACTTCGTTTCAGCACTTCTTACCACCACCAAACTGATGGAAAATCAAAACAGACTATTCAAACCATAGAAGACATGTTGGGATCATGCTCACATGACTTTCAAGGTATGTGGGATCAATATTTACCTCTGGTTGAATTTTCCTATAACAATAGCTTTCATTCATGTATTCAGATGGCACCATATGAAGCGTTATACAGAAAGAGATGTTGGACACCCACATGTTGGGATAAAGTTGGTGAAAGAAAACTTGTAGGCCCATAACTGGTGTAGGAAACAATGGAAAATGTGAAGGTAATCCAAAACCACATCAAAGTATCTCAATGTAGGCAGAAGAGATATGTTGGAAACTGAAAGAAGGATTTGGAATTTCAGGCAGGAGATCATGTTTTATTGAAGGTATATCTTTGTAAGGTTGTTATATGATTTGGAAGGAAGGGAAAATTGAGTCCCATGTTCATCGGACCATTCGAAATTCTAGAACGAATTGGGGCTGTAGCATACCATTAGGCAATGCCGCCAAGTCTCTCCAAAGTTCACGATGTGTTCCACGTATCACTTTTGAGAAAATACATGCCTGACCCAATGCATGTACTCACCTTTGAGGAATTAGAACTGGAACCCAATCTGTCTTATTGCAAAGAGCCTGTCAAGGTTCTTTATATGAGAGAACAGGTGTTGAGAAACCAGATGACTCGTATGGTAAACGTTCTATGGAGAAACTATAATATGGAAGAGGCAACGTGGGAACCCGAGGAACTTATGATGAAGAACCACCCCAGTCTTTTGATTCAGTAGTAATATAGAAATTTTGAGGACTAAATAATTTGAAGGAGGAGAGAATGTAACACCCCATGCTTCCACAGTACGCTTCACTTTGAATAATACAGTAGCGTGTGTTGTACGTAACTTCGAGTTCTAACACACACCACAACCATTCAAACTACCCATAATGCATAGTAATACCAACTTTTTTAAATTTTATACATTTTATCTTCCATAATGGACTTCATTTTTTGATTTGGAATATCAAAATTATCTTAGGGTGAATTTTTGGTACTTTTCGGATAGCTTTCATATTTTGATGAATAGTAAAAATAACTAAATTTTATTTAAAAACATCATTTTTAATTGAAATAATTAATATTGATAAATTTTGAATTTTAGTGATTTTAGTGAATAATTAGATTATATTTTTACCATTTAATCCAATGTTGGTCATTGGACATAATTTCCCATTTAAACTAGACATAAGTAAGTGCCAATCATTTGATAGTTATTATCTCTTAAAACAACGCTTTTTGTTTTAACAACGGGAATTAATTTTAAATTAATTTCTTTCATTTCTATGTTTAGAATTTAGAAAAATTGATTCAATATTTAGAATCATGATGTCCAAATTTTGTAAATAGTTAACTTTTATTTTTATAAATTTTGAATAATTACTTTGGTAAATATTTTATTTATCATTGTTAAAGGGTAAATCCGGTAAATAAGGGTAAAAAATTATATTATAATAATAATAAATTACCCTAAATCGTGTATTATCCATATTGGTTGATACATGTCCGACCAGGGGAATCTTTGGGTCGATTTTGGGACCCCATGGATCCACTAATAAGTGACAATGACACTTTATATTAATTAAGATAATGTAAATACAAAAATGACATAAGCATATATGTTTTATAAAATCAATTTTTTACATAGGGTTATATATGTTATATTTTCGACTATAAATTTTCATTAGAAATCTAATAATACTTCCTACATAATCTTATTTTATTTATAATTTTTAGACATTTAATAATTAAATTTATTTATGAAACAATAATGGCATCGTATTTTTCTTATTAATGAAAGAATAAAATAATTAGTATTATAAATGTCAAAATAAAAATATTTTTAAAGTTTTGATGCCATAAACGAATATTAATAGTTAATATGACATGTTTTTATTTCTAAAACGAATTTGGTTCTAATTAATAATTTTTTTTATGAATTTATCAAAAATCAATTATCAAATATTGTCAAAATTGACAAAAATGAGTTTTTAAAACTAATATTATATTATTAATTGATATTCTATTCCTTAAAATCTAAGAGTCAGCCAAAGAACTTATATAATGATTTTTGTATTATCAATGGACCACTTGGGGGTCACTTGGAAGTTTATAGTATTCTTATTGACTATATTATATAAAAATACAAAGAGACATGGTATATTTCAAACTATTTAACTAAGAGTTAAATAAAAAAGATAAGGTTAATATATTGACCAAAACATATATAAATCCGATTGGTTGTGTGGTTTTATACCTATCTCCACCTTAATCTTTAAATAATCCACTTTTTATTCATTAGAATCCGAATTTGTATTTTTTATAAAATAATATTTCTAACTTTTCCTAAGGTGCCCCTCACCCCTCTTACAAAAGGTCACTTCCCATTCCCTATAATTCACACCTTCAAAGACTTTTTGATAGGCCAACCCCTGCCCAAATATTCTCTCAACTACCCTCACTTCAACCTAGATGCTTGTTTTGATCAAAATGCCAATACAGTGAGACATTTTGATCAAATCAAAAGGAAGAACCTGAAGAAGAGATAATGTTTTCACCACCGTCATTCAAGTTCCATTCTTCATTAACTTCTTAATTTATTGTTATTTCCATTATAAAATAATAACTCCAGTATCATCTATATACTGTGATGTTATTATAAATATATTACAACCATATTCAGTATTCTATCCATCCTTTGAATGACATGTCACCATACATGTGTACGTATGGATTACCATCTCCAAGTTGTGGTGTAATTGTTATTCAAAACATTTTTATTTTGATGGGTATGATAATGATGTGTAATTGAAGTAAATAATAAATATAAAATTATAATGATTCTGTATATATGATATTATATGGAATTATATATTATTTTTATATGAAAATAATGATATTGTCGCTCGTTCGTACATACAGACTACCATCTCCACGAACGCGATGAGATTCAATCCGCATCGTATCCATTCAAGTATAATTATCATTTGATGATTAAAAATAATTTTTAAGGACTTGATATAATTCTGGATATGAATAAGATAAAACTTATTGATGACAAACAAGGCTTTTGTAACAAAACATATAAAATAAAATGAGTAAGTGAAAAACCAAAACGACGATAATATTAAAATATTATTAAGATGGAAATATTAAAAGATAATACATGATATCATATTTATGTATATGATTCCTGTATAATTTAATAAAAATTATTTAACTATTATAACGATGGTTAACCTGCCCTCATTCATGGAAAAGTACAAGGTAAGGGTTTATTTCACAATCTCTTCATTATCCGAGGCTGTTTATACGTAATTATCTACTGGGACCTCATTATCATTCACATCCATGTTTCTTAAAAATGTATTTCAAATAATTCTTACTATTTTACAGAATATGTGTTAATTTAAATTTTATCCTTTTTTGACTTTTTATAATATGTTTATAAAGGTGTCTTTATGTTGTTTTCCAAACAAGGTCCTTTTAAACCTTTTCAAAAAAATTAAGGTAAGAATTTCTTTTTTTAACTTATACGGAGGGTGTGGATATTTTACACCATTATAAAATCATCGGAGCTTCCTTTAAAATATTATAAGAATATTTTCTATGTAAATGTTTTCTTTTATAATTATGTGACATTTAAATGATTTTAAAAAAAGATATATTTCTCCCAAATAGTTTTGATTTCATCTATGTCAACATCCCTTGATGGAATTTTAGCTTATTTGAAGTTGATTTATTATGATACAAATCTTCCATATTGTATTGAAGGTTTTGTGATATGTTTGACTATGGATGTGTTATTTTTATACCATTCATGGTTTATGGAGAAAGTATTTACATTTCATATGATATTTTTACTATGACTGTTTATGTTATGTTTAAAACTATTCATATGAGGAATTCATTGGACTTACTAAGTGATGGGTGGAGCCTGTTATTGCTCCTCATTGAATCTGTAGGTATCATGAGACAAACTAGTTTCTTGGCACAAGGGCATGAAAAAATATAATTTGTAGTCTTTTCCCAAGGCCTATACTATGTTGTTATGATAGTCTAGCATTATGAATTTCTTCATTATGAAAGTGGTTATTGATATTGCATGTGATTATTAAACTAGTAGAATTTCCATGTAAATATGTAAATGGTATTACATCATTTTATTTCTGCCATATTATTCTGAATTTAAATTTTAAAAGGCTTTTGATTTAGTTATATACTGCCTTAAATATTTATACTTATTTATGAATGTTTCCACTATATTGTTACCCTTACTGGGCATCTGAGCTCACCCCTTTCTATGTTTTATTTTTCACAGGATGTGAAGAGGTATTTTAAGAATAACCTACAGGGATTTTATGAAGGGATATTAGTGTTGAGAGAATATGTTGTTGTGGTTTTCATTTTATGAAGCAATGTAAGGCTTATGAATATATCTCATGTTTCCAAGGCTACTAAACTAATCGGTCTTTCGAGACATGATATTTTGTGATCATGCCAATGTTATAAAATAATGCACCGACTCTGGGTAACTGGGTTCGGGGTGTTACATTTGTTGTGTGATGTTATTTCATTCTTATATTTTTTTAGATTTGTCTCCTGGCCTACTATAACATGAGGGTTGAGTATAGGTGCATCATTATTAGAAGAGTCGATTTATTATGACATAGATAATTTTAGGCACATAGAAGAATAGAAGGATTTTGTATGATTTTATAAGAAATCACATTTCAATATTGAGGAAATGTAAATGAAAAAGGTACTAAATATAAACATTAAAATTAATAATTTATAGGGAATGTTGAATATTGGTGTCTAAGGAAAAAAATGCATGTGATAATGTTTTTTTGAAATTTTTTATCTATGAACTCAATGAGGTATTAATAAGGGTAGTGATAACACATATATTTTTATAGAGTGATAGGGTATTGAGGATGAATTTTAATAGATTAATGTGAATCGTTATAATTTTGTAAATGATGTGTTATGTGTCCTCATTTGAGTGATTTTAATTGTAGAGATATAAATCCACGATGATTCTTGTTAGTAGGATGAAATAAAAAGACATCTATAAATGTCCTCTTAGTAGTGGTACCTAAATCTATGATAGCTCTGGGTGATGAATTTTGAGAGATGTTCGATGATAACTTTTCACAATTTATGGAGTTTTTTAAAAGAGACATTGTATGGGTTGTGGGGAGTATTTATGAATTATAATGGATTTTTCAGTTGAATAACCCTCTAAATTATACTAGAAGGGTGGAATTGAGGTTGAGGTGTTTTTGATTGAGTCTATATAGATGATACTTGACTACCTAGAGGCTCCATCAAGGAATAGATTTAAATAAGAAGCATACATGTTGTGAGGATCTGAAAGGAAATTGTTGTAGGATGCTCATGCTTAGAGTGGGAAGCTAGAAAAAATGCTTTGGAAGGTCTTCCATGATATGTGTATAGATAACTTTTTACTAGATAATGTGATAAAGGATACAGAAGAAGAGTTTATGAGAATAAAAATGGGGAGAATATACATGATAAAAAATGTTGGTATCATTACAGAACTATAATCTTTTCCCAATAACTGATAAGGGATGAGACCACTACAAGAATAATTTATGATTATCGTATTAAATTTAATATTAAGACCTATGATACCATTTTTTGGATTAAGTTATTTCAGGAGGTCATGGATCAGGCTCTCATATTTGAGGGGAACCTAAAGAATTCTACTAATGGGATAAGGTGGTTTCTACTAGATGACTAGGTGGTATGAAATCTATTTGTATTAGTATACACTATGAATATATGTATTAGAGTAGTGAAATGTAGGGTTTCTAGGGGCTATGATGTGTTACTCCAAACTGTACCTGAGTGCTCTCCAACAAATGTGGTGGGTATGGTCACTATATTAAATAATATACTTTAACAACAATATGGTTCCTAGCATATGGACGAATATAAAATAAATAGAGGTTATGAATAATACAACGATATATAGGTAATGATAGAGGATACCAAGAGATTCAGATTGCTAGAATGAGGTCCTAAACCCCAAATTATTATTGCGGTTGGTCTTCTCCTAGATGTAGGGGTTAAGGTAATGGAAGAGGTTCTTTTGGGTATGGGATTCCATATTAAAATATTGGTTTATCATTGGGGAATCAAATTGTATCACTAGGAGGAGGGGAAGGATAGTTTCATGTAGGCCAACCATTAATATTTTATAGAATGGATATTACATTTATATTTAGAGGTACTATTCTTTGTGATTATACATTTCTAGTTACTTAATTGATTGTAGTTCATATAATTCATTCATATATATAAAAATTTTTAATAGGTTGAGGCTGATAGTTGATTTTATGAGTGGGATACATGTTTGTGGGAATTTTTAAGATACATCTCTTTGTGAAAGAGGTGTTCTACCGAGTTTTGGGAGAATTATTTTTATGGGAACATTTAATTATAGATATGTCATGTTTTTACCTAAATATGGGTATGGACTGGTTTGTATCATTCCAAGATGAAAAATATATTTACCAAGGATAGTGACATATACTTCTTCTAAAGGTGAAAAGAATATTCATCAAGGAGAGAGGGATATCCATATGGGCCATCCATGGCTATTTGATCCGAAATTGGGGAGATCACAACTCATATTATAATTCCTATATTGGATGTCAATATTTTCAAGCAATGTGTATTTCCCATCATAGTTTCCCATTTCGATGATGTGTTTCCTAAATAATATTTATGGCTTCCACATTATAACATAGTGTAATTTACAATTGAAAACATTTTATTGGCTGATACAGATTCTGTTCCACTGAATAGAATAAAACCTTTGGAGCTACAATAGCTTAAAACTCAACATGAAGTATTGATGGATACATGATTTTTATGCCTTATAATGTCTCCTTGATGAACAACAATATTTTTTTCAAATAAATCATATGATACAGTATGATTGTGTGTTGATTAACGGATGCTCATCCAGATAAATTTGATGAAGCAGTATCCACTTCCTCGTAGTGATAGTCACTTTGACCAGCTGAAATATTATTGTGTTTTCACTGTGATGAATTGAGATTAGGATGTCCTCAGCTGAGAGATTTATATTCTAATAGAACCCAAAAATCTTTTAGATGAAATTATGGCCTCAATGACTTCACTGTGATTCTCTTTATGCTAAAAAATGCACGAACAATGTTTATGGACTTGTGGAAATAAAAATTCCACCCGTAATTGGATCACTTTTCTGTAGTGTATGTGGATACATACTCCATGTATGTTAATACTCGTGATGATAAGGCATAATATCTTGACAACTTTCTATGTACACTGAGGTGGAAAAGGATACACACCAAACAATCTTTGTTCTAATTATACATTTATAGGGCGCATGTTATGGGTCACATAATCTCATAGGAAGGTGTATTAGTGGACCCAAATAAGTTAAATGAACTGGTTTCATGGGAGATTCCCATGATTTACATTTAAATATGTTTTTTTTGGAATTAGTGATGTAACACCCAAATATTTTTAGTTTATCTCTATTTTTAAATTCAATATTTATATAGAATACGAAGCATGAAACAACGAACATTATCTAACAACAAAATATTATTATTTAAATGTAACAATAAAAAACTAGTTATTATTTTATTATTTATGAAAATTATTTTCCATGTTATGGAAATATATGGGATATAAATATAGAAGATGAATTAATTAGTTAAAAAATTAATTTGAAATGAAAATATAAACATGTTGAATATAATTGAAATATTTTTTTTAATATTCTTTTAATGGAGTTTTGTTTTAATAATAACAATAATATAAAACAAAAAGTTGATATTAATGAAATATATTTTGTACATATTCAATTGAATATATTTTATATTCATCTAATATATTTTATATGTATATCATAAGAACTATCAAAATATTATGCATAAAAACCTATAATATTACAAAGGGAATTTTACATCATTTTAATGGAAAAGGAATATTATTTTTTCCACATTTATATGTATTATTTTATCAAAATAAACATATTATATCAACTCAACCTATAAAAATTTACTTTTATTTAATTTTATGTATTTATCTTATAGTTTTATCTTTTGATGAATATTGAAAAATAATAATTTGTAATTGCTAAATACACAATTCATTGAAATAATTTATAGTTTTAAATGATATTTTTGATTGGTTTTTAAGAAAAACTATAATATTTTTTATCAGATAATACAATGTATGTCATTATAATATACTTTACATTGAAATTAGATATAAAAATGCTTCAATATTTTTCATGTTTAATCATTAATAACTTGTTTCGTCACAACATAAATGAGATTAATTTTAAATAAATTAATGAAACATAAATGATTTATTTTTGAAAAAAAGGATTCCATATATGGAATCAGTGGGTCCAAATATTGTAAAACGGTTTATTTTTATTTTTCATTATATAGATATTATCTTTAGTAATATATTTTATTAACATGAGCACTGAAAAATCTGATAATTAAGGGAAAAAAAATATTATAAATGTTGTAAAATTACCCCAAAAAATTCATTGGATGTGTGGGTTTCGACCAAAAATATATTTTGGATGAAATTATAAACATGTTGAAGCCTATTTTTTTAGATTATGAAATTTAATGTATTTTAATTATATAAATGATAAAGATTACATGGTCATATATTAATAACAATAACATTTATTATATAGGGTTATACAAAATATAAATTTAATATAAATAGTCATTTTAAAATTAAAATGTTTGTATTTATCGCTGTAATATATATTTAAACATTAATCAAATAAATAATTACTCTAAATGGTTATATAATTATGATGCAGTAATTTTTTATATAAAGTAAATATCAAATAATTGACAATAAAGTTTATAGAATAAATATTATTTTCATATTTCATATCATTTATTAATTACACGGATAAAATATACTTATTATGGATGAATTAAAGATTTGGATTTGATGTTATATTGTGTATTTATAGTATATACAATGTAATGATATGAACAATGTCAAAATTGAAATTAATGATTCTTTAAAATAAATCATATTTTAATTAATTATATAAAATTAAAAAGAATATAAAATAAATCGAATTGGTTGGGATAAATTAATTTTTTTAATCAAATATTCATTTATGGTTCATTTTTTATTTTATAATAACTATATTATCCCTTAAATGGTTAAATGCCCAGATTTCATGGTAATAGTTAAAGGGTTTGAGTAAGGGTTAATGTTAAAATATAAGGGTAAGAGTGTGACCTAAATTTTTTTTAAAAAATTTGGATTAGAGGAGTTGAACCCATACTAAATTTAGCATCCATGTAACTCAGAATTAATCCAAATAAAACGAAAAATAATTTTTATTAATTTAATATTTTGATATTTCAAAAAAGTGCACTTGACCTCTATTATTAAAGGGGGCTTTTTTCCACACATTCTCATACCATGTTTATCTTTATAGATAAAAAAACCCTTAAAATGTTCCCTAAAAATATATTTACACATGTTATAGAGTTCTTATAATTGCAAAAATTCTATCTATATATCCCATCAGATGAGTTCTAATAGAAGTCCATCGAAGAAGTGGTAATTGTTTTACTAACACATTCAAGTTAATTTCATCTGATACATCATATTCATGTGTTGTATCCATAATAAAGTAATAAAACAAGTATAATATATATATTTTGATGTTATAATGATTCTGGGAAAACCATATTCATCCATTTATCCCTCATATAAAAAATACTATTGACACATGCGTATGTACGACTTACCATCTATAGATTGTGGTGTTATTTTTTTCAACACCACTTTATTTGGATGGGTATAATGATGGATATAAAAATATAAATAATAAATATGACATGTTATTGATTTTTTTAAATTATATACCATCTTATTCGTTTCCTTTTATCCATTAAGGGAATGATATCCCCATATGTGTGTACATATAGCATACTGTTTCCATGATGTGATGTGATTCATTTTATATGTTCAGCATTAAGAATAATTATAGAATGTTTATATTGATTATATTTAATATCTATAAATATAATATGATTCTGTTAATTAAATAAATATATAATAAATATAAAAAATAAGACATCAACCACAAAAAATGTATAAGAAAATGAAGTAGTTAACACCCAAAATAAGGGTTATAAGGAAATATTTGTTTAAATATAGGTCATAATATAATATAAGAGGATACAATATGCTATCATAAATATAAATAAGATTCGTGAATGAATTAATTAAAATTTTTGGAACCATTATACAATAATTTATTGCACATCTTACTAAGTGAAAGTAAAATTTATGGGTTATTTCAGAATATACATTATATCAAGGAATGATAATCTCTATGTCTCCACTATGGGAATTAATTATTACATATTAATGTTACCTAAAATTTTTTTCAAACAAATTTTCACTGTTATCCTTATAAAGTTTAATTTATTTTTACCCATGTTTTACATTTTATAAAAAAATTGAAGGGAATCGTTTTTACATTTTCTTCATGAGGCACCATGTGACATTTTCTATGGAATTAGTATTTCATAAAATTACATAGCATTAATAGATTTATCCACTATCAGGAGACCATAATGGTTTTAATCATCCACTAAATGTTTTTAATTTTATTTTCAAATAATAAGTTTTCATTAATAATTCTCTCTCAGTTTGAATCCTTGATTTTAATGTGAAAATGGTATTTCTCCCCAAAAAAATCAATGATTATATTAAATTATTTTTATATATTTTAATATCCTCTCTTCAAATATATTCATAATTGAGTTTGATCTCTTATAATAATATTTTTATATTTCATGAAATGGTTTATGGTCATTTTGACTATAGTTTTACTGTTTTGATTCCATTCATAGTTTATGGTTGATGTAATCTCATTTCATATGATATTTTCCAAATAAAATGTTTATTTTGTTTATTTGGTTTAGAATTCACTATTTTCATTTGTAAATTCATTTCAATTATTTTTTGATAGGCATAGTCCACTCTAGAATCTTGATGCATCCGTAGTTATCATGAGACAAAATCGGTCAGCGACAACCCTTAATATTTTTACAAGATGTTTTAAATTGTCAGGAGAACAGATCATGTCACAAATCTGATGGGTTTCAACCCACATATATATACATACATGAGAAATAATCTTCATAGTAACTATCCTGAGGTCCTATCATGATAGTACATGCATAAAAAATTATGCATTCTGTAATTATTATTATTATTTCAAGTGATTATTGGATATGTTTGATTATACATGTATATTTTTCCAATGTCATGTGAGTATTTAAAAATAATATGTGCTAGTTATTTACCATTCTATATAATTAATTACAAATTTTCTCGTAGCTTCAATTGAATTCTTATCCTTACTGAGAAATTGAGATAACCCATTTTATGTGTTAAATTTTTTTTTTCTCTGGATGCTGAGATTCCTATTATGACTAATATACAAGGTTATTTTATGAGAATATTGGCATTCTAAAAATATTTAATATATTTTCATTAAATTTTTTAATTTTAATCGAAGGTTAATGGATTTATTATGGTTTCCAAAAAATTTAAACTAACAAGTCCTTTGATGTTATATTATTCTATCCATTCCAATGTTAAAATGTGATGCATAAACACTGGGATACGAGAGTTTGGGTTTTTACAATGATATGTTATTTGTAGGATCATCAAGGACTTTTCTCAGATTTTAGAACCACATTTGGGCATGACCAATAATGAAATAATGATTTAATAGTGTGATGTATAAGATAATTCAATCTATTATTTGAATAAGTGGTTGAATAACACTATGATATTGATCCTACGAGATTCAAGGGATGAGTATAAAGTGTTTTATGATGATTTTGGTGTAGGTTTTGGAGCATTATTAATTCATAGATATTGATTTTTAGTATATGTGTCTTGATAGTTAACTCCACACAAATACATTAAACTACGCATGACCAAAATCTGTCTACAATTTTTTTATTACTTAATATGTTGAAGGTATTAGTTTCTTGGGTAAGAATATGATAATATATACTAATAAAAAAAATACTAAAGTACATTTTTCCCATCAATAGTTTAATATTTTTCCGTAGAGGTGCGTTGAGTTTATGTTGTCATTTTATTTTGAGAAATCCAATACACTGGGGATAGTGAAGTGTTTATGAATAATTTTGTTAGAAATATCACACTCATGATATTTCCGTGTTTACTAGTGAGAAGAAGGTGATGAATTTTCTAGATGATATGTGTATTGCGGTTAAGGATCTCTAGGAGTATATGAGACTCCAATCAGTTTTAGTAGAGTCTACAATTTTTATTTAGATCAGGGAGAGACAATATTAGGATAAAAAATATTGGGCCTTGATATATTTCCTTGAATGTGGTGATTAATCTTTATTGTTAAAAGTATATAATGATAAAATAATCTACATCCATGGTTATATAGTTGTGACTATGTTTATTAAGGAGGTGTTGATGGATTAATTTCATTCATCAATGTGGCAGGTGCATATGGGTTTGGCCCAAATGTATAGCGGCCTACGTCAATAGTATTTGTTGTTGGGAATATAAAAAGAAGATTATAGGGTTCATGACATGATCCTAAAATGGTAAATTGTGAAAGGTTGAGAATCAAACACTGGGTTGTTTACTACATCCATTTTCAACTCCATAATTGAAGTGGGATGACCATACCCTAGACTCTTTACTGGGTCTCTATAGGATGCATTAGAATAATGACATCATTTTGGTGATTTTGGACTGAATGATGTAATTTGTTTATATCTTCCCTATATGGGAGACCATATTAGTGGATCAGTGAGAGGACATATATATTATGAATATATTCTGAATTCATGTGGTTCATTATATTATGTTTTTATAAAGTTACCCACAAATCACTCCAAACATCTGTAAGGTCTTACAAAAGGCACTAGGTATACATATATTACAAATTCTATATATCCACCAATAGATCGACGGGCAGTCTGAACGTAATATAATTTTATGGATGTTTTTCTAAGAGTGTCAATTATTGAATGTGACGTGAATTATGATGGAAACATACAAATTTTTATGTTCACCTATAAAAAAGTAATCATGAAACTATTATTATGTAACCATATTAGGCTCATTATGTTAGGGCACAAAGATCACCTCTATAATAGATGAAGGCAGGAGGGTAAGAACTATTAGAACATAGTATCATGTAGGAGGAGTTGGTGAAGGATTATATGATTTTGAAACATATGGATATGGATTAGAGATAGAAAAAGTCATATACTAATAAACTAAGAATATTCCTTGAGTTTATAGTGGGTGGTGGTGTGTTCCTTCATGTGAATCCTAGATTAGGTAACCATAGGCATTAGAGACATGATAAGGTAGTTCAAAGGTATGATGTAAGATTTCAGTTAGTATAGATAATTAAGATGCCGTTTTACCCATGGGTTCTTCGATAGATGTATCATGCTATGAATGATCTTTTTCATGTGTCACAACATCAGTGATATCACCCCAACATTTCTCATGTGATCAGTTTTGATTATATGGATTCTAATATTGATGTATTTATTTAAAAAAATAAGATATGTTTGTTGGATAATTTTAAATAATATTTTTTTGGGAATTATATTTAAAATATTTTTTGTATTGTGGAAACATGGTTGTGTCCAGGAAGAAATAATATAGAGAGAAGAATATGAAGAGGCTCAAAATCCTCATATTTTTACTATGGAATTTTAGATATGATTGGGAGAATAGACTGCAGCCATGCTATTATAAGGTGGGGAAATTTAAACCGACAGAAAATTTCTTGTTTTTCCTTCAGATCCTTTACTCTTATCCTTTACCCCTATTTTTTATATGTTGGATGTGTTTTTTGGGGAGAACATTAGATGAATATAGATAATTTTGGAGGAATATGGGGTAGTAAACATTTGGTACAACGTTTTCCCAAACTATGTGCCAACCCCTAGAAAATATTGATACCTAAGAATGTGGTGGATTACAAGGTAGTGGAATTTTTTGGACAACTATGAACCCTCATAGTAGTATCTATGTGAAAAAAATGTGAGGATTATAGATTGGCGACACGATTGGTAAAACCATTTTCCTAAAAAAATTAAAACATGGGTTCATGTTTTAATCACTAAAAAATATTTTAAAATTCTTGAATCACTAAAATTCATACTCATTCACCTATATTTGACCAAATATTTGATACATTGATTTTATATTAACTTATATGCATTCCAAATAAATTTTAAAATATTGTCTTCGGGATTCAATGATCCGATTAATGGATATTCCCCTCTCCTAGCATGTCATTCCTTCCAATTTGGGGTTCTCTATCTCTCACCTCTATTTCTAGATCAAGAGGAGTGTTTTAAAATCCATCAAAAGGGACTTGGATCATTTTCATGATATATCATAATATGTTTGATTATGGATATTGGTTTTGGTTCTATATCATGTTCTTCATTTTCAGTTGAATGTTCCACATCAATTTTTGGACATATGATTTTGATTATTTTTATCAACAACTGTGATATCACTGGTATATATTTACAATCCAATATTATTTATTTGGTTTGTGTATGGAATTGTGAAATATAATTTTCCACTATGTAAATCACATGTTTTATTTGAGTAATAAATTTTTTAATTAATTAATAGAAAGATATCATTCTAAAATTGATAGGATATTGAGATTATGGAATTGTTCAATTAAAAGGGATTGAGTAATTAGTTATTTTTTTGGTATGGTATTGATAAATAATGGAAATAAAGGGGATATTGGATTATCGTTGAATGTTTAAGGGGTTATGTGATCAAATATAAACTAATATGTTAATGGTGAATTTTTCATATTCATCAATGTTATTAATGTAAGTGATTATGATTTAATGGAAAATTGAAATATTATAGCATGAAGTTAAATGCTGATTAGAGGGTTAATGATGATTATTGATTGAGATAAATACTACATTTATCAATGTTACATTATATTTTTTAATTTGAATGCCATAATTTGATCCATTTCTTGTTCATTGATAAATGTACACTTTATCTCAACATCAAAAACATGATTTTTTTAATGTCCAAATCCCTAAATAAAAAAACATAAATGAATGATCAGTCCTATCTTATATCCCTTGAAAAAAATGTACACAATTTTCATGTAATATGGATAAATATTCCTATTTTGAAGTAAAATATTAATCCTTAATATTTCATCAAAAGTTAAACATAAACCATTCCTTTTATTAATAATTATAAAACCCACTAAAATTAAAAATAAAATGATGGCTAACAAATTTTTAATTGTCCACATCACATCAATCCCCCATATATCATAATGAGGATTTTTATTGTCACATTCCAAACACTGGATACATTTATCGCGTATTCACTCCAAAATCTATAATAACATCAATGACTATAAATCCATATTGAAAACATACATTCTTACTCATTACTTACATAACACATAGATTATTGGATATATTCCTTAAATCCAAATTTTTAAGCTCCATTAATAATACTATAACAAACACATAAAAAAATAAATCAATTTCTAGGTAATTTTCATTTCCCAATCGACCTTATAGATTTAAATATTAACATTAAAAAAATAAAAAAACAATTCTTCAACATCCGAATAATATTAATAGTTGTCCTTCCTTCATCATTTTTATGTAAAATATCACTTTACTGTTTAAAAATTTTCTTTCAAATTGATACTAGTCAACATGTTATCGAACGTACATAATTAAAAACCTCTAAAAATATTCCTTATATGAATTATGGATAACCTGACATAATTTAAATACTACAGTACATTAACACTTCAATTATTACACCTAATATTTAATCCATTAATTGGGATTCAATATCTTACTCCTTAATAAATCATTCATTTAATATTTCATTTGTTTTCTCTTAATCCTTAAAAAAAGTACTCATAAAACCTCGTTGAATATATTCATGAGTATTCCACATAATAAAGAAATTTTCATAATTCCCATACATTATATATTTTAATCATTCAGAAATTGACAATACCTTAGGAAGACAATTAATCTCATCCATTACAGGAATCATAATTTCTATTTATTATTTTTGTTTACTTTATTTGTTTTATTATTTTCTAAAATTAAAACATCTTATTGTCCCTTTGAGAAATTATGTTGGGGTCTTCTTCCCACATTATAGATATATAGGGGAAAAAGTATTCATTCCTATATGATATCTTCTATACAAACTCTTAGCCAACTCTTTCATTATCTTCATTTGTTAATATTAATGTTGGTTAAGGTGTAAATAATTATTATTATTCTTATGATAGATGAATATTAATAATCTAAATATCTTTATCTATTGTCATAAATAAATTTAAAATCACATCAAGATGTTTTTAATCACATTCATGGTTAACCTAGTTACTTCTGGTTCCTCCACTTTACTAATTCAAAAAACCATAGAGTGAGGAACTCTAATAAAATTGTTAAAAACATATAATATTAAAAATAATTTCTAAAATATATAAATAAAGTCATGTTATTGTAAATATATGAAATCATAGGTCTATCTGTGTTCATCGATGATAATCATCTATTTAAATCCTTAATGATGGTTCATAAATATATATTTAATTTCTACATCATATCCCCCTACACTGTAAAACATGGTGTACAATAAAAATCATTTTCAAACACCAGGTGACACTCAACTCTAGTTCCATGATCCCTTTTCGGTGTCACTACCACTACATTCCTCTATAACACAACCAATTACACTTATAGTGTCCATAAATAGATATATTTTCATGGAAACCACACTCTCTATACATTAAAAAATTTCTAGTAAATATTATAATACCATTATTATTCATTAGACATATCTTTAGAGACATCAATAAAGATATCCCTAAATATTTCTATTATTATCTCACAAAATATTTCTCATCATATATTCCAATATTTAATTAAACATTTCAATAGATATAAAATGTTGGGTACCATGATCTTCACACAACAATATTATATATTTTTATATAAATATTTAATAATTAAAAATTAAAATACCTATGAAACATAATAGATTACTGTATTTGGAGTTTATTTTCACAATATTCTAATTTGGTGAATGATCTTTATGGTATATATTTAATATCCTTCAGAAAATTTGAGGAATCTGAACCTAGTCTCTAATGAAACTGATTGTTTATTTCCCTCAGTTATCTGTTTTTGTAATGTATTCAATATTAATAAAAAGAAATATTTAATATATATATATATATAATATTATTATTTAGTAAAAACCAATTGTGAAATTGTTTTAAAAAATATGTATTTTAAATTGAAATCATTTATTTAATATTTTAAAAAATATATGATTTATTGAAGAAATTAGTTTTTTTCATAAAAATTGAAACCATTTAAGGGATGTAATAAATCATTATAAAATAATGATAGATTTAAATACTATTCATTTTCTTCTTCATTATAATTTTCTCTCTTTTCACCGTTTTGTTAAAATAATAATTTTTTTTGTTGGAAAATTAATGTGAATATTCATTTAAAAAAATATTAAAAAGAAAATAATCAGAAAATATGTAATTAGTATACCGTGTTAAAAATTATTAAAAAAATATATATATTTTTTTTATAAAACATTGTTCTCAAAGAAAATGGTTTTTTGACCGTGGAGAGAAATAATGATTATTTTTATCTAAAAAACGTTTTTTTTATATTGAGTTCATAATGAGTGGAAAATGAAGGGAATATATGTATTGTCATTAAATAAATAGGGAGTTTTGAATTTGATGATTTTAAGTAGATTTTTATTTCAATAGATTATTATTGGAATCATATTCTTAAATAATCCAAATGAACGATAAAATTATAACATAAATGTATTACAATGTTGTTAATATTGAATCATAACCACCATTAAAAAGGAAAATAAATGAAATATATAATGACATGTAAATTATTATATTCAAGATATATCATTATAGTGGGGTAATAGATAAACATCATAGGAAAAAAATGTTCATAACAAAACTAATCTCCTAAAGACTGAAAATTGAGAAAACAATCCATTACCAATTTGGTATGTTATTAATCATTACCCAAATGAAATAGAGAATCTATAATGCATATTAAATCCTAATAATATTAAATTAAAAAAACATAAAACAATTTAATTTCAACTAAATACACCACATTAAAAAATACATTGTGAATATGGATTCTATCTCAGTGAAAATAAATGTCAGATAGAAATATCATACCACATTACTAATATTTTTAATAATAATCATAAATATTGAATTAAATATTGAGAAATATTAAATCTAAAAAAACAGGATATTAATGATAAAAAATGCAAATGGGTTAGTTTATACACTACACAAATGACATTTGTTGTGGATTTTCACATTTCTATAAGAAATAAAAGAGAGACTACAAATCCCTTATCTTATGTCTCGACTTGATTTATACACATCTTATCTTCATTTATATTAATTTTTTTTATTTTAAATATATTATATAACCATATTTATATTTATTGTAACATATTTTATTTACATATTATAATTAATTATCTATTTATTACTAAATTATTGTTAATGTATAATTTTGTTTAATAACAACTTCATTTTTTTTATGTTTTGTTTTATTTATTTAAATAATATTACATTAATAGTTATTAAATAATCTCCAGAATAATAATAATGACATAATTATCATATTTATACATTAAATAAAATTTTAATCCCAATTATTTATGATGTTTTTCTAAAATTAATATTGTTATTGACATTGATATGGTATGTCGTATATACGCTAGAGTAAAGATTTAATTTTCTGATGATAATTATTTAATCTAGGAATGTAATCATACTTCTTCATATAATGGTTATAATAGAATAAATAGATATCATTTCTATTAATATAATTATATGTGTCATCCATGATTTGAATTGATGAAAAGATAGAGTCACATTACTTCATGATGGTGGTAGTTCACACATACATAGATGATGTTATCATCGTTCAATAGATGAAAAAGTTAATTATGAATATGATATATTATAATTTATGAATTATAATTATGTCATTTATATAATGTTTATTTAATTTATATCAAATATATTAACTAATATTATAGTTATTACCTTTATTGTAATTTTTATTTAAAAATGAATTCCATCGCTTTCAGAGGAGGTATTCTACCATGTACATGAGCAACATTTTAGTATCTCATATTTAATAGAGTGTAATATATATATATATATATATGTGATATAATTACTCGATATTAATAATTATAATATTAATATCATATACATACATAATATCCATCATCACAACCAACTGTGAGATGTGGTAATAGAAAATGAACTGAATTAGTGTGCGTGGTAGTATTCCACCGTACACACAAATGATGATTTCAATTGAATTTTCATGTATTTGGGGATGGTTATTGGTAATGTACCTAAAATAATAATTATATATAATATATATAGTTTTTTATATTACCACGGTGTAATATAAATAAACACATGGGGGTGAAATAATGAAATTTATATAAAGACCATTACATCTTCCTCATTTAACCTATATAGGTTTTCAACAAAAGAAATAAAAATTTGTATTTATCACAGTAATTTTGAGTATATGATGTGAATATATAATTTTTTATTTCATATTAGTAGATTATATTTTCAATAAATAATAGTTTTCATATTTTAATTATAAAATACAAGAGGTGGCAGTTTATTAATTGAGGTGAGAGGCACAATTGTTATTTTGGAAATGAAAATGGTGTACCCACATTATTCACATTTAGAAAGTGTAAAATATAGATTATCATAGATCCTTAAAATTTATAGAATCTAAATAGTTCAATATAATATATTTTAGTAATCATTTGTTTTTATTGTGACCTTTACCTTTCTTATTTATCTCTCAATTCACCGATATTTACCTTATTCACTTTAAAAAATTATTTGGTTTTTATGATCTATTATTGTCATTTTTTTTAACTTATAAGATAATATAAATAAATCTCATTCATAATATTGAATAAATATGTCAAATTATTTTTCATAAAAAATAAATACTTTAATTGAAAATTATTACCATAGATGTGATAAAAAAGAGAATTTTTGAAGTCAAAATGAACAAATTTTACTAGGATTTTATTTCAAAATATAAAAATTAATGTTATTTGAATGTCCTAAAATTTTTAAAATGATATTTAATTTCAATAATTCAAATCAACAACCCATTCTCTTGAACCATACAATTTTCTAGGATAATTATTTATTGGACAATAACTTTATCTTAAATATCAACATTATAGATAATACGAAAATAGTTATTTCATATAATTTATAACATTTTTAAAAAAATTGGTCTTTTATGGAATCTATTTGAATTATTAGAGAAATAATAATATTCCATTTAATTTATCATTGTAGATATTTATTTAAAATTAATATTCTTCATGAATTAATTTTTTCATTCAATATTTGGAATTTGATTTAGACATGTTTTGATGATAGTGTATATATTTTTGGAAGCCCCTCAATTCATTTTCATGTATCGGGAGGAAAATCAGTGGAAAAATTCAATGATTTATTATAATAAAACATCCAATCTATTAAAAAATATTTGAACATGGATTTGAGAGAAATCATATTATGTTGTCTAAAATCATGAAGTTCAATATTAACCTTTTCCATAATAGTAAATTTAGTTATAAATATAATTAATATTACATTATAAATAATGCCTATTAATTCATTTTTTTCGACATGAATTTGTAAAAATCAATGTGAAATTTGTTATTTACCATTAGTTATATAATATAATATATTTAATCATAAAAGATTATGTTTTATATTTCCTTTAAAGGACATGTAATCCATCTATATATTTTTTTCTTTTACAAGGGATGTCATGAAGAAATATATGAATCATATCAAGGCTGAAAGAATTTTTCTTATGTCATGTAATTTTTATTTTCAGCATAATATGTGAATCATGTATGATTCCAATTTGTGAAGAACTATAAACTCATTTAACCTATGTGTTGTGATCATATATATATTTTATATTTTTTTAGTATACACTAACACTTGTTAATATATTTGGTATTTCTATAATATTTAATAATAAGATAAACAAATTGAAATGAAAATACAATCATGTAAAATGTATATAATATAAATAGTTAAAACTAAGTAAAACATGGTTCATATTACAAAAATACAAGATTATGAATTTAGAATAATGAAACTTATATCGAATTTTCATTGAATCATAATATTATGGAAACAACATAATACATTGAATCCTTAGCATAATTAAATGTTAACTCCAAATATCATCATCAAATAGCATAAAAATTCCCAATTTTATTTATGTTTACTCTATCATCTTATATCATAAGATATAAATATTTAACTTATTAATTATAGGGATATATAATTATGGTCACACTTGTAACATAATATAATGTGTATACGATTACAACAAATGGACCATTAATGGTATCTCTGAGATGATAAAATTATCCATTTCATGGGAATGTAGAATAATTTTGTTCAAACTATCCCACTATATTATGATCATTAATAAGTTTCAAAAATAGATAAAAGTCACATGTAATTTACTTACATGTATCATAATAATTCTAGTTGGGAAAATGATTTTCCAGATAACCTTATATTCACCAAATCTTAATCTAGTGGCTTCTAACTAGTATCATTGATTTATAGTTTACAAAGGAGTGACTCTACCCACTATGTCAGAGTTCATAATAAACATTTAAATAAAATAATACCATAAAAAGGATATAATATTTAATTTATTAGTAAATAGTAATCTAGTAATAATATTTCAAATGAAGGAAAGGGATGAATAACTATGATATAAATATAATGATCTTCCAATTGGGATAGTCATAGAAATATTCTAGAATAAAAAAAAAATGGGATCTATTTCCTATGTAATCCAACCACGTCCAATATTATAATACCATCATATATATCCTACTTGGAATATCTATCATGTTCCTTAAACTATCCTATTCATTCAACCACATGAATGAATACTCAAGTTACCCTGTATAGTGGCGGACTGAGTATCGTGTGTCTATAACTCAATAAGCTAACAACCAAAGTGTCTAAACAATTCACGTTACATATATAGTGAATGAAATAATATGATAATTATATGAACTAATTAATAAATTAATATAGAACATCAAAAATACATTCTGATCCTCGATCACTAGATTGGCATCATAGGTTAGTAAAACCCCGATCACTGGTTACCTAGGATAGGAAAACCTATAATAGAACCATGTAAAATATCAATTTTAATTGGTATACCATCCTATATTTGATGGATCAGAAACACGATTATGGATTCTAGTGTATCATATAAAGCACCCATATTATGTCTCATGAAACTGTGTTTCATTCCCATAGGAGTGAAGTGGTGGTTCCTTCTTCTAAGGATGGTTGACCTATACTTTTATACCTCTCATTATATGATGAATCACCCATATCACGTATCATACGAAAAAGAAAACTGATCTAGACACATATTTCCCATTGTTGTATTCCCATAGATCATTCCATGGAACATATTTCCAAGGGAAAATGTGAACAATCACACTGGGATCCATATATATATATATATCTCCACGGTGGAGTGTCTTATAGCTTCACATAGTGCACGTCTTCAACAAGAATGTATCCATCTCATTTTGATCCATGATAATGTTCCATATTTGGGTCAAATACATCTTCTGAAGGTGAACATCTACATGGGTAATGTAACCATATCAAAATAATTTTTACATTATCTTACCATGATGTAATTACTAGGACCACATCTCATGAGATAGTGAACAAATCAATCAAAAATCAGGTTAGAAAAAATTTTGAACATCAAGGAACGTTGAATATCTCTATCAATTGGGGGATTCTCATATCCAGGAAAAATCACAGATAAAATTAGTTAATTATTCATTCATCAATAATATAACAAGTAATATTATTCCATATTTAATAATTCATATAATTATTGATTAATAAATAATTGTTTTTTTCAATTAAGGGTTTTTCAGTACATCGATGAATCACCGAAGACATATTCTATCCCATTACCAGTTATCATAACATACATGTTATTTGAAATCATTTCATCAATCAAATTATCTATTTTTTTCCATTTTATCAATGGTTTGACACACCTATTAGTTGTGACATGTCTCAGTATCATCACCATTGGATCCAAAAAAGTTTTATTAGAGTTCTAAAAATAGGAATTCCCATCATATAATTTGATTACAATTTTAGATAATCCATTTTCGTAATGTTTTTGAATAATAAAAATTATTGAAGATAATAGAGGAATCAAAATAGACAAAAAAAAGTGTGTTGTTTCAGACCACCAAAATAAAAGTAAGTCAAATCCATGAAAAAATTCCTATTGTATTTTTCAATTTTGGGAAAGTACAGTCATACTTCCTTATGCGAAATGTATAATAAATGATATAATATATTATTAAAAATGATAAAAAATCAATGGAATTTGTTTTCATTTTCTTCTGACACCAAACTAGAAGAAAATACCACCAACTTTTCACCCTTCATTAGTATGTGCCCATCAATATTACATTTACACTTAACATGAAGATATATTATCTAATCATCCAAGAATAATTCCATCATGGTCTAGATTATTTTCCATCTGATATCTCAATATGAATAAATTACATTAGATAGAAATTTAATAGCTGATGGGATGATACAAGAGGTCCTATCAGTAGCTAAAACCACTCATTCCCATTTCATTCCAAAAAAAGGAATTTTATGTAAATAAATTTAGGGTTTATAATTGATTCCCACTAATTAAAAAGTATTTCAAACGTTCTAGCAGTGGTTGAAAATGTGCAAGATTCTTTCTTTTTTGATTATTATATGAGAAAATAATTTATTACACCTTTCCATCTTATTTCATAAAATGAAATGTAATACACAAAATGATTTTTTAGTCATAACCTTTAGAAACCATTTTAATGATTCCATTATATTGTAAAATAGAACTATTTCATGAGCTAGATCATCATACTATATATATATTCCCAACACTATAAGTTTACAATGAAAATGATGAATCAAAGTCAAGATTCTTCCACAATTAACATCACTATTCAAAAAACATTACAATTTGTCCAATGATCTACTGGACCCAGTTTTTTATCTCATATTACTCAAACGTGGTAAAAACCATTACATTTAGTAGCACATCTCCTCTTTTATTCCGAGCCAAAATCAATGGATTCCCACTACTGATGAAATGGTTAATCATATTCTAACCATTTCTCAAATTGTCCCAGTAAAACCATAAAATACACCCATCATTCAAAAAATATAATATCTAAACCATTGTTAAACCATATTTATATTTCAAATGAATTTTTCCTAAATTGGAACATTCATTGATTTTTTATAAGGTTCGTCCCCTAAAACTTTTCACAAGAAATTTCATTACATTATTATATAATAATTGACATAAATAAAATTTGGATTAACCTATTGAAAAAAAAAGATAAAAATATATTCCATGCTTAAAGGAATTTATGAAAATACGATTCTCTTTATGAAAAAATAATCAAAATATATATTCACCCCTCAATGAATCTGAAAAAATGGATTTCCCAATAGAACGTGGCATGAAATGGGGATCACCACATTAAAAATTTCTTGAAATTAAGATCACCCCATTAAACTCCCATTGATCACACATTAATATCCTATCATTGATGTCTGTGAAGCAACATTATCCAACATAATGTTAAAATCTAAGTTTTGCTGTTTACATAGGAACAAATAAATAATATTTTTATATCTCATTTATATGAAATTTCACATTGACCATGAAATTACAATAAAGATTAATATAATGAATTTTTATACATTATAGTCACCATTAAATAGATTATACTTGTCTCCCCACTATATGACATTCAATACAATCCTCCTTGAGAGAAACTCTTATTTAAGAGTAAATATAAATAGAGAATACATATAAATATCATGATTAAAGAAAATGAACTCCATAATAACTTAGTATTATGTATTGATACTGGGAATATTTTTCTCTTAACAAGGGATATACTAATATATCATTTAAAATTCCCACAAAAACCCATGAAATACTAATATGATGCCTTAATGCATCGATAGATCGAACACATTCATTAGTACAAGTTTATATGTCTTAAATAATGTCATAAATTACAAACCACCATTATTTTAGAGGTAATTGGAAGGAAAACCTCACAAAATTATCATGACTCTCTTCCTAACATTAGTTATCTGGAGTTTCTAATAGAATGAATGCAACAACTCAATGATTTTTATTCCTTCACAACTCAAATGATACTTAACATAAAAGGCGAATACCAAATACAAATATAAAACCAAAATTTCCATAATTGATGGTACACACCACCATTATTTCATTGAAAAAATTATTTAATTATTTTTTATACACCAATTCACAGGTCCCAAAATGCATTATATATTTCCATAATGTGCCTTACATTCGAAAAAACTAGAATCTATGGGGTAACATAAATTCTGTAAAAAATTATTAGAACTCAAATAAATGTCCCATAATTCATACTCCACCATTAAAAATCTTCAAAACTAATTAAAATAAGTATCCATGCCAGCTGAGATATTTTCCTTCTCATGATAGATCATATCCTTCAACATGACCTTTTGCAATAGTAATATCCAAAATCAACATGAACATCCTTAAATAGGGGGATAATTCATTTATTAGAGTAATATATCCATGATTTTGAAGACAATAACTCACACATTAATGGTCATCATTGATTACCACAAAAAACATCACAATAACGGGGATATATATCTAAATGATTCCACCATTAAAAAATCCTTAATCCAACCACAAGAGCTCATAATGATTTCCATAATAGTAAAAAAAGGAATAACTATTCCTATAATATAGTAATTATGGAACCAACCATAACTCATTACCACATTCCAAAAACACCCACAACCAAATTATTAGTAATAATTCAATCACATCCCAAACAGAAGCCCTCAAAACATGGTTACTAGATCTAATAACCTTGTCTAGAACAAAATTGAAGAAGGGAACTTCTTATGGGACATATATAAACATTTCTTCTGAGGGTGACATTTTTTATTCTTCAAAATACACATCTCTAATGTATCACATATTAATGGAACAATATTTTAAAACATTCACTGATAACTAGGGAACTCACCATGTATAATCATCTTCACATAAAACTGCACCTCAAAGAACTATGCCAAACAACCAAACATGAAAAAAAAATTATCCATAAGGTGTCCAATGTTTATTCACATATTCTATAATAACCCAATGAGGTCAGTAAAAATATTTTTCATGAGGAATATATCTTAATCATTCGCCAAATTTAATTAATCTCTATAGATTCACATTACCTATCATACAAAAAAATCAGTATAAATGCAATATTTTCTGCGTATAATAAAACACAAGAAAATATACAAGGGAATATTGAATAATAATTTGATTACATTTTAAACAAATATTCCTCCATAATTTGTGAAATTAGTCACTAGAATACTTATAACATGTGGATCATATGTTCTTGTCTTGATTCCTGAGATGCCTATTGCAACAATAGGATAAGGGTAAATATCACTTACTCACCTATTCCCATGTTCCAAGAGATATATATCCATCAAAAATAAAAAACATCAAACAAACATTTGTATAATGAATGTATAAAAATAAAATGTAATTGTAATAATTAAACTATGATCAAAATCCTCATGCAACGTTAAACATTAAATCATATCAAAACATGTGTTCTTGAAAAAATACCACATTTTCAATCACATTCTATGAAATAATCTCAAATACCAACTCTATAAAATCCCAAAAAATAAGTTGAAAATAAAAATGAATTATATTATTCCACATTGTAACATTCATAACTATCTCACTCAACTTCCAATTGGTAGAATATTTTCTCCACATGAGCACACCTGGACCTCTATAAAGACTCAATATTTAATGTACATGTATATTACTTAATTTTTCTGTAATACAAACACATTACATAGAAAAACAGTCAAAGATGATAATTGTTTAGGTACTTTAGAAACAAGCGACAAAAACTTATATTATTTTGAATGATCATAAATGTTTCAAAAATGATCATCTCTAATTTATTCATACATACAACCAATCATTATACCATTGTGAAAAAAAACTTTTGAAGATGGTGCGCATAGATTCTCAGAAAAGGGAATAAAATATATGAATCATGACATAAACATAAGGATAAAATAATATGAACATAAAATATGTACATTGTACACTACATATCAAGGATCATAATACTCAATCATAAAAATTCATAAGACATGAATCTTAAATGAATTTTTTTTACCTAAAACATTGAATTGAGGAAAACACATTTGAACATAATTTCATTTCATTAGTACATATAGATATTTTCCAGGACTATCATTGTCGAATGGGTTCACTCCATAAACCATCGTAGTAGTGAATGTTCACTCCCAAAACTATTATAATGGCCAATGTATTTCACTAAACTGAGTTCAAACAATTTTATATCCTTGTATTACAGAAACATGATTACTCTCGTTATAGAATAGTATCATATAACCATGATCACATACATTTTCAATCATATAATACTAAACTGGGTTCACTTCAAATTATATTCATGTCTATCTAAAAATTCATAAATCATTACCTAATTAATTTTAGGGAGGTATAGGTCTCATCCTTTAGATAATGAATACCATATATATATGTTCAATAAAAAAATTATCTATATTATAACCGTTATAATAATTTATTTCATTAAACATTTAATAATTATTTATATCGTGGAATAGAAATTGATTTCACGAATAACATTCTATCATAAACATACATTTGTCTTAGAACAATAATGGTACCATTGAATACTATCACTATTAAAACATATGTAACATAAAATGACATGGTATTAGATGGAAAATGATTTTTTAGAGATCACATGAAAATAGTAATTATGACAAATAGCATTTCATATATGAAGACATGTTATTTTCATAAATATTAACTGAAATTTTAAAATAAATAATTTTGTTTCAATATAACAATAAAATATTTTGAAGGAAATGTCAATGAATTATTTATTCATGATGGTATAAAATTCCATTCATGTCATATTTGTTAAAAAACATTACATTCTCACTTTTAGTGTAAAATCCACACAAGTACATAATTTCTAAAATGAAAAAACATTCCCTTAAAATTATGTATCGAAATTGGGTAAAAAGATCATTAAACAACAATATATGAATAGTAAAAACTATTTTTGAAAACATATATAGAAAACAGGGACATGTAAGAAGAATATTCTATAATAGATACATAAAAAACAATCCAAAACACTGATGAGATTCTGAAATATATAACCATTTATTTATAATTAATAGAATTATATAACCCTAGAAATAATGAAAATTATAAGTATATGAAAATAAATTAATATTCTAGAAAAAACACAATGAAAACATTCATTTTATTTATATACTTCCCCTAAAATAACGAAGTATTTCATAAATCATGTTTCCCATAAAAAAGAATGTAGGACATAATTCGTATAATACATGAGTAATATCTGAATCATGAGATCCATGAAAGAAATTAATCAATGAAAACATTTATTTTTATGATATGAAGGAAAATTAATGATATAAAATTTCATGGGACAATTTACACAGCACATATAACTAATGGTGATTATAGAATTTATCTCCCAAATATAAAAGGTGGGATGAAATCCCCTTACCTTAAGTCTTAACTTCATTCATAATCATTATAACATCATGTATCATAAATATATTTATATAAAACATTTAACAAAAAATAATATCCATATATATAATAAAATATATAGATTAATAGAACGTTATATTAATTTTACATTAGCAAATCCTTGTTAAATATCTTTAGGTAATAAGCACTTTATTTTTCAAACATGTTTGAACTTATTCAAATTATTAATCAAAGATTGGCCATGAGTTCATTATCTCCCTAATTTTAACTCAGATATACATAAATATATTCATGAACTATTTATTCATGGTTATTCATAGAAGTTAGAGGTTTAAAATAAAAATACAGATTTCTTGGATACAGTTGGTCGTAGTACGCATGAACGTTTTGTTCTTTTTATATTAATAATAAAATAACGAAATTTATATGTTTTATTAACATTCCTAAATTATTCTAATGTTAAATTTATCATATATATTCATAAAATTTATCATTTTACCATCCATGTGACATATATTTTAAAAAATTAATCATATCAAATTATGGGGTTGGTGTGTCATACATGCGCATGAGTTACATTATCATTTCAGAAAGGATTAGATTTTATGAATGTGAGATATGATATTATAATAGTTAAAGTATTATTATTTCAAAAATATAATAAATATCATAATAATATTGTTCCCGTAAAAATTACCACGATGAAAGGTGCTAATGAAAAAGAAAAAACAATCATCATTTAGTGAGGTAGTAGTCTACTAAACACACAAACAATATATTCATTACCCATTTGATGGAACTGTTTGAAAGAGTAGGTATAATTTTTATTATGAAAAAATATTTATATATTAATTATATTTACTGTATTATATTAAAATTATTTAAAAACAACTATTGGTGTTCGTGGAAGAAACAAAAAAATAATGCTCATTAGTGATCATTTCCTCCTATCTGGGTATCTCCATTTTAATTGAAAAAAAGGATATCAATTTTATGATTTATTGTCACGACCCAACCAGTACCATGGCTCAAGCTGCAACTCCCCACGCCCACCTCCATTGGCTAGGGGCTGGCGACTAGCACCGAATGTACAACAAACTAGGGGAGGCCTTTGCCTAAGAAACTGTACACACACACGCAGCCAACTCAATGCAAAAGTGATGAGAAAGGAATGAAAGATACAACACTACTAAAAAAGAGAAACCAACATGCATTCATCAAACTGTAACAAGTACATGTAATGTGCTAACAAGTAAACATAATAGTAAAAGGGGAAAAACACGCGCCCAACCAGAAAGGTGAAACAACCCGGAAATAGGTAAAAAGAATGTAAACCGTTGGTGAGTCTCACGCCCAGAAATCCTCCTACAATCATTAAATGCATCCCCAAGCTCCTGTATCCTCTATGATCCTTCGTAGTGTCGATCGACATGTCCGTCGTCTGCAAGGGCACATCAAGTGTGGGAAAAGCCCAAGCCAGGGTGAGTATAATGATACTTAGTAGGATGCCCCAAAAGCTCGAGGGAGCAAAATATAAGGTACTAAAATGGTGAGCAGTATACAAAACAAAGAACATTGCAAGAGTACAGTACATAGAGTGCAGCATAACACAACAAAAGGAAGGAATTAGACTCGTCCTATTCTAAGAGGAGATAGACACAAAAAGTACGTGGCATACACCAGGTGTCTTTTCCCCTGCTTGAATGAGAGTAACTGAACACAAGGAGTGGTAATAAAAGTAAAGTTTATATATATGCTCATCGATAAACCCGAACAAGTGTGTTTGTGGATCTCTATCTCCAACCTCAGCCCAAGATAAGTCTCCAATAGTTCAAAGGATATCCAACACTGATACCCGACAGTATCTCATACCAAAATTGCCTCATCACTAAACATTACCACCAAGGGTCCCACTCTGGTAATCACGGAGAAAAATCACTGACTACATTCCTCCAAGGGCCGAGTGTAAAAGAAGTTATCGGGTAACCCACTGCCCAGCCCCGCTGGAGGGTAAACCACAAGAGGTCAGCAGGTAATCCACTGCGCAGCCCCGTCGGAGGGTAAACCACAAAAGGTCGTTGGGTAACCCAGTGCCCCGCCCCGCTGGAGGGTAAACCACAAAAGGTCATCGGGTAACCCACTACCCAGCACCGATGGAGGGTAAACAACAAGTGGTCGTCGGGTAACCCACTGCCCAGCCCCGCTGGAGGGTAAACCATAAAAGGTCATCTGGTAACCCACTACCCAGCCCCTCTGGAGGGTAAACCACAAAAGTCAATGGGTATCCCACTAACCAGCCCCACTGGAGGGTAAACCCTAAGGTAAATGGGTAACCCACTACCCAGCCCCACTGGAGGGAAAACCCGGAAGTCGTCTGATAACTCTGCTCTGCCTGTGCCATCACTAGGTGTCACTAACACTACTACCGTGCGTAGGTTCGGTGTGCGTCAAAGGAACCTCCAACCAACGCCCTTTCATGTTTCCATATTTAATTAGATCTCAAAAGAGGATCCACATGGCCAAACAGATTACACCATTGTTATCCTCACAGAAAAACACATTAGATATACTACTTACTCGCAGAAAATGGGCTCATGGTGGAAATTTTATTCAACACAGCTTTATACCCAAACGACGTCTCATGGGTCCCACAACTCGGTCTTGAAAGAGGTCGGGAAAACTATGACACTGTGATGAACTCGGAAAAACACAATGAATTAACTATTCATATGCCCAAAATCAATTCCTAAGGAAAAAGTCACAGTATAGTGCTCATAGCACAAAAGATGACACTTGGGTCCCATGCCTTATGTTTGGCTTCGATGCCTGAAACCACCCTGGTCAACATTGCCTTGAAGCCAGGGTCGCAACGCTGCTGACATCACCCAAAACAGACTCTGGATGCAGAAGCTCCAACTCCCCGCATTATATGCAAACGGGGCCCTATGGGGCCCACACCTCGACCCCGAAAGACGTCATGCAGATCATACCACTTCGTTACTTGCAGATAACCATGAGTATTCGGCTTTTCATTTTCCCTAAACGAACTTATGTAGCATATGTCGTAAAAATGTAGCAGACGTCTGTAAACCACCTCGTGGGGCCCACGCCTCGAGCCCGAATTTAGGTGGGCGGATTGCGCCAATGCAATCCCATTGAATAAACACTCAGAAATGAATACTCAAACACCCTAAACGGATGTTGGGTGAAAATGTTGTGTTTCACCGTAAAACATGCGAACTAGGAATTGTGGGGCCCACACCAGGTCTCCAACCTGAATTCTTCGGAAGGAATTTCAAAAAGTCCGCACTAGGACAAGGGACATACTGCTTCTTACGACGTGTTAATCGGAAATCCCAAACAAGAGTTAGGTCCCACACAAGATTAAATAATTAATTAAATAAGTAATTAATTCTTCACATTAAGCGTTTCGTGCCTCCGAGCAACGAAACCAAACCGCAAGGATTCCGAACAAAATTTGGAAGGACCGTCGCAACTCCAGGGCCATAGAGCCTCTGACGGCACATCAAATAGACATCCATCTCCCGAACCACGTTTGTTGTAACATTAATAATAATTTAATATTATTACAATAAAATGTTTCGGGGAACCCTTCTTTGGGTACAGAAACCATAAATCCTGAAACATTCTTCAAAAATTCTATCTTGTTAACACGGACATGCATCCACAAATGGTTGGTCAAACAGACACACCGTTTAGAAATTATGCCCCCCCCTGAATGCAAGGGGGCCAAACCGGGCCGGTTCACCCCAGACGGCCTGGTCCGAACCGTCGTCCTGCAGCCCAGCCGCAGGTGCAGCCCGAACCATGGCGGCCCGCTCCAACCGCACCGGAGCCCCTTGGGTTCGGTTCTTTAAGAAGACCAGTCTTTTGGTCAGTCTTCATCGCCCAGCAGGACCTCTGAAGCGCGGGTCCTGGTCTCCTTCGAACACCCATGGTGCTTACCGCATCGGGTTCCCCCTACCAAGTGCGATGGCCTACAAAACGTTGGCGCCTCTACACTCCATAGAAACGCCATGCTACCCCGACTGACTTCCCCTTCGACAACGACGGGCCCAGGCCAGGACCCCCTATAGCGCACTTTCACACCTCTTCGTGGCCCGCACCACCTGATGCCGCTCCGATCTCCCCACTCCGTCGTGCTCTCCCGTCCGCACTGGCCGGTCCTCCGCGCTCTGCACCGGTGACACCCGACGCAGGCACCTTCGAGGCCACATCTCCGGCCTCCACTCGGGTCTTCCGCCAAATGCTACCACACCACACCGGCCTCCTCTGTGCTCTACAACGCGGCCGCCGCGCTCCCATGTTCGTCCTGCAGCCGCCGCCCCTCGTCGGAGCCGAACCATTGGCCTATGCCCCCGTCACCCCGGTGGTCATAAAAAAAATTATCTGACAACAGTTTCGGTATCCTCGGAATCGGATCATCATAATGACAATCTTTTCTCGTCGATCCGACAATATTTGCACACATCAAAAAATTTGGACGAAGAATGCCCATGAACGAAAATTAAATGGGGCTCAGGCATTGGCCGTGTTCATTTGGCCAACGCCCCAATTTGAAAATTTATAGAATTTAAAGGAAAAAAATTGACGAGAACCTAGAAATCGATGAAGGTGCGAAACACCAATAGGAATCCTACCTTAATCCGATCGTTCGACGTTAGCAACGTGTCCACGACGCTCCGGCTTCGACCCGCCAGGGTTCCGGTGGTGGTTACTCCTTGATCCGACGAAGAACGTCGAAGAACACCAAAGAACACGAGAGAGAGAGAGAGGGAGAGATAGAAAGATAGAGAGAGAGAGAGAGAGGAACCCTAACTCCAACTCCTATTTTTTTCTTCTATTTATACAAAATCACTTACCGCGGAAATCATAAATCACCGCAACCTCTCATTTTATGTCGCACTGAGGAAAAATGCCCCGTATCAAACTCATTAAAAGTATCAGTTTTCCATTCATAGATTTCATTCAAAATTTATTTCAAAAGGACTCTAGTGATTAAAAAATCACTATGTCATTAATTTAAAATGACAAATTTTCCCCTGGGTGAAGGCCCGCGCCTGCAACTTTTACACCCCTCCTAGGGTAAAAGGCACTCTCCGGACATAATCGTGCCCTCATATTTCGATTCTGAGCTACCGATTAGGATAAAATTAAACCCTGCCACGTGCATAGTATGAAAACATGTAATATTTTATTAAAAAAAATTCTGGCACACCAGGCCTCGGAATCGCATGTCGACTTCACGCCTAGCTCCGGAAGTACATGTAGAAATATTCCAAAGTCATATAGGGAAATAACAGGTTTTCTACATTTATTCACAATGTATAGATTCTTATATCCATGAAAAAATGTTTTAAGCAGTTTTTAATAGATTTTTTTTATAAAATTAGGTCTTTCTCGGTGGGAATAAAAGTTAAGAAAAGGTTTTTGTTTATACAAGAGGGGATTGTTACATTTAAAAACTATTAAAAAAATAATTTATAAAATATATAAAATCAACTGAAATACCTAAAAAATTTCATTTATTCTATTTTATTATGTTATAAAGTTTCAATATAATCAAAAAAAATTTACATAGGTTTTGATGTAATATTAAACCATATATCTTTATTAACCTGTATTTTTCCTATTTTAATTTTATCCATGGGAACAATTTTTTTAAAAATTAGAGGATATAATTTTGACCTATAATGTTTTAATTGGTCCAGAAAAGGTATATTTATGACATTTTAGACCATTATATATCCTTTTTGTCCTGATTTAGTATGTTTTCAATTTTTAACAGATTTAATAAAATATTATTTTCACACAATATAATTAGTGTCAATTTTTTTCTATATTTATTATTTGTCTTTCAAAAAATATCATAACATTAAATCATAAAAAAATCTATTAAATATTCCATAAAATGTAAAATAAATCCATATAATTAGTTTATTACATTAATCATATTAAATTATGTTAATTATAATATTATCAATATCATTTATATTATATTTCCTTTAAATGAACAATTATTTCAGAAACATTGTAAAAGAATTTTAGAAAATTATATAATTCCTAAAAAATAAAACTAAATTTTCATGATTTATAAAAGGTATTATATTTTAAATAAAAATTTATAGCCTAATTTATATTTTTTATTACCATATATTAAAATATTTATATTTATTGAAACCATGAGTATAACATGTTTTGAATTTTTTATAAATGAAATATTATAAATGAAATAATGTAAAAAATGTGGAATATGAAAGTTATATTCTCATATCATTATGATTTTGCTTGAATTCCACTCATCCGAAGAAATTAGTTCATGTGTTAGGATAATCTTATAATAATTATTATATTTTTTATCCTTAATTACACAATTTACCTTTGACCAGTTCTATAAAACATTATTTAAGATACTATTATTAATACCCAAAAATTAAAAAATATTTACATATTATTTACCCACTTATTCCAAAAATGGATTCAATTTTTAAATATTCAAAACATAGAAGTTGTAATATTTAATTTAAAATTAATCATGTTCATGGTGTGAGAAATTGAGTTATTATAGATAAAACCTTAGAATAACTAAAACATTTTTATATCAAAATTCAACATTAAATTAAACACAATGACTTACTTTGGATGAAATGATAAAAAATAATATAGTTATTCTTTTTTCCCATTAAATAATATAATATATCATAATAAATAAATTTTATAAATAGGAGTATTCAATTAAATTACTATGGTTTTCACAATTGATCAAAATATGAAACATATATGAGAATCACCAAAAATTCAACAAAATTAAATTTTTTTATCAATTATTTAAGAAAGAATTATATCATGACAAATATTATTTTTAAAATAATTTACAATTAGATTTATAATTGGTTATCCATTAAGAGGTAGTGAAATTACAATTTTGAAAAAATATAGGTAATTATATAAAAATCTGGTGTTGTTCTTATTGTGTTCCTATAAAAAAATATTTGATGAATAGAAAAAATATTTTACTAAATATATTACCTATAAATTTATTCAATATCATTTACTAATTGTAAATAATTTAATTTATAATGGACAAACGTCTTTAAGAGCATAAAAATAAAATATTTCCTTTATATTAAATTCATATATATTTTTGTTTCAACTAATTTTTTTTAAATGATGCTTCCTTGGTTGAAAGACAAAATATATATATATATATTGATGAAATATAATATAAAAAATGTCTTAAATATGAAAATTTAATGCAATATTTTCATGAAGTGGGATGAGATCTACTGGGAGGTCATTCATTTAAGAAATATATCTACTAACTCATTTGATGTAAAGACCAACCACCACCAATATTTCCTCAGGGTAATCATGGTTGATAATATGTTTGAGATCTCTCAGTTGTTGGAGGCATACCATCGATCTTGCTATAGGGGTCTATGCTAGGTGCACCACCCCATGTTGAAGAGTGTGAATGATAGTAGTGGAGTCACATTTAGTCCATTTGTTATACCATCATTTTTTCATGATGAGAATAAGGATGATAATTATTTTGTACATTTCTACTTCTAAGGGGAAGGAAAAACCACACATACCCTAGAAGCATCCATAAATATGGCCATTATGATTTTTACAAACAAATCCATTTCCCACTAGGCCTGGGTACCTTTTTGAGGAATCACCCATATTAATTTTAATCCTACTAGGGAGAGGGGGTTTTAGAAAAAATACATCCTGTCATTCATCTAGATGAATCATCCGTTGATTCAGATTGGACGAAGAACAATAAGAACCTTGATGGAGTTATGGCATGTACTTATTTTCATCATTCAAACTACCCTTATAGAAATGATGATCTTAACTTGAGAAACATAATTATTTAAATTATTATTTCTACTAATGATAAAATTTCACTCTTAATTGATGACATGAATCAGTTAGACAACAACAACAACAAAAATCTATTCAACTTGAGGAGTATAATCCATTGTTGTGAATCTTTTAAGATGAAGATGAATGGAGTCCAAACTAGTAAATATTTGAATAAAAATAAAAAATAGGTACTTACATAATGAAAAATAAGTAACACAATATAAGAACAGGTTGTTAGAATACTCCCAGTATTGATTAAACATACAAAATTTCTAGTAAATTTGAAAACCAAATAATTAAAGACCATAATCTGTGGGAACTCTTTTGTAGAATATTATCTTGAATAAGGGGAAAATTTATTGTGTATCCCATGTATTTTTATAGTGGTTATCAATGAAAAAACATGGATTGAATTACTGATGTTATGATTATCTAATATTTTAGAGATTATAACACTGTTATGAGAGGGTTCCCAAACCAAAAAAAACATCAGTGTTAAAAAAATTGAAATTGGTAAAAAAATATATTCATCTCATTTGTTAAACCCGTTTCTGATGATCATAAAAAGTTATTAAATGAGATATTAATATCAGTAGCTAAATTTATTGGATCTGTAAATTATTATTTTTAATTAATTGGAAACCAATAAACTCATCTTATATGAAATATTTTATAGATGTAATTTATTTATATTAATATATATTAATTTAATTGATAGGTTATATATTGTTATAATAAATAATAATTATTTAATAATATACTATGGTTTTTTAAAACTCAACCTTGTGTGTAATTCAAGCAAATCACAATAATACAAAACTGCATATAAAATAAGCCAAAAATTGTGTTTATAATTTATAAAAATACTCAATATTATGAAATAGAAAATATAAAAAATATTTAATTATTTAAAAAAAGAAAATTCAAAAAAAAATTAGGTGTTATATTCTTCCCCCTTAAACTAAATTACATCCTCGAAATCCATCTGGGTTATCAATATATTAATACTTTAGTGTTCCTTTCATCGAAATCCATAGGGTAAAAATTAATACAAAAACATCCTTTTAAAAAACCATTATAAACATAATGGTCAATGAATGTATATCCTAAATATGTTCCTTCATTGGATAACATAGGTGGGAATTAAAATCATTGTCTTGGAAGAGAAATATATATATCATGTTGTAGACGCCGGAAAAGTCCGTTGTTCCCAAACGAAGCTCCGGATGCGGAAAGCGAAGTGATATTTGGAGTCGGAAGAACGTTTCGGAGGGCCCGGAGGCCTTGCGCGGAATTTCAGAGGCCCGCGCGCAAAGGTGATGTCCCGCGCGGAAAACCCCCCGGGATGCGCGCAATGCGCCGGCCCGGCGCGCAATTTTGCGCGCCGCGGGTCCGCGCGACTCCCTTACGCGCCGCGCCCGATTCCGCGCCCGCGAGAAGAATTTCGCGCTCGCACCCTGGATTCCGCGCCCGGGGTTGCCTATAAATACAAGGCGACCCCCAACGTTTCAAAGGTTGCTGGAAGTCGAAACGTCTCCTGTGCGCGCAATTCAACCCCTTCCGCGCGCAATGACGAACTTCAGGTAACCTCCTTTCTTTCGCGCAAGAAAGCCTCGGGGTCCGCCTTCGCGCGCAATCCCCGCTGGCTCCTTTCATTTGAATAAACACTCACCCTAAGGCCTTTGCGCGCAAAAGAACCCGCTTGCGCGCAATTGCCCCCGGGGTGCGCGCAATCCGGCCCGATTGCGCGCACCCCCCCTTCTTTCAAGTGGCCATTCATTAGAGAATGAGCCGTTGCCCCCGCGCGCTATTCGAAGCCCGGTGTGAGCATTCTCAAGTATCCGCGCGCAAGGCACTGGCCCAATTGTGCGCCAGCCGCCCCGATTGCGCGCCGGCCCGCAGTTTTGCGCGCAAAGCTTCCTTTTTGCGCGCAATCTGCCAGGGTCGTCCCCGTTGACCTCCTAAGGGTACCCGCCTGCGTGGCGCCCGATGATCCTCATCCTGGGTGCCCGCACCGCGCGTTGTCTTCCCGTGCGGCCCTCCAGGCTTGCGCGAAGTGACACGCACGTATGTCCAGCATGACGTTAAACTGCATATTCGTCCAGCATGACGTTAAACTGTGCATTCGTCCAGCATGACGTTAAACTGCCCCTACGTCCTGCACGACGTTAAACTGTACATCGTCCGCGCTGCAAGACGTTAAACTGCCAAGTGCTTCGTCCTCAACACATGACGTTAAACTGTACTTCGTCCGGCAAGACGTTAAACCGTCCGCTTCGTCCTCAACACACGACGTTAAACTGTACTTCGTCTGGCAAGACGCTAAACCGTCCGCAACCTGATCCCGTGCTCCGCACGCAGGGTCCCCCCGGTTTGGATGTGGCCCCCACCCGCTCGTCTCTGCAGGGATGTCGGGATTGTCCCCCTTTTGGGACGATTTAATGGGAGTGGCTTTTCCCTACGGGGGCAGGGTATTACAAACCCCTAGTTTCTCGCGGGAGGCTGCACATGTGTATCTCCATTGCGCCTCCCCACTGCCGAAGCCAGTAGAGGGTCTGACTGGGATCGAGGTGTCTTCTGCTTTCGGTCCAAGTCCCTTCCAACTGAGTTTTGCAGTATCCGGGCTGCCCCAAGTGCGTAAGCCCTGACAGAATGAACTACGTGGACTTTGATCCCTGTCTTCTATACAGGGTACGTAGGAAGCCTCCCCGAGGTTCAAGCCCACCACCTGGTCGTCCCAGTCGTATTTACGTCGGTTCGTCCATCAGTGGACCCCTCCAGGGTTCACGCTTGCGTTGATTCACCTATGAATCCGCCCCTGTGGGAGACTGCCCGTGTGTATCTCCACGGTGCCTCCCCACAGCCCCCCTTTTCCATTTCCCCTTTCATCGTCCAGCATGACGTGAAACTGTGATCCACCCGGCCGTTCCATCCCCCTCCGTGCGAGGTGGTTCGGTTCAATCCTCCGCCCGGCGGCCTCGACCTCTTCGTGAGTCGGCTTGCCGACGTCCAGCATGACGTTAAACTGTATGCCCGAACTACGTTGACTTTGATCCGTGTTAACGCGCGGTACGTAGGAAGCCCCTCTGGGGTCCAAGCTCTTTACTCCATCATCCATCCTGATCCTTACCCGGGCCGCCACATCCCGGTGGGGTCATGCCACTTCACTTCACTCCACGTTACTTGGGAAGCCGCCCATGTGCTGGCCCCAGCGTCGGAGGTTCCCCGCAAGGGGTTCTGTCATCTGATCCACTTTTCGTGTTGATCGGTCCGATGCCGTCCCCGCTGGACGTTAAACTCGCGGCATACCCCGTGTTAAACACGGGAAGCTGAGGAAAACCTCAGGTGACACAGTTCCCCGCACCTAGTACGGGATGCCTCAGGCCATCATGCCTTCGAGAAGCCCTATTAGGGACGGAAGACAGACGTGCAGAGCCGCAGTGTTACGACACGCCCCCAGCACCCAGAGCCACCCGGCCTTCTCACTGCAGGTTGCTGCCCCGCCCAGACCCCTTGGAGCGTCCGGGCGGAAGCAGCGTAATTAACCGGTGTCCATGAAGATATGGCACCGGGAACGAGATTCACGAACATTCTTAAGTCTATGAGGGAGACCCGGATTAGGCGACAAGTTCCGAGGAGACTTCCAAGGAAGGAGGAGCCGACATCCCATCATCCCGGTTTCGATCAAGGAGCAGACGCCCCTGAATAAGGGACGGATGCCGCCCGCCCTTGGAAAGCGGGACTGCGGGACCACAAGCCGCGCGCCCATCCCCTCGGGTTGACGGGTGCACGCGCGAACGCGTCCTGGCGGAACAGCGTAACCCGACGCACATCCGCACCGAAACAGAAAAATGGTGAACCTGACGTGAATCTCTTCTCCTCGATACGAAGACCGATGGCTTTCAGAGGTGTTGGAAGACCGGCGTGTTGCCCGGCCAAGCATTCAGTCTTACCCGCCAGGGGCTGGGGAAGTGAAATCGGGCACTCCGTCTCGCAACGTCGAGGGCCTGGGTTCCCCCCACGGAAGGCGTCGTGGCGCTAATGGTTGGTTGTCGATTCCTTTTTCCTGTCAGTGTTAATGGGTCTTTCTCCCTGCTTTCAGAAATCAGGTCGCCCGATCCAGTGCCCGATCGCCACCCGCCCACTGGCGCAGGGACAGGGGAAACACCGACGTGGCTACTCCGCGCGGTCCCGCCCGTCCCACAGCCGTCCCAGCAGCCGCAATTGCGGGACGACCACGCCCTCTCTCCCCCTCGGAGGTCATCCAGAGATGGGTGATCAACACCCTGGTGCGGAGATACGAGGAAGAGGGAGTCATCCCCACTAGGGAAATGGCTCGCCTAGACCTTGAGGAGGCTGCGCCTCGCCACCACCGCCGCCCCCAAGGGCCGCGCAGGGAGGCACCGCTGCCTACCTCAATGTCCAACCGCTTCGGGAGCTTATCCCCGGAGCGCTCTGACAGTTCCCTTCCTTATGCGGATGAGGTGGGAGATGCCCAGGATCACCCTATCCGAGGTCCGCTCCAGGGATCCACGATAAGGGCTCCCGCCAGGCCACGACGACATCGCCGCCAGGCCCCTCAAGTCGAGGAACAGGCTCTCCACCTGCCCGCGCCGCTCATCCCGGCTCGTCTGTCTCGACGCCAACGTCGGGCACGAGCGGAAGAGGATGCCCACCTTGGGGCTCTGGCAACAGCGGCCGCATTGGCCCAAGCCACTGCTGGCTCCAGTCGCCAGGCCTCTGCGCATCCTGAGCGGGGGAACTCCTATGCCCGACCTGGATCGAGGCCCCGACCGCCCCAAAGGCAGGTTGGGTTGACTCTCCCGGTTGCTGGCACTGGCAGTAGCCACCGCGGACCACCTCGCGGTAGCGCTATTCACCGGCAGGGTCTACTCTGCGTGGCCGATTCTGGAGGCATGGGTCATCCCACCTCCCAATCCCGGCCCGGAGGCCTGCCCGGAATCATCTCTCCCCGCGTCCCCTTTGATATCTGTCCCGGTGCCCCTCGCACCTTGGTTCCCAGTCCTCTTGGCCCCAGCACCAGTGCGGCCGGAGGACGCCAGGACAGAGATCAGCCCTGCCCCGAAGAACCACCCAGGGGCAGGAAGGCAAGGCGTCGACGCCGAGGGAAGAATGTTACGGAATTCCGGACAGAGATCCGACCGGTTTGCTTCTCTGACTCAGAGGCGGAGTACGATTCGGCGACTGAGCCCTCTCCCCAATCCCGCCAGTCAAGGGCAGGGGTAGGAATGCGGCACGTCAGCCTCGTGCTCCCCGAGAGCGAGATCGATGTGATCCCCGCTTCTCTCCGAAGGTATATCCGGAGTAACGAGGGCCTGGTAGACCCCCAAGGATCAAACTTGCGGTTGGTACCGGCCCCTCCGGAAGTGCCTTCCGTCTCGATCAGAGAAACCGGAGACTTTTTCTGGGGACTGACGGTCGAACCACGATCTGGTGCGCCCTCGGCGAGCACCGATGCTACGGCAGGATATTCGCTCGCCGGCCCTTCCTATTGTGATGTGGTAGCCAGGCCACCGCCACCCTCAGGGGAAGGTCCGGGATATGGAGGCCAATCGGCCTGCTCGCCGTATTCACCGCCGGCCAGCCCGTCGGCCCGGCGGCCCGCCTCGGCACCACTACCAGTTCCCCGTCCGTTCCCAGCCATTGAAGAGGACCAAGGAGATATGGGTCCCGAGTTTGAGTCGTGGAGCTTCTGGACCGTCCTTGCAGAGGGCCACTTCCCTGAGAAGTTTTGGCCAGTCGCAGGACCGGGCTTTGATGCACCCGAATCGCTCACCCCGGATGAGTTCGAATGCTTCCGCCGAACTCTCCGGGAGACTCGCTCCTGTCTTCACCGCTTACAAATGCCATACCCTGGGAGTCAAGCGCACCTGGGGGATATTGGTGAGCAGTGCCGTCAAATTGACCTGGCCATGCTCCCCGCGGTTCGGCACCCCGGGTCATTTGGGCACCATGAGGCCCTCCAACAACGATGCGTTGAGTGTTTTGAAGTACTCCGCAAAGTTATCGAGGAAGCCACTCCCCACGTGTATATCCGTGGATGGGGGCAGTACGCTGCCCTACGCTTCAGTGTGATCCGCCGACAGCCCGATTCGCTGGGTGGCCCTGAGGGTATATCCCCAGGGACAGGAACGGTCAACATGGCTGACCTGTCGGGAGAGGGGAACGACTTGGAACTTCTCGACGGGGGCTTCCCCCCCGAAGACAAGCCGTCGTCAGATCCATCAGTGAGAGTTACTCGTCATCAGAGGAACCTCCTGGGGCTCCCCGCGCCCACTGAAGCACTGACGTTAAGCCGAAACGTCAGCAAAGGAAAAGAGCACAGCGAGGCTATAAAGCCCGCCGACCCATCTGCCTCCATGCAGAGGGCAGAGGAGGATCCCGAGAAGGCTACGCTACGTCAGCAGCTCGCCGAACAGAAGAAGCTGGTTGACCAGCTCCTCGCCGAGCGCGCTGCAGAACGGCGGCCTGACTACGGTGATCCCAGGCCAGGACAGCAGGGACCGGAACAACCGCACCTCGACGAGACTCTCCCGGGCAACCGTGATCATGCCGTGTTCGCCGACAGGAGAGAGGCCATTGCCTATGGCAAGAGGGCGCGGTATGTTTCGCCACACCCTCCCGAGCGGCGGGACTACTTGAGGGACCCCGCTCGGATTCCTCCCGCTGCCCCAAGGGCCGCTCCGCCAGCCATCCCACGAGCTGCCGAGTTCGACGACCCGGTCGACGACCCGATTGAAGGGCCATGCAATGCGCTCGTGGTTAGAGATCCTCGCCAGGACTGGAACCCATGTCCGGACGATCCGATGGCGGCACTCATTGCCCGCTTGGAAGCCTTGGAGACTCGGCAGGTGGCGATCCCACCGGACGGCAAGCCATACCCAGCATGGGTGGATGACATGCCGGCGCCTCCGGGATTCGGGAATCCCACTTTCGCCCCCTTCAATGGGACTGGAGATCCGCCACAGCATTTGGCCCATTTCAACTCGAGGTGCGGGCCTATGTTGGGGACTCCGGCGCAGCAGGAGGCCGCTATGCTTCGCTGCTTTGTTCAGACACTGGAAGGGCCAGCATTTGTCTGGTACAGCCAGCTTCCCGTCGGGTCGGTAACCAGCTGGGAGGACCTCCGTAGACAGTTCCTCTACCAGTTCAGTTCCACGACCCGGAAGACGAGTATCGCAGACCTCTTCAAGTGCAAGCAGAGGCCTGATGAGCAAGTCGCGGACTTCGTCGCCCGATGGAAGGGTCTCACGTATTCCCTTGACATGCCATTGACTCAGGAGCAGTTGCTGACAATGTGCGTCGGGAACGTCAAGACCGAGCTGGTCCCTTCCCTGATCACTCAAAATTACCCCGGAGGGTTCAGGGACTTCTCAGACAAAGCTCAACGTCTTGAGGAAGCCCTGCAACAGGCCAGCCAGGCACACCCGCTGCCTCCTATGATTCCTGCAAGGAGAGCCAGCAGGGCTGAGCCCGCTGCTGTGGCCCAGATAGAGGCTCCCAGGCCGTTGGAGCTGCTGCCGGTGAGGCCAGCTCCACAGCCTCACAGGAATCCGCCTCCACGGGCTCAGTTCCCGGCCCAGCAACGGCAGCCTCAGAACCGGCCAGCCCCTCCGCGTAATGTACCGCCGCAACCCAGGCGAGATAATCAGGGTCCACCTCCTCGGCAGGCCCCTCCGGCCCCTCGTCAAGACCACGCTCCCAGAGGCCCGCGACACCTGACGTACTCATTTCATGAGGATCAGGTCCCCGGTTATTTCCGGAGCGCCCTGGAGCAGAGGATTGTGCGACTGCCTGAGTGTTGGAAGCCAGAGGAGGCACATCTTACGAATAACCCCCGCTACTGCCCCTACCATCGAGCCCTGGGGCACACCATCCAGCGGTGCTATGTGTTCAAGGACTGGCTCCAAGACCAGATTAACAACAATGTAATCAGGTTGGGCCCAGTTCCAGCACAAGTGGCGGGCGTGTTCGTGGGATCAGATGACGATAGTGGCAACGAGGACGAATGGCAGCTGGTCTCCAACCGCGGATCCCAGAAGTATAATAACTAGATGGCCCGCAAGACGACCATTCGCGCCCATGGAATCATCCGTGCGCGCTTGAATCAGCCTGAGCCCCCAGAACCCGCGGGTGCTGCTTCGGCATCGTCGTCCCAGCCTGCCTCTTCCAAGAGGAGCAAACGGCGGCAGCGCAAGAAGGAAGAGCGCGCCCCGCCAGTTCCGCCACTGTCCCGTACTCTCGGCGATTTCATGCCCCCGGAGATGGGGGTCCCTCCTCGGATCCGCCCGGTGATGGATGATTCGTCCGATGACGGTATTGGGTACGCTTCGGTTAACACCGTCGAGCTGGTAAATCCCTTTTCGGTTCCCGACGTTGAAGAACACCAGGTGGACCTCCCTAGTGTCCCCGGTCGTCGCCACCGTCGGAAGAACCGCAGCAGCAGGAGTCGCCGGGGCACAGCCGTTGGTACCTCCAGCCAGGCCGTGCACGCCACTGAGACTAGGCAGCAGGCTCAAGATCGAGCTCAACGTGCGCAGGCTCCCCATCCGGGGATGACGGATTCGCCTCCGCCACTGTTTGTGGTATGGGACCGGGCAGAACCGCCTCAGCCGCGTCACGACCAGCTCCGCCCTGCCACAAGTCCATCCCAGCCTCCTGACTCCAGTACGGTGACCATTTCCCGGACTGCGACCAGTGAACAGCGAGATGCGCCAAGTACCAGTCGGCCGCCGATCCAACCGGTAAGGCCCGTCATGCCACCAACCGCAGAGCAACCTCCTGCAACCAGGGGCTCGCGCTTGGCCAAAAAGTATGATGTTCTGAAGCACTTGGCCGACATCCCAGCAAGGCTCTCCATCCTTGAGGCTCTGCGCATGTCATCTGAGATGCGCGAGGCACTCGCTGAAGCCCTGAATAGCCCCCTCCAGTTCGAGACAGAGGTTGCGGCTGCAGAGGCCTTCCACGCCGAAACGATCGAGGACGCCGAATGTCAGGCAGTTATCTCGTTCTCTGGTAAGGATGAGGACCCTCCTATACAGGGACACATCCGTCCGCTGTATGTCACTGGCCAGTTCAATGGCCTTGAAGTCCGGCGTTGTCTTGTCGACACGGGGTCCGGGATTAATCTGATTCCAACTCGGACGCTCCGGAGATTGGGGTTGTCTGAGGATGACTTGATTCCCTCCGACCTCAGGATCCAGGGGTACGACCGCACCGAGCAAACCCCGGTCGGCAAGATACGTTTGAAGACCCAGTTCGGTGACTTAGTTGCCAACACCGAATTCATGGTAGTCTCTCAGGACACTGCTTATAACGCATTGATGGGCAGGCCATGGCTTCACCTTCATGCGGCGGTTCCCTCGTCATACCACCAATGCCTCAAATACTCCCTTAATGGTCGAGTAGGCGTGCTTCAAGGAGATGCCTCTCCTTTTGCCTCATGTGAAGCCCGCTATCTGTACGCGGACTATTACAAGAGCAAGGATAAGCAGATCCTGGCAGGTGAGGTTGAGCCTGTCGCTGTTGCAAGCGATCCCTGGGCAAGTCTGGATGACGCTTACGTCCTCCCAATTCACCGGTTGGACGTGGCCATGGTCTCGACGGTCCGCGAGTCTCCTAATGAGATGGCCGCAACCGCCCGTGCCAGCACCAGTGGCCCAGCAGGACCTGGTAGCCCCAATGCAGTTGCCAACGCAGCCTCTCCCGTGGACGATCCCTCCCCGAGTGGAGAGGACGTGGAAGATGCACCCCCAGCCTTTGAGGAGGGCGTCCCCGCCACGGTCGATGAGTTAATACAGGTGAACCTTGGAACCGAGGCAGATCCAAGACCCACATTGGTCAGTGCCGCCATGCCCTCTGAGGAGCGGCAACAGTACGTGGACTTTCTCAGGCAGCACCGTGATGTGTTCGCTTGGGGCTATGACGAGATGCCGGGGCTAGATCCTCAGGTAGCCGTCCACCGCCTAGGTCTCCCGGCGAACCATCGCGGGTTCAAGCAGCCTCCCAGGAAAATGCACCCATCCCATGGTGCCATGGTTGAGGCCGAAGTTGACAAGCTTATCAAAGCCAACTTCGTGAGGGAAGTTCAGTACCCCAAATGGCTGGCCAACATTGTGCCGGTCAGGAAGAAGAACGGGCAGATTAGAGTCTGCATCGACTTCCGCGATCTCAACCGCCACTGTCCGAAGGATGATTTTCCCCTTCCAGTGACAGAGCTGTTGATTGATGCCACAGCAGGGTTCCAAGCCCTCTCCTTCATGGATGGATACTCCGGATACAACCAAATTCGGATGGCCCCTGAGGATGAGGAGTTCACTGCCTTCAGGGCCCCCCAAGGTACCTTTTGCTACCGGGTCATGCCCTTCGGCCTGAAGAATGCAGGTGCCACCTATCAACGGGCGATGCACCGCATATTCAAGCCAATCCTCGGCGCACTGGTGGAATGCTACGTCGACGACTTGGTTGTCAAATCGCGCCAGCGTCAGGACCATCTCAAAGATCTTGAGAAAGTGTTCAGCTTCCTCCGGTCTCGCTGCCTGAAGATGAACCCGTTGAAGTGTGCCTTTGGGGTCACCTCCGGAAAGTTCCTTGGATTTGTGGTAAGATACCGGGGTATTGAGATCGACCCAGAGAAAATCAGGGCGATTAGCCAGATGCCTCCCCCGGGTACCGTCCGGGAACTGCAAGGGTTCCAAGGCCACTTAGCCTATATACGCCGATTCATCGCGAATCTGGCCGGCAAGTGTAAGCCCTTTTCTCGGCTTATGAAGAAGGGTGCCACCTATGTATGGGATAAAGAGTGTCAGACCGCTTTCGAGGAAATCAAGCAGTACCTGCTTCAACCTCCGGTCCTGATGCCGCCCGTATCCGGAAAGCCGCTGGTCCTTTATGTGACCGCCCTGGAACGGTCCCTGGGTGCCCTTCTCGCCCAGAAGAACAACGAGGGAACAGAGAATAGCCTCTATTACCTCAGTCGCATGCTCCTCGATGCGGAGGTTAGGTATTCCCCCATCGAGAAGAGCTGCCTGGCGCTCGTATTTGCCGTACAGAAATTACGGCACTACTTGCAGCACCATGAGGTACAGTTGGTTTCTCGGGTAGACCCGTTGAAATATATCCTGAGCCGACCTATGTTGACTGTCCGTCTAGCGCGGTGGGCTGTGATTCTCCAGCAGTTCGACATCAGGTATGTGTCTCAGAAGGCCATCAAAGGGCAAGCGTTGGCAGACTTTCTGGCCGCTCACCCGACCTCCGCGGATCAGCCGCTGGATCTAGGCTTTCCTGATGAGACCATTCTCTCGGTTGATCGAGCCGATCCATGCTGGCAGATGCACTTTGACGGTGCCTCCCGGAGCCCCACCGGTAGAAGACTCGATAATCCTAAGCTCAACAGAGTGGGCTTGGGTATCGTCTTCATTACCCCGGAGCGAGCCGTGCTGCCATACTCTTTCCTGTTGTCAGAGGGCTGTACCAACAATGAGGCGGAATACCATGCCCTCATCACCGGCCTCGAGTTGGCTCTTGAGATCGACGTGCCCCGTCTGTGCGTGAAAGGGGACTCCGAGCTGGTCGTTAAGCAGATCAATGGCGACTATGTTGTCAGGAAGCCGGAACTTGTGCCATTGTTGGAGTGCACCCTCCTTCTGATGGCCCGGTTCCCTTCTCGGCCAGAAATTGTCCATATTCCCCGGTCGCAGAACGGTCGAGCAGATGCTTTGGCCAGCCTGGCTGCGTCACTTGCGAAACCTGAACAGGACAACCTGATCGTCCGCGTGACGCGCCGCAGGCTCATCGCTCCCGTTATCCCGGAAGAAGATCGCGGCCCGTTGGTAAGTAATCTCACCACGGTTGCCCCTATGCCCGGAGCCCCGAGTACCCCAGATATAGCAGTCGGATCAGCCCCTGATTGGAGGACGCCTTTGGTTGAGTACCTCCAACATGGCATTCTTCCGTCAGATCGGGCCGAGCGCGAGCGAGTTCGACGCCGCGCATCGCAGTTTGTCCTCCAGAGCAGTCCCGGCCTGGAGCAGATCCTCTACAAACGCGGATTTGATGGTGTTCTCCTCCGTTGCCTTCAGGGAGTTGAGATCCCACGAGTCATGCAAGAGGTTCATGCTGGTTCATGCGGCGCCCACCAGACTGGGCCGAAGCTGTCCCACCAGATTCGGAGGTTGGGATACTTCTGGCCCTCTATGATCCATGACTGCATCGAGTACGCCAGGAGGTGCCATGCGTGCCAGGTTCATGCGAACTTTGTGCATCGGCCGCCGGAGCCTCTCCATACCACAAGGTATTCCTGGCCCTTTGCAGTCTGGGGACTGGACGTCGTGGGACCTTACCCGCCGGCGACAGCTCGCCAGTGCCGGTTCATTCTGACCGCCACGGACTTCTTCTCCAAATGGGCAGAAGCGATTCCGCTCAGAGAGGTCAAATCCTGTTCGATCGCTGACTTCGTGACCTCCAACATCATCTATCGATTTGGAGTGCCTCACGCTATCCTCACGGATAACGGAACCAATTTCCGAGCAGCCGAGTTGAAGAAGTTGTACGCCAAGTATAACATCCGCTCGAACCATACATCTCGCTATCATGCGCAGGCGAATGGACAGATCGAGGCGTTTAACAAAACCCTCTCTAACATTCTGCAAAAGATGGTTGGTCAGAACAAGAAGAGTTGGCCGGACAAGCTCCCCAACGCCCTCTGGGCTTATCGGACGACGACTCGCAATTCCACCCAGATGACCCCTTATTCCCTGGTGTATGGAGCTGAGGCCGTCCTGCCCATCGAGATCCAATTACCGTCCTTGCGCACTGCGGTCTACGACCAGCAAGCGCCGGAGAGAGTTGCTGAAGCCCGTCTAGTCGAGTTGGAAGCACTGGATGAGAATAGACTTCGCGCTTTGCACAACTTGGAGAGGCATCAAAGCAGGATGGCTCGAGCTTTCAATAAGAAGGTTCGCCTCCGCTCCTTCCTGCAGGGTGATCTAGTGCTAGCCCTAAGAGCACCGATGATCCCCGGCAGGAAGCCGCCCAAGTTGGAGCCCAAGTGGGAGGGACCTTTTGTTGTCCACAAGGTCTATCCCAATGGCGCGTACTCCCTAGCGACTATGGATGGTGAGCGTGTCACTCCTCCCACCAACGCTAGGTTCCTCAAGCAATACTTTGCCTGAGTGTCACCACGTCCTGCACGACGTTAAACTGCATTCGTCCAGGCTACAAGACGTTAAACTGTTCAGCATTCGTCCGCGCTGCAAGACGTTAAACTGCCAAGTGCTTCGTCCCGCATGACGCTAAACTGCACTACGTCCGAGCTACAAGACGTTAAACTGTTCAGCATTCGTCCTGCATGACGTAAAACTGCCCCTCAAGAACTACGTGCGGCTTGATTCCCATCCTTATGGGATACGTAGGACCGCCTAAACATTCACGTTTCAGGCCCAGCCCCATCCTTCGGGAATTTCCATCCCATCTTGGGCCCTTGGCCCAGTTGCCCCCGGGTGTGCGGCGTATGGTGTGAGTGCGGGGCTATGCCCTCATTCACGTCGGTTTGCTCGTCACGCTGTACGCCCCCCCACGTTTGGGGATGCCTTCTGCTCCCCCCTTCTTTTTTCCTCATCGTCCTGCATGACGTTAAACTGCCTTTCCAGAACTACGTATGGCTTGATTCCCATCCTTATGGGATACGTAGGACCGCCTGGACGCTTGTGTCTCAGGTCCAGCCCCGTCTCTTGGTTGATCACGGGGATCTGCCCCCTTTGGTTGCTCTCAGGGTGAGTCCTCCGACCCTTTCCGGAGATCTGTTAACATGTTTTGGGTGCTTCGGTCTATGACTCGTAGTGTCAGATTCAATCCCGACAAGTCCTGTGTTGCTTGTCAGGCCTCGCGCTTCCTCTTGTTCGAGCCTTCACTCAAAGGGATCCTCGTTAGAGGTTTGGGTACGATGCCTCAGTGCTCTCCCACCGCTCCGGGTCGATTTACCGGCGGGTCTTGGGCCGCAAATCGATATGAATCCTGCGATTGAGCGGTTGATGCTCGTTTGCTTGCCCCGTCTTAGGCTGACGCGATCGGATGTTGTGTTGTGAATGCGTCAGCAACGTCCTTGATCGCCATGTCAGCTCTCTCAGGCTCTGAACATTGGTTGCGCAGTCCTCATCACACTCCGCCTTTGTGCGTTGTAGTGGAATCTTGACACTCTCTTCATACTGACCTCCGGTACGCCTCTACACGTTAAGCAGACCAACCAGGGTAATGATGTCGTTCGAGGCTCCAATGATCTGGGCGCCAAGGATATATGCGGATGTTCTCCCCAAGGGCCATGCGTAGCTGGACCCTCGTCCCCATAAGGAGGAGGGAGTCGCCCGAACAATTGCGTTCTGGGCCCAGTATATCTGGAGGCTAGCATCTCTGCCCCTCGGGTGATGGACATACGCAGACCCCCATCCCAAGACTCTTCTCCTGGAATCGTGCGCGACCGCAGGGATGGGTATGCTCCCACCTCCGCCGTGTCCGTCGTACCGCGATAAGCGGATTCCTCCATGGTCCGAACCACACGACCTTAAACTGTGTTGTCTGGTCCTACCACACGACCGTAAACTGTGATCGTCTTGGCCGCCCGACGAGAAAACGGCACTGCATCGTGATGTTCCCCTCAGGGGACACTCATGTTGGGCGCTGGTTAATAACCACGCCATTCATCAATGCCTTCCGTGGCTTGATTACTGCGGCGACGCCAGAGATTTCTCAATCACGGGCATGTCGCCGCACAAAGAAAAACCATTCATCTTTAAGGACAAACAAGAAATATCAAATGCCGCTCCTTTTGTGTGCGAGGGTCAGACCCGCACTCTTCCCCGCGCTGGTGCCCGATTGTGTTGCACCGCGCTTCAAGAACTACGTACGGCTTGATTCCCATCCTTATGGGATACGTAGGAACGCCCGGATGTTTGAAACTCCGGGTCCAGCCCCTCATCTTTTAGAGATTCCCCCTTCTCTGGGGAATCCGCCGCCTTCAGGTCACCCTCAAGGCGTGTTCCCCGACCCCTTGCCGTGGTCCACCGGTGTCAAGAGTACTCTGGTTTATTGCCAGGAGGGTCAGGATCCGCTTGGTCAGGTTTCCTCCACTTTTCAGGCTTCGTGCTCCCTTTCATTCGGACCCATCGTCTACGCCCTGGGTGGAGCCCCCGCGAACGGTTCGGACACAATGCCTCAGTGCTCTCCCACCGACTCGGGCCGGTACCCCCAATGGCCTCGGGCAGCAAATCGATATGAATCCTGCGATTGAGCGGTCGATGCTCGTTTGCTGCCTCATTCCATCAATGGTTAGTGCGATATTGATGCTGCTTTTCCGCCACGGTCGGCAGTACTCTCATATCGTCACGCCGGTGCTCCCGGTCCTCGAGTGAATGGCCGCATGATTCACATTTCCCACCTCCCATTCTGACCAGGCGAAAACTCGACACTCCTGACGCTATCCCTCAGTGCATCTTCGCATATCCAGGGGATATGACCAGATGCGGCGTACTTTGAGGTCTTTATGGTCCGAGCTCTAAGACCTTAAACTAAGATCTCCCCTTGTGGTCCGAGCTCTAAGACCTTAAACTAAGATCTCCCCTTATGGTCCGAGCTCTAAGACCTTAAACTAAGATCTCCCCTTATGGTCCGAGCTCTAAGACCTTAAACTAAGATCTCCCCTTCTGGTCCGAGCTCTAAGACCTTAAACTAAGATCTAGCCCTTATGGTCCGAGCTCTAAGACCTTAAACTAAGATCTAGCCCTTATGGTCCGAGCTCTAAGACCTTAAACTAAGATCCTCTAGCCCTATGGTCCGAGCTCTAAGACCTTAAACTAAGATCCTCCACCTTTATGGTCCGAGCTCTAAGACCTTAAACTAAGATCCAGCCCTTATGGTCCGAGCTCTAAGACCTTAAACTAAGATCTACCCCAAATGGGGTCCTACGTCCTGCATGACGTTAAACTGCACTCTCAGAACTACGTATGGCTTGATCTCCAGCCTGATGGAGTACGTAGGAACGCCCGGGCATTTCGACTCGGGTCCAGCCTCAGGGATCGTTAAGTCCCGCCCCTCCTCGCCGTCAGCCGTCTGGCCTGACATCGGGAAGAGTGGTGCAGTCGTAATATTCTCCCCGATTCAGCTCGGGATGCCCCATCGCAAGGATGGGAAGCGACGGTTTCCTCGTCAGAGAGGTGCTGTCTGAGAATTGAGGTGACTCACTGCCAGATTAGTGCATCCGCCTAGTACGTTTTCCCCACGGTGGCGCAATTTTGAGAGCGTTGGATTCTGCCCGAACAAATCGTCACTTCGCCCCACGCTTCGCATGCCCTGTTGATCTGGATTTTCCACCCTTGTGTCTGAAGGAACCCCAAAGCGGTATTCATGATGACATGTGGTCCGCCTCCTGCAATATGAATGATGGCCTTTTTCGGTCCGTCTATTGCAGTTGTTATGGTCGATCCACTGTCCGCCTACCGTCTTGGGCATTTCCTGGAAGGCCGACCGTTGTGGATGTCTGGATTCGGGACACGCGATTCACCCTTTCTCATTTCCCTATGTTCGGATAAAATCTCAACGCCCCTAGCGTTGTCCCGCTCGTGTGTTGGAACAAGTTGGGGGACGATACATTGGTTAGGTCTGAGGTCTCCTTTCCTAGGAATGACCTCCCTCTTTTCTCCAGAAACCCAGGCCCAATTATGGATGCCTGATGCTTGGTTAACGCTCCCACGAGACAATTTGTGGTTGAGCATGTTAAACCAAAAGACGCAGATAAATATGGCGATTCATACAAGTGGATCAAAATATTAAGTAGCGGAAGAAAATGTTCTGGGAATGGCAAAAAACAGCACTTAGGGATTAGCGTGCTGAATGAGTCTTTCTAATGCCGCTACCCTTTGGCTGGCGGCCTCCAGGGCTGCTTCTCGTTCTCTGCGTGCCCTCTCCTCGTCGGCGGTCGCAGCACGCAGTTCGTCAATCCTGGCCTGTGCACGCTCCCGCTCGACTTGGAGTGTGACCATCTGTTGGCCCGCCTCCGTCAGCTGTACCTGAGCGTCGATCAGTTGTGCCGATAGTTGCTCCACAAGCTCGGTACATGCTGCGACGAAGGCCTCCTTCTCTGCCGCCTGCCCTTCGAGGCGCCGGACTTCCTGCTCTGCCGCGATGAGCGCCTGCGTGCTCTCCGACATGTCCCGACTTTGTGCGACGTCGGCACGCCGGCGGCTCTCGCGCATCTTCTCGGCCATGAAATCACGGACCGTCAGATGGAGGCGTTGAGCATCAGCTCCCCCGGCACACAGGAAGCGCAGCCAGGTCTGAAGTGATCCCATGCGCCCCAGCCATTCTGATGGGTCTCGCTTGAGGAAGCGCTGGATGCACTTCCACCCCCTGCGTCGCGTTACCCGGCTATCCTCGACCGCCTCCGCGTCCGAGTCATCCATCTCCTCGGGGTTAGCAGGCCGGTAGGAAGGGAAGGCAGCCAGCAGGTCTGCTGCAGGGTCCGCCCCTGGGAGGTCCTCACGAGGGATAGGTTCCCCAACATCCGGGCAACCTTCTTCTCTCTCCCCAGCGGCGCTGACACCCTCGTCAGCCCCCAGCCTCTCTCCGGTGGCAGCACCGCCGACGTCCGCAGCCCCTTGATCAGCAGTTGGTGGGGCCGGCTCGGTTTGGGAAGCCTGTTCCGGAGCAGGCGGCATGTCCACCACTGGTCCACTCGTAGATGGCCCGGGTTCGGCAACCCGACGAGCCTCCGATGTTGATATCACTGCGCAGGGCATGCCATGGTCAGTCACGGATCGTCAATGGCAAGCACCAGCAGTAAAGTAGGGAGACTTACGGGAGTTCGGAGCATCATCTTCCGCTACCCCGGTCGCCGCAGGAACAGTTGCAGCAGGGGACCCCTTAGCGCTTGTCAATTCGATAATGGGTGCCTGGCCCCCGCCTTGTCCTGCTGGCGCCTCTCCTACTCCTGTTGAGGACGCCTGACCGACGTCCGTGTGCTCCTGAGAAGGATGGAGAAACGGGTTAGAAGCTGCATAAGAGAATGGATGAAGCAAGTTGAGTAGGGATAGAAGCGGACCTCGAGGAGCTCAGTGACATCAACGTTGTCAGAGCCGGCCACCTCGCCGCTCTCCCGTGGGCTCCCCCGATGGGACCTTCCCTCGGAGCCTTCATCCTCCCCCGTCTCCTCCTCATCGGAGTCGTTACTGTCATCTTCTTCCGGCGGCATCTGTTCCGGAGCGGGCTCGAGACCGAGCATCACCTTCACCAGAAGGGATGGCTCCGCACGCTGACCACGTTGGCGCGCGTACTCGTCCATGGCCGTCAGATATGCATATTGCCGGTTGAAGTCCACCCTGTCGGTGATCTGGAGGCGCCCGACCTCTGGCAGATAGATTCCTTCTCTGAGTATCTTTCGCCAGATGACGTCGGTCCCCAGTGACTGCCGCAGGGTCATCCAGGCCGACCACAGCGCCGGGAAGACTGCATCGTGGGAGGGTTCGAGCAGACGTCTCACCTGCTTCCCGGGCCGCTCCTCGACCGCCGCATGTGCCCCCTCTCTGGGCGCTGAGGTCGTAGCGGCAGCCTGCGATGCGCCCGCCGCCGAAGTCCCTGCTCGCGCCGGCCCCGCTGCTTGGCGCGCCTCCGTTCTCCCCCGTGTGGCGGCGCCTCGCCTCCTTCCTTGACGCCCGGTCTCCGCACGGGTAGCCTCGAGCCGCCGAACTAGCTTCCGCAAGAGCCCCTCAGGGTACGCGATGGCCCAGTGTTCGGCGTACTCGGTTGCCAAGCCTGCGTTAACTCCGGTAGGAGGGAGGGTGATGACGTCGCCAGAGCCGAAGGCGACGAACATCAGCCACATCTGGCGAAGGACGCAAGGGTTCGTCTCCTCCCGAACAGCAGTGAATACCCTCTTCGGCATCCGTTGAAGGCACCCGAACTGCCTGGCGAACCGGGTCGGCACGTAAGGCTCGCAGATCACCTTCCCGTCGATCCGAGTCACGAGCACCCCGCCCCGCATGTTCAGGAAGTATTCATGCTGCTCCAGCGGGCCCTGTCCGTTGTCGATCATCTGGCCGACGGGAGTGGGGAACGGGCTGAAGTTGAAATTGGCATGATTGCCAATCCGAACCCTCACGCCCTCCTCACTGAGGGTCATCGGAGCGACCCCCGCAATGTTCAGCAGGGAGGGTCGCAGGCCGTTGCCCGGAGGACTGATGGCATTTGGGAACGTATACCCACCGAGGTGAGCAGCCACCCATCCGTGGAAGAACTGAAAGGGCCCACAGATCCTTCGTGGCGACCCCCCTCGTGAGATGCGTCCCAGAATGGCATACAGCCTCGCCAGTACTGGGACCCCGAGGTTGTACCTCTTATTGGCAGCCATGGCGCCCGCCATCGCCAGCGTCGCCGGGCGGACGCCCATCCTCGCATCCCGCACTGGCAGGAGCCACCCGCTCAGAAAGGCGGCCAGGAACGCCGCGTACCGGACATTCGGGTCCCGGGCCTCGATGACGCGGTACCCCCCATGAGCGGCAATCGCCCGTCTCCAGGACCCGCCAGTACGACCCGTTCCGGCTCCTCTGAGCTGCGGTCGGGCACCGCTTCCCCCTGCCTGGCATCTTGACCGCCGGGTCATGCTCCAGGAACTGGCCGAACCAATCCTTGTAGGCTATGTCCTTCTGGAAGTCTTGGATCCCGAGCCGCTGCGTAGCCAGGTCAAGCAGATGCCAGGTCAGAATGGGGGTCCGTGACCTGTCCTCCCAGATGTTCTTCGGTGGCAGGAACTCATCGTACTGGTAGCCCTCCAGCGGGATACCTCCGATGCAGTGGATGTCCCAGAGACCGATGCCGACCTCCCCATGGTGAAGATGGAAGGTGTTGGTATCCGGGGACCAGCGAGTGAACAGCTCCGGCCCGAGCTCAGACTGCTGGTAGAAGTGGAACTGCGACGTCCACACCGCCTCGAACAGGCCGATGTACCGCAGCTCCTCTGCGAAGTGATCGCAAGTGTGGCGTACCCAGAACGCCCAGGCCCATTCACTGGTAAAGTTGCCCCCAGATCGCAAGTCCCAGTCCTTCAGCCAGCCCTTGGTGTCGTCCGTGACGCTCTGGCGATATATGCTCGAGTAGAGGGCTGGAGAATTCTCCACAGTAGGCTCACCCCCATCAATGGTTCGCGTCCTCGGGTTCAGGACATAGACATCCAAGTGTCTGGTCTCCCTGGCGGGATGCCCATTGTTGGTGATGTTATAGCGGAGAAGCTCGTCCTCCCGGGTCACCCAGGTCCGCGGCGCATCAATCTCGAACCCTGGCACCGGAACCTCATCGAGGATGCCGAAGTTCCAGAGCGGCAGGTTGTCCGACAGTGGATATGTCTTCTGGGCCGGCGTTAGTAAGTCGAACAAGGATTGATTGTTGGAAACAATCTCCTTGGCTCCGTAAACCTCCTCGTTCGTCGCCATCTCAGCTCTGCGAGTGGCGGCATCCCCCTCATTTCCTCTGTGCGCGGCCATCTCAGAAGTTTCGGGAGTCGTGCGGGTTAAGGGATGACGAGTGCGGGATCGGACGAGGCTGGTGGAAAAGTTTGAAGGTTGGCGCGCAATCCAAGTGGACGGCGCGCAATTGGGAAGACTGTCGCGCAAAGTTCCGGGTTTTCGCGCAAAAGCAGGCGAAATCCGGACGGTTTTGCGCGTCGATCGGGCGAATTTCGCGACCGGAAGAGGCAATTTCGCGCACGAGAGCTTGGGAGCTTATCGCGCGGAAGGCCAGAGTACGGAACGCGGGACCCAGCGCCCCTATTTATAGGCGAGGCCGGGCCCGCGCTGCGCGGAAAGCGCTTTGCGCGACCGCAGCGGCGAATTTCGCGACCGGTGCCCCTTTTTGCGCGCCTAAGTCCCGCGCCGCCCAGGACTTCGGCATTCCGGCGTCTCCCTCGGAACCCGATCGTTGCGACCTCTCGCCGATCAGATTCCGAGGGGGGGCTTTTGTAGACGCCGGAAAAGTCCGTTGTTCCCAAACGAAGCTCCGGATGCGGAAAGCGAAGTGATATTTGGAGTCGGAAGAACGTTTCGGAGGGCCCGGAGGCCTTGCGCGGAATTTCAGAGGCCCGCGCGCAAAGGTGATGTCCCGCGCGGAAAACCCCCCGGGATGCGCGCAATGGGCCGGCCCGGCGCGCAATTTTGCGCGCCGCGGGTCCGCGCGACTCCCTTACGCGCCGCGCCCGATTCCGCGCCCGCGAGAAGAATTTCGCGCTCGCACCCTGGATTCCGCGCCCGGGGTTGCCTATAAATACAAGGCGACCCCCAACGTTTCAAAGGTTGCTGGAAGTCGAAACGTCTCCCGTGCGCGCAATTCAACCCCTTCCGCGCGCAATGACGAACTTCAGGTAACCTCCTTTCTTTCGCGCAAGAAAGCCTCGGGGTCCGCCTTCGCGCGCAATCCCCGCTGGCTCCTTTCATTTGAATAAACACTCACCCTAAGGCCTTTGCGCGCAAAAGAACCCGCTTGCGCGCAATTGCCCCCGGGGTGCGCGCAATCCGGCCCGATTGCGCGCACCCCCCCTTCTTTCAAGTGGCCATTCATTAGAGAATGAGCCGTTGCCCCCGCGCGCTATTCGAAGCCCGGTGTGAGCATTCTCAAGTATCCGCGCGCAAGGCACTGGCCCAATTGCGCGCCAGCCGCCCCGATTGCGCGCCGGCCCGCAGTTTTGCGCGCAAAGCTTCCTTTTTGCGCGCAATCTGCCAGGGTCATCCCCGTTGACCTCCTAAGGGTACCCGCCTGCGTGGCGCCCGATGATCCTCATCCTGGGTGCCCGCACCGCGCGTTGTCTTCCCGTGCGGCCCTCCAGGCTTGCGCGAAGTGACACGCACGTATGTCCAGCATGACGTTAAACTGCATATTTGTCCAGCATGACGTTAAACTGTGCATTCGTCCAGCATGACGTTAAACTGCCCCTACGTCCTGCACGACGTTAAACTGTACATCGTCCGCGCTGCAAGACGTTAAACTGCCAAGTGCTTCGTCCTCAACACATGACGTTAAACTGTACTTCGTCCGGCAAGACGTTAAACCGTCCGCTTCGTCCTCAACACACGACGTTAAACTGTACTTCGTCTGGCAAGATGCTAAACCGTCCGCAACCTGATCCCGTGCTCCGCACGCAGGGTCCCCCCGGTTTGGATGTGGCCCCCACCCGCTCGTCTGTGCAGGGATGTCGGGATTGTCCCCCTTTTGGGACGATTTAATGGGAGTGGCTTTTCCCTACGGGGGCAGGGTATTACAAACCCCTAGTTTCTCGCGGGAGGCTGCACATGTGTATCTCCATTGCGCCTCCCCACTGCCGAAGCCAGTAGAGGGTCTGACTGGGATCGAGGTGTCTTCTGCTTTCGGTCCAAGTCCCTTCCAACTGAGTTTTGCAGTATCCGGGCTGCCCCAAGTGCGTAAGCCCTGACAGAATGAACTACGTGGACTTTGATCCCTGTCTTCTATACAGGGTACGTAGGAAGCCTCCCCGAGGTTCAAGCCCACCACCTGGTCGTCCCGGTCGTATTTACGTCGGTTCGTCCATCAGTGGACCCCTCCAGGGTTCACGCTTGCGTTGATTCACCTATGAATCCGCCCCTGTGGGAGACTGCCCGTGTGTATCTCCACGGTGCCTCCCCACAGCCCCCCTTTTCCATTTCCCCTTTCATCGTCCAGCATGACGTGAAACTGTGATCCACCCGGCCGTTCCATCCCCCTCCGTGCGAGGTGGTTCGGTTCAATCCTCCGCCCGGCGGCCTCGACCTCTTCGTGAGTCGGCTTGCCGACGTCCAGCATGACGTTAAACTGTATGCTCGAACTACGTTGACTTTGATCCGTGTTAACGCGCGGTACGTAGGAAGCCCCTCTGGGGTCCAAGCTCTTTACTCCATCATCCATCCTGATCCTTACCCGGGCCGCCACATCCCGGTGGGGTCATGCCACTTCACTTCACTCCACGTTACTTGGGAAGCCGCCCATGTGCTGGCCCCAGCGTCGGAGGTTCCCCGCAAGGGGTTCTGTCATCTGATCCACTTTTCGTGTTGATCGGTCCGATGCCGTCCCCGCTGGACGTTAAACTCGCGGCATACCCCGTGTTAAACACGGGAAGCTGAGGAAAACCTCAGGTGACACAGTTCCCCGCACCTAGTACGGGATGCCTCAGGCCATCATGCCTTCGAGAAGCCCTATTAGGGACGGAAGACAGACGTGCAGAGCCGCAGTGTTACGACACGCCCCCAGCACCCAGAGCCACCCGGCCTTCTCACTGCAGGTTGCTGCCCCGCCCAGACCCCTTGGAGCGTCCGGGCGGAAGCAGCGTAATTAACCGGTGTCCATGAAGATATGGCGCCGGGAACGAGATTCACGAACATTCTTAAGTCTATGAGGGAGACCCGGATTAGGCGACAAGTTCCGAGGAGACGTCCAAGGAAGGAGGAGCCGACATCCCATCATCCCGGTTTCGATCAAGGAGCAGACGCCCCTGAATAAGGGACGGATGCCGCCCGCCCTTGGAAAGCGGGACTGCGGGACCACAAGCCGCGCGCCCATCCCCTCGGGTTGACGGGTGCACGCGCGAACGCGTCCTGGCGGAACAGCGTAACCCGACGCACATCCGCACCGAAACACATGTCTTAATGGATTTTGATAGATAGCATGGTCAATAGAATGTTAAAAATCATAGTCATAGCCTAAATAGTCATGAAAAAGTCCATTTATGACATAAAAGATGATGATAACATGACACCTTTTACATAGTGATCATTTTCCTAATGTTGAATAATATTGATGAAAATATATACTTACTTTAATCTATAAAAATCTCACCCCTTATCCTACCGTGGTAAATTTCCACTTCATCTCTAATTCCAGGAAATGATGTTTAATTTTCTATTTCTGAAATACTAAAAAATCATCATTTATATACATTGATATATCATTAAATCAATTTTTTGTTACTGACAAAAAAAAATTGTAAGAATAGGTTATAAAATATTCATAAATAAGTTTATGGAAATATAATAATTTAATCTGTAAAACCTCATCTAAATATTAACATAAACATTCATTATATGTTTAAAAATATAATTATTTTTACAATGAAAATTCAGAACATTTGAAAAATGATTACTAAATTTCTAAAAAAAATTGTTCATCATTGATCACCAAGATATCATAATATATATATTGATTATTTCATTCCAAAAATGTGAAAATCAACATTTTATATCATCTTGAAACATAAAAATATCTTGAATAAATATAAATACTTTTTTTCATATTTAGGAATCTTTATCATAAAATTATATTCTATATTCATTAAATTCAATATGTTTTATGTTTCATAAAAGATAACATATAATATGTTTTCATCAAATAAAAACCCATTTCCATGGAAATCTGTAGTATCCAATTAAGTTTATTCGTACCAAAAATATTTTAATCCAGTAATGGAATATTCTTCTCAACAAAGGGAATATATTCTTGGTTTCTTTCCTGGAATAAAAATACCTCCATTCCCATTAATAAAATTTCATGTTATTTTTCATCAGTAAACACATCCATTTCAATCCATAATGAAAATCATATACTGAAAATACTTATATATTTCTATATGTGTAATAAATAATCCTTGAATTCCCAAACATATAAATATAAATCAACCCCATTATTCTTATACCATTACTCGGAATCTATTATATTAATTTTCCAAGAATATGAAATATAAATCATTTATTATGGTTACTCAACCGCAATTTAATAATTATTCTTATGTTTATTGTATAAAATATGGTTATATAATTCCATCCCTCTAACATGACTTTTTTTCATTGTATCTTAATTAGTATATCCAATACTCATATCACTGTTCTAATTATCTTCATTAAATTTACACTGAGAATGGTGATTTGTATAATTCTCATGATTTCAACATCTATGATATTCAATGTTATCCATGATCGTGCTATTGAATAATCATATAAATCAATGTCTGCGAAAAATTTATTACATAAAAGAAAACATAATCAAGGGAAATTTGATACAATATTTCAATATATGGAACCATTATTTTATTCCAAATTTATTATGGTTTGTTACAAAATTATAGGATTGTAACATATATATACACTTATCCTTAGGGACATCCCAAGACATATCCTTCTAAATTTTCCTAAACAATTCACTAATATTTTCTCATCCGTGTTTTAAATGGTTGACTAAAACATTTCTCTGATACCATATCTAATCACCCAAGATATATTTTTCATGTATATTACATTGTTTTTTAGAAATACCCAAAATTACACAAAAAGTCACCAAAATACTATATTAGATTAGTTCCACTAGAATCTGGGAAGACATTCAAATAATTTATTGAAATATATTCAATGATTCCCACAAAGATTATTCATTTTTTATTCCTACCAAAAAACCTATATATATATCATGGGGAAATGAAATGTATGAAGAGGGTGAGATAAAAATCTCATTAGAGGTATAAAAATATATAAATCACAACTTAAACATAAGGGTAAGATAATATACCCATAAAATTTATAAATAATAACTTTTACATAATAGATCATAATATTTAGTCATAAATATTATTATGACACGAATCAAAAAAAGAATGAAATTGAAATATATCATTTATTTTTCAGAAAAAAAATTTCATATCAAATCCTATAAGTTCTAGTCAAGTATATAGCCAAGACTATCATTATGGAATGTGTTAACTCTCAAAACTGTCATAGTAGTCCCATTTTACTCTTAGGACTATCATATTTGAAAAAATACATTAATAAAATGATCTCACTCCTCATTCCTACCATGTAATAAAAAAACATGATTAACTTATTTCAAGTCATATATTACTGTACCAATATCACTTCACATTCCAGTGTTATATTACAGATCAAATTTCACTTCTATTTCTAGTCTGGTCTATCTCATGAGTTATAAATCATTAACCAATTCATAGGAAATATATAATGGTTCCATAACTCACATAATTAAAATCCTAAAAATATCTTTCTTGGGAACATAAATCATATTGGAAACCATAAAAATGGATTTTATAAAATATTTCATCACCGTATTAGTCATGGAAAATAAAGGGGTTTAATAATTTTCATTTCATCATAAAAATAATTTAGTATTTGAATAATAATTATAAAATTAAATCATATCCCATGTAAAACATTAATAACCTCTAATAATGTTTTTAAAAAATAAATAGATTTTGAGAGTCCACATGAGAAAAATTATTGAGGAAAATATCCTTTTAGCTTTGAAAATGTTTTTTCATAAAAATTAATGAGAAATTTTAATAGAAACAATTTTTTTATATAATAAACCTTTAATTTTTAGAGGAAACATCAAATACTATGCCATTATTATAGAATTAATATTTCATTAATTCTTTAAATGTTCCTTTTATACTTACTCTGAAAAAGTCACAATGTATAACATTTGGAAAAAAAATATTATTCCATTCAAACCGTTTATTAGAAATAGGTAACAATGAATTTAAACATCAATAAGATAAGTTTAAAATCATTTTTAAAAAAGTTTTAGAAATATGTATATGGATGGTGATGAAGGATAAATTATGAATCATTGTTTTGTGTGGCTGTACTTAATTATACATGTGAAATGTATGTTCGTTACCCAATATATGAATGTTTTTAAAAGTGTAGGTAGAACCATTAATATAGAAAAACTAAATTGATTAATTTTCCTGAGGTTATTATGAAAACATAGAAAATACAATTGAGGGGGTTCAAGGAATAAATTAAACAGAAACATTTATTAGTAAAAATTTCCACTCTTTTGGGTATCTCTTCTTGTTTTTCACAAAAGATGTTTTTTTGGTTCGATTTATTCCCAATGTAAGGATTCTAGGATAAATGGAATAATGTTGGATAGAATTTTTGGTAGTGGTTTTATGAGACATGGGTTTTTAGAGTTATTAATAAAATAGAAAGAGATAATCCCTTTTATAAGATAGGGGAGGTCCAATTTTTATAATTCAATGAAATGATGATTTCTAAAATATAAAATATCAAAAAAATACAAAACAAATGGCATATATTCTAAAATAATATGATATAAGGTTGTAATATCGTCGACCAATATATTTTAGATAGGTTTTGATATAATTTTATACCTTATATTATTGAGAATCCTTTTGTTAACAAATTTTATGTTTAACTATGGAAACAAATTATTTAATATTTAGAGGATCCATTTTTTACATATATAGTGTAAATTTTAAAAAAAATGGTCAATTTATGATATTTTTACTATCATATATCATATTTTTTCTTTTTCTTTTTTACGAATTAATCTAATATAATAAATTTTATTTTCAAAAAATATATTTACTATAAATTTTGGCATTATTCATTATTTTTTCATTTAAAAATATCATAACAATAGGATATTGTATAAAAAATTGATTAATCATATCTAGGAATCCAAATTCACCCCAAAAAATATTTTATTACATTAATTATGTAAATTTATTTTTATTTTAATGTTTCAAGTATAATTTATTTGATATTTAAATTAATCAAAAAATTACTACATCAGTATTATATTAGACTCAATGGTAATTTTTTATTTCTTAAAAATTGAAAATAATGTACCACGATAAATAGAAACTTTTAATAATTAAAATTAAGATTTATATAAAAATTTATCTTCTTTAAAAACCTATAATAAAAATGATATAAATTGGAAGAACATGAGTATGACATTTTTTGACTTTTCATTAAATAAAAATTGTATAAATTATATAGACTCAAAAAAGTTTCTTAAAAAGTATATATTTTTGGAAAGAGATGTATTTTGTATAATCCTAATCATATAATGAAAATATGATAAATGTTTGAAAAATTTTATATTAATTATAATATTATTTTTATCCATAATTACCTGATTTACCATTAATCGAGTTAATAAGAAATTATTAATGTTACTATTCATAATGAAAAAAAAATTAAATAATTTTGATCCACTGTTTCGAAATATGGAAACCATTTATCAAAAAGAAAATAATTAATCTTGTGATAATTATATTAAACTTAATCTCATTCAGGTAGTGAGAACATGTGTTATTATAGTCAAAACATTCAAAAGATTGAAATGTTTTCATATCAAAATTCAATGTAAAAATGAATACAATATCCTAAATAGGATTAAATGAAAAAAATAAATCTATTTATAATTTTAAAAAAATTACATAATATAATTTAACAGTATATATAAATTTGATGAATAGGAATATTTTAATTAAAATACATTATTTTTCTATATTCATCAAAAAAATACTCTTATTTAACAAATACCAAAAATTAATCCAAATCGAATTTTTATATCCCTATTGAAAATTATATTTTTATTACTATTATATATAATTTATAAAATTTCAAAAAATTATATTTAAATTTGTTTCTCCATTTAAAGGTTTTAATATATCCATTTTGAGAAATTTAGTTATTTATGCATAAAATGGACATGATTTTTTCTTTTTCATATAATAGCAACTGGTTATAAAAAATATATTTTATTTAATATATAATATTTATATTTAATTAATATCATTCAATAATTATAATTAATTTAATTTATCATGTCAAAATGACATTGGGAGAATAAAAAAAAGATATTTCTGCTATATTTAATTGGTATATATTTTCATTTGTAATTAATTAGAAACTAATGAATTCATATTATAAAAATTATATTTTTATAATTTCATTAATAATATTAAAAACATATATTTTTTATATATGTTATATATAAAATATTAAATGACATTATTTTAATCATATAATGTTTTTTAGTAAAACTCATTATTCTGTGTAATGCAAGCCATCCAAAAAACTCAGCATTGAGTATCATGAAATCCAGAAAAAGTGGTTTCATATAATAAATATATATTGAGTGTAGTGTGAAATTACAAATATTAAAAATGTTATAATAATTTTTAAAATAATAATTCAAAAACAATCATGGTGTTATAGGATCACAGTATTTAAGAGGCCTCTAACTATGAGAATGTTTGTATGGTGGTACTTTGGGGATACTGTAACAAATATATATTAATGTGTTATAGTAGTATAAATTAATAATAACATTAAAAAATGTAATAATCTATTTATATAGAAATAAACAGGCTTCAAACAAGAATACAAGAAATACAGCAATAGCCTAAGTGGCCTTGGTTTATATACAATAGTCAACCAACTGTGTTTGTCATATATACATAACAAAATAAAAAAACAAAAGGGGTATACATCTTCTATAATATCAATCACATCCAAAATTTTCATCCCATCTTAGATATCCTTCACAAAAAATATTTTTTATTCCTCAAACAATAATTTTTTTGAAAATAATTGAATGTCTACAATGTCATGAAAATTTAATAGAAGCCTAAGAAAGGTTGGATAACAATTCATAACGATGATACCAAAGTATCTAGTTTTTTTATAATATATAGTTCATGTAATAATATTATTACTAGGGTTATTATTTCATTTATTAATAAAATCATTGAATACTACTACTGACCCTCAGACACTCGCTTTAAAAATAGGGTAAGACAACTCTACACTAACCCCATTACATATATCTCTATCATGTGGTGTATCATATATCATTGGATAGATCACTCTTACCTTCGAGGGTTCTCATATCTAAGATGAATCACCCATTCAATGTTGGTAGAAACCTAGTGTATCTCCCTCATGCTTCGTGTAAGGGATCCTTTTTCTCATGACTGCTCATGAATATAGTTGGAAAATTATCATGCTATGATAAATATCACATATCATGTCTCAAATGACCATACAAAACTGGGATCCATGTATACATACCCATTTTTAGTATCTCATGTCTTCCCACTGTGCACATAAACAAGTAGAAATGTGACCAATCAAAATGTGATCTTTGTGCATATCACCATGCTAGAGTTACATACGTATTTCTGTGGAACATGGATCAAATGGGAAGGTAACAATCTTATTATATTCCAAGTGGTTCTCCCATAATATAGCCTATTACATCATCATAATGTATTCATATCATTTTTGAATGTACGAAAGATATATGAATTGGTGGTTTCTTTTGTGTATAATGAATCTCCAGTATCATGTCTCATGTGATAGAGAGTAAATACTTCAAACACAATGACAGAATAAATCAACTACAATGATAAAAAATTTATATCACTATCTATTTGTTGATTATAAGTTACTGTATGTTTTAGTAATAACATAAATCATGAAATGAATCAAAAACCACCATATATTTCATGTGAAGACACATTGGATAACTCATGAATCTACCAATTATATACAATTTATTATACATTAGTGGATTATCCAGCCTATCGCGGTTCACCCAAGTCACGTTATTCCATTTAATAATTTTTAATAATTCACATGTTATGTAAAATAACTTTACAAATATAGTTATAAAATATTTTACATCATTCGATGGTGTTACAACAACTCTCAATGGCCACATGTCCCACTATCAAATCAATCAGACCCAATGTGATCTATAAGCGGTATAAAAATATAAATTCTCATCAAAGTAGTGTAATACCATCATTTTTAATTAAAACATATGGTGTGTCTGTTTGATCACACTTGCTTCACAATTAAGGGGAATGTATACAAAAAAGGGAGTTATTATATACCACACACCTTAAACAGATTGATTTTTATCCATGAAATTCCCAATATCTCTTTATATGTCTCAAACGTCTGATCATCATTACACAATTTCCATGACTTCTATATAATTCCCCATAGTATACATAATTAAATACCTTCCATGGATATTCTGTCATATTCATATAAAAAAAGAAAATTCCCTCTATAAATCCCCTTTGAATGTTTTAAATCTATCAACATGGAATTTCCTCTCACCATATTGATCCATTGTTTAATCATCCTCAAAAAAATTCTTCATGATCCAGTGTATTCTTCTTATGATTTTTTAAGAAGTGACCTCCACAATAGAGTATTATTCAAATGTCGAATTAATTGGATTAAAGAGACTCCCATAATTTTAAACCTCCCATTCCCGATACTTTTTCCACAATGTATTAGTGGGAATGTATTTTTTCACGGTTCAATTTTGATTCCCAAAAATTAAAACAAATGATCTACTATACTAGATCATATCACAATGTGAAATATTATTACAGATTTTCAGAAATTAGTGAAAAATATAAACTTTTTATGGCCTAAAAATTTATTTGCTTGACAGAATGCGTCACACCATGATTTCATTATACTATCCCTCAATACATGTGTTTACATAATAAATCACATTAAAGAAGACCTTGATCATTCTTCACAACATGAATATCCAAATGAACACATGAATTGTGTTTAACAACAAAAATTTTCTATCATGTACATACCATTCATGTTCCATTGATATAATAGAATATTGGTCATATAGTACATGGTATTGAAATACCAGATTAATAAATAGACTATTATTATATAAATATTGTATTTATAACCAATACATTATGTTGGGTGAGATGAATAATATTAATGGAATTATTATATATAAAATTTTCATTATCATTTTTAATTTATTAATTATTTATTTTTAAAAAATTACTCAACCATTTACTTCTCATTTGTTTCTTCCAAAAATTCATTATCAACAAAAAACTGTGATTTTTCATTATACGATTGAATATATTTCTTTAAAAACCTAAAAATTTAATTTCCTAAAATATATATAATTTTATAGAAAATATATTATTTTTTCAATTGGGTTAAATTTTGGGATTTTTATAAAAATATGGAATTTTACGTGAAGGATAAAAAATATAGATTATTGTAAAAATATCATTTATTTTTATTGAAAAACTTAATTTAAAAGTCAAATAATGTTTTCAATATTATTTCAAGTAACCTAAATATTATTCATATATCTTTTATCAAATTAAAAACATTTTAAAAATATATATATATATATATATCATTTTAAAATCATTATTTATTTTTTGTTTAAAAAATTGATTTTTAATAATTTTTTAAAGTATATACTTATTCATCTTTTCAATTAATTATCATAATACCTAATAGGTAAATTTTTAAACTCAATGTACCCATAATATTTATTGAAATTTTATTTTATTTTCATACAATTATTATAAATAATCATAACAGTAATATAAAATCATTCATTTCATAAAATAAATACTTCTTGAAGACCCTCTTTTTCATCATGTTTAGGGGTTTTCCATTAAATTTATTTTTTCTAATTATTGGTATCGAATATGAAAAAATGGATACCATATTTATAATTAAAAGGTCCAAATTTTTAAATATGTTCATTTAAATTTTAATACTACAAAATATTACCACGGATAAAAATGATTTTCAAGAAATATAAGTAAATAATTGTTAATGGTTATTTGTTAAACTATAATGGATAAAAATACCCTAAAATAAAATATTAAATCGGAGGTTGATGTTTTTCTAGAACATAAACAATATTTAAAAAGTTAATTATATTCCATTTTTTTGGGATCAAATTCAACCAAAACATAAATGGACTTAAATATAAAATATTTGTTTTTAATCACATAAAACCATTCGTGATCAAGTATAAATAAAAATTATCACCAAAAATTTTACCTTAAAAATACATGAATAACATAAAATATATTCCAAACCATATTCTACCCACTCTCACCACGTCCAAAATTAACTGGTCCCACAAAAAGACCAATTACAAGGTCTTTAACTAGTCCTACATGGAGGTGATTTTAAAGATGTATCTTTTAAAAAAAACTCCCTTAATATCAAATTTTAGTATACAATCTACACGAATTATTTGTTACAAAGAAATCAAAACTCTTTTATGATTTATATATTTTAATTCCAAATTTATTTTGGAAAATCATATAACCACCCATTTCTCGTCCTCGCTTATACAATGAAATGAAACCATTGTCTAAAATTTTAAATTCCACTGTCTCTATGAATAATTATTTTTTATTACCCATTACTGACATTAGTTCAGGTCATAAAAGATATTATTATGGTTATTTATGATTTAAATAATTATATTTTAAATTATTTCATGTTCTAGAATTAATATATAAATACAATAGTTTATAAAATGTAAACAATTCACGATGGTTTAAAAAATCATTAAAATAATCTGAACATTTATAAAAAATAATTTCAAATGATTCAACATAAAGCAATAAGAATGATATATATTATCATTTAAATCTATTTACATTCATTAATAACATTTTATTTCACCTCACGATTATAATTCCTAGTTTTCATGATACAACCATAAATACACACACGTGAACCAATCCTGAAACCACGAAACAAACTCTCTTCGAATAAGGTAATTGAACATCATAAATCCAAAAAATGTCCTTATATTATGTTATTAAAAAATTATAAATCAAAAAATCAATTAGTGAATTTATTAATTAAGTTAATAATTAATGTAATATGATTATCTATGAAATTAATTTCAAGTGAATAACACATTCGAAAACATGGTAACAAACTTCACTATATCTTCATATCCTTTTAGAGAACTTCATTCATTTTATGAATTTAATATCTAATTACTAATGATATAATATGATATTATACATCCCTATTACTTTCATTTTTATGTTAAAATTTATTCAGACACCTTTTTATGTCATTAAAAAAAATTTGTATTCTTTGATTACGGACATTATCTTGCTGAAATTTTCAAATTAAATTTGTCTTAATGTTCTTACCTTTGGGAAATGTTTTGATGATATTCCACTATATTAAATTTATTGGTTTTTCAAAATCCCGTTAATTTTTTTTATATAATTACTTAATTTATTCTCAATATATGTAATTTTTTAAATGTTTTTAATGGGGAATAAGATTTTACATAATAATAAGTGGTAAAGGATATCTTATAAAAAATAGTTATTGGGTTAGGCTTATAATTAATTGATTATTTCAAGATAAGAATATTATTGAAATGTATTTTTATTATATTATTTTATATTTCCACATGTTTAATGTGGATATATATTTTATACAAATTGTTGATTCATTTCATTAATGATTACTTAAATGATAGGATATTTATAATGAATTTTATGATAATTTTTTTGAAATATTCCCTTATAAATCTTTTTCTTATCAACATGATGATATAATTATATTAAATCTCCATTACATGTTTTCATCATTATTATAAAATAATAATTTTTTTATATATTCTTAATTGTTCAAAAAAAATTGTGGTGTAAATAATAATTCGTCATTTTCTTTAATAATACTGTTAATCAAAGTATTCATGTTTATGATAATGATATAGTTGTTTGGAATTATTTAAATTAATTAATGGATTAATTATAAACCAATTATAATTCTTTTATGATGAACTTATGAAATTTGTTAATGTTACTAACCAATGATGACTGATTTCATGTTAAATGAAGGGTGATTGGTTATGTTAAAACCTCTAATACATTAGGTACTATGTAGTTGGAAGGGTGATATATTGGGTACAACATTAGTAAGAGTGATATTGAAAAATTAATTCCCAATTTACCTAAATATATATATAATGTATTTTATAATGAGATTTCAAGGAAATCAATAGATTTTTATATGGTAAAAAATGATCTTTTGCAAATGATAATTCACTTTTTTGGTTGAAAAATATTTTATTAATGAAAATATTATTTATTATATTCATTGGAATAAAATTTTATTTCATTTATGTACCTTAAATGGATATATTTTTTCTCCTCCCATGTATAAAAAATCACAGGGTTTATAGAATAATATAGAAAAGGATTATATCAAGCCTAAATTTGAGGATAATTTTTAAAAAGAGAATCCATATATTATATGTTAAAAAATATTGGTTGGTGAAATAATTTGACACAAAGAATAAGTTTGCACTTTCCATGTATAGGTTTACCAATATATGAGTTTGTCCAAATTCTCTATAACATTAAAATGGAAACATACTTGGGATTTTAATAATATGAATTATTTTTTAAAATCACTAATGTTTTTTATTCTTAGCTCTGGGTCTTAATATTTTGTATTTAATGATGGTTTAGAAAAAATTAGAGAATATGATGATTTCATCTATGGTTTTATTAATAATTATAGAAATATTTATCATTTTTCATGTTAAAGATTGATTAAAATTTAAAAATCATGGACTCAACATTTTTTTTAATGTATGAGATTTATTAGAGATTAATTTTATATTTTGAGAACATATATCTAATGGTTATGTATTTATGTATTAAAGATATAATTGTGAAACAATTATAGAGTTTCAATGGGTATTATATTTAAATGCAACATTTTCATTATAACCTGTTATAAATCATTTCATTTTTAATGACATTTTTCATACAAAATACTTATTATTTATAACGGTGGAATGAATGTTATCATTAAGAACATTTATATATTTTATAGAAGATTGAGTTATCAATATTATTCAGAAATAATGTTCAAATAATTTCGATATGTTTCTAAGTATTAAAATCACCATCAATATATAATTTGACTTATAAAAATCTTTTTATTTTCTCCAAATATTTTTTTGGGCCATGGTATCATTTTAATTTGACATCAAAGCCTCATTCATTCCAAATGTCTCGAAAAGGGAACATCAACCAGATACATGAACATTTATATTTTGGATGTTTATGGTGAAGGTTATAATAAAGAAATCATAATTTTTTTTATTTAAGATATAAATTGTCTTATTATATATTATATACGAGTGGTTATTGGTTTTATATTGATGCATAATATAGATATAAGTCATATAATTATTTGTACGAATGAAAATTGATAGAATAAGTTGAAAATAATGGATAATGTTTTAATAAGGAAATTGAATGATGGATCTGATTATTTAATGACTAATCAAAATTTATGATACAATGGTTGTTTATAAAAATAATGGGAATTATGGAACACCTAATAATTTATCAATTGTAGTTTTTTTCCTAAAACTTGAACCAAATCATAATTGGAATCAATAACATAAAAAATGGTTAAACGTGATGATTTTTGGGAGTCATTGATTTTTTGGTACATGATACTATTAAATTTATTATAAAAATGTTTATTTGAGGAAAAATAACAATATATCATGTAGGAATATGAATAATTGTATTGATATTGTTTTTTATATGATCTCATATTTTGGGGTAAATATGGATTATTGATTTTTTGTATTCAAATTGTAATTTATGAGGAAAACATTAATATTAAAAAAAATTAGTTTATGTTGAATATTTGAAAGATATTTGTCTATAATTTTATGACATTCCTGTAATTTTAATATTATTATGTTAATATAGTTTCAGGATAAGGACAACATATAGGATGTGTAAAAACTAATCACATATATCTAGGACAAAATAAATGATTCCACAATTTAAGGATGAGAAGTAATCATCAGCTACCATTAGCCAACATGATGTATTGGGTAGTATGAAATTTATTTAATTTATTTAAACTATATACTGGATAAAGGTTGTGTTTATATTGGGAACCTAGATATTTTTTTGGTAATGATAACCATGGGATTAAATTTGTTTTCCAGTTAAGAAGACAATGTTATTTAAAAGGTGTTCACTATATTGGAAATAATATATGGTTAATGTAAATGTAATATTATGGATTTTTGTTAGAGGAATAACAATTGAATTATATTTTAGATTAATAAAGTATTTAATGTTATAATTTTTCATCATTATGGTAAAACATAATATTATGTAATTTTACATGAGGAATAATAGTGGAGTAGCACATTAAAAAATATTTTTTTTGATATATAATTTTGAATCTAATATATTTTTTAATCATATAAAGTATTTTTTATTTTAAAAGAACTATATTATCATATACTAATTTCTTTGGTTAAATCATAAATAAAATTGAAATATATAGTTACACTTTTTTTGATTTTTCACACGTTAAAGTTTCTTCTGATGCTTCTCATATGAAATAATCATCTTGATTTTTTAAAATTTGAAGAAAATACGAGGAAGTAATTTTATGTCATGTATGTTTACTTCATTACGTTCCTAGACTAGGAAGTTAAACAACTCCTCTACTATAGAGAAATGATTTTTGATATAAATGTGTTCTTCATTTAATTTTTATATAGATAAATCAATAGTCTTTTATCCTATCTTATTCTTATGGTGGTTACCATTCCCCAGACCATGTTCTCTATAACTCTCTATCAATCCATGGGTGATATATTTTATTTTTAATTTCCATGTTTTCCACCATGGAAACATATTATATGTTTTCTCAGGTAACCTTCATACATTCCTATATCAGTTTTTAAATATATGATTTATTAATCCTTTTTATAATAATATATTTTGTAAAAGGTTTTTTTGTAAATTCACACCCATAGATTTCGATTCCATTTTCAAATTGTGAGGACATAATTTATTTAGGGTTGGAGGATAACTTTCTAACCCAATATACTAAAAATAAAATATTATGTATGATATTGTATATTACAAGTAACTCTATGCTTAAACATATAACAAAATCTTATTATTTAAATCTAATTATTATATCTTATAAATTAAATTAGTGATAAATAATATTATTAATGGAATTATGAAATATATAATTTTTTATCATAAAAAATGTATTAACATATTATTTTTTTTATAATCCATTAATTTTATTGTAATGTCAAGTAAATATTTTGAAAAACATTTTCCTTAAAAACGAGATTTATAGAATATTATAAGTGAATATTATTATATTTTTTCAGAATTTGAAAAACATTAATTTGAGAAATTAAAAATAATTATTTAAATAATAATATCATATTTTTACAAAATTTGAATTTTTTTTTATTTTTTCAGAAAATATTTCCATTTATGTGATTAGTGAAAAATACATATATTTTTTAAAATATTATTTATTTTAATTAAATTAAAAAAATAAAAGTACCATAATGTATTAATTTTGATTTCATGTAAAAAATTATTATTTTTTCGTATTTCAGAGACTTGAATTTTTTTGAATATAATTTGCATTATATATTATAAAATGTTTATTTTGGGTTTTAAAAACATGATTTTTTATGACAACTATTTTAAAGTACATAATTATTCTAAATTTAAAAAATAAAAAGATAAATAGTGGGAAATTTGTTAAATTAAATGATTAAATATCATATAATATTAATTTAGTTCCTCTATATGTTTTTTTTGTAGTCATAAAGTTACTATAAAATCATATTTTCCTTGAAAAATATACTTTTTGAAAGTATTCTTTTTTAACCCATTTGTAGGATTGGTTTTGAACGTAATTTTTTAAATTATTTGAATTAATTTTGGAAAAATAATTTCCTTATTTTTCATTGGAACGAAAAATAGGTAATAAGATCATTTTATATTTCTAATAATAAATAGACCCTTTGATAAAAAAAATTCCAGGAGTATATATTGTATAATGTTTCATATTAATGTTAAAAGATAAAATGAATAAAATAAAAAACATTTACTAGGTGGTTTATGTGTTCATCGACATATAAATTCAATAAAACATTAACTATAGACTATTTTTGTGAATTAATTCCCACATAATGTGGTTGTATTTACATTTAAAATGTTAATTATAAAATAACTTAAAACCATCCCTACTCGTATATCAATACCATTCCTCACAAACCCATTTTCCCTCCTAAGATATGATGCATGAAAAATATATAAGAAACCATATCCTATGTACTATCACAACATACTAGTTATTCTTTTCTCATAAAACAATAAATTTGATGGTCCTTAAGGGGTCATCTAAGGATCTGACATTCAAGAGGTAAGTTTCTCAAACAACCACTCATAAATTCTTTTTTTCTTCCACCATCTCTCACATCATTAATAGATAAAGACAAAAAAAACTAATGTATCTTGTATATACTATTAGGTTTTATTTATAGTGGAAAATATTATACCGACCACTATTCTTATCCAAACATAATAAATGAAATGAAATAATGTGGAATTTGTTTTTGGTTAACCATATCTATGGATAATGAATATTATTTTTCTATTACAAATTTAAATGAAAATCATAAAAATATTATTATGGTTTAAAGTTTATTAATAACTATATTTTAACTTATTTCTTGCTAATAAATATATTATTAGACATAATATTAAATATAATGATACTAATTTTTAATTTTCTAAAAACCTGTCTACATAAACTAATCATTTATCATTAATGTTTTACAAGATCAATCATAGTCATTTCAGAAAAAATGAAATATGGGAAAATTCAATCTTATTTAATTTTATCTATATACTTTTAATCCACTCCTAGAGTTCATTTTCATGTTTACATGAAACATGCATAATTATATGCACATGAACAAACCATGGAACCTTATATCAAATAAATTAATAATAAGAAAAATTAACACAATCACTCACTGAAATGGTCATAAATAAATGTAATAATCCTATAAAAACTAAAAAAATATATATAATTGGTTTTTAATTAAGTAATTAATGAACCTAATTTGATTATCTCAGAAATTATGACAAAGTGAATAACATGTTTGCAAACATGGGAAGGTGCATCTCAAGCTCCCCCTTATTTTCCATTCAAGCACCTCATCATTTTGTCGATTTGATTTCTAAATCCAAATGATGGGATATGATTTTAAAAATCCATATTATTGTCTTTTTGAATATCAAATTATTAGTAACCCCTTTTATCTCATTAATCTATTTTTATAGTCATTAATTATTGTCGTTATGATCATGAAATCAGTAATTAACTTTGTAGTGAACCAACTAATGTATGCCTGAAGCCGGTGTTGGCATACCATTACAGTGACATAAGATACATGTTAATCACATTCTAAATGACTGAACAGTTTATTTTACTTGGTAGGAAAATATAAATACATGATTCTAAAATTGTAATTGAAAATTCTTATTACAAAATAAATTTTTTCACTTATAACAACATTCTCTATAGCATATATATGTATATCATTCTGAGTAATATAAATAGAATACAATAGAATGGGAAATAAATATGGTTGATATCAAGTTATTTTTAATGATAATGTTAAGTAGAAAAAATAATTAATCAATTTGATTAATCTATATACAATTATAAATAAGAAGAAACACATTCCATGTAATCAATAATCTTCAAAGGAGGTTCTCAACCAATATATCAAGGTAGATAATTGAGAACATGATCCAAGTAATAAATAAAAAGGGAGTGTGTTTTTAAATAATTGTAAATTGAAAATAACTGAAAACACATTCTATTTAAATAACTAGATATGGAATAATAAATATGGAAGGAAATTAAATAAAAACCATTCCATTTAGTAAATAAACTGAGAATGAAATACATCGATAACTTGTTTCGTAGTGAAAATCATATTGATAATAATACTTGAATATGAATGACAGAAATTCATTATTATTGGATTCCATGTTTCCTAAATACATGATACCTTTTCATTCAATACATTCTACCAGACAGTTAGAATAAGTTTTGTAGAAAACCATCAATTTTTAGCTAACTGACTCTTCTAATGAGTTTATTGATGCATTGATGTGCTATATATAACTAGTCCCCACATATTTCATACATATCCAATGAATTCATAGTATGTCATGTATTCGATTCAATTCATGCTAAATGTTCCTTCTTCCATATCAATATTGAGTAAAGGATAATGATGAATAAATATTTTTCTAGATATAAAAAAAAATCAATGTCATCACTATATGTAAGAATATTATTGTGTTTAGAAAATAATCATATCTATGATAAATTATATGGATAATTTGGGAACATTTATTATTCAAGGATTGATGGAATGTGAACAAATCAATGGGGATTTAATAACTACAACAAGTATTAAAGGAAGTGAATGAAAATATTATCCTTGTTAAAAATAATAATTATCCATCTAAATAATAATAATGCTGGTATTAATATGATATATAATAATAATAGTTTAATTAAGTGTTGTTGTAATTGATGAATTAGAATATTAGTAAATATATTCATTAGGGAAACATCCATCCCATTTTGACTTTTTTTTTTAAAAAATATTTTCATTGAAATAAATGTAAAAGGAAATTTTCATTACAAATAAAATTTTAAAATTTCAAATGAACTATCAAAGTAATCACAATTGTAATTCCATACCCGGTAAAATAACATTATATTTTCATGGTAAAAATGTTATAAAATTTTCATATATAAAAAGAGAAAATAACATTACATTGAAATAAAATTTAAAAGAAAATGGGGGAAAATATTTTTTAATAAATAATAATAAAAATGTAAACATTATTAATAAGAATTTTTTATAAAACACGATTTGTAGATAAAAATAATCTATATTCGAAGAGATTAACGGAGTCAAGGTTTCATAAAAACAATTTGGAAATCATTTTATATAAAAAATAGTAGAAAAATTTGAACTATTATTTAAAAATGATCATTAACATCCTCAGAAAAATAGAATTTAATTTTTTTTAAAAATATTATATAATTTATTTTAATTTAAATTAAATAATAAACAATCTTGATTATAACGACACTGTGAAAAATCCCTTAAAATTTACCTAATGAGGAATTCTGAATTAATCAATGAATTTATTATATTTATAAACTATAAATCAAAAAAATTATAAAAACATTAATATATATTGAGGTTCATTATACTCATAAACATTGAATATTAATTATAACAAATAAATAATGTAACCCAATGAAAAGGAATTGAGTAAATACATTTATATACCACATCTTAACTATTTGTTCGGATCCCTTTAGAATAAATAACACAAATTGTAACTCAAAATACCATTATAAACCAAGTATTAATGATATTAAATTTCACAGGGGTTTTATATACCCCATATAAAAGAATCATTTGATGAAAATGGAATATGTATTGCATAAATAAAAGTATGAATTGAAATCATCTTACTTTATGCTTCAATTTTTTTGAAAATTATTCTCTTTGATGTATACTGTTTTTAATAATTTATTAATATATAAATGAACAGTATTAATATTTTTGATATCATATATAGTCCTTTTGTAACATATTATCAATCGTTAATTAATAATCGTTCACCATTTTGAATATTTTAGGATTAAATTTCCATATATTTAGATTATGTTATGACAATTTTACAATTATTTATTACATCATGGTTTAATAAAATAAATATTTTAAAACATTATTTAATTAGTTTATATAACTTTTTTATATGTATTAATAGTAATCTATAAAATTTAGATATTGGAAATTGAATATATAATTCCCCGAGATAGTATGGCATATATATTCACAAACATTGCATCAATTTTCATGTCGTATTTAAAATTTGTGTGAAATAATTATATATATATATATATATTTTAATTAAAGTATAATTTTCAAGTTATATATATATATAATTTTTATTAAAACTATCCATAATACTTTCTTTATAATGTTTTATTGACGCCCCATTGAGGAGTCAATAATCTAATTGTCCACAAATGATGTTATCGTATAAATAGATAATGGAATGCAAGAAGGTATATGGTTTATAAAAATTTCAAGAATCACAAATACATTAATAATATCATAAATATACAATATAAATAACAAATTCATCATTTTTTTGAACCATGAAACAAGTTAATGGAATAATAAACAACATCATTTCGTAAGCTGGTTGTCCACCTTACACAGGAACGATGATTACATATGTCATTTAATAAAATGTGTGTAGGTGTTGGTCTTACCCTTATGATGAAAACATATAATTAATATTATGATTTTTGTTTTATTATATAATAAATAAATTATAATAATTTAAATTGTTAATAAATTTATTAAATAAAAGTTCACAATTAATAACATTATCACTTCATCATGTAACACTATTTGGTTTATAAAAAAAATACATCTTCGGTTGTATTTTTTCCAAATTCTAGATTTCTTGGAATATTTAAGAGATTTTTTGTGCTTATTTTGGATGATTTTGGATGAGGAAATGGGCTAGTAGTATTGAATAATTTGGATGGGTGTGTTCTTCTATATAATAGTGGTGAAGTGGAATTCAAGAAAATATATAAAGGTAAATTGTATTTAGAGGTATCCCATTAATATATTTCATAAAATAATTACCTAATTTATATAAAATTGATTATATGTTGTATAATATCAATAAAATAGGTTTTTACATATTTCTGGATAATTTTTCCCTTAATATAACATTTTAATTCCTTAATATGTGGGTATTTTTCTTAATTGATGAAACTAATTTTAATTACATTGGAAAATTTTTTTATAAAAAAAAATTTGATCATACTATAATTGATAAGATATTATGAATAAAAAATATTTAATACATTTTTCCAAATACTGATCACATTGGTGGAAGAAGTCAATTTGTTATTAACATGTATATTTGATGTGAAAATGGAATTTGAAGTGAAAATGTTCAAATGTTCACTCAAATTATATATCTAAATTAAATAAAAAATGATTCCAATGACCTAAATTGTATTAATAGATATAAAATATATCTATTAATGGTTTTAAAATTTTAAAATATAATGTATCCATATAAATTATTCAGATGAAAATTCTTTTTTCAATTAAATGTATTACATTACACAATTCATAAAAAATGAAACATCCCTGAAAATTTTAAAAATCATATTTGATTTGTTCTTTATTAAACCTATTAAATTTATAGATTTTAAAAAAAATGACTGAATATATTTTTTATATTTAATTAATATCATTATGTATTTCGAATGATTTTAATTTTTTATCGAAAAAAACATTTGGGAGGATAAAAATTGTTTTTCATAAAAATAATTCTTTAAATTCAATTCATATTTATATTTATTTTAAATTAATATATAATGAATGAATTAGTAAAAATATTTTTATTAGTTAGATAGACTTATTAATAATTTCGGATTTATTATTTTGGTTATATATTAATATATTATGTAATAATATTTTAATGATTGTTTTTCTGTTAAACTCGGGATTGCGTGTAATTTAGACATTCGAAAAAATTAATTATTGCACGAAACAACATCAGGAATTGATTTTTGTGAATTAAAAGGAAGATTTAATTTATTTAAAATTGTATATATATTATTAATTCAATTGTTGTAATATTACCTTATACTATTGATCTTGTGTATCACACATTGTATTGAGTAACTGTTACTCGGTTAAAAAATTTCGGGTGTTACATTCTACACACCGTAAATAAATTTTTTCCTCATAATTAAAAATTATACTTGTTAATTTAAGTTCTTACATTTGTAATTGACATAATTGATATCCCATATCATTATAAGTGTTGGAAAAATAACCTCTTAATAAAATTGAAGTTGGATTAAAAATTCTCATGACATTGATTATATGGTGGAGGACATTAGTGGCTTGGGAAAATAATAAATAATATAAAATGATTAAAGGATTATATAGAATATTTGATGTCATTTATTATAAATAATTTAAGGATTAAAAAATGTTGTGGGCCTTATAACAGAAAATATGTGGTTATTTAGAAGACCAAAAGATTAGAAAAAAGTTGGTATTAGGATAAAAATTTATTTTTGTACTATTTTCATTATGTTGATTATTTTTATTAATTACTAAGAATAAGTAAGTATAAATATAGGACATAACACTATTTCATAAAAATATTTTTTATCCATTGGTTTTTATTTGATCATATTTTCAATTCATCTCTTATTACAAGAAATAAATATAAAAAATTAGTATTTCTATTATTGATGAAATAAATTTTACTTTTAGTGGATCATATAATCCATAAAACAAGTCATTATATTAGTTTCTATTTATTTTCAAATACCATTTTGGTTAATAACTTAATCTGTAAAAATAATATACCATTATTTTATATTTAATATTTAGTCATCAGATGGTTTAATTGGAAATACCGAAATATTAACCAAGATAAAGGCTAGGGAAGTGGTAGTGTCTAAACCCTTATTTTCCTTATATCATGGGTTGAAACCCCAATACCTGCCAGATGCAATAGGTTGTCACCCTACAAGAGGGTCTTCATATTTATAAACTATATTAATATAATTCAAATGATGTTCCCATAAATATGATGGATATAATTAAAATGTAATAACTTTTATTGGTTAGTATTCTATACAAATTATATTTGTTAAAAATGACTAATAATATTATCTGACTGTTAATATAATGTAATTAACGATCATATTATACCAAATGGTAATAAAATAATTTAAAATAGTGAAAATAAAATGAAAATGCATTCTTCCCCAAATAAATATTCCATTTGAATATATTCAATCCATAAATCTACTAAATACCCTTTATCATGTTGAATTAGTTTTATAAAACCTAAAATAGATATTATTTATTTCAACATATCTCCAATTTTAAACTCAATCAACAATGATTCTATTCAGACACTGATGTATTCATAGGATATACAACAAAATATATAACTTTCCTAAACTATAAGATGTTATTGTATTCTAATCCAAAAATTTTAGAGAACGATTATATTCCCAAATAAATATTTTTTAAAATCAACTTTCAAAGGATGAAACTATAATTACATTGATTACAGCTATAGAAACCCAAACCCAGTTAACTCGCTACTAGTGACATTCTATCATTAGATTGAAATAATATACATCTAAATCACATCCCGAAGGGATGATAAATTTAGTAACCACGAAAAACTAGATTCATTCATGAGTCATACATTACAATTGAATACACACTAATTAAAACATAATTGTTTCAATAATAAATTCATTCGAGCTACAATGTCATTGTATAAATATATTTTTAAACATCATGGATTTCCGGGGAATGTAAATAGAAAAATTTGAGAACAAAATGATCACTAAGGGTTATTTATATTGGTTGAAATAATGAATCAATGAAGAAAATAAATATATAAAGTTAAAAAACTAAAAAAACATTCCATGTAATACATAAACTAAGAAATATGTTCTTAAAGAATATTTAAACGTAAATAAATGAGCACACATTCCATGTAATCAAGAAACTGAATGGGATTTCATAATCTACATGGGATGTTAAAAAAATATAAATACATACCATTTAAATTATTGGATAAGGAATAATCAATATGGAAAGTAAATATCCGAAAACTGATCCATAGAGACTATAAACTTATAAGGAAATGCATCAATTGATTTTTTTCATAGTGAAAATTTCAGGGAGAATGATAACAAAATCTGAATGAAAAAAAATCATAATTATAAGATTCCAGGATTTTTAGGTACATGATACCTTTAACATGAATAACATTCTGAAGTAATTTTAGAACATAGTTAATGAAAACCCCAATAACAATTGAAAAATTACTCATCCTAGAAGACAACTGATGCACCAAGGGGAAATCTATAATCAGGCCTCACATGTGTCTTATTTCTTAATGAATTTCTCATATATCAAATAATCGATTTAATTCTTAAACAATGATCCTAATGAAATATATATATATTGATTAAATGATATATATTTACCAATATTACCCATATATAAATTATTTTTTAATTTAAACACTGTATAAATATTTTGATACACAATTTAGGAAATATTTATTTGGAAGATAACTAACATGTATATTCCTGATATATTTAATTTTTAATTATTTCTATAATGTGAATAACCCTAGGGAGAGTTAATGACTACAAAAAATCATAATGAAAGTTAATTTCAATACTATATATGTTTAAATTAATCATTATCCATCCAGAAGAAGAATAAGGATTGTATCAATATGACATATTCTCATTTGAGGATGAATATAGGTTATTTTCATACATGAATAAAATTATTGTCAAATAATTATTAAATAAAATATCCACATAATTTTTAAAACCTTTTAAAATGCAATTTCAATTGAAAATCAATCATAATTGTTTTTAATTTTTTGGTAAAATTTCAAATGAATCATTATATAAATGGAGGCATCTAATTTCATACACATTAAAAAAATATTCCAATTTCATGGTGAAAATGTTTGAAAATTGAATTATTCATAATGTGAAAAGATGATTTCTTTTTAGAACATTTTTAAAATGAAAACGGAGTAAAAATGTATTTAATAAATAAGTTTTAAATGGGTAAAAAAAATTAAAAACATTTTTTTTAATCATGGTTTTGACAGAATGTCGACCTCTGACAGAAAGAATAAATGGAGTCGGGTAATGAAAAAACCATTTTTATAAAACATTTTAAGAACCCAAAAATATAAATATTTTATTAATAGAGAGCATCTCTCTCTAGGTTCCAATGGGGAGCACTACTGTTTTGCAATCAAGATCTATGATGATGTTGTTGGCCATTTCGAGATGTTTGCAGCTTGTGGCATTCGTTATAAGGTTGAATCTGTTGAAGAAATTGGAGGTAACTCAAGTGATGGGGTCAATATAGAGACGAGGGAAGAAATGGGAGTTAATTCAAGCGATGGGAGCATTCGGGAGATGAGTGAAGCTTGGAAACAACATGGTGTTGGTTGTGAACAATGGCTCGGTCGGAATCTGAGTTTACATCAGCGACGGAGCTGTGGAACGATGCATAAGATGAGTGAAATGTCGGGAGGAGCGTTGGATGTGGACTCTGGTTCGTTTGGTTTACGACGGCAAACAAAGCCTGGAGAAGGCATTGATGGTTACGCACTGCAGTTGACGTGGTGGGTCAATGTTATGCTGACGCGGATTTGGGATCCCGGTGGTTTGGCTGGTGATCCCTGTCCTAGCGGGTGGATCTGACGACTTCCGGGGCTAACGACATTCGTGGGGATACTGGAACCCCACATATTTAGGGCTTCTGACGTGAAGCGACATCGGTTGTGATGACGGCCGGAGTTCCTGGAGTTCCATGGTGGTCTGATGCGTTGAGATCTGGGCGCAGGTTGCGTCGTTGATAATGAACAGGAGCCGTCGGTGATTCTTCGCCGGAAGTAAGGCTGTTGTTTTGGGATGCGAGCCGGTGACGCGATGATCGGGGCGTGATTTGCGGTAAGTTTACAATCTGTTTTGGAATGTAGCGTAGCGCGACCTCGGACTGCGGGTATCTCACATGGGTGTCGACATTTGGGATTTGCTGGTGTAAAGTCGACCTTGACTAGCGGAAATTGCGGATGGGATTTGGTGTGAGATCATTATTTTTGGATGGGATTTGGTGTTTCACATGGTATTGGTTTTACCATTTCATGTTTTTGGTGACATTGTGTGTCACATGTTTTTCTGATTATGGGTCTATGGTCCATGATGTGAGTGTATGTTTGCCTTTACTTTTAATAAATTTTTCGGGGTCATGGATTTGGGTTACCAAATCCATGATCAGATCTGCCTTGGTAATATATCCTAATGCAAATTAATTATGTTATCAGATTTCATAAACACTTGGTAACACTAAGTTCAAATCAATTTAAATGAAATAATTCAAATTGAAACTAAAAATATGATTAATACTGAATCATTCGTGATAGTAAAATTCAAATGTTATATATATACACTATATTATGGAAACTAGAAGTTAATATGACATAAGTCATAGAGAAATAAAAGTGTTTCTAGGAATCCACTTACCTTATGTTTCTATTTTGAAGAAAATTATTTAACATACTATATATATTTATTAATGTTATTAAATTATAATAGAAAATTATAATTATTTATGATATCATATATAGTACTTATATTACATATTTTATCCCGGTCAATAATAATATTTTATCATTTTTATCATTTTGGTTGTCAAGTGTCTTGATTTTCGATTATGTTTTTACATTTTAATTTCTAACTATTAATTAGATAATAATTTCAAAATATAAACAATTTAAAAAAATATATAAATATTATACATATTCATTAAATATTAATTTAGAGTGATCTATAAAATTTAGTGATATGAAATTGAATGAACCGTTTATGGTGATGGTAAATCATACATTTGCATGATCATTTCTTCAATTTTCATACCATATTTAAAAATTAAGTGATATATTTATATATGTTTATTATGATTTTAGTATCATATTAATTTTATATTTATAACATATATTTATTACAACAACGCTTAATAAATTATATATAATATTTAAATTAATCACTTTGCATTGAGTATACATAAGGTCACTCATCCACAAACGATGTTATCATATTCCTACAAAATGGAAATTATAATGTTATATTCCATATTAAATTTTATAAAACAATTAATTAATTATACATATTATATATATTGTATTTAAACTAAAATAAATCATAATTTCCAACCATTAATAGTGGTAATGGAAAAACAAACAGCATCAGTTCGCGTGATGGTAGTTTATCGTACACATTAATACTGACTATGTAGCCTTTTTGATTGATGCATGTGTAGGTGTAGGTTTTACCATTAAAATAAAAAAATTCAGTATATTGAGGATAATTATTTTACTATATGTGAATCTTATAATAATAATTTAATGCTTCTATATTGAAAGAAAAAAGTGCTTCTTGAATAACATTACAACTTCTTTGGGTAACTCTTTTTGGTTAATACCAAATGACTTCCATTGTTTTAATTATTCTAAAAATTGATAACTCAAAGATTATTTTAGGAATTTTAGTATCTTATTTTGGATATGTATGAATGAAACCCGGGGATGGATATGTGTGAGTAACTGGGAGTGGTTAGTGCCTTTTTATTATGTAGGAGGAGTGGAATTATTGTTAATATAGAAAGGAAAACATATTGACATGTATAACTTACATAAAGCTCCTCTAATAAAGACTATAAATTTAAAAAATTGAATATATGTCTATAAATTTCCTTCAAATATTTTTACACGTTTTTAAGTCAATGTTTCTATTATGATTATGATATATTCCCTTGTTAAGCTTGTTTTTTTAATAAAATTTAGTAATTAAGTTTAATTAAATTCAATAATATATTTTTTTAAAAATATGTTGAACAAAAAAATATAAATTATGATGAATAAAAATATATAATCCATTATTCCATATTCCAAACACAAGATTGGGTATAATTAATTTCATATTAATATCACAGATGGGATAGGAAGTAGAATTTTAATCTAAAATGATCAAATGTTCATAATTTATTTATAACTGATTTCAACTTCGAAATGATTAAAATTTCCTAAATGTTATAATATATTTAAAAAGTATCTAATAAACGATTTAAAAAATAATTAATATAATATAACATATATATTATTTAGATTTATAATTGAATTTTAGAATAAAATTTATTTTTTTTATTATTCATCAAGAAATGAAACATTTTTTAAAAATATAAAAAAATTCAATCAATGATAATCTATAAATTTAGTTACATGAATTAATTTTTTTACAAAAATTATATTTATAAATGTAAAAATAACATAGTTTTAAAATAGGTAATCTATTAAAAGGCGGCAAAACTCACATTAAAGAAATATTATTTTTCTGCTTAATATTGGATTTATTATTATCTTATATCAATGAAATTTAATAAATACAAAAATTATTTTATTAAATATATAATATATATATTTAATTATTATGATTCAACAACTATAATTAATATAATTTATTAATACATAATACCATTGATAACATAATATATTTATTTATAAAAATATTTGTTTTGTATTAAATTTATTTTATATTAATTTATAATTAATTGGTAACTAATATATCCAACCATGGATTATTATAAGTTAGTTAATAATATTAATAATTGACAATATATTATAAATTTTATATCTTATTATATTAAATAATAGTAATTTAATAATTTTTGTTCAGTAAAACTCATTCATGTGTGCAAAGAAAATTATTGAAGAAACTCATAGTTATCTGTGATGCAAGATAACATAGGGATTCATGCATTTTGAAATCGATATAATTTATTAAAAATAATAAATATATATTTATTTATAAAGAAGTTATATTCCCTTTTAGTTTTTTTGTTTTATATCACTGATTCTATCAAATATATTTTAATTTATCATGATGTTATATTCCCTTATATTGATTTTTTAGTATGACTAGTTTTGTTTCATAAAAGACAACGTCTTATCAATTTTGGGGTGTTACGAACATCATCACAATTTTTTATCGTTGAGGCATAGTTTGACGTTATAGACCTAAATGACATTATGAGTTTTCTATAATTCCCCTTCAAAAAATATTCACATTAATTTGTATATTATCTTGATATTTAGTGATCTATTAAATGTTATTTTGGGGGGAATATGATTCGATTAGTTACAAAATTTTAATTTATTTCATAACTCAATATTAATTTATTGTGTTAAACATTACCGTTGTTGATTATATTATGGTAACATTATGTTAAAATGAATTTTTTTAAATGTTATCATTTTTCATATTTTGATTAAATAATTATATCGGATGAACAAAATCTATTCATTTTATTAATTATAACGATTATGATATGAAATTTATAAGGAATTTCCCTTTAAAATATATCATTTAAAATTATCCATTAAAACATACTTTTTATCAATTTTATTGTTTTAAAAAATCGTAAAATTATTATACTCTTCAATTATGAATGTTAGAATTAATATAAAATAATTTTTTTCTTTTATATGGAATTTTTAATAGAATCATTTATTAATTAGCAGAATATAGTTTTCTGTGACTTTTACAAAATAAGTTTAGAAGCAAATATTTGTTAACATACATGGAATGCATTTATTTTTCATCCACCATAATGCATTAATTATTTAATGAATCCATTTCTTGTTTATATTTTTATTTTCACAAAAAAGGATTTCGTATAAATATGAATCCATTAAATAAATACATCTCTTAAAAATGAAAGATTTATTTTCAATAAAAATATGGTCATAATGAATGTAATCATAATTTGTTATTATAATATGATTATTGCGAATTTTTTATTATAACTGGTGGTAATGTTTTAATCCAAGGATGGATGGTTCTTTAATATAAATTGGATTGGTGGTCACATTATTTTCTAATTATCGGTGGTTCTTTGAGAAATCATGTATGGGTGGTTATGTAATAACCTACAATGCATTGGGTTCATCAGTGATCAAGGTTTTCCATATTGGATAGTCCATTATTAAGAGTGATATGGGAAATTCATGTCTCGGGATACCTAATTATATTTTTAATGGTTTTTAATGAGACATCATGAAAATCAGTTATTTTAAAATTGTAATATAATAATATATTTTTTTTAAAATATGATTCTTTTAACATGGTAAAAGGTATTCATTCATGAAAATATTTCTATGGGGTTTCACTATACTAACAATGTCCTTTGTTTATGTCTTTTACTGTGTTTGTTGTTCTCATACTATGTTTCTATTTTCATCAAATATTTTAAGAAATAGTATCAAAAATGATGAGATCAACAGGAATATAGTAAAGATATTTAATGATGAATACCCATTTTAATATATTAAAGTCATTTATTTGGCTGAAAAAATGGGAAATAGTTAAAAGTTTCTCCAAGAAATCTATTTATTTACTATTTATTATATAACGATAATTCAATATAACTCTAATCCAAAAAGATAATCAAGTATTTAATAATGTAATATATTGTTTAAAATGTCTATAATATAAACTTTTTATGGCCATGTCTATAAAATGGAATCATAAAAAACCACATTAGGGACTCCCAAACTCCTGGGTCATCACTACATCATCTCAAAACTCATCCGAAAAAACTATTTTGAAATATTTATACTCAAAAAGTCATTCTAAATGTCATTTTCCAAAACTACCCATCCAACAATAGAGAAAATTAAAATCATTACTAAAATTCTAAACATGTATAAACATGGGTTCGTATAGCATACATAATTTCATTAATACTATAATAAACCGAAAATAAATATATTTCATGAATATTTTAACAAAATGTGACCAAAAAATAACAAAAATATATTGTGTATTTCTTCAAATGAACATATTTGTAGAACCCCCAGTTGGAGGTATGAGGCCTTTTTTTTCTTTTTTATGTGTTTACAATTAATGGAATGAGTTGGGAAGAGGTTGGGAGAGTTTGGAATGGTTTTGGATGTGTTTGTTGGATTTTAAAGGGGTGCACAGTTTGAGCACGGTTAGTTGAAACTGTGTGGGTTCCCCAAGATACCGGGCGGACCCTTCTTCTCGAGATAGTAGGCCTCGCACGGCCTGTGAACGGTTTTCCAAACCGTGCAAGGAAACCATGTCGAACCTGGCTCTCGAGGAAGTGGCATGCACATTATATGCCAAAGCGTGCGGGCTAACCATGCAGCCACATAATGTTAGGGTTATAAGTTTTGGGCACACTCAGTATTGCCTAATTTCACTCCAATCAACCTCCCACTCGAGCCTCACTCCGGATTTTCGGTTCTCAAGGTTTGGAGGGGCTCTCCCACACGTTTTGGAAGCGATTCGAAGGGGTTTGATGGTGGATTCAAGGTGGTTTCTCTTGGGTAAGTCTCTCCTTTTGGTTTCCATATGATTTCCTCTAGATCTGCATACCTCTATTTCTTGGTTTTCTAGATCTACAGTTGTTGTGTGTAGATATAGGGTTGTGGTTTCCTTGGATGTTAATATTAAGGCTTGGGGATGTTAGGGGATGTGATCTAGAGAGGATTCAGTGGTGCGTTCGTCGGATTGGAGGTGCGGTGGTTTGTGGGTCATTTTCTCAGAAACCCTAAAGTTAGGTGGCTTCTCTCTCGACTCTACTTGGTTAGAGATATTGGTTTTGGTTACAATAAATTTGGTGTGATTGAAATTAATTTTGTTTTGAAGTGCAAAATTAGTTGAGAATCCCTTGGGTGATGTTTTGGGGATTTTTGGGAAAAGGAGGGTTTTGTAGTGAAAGGCTATTGTTGTGGATTTTAAAATATATATTTTAAAATGGGATGCTATGGTTGATTTGTGAAAATTATTGATGGAAATAGTTTTCAATAAAAAGGTTGTTTTACTAAAATATGGTTTGTAATGGAAATTGTTCCCCAAATAATTAGTGATTTATTGGAATGGATTGATATACAATGGAATGGGCTGATTGAATATGTTGTGAACTTTGTGGGTTATATTCTCGATTGTGGCTTGTTTTGAATGTTGTGTGGAAGTTTCGATAAGTACCACCATAAAAAGGGGATAGATAGTGGATGGAAGAGCCACCATCAATGGTAAGTGGACGGGAAGTGCTACTAAAGTGTGAATGGGTGAACGGTTTGGACGGAAGCTCCATCATTTGGTTATATGGTTGTTTTGATGTGCATTTCATTACAATATGAAATTGTTGTGCTAACGTGTAAATGTTGGAATAGTTGTGGCTTGTTTGGTTTTCATTCGCTTGGTTGCTTGGTTTGGGTGTGATGGCATGGTAAGGGAATGTTTCGCTTATGAAAGTGGTTGCACTTGGGATTTATATTATATAAATTGTTTTATATAAATATTCTAAAGGTTTTAACATAATGGAATGTATAGGGGAGTCCTTTGGGGAAATCCTACTATGTTTTATTACTCACCCCCTGCTTTGGCACTGTGGTGTATTTTCAGATGTTGTGTATCGTGATGTGGGAAAAGTCAAGGCATCTCCCTCCTTAAGTTGTGCATTGTGATTTCTTGGTGGATCATGGAGCATGGAGCTTGGTGTGGAGCTGTGGTGGTATCATGGCTCGTAGTGTTTGTTGTTTAGTTTCCCGCTTGTACTCTGATTTTTTGTAGACATGTCTGGTTGTATTGGTTTTGAGATGTGTTGTGGAACACCTTGGTTGTATTTTGGGAGTGCATAGTGGGTAATTAAATTGGCATGCATCATATAGTGGATGTTTGTTGATTGTTTTGTTGGTTTTTTCTTAAATGAAAATCGTTCCCAAACATGATCTTGAAGCACTCGGCATTTATTGACAGCCTTTGGAGTCTTGGGAAGGTCCCATAAGGCCTAGTATCCCTCACCTCCTCCTCAATACAATGAGGTAGGGACGGGGTGTTACAAGTGGTATCAGTTTGTTCGGTCCTTTGGAGTTGATTCTTGGCTTTTTTGTTGACATTCGTTCTATTACATTCATTGAGTCAGGATGTTAGCAAGGTGTATGATTGTAGGAACATGGAATATATAGAATTAGAGGACGTATCTAACCCTATTATGTTAAAATTCAAGTTACCAGAGAGTTGGGTACATAAGTGTTTTGGAGACACTTATTGGAATTGGATATCACATTGTCGTCGGTGTAGCAAATAAGATGAGCATGGCATGCATTGTAGAAATTACTTCTCTCTAGGATGAATATTTTATTGGGGTATAATGATTTACGATGTGATATGAATATGTGAAATTTTAATGTGAATAAATTGGTATTTTGAAAATAGTTTGGTTTTCAAAATGGTGAAACATGGAACATGTGGAAAAATGTGAACTAGTGGAAAACCTTATTTTGATAGTGTTGTGTAATGTTATTTGAAATAGGATTTCGTGATGTCTACGGATGTGAGACTCATGGTTGTTTTTTTTTCTTTTGATATAAATGGCACTGGGTAGGCGTCGTAAATACCATCCAAAGGAGGTTGCTGAGAATGTGGTTGCACATGAGCCTCAGGTGAACCAGCAACTAATGCAATATATAGTGAAAGATTTCCAAGCTATTGGAAGTGGAAATAGAGTGGATGAACCAAGGCATGTGGATCATGCAGTTCAGTTTCAAAAGAAGAATCCACCCATTTTTTAGGGGTGATTTGGAGCCGGAAAGGGCAGAAGCATGGTTGAATAGAATGAACAAGATATTTGAGTTCATGGGAATGCCGGTAGCGCTGAATGTAAAGTGGGCCACATATACGTTGGAAGATCATTCCCTTTGGTGGTGGGATATGGTAGTCCAAGATGGAACAGACTAGGGTATGATGTTGGAAGGTTTTGAGTAATTTTTTAACAAACAATTCTATCCATATACGTTTTGAATTCAATGTACGACTGATTTATTTAGTTTTAAACAAGAGCTTATGTCTGTGATGGAGTATGTAGCTATGTTTATGAACATAGTGCAGTTTTCACCTGAGGTGTCGGGTAGCACGTTGATGAAGGAAAGGATATTTTAATCGGGGTTAAGGAATGAAATTCGTTCAAATATAGAGGTCTTGTGTATAGATGATTACACAAATATGGTGAATAGAGCCTCTGTGGGTGATCATGATCTGTTGGGCGCTCTGGGCGGGGGAAGCATGGTGGTACACATGGGGATTACTAGGAACACTAACACTGGGTTCAAGCGAAGGAGGGACACTTATTCCTAGGGTGGGAATATGGCTTATAATTTTATGGTAGGATATGTAAATCTTCCTCTGAATCCCCAAAGCAATCTGAGATGTTTTTAGTGTGGTTAGATGAGCCACATCAAGTGGGATTGTACGACACAACCTACAGCCTGTCATAATTGTAAGAAGATGGGGAATCTGCAGCGTTATTGTCAGAATGCTCCATGCTCAGGTGCACGTGACACTCTTCAGGGATAACAGGCATCATATGCTTCGACAGTATGGGGACAGAAGCATACCCCTCTTCAGCAGAGTAATCTGGTCATGGTGATTCTCAGAATACCACGATGCCTCATCAATGTAATAAAGAGAAGTGTGTGTCATGAAAACATGTGATTGGAGATGAACAATTTATGGTGGATGATCAGTCAGAACAATCCACGGTGCGAGGTATCATTATATTTAATTCTACCTTGATGTAAGTGTTGTTTGATACGGGTGCATTGCACTCATTTATTACTGCATGTGTGGCTGATTTGTTGGGTTTAAGGGCAGAAATGATGCCCTCGGTTTTGAAACATCAAACTCCTCTGGGTCGGAGAGAGTGTCGGGTTTCTTGTGTAGATAATGTTGTATCGTTGTGGGAGAGGATGAGATAGTGTGGAACTTCTCAATTCTTGAGATAGATGGTTATGATGTAATCATGGGAATGGATTGGCTGGTGGCTTTTAAGGCCCGCATCGACTGTGATGCACGGAAAGTGGAATTTATGAGACATGATGGCATTAGACATCTCTTTAGATGAGAGAAGAATGAAAGGAAGGGTGCAACAGGTTTGTTGGCACCAGCAGTGGGTATGATATCGTATCAGTTGGCGGTGTTGTCATTGTAATCGGTAGAGTGTGTTCAGAAAAGTGTTCCTCCAATAGTGGTGGATCAGTTCATGGAAGTTTTTCCTGATGAATTCTTTGGGTTACCTCCCTGAAGAGAAGTGGAGTTTAAAATTGATCTCCTTCAAGGGACCAGTCCTATCTAACATCCATCTTATCGTATGGCACAAATTGAATTGCGGGAATTAAAAATCCTTTTGGAAGAGTTAGAAAACAAAGCATTTATCCATCCTAGAACATCTCTGTGGGTAGCGCAAGTGTTTTTTGGGAAAAATGAGAATGAATCCTTGAGGATATGTGTTGGTTATAGTAGACTTATCCAAGTTACGATAACGAATAGATATCCACTACAACAAATTGATTAATTTTTAGACTAGTTGAGGGGAGCCCAGTGGTTCTCCCTGATCGACCTGAGGTCGGGATAACATCAATTGCCGGTGAGGAAGGAGGATATTTATAAAATAGCTTCTAGAAGTAGATATGGCCATTATGAATATGAGGTTATGCCCTTTGGTCTAGCGACTGCTCCAGCGGTATTTATGGGATTGATGAATTGGATATTTCAGAGATATCTTGATTCATTTGTGGTCTTTTTTGTCGACGATATTCCATTGTATTCGAAGACAAGGGTGGATCATGAGCAGCACATGGTGACATAGCTGGGGATCATGAGGGATCATCGGTTTTATACCAAATTGTCCAAGTGTGACTTTTGGATACAGGATGTTCGTTTTATTGGCCATTTTATTTCTAAAAGGGGTGTTTTAGTGGATCCTAAAAAGATGGAGGCTATTATCACGTGGCAAGCGCCCAAGAATGTGTTTTAGATACGAAGTTTTCTTGGTCTAGCTGAGTATTATCTTTGTTTTGTTCATGATTTTTCACTTTTGGCTTCGACAATGACAGCTTTGACAAGAAATAATGTTCCATTCCAATAGAATGAATAGTTTCAACATTTTTTTGAAGAGATAAAGGTTCATTTTACATCAGCACCGATCATGGTTTTTCCACAATTTGGAAAAGGGTATGTGGTGTATTGTGATGCATCTGGATCAAGGTTTGGGTGTGTTCTCATGCAAGGAAATCATGTGGTTTCATATTGCTCACGACAGTTGAGAGTTCCTGAGAAGAACTACCAAAATCATGATTTGGAGTTGGTAGCAGTGGTCCAATCATTGAAAGTGAGGCGTTATTATCTCTTCGGTGAGAAATTCACGGTATTTACAGATCATAAGAACAAGAAACACATTTTCTCAAGAAGGGATTTGAACGTGAGGCAAAGGATATGGATGGAATATCTCCAGATGTTCGATTTTTAATTTATGTACACACCTGGTAAGGGAAATTCGGTGGTGGATACATTAAGTAGAAAATAATATGCTCAGGTGGTGAGACATGCATCAGACCAGTGGCAGTTGATGCCGGTTATAACTGATATGTGGTTGGAATGTGAGGACCAGGGTGATAGAGTGGTCTTCTTTTTAGTTTTGCTGATTCTTGACTTGGTAGTCCTTATTATAGAGGCACAGATATCCGATTATGAGTGTGTGACCATGGGGTCTAGAATCAATGGTGGGTCGACCATTGACGGTTGGAAAATGAATGGAGATTCAATTTTGTGTTTTCGGAATCAGATGGTCATACAAGTTGCTTGTCAGGATGATCTTCTAAGGGCGTATCATCATTGCAGGTGGGATTTTCATCCTAGAATTCAGAAAATGTATAAAGCAGTGAAGGCACAGTTCTTGTGGGTAGGTATAAAAAGAAGTGTGGCTGAGTTTGTTTCGATAAGCTTGACTTGTTTGCAGGTCAAGGCAGAGCATGAGAGGCCATTAGGAATGTTTTTGTCTTTACCAATCCCTTTTTTTATGTGGGAGCAGATAGCGATGGATTTTGTCACAGGTCTCCCAAAAATAGTCAAGAAGCATGATACCATTTGGGTGATAGTGGATCAGCTAACTAATTCGGCCCAGTTCTTCCCGATTTGTCAATCTCATACGGTGGAGGATCTGTCCAAAATCTATATATGGGAGGTGGTGAAGAGGTATCATGTTCCAGTTTCTATTGTATCAGATAGAGATCTGAGGTTTACATCTTGTTTCTGGAAATCCTTATAGAAATCCCTTGGAACAAAGTTGATGATGAGTACAACGTATCACCCGTAGACAGATGGACAATCCAAGAGGATGATACAAACTCTAGAGGATATGTTGCATTCTTGTGTCATCAACTTTGGTGGCTCATGGGAGGAGCACTTTTCATTAGTTGAGTTCTCGTACAATAACAGTTATCAGGCATCCATACAAGTGGCTCCGTTTGTATCATTGTATGGGCCGTCGTGTCATTTCCCACTATGTTGGTTGGAAACAGGTGAGTCTTCGATGGTTGTACTAAGACATGTCCTAGAGACGATGGAGAAGACCATGATGATCAGGAAGATAATGTAGACGGCTCAGAGTTGTCAGAAATCATATGCGGATCATTGTCGACGACCATTGGTGTTCTAGGTGAGTGATCATGTGTTCTTGAGGATCTCTCCTAGGTTGGGACATCTTCGGTTTGGGAAACAGAAAAAGCTATCTCTGAGGTATATTAGAAATTTTGAGGTTGAGGAGTGGGTTGGTGAGGTGGATTATCATTTTGCTTTGCCACCATGTTTTAGTGCGGGCACAATGTGTTTCATGTCTCGTAGTTAAAAAGTATCAGCAGGATCATGACCATGTGATTCGATGGGATCATGTTGATATATAACTTGATGCTTCGTTGGTGAACATGCTAGTGAGGGTTGTGGATAGGATAGAAAATGTCTTCCATGGTAAAAGAATCATTTTAGTTCATGTTTTGTTGCGACATGGTCAGATTTAAGAGGAGACTTGGGAGCAGGAGAAAGAGATGTTCGAGCAGTGGCCCGAGCTCTTTCGGCAAAGGGCGAGTTCACTACTTTCCGATGACGGAAGGTCCAATAGTGGGGAGAATGTAGCACCCCGGTTTGAGGTATATGGCCTTTTATTATGCATTTTTATGTTTTTAATGTGAATAGAATGAGTTTAGAAGAGGTTGGGAGAGTCTGGAATGGTTTTGGATGTGTTTGGAGGCTTTTAAAGGGGTGTATAGTTTGAGCATGGTTAGTGGAAACCGTGCGGGTTCCCCAAGAAACCGTGCAGACCCTTGTTCTTGAGACAGTAGGCCTTGAACGGCGTGTGCACGGATTTCCAAACCGTGCGAGGAAACTGAGTGGACACTGGCTCTCGAGGCAGTGGCGTACGCACGGTTAGCGCACGGTTTTCCAAACCTTGCGGGCTAAACGCGCTGCAACTTAAAGTTGTGGTTATAAGTTCCATGCTCACTCGGGATTGCCTCATTTCACTTCAATCAACCTCCCACTCGAGTCTGACTGATGATTTTGAGTTCTCAAGGGTTGGAGGGGCTCTCCCACACATTTTGGAAGCGATTCGAATGGGTTTTAATGTGGATTCAAGGTGGTTTCTCCCGGGTAAGTCTCTCCTCTTTGTTTCGTTGTGTTTTCCTCTAGATTTATATCTCTCTCTTTCCTGGATTTCTAGATCTACACATGTTGTATGTATATATAGGGTTTTTGTTGCCCTAGATGTTAATATTAAGGCTTTTGGATGTGAGGGGAAGCGATCTAGAGAGGTTTCGGTGGTGCATTCGCCGGATTGGAGGTGCGGTGGTTTGTGGGTCATTTTCTCAGAAACCCTAAAAGTAGGTGGTTTCTCTCTCAACTCCACTTTGTTAGAGCTATTGTTTTTTGTTACAATTAATTTTTTATTCTTGAAATTAATTGTTTTTTGATGTGCAAAATTGGTTGAAAATCTCTTGGGTGATGTTTGGATATTTTTGGGAAAAAAAGTCTTTTGTGGTGAAATGCTATTGTTGTGGATTTTAAAAATGAGATTTTAAAATTGGATACTATGGTTGATTTGTGAAAATGATTGATGGAAATGGTTTTCAATAAAAACTTTGTTTAATTGAAATATGGTTTGGCATAGAAAGTGGTCTTTAATAAAAGGGTGATATATTGGAATGGATTGATATGCAATGGAATTGGTTGATTGCATGATTTGTGACCTTGGTGGGTTATATTCTTGGATTTGGTTTGTTTTGAATGTTGTATGGAATTTGCGAGAAGAACCACTATAAAAAGGGGATGAATAGTGGACTAAAGGGCCAACATCAATGGAAAGTGGATGGGAAGTGCCACTAAAATGTGAATGGGTGAACGGGTTGGACGGAAACTCCACCGTTTGGTTGTATGGTTGTTTTTCTATGCATTTATTTACAAGATAAAATTGTTGTGCTAATGTGTAAATTTTGGAATGGTTGTGACATGTTTGGTTGGATTTTGCTTGGTTGCATGTTTTTGGTGTGATGGCTTGGTAAGGGAATTTTTGGCTAATGAAATTGGTAGCACTGGTGATTTATTTTATATAAACTATTTTATATAAATGTGCTAACATTTTTATCCTAGTGGCGTTTGTAGGGAAGTCATTTGGGGAAATCCTACTGTGTTTTGGTAATCACCCCCTTCTTTGGAACTATGGTGTCTTTGCAGATGTTGTGTACCTTGACGTGGGCAAAGGTAAGGAATCTCCCTCCTTTAGTGGTGAATTGTGATGTCTTGGTGGAGCATGGAGCATGGAGCTTGGTGTGGAGTTGTGGTTGTGTCCTGGCTCATAGTGGTTGTTGTTTAGTTATCTGCTTGTACTCTAATGTTGTGTGGACGTGTCTGGTTGTATGGGTTTTGAGTTGTATTGTGGAGAAACATGGTTGTTTTTGGGAATGAATGTTTGGGTAATTAAATTGGCATGCATCATATATTGTCTTTTTGTGGATTGTTTGGTTGGTTTTGTCTTAAGGAAAAATTGTTCCCCAACTTGATATAGAAGCCATTAGCATTTATTGCTTGCCTCTAAAATCATCGTAACGTCTCTTAAGACATAGTATCCCTCACCAACTCCTCAAGCCAATGAGGTAGGGGAGGGGTGTTACAATATTAATAGTTAAACAATGAAATAAAGAACATAGTTGACATTGATATAAAAATAACCATGTTAGAGAATACTTCAAATGACATAAAAATATGGAATCTATATTTTCAATGGTAGAAACTATTAGTTAAATACCTAAATTTATAATTATATATAATTGTTAATAAAGGAAAAAATATCCTAATATGGTAAATCCTCTTTGAAATTAAAAGAAAACATAGATGAAATTATAATTTTTTTTACAAAATCTTTCTACCATTGTCATAAAATATATAATTATCTATCACAATCAATCATTTTTTAAAAATGAATACAAAAAAATGTTGAAAAATTTTAATTTTAAAATAATAACTAATAATGGATCATTAAAATATATATCATGATACTTAAAGGATACATAGTCTAGATGGTAAAGTACATGATCATGGTTGGAGAAATATTGTGCGGTTTATGAAGAGAATATTTATTGGAAACCCAAATAGTATAATTAGATTTTAAAAATAAATTTTTTAATTCTTTAAAGTGAAATAATGTAGACACATTAGTTAAAAAGAATCAGGATTCATAATATTATAGGATAACATTTCAGGGAAGAGGAAATCATGCACATGGGTGATAAACCATGATTTAAAATGTTGTGGATTATTCTGACCATAGATTCATTATCAATAATGAATATTTTTCATTAGTATTTCAAATCTGAATCATTATTTTTCTCAGAACATATAAATAGGTTATACCATATGAAATTAAACATTCATTTCAAGGAGATACATTATAACTCAACAATTTATATTCAGTGATGAAAAACCCTTATATTTTAATGATGATTTTAATCAATAAAAAATTTAACAATTATTTTCACCACCCCATCTCAACAAGGTGTACCCTTCCTTGGATGACAATATGAGAAGGGAGATAATGACCCCTGAGTCCTTCTTCCAGTAGACCCCAAGTTGGAGACTGGAACTGATGGTATAATAAACACACAAATGAGAGACATTACCCTCTAAGAGAACACATGCGAAAGAGGGAGATAAGATAGACACAAACCAACTCCCACTTAGACTACAATATAAAATAAATCCCATGTGCACATATGTAGTGTCAAGCAATACTACTACAACTAAAAGTAAAAACTGAATGTACCAACGAAATGTAAAAACAACACCCACAAGCCCAAACAGTTCATGTATCCCCAACATAGTAGAAACTAGATGGATCTCCATACTACTCCATGTGACGAAAAATAGTTTATATATACTTAGGGTGAGTATAACAGTATACTTTGTAATATCTTCCTTAGAGCCTCTTGCATAAAAGTAATGAAATAAATATAATGCACAATGAACAACATGTGAAACTATATCGTCATCTAAACAAGTGTACTATATTTCCAACATCACCATGGATACTCTCACCATGTATCACATACAAGATTATATAATATAATAAAATATATCAAGGGTGCCCCACTACTACTTCCCCATTGGTCAACCAATTTTCCCCAACATCGCACGTCATAAGCATCTCTCTTCAAAAAGGCTTCCTCGCAGACACTAGACAAAAGCACAAAAACGTGAACCTCATGTAAAAAACCACCATGTCCATGTAAGAAAAGTAATCTGGTGGTTTATGGAAGCCACCAATGCTCGCATAACGTGTATCATATGGTAGGTATTTAAACCTCAATCCATTATAGCTCATACACCGAGTAAGTAGCTTCAAGATATCATAGCCTATACAAATTAAACCTATTATAGTCCATAGGAAAATATATTTTGAATATATGTGTGTGAATATCCACAATCCATTATAGAAATCTACACATATATGGATAAAACTAACAGTTGTGCCTACCAGTACAAGTAACTACAAAGAGAAGACAGTGGGGCCAAAGATGGTAGTCAACCATGCATCCTCCGACCAGAATGTTGGGGAAAACACTCCCTAGGGTTCATAATCCCTAGTTTTCAGTTGCACTAACTGATAGGCTGGAGTAGCATAAAGAAACACAAAAATTATTGAAAATACTATAGCTCACAACCACACAATTGGCATAAACTTGTCTTAGACTCGCTACAACTAATGTCTCTCAGACTCACAGATACCACTTCTAAGACTATATTCCATATAAGCAGACAAACATTTTAAAATATTAATTACATTTTTTAATTCACTAATTATAAATTTCACTTTATGATAATTTATTAAATAAACATTAATTAACTATTAACAATTCTATAATATCATTCATTACAATCACACCCAAATTATATTGTCCCTTTAAATTGTACCCTCATCATTGAGTCCCAGCAAGCGCCAACCCCTTGGGTTAACATCATTTATTCAATCATTTATTAACTACATTATCACTTTCCCATATTCCACGGAATTCTAGAAAAACATTCTATGCTACTAAACACAAGGGGGGTCAACTCGATGAGTAGATGAACTACTTGTCAAGTCATTCCCACCAATAGCAAGTGTATAGAACTATATACCCTTGAGAATCTAAACACAGAAAGAACATGGAATACCATTCTTGTCTTCTACCTTTTTGGAAGGAGGGTAAGAAAACCAGATGCCTTGAGTAGTGGGGAAATTAAAGGGGAAAACCTACAAGAATCAGCAAGCATCTAACCATTCACATACAACCTGTTTCATCATCCTCATTGTCCACTCCAACAACCACATGCATAAATAGATGAATCTCACCAATCTAGGCGACAACAGCTACCACCACGAATAGGCCTCTCTGCCCCCACTTATCACAACAGTCATCCAGGATCACATCACAACACAAGCAGTAGAAAAACAAATATCATATAAATTTGGCTCTTAGATCATAAAAAAGAAAGACGGTAACTCGGAACCCTAAAATTAATTATACGTTATCAATAAACCAGTTCTTTAATCCATATTCAATTAACAAATTAATTATTCATGGGATCCAAATATGAGAAACCTAAACAATAAGATACCACATATTTATTAAATATTCCTACTGTATTAATTTGAATAGCATCAAATTACAACAACAATAATAGGATTCATTCACAAGAATATTTATCCTTATCCAAACCATTATCAATTAATTTATAATTTACATTCATTACCAATTTCTGTCAATAATAAACAACTTAACAAAGAAACAATAGATATCACACTATCAATCAAAACAAGAGGTAATAATATACGATCAATATCAATTTATTTATCCAGTTCAAATATATATTATGTTAATTACATTTTGATTCAATGGGATAAAACAAGATAAATATAAAATAGCATGAAAAAGAATATGGAAGCAACAAATCCTCCACCTCAAATGGTTCATGATGTTCGTTATACGAGAATGATCCGCACAGTAGGTTACAATCATCTCCCCCCGTTACAACTGCATCCACCTGAGAATGTCAAGAAACCACCACATCGGTGAACACCCATGAAAAGCCCATTTGGAAAATAGATGCATCACTCCATAAAAGTAAAATAATAAATAGAAGGAGATGGACCCAAAATAATGGCGATATATTATACCTTATATTAATGATTGATCGATACTACATGGTTGTATCAAAAAATAGTGGGGAAGTAATCCAATGATGAATGATTTATTGCACAAATAATATGAGAAGGAATGGAAGGTTCGAGAATCTCACACCCGAGAACAAGGAAGAAGAACAAGGGAGGAAGATATATCATCCATTTAGAAGATTTAATGGAGTAGTAGTTTAAGATACATTGAATTTTTCATTAAAAGAGAATCACATTAAACCACATGGTTTGACCAAGTAAAAGCATCCTGATCCATATGAACAATTAATATAAGTGTTATGGATATTGAATTGGCCTTAGAGTCTTTAAAATGAGGCATTAAATGCCTTTTACGTCAAAGGAAAAAAACAGTAGGAAACTGGAATCAATGTTCATGAAAAAAAATTTGGAAAATGAAATAGAGGCAACCATTTTTTATCAACATTCTAGAAACAATATTCATGAACTCAATATTTGGAAAAGGAAATAGAGGCTACTGTTGGAACCTCACTGCTCTGGAAACATTGTTCACATAATGCTACAGTTTCACTGTTCAAAAATGGTTACCATTTCATTTTTCACCTAAGGTTATCGTTGCACTATTCAAATAAGGTTACCATTTAACTATTCACATAAGGTTACCATTGCACTGTTCACAGAAGGTTATTGTTGCACTGTTCACATAAGGTTACTGTTTCCTTGTTCACATAATGTAAATATTTCACTGTTCATATAAGGTTACTATTTCACTGTTCACAAAATAAATCCATTGCATTGTTCACATAAGGATATCGTTGTAGTATTCACATAAGGTTACAGATGCACTCTTCAGATAAGCTTACCATTTCACCGTTCACATGAGGTATTGTTGCACTAATCACATAAGGGTACCTTTGAACTTTTCACATAAGGCTACTGTTGCACTATTCACATAAGGGTACAATTGCACTGTTCACATTAGGTTGTCATTGCACAGTTCACATAAGGCTACTATTGCACTGTTCAATAATGTTACAATTGTAATGTTCACATAAGGTTACCGTTTCACATTTCACATATGGTACCATTGAATTGTTCAAATAAGGTTACCATTTCATTGTTCACTTAAGGATACCATTGGATCTTTTCATAAAAGGTTACTATTGAACTGTTAACATACAGATACCATTACACTATTCACATAAGGCTACCATTGGAACTGTTCACAAGGTTACCATTGGAACTGTTCACATCGGTATATCTTTAGAACTATTCACAATGGTTTACCATTGGAACTGTTCACAAGGTTACCATTAGAACTATTCACTGAATTGGAGATTTTGAATGTTTTTGGGGATAAGTCACCTAGACCACCAAAACACATCAAACACTACATTTCTATAGAGTAATGGACCAGAGAGGTTTGGTCCATTACATCAGATACCTCTAAAAACATTCTCATGCTCGAAAATTCAAAACCCACCAAAAGGGAAACTGAAATGGGGTCTTAACTAACACCCATTGAGATATCTCTCAAAAGAGAGCATTCCCCAAGAAGTAAAGAAAATAAATCCATCTTATAGACATGATAGTTATATATCCACATAGTGTTCATAATTACATACAAAGATATTAACATCAAACAACTCTGGGTACTGAGAACATTTTTGTGACTCACGTTCCAAGGTACTCTTCTCTATGCCACTATGTCACCAAAAGACACAATATAAGCCTATAAAACTCTCACACAACATCTTCTCCTTGTGGTCTTCTATCTCCATATGTCATTCCTCAATGGTTTCATCATCATCAACAACGATTTATCCCCAATTGATGAAGTGAGAGTAATCATGAAGATAACGACAGAGCTGTGACACATGAAAAACATCATGTATCTGGATCATTTCCAAGGGAAGTGATACTCGATACGCCAAAACTACAACATGAGATAACACCTCAAAATTACAAAAAAATTGGTGAGAAAACTTACTCCCACGACCAAGCCTTCGCTGCCCATGACAGGGAGTCACCATCAAAAACATGTTATCCCTAAAATCAATCTCCAAAGGTGTCATCCTTTGATCGACTTATAATATTTGTTGAAAATGTGTTGTCTTCATCCTCTAAGGATTCACCTGGATCATCTCTACTATATTATCCACTAGTTCTGGTCTACGAATCGTTGCTTCTCGGACCCCAATCTAGCAGAACAGGGAAAAGAAAGGCTTAAAATACAAGGCTTAAAATGGCATCATACCGATGGTGGAGTGTAAAGTATTGTTGTAAGAAAACTACTCCAATAGTAATTTCCTCATCGATGAATCTCCAAAATCCATGACACATGATTGCAACATGTCTTTAAACATCTAGATGGTTCGCTCTATCTGATCGTCTGTTTGCAGATGAAAAGAAATGCTAAAACATAACTAAGAACCGAAAGCATGATTGAGACCTCTTCACACCATGGATGTGAAACCAGGATATCAATAAGAAATGAACTTCCTTGGGACTCCATAAAGTATTTCCACTTAATACAGATAAAACTTCAACACAACATGAATTAAGCAAGACTACTTGATTGCTATGAGGTGGGATGATTTTTTTAAATGATCAATTACCACCCAAATAGCTTCATGATCCCTCTGATCTGAAGTTAAACCAGTAAAAATGTTCATTGATATGTCTTACCACTTCCTCTAAAGAACATCTAATGTATGGAATACACAACCAAGAACATGGTGATTGGGCTTCACATTCTATCAGATCAAACATCGAGACACAAAGTCTGTGACCACATGCTTCAGCCCGAGACACCAAAACTGACTCTTCAAGGATTTGTATATCATTTTCACACCAGTATGCAAGGAAAAAGGAGAACTATGGAACATTCTAAGAACCATATTCTGTGTGGCTAGAAGAAAAAATAGCCTTCGGTGATACAACACATGATATTGTTCATCCTCAGACCAAACAATAGGAGCCTCACCACAATCAAATTGGTCTCTCCAGACCTCTACCTCAGGATCCCCCAACAAGGAATCATCCACCTGCTACACTAGAGATGACTGCACCATCATCTAAACAATCCACTACCCCAACTTATCCCTTATCAAAATGTAATGCTGAAAATTCTTCTTTATCTCTCCATGAATCACCAGTTTCACACACTGCATCACCACATGACTTCCTGCTTAGTGCAGCATCAACAACATTCCACATTATAGGGGAATACTATATTTTAATGTTGTATTTAGGTAATAACTCCATCCACTAACATTGTCTCATGTTTTCATCATGCTAGGAAAAATCATGTCTCATACTCTTATGATCGGTGAAAACCACAAAGCGCTCGCCAAGGAGGTAATGTCTCCACAACAATAGAGAAAACACTACGGCTACCACATCAAGATAATGGGTTGCATAGCAATGTTCATGGGGACACAACAATCGAGTCCTATATGAAATTATTGATATATGATGCATCATCACTCAACCTAACCTGAGATGCAAATCATCGTAGAAAACCTCAAATTGAACTCCCTCTACTGGAAGAAAAATAATGGAAGAAATTATAAACATCACTTCTAGATTCTAAAAAGATGACTGACACTGATCAATCCATATAGACACATGATCATTCTAGGTCAAAGAATTCAAATGAGTTGCAACTCCAGAGAAATCAAATACGAACCTCCTGTAGTAGCCCGCGAGAACTAGGAAACTTCACACCTCTAAAATTTTCTTGCAGTTGTCCCAGACACAACTACATCTATCTTTGATGGATCCACATCTACTCTCTACTAGGATACAACATGCCCCATAAAACAGACTTCTCAATATCAATAATCAAACTTCAACAACATCCCAAGTAGCTGATTATGACAACGATCTCCCAAAATGGCGTGTAGATGCTCTGCATGCTTCGCCTCAGATGTGGAGTAAACAAGGATGTCGTTGATGAAAACTACTATTAAAATGTACATGAACTCATAGAGAACAATTTTCATCAATCCAATGAACAAATCTATATCTTTCTTTATGCCTAACGGCATTACAACAAACTCATAATGCCCAGGATGACAACAGAAAGCAGTCTTTGAGATATCCCCGTCCTTCACACGCATCTAATGATATCCTAACCGCATGTAAATCTTTAAGAAACAACTTTCACCCTTCAATTGATATAATAAATCATTAACTCACAGAAGAGGATAGAGATTCTTCACTATCACATTGTTTATGTGATGATATTTTACAAATAACTGCAAACTGTTGTCGACCTTCTTCATGAAAAAATGGTTCACCCCACAGTGACACCCTCTGCCAAACAAAACCAAACTATAACAGACCATTAATATATATACATATATCTCATAACTCAGAAGGGGAAATCCTATATAGAGACATAGACATAGGAGATGCTCCTTGTTATAGGTTGATCCCAAACTCAATCTCTCGTTTAGGGGGTAATGCTACAACCTCTTCAGGAAAAACATCATGGTACTCATCTAAAACCCTAGGAAATGCCAAATACTGATCCTCTAAGGAACTCAAGAATATTCTCATTCATCATGGATGATAAATATAGAACATGCTTCTATCGTATCTGAGGGTTTGGCTAGCCAACGAACATCACTATCTCTCTATCCTCATCGATGAACACAACCTACCTTCTAAAGAAATACATGATAGCATTCTCCGAATACAACTAATCCATGCGTTGTAATATATCATATGGTTGTATTCATAATCATATGAAATCTACCTAAGGGAGGTGCTTCCCCAAAAATAGCTCATAGTCTCGACATACTTCAAATAAGTCAGCTCGTCCTCCAACTAGCGTAGTCAACACCAAGGGCACTGTCATCCTCTGTACCTCATGTCTCGAAGCATGGACAGTGGTAGGTGATATGAAAGATTGTGTCTCTCCTAGATCAAATAAAGAAAACACCATGGTAGAAAACACACAAAGGGTACCTCGAATGACATCAGGCTCTCATGGAGCTTGTATTGCTAAATCATAAAGCTAACCACAACCTACTCCATGACCTCTTTGGCCTTGATAAATACCACCCTCATAACCACACTCTACTCTCTGAGGATGGGGATAATCAGGGGGATTTCCACTACATACCTAATCTTCCCTATTCTGATCCAAAGATGATGCAGCCTACTACTGCTGCATCGGCTGGATCTGCCTCAATGGAAGAACATGGAGAAGAATACCTGGTGCACAATGAATTCTTTGAAAGGTCAGTCACACTTTCAACTGATGACATTGACCACCGTAATAAAAATGAGTGTTAGATCCCATTGAAATGTCTTGAGATCCGCTGAACCTAGAGAAATGAGATACTGAGGGCTGTGACCTATCCCTAGTAGAACAGAAAATCTTTTTCCCTGAAAACCAGTAACCACATACCACAACCCTACTCCGTGATAAATTATGATGAATCCCCTGTCATGATGATCCGGTTCGAGATAATTTCCTCTTTATTTCCTATTCCCTTTCCATCACCTCAAAATATTTCTACAGAATAAATTAGGTGACCTGGTGCTGGATCAATGAACAAAAAGCCTCCTTAAAATTCCTTGCCCTGGCCTTCCTCTCTTGAAATAGGTCCGAAGCATATTGTAAAAGGATCCTGAAATGGATTCAAAACCCTCGCACACTAGAGGTCCCCAGTCAAAGGGAAAGATACTACTGGAGACTCTATACCTTCATGGTAGAACAAAGTAACTTGACTATAAACATGCCTCAGAACTCCTCCCATGAGATCACCAACTCCTCACGATCCCCGAGGAAAAAGAACCACCACTTCCTCACTTCTCCATGCGGCATCGTCACAACCAAGGCCACCCAGTGCTCCTTCTGAGCATTGTTCGACCTGAAGCCTATCTCGACCTCATCCAACCAGGTTTCTATGATTGCATCTGAAATAGATCCCTCGTATAACTACAGACTCTGGCACTAAAACAATCAGAGTGTCTTCCTTCAACTGTCATTTTCGTCAACCTCTACTATACAATGATCATCTAGAACAACCTTCTATAAATCTTATATGAGATCTAGATGATGACTTTGACATGTATCCATACTTGTAAAATATATTTGGAGCTCCTAGACCTAGAATATGGAAGACTCAACATTAAATAATTAATTATTTTTCTTTTATTTATTTTAGGATAACCTATCTCAGGGTCTACCCATTCAAACATACGCACAAAGAAGAATGATACATGATCATTTCCTAAGTCTCTACCCTACAACTAGTATAAACTTTTTTATTATCCATTGTAAACATAAAGGTCCACACATCAAATGATAGGGGGCCTTAAATGCCTATGTCTTACCGGTCTCCAATGTTTTCATCTCCTGCTAAACCTTAATGACAATGTTGCCCTACCAACCGATGAAACCATGCTTTCGACTAACACCAAACTCCTTCTATACCTCAACCAGACCACACATACCACTTTTTCATGACACCATCCCCACAAGGAGTACACCTCCATGGTTGGAAATATGATAAGGGAGATAGTGACCCATGATTCCCACCTCCAGTATGCCCTGGGTTATCGACTACCACCAAGGTTATAATAAACACACAAATTGGAGGCATTAACCTGTAAGATAACACCTACGAAAAGGATAGATAATATAAACACCAACCAAATTCAACACAGACTACAATTTAAATGAATTCCCAAGTGCACATATTTAATTTCATGAAAAACTACTACAACTGAAAGTGAAAACTGAATGTACCAAAGCTATGTAAAAACAACTGAAACCACATGCTCAAACAGCTCATGCAACACCATTCTAGTAGAAACCAAAAATTTGTCCAACATTCTCCAAGTGACCTGAAAAAACTTATTATATACACATAGGGTGAGTACAATAGTATACTCAGTAGTATCCTCCCCAAAGCCTCATGTGAAAAAGTAAAGAAAGCATGCTAACGAACAATGAACAAAATTTGAAACTAACTTGCCATGTAAAAATGTATAGTATGTTCTCATGCTCACTATGGATACTCTCACCACGTCTTGCATACAAGAGTATTTAATATATTATAGAATATCAAGGGTACCCTTCTACTACTTCCCCACTAGTATGTTGCTTTCCCCTAATGTCGCATGTCCTAACAATCTCGGTCCCAAAAGGCTTGCCCGCAGACACCTAGGTGAAGCACCACAACATGCACCTCATGAAACAAAACCACTATGTCCATGAAATCAATGTTACTCAGATGTTTCTGGGAGCCACCATAGCTTTCATAATGTGTATCAAACGTTGGGTATTAAACCTCATTCCATTATGGCCCTTACACCGAGTAAGGATACTCGAGAAATCATATCTGATACATGTTACAGATATATTGGTCCATATAAATCTATATCCAGAATATATGTGTGTGAATAACCACAATCCATTACAACCCTCTACAAACATATATGGGGAAAACTATCTGGTTTACCAACTAGAGCATGTAACTACCATGATCCGTCAGCCATCCATCCTCCCACCAGAATGTTGGGGAAAACCCCTTAGGGCATAGAATCCATTGGGTGTTAGTTTCCCTATCTGATTGGGTGGAGTTGATTACAAAAACAAAATGTAAAAAATATATTATAGCTCACAACCACACTATGGGAATAAACTAGTCTTAGACTCAAATGTATCAAATGTCTCTCGGACTCCCTACTGACACTTCTAAGACTAGGTATCTTATGAGCACATAGCCATTTAAAGAGATTTATTTCATTACGTAATTTCCTTTTATCAGTTTCACATTACATTAATTAATTATTTAAAAATTAATTAACCAGTAACAATTCTAAATTATATTTTATTAGCATCACACCCAAAGTTAAATATCTCTTAAAATTGTAACCTCAGCATCGCGTCCTGGCTAGCTACAACCCCTTGGGTTAAAATCATTTATTCAACCATTTATAAACAACATATTTTATTTCATATATTCCTAGGAATCTTAGAAAACCCATTCTAATATACTACACACAAGTGGTCTCTACTCGGTTAGTAGAAGAACTTCCCTTCAAGTCTTTTCCCCTAACAGGAAGATCATATTCCCATCCTCTATCAAAAAGATAAATAAGGAAATTATATGGCATACCCCGTGTATCTTAAACCATTTTGGATGGAGGGTATGTCAACCAGATACCTTGAGTAGTTGGGAAGGTGAAGAGGATAAACAAACAACCAGAATCATTCACTAGTGTAGAAAACGTTTATCACGACAACATTTCTTACGTCAGTTATATATAACCGACGTGGAAAAGCATGAAATTGGATTTTTCAGTTCGATTATTTTATAATTGATGTGATGAATATATAATGGACATTTATCAAGTCGGTTATTTTATAACCGACGTGATAAATCCATTCTTGGAGATTTATCACGTCAGTTTCAATATAACCGAATTGATAAATGGAATCACGAAGGTTTATCACATCGTTTATAAAATAAACGACATGATAAACCGTCAAGCCTCGATATATCACATCAGTTATATTATAATCTATGTCATAAATTTAAAAATAAATAGGTTTATCACTATTATTATTTTATAACCGACATGATAAACTAAAAAAATATTTTTATCACATCTGTTATAAAATAACCAAACTGATAAACCGAAAAAACAATATTTAATTTTTGTTATTTTATAACAGACATGATAAACTAAAAAATGAGTTTATCATGTTAGTTATAAAATAACCTAGTTGATAAACCTAAAAAATCATATTTAACGTTGGTTATTTTATAACCGACATGATAAACATAAAAAATTTTTAGTTATCACGTCGCTTATAAAATAACCGATGTGACAAAATGAGTTTCGAGCATTTATCACATCTATTATAAAATAACTGATGTGATAAACATAAAAAATGATTTATCACATCCGTTATTTCATAACCGACGTGATAAACTTAAAAAAAATCAGTTTATCATGTCAGTTATAAAATAACCGAAGTTATAAACTGACTACTGATGATTTATCACGTTAGTTATAAAATAAATGAAGTGATAAATCATGTCTCGGTGGTTTATTAGATCTATTATAAAATAATCGACATGATAAATCCTTTAAACGACTTGTCGGGATCCGTATGCCTATCATTTTTCCTTGATCTGCAACTTGTAGCTCGATTCTCTTGCCCAGAAAACCTAGAAACCCACCAAGAACTCATTCCCTTAATGTTGGTTTATCTAGATCCTTAATCATATTTATTATTAGAAAATCTCTCAGATCGACTCACAGTCCCTATGTATGACTTTCAACCTGCCCTGATTTCATTTCTTATTTTTTGAGGATGGCCTAAATTCATTTTTTATCTAGTTTACCTTGATTATAATGTTCAAGTTTATAATCTAGTTTCTCTCCTATTTATGTATGTTTTCAATGCATCTTGACAGTTAATATGATGATATAATCAAATTGATTTTTTTTAAATGAACAAGGTTTGTCCATTACAAAAATTGTGCAGAATAAATTCTAGATTTTACATCATTTTTTCATTATGGGTTGAGCCATTGAGGGTTTTTGTATCATCATTTTGTCATTATGGGTTTAGCCAACAAGGGTTTTTTATAATTCCATGTTTATGTTTTTTCATTTTTTTCTTCTTAATTGTTTTTCTTATTATTACAAATAATAACTTTTACACATGTTTGATTTCATTTTCTAATATTTCAAAATTGTTTTGCATTCAAATTATGATATTTTTCATATAAATATAAAATTTTCTTTTCTTTACAAGATGTATAATTTTGATATTTGTAATAGGTAATAATGAGTTGATGTTTTATTATGAAACATTGAATAATTAATAAATATAAGGAAGGTGTTGATTCTTTTTTGGAATTTTCTAAGTGAAATGTTCCAAGCAATGACATTTTTTCTGTCAATGCAAGAAATGTTTGAATATGAAGAAGTTGAGATGTAGAGAGATCAATAATCATATGATTTGTTATGGTTTAAATCCAAGTTACCGACCATGGATTTGGCATGGTGAAACTGGATATAATGTTAGATCTATTGACGATGATGATTTTCAAGATGATAAATCAGATAGAATTAAAGAAATGATTCGTGATATCTCTGCAGAACAAATTGAGATAGAACCAATAGTTGCGCGTCTATATGATGATGCTAAAAAACCATTGTATCCTAGTTTTAGAGATTTTATGGTTTTTTGGTAGTGTTAGGATTGATTATCCTAGAGGCTAAACATGGATGAAGTGACAAATGTTTTATGGAGCTGCTATAATTGTTGAAAAATATTCTTCCAAAAGACAAAAATCTTCCAAAATAACATTATAAGGTGAAAAAATACTATGCGCGATGGGAATGGGAAACAAGAAAATACATGTATGTACAATATATATAAAGGAATATGAATTTCGTTCAGAGTGTCCTAAATGTGGGACATCATGGTATAAGTTGAAAGAAAAAGCACAGGCTGATGTATAGATTACAAAGATCCCTGCAAATATATTTTGGTATCGTCCTATAATTCCTCATTTGAAACGTTTAATTTTTAACTCAGATGATGAAAAATGATTAATATGGCATTATGATGAGTGAATATGTGATGGAAAAATTCATCATCGATGTGATTTTCCACAATGGAAGAAAATTGATGAGCAGTATCCAACATTCAGAAATAAAATTAGAAATCTCAGACTTGGATTGGGCAAAGATGGAAGGAATCCATATCGAAGTCTCAGTAGGACACATAGTTCAGGGCCTATTTTATTGGTAATTTAAAAATTCTCTCATGAAGTTTGCATGAACCGAAAATATTTCATGTTGAGTATAATGATCTATGGTCCAAAGCAACCCAGAAATGATATTATTGTTTTCTTGTCACTATTGATTGATTATAAGAAATTTTATGGGTGTATGATATGAGAGTGTATGATTCTTATAAAATGAATTATTTTCAACTGCATGCAGTGCTTATGTTCACTATAAATGACTTCCCAGCAATTGGAAATTTTTCTGGATACAGTGTTAAGGGGCATAAAGCATGTCCAATTTTCGAACAACAGACTTCATATAGTCAATTGAATCATGGGAGGAAAACAATCTACATGGTTCATTGAATGTTTTTACCAATGGATCGCTCGTATAGAAGACTAAAAAAGAATAAAATGGGTCACAAGAATTAGATATTTCTCTTAATCCTTTAACCCCTGATGAGTATTTTGAGTGGGTGAAAAACCTTGATGTGACATAGTGGAAGGCACATAAATCTGGTAATGATATACATGTTTGGAAGAAAAGGTCAATAATTTTTAAGCTACCATTTTGGAGATTTCATGAAGTGAATCATAATATTGATGTAATGAACGTAGAGAAGAATATCTGGGATAGTTTGATTGGAACATTGTTAAATATTAAAGGAAATACTAAAGATAGATTTAATGAAATATTAGACTTACTATCATTGGGAATATGTTCAGAGTGAGCTCTGATATCTGATGGAAGATGAACATTTCTTCCTCTGGATTGTCATAAATTATCCAATAAGGAGAAAATTATCTTCTATCAGTGACTTCATGATATCAAAGTGCCTTAAGGTTATTCTTAAAATGTAAAAAACTTTTTCTCTATGAAGGATTTAAAGTTGATAGGTATGAAATCTCATGATTGTCACGTCATGATACAACAACTTCTACCAGTAGCATTGCATGGAATATTCCCCGTCTGTGTCAGAAAGACTATAGCGAAGGTGTGTTATTTTTTCAATTCAATTAGTAATATGGTGATTGATGTTAATTCATTGAGGATTTTGGAAACAGATGTAATATCTATACTTTATCAATTGGAAATATATTTCCCTCAATCTTTTTTTGATATAGTAGTGCATTTAATTGTTCATATAGTTCGAGAAATAAATATTTTTGGACCTGTATATATTTTTTGGTTGTATTATTTTGAAATCTATATGAAAATATTGAAGTGGTATGTTAAAAATCATTATCGACCTGAAGCCTCCATTAATGAAAAGCATATATATAATGAGGTTGCAGAGTTTTGTACAAGATACTTGTCTGTAGTGGAGCACATAGGTTTTCTTATATCTTATCATAAATGAGTTAATACTAAGGTAAAAGATATTTGTGGCTTAAAAGACAAATTGTTTTCAGCTGAACAGATAAAAAAGGTACATTTATACATCATGAATAATATAACTGATGCTCAAACGTATATCACATTTCATATTAATGAGTTGAAACAATGTCATCCAAGAAATAATGAAATGTGGATTTTGAATGAGAACAACAAAACATTTTTGACATTGTTTAAGAAGGCCCTATTTGGTAGATCAGATATCTGTGAGATGTTAAGATGGTTAGTGGGTGGTCTATGTTTAAATTTGATAACATGGTCTGGGTATGACATTAATGGCTATACATTTCATATGAAATCTCAGGAAAACAGAAGTGCAATTCAGAGTAGTGGGGTGTTGGTGTTTGTAGAAACAATACATTTTTTTACGTCTAAAGAAAGAAGTCCAATTTTTGCATCAAGGCCATATTATGGAGTCATTGAAGAAATATGTGAGGTTGATTACATTAAAATTAAAGTTACTTTTTTTAACTGCAAATGGTTTGTCAGTAACAACAGTGTGACACACTGTGAATTTGGAATGATAATTGTTAATCTGAATAGAATGGAAGAAACAATAGATTCTTTTATACTGGGAACTCATGCAAAATAGATTTTCTATGTTTTTGATCAATCAGATATGCATTGGTCTATTATTTTACAAGGAAAAAAACCATATGTTGGTGAGGATAAACTTGATGTAGATGCTGATTTTTGTGATATACCTACATCAATCGAAAGATTAAGAGAAAATAATGATGATCATATTATAGAAATGGTTTGTGCCATAAGGAATGATCATGATGAAGGAATTTGGGAAAAAAATCCATTTGTACATTCCTAATATTACAGGTAACGTATGTTTACCAGGTTTAATAGGTTTACCATGCTTACCATGTGTACCATGTTTACTATGTTTACCATTTTTACCCTGTTTACCATGTTTACCATAGTTTACCATAGTTTACCATGTTTCTTATGTTTACTATAATTTACCATTTTTTCATATTTTATCATAGTTTATCATGTTTTCATTTACGTAAGTTATATATTTATAGATTTTGTTGAAATTACAATTACACAACTATGTTTAAAATGTTTACTATCTTTACCATTGTTTATCATGATAAACAATATTTACCATGTTTACCATTATGATATTTGAATTAGTTTATTTGTGAATTAATGTTTCTTTTTTTGATTTCAAGGACAATGACATATCAATCAGTTGATCACCCATATGATTCTGAAGGTGAGCAAAATGATTATTCCTCTAGGGTGGAACAATTATATGCTACCATTGATGTACCCCAATCGTCTTCATGTGCTCTCATAACAACTAAGAGTTCAAGAGTTGGTAAATGTGGCAGCACACGTTTGCCAAAATTATCAGTTGCCCATGCCCAGGACCAGAGGATAGTAGTTGAATTTGATGAAAATTATATTACAAGAGGTCCAGATGAAAAATATTTTAAGAGTTTTGTATCAAATAAAGGAAAAAGAAAATTTAGAATTTTTAACAATGATTGGAAAAGTGTTGACGAAATGATAAAAGCTCGGTTGTGGGAGACTATTTTGGTAAGTCCTTTTTCTACTGTTTGACTTATCTTTTAAAAAATATAGTATAATATAAACACTCTCTTCTTTATCAGATGACATTTTATATTCCTGACACTAGAGGAATCAAGAAGAAATGTTTATTGATGGCATCTAGAAGATGGAGGGATTTCAAATCGACCCTCACATCTAATTTCATTTATGTTCAAACAAATAATGAAAATCCATGTCGTATATATCCTTTCCTAGATGATGACACATGGAAAAAAAAAATTCAAATTAGGAGAGAAGAATAATTTTTGGTAAGTGCAATGTAACCATTTATATGTTTTATTATATAACTAATCTTATTAATAATTTGTTAATGATTTATTATTATCAATTTACAGAAAATAAAGAAATCTCATCAGCAGATCCAAGCTAAAAATTTATACCCTCGGAGCTTATCTCAGGGAGGGTATTCATTATTGGAACAACAAATGAAAGTAGAAAAATTTGGAAACTTATAGTAGAGTCTTCATGCGCAAGAGAGGTTGTTCCTATATCCCCTTTATATAGACAAGAAAATGGAAGAGGTCTTAGATGCAAAAAAGCGGGAAATATCTTTCAGATGAATCTCGAATCATAGTTGAGAGGATTGTAGGATACTTATTTTATTTATTTAAATTATTGTCAATGAATTATATTATTTGAATCAATAAAAAATTAATTAATTAATATAGGATTATCATGAGGAGCAAAGCACACAGGGGGCATTTACAGCTGCTGCGATGCATGATATTTTATATGAAGCATTGGGAAAGCCCCAATACCTCGGTCGTGTACGAGGATACCCGACTGTTGTATCGGTAAGAAAAGTGTTTCCATAATTTTAAAAGTATTCCATTGAGGGTGTGTATAAAAAAAATAGATTTTTTTGGGGGATGAACATAAAAATATTAATGTGACGATGGAGGAAATTTTTAGAGCATCAGTGCAGTCATTGTTTGCAGACATTTAAATGCAATTTCAGACTGCAGCTCACACTTTTCCAGCTCCCCCTGCAGACCCCATTTTTTATCCTCCACCTCCGGAAGCAAATACCACTCCCCAACCACCGTTAGCAGCTCCCACTCCTCCACCTCAGCCTGAGGCCTTCATTTATCCACCTCAACCTGCGTACCCCATTTGTTATCCTACTCCTTTGCCAAATCATCCTATATATTGTGAGTTGTATGTTGATGATCATCACCATCATATAGTGGCATATGGGCTAGTATATTGTATAAGATATATGGTTCATCATTAGCAGTCAGAGGTATAGAAGCATATGTTCACTGTACATGATATTATAGATATATCAGCTCATGTTCCAGTACCTACAAATGATGTGACGACAATTGCACATAGTATCAGCCACTTTTTAGTTTGGCCATCCAGACTTCTGTGAGTCATTAACATAGAGGTATGTGTGTTATATCTTATATTTTATTTATTAATAAAGTTTTTTAGCATTTTATAGCTAATATATTTATCAATTTATTTAAAATAATACTTTAATGTTAAAGAAATACTTTATAGACAACAACAAAGACAAATGGTTTTGACATCAGATACAGATTCTAATATTCTTGACATATTGTCAAGATATTCAAATTTATTATCATAGAATTATTCATTTCAATTGGACGGTCATGTTTTTGGACGTGCAATAAATGTGGTAATTTTGAAAAATGATATCATGGAGATTTTTACTGGAGACAAGTTGTGCATCAACATGGTGCAGATAGTTTCCATGTAATTCGTAACATAATTTTGTCCCTGCGTTTAATTTATAAAAAACAAGTACTTATTTCTATATTGTATTAGGTATCTTTATAACATGTGTGAGAGTAAGGACCAAATAGATGTATATGGGGTGATGGATATTCATTTTCATTCCCCTGATGCACATTCATTAGATAAGGAAGAAAGAGAAATTTATGTTGCTGAAAGATTTCAACAAAATATTATCACACGATGTTAGATGATGCCTTATCGTGAGAGGTGTGAAACATATATGAGATAGTGTTCTATAATTTTTAACAAAAAAAGACTAGCCTAAAATTTTATTCATATCAATGTTCATTGGATGTTGGGTTTTTTTTCCACCAGAGAATACACTATATTTGTTATGCTCTATACATGGTGATGCGTGGATAAGTTTTAAGAATTCTGTTGGAGAAGTATGTTTCAATTTCCTAATAGTCTTTTATATTATAATAAATTTTATATTTATCTCATTCATATTATTTTCTAATAGGGGATGGAACACCATTTGTAAAACCAAAAACAAAATGTAACACCTCAAGTTTTCATAGTGTGTTATTTCTTCAAAATAATTCAATAACTTTCACTACACGCAACACCGAGTTCAAGCGAACCATGACTTACCAAACAAGCCATTCAAAAGAGGTTTTAAATAGTATTAACTAAATTTTAATACTTTATATAATCCTTATAATTTTAGAATCCATATTATGAGAACAAATTCATTTTCAGTATTGCACTTTTATCAACTTTTAATAGTGAACCCTTTTTAAATACAATATTTTAAAATTTTTGACTAAATGGGGACATCAAAAATTTAAAATAAAACATCCCAAGCATCCACGACATGCTTTCCATTGAATAATACAGTAGCATATGTTGTACGCAATTTCGAGTTTTAACACACACCACAACCAATCAAACTAGTCGTTATGAATAGTAATATGTACTTTTTGAAATTATATATATTTTATTTTTTAAAATGGACTTCATTTTTGGATTTGTAATATCGTATTTATCCTAAGGTGAAATTTTGGTACTTTTCGGATAACTTTCATATTTTGATGAATAGTGAAAATTACTAAATTTTAATTAAAAACAACTTTTTTTAATCAAAATAATTAATAGTGATAAATTATGAATTTGAATGGTTTTAAAGTATATTTAGAATATATTTTACCATTTAATATAATGTTGGTAATTGGACATAATTTTACAATTAAACCGAACATAAACAAGTGTCAATCTTTTGATAGTTATTATCTCTTAAAAACACGCTTTTTGTTTTGACAGCGGGAATTAATTTTAAATTTATTTCTTCCACTTCTGTGTTTTAAATTTAGAAAAATGGATTCCATATTTGGAATCAGGATGTTCATATTGTGTAAAAAGGTAACTTTTATTTTTAGACATTTTGATTAATTACTGCGGTAAATATTTTATTTACCATGGTTAAGGGTAAATCCGGTAAATATGGGTTAAAAATTAATATTACAATAATACTAAATTACCCTAAAACGTGTCCTAGAATTATTGGTTGATACATGTTCGACCATAGGAATATTTGGGGCGATTTTGGGACCCCATGGAGCCACTTTTAGGTGATAGGGACACTTTTTTTAATTAAGTTAAAATAAGTACAAAAATGACATAAGTATATATCTTTTAGAAAAACAATTTTTACATAGGGTTATATATGTTGGATTTTAGAATATAATTATTCATTAGAAAGATACAATTATTTACTACATGATGATAGTTTAATTATAATTTTTAACTATTAAATAATTTAATTTATTTATGACACAATGATGATGCAGTAATTACCATAATAGTGAAAAATTAAAATAATTGATATTATAAATACCCAAATAAATATAATTTGAGACATTTAATGTATTAAAATAATTTTATAGGATAATATGACATATTAGTATTGATTTAATTAACTTTTTTGAAAGGAATCATTCTGTTATGAGTTTTAAAAAAATCAATTCTTGAATAGTGTCAAAATTGACATAAAAGAGTTTTTAAACAAAATATTATATTATTAATTGATATTAAATTCCTAAAAATATAAGGTTCGACCAAGAGACTTATATCATGATAGTTTCATCATTAATGGACCACTTGGGGGGTTTCTTGGATGTATATAGTAAGTTTATTAACCATATTATATAAAAATACAAAGAGACATGGTAAAAATGAAACTAATTAACTTAGAGTTAATACTTAAAGATAAGGTTAATATAAGTACCCAAACATGTCTACATTCCATTGGTTGAGTTTTTTTCGACCCATAACCAACTTAACATTTAAATAATCAACTTTGGAGCCATTATAAACCGAATATGAATTTCTTATAAACTAATATTTCTAGCTTTTCCAAAGGTGCCCCTCACCCCTCTTATAAAAGGGCACTCCTCCTTCTCATTTCTTCACACCTTCAAAACCTTTTTGTTCGGCCAAACTCTGCCCCAATACTCTCCTAACATCCCTAAATACTACCTAGAGGATTTATTTTGATCATAAAGCCACCCTAAGGAGCCATTTTGATCAAATCAAAAGGAAGAACTCGAAGAAGAGGTAATGATTTCACCACCCTTTTCCAAGTTCCTTTCTTCTTCCACTTCTTCTTCCTTTGTTTTTACCATTATAAAATAATAACTCTAGTATCATATATATACTTTATTGTTATTATTAATAATGGTACAACCATATTAAGTATTCTATCCACCCTTTGAATAACATGTCACCATACGTGCGTACGTACGGCTTACCGTCTCCACGTCGTGGTGTAATTGTTATTCAATATATTATTATTTGGATGGGTATAATAATGATATGTAACTCATGTAAATAATAAATATAACATGTTAATGATTCTGTATATATAATATAACAACCATTTATAATTATTTTAATATCAAAAGAATGATATTGTCGCTCGTGCGTACGTACGGACTACCGTCTCCATGAACGCGATGAGATTCATTCTCCATCGTATCCATTCAAGTATAATTCCCATTTTATGTTTAATAATAGTATCTAATGACTTGATATCATTCTGTATATGTATAATATTAAACCTATCCATTACAAACATGGCTTACGTAACAAAACATATAAAAGAAAACGAGTAAGTTAACACCCGAAACAACGATAATACTAAGATATTATTAACAAATCAATGTTGAAAGATCATATATGATATCATATTAATGTATATGATTATTTTATAATTTAATAACAATTATTTCACTATTATACAGGAGCTTAACCTACCCCAACCAAGGAAAAGTACAAGGTAAGGGTTATTTCACAATCTCTTCATTATCCGAGGTTGTTTATACGTAATAATCTATTGGGGTCTCTTTATCATCCACATCCATGTTTCTTAATAATGTATTTCAAAACATTTTTACTATTTACAAGAATATGGTTTAATGTAATTTATACCCTTATGTGTTTCAAATGGAATCTTTCCGCCGTTTTCCAAAGAAGGCACTTTTAACCTTTTCAACAAATTTAAGGTAAGAATGTTTTTTTAACTTATATGGCGGGTGCGGCTATTTACTGCCATTATAAAATCGTCAAAGATTCCCTTACAAGATTATAAGAATAATTTCAAATTGAATGTATTATTTTATAATTATGTTACATTTAAAATGATTTCAAAAAAAGAGATATTTCTCAAAAATATATTTGATTTTATCTATGTCAACATCCTTTGATGGCTTTTAAGCTTATTTGAAGTCGATTTATTATGATACAAAACATCCATATTTTATTTAAGGTTTTGTGATATTTTTGACTGTGGATAAGCTATTCTTATGTCACTCATGGTTTTTTTAAAGTATTGACATTTCAGAAGTTATTTTTAATCCGAATGTTTATGTTATATTTCAACCTTTCATTCAGATTAATGTGTTAGACAAGTATGTTCCGGGTTGGGGACCGGTAAAAGTAAGCCCTCCGGTTTAGTCTCCAGTTATTAGAGGAACTCCGGGTTGGTGTCCGGTTATTAGAGGCACTCCGGGTTGGTGTCCGGTTATTAGAGGCACTCAGGGTTGGGTTCCAGTTACAGTTAGCCCCTAGGTCTTGGGACGAGGCCTTGACAAAGAAATTAAAGTTCAGCATTATGCATTACAACATTATGAAAGTGGTTATTGATATTGCATGTGATCATTCTATTAGTAGAATATCCATGTGAATAAGTAAATGGCATTATTTCACTTTAATTTTTCCATACTATGTTGAAGTTCATGTTTAAAAGGCTATTGTTTTAGTAATGCATTCCCTTAAATGTTTATGCTTATTTTTGAATGTTTCGCTATATTGTTATCCTTACTGGGCATTTGAGCTCACCCCTTTTCTATGTTTTATTTTTCCCAGGATGTGAAGAAGTAAGTTATGAATGACCTGCAGGGATATTATGAGGGGATAATAGTGTGGACTATGGAGACATTATGTTGTTGTAGTAGTTTTTCACTATATGATGTAATGTAAAACTTATGAATATATCTAGTGTTTCCAAGGATACGAAACCAATCGGTCTTTCTAGATTTGATCTTTCTTGTGATCATGCCAATGTTATGTAATAATGCACCGACTCTGGGTAACTAGGGTTGGGGCGTTACAATTGGTATCTGAGGAAGATTAGTACAAACCTTGGAAACTAGATTTAGGTAAACTCTGATTAGAGAAGATAGACCTAAGATGGGCCTTGAGGATTAGTATAGAAGAACATCCTAGAATTTTGGTATTGTAGAGATTTTGTGAGTTTTCCGAGCAATACATCCATGTCTGGATACGAGCAGGTAGAGGCAGCTCTTGCACAGATGTACCTAGGGGTAAAACTCGAAAACACTGCTTTGAGCTAGACTCGAACGGGAACTAGTGCACGACAACGGGCCTTGCTGCACTCTTGGTTACGACACTCCTGGGGGATATGCTTAGGATAATTCTCATTTTCTTTACAAACCATTATTAATGGTTTATGAGTATATACTTCCTCAAAGGAGACATTTTTATGATTATGGATTATATCCATAAACTATTTAATTTATGTTATGTGTTTTAAAAGTTTGGGATTAGGTATTATTATTCATAAACTAATCTAGTGTATGCCATTGTTTAGAAATGGCACCCAGTAGAAGGAATGATAACTCCAGCAATGCACATAATCCAAAGAGAAAGAAGGATCATATCTTTCATGGTCTTAAGCCAGAATTTATAAGAGAAATAGTCTCCCATGTATTATCATCATATGAATAAATAATATCATGTGTTGATAAGATAAGTAAAGATTTTAATGAGTCCTATGGCTTTGAAGGGAAGCAAGAGAAGAAAAGGATGGAAGAGAAAAAGATGGATAAAGGGAAGAGGGAAAAGAAGAATTTTCCCATATGTGATAACTGTGGGAAGAAACACCCTGGAACTTGTCTGAAAGTAATGGGAGTTTTTTATAAGTGTGGAGGAATAGGGCACAAAGTACATGACTACAAGGGTAAGAAAATGGCTTCAAATGTACAATGCTTCATTTGCAAGGAGTTTGGACACTACGCGAACCTATGTCCCAGTCATCAAACAATGCCGCAAATGATGCTATTGGATAATAATCAAGTTATGATACTACCAGACATGAAGAGGAATGATTAGAGTTCTTATGTTGATTATATCAATTGAGTGTTTTATCACCAATGTACTTGTTATAATAATTATGGAGTATATAAGGATTGTACTGCAGTACTATTTCATTAAGGACTTGAGATTTTGTGGAACAAAGAAAAGTTACTCAATAGTAGGATAAATTTTTGGAAAATATATGGTTGAGAGAATGATAAACCATAATATAGTTCTGATACCGAGGTAGTGACTTTGGAATAATACATGATTTATTTGGATAAATTATATTGGATATTCTTGAATACCTTGAAATTGATTAATGATTTGTATATTCCATCATTGTTGGGGTTTATAACATTTTTGGATTGATGAAGTATATCCAGAATTCTATATTGGATAAGGGAGCATGAATGTAATCAATAAAAAATATGGAAATTCAGGATGTTTCAGTAGATGATGAAGGTATTCATATGCTATTACGGGTTAAAAAGGATCTACATTATGTTTACCTTCCTTATAAATTTTGGACTGTGAGTTTGGACAGATGTATTTTGGATAGTTCTTGATTGGATTATTTTGGATTGCCATAAAAGGACAACCTGGAGGTCGGGCGGCAACCCATCACGTCCGGCAAGGCCGCGAGACTTGAACCCGCAACCGACGGGCGACAAGGGTGTATCACCTACCACTGGCCCATGAGATTTCCTGGATTAAATAATGTTGTTTTTTTTAAAAGATCTAGTAGTTGAATTACAAATTCATTTATTTTGGAACCCTGTATGAATAGTATAAATAGAATTTTTTTTAACGTTCTATTATCTTTTAGAGTGAAAGATTAGTTTGTGGTAGAAATTTATTAATGGATAAAACTCTAATTATAAAGTAATTATATATCCTTATGATCTTAGACAATATCATAAATAAATTCCTCAACATTAATAAAAGGAACTTAGAACAAAAATGTTGTCCTAGATGGTACCTTAAATCATCACTAATTTATGGCTTTGGGATTGTTGGACTTTTCATAGCCATGTTCTCTACCACTCTCCATCAGATAATTGATGGTCAGATTTCTCTTCCATATCCATATTTTCCTACATGGAACCCTAGTATGTGTTATTTTTAGTAATCTTTATACCTTCCACTCTTTATTTTAAATAGAGGCCTCATTAATTTATTTTTCGATGTGGGATTTCAACTATGATATTTTGAAACGTCAAAAATGTGTTATCATAATACCTTATGTTTTGTTGAATCGATGGTATTTTAAATCATCATAGATTGATGAATTTAAGGACCTCAATTTTAAACTTGTTTGTGATTTATGACCTCAATCACTACCTATAAATATTTACGTTTTTCCTCCAATTATATGTCTCTAATTTCCACCAATGTTCTCCTAATCGAGATCATAATTTGGTGGTGACCCTTTCAATTCTCTTTTCCTCATTTTAAGGAAAAATTTTAATTACCCAATTTTCGATGTGGGTTTTCCCACAAAGTTATTTTTTATTTTCAACCTTTTATTTTCGATGAACAATTTCAAATTGCGAGGACGCAATTTATTGAAGAAGGGGAGAATGTAACACCCCAAGATTTCATAGTGTGTTATTTCATCAAAATAATTTAATAACTTGCACTACATGCAACACCGTGTTCAAGCGCACCATGACTTACCAAACAACCCGTTCAAAAGAGGTTATAAATCATATTAACTAAATTTTAAACTTTATATAATCCTTATAATTTTAGAATCCATATTATGAGAACAAATTCATTTTCAGTATTGCACTTTTATCAACTTTTAATAGTGAACTCTTTTTAAATACAATATTTTAAACTTTTTGACTAAATAGGGACATCAAAAATTTAAAATAAAACATCCCATTCTTTCATGGTACGCTTTCCTTTGAATAATACAGTAGCGTGTGTTGTACGCAACTTCGAGTTTTAACACACACCACAACAGATCAAACTAGCCGTTATAAATAGTAATACCAACTTTTTGAAATTATATATATTTTATTTTTTAAAGTGGACTTCATTTTTGGATTCGTAATATCTAATTTAGCCTAAGGTGAAATTTTGGTACTTTTCGGATAACATTCATATTTTGATGAATAGTGAAAATTACTAAATTTTAATTAAAAACAACTTTTTTTAATCAAAATAATTAATAGTGATAAATTATGCATTTGAGTGTTTTTAAAGTATATTTAGAATATATTTTTACCATTTAATATAATGTTGGTCATTGGACATAATTTTACAATTAAACCGAACACAAACAAGTGTCAATCTTTTGATAATTATTATCTCTTAAAAACACGATTTTTTGTTTTGACAGTGGGAATTAATTTTAAATTAATATCTGTCACTTCTGTGTTTTTGAATTTATAAAAATGGATTCCATATTTGAAATCAGGATTTTCAAATTGTGTAAATAGGTAACTTTTATTTTTAGTCATTTTTAATAATTACTGCGGTAAATATTTTATTTACCATGGATAAGGATAATCCGGTAAATAAGGGTTAAAAAATAATATTATAATAATAATAAATTACCCTAAAACGTGTCCTATACTTATTGGTTGATAAAAGTTTGACCATAGTCATCTTTGGGTCGATTTTGGGACCCCATGGAGCCACTTGTAGGTGATAGGGACACTTTTTTTTAATTAAGTTAAAATAAGTACAAAAATGACATAAGTATATATCTTTTAGAAAAACAATTTTTACATAGGGATATATATGTTGGATTTTCGACTATAAATATTCATTAGAAAGATACAAAGATTTAATACATGATGATATTTTATTTATAATTTTTAAATATTAAATAATTTAATTTATTTATGACACAATGATGATGTAGTAATTACCATAATAGTGAAAAATTAAAATAATTGATATTATAAATACCCAAATAAATATAATTTGAGACTTTTAATGAATTAGAATAATTTTATAGGATAATATTACATATTAGGATTGATTTAATTAACTTTTTTCTAAGTAATCCTTCTATTATGATTTTTACAAAAATCAATTCTTGAATAGTGTCAAAATTGATATAAAAGAGTTTTTAAACAAAATATTATATTATTAATTGATATTAAATTCATAAAAATCTAAGGTTCGGCCAAGAGACTTATATCATAATAGGTTCATCATTAATTGACCACTTGGGGGTTTCTGGGATGTATATAGTATGTTTATTAACCATATTATATAAAAATACAAAGAGACATTGTAAAAGTGAAACTAATTAACTTAGAGTTAATACTTAAAGATAAGGTTAATATAAGTACCCAAACCTGTCTAAATTCCATTGGATGAGTTGTTTTCGACCCATACCCACCTAAAATTTTAAATAATCAACTTTGGAGCCATTAGAAACCGAATATGAATTTATTATAAACTAATATTTCTAGCTTTTCCAATGGTGCCCCTCACCCCTCTTATAAAAGGGAACTCCTCCTTCTCATTTCTTCACACCTTAAAAACATTTTGGTTCGTCCACACTCTGCCCAAATACTCTACCAAAATCCCTCAATACAACCTAGAGGCTTTAGTTTGATCAGAAAGCCAACCTATGGAGCCCTTTTGATCAAATCAAAAAGAAGAACCCGAAGAAGAGGTAATGATTTCACCACCCTTTTCCAAGTTCCTTTCTTCTTCCACTTCTTCTTCCTTTGTTGTTACCATTCTAAAATAATAACTCCAGTATCATATATATACTGCGATTTTATTATAAATATGGTACAACCATATTCAGTATTCTATCCACCCTTTGAATAACATGTCACCATACGTGCGTACGTACGACTTACCGTCTCCACGTCGTGGTGTAATTGTTATTCAATATATTATTATTTGGATGGGTATAATAATGATATGTAACTCATGTAAATATTAAATATAACATGTTAATGATTCTGTATATATTATATAACAACCATTTATATATTATTTTAATATCAAAATAATGATATTGTCGCTCGTGCGTATGTACGAACTACCGTCTCTACGAACGCGATGAGATTCATTCTCCATCGTATCCATTCAAGTATAATTCTCATTTTATGATTAATATTAGAATCTAAGGACTTGATATCATTCTGGAAATTAATTATATACAACCTATCCATTACAAACATGGCTTACATAACAAAACATATAAAATAAAACGAGTATGTTAACACCCGAAACAACGATAATACTAAGATATTATTAACAAATCAATGTTAAAAGATCATATATGATATCATATTAATGTATATGATTATTGTATAATTTAATAACAATTATTTCACCATTACACAGGATCTTAACCTACCCTAACCAAGGAAAAGTACAAGGTAAGGGTTATTTCACAATCTATTCATTATCCGAGGTTGTTTATACGTAATAATCTACTGGAATCTCTTTTCATCCACATCCATGTTTCTTAATAATGTATTTCAAAACATTTTTACTATTTACAAGAATATGGGTTAAAGTCATTTATACCCTTATGTGTTTCGAAAGGAATCTTTCCGTCGTTTTCCAAACAAGGCACTTTTAACCTTTTCGACAAATTTAAGGTAAGAATGTTTTTTTAACTTATACAGCGGGTGTAGTTATTTACCGCCGTTATAAAATCGTCAAAGCTTCCCTTACAAGCTTATAAGAATAATTTAAAATTTAATGTATTATTTTATAATTATTTTACTTTTAAAATGATTTAAAAAAAAGAGATATTTCTCTAAAATAGTTTTGATTTCATCTATGTCAACATCCTTTGATGGCTTTTAAGCTTATTTGAAGTTGATTTATTATAATACAAAACATCCATATTTTATTGAAGGTTTTGTGATATGTTTGACTGTGGATAAGCTATTCTTATGTCACTCATGGTTTTTTTAAAGTATTTACATTTCAAAAGTTATTTTTAATCTGAATGTTTATGTTATATTTCAACATTTCATTCAGATGAATGTGTTAGACAAGTATCTTCCGGGTTGGGGACCGGTAAAAGTAAGCCATCCGGTTTGGTCTCCGGTTATTAGAGGATCTCCGGGTTGGTGTCCAGTTATTAGAGGCACTCCGGGTTGGTGTCCGGTTATTAGAGGCACTCTGAGTTGGGTTCCGTTTACAGTTAGCCCCTAGGTCTTGGGACGAGGCCTTGACAAAGAAATTAAAGTTCAGCATTATGCATTCCAACATTATGAAAGTGGTTATTGATATTTCATGTGATCATTCGATTAGTAGAATATCAATGTGAATAAGTAAATGGCATTATTTCATTTTACTTTTGCCATACTATGTTGAAGTTCAAGTTTAAAAGGCTATTGTTGTAGTAATGCATTGCCTTAAATGTTTATACTTATTTTTGAATGTTCTGCTATATTGTTATCCTTAATGGGAATTTGAGCTCACCCCTTTTCTATGTTTTATTTTTCCCAGGATGTGAAGAAGTAAGTTATGAATGACCTGTAGGGATATTATGAGGGGATAATAGTGTGGACTATGGAGACATTATGTTGTTGTATTAGTTTTTCACTTTATGATGTAATGTAAAACTTATGAATATATCTAGTGTTTCCAAGGCTACTAAACTAATCGGTCTTTCGAGATTTGATCTTTCTTGTGATCATGCCAATGTTATGTAATAATGCACCAAATCTGGGTAACTAAGGTCGGGGCGTTACACAAAAGGGGTTCCAATATAAAATATGTACAAGTGAAGGTAAATATACTTTTATAATTTGTACTTTTCGATGTATAACATAAAAAGTTATATTTAATTGAAACACATTTAAATATAAATTTCATAAAAAACAAGGAATTGTCAAATATAGATATTATATTTTAAGACTTATATATAAAATAATTACAATAGGAACACTTTTGATGTTTGACTAGGTAAGATTCTCTTATGAACATTTCCATAATATTTCATTTGATTTATTCATTTTACATGTTAACTATTTTCCTTTCACATTGTTGCTATTTGATGACCCTAAAACATATATTGTTAAAGAGGTCAAACATTTACAAGTGGACTTGTCAAATTATTTTATAGGTTTGATTGGATTTTAGTTTGTTTGTAATGTAAAATGTAATTTTGAAAATTTAAATTGTAATTGTGTATTTGGGGATTGTTTTAGTTGTATTTATGTAATTTTTAGTTGACATTGTATGTCTTAAATGTTATCAATGCAAATGCTTAATTTTTCTTTGGTTCTTGTTTTGGTATACTTATGTTTTTCTGGTACGAATTCTTGGTCTGGTTTCTGGTTGTTTCTGGGGAGAGAAGAGGACTGGTTTTTATTTTTTAAAAAAAATTGGTTTTCCACATCAGTTATTTTATAACAGACATGACAATAGAATGGGGAAGGGTTTACCACATCGGCTATTTTATAAACAACATGATAAACCAGTGTGGGGGGTGTTTATCACCTCGGTTATTAAATAACCGACATAATAAACCCCTTGGAATTGATTTATCACATCGGATATTAAATTACAGACATGATGAACCCTCCCCCAACTCGTTATTCACATCAATTATTTTATAAACGACCTGATAAACTAGTGAGGGAGTGTTTATAACATCTGTTATTAAATAAGTGAGGTGATATACCCTTGTGAAATGGTTTATCACGTTGGTTATTTAATAACTGACATGATAAACACTTCTCCACTAGTTTTTCAGGTCGGTTATTAAATAATCGACGTGAAAAACACCTCGAAGTTATGTTTTTTATGTCGGTGTTTAAATAGACGAAGTAAAAAACACCTCGATGTTATGTTTTATACATTGGTTTTTAAATAAACTACATAACAAATATATTTATAACATCATCCAAATTAAAATCATCTAAAAAATGACGTAAAAAATGCCTAATAACCGACGTAAAAAACAATTTTTTTTCACTAGTGATTTAGTAACCAAATATTCACATCCAACCTGTTTCATCATCCCTGGTGTTCTCCCTGACACCCACATGCATTAACCGATGAATCTAGTCACACTATGTGTAAAATACTACCACAAACAATAGTCATCCCATCCCCCATATATCACAATAGACATCTGGGCTCACATCAAAAAACAAGCAACAATAAATAAAACAACACATCAATTGTCATATTGGACCTTAAACAAGAATAAGGGTAACACAGAACCCTACATGGAATTATCTTTTATCAAAAAACCAGTTCATTAATCCATCATGAATTAAAGAATTTATTATTCATATGTTCAATCTATGGGAATCCTATAAGAAATATATAAAAAATTTATTAAACATGTTTTCCTCATAAATTTAATTAGCATAAAATTTCAACAACAACAAATAGATTCATTCACATGCCTCTTTTTCACTAGACCAAAAATGATCTATTAATTCTGGTAGTACATTCATTACCAATATCCATGAAGAATGAAAATCTAAAAATAGAAAACATAGATATCAAACTATCTAGAAAATCCTGAGGCAATAACAAATGATGGATATCAATTTATTTATCTGGTTAAAATATTTATTATATCAATTCCATTGTGATCTAGTGGGATAAAACATTCTAACTATACAGTTTCACTTAAAAGAAAAGAGATTCAATGAATCCCCTACCTCAAACAGTTCATGAAGCTCTTTATATAAGAACGAGCCAAATAATAGGTTATGATATTTTACCCATGTGAAAAATGTATCCACCCAAGGATGCAGAGACACCACCACACCGGTCAACATCCCAAAAAATCCTATTAGAAACCTAGAGATATAATTACACCAAAGGGAGAGGAGAAACAGAAGGAGATGAACCGAAAATAATGACGATAGATCCTACCTTATATCAAACAGTGATCGATAATTCTTGGTTGCATCAAAATCTGAAGGTATCCAATCCTAGGAGAAATGTTTGATTGCACAAATCCTACGGGAAGGAATCGAATGATTGAGCATATCACACCCGTGAACAAGGAGGATGAACTAGGGAGGATGATATCTCGTCCATTTAGAAGATTTAATGGAGTAGTGTTTTAAGATACACAAGATTTTTGATTAAAATAGGATTACATTAAACCACATGGTTTGACAATGTAAAAGCCTGCCTAGCATTTGGAAAAACTAATATAGTAATTATGGCCATTGAATCATCCTTAGTGTCTTTAAAATGAGGCTTTAAATGCATTTTATCTCAAAGGAAATGTCATAGGATCGAATTATAGAAATCTAGAAACACTGTTCATGAACATTTAATTTGGAAAAACAAAGAGAGGCTATCGCTATATCTCACTGTCCATGAAACACAGTTCATAAACATAAGAATTTGTCGAAGGAAATAGAGGCTACCGTTGGAACCTCATGATTCCAGAAACACTTTTTACATGAGGATACCCATTGCACTATTCACATAAGGTTTATGTTTCACTGTACAAATAAGTTTATTGTTGAACTGTTCACATAAGGTTACTGTTTCACTATTCATATAAGGATACATTTGCACTGTTCACATAAGCTTACTATTGAACTGTTCACATAATGTCATCGTTTAACATTTAAAAAATGGTTTCCATTTTACAATTATCATAAGGTACCATTGCACTGTTCACAGAAAGATACTGTGGAATTATTCACTTAAGGGTACCTCTGAACCATTCACCTAAGGTTACTGTTTCACTATTCACATAAGGTTACCATTGCATTGTTCACATAATGTTAACGTTTCAATATTCACATAAGGTTATTTTTGCACTTTTCATATAAGGTTACCATTGTAGTGTTCACATAAGGTACCATGGCACTATTCACATAATTGTCATGATGCATTGTTCACATAATGCTACCGTTGGAACTGTTCACATATGGCAACCATCACACTATTCACATAAGGTTTCCACTGAACTATTCACATATGGCTACCATTTCACTGTTCACATAAGCTTACCCTTGCACTGTTAACATAATTCTTCCATTATAACTGTTTATAAGGATACTGTTGGAACTATTCACAGGGGTCAATCGTTGGAACTGTTCACATCGGTCTACCCTTAGAGCTATTCACAACGCTACCATTTGAACGGTTCACCATATTGGATATTTTTATAAGTGTTGGGGATATGTCACCTTGACCACCAAAACACCAAAAAAATATTTCTATCGAGGAATAGACCATAGAGGTCTGAGCCATTGCAATTATAATTAATTTAATTAAATATTTGAAGATAAAAAATTATGTAATTATATTATAAGATGTTTTAATTAAACCATGGAAATGAATATAGATTCATATTATCAAAAAATTACACAATGATGGATTGTACTGATGGAGAACCTTATCTATTATCGTAATTTACTCAAATGAGTTATATCTTCCTATATAAACAAATTCACTAACATAATTAATTTTGTAAGAACCACATTCAAAATTATTACTATTTATAGTCTATATTTATAAAAAATATTTATGTGAATATTATTTTGTTATTATATATTTTCATCATTGAGTGTTAGTAATCTTACATGTTTTCATGTAGATTCATGATAACATAGTCCATATTGGTTCTTGTAAAAATATTATCATTTTGAGACCATTTACCGTCAAATAATTTAATCATTATAACTATTAAAAATATATAATTTCATTATATTATTGTTTCAATTTCTATCTATGTAGATAAAGTCAACTACTATAATCTTTCCTAGAATTTTAACTGACGAATGGTGGTATATTAGTGAATATTTATAATTTTATTATTAAAAATAAAGAACCAAAATGAAAATATTTTATTTTTAATTATTTCATATGTTACTATTAACTATTTTCTATAATTATACATGATATTTTTATACGGTATTTTTCAAAAATGTGGTTATACCGACCGAATAATGAGAAAATCATTATTAATGGATGACAATGAAAATACAATATTTTTATTTTTTAATAATATCATTATTGAATAGGAATAATGGTATTATTTAATAGTTTTAGTTTATTGAATAATATTTTAATAAAATCTACTATAATAGAAATAAATATTATGTAAAATTAAATATGATAATTTATAGATGTGGTAGGCCTCACAATATATAATAATTATCTATTTCTCTTGAGTAGTGTGAGTGAAATAACGCAGGTTATAATTGAATCATTTATAATCATAATCCAATTAGATACATTAAATATATTGCTTAATTTCACTATTATAATATATGAAATCATGAAATTGTTAAAAAAGAGCTCGTCGCTTCACAGAGATGATAGCTTGCACGACACATGTATAACAATTTTGTTTTTTAAAATAGATATAGATAAAATTGGTGAAATGTATTTCCCATAGAATAATGAAATGCATCATGCATAAAATACAAAGGTCTTCACATAGAATATAGAATTTAATAAGTTAAAATGATGAAATAAAGGAAATTATGTTATGATAAAATGAGTTAATATTGAATTCTTGGAGTTTTCATTGAGGGAGTCATCAAATGTTGAGGACTTAAGATAATCTTTTATGATTATATGATAATTTAAAATTAATATAACTCAAAAGGAAGGAATAATGGATGTTTATTGTTATGAAAAATAATTCATTATGAGGTCTCAAATGTATATTGAGAGGCTCCTTTTATTAGTGGTTAGAAATGAAGTTTTGAAAGTACAACCAAATAATATAAATGGGTCACATATTAATATTTTTATGGGGATCTTAAAATAAAATATTGATGAATGGTTGATTGGATAAGGTCAATGATCCCTCGTCAATTAATTTTCTAAAAAAGCATCATTTTAATATAAATTATCTTCTAATAATTAATTTACCATTTTTTATTTAACCATTTTAACTAATTTTTTCTTACATAAATTACTTTTAACTCTTAAAAGTAAAAAGGATTAGAATTTATTATTCAGATATAAAAATTAATAATAATGATTCCACTTTATTTTTTTAAATTCCATTGTGTTGGATGAATAAATTACAATATCACACCATGAAATTTGGAAAATAAAATTTTTACAAAAAGTGTATTTTTCAGAATTAAAATATGTGTATGGAAATTTTTTCAATGTTTTTAATATTAATTAAATAAATTTTATTATAATACAAAATTTAATGTTTTATGGATTTAAAAATATAAAAAAATTATAATTAAACATTAATTGATATTTAGTTAATTGAAAATAAAAAAAACATCTTTTATAGAAAAATATTACATCTTTTTATAAAAGGTTTTACAAAGGTTTTTAAATTCATAATAGAATTTGAAAAAAATATATTTTTCACTTCTTAAATATATATATTATCGTGAAATATTTCATCAATAATATTTTTTGTTATATTTAAATAATTAAGTAGTCATAAACGCTACGATATTAGTTTGTCTATATTTTATTCATTCACATAAACATAAATTATTTATATATATCACAAAATATTTAGAAATGGTATATTTTCATTTTTAATATAAAAAAATTCCTTCTTAAAAATTAAATTTAAATTTTTTAATGTATCTTAAAAATATGACATACAATATAAAACCGTTTTAATATGTATTGAAACAATATTCTTTGTTAAAATTCAAAATAAAAACTTTTTATGATACACATGTCAATAATATGTTATATTTATAACTATATAATTTTATCACCGAATTATATTATTATATAGTTCCCCATTTTATCTACATATAATTTATTTAGTATACTTTCCCATGTGCATGTCAGGTATGGTGATCCTATTAGAATTTATCAAATTTAAATTTCAGCAATATTTAGTGTCAGTCATATTCTATTTTTATAATGTGATTATAGTTTGAGTATGGATTGTTATTTGTCTATTTAAAACCATATTAAAACTTTCTCCATCCCATATTTTGATATATGTTCTTTTTATGGGAATCATCCACCACTCAAATACATTTATTACCTTTAATGAGTTCAAAATTTGGTATGTCCCTTTTTTTATCAATAAATGAATGACTATAATATAACAATATTTTTTTATATATCACAGTTATTTAGTATTTTGTTTGTAATAAAATATTAAAAACAAATTATTACCAAAAAATACTTATTTAAATTTTGTCTCATCACACATATAATTATAATTTTTTTTGATTTCATAAGAAATTTATTTGTATTACTATTCAATTTTTTAAAATAATTTATATTATCTCATAGAGTATCAATGAATTTTGTAATACATTCACCTCAAAAATAGTACATATGACTCTCTAAAATTCTAATGTCTATATTCTATTATAATTATTTCAAATTAGTTATGACATCCCTTTTAATATATATGTTTCTATCCATTATTAAAAATCCAATCATAATATCACATTAAGGGATGTATTAATACATAAAAAAACATATAGCATGTCATAAATTTTAGAAACATAAATATATGAATAGTTAAATAATCATTTCCATATATACATACGAAGTGAAATATATGAATATTTCAAAAAATAATTATATTCATGATATAATAAAATAATTTCTATGTCCATAAACTATATGTTTTAAAATAATATAATATATTTATATATATAATAAATAATGTTTTTATCAATCAAAATGAAATGTCAAGACGTGAGAGATACTCTATTTTATAGGTGTTCAATAAGAATGTTCCAAAGTTACTTTCCATTATTCATTATAAATTAAGGGGATAAAGAACATTATTTTTTTGGGTATTGTTTCATTGTATATATATTTCATTTTTTATTATATGGTTGGATATTAGTGACTCTTTTGACTTTATTCAATTGTTGTCTGAATACCTCCTTTTTTGGAATTCATTTTATTATTATTTTTATTTTTTGGACTTATGATGAAATTTATAATTGTTAATTTTTTAAATTAAGTTATATTTTGGATATTTAATTGTTATATTAATATCGTTTTTACATGGGTTTTTTTAAAAATCCATAATTTAGTTTAATTAAAGATATTTAGGAGGCCTATAGTATGTTCTCATTATCATTATCATTATGTTTTTTAGTTTTATCTATATTTATTCATAGAAATTACTAATTATTCTATGTGAGTTATTTTATTTCTTTTTTTGTTGTTTTTTTTCCTTGTTCACTTTTTTCATAGTCTTTATTCTTTAAATAAACACTCACAAAATTTTTATTTTTGAAATTTAATTTTCTTGTTAAAAATGTTTTAATACTTGATTTTGGTTTTCATTTTATAGAAAGAGGACTTTGGGGGAGAAAGTCATACTAATATGTTATTATAATTTTAAAAAAATACAGAAATTCTATTATATGAATTTTCAAGCAGTTTTATTATGTTTTATTATTATTTATTTTTTCCAATGATGTAGTTCGATTAGTGTTGACTCCCATGATAGGTTGTTTTTTATGGGATTATGGGTGATTTATTTTTTTTGACTATAGTTCATCACACCATGAAAAATAATGATTCATTATTATATTATATTAGGAGAATAATTATGTTTTTTAGGGATATAGGAATAGCACATCACTCACTAATGGGTAGTATTGTTTTTTGAAAAAAATTCGATATGGGGTTTTCATTCTGAAACAAAATAATTCATCATATGATGTGAACTAGGTATTTAGAATATAATTGTATACCTATATAATGGTTGAATATTATATATTTATGGGGGTTATTGTGTTATGTTCTTATACCCTGTTTTAGTACAATGATTTTCATGATGTAACCATATTCAATTTTATATCCAATTTTTCATTATTTTATAACCCCTATAAATTGTATGACATGTATAAAATCAGAACGGTTTTCCTACTCTACTTAAAAATGGATCTTTATCCTAATTTATTTATTTGAAATTTTTATTTGGGGTAAAGCCCTCAAACATATCACTTTTATTCATTGTTCATGTATTCCAACTAGAATTTTATTCCCCAAAAACTCTAATAGCGATGGTGGATGATTTGGGGATTTGGAATGGGACTAATTATTGTGAATTGGTTTTTAGGGAGCATAAATGTAATTCTCCTTTCATGGTTGTTCTTCTACTATTAAAAGTGTCTTGTTTCGGCTTGGCTGAGGATAATATTTTTGAGAAGTTCCATTATTAAACATTACATGATATTTAATGACTTTTTAAATTCATTAAATGATAATATATATCAATTTATGAGACCCTTTTTTAGATTATAAAACATTTTCGTCATCTTATATAATTAAAATAGTATTTTTATAATATTATTTTATTAATAATTTTTCTAGTAAATAATTTTTATGATATGTATTTCTAAAAATTCATATGAAGATATTTTAAAAAATCGATGATTAATAATTTTTTATAAGTATTTTAAATTTTAATGATATATTTCATTGTGTTAGCCCATAATTTTAAATGACAGTGATTTTTGAATTTAATGTGTCTCCTATTGAAGGAAATATTTTTCTTACAGTGACTATTTACAATTTGTTTCCAATGAATGGTTTCTATCATTTGTTTCTATAATATAGGTAAATGAATTTGTAAAAAAATACAGAAATCCTTAATTTATAATAATATTTGTTAATAATGTTGAATTATATTGGTGTTTCAAACAACTATGATTTTTTCATATAAATAAGTGTTTCCATGATGATTGTATACCATATTTTTTTAATTATTTTTTGATAGAGACTTTATTATGAACTTATAATTTCATATGATTTGGATATTTTATTATTATATGAAACCTGTATTATTGTGAATATATATTTCTTAATTTAATGGTTACAGCGGTAAGGAATGTTGTAATTTTTCAGTTTTATTATTGATTTATGTTGTGAAATTCTAGCATACTTCTTTAAATTTTTTTATATCATGGTAAACTAAGGAAACTATTTAGAATTCTTTTCATGAGTAGATTAAATTCACAGATTAAAAATTACATTTTTCAATTATAGTTAATAAATATTTAATATGATTGGATTATCTCATCAGGTTCACATGGGGTCTAATGTTCCTTAAAAAATCCTCATTATAGATTACTTTAACTCTATGTGAGTTTTAAATAAAAACATGATGATAATTTTATTAGGGGATCCCTAATAAATTAATTTATTATGTCTACATGTCATAAAGGGGTTTACAAAATCTGTTTATATTTTTTATTAAATTATTTATCATTGATATGATGAGGCCATTGTGTATGCCTTCATTATGGGAATCATTCATTCTATATATTATTAAACTAGGAGTTTAGAATATATTAATAAAAAAATTAATTTAATGTAATATTAAATACTATTAGGAATACCTGATAAGACCTTTATACACAACTAAATCAATATATATAGATCATATATCAATATTCATGTGATAATGTTGTGATATTGGATTAGTTTTGAATATTTAGATTGATTGTGAGATCATGGAGATTGGAAGTGACCATTGGTAAATGGATATGAGTTTTTCAATGTTTGGATACTATATTATTTTTTGGATGATGATGTATTAGAAAAAATCATGACTTGTTTTACATTTATTTTGGTTACTAGTTTGATGGTACAATGTTCAATACCATGATAAATTGTAATGGGTTTGATTATTTCAATGCTTTATGAATCCTTGGATATTTAATTTTTTCTTTTCCTGGTATGATTATATTATTAAATTAGAAATATTAATTTAATTTTATGGAATTCCAATTTAATGATATATAGCTCCAAATTATCAAATAGATTCTTCTTCATAAAATTGTTTTTGAGCATGAGATCATTACAACCTGGTTAGTTTTTTATTCCATTACAACAGTATTCATCTAGAGTGGATGGGATTACACGTTGGATATAATGGAGTATAGTTTAGGGTGAAGTTAATCCTTAATGTGGTTCAGTTCATTTAAATATACATTTTAAATGTTATTATAAATTATTCAAATTAACTATTTCCAAATTATTCATCACTTCATAGGTATATAACAAAAACACATTTTTTATCTATATATAAAATAATGAATAAATTATTTATATTTTTACATCTCCATCACATGATTTCTTTTAATATGACATATTTATTTCAAACAATTCACATATATAAAATCTTTTATAGATTCACTGGAGAATACATATTCTTATTATATTTTTTATGGACCTATAAAAATATTAAAAAATATATTTTAAAATAAAAAATAAAAAGATGAATAAAGTCTATATTAAAAATATTTAGAAATAAAGATGTTAAATTTTTAATTTCAAGATAATGATACTAAATTTATACACAGAAATATAGTTCTTAAAAAATAAGGAGAGAATATTATTCAAATGAAATGTCATGTGAAAATTAAAAAAACACATGATCCTTTTTTATGAAATCATCGAAAATTATTTTATAATGTATAAATAAAATAAATATCTATTATTGAAGATAAATTTTGGGAATCTAATTCTATTAATCTGATCAAAATAGGATAAAGTTATTAACACATTATGGGAGGGAATCAGTTCTCAATGTTATATTATATATTTTTATCTTTTTAAGAGTTCTCTATATTAATCCTCTTTATGTTATTAAAATATTTCATTTATATTTTAATAATGTCACTTGTAGCTCAAATACCTATATAAATTAATTTATGTATAATGGAATAAAATATATCATACAAATAACTAAAAAAATTATATTTTCCCTGATGTTAGGTTATTTATATTAGAGAGAACATAGTCATTGTATTATCATAAATTGAAAATCCATAGTAATTTTAATGTAGACCACTACTCATTTAAAAAATTTCTATTCAAAACTATGAGAACCATGTATATTTAAAATATAAGGGAATGAACATTAATTTTAAATAATATTCAGTTTTAACTCAATAATTCACATTCTGTCATTTGAAGATCGTTACTACTTATATATTAAGAGGTTTAGGTAATCAACATTAGATAAATAAATATTAAATCTAGAGGTATAAAACATGACATAGTATCCATATTTTCTATACACACAAAACATAATGATATATCATGTTTTCTTCATGAAAACATAATAAATATCATCTTGAAATAATACCGTTCAAAAATCATACTTAAAAAACAATGAAAAAACATTTTAATATGTGGGATGAATGTAAAAAGATCCATAAGGGTACCACAAAACTTATGGACAAACTCGTTAGTCCATTTTACATATATGAGATCATTAATATTGTCTCCATTGAACCTAAAAAACAATAACTCAAATAATTTGTTACTATTTCATTATATTGGCCTTAAAACCCAATTTATTTCACCAATTAATTTATATTATATCTTAATGGAAAGAATATTCTCATTAATTTTTCATAGAAAACATGAGTACAAAAAAATCAACCTCTAAAAAACACTTCTTTTTTAAAAACATTATTATAATCTCATTAAAATACCTATTTAAATAAAATGTGATCCTTGAATAAATTTTACCATGAATATAAAATTTTAATTGGTAACATTGGATATCATTTTGATATCATTATTCCAAATAAAATGATATACTTGACCAAAATTTATCATGATCAATACCCCAATTTGATGGAGGGAAATAATGGTTGCACCCATCCTTGGTTTACAATATAACCAATAATCCCTGAGATATAGTGGAACCAAAAACAATTGGTATATAAGAGAATAACCTATACATAGTATATAATATAAACACATATAATATGACATATTGAAACCACACATCAATATAAATAATGAAAAATTACTATAAAATAATTATAAAACTAGAACATATTTGTTTCAAAAATCAGACTCAAAATATTATTCTCCCCATACATAAGAAATTATTTTTAAATATTAAAACATCGATTCCACTAAAATAAAATTATAAGAATAACTTGAATAATGTGATGAGGGGGTTTTATGTATAACAAAAACATTAATACATGTATGAAATAAAAATATCAATTTACAATTATGGGGATTGAAAAAATAGTTTATTTTTTTCTTTATAATAGAAAATTAATTTATATATATAATTAAAGAAAATAAATTTCATATAAAATATGGTAAGTGATCATTTTTAAAACCATTTAAATAATTTAAAAAGGATAAAAAAATTCCATTGTAATCCATTTATATTAATTTTATTAAATCACTAAAAATAATTTCTATAATTTGGATATGGAGATGAATTTTTATGAAAACTATTCGTCAAAAAATTTAAACCATGAAGACTAAAGTAAGTGTCCCTAACCCTGAGCCCTACTCATCACAAGGATTAATCATATTCCTAAACAACATAATTACTTTTTGTATTGACTATTTTAGATAACATTTTTATATTTTTTTCATTTTAAATTATTTAATACAATATTATATTCAATTACTTAATAAATATATTCCATATTTGTCACATTGATGATATTCCACTCATTTATCCAAAATGGATTTGATATGAATATTATGGTTAAATTGGATATCAATAAATCTAAACAATAAAAATTAAAATTAAATAATTATCATATTTATATATTATTTATAGAATAAATCCATTCAATAATTTTGGTTATGAAAAAATTTATTAGTTTTCAATATGGGATCTTGTTTGTCATACGTTCTCATGAGTAAAATTTAGATTTTATAATAATAATAATTTAATGATGGTGTATAAAAATATATCATTCCATAATTATAATTTATCATTCCATAATTATAATAATATCATAAATATAATTTTATTAATTTAAATTCACACACATATACAATCAATTAGATCTGTTCATTTAAAATAATCCCAATGCTTCACGGAAGTTGTAGTAGACATGTACACAAGAATGTTGTTTTCAGGTCTTAATGGATGTTATTGTAAGTTAAAATGTTATATCATATAATACCACAACGATATATTTTTCTTAAATATCATATTTGAACATTAAATCCATCATTATAACAATTCTTGAGAGGTGTTGATGGAAAAAAATTAAATTAGTTCATGAGGAGGTACTAAGGCATAAACATGACGATGGATTCATTTATAATTTTATGGGAGATAGGGATGGGCATAGATTATTACATTAGTATCATAAAATATTAGTATATAGTATATAATGAATTTATATATTAGTTTTTATAATGACTATTTTTATGTGGATTTAAACACAATCGATGTAAAAAATTCTGTTAAAAGTTATATATATACTTTCAAAAATATATTTTTTTCAATAATTTTTAAGCCCCATATGATTAGTAATCTATCTAAAAAAATCAAATATAATATTGGGTGATATTATTAAAAGAAACTTTGGTAGGTATTGGTAAACTAATATTCTATTTATGTGTGAATAAAATAGGATAATAGGTTCCCATTTACATGTGAGGGGACGTGAACTCTTGGAATTACTTAAAAAATTAAAGAGGTATAATTTTTTTAGAAAATAAGATTAAAATTATTATAATTTAAAATTTACGAAGATTTCGGTTTGAAATATTTTCTTCCAATAATATTTGGAATATTTTAGGTTATATTTTTACCACTGTATCTCCATTTGACCCATAATAACCCATTTTGACTATTACATTGATAACAAATTTTTTCTCTATAGTGGCCATTAATGTTACTATAACAGAAAAAGTGGACCATAAAAATACCATATTTCATATTATAAACATATATAAATAAATTTCATGAATATCTTATTTTTAGATATTTAAAACCATTTAATAAAATATTATTTATTATATAATAACATTAATTCTATTTTAATAACTATTCATTCAATATTCCATAAAAAATAACATGAGAATAATTGAATTGATTATCAATTCTTATAAAATTTCCAAAATAGATATATTTATATGTAACATTTTTATAATTCAATTATTAAATCATATTTTAATACTTTTAATACTTTTAAATTTATTTAGATTAATTTTCAATTTATTGAATAAATAATGTGTTGTCATTGCATAAGAATTTAAGGTAAATATTTAATACTTAAAAATTTATTGTAATTTAAAATGGAGAAAATATAATTATTTATATTTATTATATGCCTTTTTAATCAAAAATAAGCTTCCTTTATACATTTTAATAAATTATAGGAATTAAAAATAATATTTTTTTTTAATTTATCATTTACTTAAATATATCAATGGTCAAAATGAATTAAATATAGAACCACATTGCCATATTTTAAAAAAATTTAAATTGTAGAAATACACTTATCCAATAAGACAAATAGAATTTTTAGGGGCCATTTTTTCCAATATCATAATATATATAACCATTATTTCGTAACTAACCAAAATTGTGGTGAAAATTATTTTTATTGGTAACTATTTATAACAACCAAACATAAATATGAAAAAATTAAAAAAAATAACAAAATATTCTAAAACAATTATCCATTTATTAAAATTATTATCACCAAATTGGAAGAAATATGTTTTTTGATTAAAATTAAAAACCAAATGAAAAAATATTTTTTTGGAAAGAAGGATTTTTATTTTTTATAATGATTTTATACCAAATTTAGAAATAAATATATTTAAATGAAAATAAATATATTATAAATAAAAATATAAGTGATTTTAATTTTTAATTTTTATTTTACAAAATATATCTTTTTAAATACATCAATCAAAAATATAGTTTACAATACAAAAAAGATATTTTTCATTATTAACAAGAAAAACCATATATTCAAAAAAATATAAAAGTTTGAGATAAATATAATTTTTATAAGAAGTTTTCAAAAACCAGATCCTTTTTCATATAAAAATTATAAAATTTACATAATTTAATTGAATATTAACTATAAAAATCGAAAAAAATTATTTTAGAAGAAAACCCATTTTTGAAGAGTACATTAACATTACAAAAATTTGTATTTTTATTTTCTAGAAGTTAATTCACATATTTAAATTGATACTGGTCATTATATATATATATAAATATATATATATTTATCATAATGTTTTCATTCCCACTCATATCATCCAATTTGATTACCATATTATAATATTTAAATTTATATATTAATATTTTGGTGTTCTTTTAAGATTGATGGTGACTATCAAACACACTATGAAACATAATGTTATTTTAAATTATTATGGCATTATGTTCACCCCCATTAATAAATTATTTCCTTTCTATGTGACCTTTTTCATCAAAATAAAAAAATTAAATTTCAAAATAGTTCTCTTAAAATAAATCATTGTATTAGGCTTCATACAATATCCATTCTAAAGGAAAATAATAGAATGCTTGAGGTTAATATAGAATAAAAAAAATTTATTGTAAAAATAGAATATTAGTTGGATGTGAAAATATATAAATGGAATAAAAATTTACTTCCAAAATAATAGTGGAGAGTGATAGAGGATATTTATCACAATAAATTATATGATTTAGTTAAAATTCAACCAAGAAACCATAAAATAATGATTTTTTGAATGACCATCAAATCATAAAAAAATATGAGGGGATAATTTTTTAGATTAGATAATTTTTTTTATTATAATAATTACTATACCTTCTAGACTAATATTATAATGAAATAAGCATACTGGACAAGTATAATTTCAACCTTTCATAATTTCCTATAAAATATCATATATTCTCTAGATGAAGAGCATTTCAGAAAAAAAAATTCTTGAAGAAGTAAAATAAAATTTTAATGGATCAAATATTTTCATTAAATGATTGAAATATAAATATCATGTGATTAAAAAATAACGAAGAAAACAAATTTTAGAATAATACAATGTTCAAAATGAATAATATTATTTATGAATAAATATATCACTAATATAAAAAATTCAAAATTAGTTATGATGCTTCAAAAAAATTATTTTATAAATTATAACATTAATATTCTTCAAAATTTTCAAGACAATTTTAGAAACCCAAAAAGAAAAGGAAATTTTTTTATATATTCATATGAGTTGAATTTAAATTTTATTTGCAATTAGCATTACCCTATTATAAATTCATATACCAAAATATGAATTTTTACTAGTCATATAATATTTAAAAAGAAATAAAAATATCGAAAAATAACATTCATCATAATAATTCATCATTGAAATCATATATTCTTAAAAAATATAGTTAAATTTAATTAGCCAACTAAAATTTGTGAATACAATATCCTCCAAAATCATATAATATTCTCATAATATATAGAAATATTATTATGAAAAATCAATAATAATATAATCACCAAATCACTTTTCAATCCTATTCTTATCAAGACAATAAATCAATTTACCAAAAAATAAACTTAGAATTTTTCAGTAAAATATTTTAATATTAAATGATCTATTCTAATTAGCACATTATATAGGTATGTGGATGGAATTGAGCCTATATCACCATTATATTTTTTAATTATTCCTAGTGACCTTTTTATATGTGATGTGTTATCTCCTAGGTTTCATTTTTTTCATTTTCTAAATACTATATTATTTTATTTTACAATAATGCTCAAAATATTTTCTGAAAATCCTCATGAAGAACGTTAATAATGTTAATATGAATGATTTTTAACATAAAAGGTTATTATTTAGATTTTAAGATGCACCTAAATGTGAAATATAAATGTTATAACATAATTCTTCTCATTAAACTAAAGGGTTAAATATACATAACCTGAATAAAAACATCCAAAATATCAATAATCACCTCAATATCCTAAAATATAAATCATTAAAAGTGGTCCTATGATATTTAAAATATGATAAATGATAATATTTTAATCCCATGATGGTATCCATAACTCAGTGTTTTACATCACATTATAAAAATTCATGTTCTTAACAATTTCTATTATTTTCCATTCAGAGAACCTATAAGGACCTGACTATAATCAATAAATAATCTTTTGTTTAAATAATTATTAACAGAAATATAATTTTGAAGTATTTAATTTTATAGTTTTATAATATTAGGTTGTTATCATTACATAAATAAATATTACACAATTATGTGTACATGTCAACATGGTATCCATTTTTCCAACAAAAAACTTTTAATATATAAATTTTTTTTAGTTGATGGCACATCACCAAAATTATTAATCATGAACTCATCCATTTCCAAAATCATCAATCAAAATCTACAAAAAAACCATTTTATATTATTGTAGGAGAACAAAATGCACAATAATGGAAATTAAAAAAGAAGGAAGAATCATGTTTTTCCATTTTAGATCCACATGATCATAAAATTGTTATCCTTTAACAAAATAAATTTTCTGCTCAAATAAATGTTCAATTACACAAGATATCAGTTTTACCAAAAAAAATTATTCATAATTTTTTTCGAAGAATATTAAATTGGAATATCATAAAAATAATGGTTTTATAAAAAAAATTAGTTTCCATTAAAAGACATAATCTTTAAAACATTCATTTTTTATAAAAACATTTTCAATAGAATTAAAAAGTTATCATTAACTTCAAATTTATAATTAAAAAATTTCACAAAATAACAAATATCATGCATAGAATTGACAAGTAGGTGTCATGGGAGATCCTTATCATATCATTTTTATAATTTGAATAACCATATGTCTAACAGTTATCATGATCACTACGCAATGCATTGGAGGACAATAATAGACCCTCATATCCTTGTTTGTATCAAAACCACCTACCATCATAAAAAAAAATCACAGCCCATATCATTATCATAATATACAACCACATCAATTACATGATTTTTACATATAAAAATAATATATTTATACATAATAAATAATTTTTAAATACTGAATGTTCTATTCCACAAGAAAACTTTTTTAGAAAATAATAAAAAATAGGATGAAAGAATTTTTAATGAAAAACTAATGGTATTTTTTTTGAATCCAAACATTATATAATTATTATGTTAGAGGGACATAAATTTTAATATGTGTATGATAAAATATAACATTTTTCCTTTCTTTAGTATACAATGGAAAAAAATTCCATCTAAAATATGTGAAAGCATTTGTTTTTAAAAACATTGAAATAATGTAAAAATAAAGAAAAAATTTTCTTTCTAATTCAATAATTTTAAAATAAATATCTCCACAAACTAATTATATGAATGTATAAAATTAAATATATATATTTAGAAAATAAATCAATAAAACATTTGAATAAGGGTTTAATATTAAATATTTCATTACTTGAATTATGAATCTTCATGTGTGTTACCTTTCTTCCTAAATAATAAAATATATTTCATTATATAAATTTATACTCATTTTTTTTATTTTTCCTTTTATTATACATATTACTATGTCATATTCTATTAATTAAATAATAAATTTAACAACAAATTTTTTTGAAATTTTTTGGATAATATGTAAAAGAGGCATCGGTAGGTTTAATATGGTCAAAGAGGAAATCCTTTAATAACTTAAAGAATAATATTCATGAAATAATTATCATCTTTATGAATGATTTATAAATTAATAACCTACAATAATATTTTTTTATGAAAATTGAATTATATTACAACAATCGACATACTAGGCAATATGTACACATGAGTAACGATTTCATTATTCAAAACTCCTAATGTAATGAATGTATGAATTTTTTATCACACTAGAATTATTATTTTTTGTAAATAGTTGATGTTCAAACCCCTTTTATTAAATATAAAAAATTCATCATTGAGTTCAGAGAAGAAGAAACACATTACAAGAATTAGAAAATTACATAATGAAACATGACCCAATGGTTTTAATGTTTCTATGTGTCCAATGTGTTGATAACAGAAAAGAAAAAACATCAAAAACTCATTCCCACCAAAAAACAATAAAATAATGAAATCAATCAATGATGATTCTTTTACCCACTTTTATGATGTTGGGACACAATGGATGAACACAACATGGAGGAATACTATTTAAACCCATATGAACATGTGAAATGAAGACTTGATGATAGTTGTTGGCACAAATTTATCTATTTATTTCTTCCCACTTGATAATTCTTATAAAAAACACAATGAACTATCAAATGGATTCCCTGAAAACATAGATCGAAAGCACTTTTTATATTTACTGAATGAGTACCAATCCTTCCATCAAAAATTGAAATAAAGGATGAATTGTTCGTATCCGTATACCCATATTTCAATTGATCCAACTCGCCAAATATTACTTTCAATAAGCCTAACCTCCATCAATAAGAAATGAGATAGGTCAAATTCTTAAAAATAAATTTGATACCAAATAAAACATTCATTATAAAAAATAAGCATGTAAAAACACCACGATGCCATTTTTGATTGATATTTTCTTTACTAGAAACAACCCTAATCATACCAGTTTCCACCATCAACAAAAACATATATATATTTCCCCGAATTAGCACCCCAAAACCCCATGATGATGTCGTGGGATTAGAACACATATACCTGAAACATATCTCCTATGAAGAACATTTCATTATATACATGGAACGATTGAGTTTTAGTTTAATTCATCGATATCCCCACTAGAGCATAATAACATTGATCAATGTCATATAAAATGTTTCTTGGATAATTCAACCACTAGAAATAAAAAAATACACTAAATTAAATGAAAAATATAACTATTATTAATATGATCCACCAAAAACACCATGATCTTATATCAATGTGTATTTGAATCGAAAATCATAGATCATCCCCATAATTATTAGTTTTAATAAAAATAAATCTCTAATGAAAAATACCATAGAAAACCATAAGGACATGAACTAGGACATTATGAGTCGGGTATATAAATGAAATAAGATCCCAAAAATACATTCTGAAATTATTTAGTTTAAATATAATTTAGATCATTGTATTCATCGTAACAATGATGAAACCAGGGGAGAAACTAAGGTTATGTTCTTATGTTAGTGAACCAACTTAAGAGAGAGTGGCTGATGATTGTTGATCCAAAAAGAATCCATTATCATTGAATAATAAATATAATATTATGTATTTAAACACACTTATAGAAACCATCATTTTTATGTAGCCATGTAAAAAAATAACATCCCTTTCCAGAGGTGGTAGTCCATGTGTATGAAACAATTATGTTATAATTTTTAAATAGATGGATTGGTAAAAAAGTATATGATATTTTATCATAAAAATTTAATAATGTTTTGATGAAAATCATATATTTATATAAATATAATAAATCACTAAATCCATCCATAATTGGTTGATATGGATGATAATTTTTTTATGGTGGTAGTTAATCGTAGAAACGTTCAATGGTTTAGTGACCAAAAAGTGTGTTGGTGGAAATGGATATAGTTTATGAAATTTTCATAGAAACATGTAATTATTTCATATTAACTAATTTTATTATATTACAATATCTCAATACTACTTTATATATGTGGAATATGAAATAAATTTAAAACAAAGTGTTGAAAAATAAACATATTCTTCAGATAATATCTTTTGTTTAACTAATTTTTTCTTATGAGGTTAGAATTCTTGGAAATCCAATACATATACAGTGACATGTTTTATTATATGTTTATATTTTGGTGGGATTTATATATCTAAAAAGATTTGTATTTTTTAATAATATATGAGACTTGGTTCGATTTTATATGTTTGGGAAGGGGATCTCTTGTAATAACATAATATATTAAACTAATAGAAATACATTTTCAAGGGTATGGTTCCAAACTAATATAGTTCAAATATAAAATTATTAGTGTAATTGTTACAATCAATAAAAAATATTTTTACATGATTAGATTATTATTTTACCCATATCTATTTTATATAACTCATGTTATCTTTTTTTTGGACAAATACCATCACTATAAATTTTTTACAAAATTGGTGTGAATATAGATTCTATAAAAAGAAAAATAAAACTTATATAGATAATATTTGATATTATTAAACATATAAAACTCCCTTGGGTGAAAAAATAATTTTTTATTATTTTTAAATAAATTAATAAAATATCATATTTCATAAAATAACATTACTGAAAATTTTGTAAGAATTAATTTAATGTGATACTGAAAGAAAACATAAAAAATTAAATTAAAATATAATCCTTTTCCACATAGATAAATTACTATATTTATATAAAATATTTATAAAATAAAATAATACATCTAAATTATAATATTTTAATATTTTTAAAATTATTTATTTTATTTTTCTCTTAATTGAATTAGTACTATGTCAGCATTGGATTAGAATTTAATGATATTTATTCAACCCTAAAAATTAAAACTAAATTATCATTAAAAAATTAATAATACATTACAAAATGTATTTATGATCGTAAATAATTTGTCGTTATCCATGGAATAAATTATTATTCAAAATAGTTGAATGAATCTGAATTTGTTTACATTATGTTTAACATAAACAAAACAAAATGTCAATATCAATGATGTATGATTCCAAGATGATATGTATAATAAAATATGATTTTTTTTAAAGTCATCACATCATATTGGATATGTCAATGTGAAAGGATTATTTTTTATTCTTTTTCATAATATTTTAAATCTTAATTAGAGGATTTACCCTTATTGTAGAGATAATTATTTACTATGCTTAATATTCCTAATGAAAAAAGGGAATTATTTTTAAATTATGATATCATTATTAAAAATATCAATTCAATTTTTCACCATGGTATTCACATAATTATAATAACATAATTTAACAATAATACAAAATATGTGATGAAAGTCAATTTTTAATAAAAATACCTTGTTAAGATGAAAATGTTTTTGCAAAAATCCAACAATAAAATTGATTATAATGATGATAATTAGAATAATAATAAAAAATGTAAACTTTTTCAATGTCTCATAATATAAAACATTGTAAACTCTTTATTTAAATATAATGGTTTCAACACAAAATAGTCTATTTCATTACTTTCTGGAGAATCATTATCTTAAAAAAAATCACTATTTTACATAATAATATAATTTATAGGAGTTTATTTTAAAAAAATAAATTTTTATCAAACACAATTTAAATAAATTATATAAATAAATTATAATATTAAATCATATAAGGTAATAAAAAAAATTTATGTAATTTTATTTTTTGAAGTATAAAATGATATACTAAATTTTGAATTCTTATTTATTACGAATTACTCAATGAAGCTCAATTTATTCAGTAAATAATTTATATATTTTAAGATGTGTTTATTCATATTCATACAAGTTAATTCGTCTACTATGTTAGTAATGTGATTCATAAATAATATTATTTTATTATTCTTTTAGGATCTGTATTCCATGTTGTATATTCCATCAAACAAAATCTCTTCTAAAATATTAGGGTGTTACATAAAATATATAATCAATGAACAGATATCAAAAATCAAAAACTTCATATTGATTTTTTATAAATAAAAAAATATAACATTTATTGTCCAATGGATGATGAATTCACTATAAATATTTTTATGAGAAATAAAATGACTATAAATATTCATATAATAAGTAGTAATATTATAGGGAATCCATATCACAATTTATTATTCATGTCATGAAATTATCCATAAGAGTTGTATGTGTGCCATTTTTATTCTATTATTAATATACCCTCTCATATTATTATGAAAAAAAATTTCCCCACATTTTCAAATAATATTTATTAAACTCATAAATATTTTATTTTATATATTAAAATAAATTTTATGAAAATCTAAAATAAACCCCATGATTGCATTTTTTAGGGATTGACCCAAATGGTAATGTCTTTCTAGCAGCATACAAAATGTGACACCCCAAACCAACCTACAAAACAAATAGGGAATAGAGACCGGAACCATGATTTCATAGACTAGAATAAGTGTCATCAACCTAATGTTATTCTATGCATGAAAAAAACCATTTCCATGAACATTATAGAAAAATAATAAAAGAATGCATCATGCAGACTATAATAATACATGTAATAGCCCCTTCATAAATTATAATTGTATGATAGTATTATCAAAAGAGTAAATGTAAAAAATATAATCCATGCCATACATGAAACAAATCCTAATAAAAATCTAAAAAAATAAAGAAAAATATTTCGCAACACTTTATCTACATCTCTAAAAAATAAACAGTTTCAATTTAATCAAGAATCATTAATATATAGTAATTTCATCTATCAATTTTTCTTCTTGTATTAAGAAATGAAATTTGATGTAAAATAACAATCAAGGGAGATTATATACATACCTAGTATTAAACCCTAAAACCACAGTGGGAGAAATATAAAGATAAAAAATATCAATATCAATGAAGAAATTTCCATTAAGCCAAAAAGATGATATAAAAGGGTATCTTCATATACATAGATTGGATAACTACAATTAGTCTACATGTTTTTCCAATTATCCTTCTCTAATTCCCATCATCACATACAACTTCACACAAGTTAGTGTGGAGTAGACAAAACATCAATAGTGCAATCCAAATCCATTGGATTCAAATAACTATTAATGGAAAATATTTCCAGTAAATCAAGATAGGGGGGATTTACAATCCATCTATATAAGAACAACCCCTGATATTTTCTGGGGGAGTATCAACTCTATGAGGGGAAAGAGTATGGGGGACCCTCTCACTATTGTGATGGTGGGACCCAACCCCCACATTTCAATGAAGATCCTAACCAATCACTTCCCTTGTTTGAGAATCAATCAATGAAGAATCATTCTATAAACAGATCCCATGATATACCACATTCCATAACAAGAGATACCATTAATTACTACATGGAAACCCACTAATGTTATTCTAGTCACGATCCATATTTTTTGTCTCTATGAAGGAATCATGGATGATGGAAAGGATCAATAGAGGGATATGGAACAAAAATAAATAAACACATTGTGTATCCTCTCTTTAACCACTATTTGTGTCCATTAATGTGCATGTATTGGTTGGCCATACAGTTTTACACAATGTGTAAGTGTGGAACATGAAATTTATTTCTCACTCGGGACCTGCTCGTGTCCTTCTGGGTTGGTGTTGTGTACTTTGGACAATTCTCTTGTATAGTTTACCTATCTAGGTTCCTTTGGAAATTTCACAGTATATCTTGATTCATGTGTTACTTAACATTTAAATTATTTTGAACTTATGGAGTACATTCCTAGACCCCCTATATTGGTTAACACAACATGTATGGGACATACAGGGGATGTGATAATTATTTTCACCTGAAATCATATATGTTTCATCAAGGGTAAAACACATCATGTGTTATTCCATGAAAGATGAAATGTCTTTGAGAAATTTTTATAACCAGACATTCAATTATGAGGATTCATAGTTTCCTTTTTTTCAACAAATAATTCAATTCAACAACCCAATATAATAGGGGGTGTTTCCAAACATCATTCTTTGACATTTGGTGGCTGAATATCAGAAATGTGGTAACCATTGTGAAGGTATAACACATCCCAATGTTCGTCTCATCACTGATAATGATCCCAAATACACAAATCCATTACATGAATACTATTTCAATCCTTGAACCATATGTATACCAATTATATGATTGATTTTTTTCAGATATTATTATATTGTATTTTTATTTGGATCAAACCCACCCATAAAATGTTAGACCACAACCTCATATGCCAATGCTGATTAATGTTATGATTGGATGGGAACAAGAAAATAAATTACTTAAATAAATTATTTTTCAATAATGTCATTATCCATAATAATAATATGGGTTTAAAAGGGGTGAATCATGGGGGAACTAATACTATTTTTAATCAATATGAAATAATATTTAATCTCATTAATGAAATTCACATGATCAATGATAATTTAATAATATAATAAAAATCCATTATAAAAAATAAAAAAGAGATAGAACAATAAAATAACATGTTCTACCTTTATTTTTTATCAATCATTGCATACAATTGTTTCTTCTAGTGATGTATAATTTGACCTATTACATTCACCATCATTATCATGGTCAATCTGAATTAGTTCATCGATCATCATCCTTAGGGTTTCAAATTCAAATGAATAATACTCCCCCAATTATCAAATTGTCTCGGTGTTGGGATGTTAACCCTTGTAATTTTCCATAATAGTGTATTTATAGAGAGAGGTTTTGGTTTAATGATATTTAATATATATAAATAAATAAAATAATTATTTTATTAAATAGACCAGTTAGTTGCCACATCTCATGGAATGTATGACACAAGCCAAACTTATGTCACCCCTATGGTAAACCCATAATCTAGGAATCATTCATTGACTCATATTTCCCATCGTAGTAGTCAGACTATAACAAAGTCATTAATATTAAAAATATGTGTTCTCATTCATGAAAATTAATTATTTTCATTAATATATTATTATTTTAGGTATTGGGACTCCCATAAAATATTCAACATGAAGAAAAATATTTATATATGAATATATATATTTAGAGGACTGATCCAACAAAACCAAGGTCATTACATTATACTCTATATCATGGATTTGACACTAAAAATTAAAATGCAATGAAAAATGGTGTGTTTACTATGCTCACCTTTGGAAATCACATTCCTTGGATTTATTCTACCTTTTATCATGTTGTAGATTAATTGAAACCAATGGAATATACAACAATTTTTTGATCATATCCGATAAATCCTTGATCATCACTGCGTACTCTGTTATGGTGTCTCTCTCCTCCATTTCCAAGGAACCCCCATAAATAAAATTCTTTAGATCAGGAACATATCTCCTCAGCTATGAAATAAGAAATATTATATTTACTTTGTATATCAGTTGGTGGTCATCTAAGTGATATGATGCATAATTAACCATCTATATGAACTCCAACATCCTAATGAACCGTGGGGATTTCATGACTTAAGATAAATCCTTGAAATCCTTATATGGGAAGAATATAAAGAAATTAATGTCCCCAAAATCAAACCAAAAGTTCTTATGAAATAGATATATGTAAATTGTTTTCATATATTGTTTGTCTTGATATACTCACAACTCTCATAAACTTCTATATCATTTCATACAAAATATGTGAACCCACATGGGATGTATCTCAATCCTAATCCCAACATAATGTCGACATATTCGGTCTCCCGTATAGTTCTTTTAAAGGATTCATTTCAATAGTAGAGTGATTTATGTTATTATAAAAAAATATTTCTAATGGAAAATGATCCTCCCAACTCAAGTAGAATTTGAGAAAGAAGAATCTAATTATATCCTCTAACACATGGATAAGTAACTCAATAATATCATCTGTATGGGGGTGAAATTTCATACACATATTATACTACATATTGAATGTCTCATTAAAAAATCCTCACAACCGTGAAGTGAAAAGAGAATCATGGTTGGAGATGATCGATGAGGGTACCCCATGATTCAAAAAATTATTATTTATGTATAAGATCACCAGTATATTAGCAATGGTATTTTTTAAGATGAAAATAATGTGAAATAACATTTTAATTCAGTAAAAATCACATTAATTTTAGCATGGCTTGTCCCTGTCTGCAGAATCCCCCTCACAAAGTTCACAGATATTCCATCCCATTTCCACAACATGTTCTCATGGGTCTATGTAAATCATACAAAAAATTTCATATCTTTTACCTAATAACATGTGATATATTTTGAGAAAAATAATAAATCACTCTTCCTCATGAAAATAAACCAATACAACACAAATATTATTGTACATCCTTGTCATGACATGATATATAAACTAAGGGAAGCACAAAAATACCTAAAAACCTCCTATTGTAACATGACATGAAACACCCTCCATAAAAAAGGACGATGTTCTCCCCTCCTTCAAAAAATCCATCATGTTCATATTTTGAGGTGATCTGGTAACATATAACATCACAATCAATACATCCCAACTAAGGCTCTCTCAAATGATTATTAAGAAGAAGAGTCACCAACATCGACTATAGAAAAAAGAACCCATGTCTTCTCTATGGGTTAGTTAAATAAGTTGAAATTCTCATATACCTACTCAACCTAATTAGAATGAGACACCATTCTCTGGACATCATCCACCACAATTCACATCACATATATATTAATTATCAAGAATTCTTATACTGGCAAAAAATCCATCGAATGACACTATATTAGGTTCTGATATCTATTTTTGATGATTTACTTGAGACACTTGGTGGGTTTATTAAACATAAAAATTACCTAGATTATAGGGAATATACATTTTTAGAAATAAGACTATAGTTTTCTACTCTATGTCATTAGTCACATAATTCTTCACATGTTCTCTCAACTAAATTCACCCATATGTGATCACCTCATACCTCAATATTAACATGAAATCAATACCAACTATATTTTCATAAAAACAATATATACCAAACTTTATAAAATTCAATAATCAAGACATAAAAACTAATAAATATCTATCACTACTCAATAATGACTCTCTAACAACACATAGTCCAATGTAACAACATCTCATTGAACATCATGGATAGATATGTAGCTTTTAACGTAGATAATTATCCCATAATACCCCTATATTTTTCCCACCAATCCTAGAAAACAATAAACCTATAAAATACTCCAGGGATGTTTCCATATAATAACCTCAACAATCATCAGTGGATCAATAGATAATCGAAGATCAGATATTGAATTACCATGGATGTGAACCTCACAGATCTAAAAATGAAACTTTGAGGGTTTAATATAATACTAGTTCTCCTACAAATTTATAACACCATCCAAAAATTATTAATATGATCCTCTTATAATAACTAGTAAATAAGTATTTCATAAAGGAATAGAACTAAAATCCATTTATTTATAACTCAATGTTCTATTTCATAAGATCCAAAAACAGTGTGGGGGAATTCATCACAACAAATGTCATTATTATAAAATCATAGGGTAAATTGTGACAAAATAATGATGTATTTATAATATAAACCCCCGTAACCTTCAACACTTGGAAGTCAATCCTATATTCTATCACTGAGAACTAACATCCACCCCCAAATGGTCAAATAGATCGTCAATATATATCATGAGAATCTTGTTATTTATCATTACCTCTATAAATTAATTATAATCTATGAAACTCCTCAATCACCCATTCTAATTTTTACCAAAAATATTGAATCTACACTAGGGGGAAATGGATATAGTAAATCCTTTCCCTCAATGTCATATAGCTTCACCCTCATCTCTATGATATCGGTTATGGAAATATGATATGTTAAAGTGGATATATGCTATCTGTTCAGTTATATCCAATATAGATTTCTATCTCCAAATGTGTTGGTAGTCTTAAAATTTTATATGGTATGGTTACCTTATAGTCCTCCACTATAGATATAGACTATATTCTGAATATCCCACTAAGGAAATGGGATAATCTAACCAAATAATGGGTGATTGGTTGTGGCTTCATTCTGGTAACTCCCACTCACTCATCCATGAAATCTTTCATTCCCTAAATGGAGAATATTTTTATTTCTATAAGATGTATTATAAATGTCTTCTAATCATATTCATTCTAGGAAAAAAATTGACAACCATACAATACCAAATAATACTTCATAATGTTTCACCATGATGACTACGTTCTACCATGATAAAACCAATTCACTAAGTGTCATCTCCCACTATCAGAAGATGTCATCTCTAATTAAATGTATCCCTATTAGATACATTATTCATAGATGATGGGTAAATGTATTTATAGGAAGTTATATCTCATAGAAGATGAATATGAAGTTGAAGGATTCATTTTTCCTATATTTACCCATACTATTTATAGAGTATATAATTTGTAGATCTTAAATCTAATCACCTCATAAGTAGCCATGTAATAGCTTTTTGTAAAATAAAATTTGATGCTTCCCCAGAGCCCATCTCCATAATCATGGAATGGGATACATAATGGTAGTAGTGGAAGTATCATGTATTTTAAACCCCCAACATAAAATCCTCGTTATATAGCCCCACGTCCTTCTTTTTGTGAACTGACTCGTTGGGGGTATCCATGAGGCTTATTATGTGATATTTAATCATGATTGTTTTTGTGGTGTGTGATACCTTATCATCCTATAATGATCTTTATAACGGGTAAAGAAATCATGTGTCCCATGACCACTCCCTCCACATTCCTCAAATCACCCCTCCCATGATAAACAAGATCTAGCTCATGATCCTTGATCTCGAAATCCATGTGCCTATATCTGGGAATGAGTATGCCTCATGTTTCATGACCTCATCATCTAAACCATTATCGGTTTTTAGATTACTCAACCACACTATATAAACCCCCACCACCCTTCACTAAAAATCTCTCTATAATAAAACTCTTTTTAGTAGGTAATTATTCATAACATGAGTATAAGTAGGAAGAAACAAGGAGATATATCTGGAATTAATGTCTCTAGTGTATCCCTTATCAAACCATAATACCTGGAAGAATCTATATAACACCATATAAATAGAGTAACAAATGATTTCATTGAACATTATTTCATCCTCAGAAATAATCATATCACCTAGAAAATTGCTTTATAAATCTTGGTACCATACCGTGTGAAATCATTATGGTAATACCAATCATGAAACTACGTAAAGAAGTCTAACCATGATAGAATCATATCATCATGGGTATGTTTCATCCAAATTCTACAGCACTCTATTTAAAAATGATGAAAGATTTATGAAAGCACAACCAACATGTCCATTGGTGTTTGATCATGCCGAAAGACTCATATCACTAACTAAAGACAATCCCCACAAACTATGGGTATATTTTTACATGAAACCTCTTTATTATCTATCAATTGAAATCATATAGTGTATTAAGACTCTATGTATCATCATCTAGACCTAATAAAACTATATGATACTCAACATAAGGTAAAACTGATTCACTCACACCTAGTGGAAATTCCTAATGGGATAACCCATGAACTAAGGCCACATCACTATATAGATTTTCATCGTGATCATATATTTGTAACCAAGACATATGTCTTCAAATAGGCATCCTAAAATTGGTAATGACGTTCTATTATTGGATGGGCATATATGGGGATATAAATCATGAAGTTCAAACAATTCACTCAATTAAAATCCATTCACAATCCATTTGTTCCCTAAGACTGATGTATTAATATGATCAGAGAAAAGTATGTAGTTAGAGTCTAATTGAATGGATAATTCATCTACAAAACAATCGTTAATTTTATTTTCATTAATTACACTCTAAAGACACCCTAAATCAATTACCATAATTTACCCATCCAATCCACACCATCGTTCACACTCTGACATGAACCTGAAGATAAAATATTATGCTAACACTTTATTATTACTGTACCTACTGTAGAATTACTATCTAGTGAAATTAATTGTGTTACAAATCATTCACCTCCCAATAAGATAGAGGCAGGTCAAAATTGTAACGAAATCATAAACTAATACATGAGGCATTATCATAATGTACATGTATGAACCAAAAAAACCACCTTCATGAAAAAAGATTATATGAATATTAAAAGACGGCAATATCGAGAGTATTAACATGAATACAATAATATCTATGAAGAAATTAGATTCTTATAGAAAAACGAAATAATAAATGGGAAAAGTACATTCCCAAATACAAATCATGTCCCAACTATAGATAAATTAGAAGGAATAATGATGGGGAGAGCCTTTCTCTTGATCTCCATGTTCGAGCACCAAATCCTTTAAATGCACAAAAGTATCACTAGGCTCCATAAAGTTCATCTGTGAATTTAATATTATCTATTTAACAAATGAAATGTTTGGGTACATCCCATATATAGGTGAGTATATATATACCCAATAAGATTCCCTAAAAGCATCAAAAATAGAAATATAATAATACAACAACATACATCCAACCGAACACATACATACTCATAAAGAACACCAAACTAGAGTGAAAGGGGATATCTATATCAATAATATATATATATATATATTGAGTATGTATGATTCTCTAATGGTCCGAATATAAAAACTAGAATCCCATCTAACCCCACAATTATTAGTGTTGAGGATATCACAACACCCCAACACTCCACACTTGATGGTGATCGAATATGAGGGAGTAAAAAAATATATAGGGGACATGAACTCAATTATAGTATGTAGGAGTAATAATATACTGAAAAATGAGTGTCAAAAACACTTTCCCTGATTTAATAGTGGAGTACCAACCCTAATATCTCATTGTGGATTCATCCTAGTCACCAACCTCAGTCATGAATCCCCTGAACATGTTTAATTTCCTTGATACCTCACATCGTATCACACATTCCACAATAAATTATTATATTATGTAATTTCTGTCAATCCACTCAATATAAAGTCATTAATTGATAATTTATATACCCTAATCAATGATATAAATAATGTATAATATCTCAGATGACGAACATGGTGTGTTCCTAGAGTCACATGGCATGTCACCCACCTTGAAAAAAATCCCCATCATATAATGTGAAAGTCTTGGATGTTCATGTGGGAATACGTGACATCTACATGTTGTAAAAAAATTTATTGGCAACCTGGGACCTTGTCGTGACATTCTAACTCATACTCTTCTACTTTAGCACATTCCTAGGTAACATGATCGTGCCAGGGGTCCCTATCCATATCAGCTTTAATGGTTATTAAAATGAACTCATTCCATGACTATATTTTTGGATATTTTTATGACTATGTAGTGCTAATGTACAATATGATCCTTTAACACTAAGTCACAATAACCTTATGGGCCATACACAAAAAGTGATATTTATATTCTCCTCAAACCACAGCCATCATAGCCAGGGGACACTATGTATTTTGTTCCTATGAGATACATGAAATATTGTATGAAGAAATTAAGTATTGCATAATTTATTTTTATGGATTCAGATCTACCTACTCTTCCATAAGTATCTTCTTTTAACCAACTTATGATTAAGGGGCCATTTCTGAAAATCGATCTACAACATATAATGTTTGGAAATTGGAAATACATTCACATATATGAAGTCATAGCACCTCATACAGTTCCTCCCATTAATAGAATAGATATAAAATCCAATGATTCATCACCCACATCCTATATTGAACATAGAACTATCCATAATATGTCAATTTATGTGTCATTAATGCAACCTCCATGAATTTAGGTTTTTGATTTCACATTAAAATCTCCCTATTAATATCTAATCATGTCCCCATTGATATTGATAAGAAATGGAATTAAGTGTGGATGAATTAATAATGAAAAGTTAAACCCATTATAGGATGATGTGATCATAAACAACAGCCACATTATGACCAAAACATAGGTAATATAAATTCAAATGAAGAATGTTTATAATCGAGATTCAATAATATTTAATCTATCTCATGAGATTCATGATATCGATGATAAATTAATAAGATAACAAAAAATCCATGTACAATAAACAAATAGAGAAACACCATAAAATAACATGTCATACCATTGTTATTGAAAAATAAATAAAGAAGAAAAAATATTCTAGTGATATTTAAGAATATATGTTGTGTTCTATATCCATATCATGGTCCACCATGATATTTCTTCTGATCCACATCATTGGGGTTTCCATTGAATATGAATAATTATCCTCCTTCTCTCAAAAGATGTGAGGTTTATGTGGAAAAACCATGTGATTTTCAATAAATTTTTATTTTTATAGAGGACTATGTTTATGGTTATTTAATAAAAAATTAAATATTTATTTTATCAAATTCTCCCACGTATGTTCTCCTCCCACATAAACATTGATACCGACATACTATATGTCGTCCCTAGGAAAAATATTTCCTCCCAAAATCAAATGACATTGTATATTTTCTATAGCCTGTCCCACATGGAGGGAATGATATTTATTTAGAAAATTGTAAATGTGTTATTAAATATAATATAATTTTTAATAAAATAATTTTAAATGTCTGAAGACACACACACAACATCGACTCCAACGTTAAATCCACACATATATATATATAAACCCAATGGACTAATCCATCAATATATGGTTCATTAAATAATTCCTATATAAAATTAATAATATCAATTTCTTTTTTTAATATGTAACACCCAAAGCCTCCATTTTGGTCAATATTAGATTCTATCCACCTTTTTTCCCCAAAAAATTCTTATTTTGTTATGTTGTATCTATTTAGCTTAATCCTAAACTATTTTTCGTCATTTTTAACAATGGGTTAATTCTATTGTAATTTATTTAATATTTTACCATGAAAATTATTTACTGTGGAATATTTTATGAATTATTTATTTATTATTTGTGAAAAATATATCACACAAAATAATTTTTCCCTTTAATTAATATTATAAGGCCTATATAAAAAATATATGATATCAAATGTATATCCATGTAACTATATGGAATGGAAAAGTAAATTATAATTTATTTGTAATTTTTAAAAAAAATTGTGAAACTGTATGAAATGTTTGTGAGACCTTATTACGTGAAACCTCACTTGTGATCCTTATAACTAACAAGAATATTTTACTATTTTAGAAATTCATTATAGTTTCCTGATACATTCTCAAATCTATTTCACAAATATACATGGTATCTAAAAATTATTTTATTGTCATTACATTCTATTGAAAAGTGGAATTATAGTTAAGGATGTGAGAATAAATATATTTATAATTATTTTCCTTTCACAAACATATATATTCCATAATGATTTAATATTCATATAGTGATAATTTAAGGTATTATTTAACTCATCAGGCAGCGTTATCTATACCTTATTTATAATTTCACATGAAACCATTTTGAAACTAATATTTTTTTTCATATTATAATAGATTTTGATTAGTCGTGTATGCAATAAAAAATAATTATACATTTAATGACAAAAAATATTCATTGTTATGGTATATTATTTATCAATATAGGTAGATATTTCTAGGCTCTCATCATCCATATTAATTATTTTTATGAAATATAAATCCTTTTATTTATTAGGTATCTACCAATTATCATATATAACCATGAGAGTCTTTATATTCAGTTCATCTCATATCTCATTTGATGACATAAGTAGTCATCTTATCATGATTTTTATTCATTCATAGCTATGCATCTTATTTGAGACATTAAAAAAAGAAGTCATCATTTTTTCGTTATCATCCAATTTTTAGACTCTATTTTAATTAAGAAAATTATAGATCACATCAACCCTTTTATAGAATATCATTTCATATATTCAATTATTCAAATATGTTAATAAAAAATTAAACCTGATATATAAATGGGTATATTAATATCATAATATTTTATTTAAAATTTTTTCATCAACCAAATATTTTTGTCTAGCGAGTTATTATGTATTCTTCCTCTTATAATAAAAAAATAAATAGGCTTCTAGTACTATATGTTTATGAAATCCGTCATGATTTTTTCTTCAATTATTATGTAATGTTTTTCTACTTTCAAATAATCCCAATTACATTTATTCCTGACCTAAAAAATAACATAACAATATCATCCTCATCATATTCTAAGGAATTAAAACATTTTTTACATAGTTTAATACCCAAATAATCATTTTAAATTCTATCATAGGGTCTTAAAATCTTATTATTTTGGAAAATTTATTTTTCCGTCTTATAATATTTTATTATTGTGGGATTGATCCATATTTTATATATAATATATTATGAAGTGATATCTTATTTTAAATACATAGTGATTCATATAAATCATAACATATATAAAAATGGAAATAAATACTAAATCCATAATATATATCATTAATGGATTCATCTAGATCCCTAATAGATGGGTTTTGAAATAAAAATTATTCTAGATATGGATTTTATGGATGGTTTTCCACTAATATATGTGGACGTGGAAATTTTACAATGATAAAATAGTGTGATAGATGTGTTTTGGAACATAAAAAATAATAATTTCTTATTGATACTTTAATATATTGTGTCAACATGGTGAAATATATGCTAATTATGTCTAGAGATGAACATATAGTGTGTATTCTATATAGGTAAATGTTTACTTATAACATTTAAAATTAAAAATTCATTTAAACATTACATATTTATTTTCTAACACTAGTATTACATATGATTTTTAGTTCATGTGAAAATATAATGAATTTGTTCTTTGTTACAGTTACATGATGAGTCACATCAAGACCAAGATAAGGTATCTATAATTATAAAGACAACAATTTTTTTATCATTATATTTGTTGGAATGATGACCTTAAGGAATAATACATATTAGATGACTTCCAATATAATATTTCATTATTAAATGATTTTATACTCTATTTGAATGTTGATAATTTGATATAATGTTATATCTAATTTCCACTAAACATGTATTTGTGAATCTATTAATTTTTTATCCTCACTAGTATAATGTTATTTTATTAATAGTGTCATAGTTAACCACACCTCTATGTTTAATTATTTTGAGACCCCAATACTAGAACATGGAGTATTGTGTATATTCATAACAAAATATCTATCATAGTGTTTGGGAAATCCATTTCCATTGATTATTTTTTGGAATTTATGACACCCTATAATGAAACTCATGAATTTTTATAAATTTACGATATTATGGGATAAATGATTCATGATACAATTTAATATATTTTGAATAAAAAAATTTCAAATACAAGGTTTTTTGAAAATACCCATATCCATGGAAAGATGAATAATTTCAATTTTTAGGGGCTAATAATATTGTTAAAAAAATGATCACATAAACTATAAAATAAAAGTGATCACATCTATTAATTTCTTCATATAGTTTCTAATATATCAAAAATTACCAAGTGTAAAATTTAATTAGTTCTGCTATAGTAGACCACATCAATTTAATTCCTCAACATTTCAATATAATTTATAATTCGATATAAAAAATTCAATACAATGAACTAGGAATTTTCTTAGCATAGACCATTAGTATATAGAAAAAATGCCTTAAACTGTTTGGTAGCCACCATTTTATAAATACATCACATATAGATAGGTCTAGAATGTATACACTTACCTTTATCTCATAGTTTGATTCTTTGATATTCCATTCCTTATTTTGTCGTCAATAATGATTTATAATGGAAGAATATGGCCACATCATTTTAATAACCAATTGATTTATCAATACATCAATTCAATTTTTTTGTCGCATGTATATTTTAAAATTTCATCATCCAATGATATATTAACCCCGCTTATAAAACTACTATTAAAATGAATAATTTTGTCAATTATAGAAACTGTATTTTTTTATAAATTTATCAAACATTGATTATGATGGTAAAATATATTTTCCTCCCACATTCTATCTAAATCCTACAATATGTTCATTTTCCAAAAATATCATACCCATTTTATATTGAAGATATCTATTCTTCATAAAATTAATATTATTTCACCACCTTCTATAAAAAATATTAAAATATATTTCCATTTCTATAAAATTAATTAAAATAATTAAAATACTCCTCTTATTTTTAATATCACCTCTAATATCAGAATCCATGTACCCAAAAGTATAATTTATTATCATGTAGAATTTATTTAATTCATTTATTCATTTAAAATATAACACCGTTTACTTCTTAGAATCCTTATTTTTTTACTATATTATCCATTTACATATATAAACAGTCTGTGTATGAATCATATAAAGCTATATACAAACAATTATTAAAATCTAACATCTATTAATTGATTAATAATGCACCTCTTTGGGGTACTAAATAACATATATGATTGTTTTTTTACCATAAATAATGTAAAATGGTTTTACATGGGAATGTAATATTCTTTTTCTAGTATTATAATAATGATGGAAAACAGTCGTTATAATTTATTTATATAGTCACCATATCATTGAACAATATGTATAGTCACCAATTATCTTCATCACCGTAATCATTTTATCTTCTCATAGATCCTTAAACATTCAGTACATATACGACTGTACTCTTTCAATCAGTCCAAAAATAACCAGATCCAATAATAGGAAAGTCATCTATATAAAAAATTAATGTATATTATTTATATTAAAATAATTTAAATATTATCATAAATTCATAGATATGTATTAGACATCATATTACATTAATTGGATACCAACATTGGGATGTATAAAATCTTCTAATGTCCTCACAATAGATAATTTTTTATAGATTAAAAAGTAGATTTTTTATTTATATAAATTTTTTCCACAATATATCTATCAAAATTTATTATTATTATCAGAATATTCATCTTTTAAATAATTTAATTTAATAAAAATAATATCCTACTAGAAATATGTATGATTCAATATTGATAAAGTGTTTTGTGATTTCCCCACTTTCTTTCATCTAAAATTACATTACATGCATACCTATCCTATATAGCCTATTAAAATAAGGTTATTCATTTAATCAAACTGTATATCAGTTTTATAATTAAGTATTTCCCTATTATTATATGGATAATTAATAATTGGTTTTAATGAAAATATAAAATCTTATTCCATATAACTCCCCCACACTCTCTCAATTAATTTTAATACATTACATCTTCAACTAATTTTGTATCATCTTATTTATTTATTAATAATTTTCTTAAATATGATGAATATATAAACATGTTTTCTCACTAGAGTTAATCACATAAACACTTCATGATGAGTAGGAACAAAATGTTTTTTCTTTACATTATCAGGACTATATTAATGATCAACATTTTCTACGTCCCTTTATTTTTCCATTATAGTTATTATTTTCAAATAATATATGGTGAATTAATATTTTAGATTCATATATATCATGTTTTACATATTATGGTTAGATTGTTTTCATTGTCTTAAAATATATTTCTAAACCATTAACCTAATTATTAATAAAAATTATTTTATTTAATTTTCATTAATATTTTTCCTTTTAATATAATCCACATATATTTATCTCAAATAGAAAAATACTAAATATTGGGAAATCATTAAATTTATTCTATGTGATGATCTTAGTATAGACATTATCCCATTAGAATTGTTGAAATATTATCAGAAAACAAATTGGAATATACACTTCATTTCCCATTATATTATTTTATAATCTATTGGGTAACCTCAATCTTAGAGCACATTCATTCAGTGTTCTATTCATCTCCATATGAAAATCATTTTTTATAGTGTTATTGAAACAATATTAAAGTATAAAATGCTAATTATTCCACAAATGTTTTTAAATATGTTTCTATTTAACTCTATATAATAATTTAATCTCCTCAATTTAAACAAATAATGTTAAAAACAATATAATTGATTATTAATTTTCAATAACATATTAAATGAATCTTATTTATTTTATAAAAATTAAATTATTATCTTTTTTTTAATTATTTATCTAGTGACATATAATATAGTTACCATATGATTGCATATTATTATGAAATTCCCCAAAAATTTCAATGTACTTTGTAAAAAATTCCATTAAGTTGTGTTCATATTCCTATAAGAAAAAACCATATCATTATATTTGATGAAAACAATCATCCCACTATAAACCGTCCACTATATTAAGATGGTGTAATAAATAATTTCTTCTTGTAAATTTATATTATTCTCACATTAATGACCCACACTAAAATTTCCTATTGAAAAATCCCAATATTGTTTTTTAGCATTTCCTTTATATTGTTTTTTAAAATTATTTATAGTTACATTTTTTAGAAAAAATTATTTCAATATAAGAAGATTTTATTTTTTCAAAGAACCACAAATAAATGTTTTTGATGTTACTAAATATATTGATTATCAATGTGATATAATCTTATTTCTAAATACAAAAATATATAACACAATATAAAAAGTAATTAATCAATTTCTAATATTTTTCATTCATTAATCACCCTTTCCCAAAAAATTAATTGTATATAATTTTAATTGTGTGCCATATAAAATTTTTAGAAAAATTATTTATTTATGAAATTTATTTTTGATGTATAATGGAAGGATTGTCCAATGTTTAAAATATATGGCTCGATGGGTATGTCCAAAATCTATAGAAAAAGAAATATATATTACTTTTTTGAGGGTGTGTTGATATGTTCTCGAGATAATTTAATTTATTACAATATTACATTTTAATATATCCATTATTCAACGAAATAAAGTGTGTATGAATGTTCAAGTTTTCCACATATTGATTATTTCCTTTTTTTATAACAACAAATTTTATTTTTACCTTATATAAATTGATATCAACATTATGTTTGGAGAGATAAAACAATTAACTTGTTTCACTCTATTCCCAATGTACCCATATCATGTATTATACCATACACATCATTCTACATCTATTATATGTTTTCTGATGAAATAATTATTATATATAAAATATATATCTAAATTTTTGGTAAAAAATACTTCACAACTTGCATATTTACCTCGTAAACATTGATCATTAATAAAACTATAAATTTAGTTGTGATGATGTTGATTTTATTGATTTGAACAGTAGTTTACATCACCTAAATTATCATCAATTTATAGAACTATCACATTATGTACACATAATTTGATGGAAGTTTTCACTATTTTTTATTACTAGAATCGACCCATTTATCCATTATAATCACATTTATATTAAACAAAAAATTATTAATTACATATTATTATTGAATCTTGAAACCTTTTAAAATAATTAAACTGACTTAGTCTTTTCCATTTTATATTCATTTACTCATAAATGAAACAAGTAAATATTTCTTGTAAATGATAGATATATATATCTCTTTATTTTTTTAAAAATATATCCATTGAAATTATCTATCATCACATTATAACCATATATATTCAATAAAATGAGAAAGATAACACCCTTTATCAGAACTAATTCTATAATACAACATGATAAATAATTTTAGATCTTAAATGATATATAAATCTATAAATGAATGAAATACAATAAAAACATGAATAATATAATAAATTATATAGGTTCGGTATAATTTTAATGTATATATTTGGTTAATAAATTACCTTATATATAAAAAATTTAATTTTATATGAATTTAAACAAACTCAAAATTGATTATAAATTATCCTCATAAAGAATATTAAAATTATAATACCACGCATTATTAAATTTTCTTGATATATAAAATCTGTCATAGATGAAGATATTGGTGAATACAATAATTACCCCCAAAAAAATTACAATTTGATATGTAGATAAATATAAGTATTATAATGTACTAGTGTCTAGTGAAAACCAATATGACATAGACCATATATACAAAACTGATCTTGATTCACTATTCTAATAGTAATTATATTACCATTATAAAAAATTACATTTATCATTGTGAGAACACATTAGATTATATTATAAATTGATTTATTTCATACCATAATCACTTATTCATGGTCCCCTAATTGTTTAGTGACTTTACCAAATGACTATATTCATTTCAATGTGAGATTAATTTTACTGTATGTATACTCATATTCTTTGGTATTCTATTTAGGTAATCATACATGTTCCTTGAAAAATAACTCATAGTATATTTTTATTCCTTTTCATTTTTAGTCATAAATCACTATTAAATTGTATATCTTAATTATAGGACTCTTACCATAAACATAAATATTCACGAGTTATGTAAAGAATTCACATTGAAGAACTTTTAAGGATTAGAGTATCAAAGAATTTGGAGATAACTATTACGTAACAAAACAATAGAAATAAAAGATGGAAGATCCAAAATTATGCATTTAATTGCTAAAAATGAATTTTAATAAGAAACATGGTTTCTTTTAATATTTATCCATTATATCATATACATAATTCCCTCATTAACTCAATTATTCCTTAAATCATTTCAAAAAAATACATTAGATGAGCATAAAAACCAAATTATGGAACATATAAAGAATTAAAACCAATAGTATAGTTAAAAATTGGTTAACTAGTTAATGTTATATTATTTAATGAAACAAATCCTTACCATAATAATTACACTCATATTTGTTTCTCAATTAAAAACTAAAAAAACAAAAAGAACTAATTAAATCACTAGTATGTGACATAGAGAATGATATATGTAGAACACTATCAAACCCCATTTAAAATGGAATAACTATATGGGATACTTATCATATTATTATTATATTATGAATTTTAGATCTATAATTGGATTCAACATTCATATAAGCTATATCGGGCTCACATATGAGAAATGATGGGGCTCATCCCTTTATATAAGTTATAATGGGATCATTCATGAGTTGTAATTGGGATCAACCCTTTGTAGATTTTTTAAGGCTCACTCATGAGCTATAATAGGGATCAACAATTTATATAATATATTATAGTGTCACATTTTTTGTATAATTATCTATTACCATTTCATGAATAATACACATTAATAAAAAACCTCTTTTGAAAATCTATTCTAATTCGATATAAATTCAAATTTCAGATAAAAATACTATTTTCATTTAAGATACCATTTACAATACCATGACACCCTTAAAGGGGAATATGGGATTTATTTTCCTTTTAAAGGAAATTATGTCTTATAGAGGAATCCTAACATCTAATAATGGTTACAGAGGTGGAGAACTCATTATCGCAGCATTAAAAAATACATTTGTTATTTTGTAGGGAAAGTGAAATTAATTATATTGACTGATTCATATTTAAATCATTGAATTTAATTGAATATAGAAATAAAATATTTTTATAAACCTTTTCATCCATTTAAATAAGTATGTAAAATTATATCCTAAATAAGGAGATTGGATATTTAAATCTTTAAACGTTAATGTTGTCTTATACCACTTTGATCAATTAAATATTAATATCCTTGAATTAGTTCATTTACCAAAACATAAAAAAAAATTATTCTAGGATAATTAAGGATAATAAATGTTGATGATTCTGTATACGAACATTATAAATGAATAAAGTTACATATAATCTAGAAATTCCTTAATGAAAAGAGATTGAGATGAAGTGTCATACCTTTAGTTTGACCCATCTCATACAATGTTAATATTCATGAAAAATAAACATATGTGAATTTTAACTTTTGTGATAACATTTTCATTTTTATAATTTCTTTTATATCACTTAATAAAATTAAATTAAGATTACAATATTATTTATGTTTCTATCAGACGTTTTGTCGATATTTGGTACTTGAGTTGAATATTGAACTCGGTACGATGTTGAAAGTCTACATGGTCAAAAGTCCATAATATAAAAAATAATATCCCTGATAAAAGGATCCATTTTATACATATATTATACTTTTAAATCATACCATTAATTATCCTAATAAAAAATTAACAACATTATAATCATTGAGATAGTGGCCATATGTATTCATATGTTACATTTCCATTTTTCATTGATCATTTTTCAAATAAGTTAATTATATTTTTATTTTTCAAGAATTATCATAATATCATTCAAATAAAAATGATCATTTAAATATAATTAAAAATATCATACAAGTGATTTGGTGAATAAAAATGATTGACATAGCTTCCTTGAGGTGATAGTTTACACTTACCCACGAGAAAATTTATCATTTACGTGCATCAGAAGTAAGAGAATAATTGATATTTTATTATATTATAATAATTAATATGTCACTAAAATAATTTATAATCTTCAATTCCATCATTATGACCCTTCTTTAGAGACATTAATTTAATATGACCTATATTGGTTTGCAAGGGGGTAGTCCGCCATTCACATGAATGAAATTATAATTTCCAATATGATGAAATTAGACAGGAATTTTGGTAATTATATTAACATAATAAGATCAAATTATATTTAGGATACTAGAGTTATTATCTCAAATTGTTTGGAGGATATTTTATGTAAGTTTAAGAATAAATGAAATAGAAACACTTAAATAAAAAACATTACCTTTCCTTCAGATGTCAACCTTTGTTAACACATTAACATAAATAAATAGGTTGTTATTCCCATTATAAGGCCTAAATAATGTGGGGAGGGGTTATAGGAAGGTAATTTTTCAGATCAATGATGAACATTTTTTTATGGAATTATGACTAGTAAATAAGAATGAGTGCCTTTTATAGGGGAGGGGAGGGGCAGCCTGAGAAATATTAAACGTATTAAATTAATATAAATTATATATCAATTAAAAATGGGTCCAATATAATATAGTAAAATGAAATGATGAGTATGGATTGATATATGATCATAAAATGAAAATTGTACATGCTTTACTGTTTTTTTAATCATTATCTTTTTGTTTTAACCCTTTTTATATCTTACAATTTTAACAAATAATTTACACTTAGAGGGTAAAACTAATTACCTTATCTTGAAAAAATTATAATGACTCTGTCTTTAATGATATTTTTTAGTTACCTAATCTTGGTTGATGAATTTTACATTTCTTGAAATTTTATATCATTTAATTAAATACTTTATATATGAAAATATGAATTATGTAAATTTGGACACTATTTATTACATGGCTTTTTAAAATTATTATATAAACTGGATTTTCAAGAAAAAAATACATGAAACTAATCAAAACATGTCATATTAATACCAAAAAATTAATTTATGGCATCACATATCTAAAATTATATTTACTTTATCATTATTAATGTCATTTATTTAAAACTTTCTATAGTATATATTTTATTGTATCATCATTGTGTAACAAATAAATTTAATTATTTAATTCCTAAAAATATTAATTAAATTACCATGTTAATGGTAAAATTTCTATTTTCATTATACTATTAATTTTTTGATATATCACATATATAACCCTATAATATAATTTTTTTAGTAAAAAGATACATTTTTATGACATATTTGCATTTAAATTAACTGAAATGTTATTATTGTCTTAATCACAACAATGTGGCTTCCAAAGGCCACAATTTCGGCCCAAGGATGGGAATGGTAGGTAATAAGTAATTAAATATGATTATGACATGTGAAAGGGTAATTTTTTTGAATTATAATATTAATTATACCTTAAATTACTCTCTTAACCTTTAACAATGATAAATAAATTACTAATGATATTATTCCCCAAAAATTATTTTCATTACTTTAAACCAAAATTTTTGTAATGAGTAAAACCATGTATTTCCATTCATTAGAATTCATTTTATATAAGTCGTTAAATTATGTTTAACACTAATCTCCCAACCGGATCGAGAAAATTAGTTTTCTAGGTAAAGTGTTCAAATGTTCAAAAAGTTTTTCTAATTTATTTTTATTTCAAAAAGTATTCAATAAATTACATTGGATTAACTAATAATAAATTCATATAATTATTTTTTAAATCTATGTAAATTGGTAAAATAATAATAAAAATAAATTAGGTGAAAATTTAGTCTGGAAATAAAATGCATTATTTTTCACAATTAATTAAAATCTGAATTTTATCAGAAAAATTCCAAAAACTAAACCATATTAAATTTTGATTTAACACTTACTATGAATAAGTTTATTTTTCTAAATAGAACATATAACAGTGACTAAAATTATATTTAAAATTTTTTTCCATCATAAGGTGAACCTACCTTTTAAAAGTATTGGACCATTTTATGTATAGAATTGGAATTATTCTAATATTATTTCATAAGAAATTATTGGAAGAATGAAAAAATACATAATAAAAAAGTGAAAACATAATAATTTTTTGCTCATTTATAAAATTACAATTTATTGGTTATAAATGCCATATAAATTAATAGTATTATAATATATTATTTATTTTTAAGTATAACATATTATTCGTTTGCGATATAAGATTTCATTGGAACTAATTCTTTCATGTTTGGAACACAATAAAATGAAGAACCCACTTAATGAAGATTTAATATATAATTCATAATATATAATAAATATGAAAAATGTATTATTCTATAATTACATTGGATGTTACAACCTTCTCCCATTTAGAAATTTTTTCCTTCATATTTTATATTTGGGTTTGGTAACATCATTGAAATCCCATATCCGAAAAAGTTTCATTAAAACATCCACTTTATAAGAATGATTTTTAAGTTAAAAGGTCAAATGAGAAAACAAATACTATTGTTACATTTATTAAAACATGGATATGTAAGACAAAACTAACCATCATGTTCTAATGATGAGTGATATAAAACATTGTCTTGAAAATGAAAAAACATAAAGATGGGAATTGTTTTGGGTAAATGGTCATTGATTTTTAGTAATAAATAGATAATTTTTTTTCTAAGGTCCCTTTCATCATGTTTTTGAATTCATTTACTTCCTAAAAGATGAACATTATGAAACATAATTCATGAATTTACATTTTTTAATCATAATTTTATTCTCATAATATTCCTATAATTATAATGTACATCCCTAAGAATAACTATTTCCATCAAAGATCACACAGACCATAATGGTTATTAATTTTTTATATTGGGTTCCAAAAATAATGGCATACTTCCACTTTAAACAAATTCCTTACATAAACTAAACCCCACAATACATCTCCCAAAAATTTCCATAATAAATTATTATCACATAAAATTAAACATCAGAACGTGTTTCTAAAACATTGAACTTATGGTTATCCTACAAAAAATAATGGTCTATTAGGATCTTCAATCACTTCACCAGATATCTTATCAATAACTATAGTGGTAGAAAAAGATTATCCTGTACCTTTTTGTTTTGGATCATAATGATATTCTCTCTGTATAATTAACTTCTAACACATATTTTTATAATATCCTAACTCATTACAGCTAAATAATCATATAATAGTGCGGCTTATAATTATCTCATTGTTGGACTGTTTTGGACCCTTTTCATTATAGTCATGACCCTTATGACAAATCATACCACAAAAGTAACATATTTCATATACTAAAATACATTCACAAAAATGTGGTTTACCACACATGGAACATGTTTTAGGATTACCAATAAAATTATATTTTGTATTATTATCTATTTCCAACCACCTAGACCATTTTATAATTTTATCTCCTCATAGAACATATTTGTCAGAAAACTCCATTTCAATTTTTATAGATCAACAAACAACCTTTTCATAACATTTAAATTATCATGATGCCAATTCTCTTCATATCCCTAGTTTGAATACTGAGAAAAATCTATTACTTTTACTATGAATGTATTCAATAAAATTTGGTACATACCTATATAATCTTGTGATGATCAACTCATATTAAGCAACTTAATTGTTATAATTTTTCATTAAATCCACAAATTTTTTCTACATCATATACTGAACAACTTAAGGGTTATATTTCTCAAAGAATGTATCCTTAAATTATCTCATTCCATGACATGAAGAAAAATATTCTCTGTTGTATTCTTGACTAATAACCACTATAAATTAATTTCACCTTCAAAATGATAGATGGAGAGATTTACATTTTGATGTTATGAACATCCCTTGACTTTAAATATCTTATCTTGGATATTGATCCATTCTCCAACTACCACTACATCAGATGATCTGTGTAATTATGGGGTAATTTTCCCCATAAAATATTCCACTACTAACATATTTTCTTTGGATGTTCTAGATCTTTTCATGTGTGGGTACCACCAACATTTATAACTGAAGTCAACTATTACATAATTTCCACAAACAATTCAGTTCCATTCCTTACCACTCATTGATGTTGATTTGAAAGGATGTTTTCATCTCAATGCCTTCTCATTACATAATCCACATTTACAATGTATAAAACCATTTTGAAATGAGAAAGTTTATAAGAAGAAATAATGAAATCCTAAAATGATAAATCAGTTCAACTTCACCATAAAGTAAAATCCTCTAATGAAAAGAAATTAACAACATCCTAACCACTAATTTAATCTAAACATCCCCCTAATACCAAATATAATACCTAGATTTATGTATTACATAATTTTTAGTTATTTCATGAACTCATATTAAGGATAATTTTAGATTTAGATATTTTCAGAATTATGACATAACTATTACATAAAACCCCATATAAATAGTATACAGACACTTCCAATATTATACATTTCTTTCATAGTAAAAGAAAATATAAAAATAAACATAGTTTCATTTAATATTTAATCAACATAATGTTCATATGATTCCATCCTTGTTTCTTTTTCCCTTAAATCCTATAAACCCCCTTAAAATAGGGGATGAGCTCAAAAGGGTTAGTAAGAGACATAAAATAGATAAAAAAATTAGTCTAGTTAGAGAATTGTAAACTATTTAATGTTACGTGACCAAATGAAATAAATCATTTTCACAAGAATAAAACTCATACTTTTTTCTCAAAGAAAAACAATCAAACCAATAACAATAAATTAAAACCCTCTCAGGTTACTAAGAGAATCATATACATAAAACAATTTCAAACCCATTTTAATTAGAATAACAGTTTGTTCTATATATAATATTATTATTACCCAATTAATTAGAGTTCTATAATGGGTATAGCCCTTCATTAATTTTATATCGGGCACACAAGTGAGCTATAATGGGATGTATTCCTTAATATAAGCTATAACATGCTTACCGATGAGTAATAATAGAGCTCAACCCTTCATATATGGTTTGTCGGTATCACTTGTGAGCTATAATGGGACCCATCCCTTCATATAAGAAGTATCAAGATTACTGAATTTTTATAATTCTCAAGTACCAATTAATGAATAAAACACATTCGTCACAAAAAAACATTTGAAAAAATATTCTAATCCCATCTAAAAAAATTTCAAATAAAATACCATTTTCATTTAATATCTCATATTCAATACCATCAAATCCAAAAATGAAAAATATAATATTTAATTTCTATTTAAAATACAATAAGGATTATAGAGGGAGCCAAGTATCAAATAACGGTTTTGGAAGCTGAGAGTCCATATCCCCATATAGAAAACATTCATTTTGTCATTTTTTAATGAATGTAAAATGCTTCATATAAAAATATTCCTTTTTAAAACATTCAATTAAATTCAATAATGGAATAAAATTCCATGTATAATCCTATTATATTTATTTAAATAAATATATAAATTAATATCCTGATAAAATATATTTGATAATCAGATATTTAAACATTCAAGGTGTAGAGTATGACATTGATAATTTTAATATTAATATTTATGAATTAATTCATTTACTGAAATGCTTAATAACATTAATATTGATATGATGTGGATTATAAATGTCAATATTGATATATATAGACGTTTTAAAAAAAAAATACACAAATTATCATGAAATGGCTCAATGAAACAAGAACGAGATGAAGTCCCTTACCTCTCATCCATCTTGTCACATTCAATCAATATATTAATGAATAATAAAAATATTTTAGTGTCTTCATTTATCAAAACAATTTTCATGTTCATTATATTGGATAGAAATTTATATGAAGACAAAATTAAACAATTGGGTTTAAGATAATTGTAGGTTTAAAAACATTAAATTTTACACATAATGGAATTTTGTTTAAAATCAGATCAACTAATTCAATTCAAAAATCCTCTTAATGTTTAAAAAACATTATCAGAGAGAGATAATGGTCGAGTTATAAAAGTATCATTCTCATATTATTTTTGATAATGTAATCTATATTTCATAGTTGAATTTAATTGTATTCAAGGTTGAAATTATTTAAATAGAGTAATATTTTCATATAACATAATCACTATGGATACAAAGATTAGAGTAAAACAATAAAATGATTTAATCCTATTATAAAAAAATCATATTGAGCAATTGAGATGATCATAATTACAAAAATCATATTCAAAATGTAAATAATAAAAAATGAATATATAATAAAACTCACTTTTTATTATAATTCATCACAAATATAAAAATGTTAAAGAATAAAAAATAATAATTTAAATAGAAGGATATCTAATAACCAATCATAGAGTTCTCTTGATTAATACATTTAAGAATGTTCATCTTAACCACACCAGGGTAATCCCTTGATTTGGTGATCAGATTATGTATTGGTATCCCCAAAATCCCTCTACCAAGAAGTGGATTTGTGCCTCTATCTTCATAGACATGGAATCCCTCTATCATCAAATGATCGGAATATTTTTATTCCTATCCCTAGAATCCCACGATTTTAAAACCCAATGATCGGCGTCGAACAAAGAAGTTCAATTCTCTTGAAAGTCAAAATTATGGGGAATAAAAATATTAAAACTTATACTCTTGATAGTTTTCACAGGAAGAAATAATTTGACAGAGCACTCAAATTTTTCAATTTTTCATTACCACTTCGACCACAATCTCATTCAAATAGCTTGATATTTATAGGAAAATGTCTGAATGATCATGTCCAATTTCGACTATAGAATTTTTACAGAAAATATGGAGGGACATGGACACCTCTCACAATAATTGGTCATATTGTAACTTAAACAATAACATTATGTTACAATACATATTGGAATAGAGTATGATACATCATTTTGATTAAAATGTTTTCCTTTCGATACGATAATATTTTTTGGATTGAAAAAATAGGTTCTGAAGGGAATTTATCTATTCTGATAAAATATAATGGGAATAGTAAATGAATACAATGATTTTAGTTAAGATAGTGAATATGATTAATCATGAAATTGTGATAATGAATGGTGTGTTTGATGGAAATTGTAATCAGTATGTCTGTAAAAAATCATATTTGATGAGTATAATAAAAATCGTACGTGGTTTATTATGATAATTATAGAAATAGTTATTACATTACTTTAAGGTGTGTATTTTTTATCATACATAGTATAGAAATATTAATAATGAAATGGTAAAACAAAAAAATTAATGTATGTACGATAAAACAAAATATGATTTTATAAAATTTGATTTTTTTATTTACAAAACAAAAAGGTTCTAAAAATAAAAAAGAAGAATTTTCACACAAAAAAATCATCCCATTTTGGTAATGAAAAAACATCATGTTAAAGAATATTAAATATTACAAAAAAATATCATATTTATAAGTGAAAAAATAATCTTTTCTCCCATGGTGTGTTAAAAAATTTCCCATTATGGTTCAAATACAACTTATCCCCCCTTTAGGATAACAAAATCGTTAAGGATTTTATTCTAGAAAACAAGGATCCCATAAATAAATGCATTCTTATTTTAAGTATCATTCTACCATTATTGATTTTATAATAATTTCACCCATTCTATAACAAATCCCCCTTATATGAAACATTCTCCCTCTTTTATATCAACCAAAATGGAATAAAAAGAAAATATTTATACCTAAAAAATTGATAGAGAAACAAGACGTATGAAGAAATAAAAAAATTCATATAAAAAAGTGAAATAATATTCATCCACAAAATGGAAATGATTCAATAAGAAGATATATATTTGTCAATGTGTGCCAATTTAGTTTCAAAAGTAGTAAAATAAGAGTTCAATATCATTTATTTATTTTCCTTTTCCTTATCCTTTTTAAAAATGTATAAAACAATAGTATTCATTTTCCTAAACCATTTCCTGTATTATATAATATTATAAAGAGATTCTTTTTTACACTATAATATCTTTTCTTGATCAACAAAATATTGGTCCTGGGTATAAATACCATCTTCCTTGGATTTTAACATTTCAGCCAATGTACAAATTGCAGCTTCCTGAAATTTTTTCATATTCTCTCTGACTTCATTCCAATCAGTCATCTAGAAATTTTTATTATTCAAATAAATGAGCTCATGATTATATAATATTAATTTTCAATATTCAGATTTAATAACATTTATTTTATTTTCAATCACATTGAAATCATTGTGATGGATTTTTTATCTCTCTGTTATGGATTACAATTTTTGAGTACTAACACTTTGCAACATGTTGAATCCAGTTGAGAGATCATTCACAATTAACCTAAGACATTCAATTTTGGTTTCATTATATTTTATACTTTCCTAAGACTTATGATACAATTTAATGATTTTATTATAACCCTTTATATGCTCCATATATATTTCATCAATCTTTTTCAAGATGGCCTCATGTTTCATCATTCTTTTTCAATGATACTTGATATATTCAGATGTATTGTTTTATTTTTTTGGAAAAAAACCAATTTGAATTTTTATTTTTGGAAGGTATGAAAAATAATTTTCAATATTTCTATGTGAATTAGCACCATACTGATATTTGTTTAATGATATAGTTTGGTATGAATCAGTTTTTTACTCATAATCGGGATGCCCTGCACGGTGTCTTTCAGAATTTTCATCGTCATAATTATTATTTATGTTTATAACAGATGAAGATTGACCCACCTTATAATAAATATGAATGAAATTAACTATAGGAACATGTTTTGATGTTTTCCATCTAGATATGGTATCTTATAAAAAGACACAATTGAGGATTTCACATGAATTTTATTAGATTGAGACTTTCCTTCATCATCGTATTAATTTTTATTTATTTTATTTTATTTTGATTACTCTTATTCGTATCAATCATCTTCTTATCTAAAATATTTTTTTTATTTTTTTTATTTTAGTATCCCCTTGTTCTTCTGAATACTTCTCTTTAGACAATTTTGGTGGATCTGATTCTCCAATTATGTTCATAACCTTTTCATTAATATTTTCAGAGGGTTTAATTGTTTCTTTGGGAATTATTTCCGTAATACTGATTACATAACATGTTTTTTCATCATTTTTAAACAATATAAAAAAAAATAAAGCTATCCTTTCCCTTTTTCTGATTCTTTCTCTTTTATTATTTTTTTGGGTTCCTTCTATCGAAATCATTTTAGCAAGAGACTGAAAAAGATTGAGGTAGAATTGTGTGTTTCATTATTTTATTTTAGAATGACCTTCTATCCACTAAGAATCAATTACTTCTGAAAATATTTCTTCTTCTTCTTCATCTTTATAGATGTTTCATATGTAGATTTAATTTCCTTCTATATAATGATCTATACTAATTTATTTTCATATTTCTTCTTCTTCTTCATTTTATATCCTTGATAACAAATAAATACCATTCTCTTTAATGTATATTCACTTATACATATGAAAATAACATTTTTTGTACTTATTATTGTGGAATTCTGCAGAAAATCAAACAATCATAAATAATCATTCTCTGGATATCTAGAAACATGATCAATTGGGAAAGGATTGCATAAGATATTAGATTATTGAAGGTTACAAAAATGTACCACATTATGTTGAACCTCATCATATTCACATTATAAAAATGTGTAAATATATATAAAACATTTTGTGTATATCTATATACTCAGTTGTATATTAAGAAACATTTAATCCAGAGTGTGCTTAGTCTATTATCGGCTTAAAGATGATGGGTTTTTATATTATCTTATCGAATATAAAAATTGTTTTATCTTTACTTTAAATTATAAGGGTTACCTATTCTTTTAGAAACATATGTGAGGAAAAAATTATCTACTACAGATGGTTCATTAATAAAATATTATTCTTGATTAGCTAAAAAAAGTATTTCATTATGATAAATAAAATATGATACCATTACTATTTCCTCAACATTAAAAGTTTTACAAAATTGCATGCCTCCATCTAGAATCATTGGGTCATTCTTTTTATATTTATACAAAAATAATGAATCACATACATATAATTTGATTATTCTATTTTGATATGAATAATACATTAATTATATTATTTATTGATCAATATTTTCATAACGAACATAATTTTGAGAAATCATTCGATTTCATTTTTATTGGAGAAGTTACTAATGATTTAGGTATGAGTACTCATTAAAACATTGAGTGTGGAGTCCTTCATTCATTGCAATTTGAGGAGTGGTTGGGATTTATCTCAAAGAGGATAAAATCAATGTAGGAAATGGTTTTTACCTAGATCTATGTCCCAATTGTTATCAAATAGTATTTGATATTTATTAAAAATTATTACATATTCTGTGATTGTGTGTTACATCCAAAAAACATAATCACAAGAAATTCTATCTTCCACAAATTCAGAAACAGCAGTGGAAAGTTATGCAGATTAATTTTATTTCAAGACCAAGAATCTAATGAATATCCAAATAAATGAAATTTTTGGGATGTAGTTTTTCATTCCATTCTACCACCACAAAAGTTATCATCTAGAATAATTTTTATTCAAAATCATTTCCATAAGAATAAATTAATACCAAAACTATAATTCCCTTTAAATAATGAAAAATTATTTTTACATATTTTAAATGGGATTTGTAAAATTATCTTCATACATGGAATATAAGCATGAAAAAATATTAAGTCTGGACAACTAGCTATAATGTATAATAGACTTCATATCATCCCTATAAAAGTTTTCTTATTTATTGGTTGTCCAACTTCAACAATATCAATAATATTTTAGGTATGTATTTAAATAATAATATTATTATTATTTAATTATCCATAATTTTTTTGAGGATTATTATTATTCTTATATTGGAATATGCAATCCCCTTATGGTTTTGAGAGATTTTAAATCCAAGAAAAAATGTTTACTCACTTATCATTATCGTCTCAAAATCATATTTCATAATATTCACTAAATAATATCTTATTGATTGAAGAGTTTATCCAAATATAATGTCACGAATATAATTTTTAATAATAAAATTTCCCTCTTTCATTAATAAAAGTGTGGGTATAACAGTTCCATTACAAAAATTGAATAAAAATATGGTTATTCTATCATAAAAATCTCTAGGAGATTGTTTAAGGCCATATTAAGAATTAAATTGTATTTAAACATATTTTCGATGGGTTTTATCTTTTAAAAATGGTGTTTTTTCAATATAATGTTCATATTGAACATATCCATTAATAAAATAACACATCACAACCATTTGAAAATGATAAAAAATTAAAGAATGATACAAAGCCGTGTAGTAACCGAATAAAATCATGTATAGCTACCAAAGCATATGATTATTCTTAATCTACTCACTCTTGTTTATTATATAATTTTTTAACTAGTATTGTTTTTTTTATAACGGTTATTCCATTTTAATCAGATTCGTTTCTAGAAAGACATTTTATAACAATTAGAAAAATTCATTTATGTCTTTAAACCCACATACATTCCACATTCATTTCTATTTAATTTAATTTTTCTTTCATATATTTAAAACAATATTCATAACCTAAAGCCTCATTTATACTTTTAGGCTTGAACTAAAAAATAAACTATTGAATCATTACATCATTTTATAATGAACATCTAGTCCTTACAGTCTGATTTACATTTCCAATAAAACTATCACTCAAATGATTCTTAAAAAACAACCGACTTGGATTTTGTAAAACTTGTTCTTCCACATATGATATAAATTATTTTGTTGTGAATACATAAGAAATAATTTCATTACTATTTTCCCCATTATAATATTCTTCTATCAGTGGCAGATAATTAGTTTTGGAAAAACATTAGAATATGTATGTTGGATTTGTTTAAAAAAGTGATCAATTTCACTAAATCTAACAAGTGGTAATTCCTCAATAGTACAATAATTTTTATTGAAACTATGTAACTCTTACATGTAGGGGAATTTCTTCATAAAATACCTTTATTATATTAGGGTTTCAATATATAAAAATAACATTTTTATTCAAATTTATTATATTGCTTACAAAAAAAAATTGATGTATGAAACTTTTGGTTTCTAAACGGTCCAAATATCATAAGGTGTTTTAAAATTAAATGGTCTTATTAAAACATGATTTATAGTATAACAATATGTACTCACAGTTGTAACCCAAAAATATTTAGAAATAGAATATTAAAACAAAATGTTTGCTTTCATATCTTGATGAATACGATTTCTTCTTCAAACAACACCATTGTTTTGAGGAGTTCAATGAGCTGAAAGGTAATGTGTAACCCCTTCCTTACTATGATTAGTTTAAAAATCAAAATTAAAAAATTATCCACCATTATCACTATAAATATTTATCCATGTAATTTTTTTTTATTATTTTTAACTTCAGCTACAAATGTTTTAAATAACTATTGATTTCATATTTATTTCATAGAAAATAGATCCATATATATCTAGGGTACTCATCCACCAAACCAAACGCACAATATTTTTCTATAATTCTTCCATCTTTTTTAGGACTGAATATGTCCATTTGCACTAACTATAATGCATCAGAAGATGAATCTTCAATAATTGTTTTAAATATTCACTTGTGTTGCTTTCTATATTTACAAGGGTCATGTAATTTTGAAGAATCAAATATTGGTATGAGTATTCCATTAACAAGTCCATTATTATTCAATTTTCATAAGGGCCCTAGAATTTAATGTCCTAGTCTTTTATTCAACAACCACGATTGATATTTCAATTCACTAAGTCATGGTATGTCTTTTCTACTAGGATCTTTAATGAAATTTTTATAAACATTCTCATGCTAATGGGAAGAAAAATTTAATTCATCCTTGGAATTGTTTACTAAACATTTATCATTATTAAAATTTACAAGCTAAACTTCATCAAATAATTCAATAATTTTATTAAATATCTTCATAAGACGTTTTACAAATGAATCATTTAAAATGAAGTATTTTCCAAGAAGAATATTTTTTCTATACCATGAATATTTCTTTGAGAATTATCTCTGATTTTAAATCTTCCACATTTCATATTGATAATATTTTTGGAAAAACATTTATTAATAATGATGTTCTAGGAACATCCCATATCCTTGTAAAATATATTTTTTAATTGGCACTATATTTATTTTCTGGAATATGAAACAATTTGATTTTCAGAACTGAAACATTATAAGATATAAAAATGATAGAATGTAAAATCTAAGGTATCCTTTTTTATTTAAAAAAATAATAATTTCAGAATCTCACGGATTGAATTTTATTTAATTATAAATTTTTATTCCAATTCCCATAACATTGACACTTGTTATTGAAATGGAATTTTTAGGAACGAAATAGTTATTACTAAAAACAGGTATTTTATAAGAGTAACCAATTTCAAAACTATTCATAAGAGAAATATTATTCTTATAAATGTTATCAAATTCTTCATTTACATAATTAATGGTTTATAATCTTTTTTAGGGACACAATTTCATACTTTAGTTTTACCTCTATATCATTAACCTCTTATATATTAGTTTCAGAATTGATTATTTTTTCCAAAATATTTTTTGCAGAAATAAATTTTATAAAATCCTTATAATTCGTTTCATATTAATAATTATCATAATCCACATATTTTGAAATAAAAACAGTTTTAAAATATTTTTCATCAAGATTATTTACTTGATCTGACACTTTTTTATTTAGAATACTTATTCTAGAAATTTCATGTTCATGTTTCATATTTAATTTTTAATTTTTTATTCTCAATCAATTTGTAAAATCTAGAAACCTCTTCATATGATGTAAATGTATAGTTAGAACTAGATGAATATTATTATTCATTTGATGATGTGGAATTATTTGGATAATTACAATTGTTACTTAAATACATGTTAGTCAAAGATTAAGCAGTGTGTACCATTTCTATTAATCATTGATCTTCAATGGTATTTTATGTATAAGAAAGATATTTCTTTCCAAAATTCATTTTTTCTGATGATTAATCAGGATATTCTCCACCACTACAACTCTATGTGTCATTGGATTTCAATTATTTCTTTCTTTTTGATTAGTATTAATTTTTATTATTCCCCTCAAAATGTATTTCATTATTATCTTTTATAATTGGATTTGGGAAATCATGACTAATGTTTCATAATCTTTTACACTCATAATAAGTAAATTAATAATCATTCTCATCATTCATTTCCTTGTTAATTTTCATATATCTATATTCAATGAATTTGTTTCTAACAATATAATTTTTTCTACAAGAAATAATGGAGAACTAATTTTATGAATGTTATGATTTACTATATTTTTATTAAATCACAAAAATCTTCTATTTTTCTATAAATATCTTTTAAAGATTATTAACCATTATTTGAATTCATGCCAATGTAAAAGATACCCAAAAACTCATCATTTTGAATTTATCATCATCTCTTTCAATCATCCTTAATATTTTAAATTACTTCCAAAAAGACCATCAACTGCCTAATTAGTTATCTTTTTAGTCTTATACACAGCTATCCTCTTTGATTCCCACTCATTTGGAATGATATTAATGATTTTATAAACATGTATCTTATCATATCGTCCATTTATCCATTTTATTTTAGGTTATTTAAAATATTCATGAATCTCTATTGAACAATATAAACTTATTCCCTATATATAAATTAAAAAAATTTATAATCTATTATATCAATTGCACTTTTTATTTCAACAACATTGGATGTACCAAAGTAAGTAATTTCCAGTTTTATCTAGATGCTATTTTCAGCTTCACCAGATGAAATATGGCTATATATGTATCTTACCATTGAGAAAAGTTACATGTTTCTAACCTTATAATATAGTCGATAATCTCATTTTTCCAAATTTTAAAATATCTTTATCTCATTATCATGAATCATATAGTCACTAGTCATTATGACAATTTTGTCTACAGTAGTGTTGATAATAATGGTCTCTATCCTATCACTCCAATATTTATAATCATTGCCATAATAAATTAGTGGTCTTGTAGAATTTAAATTTTAAATGGATCAGTAATTTAGTCCTTCTATAACTAAAATATAATACTGAATTTTTTCAAACAATACATGTTAGTGAAATAATGATTTATAAACACGACGTTTATAAAAGAAATAAATTTATCTTTTTTATAGAGAAAAAAATAAGCAAGTGAAAATAGTGGAATATTCCACAATATAGTTTATATGTATTTTTATAATATAGAATTATCTGTGATTATAATTTTTAGATCATATTGTATATATAGATGGTACAACACAATGGGGGTTAATTGTGGGTTTAGAATCATTTCGTTTTTTCCTTAATGAGTTATGTTCAAAATAACATAAACTAATTCAATTCAAAATGCATGTTAATGTAATCAGTAATTAATAAAAAAGCTCCTAGGGTCGTGATTTATAAGTAACATAATTATGTTAATTTTTATAATGTTCTCAACATGTCATAATTGAAATTTATTTAATTCATAGTTTAAAAAATTCATATAGAGTGTGTAATAGATCATAATCACATTTTTTTAAGATCAATGTAAAATAGTGAAATGATTAAATCAAAAAGAACATTGATTCATAATTATAAATTTAAAATTTTGATATTAATTAAATGGTAATAAAAAGGAAATAATAGAAAATGAATATCTAATACTATTAACGTCAAATTATTATGCAGTAGAAATGTAGAGAAGTAAAAGAATTTCATTTTTTACACAACAAAAATGGTATCCAATAACCATGGAAAGGGGTATCTGGATTTATATTTTTAATAAATCATCTCTAACCGACACCAGGGTAAGCCCTCTATATAATGATCAGATTTTATATTTCTATATCTGTAATCCCCTGATCAAGAAGTTAATCGATGCGTCTACCTTCATAGCCTTAGAATCCATCGATCTATACATGATCATCACAACTGTAATCCTATCAATGGCATCCCTATATCAATATCACGAATGACGAGTGTTTCACAAAGAAATTCAAACCGGTTGAAAGTCACAAGTTTGTGGAATGAGCATTTTATAACTTTTACTCTTCATAATCATTTTCATGAAGAAACTCTATGGTAGTGTTCTTGAATTCGTACAAATTCTTGCAGCACTTCTGCCTCAAGATCATTAAAATAACCTATTATTTATAGTCCAATTTCCCAAAAGTCTTATTAGATTACAATAATATGATTTTTCTTGAGAATTTGGAAGTACATGGACACCTGGTACCCTAAAAATAATCTTGTAACTAAAAAAACAAGAAATCATTCTATAATACATATAGAAACAAAATATATGATATAATTTTTATTAAAATGTTTTTCATATAATACAATGTCAAATTCTGGATACGATAAAATTTATCTGATGTGAATTTAACTCTTTTGATAAAATATAATTTTAACAATAAATGAGAGCAATGATTTTAGTTAAGACTATGAATACGATTTATCATGTCTCAGAGATACTAAACAATGTGTGTGATGGAATCTAATCGGTGTGTATGAGGAAGTTTATATTCAATTATTATAATGTAAATCATATTTTGTTTGTTATGATAATCCTAGATTTAGTACGGGGCACTGCTATCCAATTAGCAATGCAGGTGGGGAGCTAAAGGAAATCAATGATGCAGAAGCTGGGGTGGGGCAGTTCTAGTGGGCTGGGCCTACGGGTCATGTATTCGGCATGGTATGCCTCTGGGCCTTCAGGTCATGTATTACGGGTCATGTAGGACCTTGTGCCTTGGGCCTACATGTCATGTACGGTTCCCCTTTAACCCTTAAAATGGGGATTATTTATAATAAAATAAAAAAAAGAAGGCCATCAGGACATTCTGATGAGTTATAACATCATTTTACATTGTGTATGTTATTTATCGTACACAGTATAAAAATTGTAATATTGAAATGGTAATGAAAAATCATTAATGTAAGTATGTTAAAACAATATATTATTTTATAATAGTATATGTTCTAATTTACAATACAAAAGGAATATAAAAAAGAAGGGAATACTTTGGCCCCAAATATTTTTCCTTTTATATCACTTTTTATCATGGTATGAAAGTTTCATAATTATTTATGTTAATGTTGGACGTTTTGTGGATGTTTGGTTCATGAGTCAAAAATGAACTTGGTATGATGTCAACATATTATGTGTCTATAATCCCATAATCTCTAGAATATTATTTATGAAATAATTATTACATTTAAATATCCATTATAATTTAAAATATACCAATAAATTATGGTAATAAAAAATGAACAATGTTCTAATAATAGAAACAGTAGGCCATATTTACTCATGAGTAATGCTTCCATTTTTCATTGATCATTATAGAAATAATGTAATTATCATTTTATACTTCTGTAATTATAATATTATTATAATCATCATATTTATAATTTAAATATATTTATATTTATCATAAAAGTTATGTGGTGAATAAAAATGATTCACATTACTTCATGAAGGTGACAGTTCACACGTAAGCATGAATTCCATTATCATATTTATGTGTATGAAAATTAAGAAAATACTAAATATATTATTCTTTTATAATGATAATTATTTCCTTGAAATCATATATAAATATTAATTCCATCATTATTACCATTCATGAGAGGTGGTAATAAAAAAACTATATTAGTTCATGAGGTGGTAGTATGCCACACACATGATTGAAATGATCATTTAGAAGTTGATTAAATTGGAAATAGAATTAGGTGACGATATTAACAAATAAATATCTCAGTATATTAAGGGGGTGGATTTATTATTTCATCATTGTTGGAAGATATTTGATGTAAGTGGATGAATAAATGAAATAGAAACTGTTAAAAACATACCTTTCCTTCAGATGATCAACATTCATAACACCATTACACACTTAAAGAGGTTGTTCTCCCAAAAATAAGACTTTAAGAGTTTGAGTAGTGATTCTAAAAAGGTTTTTCAATAGTGCGTGGTTGAGCCATATGGTTTTGGAAATGAGAGTAACCCAGAAGAATGGGTTCCTTTATAAAGGAGGGGGGAGGGGCACCCTTCAAATTTTTTAATGTATAAAAATTAATATAAATTATACATCAATAAAAAATTGGTCCAAAATATTTTATTTGTAGTATGGGATGAGTATGAGTCTAAATATAATCATCCAATAATAAGTAAATTTTTTTTATTTAACAAATCCTTTTCGTTTTGTTTTAACCTATTTTAACACTTACCATTTCATCGTGTTATTAACACGTAGATTGTAAAACTAACTACAAAATCATTCTAAACGTCTTTTGAATGAGTCAATAATGAAATTTTTACAGTTATTCTATATTTAGGCCCAATAATATATTTTTATAAATTTAATATAATTTAATATAATTTATTTTTTTTAAATATGAATTATTTCAATTTTGACACTAATAATTACATGAATTTTTTAAAATACCAAAACAACATGATTATTTCAAAAAAACTAAATTAACACATTTTTAAAATGTCTTAGTCATCCATAAAATTCATGTATGGAATCAAATAGTTAAAAATATATTTATGTTAATATTATTAATATCATTTATAGGATTCTTTCTTTAATAAATCTATTATTGCATCATCTTTTTGTCTCAACAAAATTTAATTAATGATTCCTTAAAACTATTATTAAATTAATATGTTGTAGTTACTATTTTATGTATTTCTTTGGATTTTTCATAACTAAATCTGTCACTAAAATAACTCCATATTAAATTAGTTTTATTTTGAAGAGACATTTTTATGACATGTTTTTTATTATATTAAATTAAATGATATATATGTCATAATCACACCCAAGTGTATTCAAAATGTCAAAAATTATCCCCAAGGAATTTCATGGTCAATAATAACTCATCCTATAATTTTATTAAATGTGATTGGTTAATTTTATAACCTTATTATATTAATTTTAGCTTTAATTAACAAATTTAACATTAACTATGGTAAATAAAATACTAATGATAATATTAATCAAAAAATATATTGATCCTATTAGACAAATTTTTTCAAATTGAATGCATCCATGTATGTATATTTTTAAAAATTCAATTCCTAGAAGTGGTTGAATTGGTTTTTACACTAATTCCATTGACAGTTCGAGAAAAAATTCTTTTTTATAAAATATTCAAAAGTTCCCATATTTAATCTATTTAATTTCAATTTGAAAATAAATCCAATGAAAAACATTGTTCAAACTGAAAAAAAATAATCTAATATATATTAAAATCATGTAAAATGATAATTTAACAATATAAATAATGTAGATTAAAAGGATTTTTTGAATTAAAATGTAGTACATTTCAATATTCTTATAATATTAAATTTATCGGAAAAATAAAAACTATTAAATCAAATTAAATTTTGATGTCCAACATTCAAATAAGAAGTTAATTTTTTAATATATAATATACAAAAGATACAATAAGTATATTTAAAAGGGTTTAAATATCCAAAGTCAGTAAAACTACATTTTAATCATATTATAGTATTTTATTCTTAAAATTAGATTTATTCACATTTTAAGCCTCTTCAATTTATTGTAAGAAAGTAAAAATATTTTTTAAACATGTGTAAACATAATATATCTAGTTATTTTCGTTTTATTAAATAAAATGGCTATGTTATAATGACTATTTAAAATAATAATATTATGATATATTATTTATTTATTAATATAACTCATTATTCTATGAATTGTATGATATCATAGAAACCCAGTGTTTCATGTTGATTATGCTATTAAAGTAGATCTCCATTAAGGTAAATTTTTTATTTAAATCATAATATTTAATAAATATATATAGTCTTATTGTATAATTACTAGAAATTTTATATTCATGGCATGTCACACCCTTAAATGTATAATCATTTTTCATGTAATATGTATATATAGAGGAAGATAATTAATAAATAAAATGATTGATCATTTACAATGGGAAACAATTTTAAGACTATTCATATTCATTTATGGTCTCAATGTGAAGGGAATATGTTTTTTAATTTTCGTGTGATGTTATGTAATTTATGATAATATATTTTTATGGTAAATTAATGAAAAATGTGTTATAGTTTTTTATCCATAATTATAATGTTCAAACTCCATATGAAATATTATTTATCTTTATTTCCATAATTAATATATTTCAAACATGGAACATTAGAAGTTGAATTTTATTCTTCAAACTCAATCCATTAACCTTTTATAATGATACACTACATTAAGAATTAGAAAATAATGACTCATGTCCATTTTTATATAGAATTTTTCAGTCGCTTCAATAATACAATTTGGAATTACATAATATTATAGTGTTCATAAACGTTTTTTCATCATATAATTTTATAAAAAATTTATTTACATCTTCTATAATATCCATCAAGAGATAATATAGGCCATTGAAACTTGATTCACAATACCACTTTATTTGTTCATTGTTTTATAAATAAATAAATTTCATAAATTTAAAAAAAACACAAAAACTAACTATATATGGAATTAATTGTTTCACTTTCAATATTTTTTTAATTTCAGTAGAATATTCTAATTATGCTTCAATCGTAGTTTGATTCTTCGTAATATTTCGGATCATAGTTATGTTGTTAACAATATTCTTTAAAATTTGATATCAAAATAAACATGAATTATATTTATTAAATTTCATGTATCCATATTCTAATGAAATTAATATCATCTATGATTATTTCCATTACATTTAAATATAATTCTTGATAAGATATTTTCATAATTATTATGGGATTTCAATTCATCCATGAATATGTAATTTTTTCATTGAATTCCATTTTATCTTAATATGATTTTAAAAATTGATTTAGTAATATATAATATTATTATCATATAAAAAAGATGGGTATTTAATGTTATAGTAGGGGTGTAATTTATCCAATTAAAAATCCAAAAATATATTAGTAAAAAAATGATATTGAATTTAATTTTTGTAGTTTTCCTCATAATAATGACCATTTATATACTCATTATAACTCTATACACCTCAATAAATATAGACCCTAATAATTACATAACATTTCATGGAGATTTAAAACATAATTACATCCATAAATTTCTGTTAGAGACCAAAAAAATCACAAACCCACATTGTTCAAGGTAATTCACAACCTAATTACCTATTTTTTATATTTATTACGGTATACCAAATATAATTTTATATTGTATAGAATGTAATAATTAAAAAATCAATAAAGAATAATGTAATGATAATTATATACAAAACCATATAAAATATATTTGATCTATTAATATTTAATAGTATACATCTTTTATAACTTTATCAATAAAGTCAATGAATACAATTTTTTAATGTAATGCATACATATATATGTGGTTGAAGAAATTTATAATTTCACTAAATAAAAGTTCCATTATTACAAATTTATTGTGATATCAATATAATGTATTTTCAATAATTTTAAATTTTTGGAATGATTAATTAATAAAGATATTTTTTTTTGTATCACATATATAAGTCAAACCATTAAATATAATGTACTAATATATAGTTGAAAAATACATCTTTAATTTTTTTTCATGTATTCTGTTTCCAAAAATAATGAACTGTATGTAATATATATTATTAATTAGTTATTTATTTATTTTTTTGTTCCCCATATAAGACTCATGGTTCATTATAAATTGTTGGTCAGTTCTTCATATAATAAAAAATTGACTAATCGATAATCAAAATAATTAATATTATCATTTACATGTTATGAAAAAATGTAATATAATTAATTTTTATTAATGTAAGATATTATGATGTTATAATAATCATATATTTTATATTGGTTCTTCTCTTAAATGTGCAATTAATATGTTGTTTTCTAGTAATAATTGGAAATGTTTTCTTTACAAAAATATTTTTATACAATTTACCAAAATCCATTATGTATGTTATGATCAATATTAAAAATATCAAGGGGTAAGATAAATTCATATTACACCAATATGTAATGACATTTCCCATTTCAAATTGATGTAGTACATAAGTATAAAACAAAATATCACATCCTTGTAAGAATACAATAAATTAGAATAATTTAATTAAATATGAATAATAAAATTTATAATTCATAAAAAAGAAATGTATAATATATATATATATGAGAAATATATGAAATTAAACAAAAAACTGTATCAATGGGTCCAATATCCACTGAACATTATCCCCCTAATATATAATTAAAATCCTATACAACTGAAACATAAACATTTATTCACATTTTTTACAAATAAAAATAATTAAATATATGAATATTTTGATAATTTAATACTAATAATAAGAATTAAATATGTGTAATAAAAAATATATTTACCACAAATAATTTAATAAATTAAAAGAATGGTAAAATATTATAAACAAACCAAGACCCCTTGAAATAGTTGAATGATTTAAAATAATAAAAAATGGTATAACAAACATTATAAAATTAGATAAAACAAATGTGTACATGATTTCACTCCCTTGGATAGATAATATAATTCATATAAACAACTCATTCATGAAAAATAATTATTCAAAGATTCCAAAATAGGTAATTTAATATATTTAATTTTGTGATAAAAATTTACACCTTGAAAATTAATTATTTTATTATTAATATAATATTTATGTGTGAATTATTATATTTATTAAATTTATATAATTTTGACAACCCATCCCTCGGGGCATATTCCATGACTACCCCAAGCCCACCTTCCATAGACTAGGGGCTCACGACTAGCACCAAAGGCGTAAATCCCTAAAACTAGGAAGGATTTTCCTTTATAAACATGAAACACAGTCAACAGAATAAGCTGGAAGAAAAACACTAAGTAAAATGGTATACAAAAGAAGTACTGAAAATTAAATGGGCTAGAAATACAAGCCCAAATGTAAAGTACAAGGAAACTAGAAAGCACAAAATATATGAAAGGTAAAGAGCAGCTCCTAGATCGTCCACCAAGGATCCTACCTAAACGGTAGGTACATATAGCCTCCTCGGCACTCCTTGTCCGTCAATATCCTATGGGCACCAACTCGTCATGAGTTCCACCTCCGGGTACCGTACAGTTCTCGTACACTCAGCCTCGGTCAGCGTTGTTCATCGTCTATATCCAACACAATGAAGTACGGGCATATCCTATGCAGGGATGAGTATAACGATACTCATTAGGGACCCCGAGACCTCCATGGTCTTTCAAATTCCACCATGAATAAACCACAGAGTATGAAATAAACGAATATCCATTACATAGGTATATACTCATACATATACCTAAGTTATATTTTAACCCTTTTTAATTATGAGGAAAACACAGAAGTCACTGACTCATCACACACAGGTATGCAACTTATGTAGAGAGATAAAGTTGATCAGATATATACACTAAATCATCTAAGCTATCACACCCTCACAAGATCCAGGAACAGTTATTAAAACGGTCGAACCAACACATGATCCAGGACCAGCTTTTCTGTTAGACCAACACATGATCCATGAACAGAAGTTAGAACTGTTAGACACACACAAGATCTAGGAACAACATTCAGAGTTGTCGGACCAATACATGATCTAGGACCAGCTATTCTGTCATACCAACACATGATCCAGAAAAAGAAGTAAGAAATGTCGGACAAACACATGAACGAAGAACAGTCAAATGTGCACTTATAGCCACATGGTTTTCTATATAGCACACTTGATTCTAGGAGGGTCTACTACTCACAGACGGCGCGGCGATCAGACGCCCGGTCTGTGAGTTATTAGCCTTTTAGCCCAGGGGATCGGTTGGATTCATGTACAATCTAACCTGACTATATCTTAAATATTCATTGAACTCTAGTGGGGTATTCTCAAAGGGACCGTCACGTTCCAAGAATACCAATGCCGCTGACAATTCGTCAAACAGACGTCTAGTTCCAAATATATGGATAAAAGAAAGTAAAGGTCAGTAGTGGGCCTGGGCCCTGTCCGACCCAGTCGGACTAACTCATCCCAACACAAATAGGGTCGACCAAGTCTGGGTCGACCTGGTCCGCTCGCTCGGTTTGGCCCCGTCTGATGGGCTCGTCCTAACGGACTGCAGGGGTGGTTCGTCCCGATAGTCTCCACATAGGCTTCTCGGCTTGGATGCCAGGGCTGGTTCAGCCAACACCAGATGGGGCGTGTCTCGGGTGACTCGGCCCGGAAAGTTGTGCTGGTTCGGTCATCGATGCTGCGAAGGAGGCTAAAAACCGGCTCGGGTGGCCGGCGAGGCTCGACCGATTCGTCTGGATATAGGAGTGCGGGCATGCCGCACGGGGCACCGTTTGGGGCGCGTGCAGGTCGTGCAGTGCATGGGAAGGCCAGCAGGCCGTGGGGCACGCAGGCAGCCCGTTAGGAGGTCATCAGGCACGCGGGAAGCACGCGGGTAGGCCGTCAGGGTGCACGGGTAGTGGCACAGCATGTCGGCGGGGCGTGTAGGCAGAGCACGGGGCACCGGGAAGGGCGCGGGTAGGCCTATGGGGCGCGGGCAGGCCTGCGGGGTGCGCGGGCGGCGCGTGGGGAGGCCGACGGGGCGTTGTCCTGGGCACAGGCAGGCCAGTGGGGTGTGCGGGCAGCCTGCCGGCAGGCCACAGACAGGGAGTGGGTAGGCAGGTGGGGCCCGTGGGCTGGGCGCGGGCAGCGCGCGGGCTTGTCCGGAGGTGGTGTGGGACGCCACGGGGGCAGCACAGTTCACGAAGGCCCCAGGTAGCGTAGACGTTTTCATTGTCGTCTCCATCGTATCATCATTGTTATGTCACCATCTCGAAGAACACCACAAGAAGGAAAAACAACGGAGGATGTCAGGCCATGTTAGGTTGTCCAACACCCTCTGCATTTTGGAAGGTATCAGTTTGCTCAACAAGATAACCAGTTGTTCATTAACATGTCCACAAAAAAACCCTTTCTATCTGATGAAGAAGATAATAAAAGATATAACATCATCAAGTAATAAAGCCCCTACCTTTGATCGTTGTTCGACGATGAAGTCGCTGGAAGAAGACGATGTTAACGTCGTTCATGGCATTCACCACACACTTCCAATCCATGATCATGCGTCAGTTTGTTGACGACGATGAGGAGGAAAGATCTATTGAAGACATCCCACGTCGAAGGGGTTCCGAGGAAGAATGTCGAGGAAGATCCTTCTTCATTAGAAGTGTTCTTCATTGGGAGTCTTCCTCCAATATTTCTACCATGTTCCTAATTTCTCTATACTCCACCCAAAATGAAATCGTAGCCAAATAATAAATAATGATCTATTATGTTCATTGGCATAAATTCAAATTGAGTGATTTAATTAAATTAGTTGACTCATTTAACTAATGGGGTGGATTTCACATAACAATTCAAAAGAGATAATTAATTAATTAACTCAGCTCCCCTAATTAATGCTTCAGAGGTGGAAATAATTATATTAATGTGGAGTTGGATCCATTAAGGTGGTGAAGTTCAAGGGGTTTCTCCCCCCATTTAATGGGTAGTTGAGGAGGTTTTACCCAACTTCATTAATAGGGGTTAAGCCTCATGTGGTCCCCATGTCATAACCTCTCACAGGAGGTTATGCTCAGGTGAGCCCCACCACCATAACCTCCCAAGGTTGGTTAAGGTGTGGTGGTCCCACCTCCAACTCCCATTAAGAGTTTTTAACCACCAAACCTCCACATGGTGGTCAAAAAATAAATAAATTGAGCTTACATTATTTTATTACATCACATGAAAACCAAAAAACAAACTTTCATCCTCAACTCAATACCATCAAATTGAAAGTCTTTTTAAGATAATACCGGCTCAATGAGTGCAATGGTGCTCTCTGATTTCAAATATGAGAAATGGTTCAAATGTTATAATAACCCGCTCATACGTTTACTGAACGTACCCGAAAAAAACTTCAAAAATGGATTCCGGGCACACTGGGCCTCGAAATCAAGCACCCTAAACATTCGAGGACTCATAAAAATATCATTTATTAAAAAATAAATTCCCATAAGATTTAAGGGTCTTTAAATTCTCCCCAGCTCAGGTCTTTACGTCATTGTATGCTACAACTTGAACTAATTGAACAAATGGGGGTACTGAGAACGCATCTGAGCCTCCTGCTCCCATGTACTCTCATGGAGTTTCCCATACTGACAGCAAACGTGAAACAGAGGTATCAACCATCTATGTTGGAATCGCTCATATCGATCCTCAATCTCCACTAGAACCTTTGTGAAAGTCGCACCGTCATCGACATCCAGCTCTCCATGGTCGATTATGTGGGAAGGGTCGTTCGCATATCTCCTCAGCTGGGATGTGTGGAAGATGTCGTGCACCCAGCGCAATTGAGGTGGAAGAGCTAGGCAGTATCCCACCTCACCAACTATACTGAGGAACTTAAATGGTCAGATACATCTCGGAGGTAACTTGCCGCCTCGGCCAAATCTCCATAGGCCTCATCGAGGTCAGACCCGTAGAAAGACTTGGTCACCATCCTCGAACTTCATAGGCCTCTGACTCCTGTCAGCATACAACTTCTGCCTTCTCTGTGTAGTTTCCATCTAGTCCTAGATGATTTTCACCTTCTCAGTGGTATCCCATACCTCTCTAGTCCCACAAGTTCTTACTCTCTAGGGTTAGTCCATCACAAGGGTGATCTGTAAGGCCGCCAGTACGGGGCCTCAAAATGTGTCATCCAAATGGTGGAGTGATAGCATTTGTTGTATGAAAACTCATCCAATGGAAAGTGATCCACCCATATATGACCGAAGCCGAGGACAGAAGAATGTGTCTTGTCCTCGTGGGTCTGAATGGTCCTCTCAGTCTAGCCATCCGTCTAAGAATGGAATGTGGTGCTCATAAATAGATGCATTTTGAAAGCCTCAGGCAACCCCGTCCATAGCTGAGAGTATAAGGCCCCAGCCTTAAACGTTACTTAATCTTGAGTTATTAGAAGATTACACATTGAGGATCTTTTCAGGTTTATAGTTTTAGAGAATTAGGTCATACAACTTGAATTAAATTCCACATATAAACAAAGTGGTTACATAAAGATAGTATTCTTATTTCCCATCAATGGAAACATATTAAAAAAAACAAGGATTCATTCTTGACACTTCCTTGACACTATCATCATATCATGTACCTTTCCCTAGAGCTGTGAAAAACATTTCAAAAAACATGGGATGAGCATAAAATTCTCAGTAAGGGATATAAAAAAATGGAAAGGAAACATGGGTACATATATACATAAGAATGAAATCATACTTTACCCATAAAACATAAGCACTTTAACATACCTCATCAAATCATGAATAAATCATAAAAATCATAAGACATAAAGGTAACTTGAGGCATTCATAACATTCTTACGTGGGGAGTAACCCTCTTGGTTACGTTTGGAATACCCATCACAGTATATTCCCTAAATCTCTTCGGAGAAACCTTAACGTTTCACTCCTTCGCGTTACCCAACTCATTGGAGAGCTATATCGGGCTCACCCACCATTATTTTATCACGGAACCACCCATCTTTATAATAATTCCTAAGAACCTCAACATAATCATATCACATAAAACATGCATAATGGAAACATAAAATTTCCACCTTTCAATAACAAGATATCAATACAACACATTGATATAAAAACATTATGAAAACCATTTTCAATACCAATATAAAAGAAAAGTAAAACATGGTATTTATTTTTCTTTAAAAAAAGGTATGGCTTATAGAGGAAGCCGAAACTCAAATAATGGTCACGGCGGCAGAGAAGTCGTTGCCGCCGCATACGTACGACAAAAACATTCCCTTTTGTCGTTTATTAAACACTTTGTATAAAAATATTCCTTTTGAATAAACTTATAAGTCAAAGGGGTTTATACCCCGTATAAAAGAAGGTTGTGTATAAAACAAAATATGCATCAATGAAAGGAGATTGAGATGAAGTCTCATACCTCGGGTCCGACTTGACTCGATCGTTCTTTAATGTCCGGAATAATAAATCTTGATTTAATTTCTACTTGCTTAAGAACATTTTTCAAGTTCATTATTCCTTTTATATGAATTATTTCCAGGTCATGAACACTATGTAATTATTTAAGTTAATAACGGTCATTTTAACGATCATTGGTACTTGAGTAAAAAATAAACCCTTTATAATTAGAAGTTGTTCATGTATCCCTTATATCCAGAATTATAATCATGATGTATATATCATATATATCTAGTATATACATGAATTTATAATATTACATAATCATTTAGAGGTATGAAATGAAATGCACCGTTCATGGAGACGGTAAGCCGTACATACGCATGAACGCTACTTTCATTTATATTTCGTATTTTATAGAATGGAATCATAATGATATAAAGGTATATTATAATTCCAGAATAATATCATATGAAATATAATAGTTCCAACCTTTATATGTCCCACATATTGTATTTAACGAATCAAATCCCTTTGATGGGGCGGTAGTCCGCACTTCCATAAATGAAGATATCACGTTTACCCATAATGGAAGCCATAAAGGTATGCCCAAAATGAAAAATACAGAAGATTAAGGAAACATTAACATACTATATATCATATATAAATATAGTGTTATCTTAATGGCCACCTTTTAAGGTGTTAAAATAATGTTGAACAATCATCGTTTCAGGAGGCATAAATTCACCATCCACGGAAACAGTATGTCCTTTAACCAATAGATGTAGGTGTGTGTAAGTGTAGCTTGAATACTTATTATAACAACATCCTAGTATATTTATGATACTGTATTTGTTACAAAAGAAATGAATAAAAAGAGTTTAGGGGGTTGGAGATGCAAAATAAAACAAAAGGTCTCAAGTGAAGACATTACCTTAAAATCGGTTAACTCCATTTGGTTTGAGCTCAAAGGCATCCTTGGGAAGACTTCTGCCCAATGTGAGGCTTTAAGGAGTAAGAGAGGGAAGTGTAGAGAAAAGATAGGCAGGGTTTGTCCGAGCCAAATGATTTGGATGTGTGGTTAAAGAGGTAGAGGTGGGGGCCTTTTATAAGAGAAGAGGAGGGGCACTTTTGGAAAGTAAAGATAAGTTACTATATTTTAAAAGAAGATTCGGATTAAAAAGGTCCCAAATTGATATAATTAGAGCGTAAGGTGATAAGGGTTCTAAATCCACACATCCAATATGTTTTGGACATGTGTAGGTCTTAGATTTTACATTATCTTTACATTTTATTTAAATCCTTTATTAATGAGGTAATCACTGCATCATCATGATGTCATAAATAATTTAATTTATATAAATTCTAAAAATTATACAAAAAATTCTATGATGTAGGAAATATTTTTATCTTTCTAATTCATATTTATAGTCAAACATCTGACTTGTATAACCCCATGTAAAAATTGTTTTAGTAAAAATCTCATGTTTGTGTCATTTTTACTTTAACATTAAATAAAAAGTTATTTATGTCATTTCCCAACCAAAGTGGCTCCATGGGGTCCCCATGTTGACCCATGGCTTGTATTGGTCGGCAATGACACATCCAATAAGGGTAGGACATGCGTCAAGGTATTTTCATTTTATTATAATATCATTTTTGCCTTAAATTGCACTAATTACCTCTAATCGCGATTAAGAACATAAAAGATACTATTCACCAAAAAATTATTTTAATCTCCTTGAACAACATTTTACTTCTTAATAACAACCATTTATGTCGGATTTTTGAAATTCAAAACACAGAAGTGGTAAAATTTCATTTAAACGAAAAATCAGTTTTTATAAGTACCACTTAGTGGTTTCACTATTCATCAAAAAATTGAAGTTTTTCAGAAAAATACCAAAACTTCACCCAAAGATATATTTGATATTCCGAATTCAAAAATAAATTCCATTTTAAAAAATTCACAAAATATAAGTTGCATTAATTAATTTATTAATTAATTCCAACTGTCAGAGAAAATAGCGTGTTTTTATGAAACAATAAGTATCAAAAGATTGACACTAGTTTAAGTCTGATTTCAAAGTGAAATTAATTCCAATGACCACTATTGGATTTAATGGTAAAAATATATTCTAATTTCTCTTTAAAACCAATTCAAAAGATAATCTAATCATCTTAAAAAATTAGATTAGAAAGAGTTTTTGAATTAAAATACAACATTTTACACTATTCATTTAAAAAATGAACTTTATCGGAAAGATATCAAAAATTTACACAAAGTATATTTTGATGACCCGATTCTAAAGAAGAGTTATATTTGGTCCAATAGTATGTATAAGAGTGATCAAAACTATATTTAATGATGGTTCTCCATCAAAAGGCAATAAGTGACCCTTTAGTGAAAATTAGGTTATAAAAGCCTAAAATTGAATTCTTTCCGTATTTTAAGCATTTATATTATATTGGATAAATGTAAAAACATTTAAAAAACATATATAATCATATTTTAGTTATTTCTATCCATTCCCGCCAATACAACGGCTACATGTTAACTACCATTAAAAATAATATTATTATATTACTAGTGTGCAACGTAAGATTTCAATGAAAATCTTTTTTGCGTATCGGGTACGCTATTGAACATAGCAACCCCTTTAATGTAAAATTAATATTTAATTCGTAAATATTAATAAATATGAAAATTCTTTATTCATTATTTACCTGGGATGTTAAATCCTTCCCCCCATTTGGTAATTGCGTCCTCGCAATTTTATTCACTTATCAAAATAAGTGGGGGTATTTATCCCTCATTGCATTTTCAGATTCCCACATTGCCGCTTCAACCATATGGTTTTTCCACAAAAGCATTACCTGGTGGATTACCTTATTTCGCAACACTTTATCTCTTTAGTCAAGAATCTGGACGGGTTGTTCTTCATAAGAGAGATTCTCTTCCAACTGAACTACCTCTGGGCTCAAAACATGAGATGGACCTGGCATATACTCCCTCAACATTGAAACATGAAAAACATTGTATACCTGAGATAAACTCGGAGGTAAAGCCACTCGGTAAGCAACTGATCTAGATTTCTCCAGAATTTCTTATGTTCCAATGAACCTTGGACTCCGCTTTCCTTTCTTACCAAATCTCATCACACTTTTCCATGGTGAAACCTTGAGAAAAACATTATCACCTACATCGAAAGATAGGTCCTTCCTCCGGTTATCCGCATAACTATTCTACCTGCTCTAAGTTGTTCTCATGTGTTTCTGAATCAACTGAACTTTTTCAGCCATCTCTTCTACCAATTCTGGTCCCATCAGCTTCCTTTCACCCACTTCATCCCAAAATGCTGGAGTTCTACACCGCTTCCCATATAATGCCTCAAATGGTGCCATCTGTATAATAGAATAAAAACTGTTATTATAAGAAAACTCAACCAGAGAAAGATGTTGATCCCAACTTCCATGATAATCCATCGAACAAGCTCGTAGCATATCCTCCAAGGTCTGAATTTTCCGTTCTGACTGCCCATCTGATTGAGGATGAAAAGCTGTACTAAAATTTAATTCAGTACCCAATGACTTCTGAAGGACTTTCCAAAAGTTAGAAGTAAACCTGGGACCATGATCAGACACAATAGAAAGAGGAACTCCATGTAACCTAACTATCTTATTACGATACAAACTGGAAAGTTGATCTAGTGAAAAAGTATCTCGTATAGCAAGGAAATGAGCAGATTTAGTCAAGCGATCAAAAAATAACCCAGATTGCATTACTACCTCGAGATGTCCTCGGTAATCCCACAACAAAGTCCATGGATATGTTTTCCCATTTCCACTCTGGCACTGGTAAAGGCTGAAGCATCCCATTCGGTAACTGCCTCTCTTCTTTAACCTGCTGACAAGTCAGACACTTCACAGTAAAATCAGCAATATCCCTTTTCATTCCATCCCACCAGTAATACTCCCGCAGATCTCTGTACATCTTAGTACTGCCCGGATGAACTGAAAACGGGGAACTATGAGCCTCAAATAACAACTCATTCTTCAACTATGAATCACAAGGCACACATAATCTCTTCCCAAACCTCAAAACACAATCATTATCAATGTTGAATTTAGGCAACTTACCTTTCTGAACCAGCTCTACCATTTTCTGCAACTCACTGTCTTGCTTCTGTGCTTGCCTGATTCTACCTGATAGAGAAGATTTCACTGATACCTGAAACAAAACAGAAAAACATCCTGCACCAACAACTTCTATTCCAAATATCATCAAATCATTAACCAAAGGATCACGTTCGAAACACAACATTGCTAATGAAGCATTACTTTTTCGACTCAAAGCATCAACCACTTTATTTACTTTTCCCGAATGGTAATGAATTGTACAATCATATTCCTTGATTAATTCCATCCATCTCCTCTGTCTCATGTTCAATTATTTCTGAGTGAATATATTCTTTAAACTTTTGTGATCAGTATATATTTCACACTTTACTCCATATAAATGATGCCTCCAAATTTTTAAAACAAAAACAAACAGAAGCTAATTCCAAATCATGTGTAGGGTAATTTACCTCATGTGTTTTCAACTGACGTGAAGCATAAGCAATTACCTGATCATTCTGCATAAGGATACAGCCAAGTCCCTTCAACAAAGCATCACTGTATATAACAAACTCACCATTCCCTGAAGGAAGTGCCAAAACTGGAGCATTCACCAATCTTCTTTTCAACTCCTGAAAACAATCATCACATTCTTTTGTCCAGATGAACTTAACACCCTTCCGAGTTATCTTAGTAATTGGACTAGATAACCGTGAATAATATTCAACAATACTTCAGTAGTAACCTGCCAAACCAAGAAAACTATGGATCTCGGTTACATTTGTGGTTCTTGGCCATTCTTCAACAACTTTTGTTTTAGCAGGATCAACAGTTATGCCATCTTTTGAAATAATGTGACCAAAACTCACACTTGCTGAATTTCCCATACAATTTATTTTCTTTCAAGGTTTTCAAAATAACCCTTAAATTACTTTCATGCTCCTCTTTACTTTTAAAAAACACCAATATCATCAATAAAAACAACCAACATTTTTCACCTGAGTCAACTGAGCCATCACTGCAACAAACTGTTTATTTCTGATTCTGACCATCTCAGGATACTGATTTGAAAGGTCATTTCCCTCTGTATGCCTTCCTAGAAAAGTTGTTCTATTTCCTATAAGAAAAACCATTCTTAACATAGAAATATCTTAGGCAAAGCAACATGGTAATCTTTCAATGCTATATCATTTTAATCGTACCATAAATTAACTTATAATTTTATACTTTTCTAACTCCTAAAGTTGTCTAAACCTCCCTTTGATACCAACTACAAGGCCCCAGCCTTAAACCTTACTTAATCTTTAGTTATTACAAGATTACACATTAAGGATATTTTCGGGTTTAGAGTTTTAGAGAATTAGATCATAAAACGTGCATTACATTCCACATATAAACAAAGTGGTTATATAAAGATAGTATTCTTATTTCCCATCAATGAAAACATATTTAAAATAAAACATGGATTCCTTCATGACACTTCCTTGACACTATCATCATATCATGCACCTTTCCCTTGACCTATGAAGAACATTTCAAAAAACGTGGGATGAGCATAAAAACTCACCAAGGGATATAAAAATATGGAAAGGAAACATGGGTACATATATACATAAGAATGAAATCATAATTACCCATAAAACATAAGCACTTTAACATACCTCATCAAATCATGAATAAATCATAGAAATCATAAGACATAAAGGTAACATGAGGCATTCATAACATTATTACGTAGGGAGTAACCCTCTTGGTTACGTTTGGAATACCCATCACAGTATATTCCCTAAATCTCTTCGGATAAACCTTAACGTTTCACTCCTTCGCGTTACCCAATGCATTGGAGAGCTATATCGGGCACACCCGCCCGTAGTTTATCACGGAACCACCTATCTTCACAATAATTCCCAAGAACCTCAACATAATCGTATCACATAAAACATGCATAAAGGAAACATAAAATTTCCCCATTTCAATCACAAGATTGCAATACAACAGATTGATATAAAAACATTATGAAAACCATTTTCAATACCAAAATAAAATAAAATTAAAACATGGTATTTATTTTTCTTTTAAAAAATGGTATGTCTTGTAGAGGAAGCCGAAACTCAAATAATGGTCATGGTGGCGGAGAAGTCGTTGTCGCCGCATACGTACGACAAAAACATTAACTTTTGTCATTTAGTAAATTCTTTGTATAAAAATATTCCTTTTGAATAAACATAAAAGTCAAAGGGGTTTATACACCGTATAAAAGAACGTTGCGTATAAAACAAAATATTCCTCAATGAAAGGAGATTGAGACGAAATCCCATACCTCAGGTCCGACTTGACTTGATGATTCTTTAATGTCCTAAATAATAAACTTGAGTTAATTTCTACTTGCTTAAGAACCTTTTTCATGTTCATTATTCCTTTTATATCACTTATTTCTATGTCATGAACACTATGTAATTATTTAAGTTAATAACGGTCGTTTTAACGATCATTGGTACTTGAGTCAAAAATAAACCCTTTATAATTACAATTTGTTCATGTATCCCCTATATCCATAATTATAATCATGATGTATATATCATATATATCTATTATATACATGCATTTATAATATTACATATCATTTAGAGGTAAGAAATGAAATGCACCGTTCATGGAGACGGTAAGTCGTACGTACGCTTGAACGCTAATTTCATTTCTATTTCGTATTTTATAGAATGGAATCATAATGATATAAAGGTATATTATAATTCCAGTATAATATCATATATAATATCATAGTTACATCCTTTATACGTCCCATATATGGTATTTAACGAATCAAATCACTTGGAGGGGGCGATAGCCCGCACTTCCTTAAAGGAAGATATCGCGTTTACCCATAATGGAAGCCATAAAGGTATGCCCAAAATGAAAAATAAAGAAGCTTAAGGAAAACATAAACATATTATATATCATATATAAATATAGTTACATCTTAATGGCCACCTTTTAAGGTGTTAATATAATGTTGAACAATCATCGTTTCGGGAGGCATAAATTCACCATCTACAGAAACAGTATGTCCTTTAACCATTAGATGTAGGTGTGTGTAAGTGTAGCTCTAATACTTATTATACAAACATCCTAGTATATTTATGATACTATATTTGTTACAAAAGAAATGAATAAAAATACTTTAGGGGGTTGGAGAAGCAAAATAAAACAAAAGGACTCAAGTGAAGACATTACCTTAAAATCCGGTAACTTCCTTTGGTTTGAGCTCAAAGGCTTCCTTGAAAAGCCTTCTGCCAAATGTGAGGCTTTAAGGAGTAAGAGAGGGAAGTGTAGAGGTAATATGGGCAGGGGTTGGCCAAGCCAAAGGCTTTGGAAGTGTGGGTAAAGAGGTAGAGGTGGGGGCCTTTTATAAGAGGAGAGGTGGGGCACTCTTGGAATGTAAAGATATGTTACTTTATTTTAAAAAGAGTTTCGGATTCAAAAGGTTCCAAATTGATATAAATCAATGGTAAGGTGATAAGGGTTCGACATACACCCATAAAATAGGTTTTGAACATGTGTAGGTCTTAGATTTTACATTATCTTTACATTTTATTGAAATCCTTTATTAATGAGGTAATCGCTGCATCATCATGATGTCATAAATAATTTAATTTATTTAAAGTATAAAAATTATACAAACAATACTATGATGTAGTAAATCTTTTTATCTTTCTAATTAAAATTTATAGTCAAATATCTGACTTGTATAACCCCATGTAAATTTTTTTTAGTAAACCATCTCATGTTTGTATCATTTTTACTTTAACATTAAATAAAAGGTTTTTTATGTCATTTCCCAACCAAAGTGGCTCCATGGGGTCCCCAAGTAGACCCATGGCTTGTATTGGATGGCCATGAAACATCCAATAAGGGTAGGACATGTTTCAAGATATTTTAATTTTATTATAATATCAATTTTTCCTTAAATTGCACTAATTACCTCTAATCGCGATTAAGAACTTAAAAGTTACTATTCACCAAAAAATTATTTCAATCTCATTGAACAACATTTTACTTCTCAATAAAAACCATGTATGTCGTATTTTTGAAATTCAAAACACAGAAGTGGTAAAATTTCATTTAAACGAAAAATCAGTTTTTATAAGTACCACTTAGTAGTTTCACTATTCATCAAAAATAGATGTTTTTCAGAAAAATACCAAAACCTCACCATAAGCTATATTTGATATTCTGAATTCAAAAATGAAGTCCATTTTACAAAATTCACAAAATATAAGTTTCATTAATTAATTTAATAATTAATTCCCACTGTCAGAGCAAATAGCGTGTTTTTATGAAACAATAAGTATCAAAAGATTGACACTAGTTTAAGTCCGATTTCAAAGTGAAATTAATTCCAACGACCACTATTAGATTTAAAGGTAAAAATATATTCTAATTTAACTTTAAAACCAATTCAAATGATAATATAATCATCTTAAAAAATTATATTAAAAAGAGGTTTTGAATTAAAATACAAAATTTTACACTATTCATTTAAAAAATGAACTTTATCGGAAAGATACCAAAAATTTACACAAAGTAAATTTTGATGTCCCGATTCTATAGAAGAGTTATATTTGGTCCAATAGAATGTATAAGATTGATCAAAACTATATTTAATGATGGTTCGCCATCAAAAGGCGATAAGTGAACCTTTAGTGAAAATTAGGGTATAAAAGCCTAAAATTAAATTATTTCCATATTTTAAGCCTTTATCATTTATTGGATAAATTCAAAAACATTTAAAAAACATATATAATCATATTTTATTTATTTCTATCCATTCCCGCCAATACAACAGCTACATGTTAACTACCATTTAAAATAATATTATTATATTACTAGTGTGCAACGTAAGATTTCAATAAAACTCTTTGTTGTGTATCAGGTACGCTATCGAACATAGCAACCCCTTTAAAGTAAAATTATTATTTAATTCACAAATATTAATAAATATGAAAATTATTTATTCTTTATTTACCTGGGATGTTACAGAGAGGTAATCTGTGGGTCATGATCGGAGACAATAGAATTCAGTAGTACATGTATCCACACAATCTTTTGCAGGTAGAGGTGTCCCAATCTCTCTACTAAACCCTTCTCTCTGATCGGTATGAAGTGAGATGACATGGTGTGTCCGTCAATAATAACCCAAATCGAGTCGTGACCCCTGGATGTACGTGGAAGACACATCATGAAGTCCATGGATATCCCATACGACTTCAACTCAGGGACCTCTAATGGTTGAACCAAGATTACTAGTACCTGGTGCTCTTCCTTCACTTGCTGAAAAGTGAGGCATCATGAGAGAAACTCCCCTACCGCCTTCTTCATACCTGGCCTCCAGTGTTGTTGCTAAAGGTCCTGGTACATCTTCGCCACTCTTGGTTGTAAGTCTAGAGGGGATGTGCGGAACAGCTTCAACACATCCTCTTGTAGTGCTACTTGTACCCAGGTACATCCACTAAAGAGGATGACGTGTTCCCCAATTCAGAAAATCTATCAGGTGCCTGCCTTGTGGAAATCTGAGCATGTCGTGTCTCGCAGTCAGTGTATCCACATTGTGCCTCACTTACATGCTGAAGAAGTGGGGGGTGACTATAAGATACTATATAAAGGCTACTCTATCTCTATCCACATGGGATATCTGTAAGGCAGGCAGCTGCTCTATCGCCTCGCCTTGTATCTCTATACCAGATCTCATGTTGAGTGCATATGCTACAATGTTCCCATTCCAACGATTATAGACTATCCCTAAGTCATAGTCCTAGAGGAACTCAATCCATTGCCACTATCTTATATTCATGTCCTTCTGAGATAATATATACCTGAGACTCTTGTGATCATAGTGCAGGGTAAAACATTTTACCAACAGATAGTGTCACCATATCTTCAAGGTGAAGACCACTGCTGCTAACTCTAGGTTATGTTTACTGTAGTTCTTCTCATAATGTCTCAGCTTCGGAGAACCATACGTGATCACTTCTTGCACCTTCATGAGGAAACACCCTAGTCCTGTCCCTGATGCGTCGTAGTAAACTATGTTTTCTACGCCTTCCTCTGGAAGCCTCAGGATGGGGGAAATAGTCAACCTCCGCCTCATCTCCTAAAAAATCTGCTGGAATCACTCCAACTACACAAAGTGTTGCATCTTCTTGTTCAAGGCTGATAGTGGTTCTACAACCCAGGATAAGTCTCGTATGAACATCCGGTAGTAACCATCCAAACGCAATAAACTCCGTATCTCAGTCATACTCTTGGGGGTCTCCCAAGAATGTACCACCTTGATCTATGCTGGATCTACTGAAACTACAGCCTTTGAGATGAAATATCCATGAAATTGAACATCTCAGATCAAGAAATGGAACTTCAAGAGCTTACCATAAAACTGGTTCTCTCGGATTGTGTTCAGTACTACATGCAAGTGGTAGGCATGCTCCTCCTCAGTGGTTGAGTAAATTAGTATGTCTTCAATGAAGACAACGGAAAAGAGATGGAGGTATGGATGGAAGATCCTGTTCATGAGTCCAAAGAACACTGATTAAGTGTTGGTTATGCTGAAAGGCATAACCATGAACTCCTAGTGGTCATACTGACATCTTAAGTTCGTATTCAGAACATCCTCATCTCGAACTCTTAGCTGGTGATAGCCTAATCTTAGGTCTATCTTCGAGAACCACCGTGCTCCCTTCAGCTGATTAAAGAGGTCGTCAATCCTTGGGAGTTGGTACTTGTTCTTCAAGGTCACCTGGTTTAGGTAATTATAGTCAACACAAAGCCTTAATATTCTATTAGCCTTCTTGGAAAACAGTATTGGGGCTACTCCGGGAGAAACATTGGGCTGGATGAATCCCTTCTCATGCAAGTCCTCTAGCTGTACCAACAACACATGAAACTCAGCGAGATCCATTTGATATGATTGATTTGATATCAATGTCGTCCAATGGTACATGTCAATGTATAATTCCACCTCTCTATAATGAGGTTGTCCTGGAACATCATCAGGGAAAAAATACTCGTACTGGTCCACCATTATAGGATCGCTCGGACTCTCCAAATCAACCGCTCCGAGGGTAAGGCAGGACAACTGATGAGTGATCGGTTGCACCCTCCTCTAAGTAAGTCTTTCCTATGCTGCAATGGTTACCTTCTCTCCGGTGAAGGTGAACCTTGTCCCATCTGTGTAGACACACCGCTCTTTGTGCATAGTAAAGTCAATCTAAGCATGGACTGTAGATAGCCATTCCATACCCAAGATGATGTCATAAGGCATCAAATCTGCTATGAGTAGATCCTAGCCGAAGATCTCTACTCCTAGAGTAAGCTCAAACTCCTGAAACCTGTGCGTAATCGTCGAGTCTTCTCTCATAAGAGTCTCTTGTCATAAAGATCGAGCCAACGACTCTGTCAGAATCTCCGAGCTCCGAATGAGGGCGGTGAAAATGAAAGAGTGACTGGAACCTATGCCTATAAGAACTGTAGCTAAGGTGGAAGACACACGAATCATACCTTGAATCATCTCCAGAGTGCTATGATTGTAATCCTCAGCCTCTTAGAGCTGAGCCCTCCCCTGTCCACCTTCTCTCTGTGGTTAGGGTGGACCTCCTAGTCATGGTGGTGGTAACACCTTGTAACAGTGTCCACTGCTAGTTGCACGACATTCTTATCGTCGACGTCCGCCTGGTTCCTGTGGACTACCTTGATCAAACCTATACGTCTTCTTGCTAGGTCCCTCAACTGTCTACTAATCATCAAAAAGGCAAGTCATATAGTCATGAGCCATGTGACCCTGCCCCTCCACAATAGTAACATTGTCAACTCCTGGGATGACTAACATTGTCTCATGTTCCCTGCACAACTGAACATATAACCTGATGTTGTCCACCGGAGGGCCTCGTCCTCTTGTCCCTATGTGATATATGTTTACTTCCAACTACAGATGACTCCGCTGCATGTTTACTAGTGATGGGTCGCGTAGCTGGTGACTGCTCAGCAAGGAAACTCTCCACTAGGAGTTCCCTCAACAACACTCCCGCCTATATCGGGATGCTGATTGATACCATCGACATTCTGATCTCCCATCTAATCCCATGCTCGTGAAGGACCCCAGGACACCCTGAGAGGGGAGGGGTGAATCAGGGTGACAGCTTTTTCTTTTAATGTGATGGATCTTGTTCCCACGTTGGCATGAACTTGTTGAACCTATATGATGATTATGATCAGAAAGCAAACATTCACATACACAGAGAAGACACAACCCTTTTTACTTGGTTTACCACTAAGGGCTACGTCCAAGGAGCATACACCGACAGGTTGTCGGTCGTACCAAAATCCACTATGCTTTACTAGCGGTAGATTAAAAAATTTCGGGTACAGTTACTCTGTCCCAGGCTCACTGCCTTTACAATGTTTCAGGGATAGCCCACTGCTCCCCTCGGGTCACTCCCGTTGACTCGCCCTGGTTCACTGCCTTTGGTGAAGTCCCACTCTGTTTATAGACGTGAAGGTCTCTTCATCATTTTCAAGAGAATGCATCTTCAGTTGTATGTAGATTCTCTATTGAAGTTCGATTCTCACGAGAAGCAGAATATCACTTTTCCTCGAATGTATCAGGTAGTCTCCTGGCTTTCGTGCAGCTCCATACAGGCCGGCGTGCTTCAGAAAAAACTGGCGCGCTTCTCTGAGTCGGACGTGCAAGTCCCAATACGGCGCGCAAGTCCAAACTGGTGCGCAAGTGTCACCAATGCCCCTGTGCGACGCTTCCTTCCTTCACAACAAACTTGCGCGGTTCACTTCCTTTCACTCCCAAACCGCCTTGGGCGCACTGCAGACAACCGGCGCGCAAGCTCTACTTGCGCGACCACAATAACACATGCGCGACTCAACCACCCGCGCGATGAGAGCTTGAACAATATCTTAGCCTTGAACTCCGTCCTGAATGAGGAGGGGTGGTCCAGTATTTATAGGAAAACTGGACCCCCTGCGCGGAGGCGCGCAAGTCCCTCAGCGGCGCGCAAGTCTTGTCTCCAGTAACCTCTATCGCGCAACTCACTTGTGCGACCCAACCAACACATGTGTGACCTTCTTTCCTTAGCCAAATTTTGATGTTATGATCCTCAAAAACATATGGCACGCAAGTCTTTTATCCTCCAAGAGCTCGGCGCGCAAGTACCTTTTCCAAAAACACTTTACTCTATTAGCGGATTTTCAGGCCCAAAAATTTGGCAAACACTAGGAAACGGTGCCACCTTCACTACTGTTTTCTTCTTGAACGGTATGATCTATTTGTTGGTACACATCCTGAACTTCTACTTAGGATTGACAACAAACACAAACCATACTCCAAATCATGCTTTCAAGACCCTGGTTCCAACAACTCGAAGGTCTGGGCACTGAAGAAAGGGTCTTTCACCATATCAGTGGAGTACCGCGAGAGGTTGGTGAACCTCACTGAATATTCTGCCAATGTCTTGATGGCCTGCTGCAGAATAAGTATCTCTTGTATATACACCACATGTAGGGTGGCTGGGACAAACTCTACCTGAAATAGGCTATTGAAGTATGCCCAGTGTTGTGTCGCCTCATCATGCACTTTGAGCATCATACTCCACCATCTTCATACTTCTTCCTGAAGGATACTCGCAGCAAGGATCACAATAAGTTTGGATGGTGTACCTACGAGTCTGAAAACTCTCACCACAGCCTCTAGCCAATCCTAAGCTTCTTGCAGGTCTATCTCACCCCTGAACCTGGGTGGGCTCTAGTGCTGGAACGTGTGGAATGTGCTCGAGATGGGTGAACTCTCTACTGCTAGGGTTGGTGGTATCGGTGGCCCAACAGGTAGTGGTACTACTAGTCCCTCCGCTATGATGGGGCCCCACACTAGGGCCACGTCACTTGGTGGGATTCCATCTTGTAAAGCTCTCAGAACCCTTGTTGGTTGTATGCGTGGAGGCATCCGGAAAAGAAACATGTGTGACATGGTCAATAAGTTATACCTAGTGAGATGACTCAGGATAAATAACGAAAACTCTTGAAAACAAACACACAATTTGTTTTTTTCAGGACCTAAGTCGGAAATCGGAATTTAGGGCCCTTGTGTATGGATACGTCATCCTCCGTACCAACACTGGACTCCCTGAACTGAAAACCACACTCAGTACCCTTAACATTGTTGTTTCAAATAAAATAATGATTAGATTATTGGGTTCTCTTATAGAACCAATTCCTCTGATACAAATTTTAAATGACCTGTCCCCAAGGGCTCGTGCCGTGACTAAACCAAACCCACCTTCTGTAAACCAGGGGATGACGACTAGTACCAAAGGTGTAAATCCATAAAACAAGGAAGGAATTTCATTTTTAAACTTGGAACACTCACAATATAGTATATTGGAAGCAAAACACTAATTAAAACTATATACAAATGAATTACTAAAATGTAAAGGGGTCGGAAATACAATACTGACTTGAAAGTACTAGAAAACTAAAAGGCACAAAACAACTGATATGTGAAGAGCATCTCCTGGATCATCCACCACGGATCCTACCTGAAGGGTAGGTACATAAAGCCTCATCTGCACTCCTCATCCTTCACTATCCTTTGGGTACTTACTCGTCATGAGATCAACCTCAAGATATTGTCCAGTCCAAGTAAACTCAGCCTCAGTCAGCATTGTCTGTCATCTGCATCCAACACAACGAGGTGCGGGCATAGCCCGTGCAGGGGTGAGTATAACAATACTTAGTAAGGACCACAAGAGCACCTAGGTCTCTCAAAATCTACCAAGAATAAACCACTTAGTATGAAATCAATGGATAACCATTACTTAGGTATATGCTCATACATATACCTATGTTATCATGTAACCCATATCAATCATGTGGAAAACCCAGAAGTCACTGACTCTGCTCACACAGGTATACAACATATGTAGAGACATAATGATGATCATATATAGCCACTTAATAATTTAAGATATCTGACACACACAGGAACCAGGACAAGTAGATAAAACTATTGGACCAACACATGATCCGGGACCAGCTTTTCTATCGGACCAACACATGATTCGGGAATAGAAGTAAGAACTGTCATACCCACAAAGGATCTTGGAACATTAGTCAAAGCTGTCAGAACAACACATGATTTGGGACCAACTATTCTATTGGACAATCACATGATCTAGGAACAGTCAACGGTGCACAACCAGCCATAGGGTTTCTACATATCACACTAGATTCGAGTATGGTACGATTCTCAAGACAAGTGTTGATTCATCAACACCCACGAAGTCCCGCCTATAAGTATCTCAAAGGTCTGACTCGTCATAGGGGTCTCAACTCAACAGACGGCACGTCGATCAGATGCCCGGTCTGTGAGTTATTATCATTTTAGTCCTGGGGGCCCTATTGGATTCGTGTAAGATCCAACCTAACCATATCTCAAATATACCCCGACCTCTAGTGGGGTATCCTCAAATGGACCATCGTGTTCCATGAATACCAGCACCGCTGACAGTTCTTCAAATGGATGTTTGGTTCGAATGTTCTGGTCAAAAGAATATAAAGGTCAGTAGTGGGCCTGGGCCCTGTCTGACCCGGTCAGACCGACTCGGCCCAACCCAGACTGGGCCGACCTGGTATAAGTCGGCCATGTCGACCAACTCGGTTCGGCCCGGTCCGCTGGCCCTAGCCCATTGGACTATAGTGGTGGTTCGTCCCAATGGTATCCACGTAGGTGGCACGGCCCGGAGGCCGGGGCTGGTTCGGCTAGCACCACGTGTGGCGCCGCTCGGGTGGCTTGTCCCGGAAAGCCGAACCGGTTCAGACAGCGATGCTGCGAAGGATGCCCTAGAGCAGATTAGGTGGGTGGCATGGCTCAGATGGTTCTACCGGATGACGGAGTTCTAAGCAGGTCTTGGGCAGGCCAGTAGGTTGCGGGGCGAGCGAGCATCTCGCGGGAAGGCTGGAAGGTGAGCGAGTAGTGCACGAGCAGGCTTGAGGGGCTAGCGGGCAGCACACGGGGAGGCCGGCGAGGCACCGGGCAGTGCGTGTGGTGTCAGGAAGGGTGCAGGAGTGGGTAGGTCAGCAAGGCTCGGGTAGGCCGGCAGGTCCCGCGTGTGGCACGCGGGTAGGCCGGTGGAGCATCGGGTAGCGTATGGGCAGGCCAGCGGGTCAAGCGGGCAGGCCGCGTGCAGCGCGCGGATAGGCTGGCAGTGTGCGGGCAATGCGCTGGCTCATCTGTAGGCAGTGTGGGACGCTGCAGTGGAAGAACGGTTCACAGAGACCTTGGGTGGGGTAGCCTTTGTTGTTGTTGTCTATGTCGCATGGTCATTGTTACGTCGCCATTCCAAAAAAACTCCACAAGAAGGAAAAACTACAGAGGATTTCGGGCCATGTTAGGTTCGCCCACACCCTCCTTGTTTAGGGAGGTATCAATTGGCTCAACAAGATAAGCAGTTGACCATTAACATGTCCACAAAAAACCCTTTCTATCCGATGCAGAAGATAAGAAAATGTATAACATCATTAAGTAATAAACACCCTTCCTTAGATAATTGCACGACGATGAAGTCGCAGTAAGAAGACGATGTTGTCATCATTCGTCGTGTCCACCATGCACGTCCAATCCAATATCATGCTTAGGTTCATTGACAACGATGAGGAGGGAAAATTGGTCGAATAAGTCCCGCGTTGAAGGGTTTCCGAGGAAGAAACTTGAGGAAGATCGTTCTTCTTTGGAAGTGTTCTTAGTTGGGAGCCTTCCCCAATATTTCTCCCAAGTTCCTCCAATCTCTCCACTCCACCCAAAATGATATCATATACAAATAATAGATTAGGATCTATTATGTTCGTTGGAAAAAATTCAAATTGAGTGACTTAATTAAATTAGTTCACTCATTTAATTAATGGGGTGGCGTTGGCATAACAATTCAAAAGAGATAATTAATTAATTAACTTATCTCCCCTAATTAATGCTTGAGAGGTGGCTCTAATTAAAATAATGGGTATTTGGCTCCATTAAGGTGGTAAAGGTCAAGGGGTTTGGGGTGTTGAGGAGGTTTTACCAACCTTCATTAATAGGGGTTAAGCCTCGTGTGGTCCCCATATAATAACCCCTCACGAGAGGCTATGCTCGGGTGGGCCCCACCACCATAACCTCGCAAGGGATGTTAAGGTGTGGTGGTCCCACTCCAACTTCCTTGAGGAGGTTTTAACCACACAACCTCTACATGGAAGTTAAAAATAAAATAAATTGAGTTTAATTTATATTATTAATTCACCTGAAAACCCAAAAAAACTATCTTTTATCCTCGACTTACTATCATCGAAGTGAAAGTCTTCTTTAGAGAATAACGGCGCTGTGAGTTAAACGGTGCTCTCAGATTTTAATTCCGACCACTGGTTAAAAAGTTATTTAAACCCGCTCGTATGTTTACTGAACGTACCTGAACAAAACTTCAAAAATTGATTTTGGGCACACCAGGCCTTGGAATCAAGCGACATAAACTTTGGAGAAGTCTTAAAAATCCCATGTATTAAAACAAATTCACAGGATTTCAGGGTCTTTACAATAGTGATATTTTCTTATGAATTCATCAATCAATGTTCAGATTCCATCATTCCAAACATTGTATCTTTCATGAATATTTTTAATATTTCATCCATTGATTATTTAGTATGGAAAAATTTTTAATTGATATTTTCATTCGTTACATGAAATCTCATGAAATGATTTATCATTTAAATATTTTTTATTAATGTTTATTTAGTGGGATCATTCAAATATAATGATGATTTTTTAGAAATAATTAACATCTTTAGATAAGGAATTCCAAAATTAAATATGGTTTTTATAAATGATATAAATTATATAAACCAATACCTACTGCAATATTCTGAAATTAATTCCTATAAAATGTTTCAAACATATTCCCCATTGAACTATATAAATAAAAACACATTGAAAATTCTATATTCCACTATTATTTTTCCTATATATTTTTATCGTAAAATTTAAAAAAATGGAAACTCCCTAGATGAAAAGGATTTAATTATAGTAAGACTAATGTGTGAAATGAATAAAAAGATTGTATTTTAATTTTTTAATGAAATCAAATGACATTGTTTTCTATAAGCCTAACCACATTAGCCATACAAACACTGTACATTAAATAATTTCCAGAAACTGTTAGATGCAAAACTTATTCAATAAATACATTAAAATCATTTCATAATGTAATATAATATTATATTATTAATCTATTCTAAATGAATTAATCATATGTTTTTTCAATCATTCCTAAGTGGAATTCTAAAATCATATTATTGATTATTTGGAAAAAATACAATTATTCACATATAATTTCATCTTCTAACTGATAAATAGTAAATAAAATTAATAATTTATTTGGGATTCAGTCAAATAAATTTTACACTATATTTATAAGTATCCTATAAATAAATACATTATTTGATGAAAATATAATATCACTTATATAAATCTATACAATCATATTTATCATATTAATAGTTTTAGAAAATATTGATGATTCATATTTAATAAAAATGAAATCAATCCTAAAAAAGAAATTGAGACGACATCTCATAGTAAACTCATGGATATTATATTGGTCAAAAAATAACACTAGATATATTAAATAATAGATATTGAACCATGTAACACTTAAAACCTTATGGTTATCAACATAAATATACATTGAGAAAAGTCCATTAATAAATATTATTTTATCCATTTGAAAAATTATTAAACCATTACATAATATAAAATTTAATGTAGTATGAAATAATTAAAATATAAAATTTATTGTAAATGATTCATTATAGTACATTCAATTATCATTATTATAAAAATTATAATCTAATTTGTAATTTTTTCATAAAATATATCTAAATTATTCAATATTATTCCAATAAATCCACAATGATTCAATCAAAATAATATCATTATTTTTTTGAAATAATTCATAAATGTAATTCCTTGAAAATTTTATAACATCCAAATGAAAATTTAAATCCCTATTAGGGTCTATAAAATATTACATCTTTTCATCCGAAAAAATGATAATATAAAAGAGTAATGTCAATAAAAATTCCATAACAAACATCTAGTTTGAAATCATTAATCAACATAAAAAATTGAATAATTTTATTAATTATATTTATGTTTCATCCAACTCGATTGTTGATTGTAATGATATTTCCCCTTGATAGGATAATTTCTACAATTGGGCCCTTAAAAATTATCTCTTTAATAAATTCTTCAATTTAGATGTATTGAGAAGATGTATTATTTCCATTAGACAAATTAAAGATACTATCTATTTATTATTCATTAATCATAGATTTATTATTAAAAAATATATATAATTTATTATATTTATATTATTCTAAAATAATACCTCAATGGATTTGGGATAAAATTTATCCAATCTATCTATAGTGTTGCAAATATTCATATTACCTAAATATTAGGAAATTACATAAAATTTTGTTTTTACATAAAATAATATGAAGAGAATAATCATGATCATTGAATTAAAAAATTAAACTTTAAAAATAAAAAGTATTATGTATATAATGTTTTAAAAAATATCTATCTAAAACATATACGCAAAGAAATATCTTTTGAAATTTGTATTGTATAATTATATTGTTATAAAAAACATATTATTCAAAAAATTTCATGTGGTCTAGAATGTTATCGGAATAACCATTCCTTTCAAAAAAAATTACCAAATTATTGTTATAAAAATAATATATTCTATAAAATATAATATATATAATCATATAACCATTACATTTTATAAATAATAGGAATCCTGAAAAAAAATAATGATTAATTTTTAATGATCAAAAAAATATTACCCTAATAATATGTTGAATTCATCAATGATAACAAATGCATATTTCTTTGAAACATGATATAATTAATTAAAATGTATAATTAACATGATTTCGTCCAACATGGGGGGATTGATAATAAGAAAATGTGAGATATCAAAACAAATTCAACTATTTCATTCCATTTTTTATTGACCACATACATGGTATTTGTTTAGTATAAGATATGATATTTGAAGAATAAATTAATTAATAGAATAATTTTTTGGATCTATAAAGTTTATATAAAATATATTCATATGTCGAGATGAATTTCTTTTTTATATTTTCTTTAAACATATTACATTCTGAAACATTTGAAAAACATTATCAATAGAATAAATATTCAACTTACAAAATGGTAAAATACTACAAAAACATTATAAATAACATTGAATTTATCTTTTTGAAATTTAATATTTTTTCAACCATTATATAATAAATAAGTATTAGACTTGTTATGATGTAATGAATCAACATATATCAAACTGCTACCAAAAATATAATTTTAGATTCTAATTTCTCCAAAAATATTTTACATTTTTTTGAATTATCTACTTTTCTGATAATTCCTCCACCAAAACTGTTGCAGGAAATACAATTTTATAGTTATTTAGTAATATTTATATAAAATCTAGTGACCATTTATTTTATATCATTCTTGATATTTCCAAGTTAAAATCATATAAAATCAATTATTCAGCTTTTTAAAACCATTATGCCTTTGGTCAAATGGGATTTGTAAAATTATTATTAATAATTCCATTTGAAATGACTAATAATATAAATTCTAACTGGTATATATTAAGAAAAAAATCATTATTTTTTTAACAATGACATATATATTATATATAATTCCCAATAGTAATTTCAATACATTATATATAATAAACACATAAAATTAGATATACTAAATTTTATTCATTTAATATATGTGTTATTTTATATTAATGTGATGTACTTATTGTAATCAACTCCATTATATTTTATAAAATTTTAATAAAGAATTTATTTTGAAATAACATTCCATACCATAAAGAAAGGTTTCCAAATTTTATTTCAATCATTTAATTCCATTTAAAATATTCTAATTATATTTTTTATTGGTCTCCAATTCATCACAAAAATTCATTTGTCATTCTAGAAACACTATTTTTCATTTTCTAATTCCCTTGAGTAATAAAAATGTATTCTACAATATGATTCTAATTTCATGAATTATGTTCCAGGAAAAATTCATAGGTTATATTAAAATATATTTAAATATTTCTAATGCTATCATTCATATAATAAAAATAATTTTTTATAAATAGAAATTATCATTAGTATGATTTCAATATTCTAAAAGAAAATTAAAAACATCATTCTATGATTCCATGAAAAAGAAATTATTATGTTCATTCCCAGTTCCAAAATAACCATTAGAGTTTAATGAATCTATAAAACTCTAACAAGGAATTAAATTTCTTTTCACATTTCAGTTGATAATTGTGTACATCCTTTTAATATGTACCCTTAAACTATATATATGGATAATAATTACCTTCATTTTTAACTGTTTTAATAAAAAATTGTTTATTTACTATTATAAATATGTTTATTAACTTTATTAATATCAACATTCTAATAACCTATTTCTAATTTTTCAATTTAAAATTTTCATTCAATTAATAATGTTTTATGAAACTTTTTAAATGTGAGATAAATTATCTTTTAAATATTATTATAGAATAGAAATAGAATATTGTGAAACAACATTAATAAAATTATATTATATAGACGTCATTTTATTTGTCTCTTAATAATAATCATGCTTCATCTCCACTTGATATTGATTATACAAACTAATATGTTCCCTATGTGTGTAATATATAAAATAATTTCATTTAAAAATTGAGACAATTATAGTGATATTTTTATTTGGTAATGTTTTATGATCACTTTCATCAATTTTAGTATTTTCCAGTGTTCTCGTAATATCACACATTCCATTCACTATACTAATAAATCCCATTAATTAATTCATTAAAGTATCATAAACTCCAACATTGATTTCATGGTACTAAAAAACAATATACCAGAATTAAATATCATAAATTTCTTAATAATATTATTTATAACATCCATTAAACTCTAAATCCGAGGAAAATTTTAAAATTTATAAACACGGAAAAAATAATCTATCCAAGTAAGAATATTAAAAATATCCACTATATAATTATTTTAAAAAATATATATTAATTTCATTATATTATAAATTACACAATATGTAAAGACCCAAAAATTCTGTTGATTTTTTTTTAATACATGGGAATTTTAGAAGTCTTCTAAAATTTATGGTGCATAATTCTAAGGCCCGGTGTTCCCAGAATGAATTTCTGATGTTTTGTTTGGGTACATTCAGTAAACGTACGTGTGAGTTTTTTATAAATTTGAATTGGTGCTCGGAATTGAAATCTGAGGGCACTGTTGAACCCCCAGCACCGTTATTCTCTTAAAAAGACTATCACCTCGACAGTAGTGGGTAAATATTAAAAGTTAGTTTTTGGGTTTTCGTGGAATGTAATAAAATAAAGTGAGCTTAACTTTATTTTTATTTGAGCCTCCATGTGTTTGTTTGGAGGTGGGTCCCACTAGATCTATAACCTCTTTGTGGAGGTTTGAAGTGGGGACCACCAGCCCGTAACCTCCCATGAGAGGTCATGGGGGTGGAGACCACCACACCTCATCCTCCCATGTGACGATTAATGTGGTGGAGACCACCCGAGGCCACATAACCTCCCAATTTTAATAATAGGGGCAGGGACCACCCAAACACTATTAAACGAGAGGAGAGGAAAACATATCAACCCCCTTATTAATATAGAAGAGCCTCTTGAGCTTTCTCCACATTAAAGTTTTCAACACACCCAATTAACGGGGACAAATCCTCCCATTAATTTGAATGTGCCAACAACTGTTTAGTTTTTTTTGTAAATCATCCCAAAGAAATAATAGATTTTATAATATATTATTTGGAACATATTTTCTTTTTGGGGGAGAGTAGATCTTGGGGGAAAAATAATTCTCCAATGAAGAACCTCATCTTCCAACAAAGAATGAAGAACATGTTCTTCCCACAATAAACGCCAGCAACAATCATCCTCAAAATTGTTCCCTAGACATCTACCGATGTAGAGCGTCTTACACAACCGACGTGCGTGCTCGGGATTGGAAGTGTGCAGTCGACATGACGAATGGAGAGAACACCGTCATCTTCCACCTGACTCTATCGACGAACGAAGAACAAAGGTAGAGATGATTTTGATTTGATCAACGTTGTACTTGTTTCCCCTATGTTGTTTTATTCCCCTGAACATCATTCTATCAAACTAATATGGTGGGACCAGGCCAAACTAACATGGCCCAATTTTTTCACTGTACATCTGGTGGCGTGTTCTTCACGTTCTTCTTGGGTGATGAACATTCGAACATTACGGGTTCAATGTGTGATGCAATGATCCCAAATTAAATACCTAACATCAGGATGACCTAGTGAGGTGTGACGAAGCTATTGGGCAATGAATCCGACCAGAATGGGGAGACTGTTTTTCAATTGGGTGAATCCTAACGTGTTTTTGGAGTCAATCGGAGGCCCGCAAATTCCAGTAATGATTTCAGATCTTCGGGGCGACCGAGAGTCTACAGTTTTATAGCGATCATTCTGTCAGAACAAGGAACATGCATCACGAGAGGTGCTCTAGAGAGAAGAGCTATTTTTTGGAAAATTCCAAAATATACATCATGTACATAAAAAGCACACGCCGTGTAGTACGGGTGGACAAAAATTAGGGTTTCGGCCATCAAACGTGCATCACACGGAATGTGACCCCTATCACAAGGTGTGTAGTCTTCACACCGCTTGGAAGAGGCAGGTACGCAAGACTAGGTGCGTATCCCAGGGATACACAGATATGGGGTGAAGTACACTGGCATGTACTCCACCACACGTCCAGGCAAGGCCAGCAACACGGGCTACCCCGTGTACCAGTTACATGGATTTCCGAACACTGGTTGAGGCTATGTATGTGCACATGTCCAGCGTACATGGTGTCAACCATAGTTTCTTGGATACAACTTGTAACCATACAACACAGTGTTAACTTACTTTTCTACATGACCATCCTTTCGACATGGACCATTGCACACGTTCACTACCCATGTTATGACTACATGGAATGTACCTTATTCCAACACGCCGTGTACTTTTTGGTAAATGGCTTGGTCATATTTTCCTCTGTGTCATGGACTCTATATTTTTTGTTTTTCCCCTATGATGTGGCGGACCTTTGAGATAATTATATGTGGGACTTCATGATATTTGGAGTATCAACCAGTAGCTCATGGATTGGATCCTCCTAGATAAGATCGATAATAGCCCAGAGACATAGTAGTTGGCTGAGACATGACGACTGCTAATCGATTCTCCTTGGAGTGACTCGACTAGCCCAGTGGGGAGCGCCTTGGTGTTGCGGTAGACCCACAGTTGGGAGAACCTTGGGGTCGCGGCAGACCACAGATACTCGACAGAGGATTAACACTGCAGGCTACGAAGGGGAGAGCCTTTGTGACTCGGTAGACCCACGGTGGGGAGTGCCTTGGTGACGCAACAGAACCACTGTACTCGATAGGATGAGTACCTCGGCAGTCCATGGTTAGTGGGAAGTGCCTTGGTGTTATGGTAGGCCGACTATACTCGATAGAGGAGGATTTCTCCAACATTTGAGGTTTCGACAGTTTGACCGGGGATGTTACTAGATACTACAAATAAAATAAAATCCTAGTTGACTAGAGTTAGTAACTTTTGTGTTTACCTAATGATTGAGATGGATTACATGATAACTTAGGTATATGTATGAGCATATACCTAAGTGGGGTTATCTGTGGAATTCATTTTTTATTGTTTACCTGTATTGGGTTTTGTGAGAAGTTGAGGGTCTCGGAGACCCTACTGAGTATCGTTATACTCACCCCTACACGGGTTATGCCCACACCTCATTGTGTTGGATGTAGACGATGGACAATGCAGACTTAGTCTAAGACTATCAGGACTGGACGGTACCTAGAGGTGGACCTTACGACGAGTTGGTACACGGAGGAGACTGTTGTATGTGGAGTACCGAGGAGGCTATCTGTACCTACCCTTAAGGTAGGAATCCTGAAGGATGACCCATCAGCTATTTTACCTATCTTCAGCTGTAATTGTACTTGTACTTTCATGTTAGGCTTAAATTCAGTCCCCTTTACTTTCAGCACTTTCTTTTGGGAATTGCAACTTTGATGATAGTCACTAGCCTCTCGCCTATGGAAGGCGGGCTTGGGGTAGTCATAGAACGGGCCCAGAGGGATGGTACATGAATATATGGTATTGGAGGAGTCGGTTCTATAAGAGAACTTACGACTATGATGTTTTTCTGTGATGTAATAGTGTTAAGGTTACCGAGTGTGGTTTTCAGTTTAGGCAGTCTATTGTTGGTGTAGCGGCCGATGTATCCATACACCAGGACCCTGACTACTGATTTCCGACCCAGGGCACAAAAACAAGGATTGTGTGTGTGTTTTTAAAAGTTTTCTTTAATTCATCTCAATCAGGTCACCTCACCTGGTATAATATTTGACCATGTGACATCTGTTTCTTTCAGGATGTCTCCCCGCAGATGACGAGTTAGAGCCCTGAGATTTGTACGTGCAGATAGACCACTGAGCGATGAGGCCATGGTGAGGCACCAACGGTACCACTTCTTGTTGGCCCACCGATGCCACTAGCCCCAACAGCAGACGATGCATGTCACTTGATCGCGCAACACGACTTCTAGTGTGAGAGGCCACCCAGGTTCAGGGGCGAGATAGACCCGCGGGCAGCGGAGGATTGGCAGGAGGCTGTGGTGAGAGTTTTTCTATTGGTAGGGACACCATCCTACTTCATGGTGATTATTTCTACCAACCTTCTGCAGGAAGCAGCATGCAGATGGTGGAGGCTGATGCTCCAGGTGCACGGCAAGGTGAGACTTCTCTGGGCAGTCTTCGAGAGCCTATTTGGGGCTGAGTTTTTCCCATCCCCTTCATGCAGTGCAGATACAGGAGCTACTTCACATGCAGCAGGTCAATATGATAGTGGCACAGTACTCAACGAGGTTCACAAACCTCTCACGCTACTACACAGATATGGTACAAGACACATTCTTCGGGGCTCGGACCTTCAAGAAGGGGCTTAGGTTAGAGATCAGGGCTTCGATGATCTCCCTCAGCATACCGACGCAGATAGGGGTGTTGGAGCGAGCCCTCTTAGTGGGTATCTTCATTGTTGAGAAGTCTCTAGTAGCGAGACCTACCACTAGTAGACATGCAGCAGAGTATTCTACAGCTTGCAGTAGACAGATGTCTTATAGGTCCAAGAGGGCCAGACCAACGGGTGGAAGACAGTATGACTCATAATCAGTTGTGCGGGGCACCAAGGGCACAAACATACTTTCCATGAGCAGGCAGTGTTTCTCATGTGGAAAATTGGGTCACATGGCTCGTGACTGACCACCCTACCTTTCAGATGATCAACAGACGGTCGAAGGACTACCCAGGCAGAGAGAGATATTTGATCGAGTCGGTCTACATGGAACAGACAGAAATGGTAGAAGAGCATGTCGAGTAGCTGGCAGTGGGAGACGTTTTGAGGTATTACTGCCACCACCACCAAGAGGTCCACCCAGACCATAGGGAGCAGGTGGACATGTGAGAGCTCAGCTCCAGAAAGCTGAGGCTTACGATATTGGTGCTCCAGATATGTTTCGAGGTACGATCTGTGTCTACTCCACCATAACTGCAGTTCTTATAGACCCAGGTTCTAGTCACCTTTTCATTTCTAGTACCCTTGTTCAAATCTCTGAGATTCCGATGGAGATGTTGGTTCAATCCTTACGGCTAGAGACTTCAACGGGAGTAGACTCGATGATTAAACATTGGTTCCGGAATTTTGATCTTACTCTAAGTTGTGAGAGCTTCAGCTGGGATCTCCTCGTATAGTGTCAAGGCCTTACGACATCATCTTGGGTATGGACTTGTTATCTATAGTCCTTGCTCTAATTTACTGTATTAGGTGCAATTTTTGGTGTGTTTGCATGGATGGGACCACATTTACCCTCACCAGCGACAAGGGAGCCTTTGCAGCACATGAAAAACTTACTCGGTGGAGGGTGTAGCTAATCAATCATCAGTTGTATTGACTTACCCTCAGAAAATTTGATGTGTAATATCTGACTTATCATGTAGTGGTGGACCAGTATGGGGATGTTTTCCCTGATGATGTCCCAATTCTACCACCTCGTATATAGGTGGACTTCTACATTGAGATGTACCCCAAGAAGACATTGATATCTACACCAGCATATCGGATGGCTCCCACTGAGCATCGTGAACTGTGGGTATAACTGGAGGACTTGGAGGGGATGGGATTCATCTGGCCCAGTGTTTCTCATTAAGCAGCCCCGATTCTTTTTGCCAATAAAGTGTATGGAATCTTGAGGCTTTGTGTCGAATACCGTTGGATAAACCAGGTAACCATGAAGAATGAGTACCCAATACTGAGGATTGATGACCTCTTTGATCAGCTAAAGGGATCACAGTGGTTCTTTAATATAGAACTCATATCAGGCTATCACTAGCCTAGATTTTGAGATGAGGATGTATAGAAGACCAACTTCAGATGTCGGTACGGCCACTAAGAGTAGTTTTTTATGCCATTATACATAACCAATTCTCTGGTAATGTTCATGGGACTCAGGAACATGATCTTTCAGCAATAACTCGATCGATTTGTCATAGTCTTCATTAATGAAATTCTGATCTACTCGACTACTAAGGAGGAGCATGACTACCATTTTCAAGTAGAACTGGACACACTTAGAGAACACCATCTTTATGGTAAGCTCTTGAAGTGCTAGTTTTGGATTCGAGAGTTCCACTTTTTGGATCATGTCATCTCTAATGCTAGAGTTGCAGTGGATCCAGTGAAGATTGAGGCAGTACTAGCTTGGGAGCCACCCAAGAGTGTGGTAGAGGTATGGAGTTTATTGGGTTTGGTTGGGTACTACAGGAGGTTCATTCCAGATTTCTATAGAGTTTCATAACCACTTTCAGCCTTGACAATGAAGAAGAAACCCTTAATGTGGTCAGAGAGATTCCAACAGAACTTTCATGAGCTTAGGCAGAGGTTAACTAGTGCCCCCATCTTGAGGCTTCTAGAGGAAGTCATAGGGTACATATTCTACTACGACGCATCAGGGGCTAGACTCGGGTGTGTCTTGATGCATGATCGAGTAGTGATCACATAGGGTTCTCAGCAGCTCAGACAGCACGAGAAGAACTATGCTACCCATGACTTAGAGTTAGCAGCAGTGGTCTTAGACTTGAAGATTTTGCGACACTCTCGGATGGGTGAACATTTTACCGTGTACTCCAATCACAAGAGTCTCAGGTATATCTTCTCTCACATGGACCTGATCTGAAGACAGCTGTAATGGCTTGAGTTCCCCTAATACTATGACTTCGAGATAGTATATACACCTAGAAAGGGGAACGTTTTAGAAAATTCACTCAGTAGGAGATCTAGTATACAACTACTAGGTGAGGCGACAGAGTAGTTGGCTGCCTAAAAGATGTCCTTTTTGGATAGAGATGGAGCAACCTTTCTACATTCTATTATACTAACTTCTATACTTCTTTAGCGAGTCAGGGAGGCTCAACATGGAGTCACTAACTACGAGATATTATGTGCTTAGATATCCATATTGCAAGCACCTAATGGATATTTTGAAGGTGGGGAGCACATCATCCTTTTTAGAGGATGTACAATGGTACCAATGTATCTTCAGGAAGAGGTTTTGAAAGATTTCCACACATACCCTTTAGCGGTACATCCAGGATTGGAAAAGATGTACCAGGACTGTTGACGACATCACTGGTGGCCCGGATTGAAGAAGGCAGTTGTAGAATTTGTCTCTCAGTGACTCATTTGTCAGCAAGTGAAGGCAGAACACCATGTACCAACATGATTGATTCAGCCTTTAGAGGTCCCAGAGTGAATGTGGGATGAAATATGCATGGACTTCATGAATGGTCTTCCATGAACATTCAGGGGTCAGGACTCGACTTCGGGGATCGTTGACCGACTCACCATGTCATCCCACATCCTACTGATCAGAGAGCATCATTTAGTAGAGATCTCGGGACACCTCTATGTTCATAATATTATGTTTCTACATGGCGTACCTTCAAAAAATGTTCTCCAATCATGACTCATGGTTTACTTCCCAGCTATGGAAAGGGTTATACGAAGAATCCGAGTTGCAGCTTTGTTTGAGCACCGCCTTCATTCGATCATAGCTGGGAGGACCACTTACCATTGGTTGAGTTTTCATACAACAACAGCTACCACTCCACTATAGGGATGATTCCTTTTGAGGAGTTATACATGCAACCTTATAGATCACCCTTGTGCTGGACATACCATGGGGAGACAGCACTAGTGGGACCATAGATGGTACGAGCTACAACAAAGAAGGTGCAGATCAGCCATGAGTGTATGGAGACTACACAGAGAAAACAGAACTTGTATGCTAACAGGATATGGAGACCACTGGTGTCCAGGGATGGGGACCATGCCTTTCTACGGGTCTCACCTCGGCGAGGTCTATGGAGAATTGGCTGAGGCGACGAGTTATCTCCGAGGTTCATCTGACCCTTCCACATCCACAGTAGAGTTGGAGAGGTGGATTTCCACTTATCTCTTCCACCTTAGTGGCACTGGTTTCACTACATCCTCCACGTATCTCAGCTGAGGAGATACGTTCACGACCCTTCTCACATCTTCGTCCATAGAGAGTTGGAGGTAGACGATGGGAAAACTTTCACAGAGGTCCCATTAGAGATTGATGATTGAAAAGTGCGGTTCCTAAATGGATGGTTGATACCTCTGGTGTATGTTCGTTGTCAGAACGGGAACCTCCATGAGATCACATGTGAGCCGGAGTCTCAGATGTGTGCTCGGTACCCCCACTTGTTCCCTTATTTCGAGTTATAGCTTACGGGGACGTAAAGCCCTGAGGTGGGGAGAATGTAAAGACCTAAAAATAATGTGGAATTTTTTTATTATAAATACATGGAAATTTTACGAGTCCGAAAAAATAGACGGTGCATGATTCTGAGGCCCGGTGTTCCCTGAATCAATTTCTGAAGTTTTGTTTGGGTTCTCTCAATAAACGTATGAGCGGGTTTTTTATAACTTTTAAACCAGTGTTTGGAATTGAAATCTGAGGACAACTTTGGACTCGCAACGCCTGTATTTGCTTAAAAAGAGTATCACCTGGAAGGCAGTTGGTCGATATTAAAAGTTAGTTTTTGGGTTTTCGTGGAAAATAATAAAATAAAGCAAGATTCACTTTATTTTTATTTGATCCGCCATGTGGGTGTTTGGAGTTGGGTCCCAATGGATCTATAACCTCCTTGAGAAGGTAGGATGTTGGGACCAATAGGCCATAACCTCCCATGAGAGGTTATGATGGTGGGGACCACCACACCACAACATTCCATGATAGGATTAATGTAGTGGGGACCACTCGACACCACTTAAACTCCTAATTATCATAATATAGGTGGGGACCACCCAACCCCTATTAAATGAGAGGATATTAAAACCTCTCAACCCCCTCTTTAAGGTGGAGGATCCTCTTGAGCTTCCTCCACATTAATGTTACCAACACACCCAACTAATGGGGCGAAATCCTCCCATTAATTCTAATGAGCCAACAATTGTTTAGTTTTCATTTTGAAATATTTCCAGAAAAATAATAGATTTTATAATCTATTATTTGGAACAAATTTTATTTTTTGGGGAGATGATAGCTTGGGAGAAAAGGAGTTCTCCAATGAAGAACCTCATCTTCCAATGAAGAATGAAGAATGTGTTATTCCAATGAAGAACACTGACAGCGATCAACATCAAACATTTTCCCTGGACACCTACCGAAATGGAGCATCTAACCCAACCAACGTGAGATCTTGGTATTGGAAGTGTGTGGCAGATGCGGTTAATGGCTATAACACCATCTTCTACCCCGCGTCTCCGTCAACGAATGCAGAAAAAAGGAAGGGGTATGTTTTATTTTATCAATGTTGTTCTTGTTTCTCATATGTTGTTTTATTCCCCTGAACTGCTTGCTATCAAACTAATATGGTGGGACTGGGCCAAACTAACATGGCCTGATTTCTCTGTCGTACTTCTTATGGTGTGTTCTTCGCGTTCTTCTTGGGTGACGGACATTAGAATGTTACGGGTTCTTTGTTAGACACAATGATTCCAAATTGAAGACCCAACTTCAAGATGAGCTAGATGTGGTGCGAAAACGATAGAGGGTGATGGATCGGACCAGACCGGGGAGACCTTTATTTTACCTTTCATTGATTGGGTGAATAATAACTTGTTTTCAAAGCCGATCGGAGGCCCAAAAACGCTGGTAAGGATTTCAGAACATCAAGGCGACCTAGAGTCTCCAGTATCATGGTGATCATACCGTCATAACAATGAACATGAATCACGGGAGGCGTGCTATCCAGAAGCGTTGTTTTTGCAAAATTCTAGAATACACAGCGTGTATATCAGGAGAACACTCCATGTAGTACGGGTGTACTACGGTTAGGGTTTCGGTCGTCAGACGAGCATCACATGCCATGTGGCTTCTCTAACACAGCATGTACTCTTCACACAGCTTGGAAGAGGCGGCTACACGAGACATGACGTGTATCCCAGGGTTAAACGGACACGGGGTGAAGTACACGGGCATGTACTCCACCACACGGCCAGGCAAGGCCAGTGACACGGGCAACCCTATGTACCTGTTACATGGGTTGGTGAATGCGGGTTGAGGCTATGTACGGTCACATGGAAAACGTACACAGAGTCGAGACTAGTGTCTTGGACATGGCGTGTAACCATAAAACACTCTATGCACTTAATTTTATCTATCACCAGCCATTCGACACATGCCGTTGCACATGGGAAGTACCCGAGTTCCGACTACACGATGTGTACCATATTCCAACATGCCATTTACTTTTTGTTAAAAGGATTGGGAATCTCATCCTCATTGTATTAGACATGATTTTTTTGGTTTTCACCTCTATGATGTGGAAGACCTTTCAGATACTTCTACATGGGACTTCCTGACAGTTAGGGTATCGACCAGTGGCTTGTGGAGAAAATCCCCCCAGAGATGAGCGAGCATAGCGCATAGACCGAGTAGCTGGATAAGACCTAACACCTACTGAACGATTTGATTTGGAGTGACTTGACTAGCCCGGTGGGGATAAACATGGTGTCACGGAAGACCCACCATTGGGAGATTGTTGGTGTCGTGTCAGACCCACGGTACTCGACAGGAGGAGTACCTCAGCAAGCTACGAGGGGGAGCGCCTTGGTGATGAGGAAAACAGATGATGGGGAGCACCTTGGTGACGTAGAAGACCCACTGTACTCGACATGAGGAGTACCTCAGTAGTCCGAGGTTAGTGGGAAGCGCCTTGGTGCCGTGACATGCCCACTATACTCGATAGAGTAGGAGTTCTCGAGCAACTGAGGTTCTGACAGTGTGACCAGGGATTTTACTAGATACAACCCTTAAAATAAAATCTTGGTTGAGCTGAGTAAGCAACTATTGTGTTTACCTCATGATTGAGATGGATTACATGATAACTTAGGTATATGTATGGTAATATACCTAAGTGAGGTTCTCTGTTTAATTATTACTTTTTGGTTTACCCTTGATTGATTTTGTGAGAACTTGAGGGTCTCAGGGACCCTACTGAGTGTCGTTATACTCACCCCTGCATGGGCTATGCCTTCACCTCGTTGTGTTGGATATAGATGACGAACAACACTGACTGAGGCTAGGACTAGCAGGAATAGACGGTACCTGGAGGTGGACGATACGACGAGTTGGTACATGGAGGATATTGACGAACATAGAGTACTAAGGAGGCTATCTGTACCTACCTTTCAGGTAGGAATCTCGGAGAACAACCCAGATGCTGTTTTACCTTTATTCAGATATAATTGTACTTGTACTTTCCTTTTGGGCTTGTATTCCGACCCCTTTACTTTCATCACTCTCTTTTGGTTATAAATTTTGATTAGTATTTCATATCCAGCTGTGTGCTCTGTTGTGTGTGTTTACACTTTATAAAAGAAATTACTTCTTAGTTTTAGGTAAATATGCCTTGGGTGCTTGTCACTATTCCCTAACCTATGGAAGGGGGGCTTGGGGTAGTCACGGCACGGGCACCATGGGATGGGTCATGACATAATATGCTGTATTTATACAATAATTAACATTATATTGATCAGTTATGATAAATATGTTTTAGTGTTTTATAAAATATTATATAACTCTTACATAACAATAACCATGTAATAAATTTATATTTTTCTAATATACACATCTTTCTATATTACATATTATGTTTGAATATCTCCCATAAATTAATTCAAAATATGATCCATTCTATAAATAAAACAATTAATATCAATATTTTAAACTGGATGAAAAGACAACAGAAGCATGATGATCTCAAATTCTCAGTAATGGTTAAAAAATGATTTATAAATTGGATTTATTCATTGATTGTGAGATTAGAATAAGGATATAAAGTTATATTAAATTTCTAAGATCCTTACATAAGATCATTTCTACACACACAAAACAGGATCATTATACACATGGCATGGAAAATATTTTAAATAGTGTTAAGAGTCACAATAGTCACTAATTTGGGAAAATGAATCATAGATAATTATAGTCATAAAATTTGAAAATATTATTTCAAAAATAAATAGATCCCAGTTAAATCTATTGGAGAAACAATCCCAGATAACTTTATGTATTTTATTTGAGCCAAAACAACAGTAACCAATGCATTGGAGAGCTACATAGAGATCACCAGCTCATATAAGATGTGTTGTGATATCCCACTCATATAGGTTGAATGAAGGTAAATATTTTATCAGTAATAATAATGAAGGACAATATAATCAATAAATAATTTAAAAAATCATGTTTACTTCATAAAAATCCTGAAAAACAACCATTCTATAATAGATTTTTTAAACAGCTAAAAAGGACACTTGATCAAAATTTATTTAAAAAATCATAGAAATATATGCATGGAATAATGATGGTTTGTATCATAAGATCATAATCATAATAAATAATAGTAATAGTTAGGGGATGTTAAATTAGAAGAAAATATATTTAAATGAAATTTATAAATATGTCTTTGAAAATATGGTAAAATGAAATTTTCATTTGCTAGTATTGAATAAAAATTTAAAAAATATTGGAAAAAATATTAATTTTAAATTAAAAATTGAAAACTATAATGGGTTCATCAAAATAAGGAATGATCATGGGGGTGTGAAAATAAATACATTTCATATAACTTAAAATTGATCATTCATTATAGTATAATGAAATGAATTTCAAATGTGACTAATGTGAAAAATGTTATGAAATTTTCATTTAGAACCATTTAAAAAAATATCATAGTGTTTTTTATGTCCAAACATACATACTGTTGAATTTATTACCCAATAAAATGTTCATTCAGAATGTTTAAAAACTAAACATCCATACATATTAAAATCATATTGATTAAAAAGAAAAAAAATATAATTAAATCCATTAAAAAGTATCTCAAAATATTGATTAGAAATTAGTTAAAATAATTATGAAAATGTTTTCAATTTTGAATATACTATATTTTTTTCTAACAATATATATAAAATATTAGTTTTAGATTAATAATAAATTACATTTTTTTATAATTATATGTTGTTAAAATATTTAAATGTTTTAATATTATGAGGAAAAATTATATGAAGGTAACCATGGGAATTTTACATGGGGTTTGGTCTAAATCCATGATTTAATCCCCTCCATGTATTTTATTAATAATAAATCTAATGCATATTTTAGATCCTGATTTTTAGATAACACATATACGGTTTCCTAGGTGTAGTGCCTCTTACACAGCTATTAAGGGGACTAAACATGATATTGCGTCACCGAAGATATATTCCAATGTTTTTCAATCAAATAATTATGACATATATGTGAGAGTATTATATAATATCATATTTAAATAAAGAAAATATATTTTTAAAAAATGTAGAAATAAAAAATTGATCGAATATAATTCCTAAAAAAACAGGGATACATGATAAAAAAATGTGATGAATCATGATCTAAATAAAATTAGATTTAAGAGGCCCATTAAAAATGTCATCTAATGCAGCATGGATAATTTTAAATGTTTTTTTATGAAATAATATGGTCATGGAAATTTCTAAATGAGTCTTGTTTTTAGAACATGTGCCAAAGTAACATCCTCTACTAATCAATATAGTATCTTGTATTCACAAAATACATCACATGACCAGATTTTCTATGTAAAAATTATCAATTAGAAGTAGCTATTATAGATCAATCCAGGTATTGTTAAATAAATTGACACATCAATTAATTATTTTAAAAAAACTATTTAAGATATCAAATGATCTACTAATATATTTTGTATGAAAATATATCTCATTATAATAACCATTTACATTGTATGACAATATGTAATAGTCATTTGATAATATCACTCATCATAGTCAGTACATTCAAATATGTGGTTAGTTAATTTGATCTGGATATAGTCATTTAGCTTCATTTAGTTAAAAACATAATAGACATGGTTATTATATTACATTAGATATGTTTTTTATACTTTGTAATGATTTTTTTCATAATTTTATATGTAGTTTCCTATATGCAGTCACTTCATTATTCCATAGGGTCAGGGATTTTGTACACTCAAAAGGTACATCTTCGTCTCATAGTTGGATTTTTGTACTTGATATAAGGATATTATCATCACAATATAATGTTTATTCAATTTAAATATAGTTTTATTACATTGGAAGATTATGTTTAATGACACACATTTGGTAGATTGTTCGTGTAATTAAGTGAAATATCACATGTGGTAAGGTGACACAATCACGTGGCCATCATTGTTAGTTCAAAGTCATCACATTGTAAACACTTTTCAAATGTGGTAGGGTTTCATGATATGTTTCATACATTTACATTTTATAATATTTTTTCAAAAACACTTTACTAATAGAAAACATTAAAATTCTGCAGTAACATTGAAAAATTGTTTGGGATAATTAACATAAATTGGATTCTATATAAGACACCAATATCTACCTTTTGATGATAAAAAATTATAACATTTATATTAAAATTAATTGGATATTAAAAAATTTATATTTTAGGATTACTATAATAACTATTTATTATGCTCCTAAAATTAACAACAATATTACATTTGATTAAATTGTTTAAACCTGTCCAAAATGAATAAATTTATCCTGATTTTGGATTAAAAAAATGAAAGAATAATTTATAATGAAAATATTATGAATAAAATGAGAAAAAAGGGGATATTACATAAATATATCATAACAGATTAAAATATTTAAGAAAAAAATTTCTATCATATATCTTAATATGTAATTGATTGTGGTTAATAACTCATATCAGAAAGAATGATATGATCCTTAAATATAAAAGTAGATACTGGTAAATAGGTATTATAAGTAGTAGATTATGATATAGGATCACCATGTACTACATGTTTAGAAATAATTTTTAGTTTCTCAACATTTTAACCATGAGTTATGACAGTAGGTTTGATAGTATAAGAAAAAATTGTTGGATCTTCTAAAACTAGATTCATAGCCTTTGGATTTTTTACTTCTCGCATGAAATCATTAGTTAATGGAGTAATTTTGAGATCTAGATAATGGGTTATGAACACACAAATTAGTAGAGTCATAATAATAATCTTCATAAGATAGTAATCAGTATATTGAATGATATATTCTCTATAATGAATATAAATCCTGAAATCCTCTTGATCCACATCTTGGTTTATGGTAGCATGTTTTTGAAAACCATTACAAAATATTCCTTCTTATTTATGAACACATCGAACATAATATTCAACTCATAAATTTTTAGTTTTTTATTTCTTATTCATCAAAAACTAACTAAATAAGAATATAATGATGAATTATGCAGTCAAGATAACACATATATTTGATAAACATTTGATCTAACTGAATCATCGTACCAGACATTCCATCCAAGAGATCACCAACCATAGGTCTCAAATCTATAATCCCTTTATATATAATTTATATATTAAAAGTAAAAACATTTCTTGAATATAAGGGATTATTATGGTAACATATTTTTAACATTATTATTCATAATAATGTTGTTAGTAATGTTCGAAATAATGATGAACTTTCTATAAAATATTAATTATTCATTATTTGAACACACCCAAACAATAATTAATGACATGTGATTTAGAAGGATTATAATCATATTTTTAATCATCATACTCCCTAAAATTATCCATCTATTCAACACTATAAACATGAAAATTACCTCTAACATCAGCCATAAATTCTTCATCATGAATAATAGTATCTCTAACCAAAATATCATCACTATTACAACTAACATTATTAGATTCTTTTCAAACATTGGCTTGTGTATTTCATATAAATTTATAATGAGTCAAGCCAAATAATGTCATAAATGAGATTCCTCGAGAGTCTCTTATGTATCTATAGTAGAAATAGGGGATTCTCCAAAATTATCTGAGTATAATGGAAGAAAGTTATATCGTGTCTAGGAGAAATTCCAACATATCATCTGAACAATGATAATTTTTCCACAAACTTGATATCTAGGGGACTTCCTCAACCTATAAAATTAATCTAGGCTATGTTTTCTTATAGTTTAGCAAATAACAAGTGATCCTTACAATATATATGATTCATATTCATCTGACTCATCCTACTCTATCCAATAGCGACTTACAAAAAACATCAATCATATCTAGATCCTCATAGAGAAGCTACATTTATTTTAATGGAAAGGTTAATTTGAATCTATGATACCCAGAAGCCATGAAATGAGTTACTTTACTAATATACTCATGAGTATCACATATTAATTTATCTAAATCTATTATTTCAATTTATTCATATACTTCATAATCACCAACAACATCCTCTTCATCCAAAATCACAACTATCTAATGTGGTTTCAAACCATGATCTATGAGATTCATTATTGTATCTAATTACATGTTGTTCTCATTTTTTAATTATTTTCTAGTTCATTTATCCATTTCTTCTTTAATGAACTCTAATTTTCCTCCATCTGTTTACAAATTTTCTATATATGGGAGAGGCCATATGATAATATAATTTTCTCCCACTACTGACTATGCCTTTTTTTATAAAGGTCAAAATACTATTTTTGTAAGATAAATAAATAAGTATTGATTATTCTTACACAAATAATCTATATGTCTCATTGAATGTCTACATAAGTTGATCAATTCAACTATCTTCATAAAAAACAATAATAGTATATCTTGATTTCATAGGATACTAAAATAACAATTTCCATAACAAAATAAATGCTATATAAACATAACTAATAGCCTATATTCGAAGATCAATTGAACATCCAATGTTTTTAAGGACTTCAATTCCACGGGAGTTCATCTAAATCATTCTGAAACTAAATGTTGGGATGGTTAATGGAATACGAGTTGTTGTAATATCGTAATCTCATATGTGAGGTACTCTAATATAGTTTCCCCATTTTCTTGGAGATAACTAAAAGACATAACCATTTATCATTGATTTAGTTATATCCAATTATCATTGGGGATGAACTCCAAGTACAAAAAAATTATTTAAAAATAATCACATAAAAAGAATTACTGTTTTCCTTAAACCATTTATCCATCAATTATTCCCCAATATTATTCCAAATTTTTGATCTTATCGATTTTAACCTCTGTACATCAATTTTATTTTCTATTGGGACAATAAGATCAACTAGGTGTGTAATATTTGTTTGTTCAATCATGCATGATATAGATTTAAACTTATTCTACTACTTTTAAGGTGGTGACTGAATATGATAATTCTTTTCAAAAACATGTATCATTCTCATTATTTTATATTTGATTCAAGTGGGAATTCTTGGATTGGGATGAAAAATAGAATTCTTCTGGGTGGGTAGTGCGATATTTTTTAGATAGTATAAATATATTCAGTCAATATATTTTAAAAAGGATAGAGAATATCCATGGGATATTATGAGTTTTGATTTCAATTCTAAATCAAATATTATTTAATTAATTTACTAAATAAAATAATAATTAATAGAATAAAATCCCTCCAAAATATTTTAAAGATAAATTATAAGGCGATAAAATAATAGTTCAGTTTACAAAGGATCTATGAAACTGATAATATAATAATCATGTTGATCATCACCTAATGGTTGGTACAATAATGGAAGGAATACAATTTGTTATTTAGGGAAAGATAACATGTGATGTCATACTCGTGGTATTTATGGTGAGCATTTTAGTTATGTTCCAATATAGGTATACTAACCTCTTGAATAATAACTCACATATGACATACTAACAATGTTAACATAACTCTATAGTTACTTCTATAAATTCTCAGAATAGTGCTGCTATGTAGACTTCAAATAACATAAAATGTTGAAATTTAACTAATATAATTATTTATGATAATGTATACAAAATTCAATTATGATATATTTTATTCTTTTAAATTTAATGGGTTTTATAGATTTATTATTAAGATACTACTAACTCCCATCAAACATAAGAGTTATATCACCTCTAGAAAAACGCTCACTTAATAAGTAATAAATTATATCAAATTTCATTTATCTACAATGTGGTATAGGATTTGTAGAAAATATTGTTTTATTTTTATTATAAAATCATATAGAAAAAATATGGAATTTATATCCCTATTCTTATAAGGTTTAGTTCAACCATAAAATTTATTCTTAATAACAGCCTACAGTAATTTAATCTTCATTAGTAGTGGATAAGGAAGTGGAATTTCATTTCTAACTACACAATGATTATACAAATAATCCCCAAAAGTTAAATTTTCCAAAAGTGAATTTTCTACCTAATGTAAAACCACTAAATTAGGATATGAAAAAATAAGTCAATAAATTTATTTCCATTGGAATAATACTGTCATATGATTGTTTAATTTCTGAGGTATTTAGAAATTCATTGAAAGAAAATAAAATTAAAATGATATGGGTTTAATTAGAAACTACCACAGATGTAAACACTAAACATAATATTGGGTTTTCTATAATTTATGTATAGTAAACATCCAATCATAACTACAGAAGTGGTATAATCATGCATTTATCCAGTATTACCAAGATTTGGTTTAAAACATATACTTATGGGAGTGTCAATAACTTTAGTGATATAAATAATATATTTTTTAAATTATATTTAATTTATTTTATGGCTTAAAAATAATATCAACAATATTTTTTCAAATATGAAAATAATTAAATAATACAATTTCACCCATTAAACTGATTTAATATTTAGTTTTTATAATTTCATGAAAATAATAATACTAATAACTGTATAAATATAGAAAAATGATATCACAAATATAAATTTTTACAACTAAAAAATATTATAAAATACATTAAATAAATTATTTTGTGTCCTCAATACCATATGTAAAATCATTTTCAACAAAAAAACAAGATGATCAGTTGATATATTATTGTAGAATAATGTTTTAAACAATATGATTGTATCATAAATTTTCTAACTTGATTTAGAATGTCATTGTTTTGAATTCAATGATGTGTGTCGAAAAATAATCATATAAATTTTCATTTAAGAATACATATTGGGATACAATTTTCTTATGATGGAAATCCAAATGTGTTGAACACAAAAGTAATACCATGATGGATTAAAGTGTAGTTATAAGTGTAATGAATTACTCATATTAAATTAATACTTCTTAACAGTATTGTTGTGAAACAACTCATGGATTATTTTTATAAATTGTTCTTTTGTCATAAATATTATTTATAAATTCTCATTTAGAGCTTCTTAACTATAAACATGTGAAAACAGTCATAAATTATTTCTAACATTTGTTCCTGGATCATAAATATTATTTATATACACTCATTTAGTTCTAGTAGATTGATACGGATTGGGTACTACAACTATTTCTCAAAAATTATTTCACTCATATTAGTTATTATTATATTAAATTTTCATTAAAAATGATTCATCCCAAACATATTTTATGATGAGATTAGGTGTATGCTTGTAAATAAAGATTTTAGGATTTACCGAATTTCCTATAAAATATCACATCTAAGATCCATTATAAATGACTCCTAGACTTTAATATCGTTGAATATATATAGTAGCCTTAACAATTATAGAAATAGGACTGTTTGACACCCCATTCTCATTAATTGGGTTGTGTTTAGACAATTCATTATAACTGAGGTAGTGGTTTACAAAATTTATATATGAATTGATATCCATATTTTATAGATCATTATCTTGATTTAAAAATGGGTATTATAAACATGTGGATCTATCTCAATAAAAATGACATGCCTAGATTCTTTAAAAATCATGTTTCTTTTCATAGACACCAATTTTGATTTATGAGTTGTATAACAACCATATAAAATGACTTCATCACTCATTTAATTAGAATTATATAAATTTGTATTTTTATTTATTTTTGATACATTACATAAAAAAATTTAATTGAATTCTGGATTTCAACCATCCCACAATTATTATAGAATCATCTATAAAACAGGTCTAATTAAAATTATATAAATAAATTTTCATTGTTTTTAAAAACAACTCCCAAAAAATACACATGTAAATCAGATTAATTTTGAATGGTCAATGAAATTTCATGAAAGGTAATATTTATTCTTTCTACAACCCCATTCTGCTATATTTTTCTAGGAGATGAAAAATTATGATAATAGTCATTTTTAGCATAATGATTACAAAATTTGTTTTTATACTCACTATCATCAAAATTTTTTGTGTTTATAATTCATATAGTAGTTATATATTATGAAAATCGAGAATATATCAAAATAATAGTAATGAGAATCACTTTTTTAGAACGGAAAAAATAAAAAATTATATATTGAGTAATCATTTACAATAAACTAGTAATAATTTTTCCATTTCATATGTAATCACTAGAACACCTAAAATTTTCTATTTAAACTAACATAGATGGTTGAAAAGACATTACATAATAATTTTTTTGAATGATATTTTGTTTTGTTTCTAATTTTTATAGAGGTTATGGTATTTTTATGTTGGGAATATTTGTCTAGGTTGAGCCTCAAATAAACCATTCCCGGTTTGATATAACATTAAGTATATATTTAATTTTCATAGACACTTATTTGAAATTCAAGAATCATTATTGAAATTTCATAAAAAAAATATTTTTATAATTCAAGGAATTTAAATCTATAACATGAGTATTTTCATTTCTTTTGGGCATTTAAATATCATCATCTTTAGTATCCTAAAAATCGAAAACATTTTTTTTCAATTATTACAATAAAACCATCATAATGAAATTGTTATATCATAATACGATTATATATTATATAATCTAAAAATATTACACAAGGAATGTAAAACTTTAAGAGAGTTACCAATTTTTCCAAGAAATATTATCTTCCCATTCACATTGTTACAAAATTTTAAATCTACCATATCAAAGTTGAATAAATTATTGAAACATTTGTAGTGTCTAATAATATTTTTAGTACATCCACCTTATAGATACAATACATGATTTTTGAAACATATCCAGATGTTAAATTAAAAATATTATTTAATTAAAATGTGACTTTGGTGACAATGTTTACTAGGGACCAAAGATTTTAATATTAAATTATTTAGGATTCCATCATGATTTCACTAGATTCAAATAAGAAGCCTTAGATATTCAGAAATGATGTTATTGTTATATACAGAATATTAATAAATATCAACTGATCTAGTAAACTAATTCATGGAAAACATTTATTTTATATTTTCCCCGTTCTAGGTTGGTATCCCATTCCATTAGTATTTTATGGGTTTTTAACAATAATTTTGATAATGTTTTTTATTGGATTTGGAAATATCCAAATATCATTTTTTAAATTCCCAATAAATAAATTAAAATATTTTTTTAATATAAAACAAATAATTACATTCTTTTTCAATTAATAGATATGTTTTAAAGATAGTATATATGGCATGGGAAAATTTTAAATATTATATTTTATCATTTATTATATTAAATGTAAATTTTAGTGTGTTCTAATATTTGATTAATTCATCAGTGGAAATATTGTAATTATTATTTCGAGATTCAAATGGAAATATTGTAATTATTATTTCGAGATTCAAATGGATTAATATATGTACTAGATATTCACGAAAGATGGTCACTACATCATATGTGTTTTTAATAAAAGACAAATTTGATATTCATTTTTTATTTTATCTACTCATGATTAAGTCAAATCCCTAATATTCATATGTAGTCAAGTATTCTTTTATATAATTTTTATATTTATTTCCATTGTAAATATATTTATTCTTATTTTTATTAATTTTATTTTTTTATCTTTCTTTTCCTTTATCCTTCAAAAAATATTAAATCTTCTTTAGTATCATTTTTCTTACATTATTTTCTCCAATTCCCTCTATTTTAATCTTTAAAATTATAGTCTAATTTCATTAAAACACATTCTAGCTATGAATAATTTTAAATTTTCTAATCAAGGTGATCCATCTCTTCAACACAGAAAAATAGTGATTTTTCAATACTTAAACGTTAAAATTTGATGTTCTATTTAATATTTGTTTCAAAATTCATAAAGAATTATGAAATCCAATTAAATAAATCCACTTACTCAGTGTCTATATTTAATTATTATGTATCTAATAATAATGTTCCAACAAAATATTTTACTAGTAGTGTACTAGTGTAATAGGATTCTCTAATGGAAAAATGATTTCCACTCCATATGACATGATGTTATCCCACTATATGTATCACTTGGTCCTTGTTTTTAATCCTCTATCCATTGTGTATATCATGTTAAATATTTATTTAATGTGAGATATATGTCTCAGATAGATTCATTATGATCCTCTTAAAAAGTTTGATATGTAATAGTTTATGTTAGTAAATGGATTTCTTTGGCATTAGTTGTTTTTTAATGACATACACAAATAGTACCATAAATATCAATATATTTATCATAATAATATGTTTTGATAAATTAATCTCAACCTAAACAACTTTAATTAATTTATATCATCTCAATTGTAATCATATTATGGCTTTGTATCATCACTTCAAAAAGATATACCATGTCTATGTTTTTCATATTAATCTTTAAAGTTAACTCATATATTAAAAAACATACTCAATAAATATATTTTCATATTGATTTTCCATTGAGAGTAATATATTCCATTGAAATAATGAGATTGATTAGAGGTAATTAATACATTTCCGTGATTATCTAAAATGACAGTAATTTAGATAAAAAAGAAATTTAGGATATTTAAATAATACTAAATCATAGTAAAAATCTGTTTTTTAATGTGATGTGATATCGAATGTTAGTAAATGTAGACAGTTCAAGAGTTTGGTTGAAATAGTATCCAATAAAACATATTTTTTAACAAATAATTAAAACAAAATCCCAAAATATGATAAAATATCCTTATAGTAAATTATAATAGAAATACAAAATATAATATTATGAAAAATAAATGAAATCATTAATCACATAATAGTTAAAATATATGGGAAAATAATTAGGTTTTGAATATATTCTTTTAATATTAAATATATCATATAAAAAATATTTTATGTCAATTTTTAGAAATTTAATTTTACTTATCTAAAGAAAGATTCTTATTCAATTTGAATATTATTAAAACCAAATAGATAAAAAATACAATGGAAATTTAATAAGGGGTTCAATTTGAAGATGATACATAATCCGTTCCACAAAGAAATCGTCAACTTCCATGAAATTATTATTAAATTAACTCATCCAAAATCAGTATTTAGATTTATAGATAATTGTATAGAAGGATATCTAGTCCAAAATCATCTAACATAGTAGTGCATGTGTTAAAACAAGATAATAGCTCATATAGTATATCTTCAAAAAAAATTCAAGGGAAAAATGTAAAATATTTTAGAGAGTATCAAGTAATCAATATATTAATATATGAGATTGTATTTTTAGATGGAAAAATTAAAAAATGAAACAGGAATGAAATTTATATTAATAAATAAGATGATATATGTGAAAAAAAATTTATTCAACTACATATAAAAAGCATCAATTCTCGAAATACCTTTTAATTTATATTCAAAATGATTCTAGATATGTTTCATAATATGTTACAAAAATATTGTGTTGTGGATATTTAAGAACAATTCTTCCCTGTAGTATAACTTCATGATTATGATCCTACGAAATTATCAATAAGTGTGTGTATTCACTAAATCATTCACAAGATTGGATTTTATTCACAAAAAATTTTCCACAGAAATCTGTCCATTATAGAACAATAATACCATTATTAAATGAATTTCCACTTCAATTAATTAATATAAAAATTAATTATTACAGATATTAAATGATAAATTAGTAATTTAAACATGGAATGTTTTAATCGAATAATATATAATTACATGGAATAGACACATGACATAGTCGGTTGGAATGGTTATTTTATGATGTTAGTTGTCAGTATGGTTTCTTTCTATCAGAAGATAATTTCAATTTATATTATTCTAGAAAGTTCACATCATATGGTAAATATAATAAAATAAATGATTAGTATATTATATAAAGAAAATTTAACCTACATTTGTATTGTAACTTGTTTTCTTTATGTGTTAAGTTGTTTTATGTTTATAATATCATCACTAACTCTCATAGTTAAGTATTTTGTAATATTATTAGGTACATATTTATCTCAGGGTATGTTTATAGTAAAATTTGTAAGGTGACTCCCAACACCTATTATGATCTTTTTAATTAATAGTTATTTCATTTATTTGACTTATTTTTTTCATTTATGCATGTGTGGTTTATTGTACATGTGATCATGTAAAATATGACCTACATTTAATGTTTCATGGTTATTAGACCATCACATCAAATTTAATGTATTAAAATTTTAGGAAAATTTCATATGTTTTATGATTTCATTATATTTTTAAGATTTTACATATTTTTTAATCAAAATTTTTTACTAATATAAAAGAAGAAGTTTATCAATAAAATTATAAACATGATTTTATATAATTTAATTAAGAATATGGTTCTCTAAAGAAAATATAAATATAATGGATAATTAATTTAAAATATAATTATATTTTATAAATTTATATTCGTGAGATAGGTTAAATAAATAAGATAATTTTGAAATAAAATATTAAAAACCATTAAAAACCATTAAAAACATTTTTAAATATATTCCATTCAACGTATTTTACAAATACAAACCTTAAAAAAGTAAAATCATACAATAGACCATTAAAAACCAAGAGCAGAAAAATATTCATGAAATTATTTGTTAGTATAAATTATATTTACAATATATATTTATAAATTCACATCAATCAAAACAGGTCTCAATGAAATATGGGTGATAGGAGAAACCCTTTCAACTTGGATAGTTCATAAATAAAAAATTACATTGAGTAAAGGAAAAAAATATGATTCAGTGAAACCCACAATATACATGAATGAATTTTTTAAAAATAATTACTGCATGAATAATTCTAATGTTTAAAATGAATCATGGTTCCAATCATGAATATAAAGACTTAGACTTTATGTGGAATTTTTTTTTATAAATACAAGGGAGTTTTACGAGTCCTTGAGAACTAACCGCCCGTGATTCCTCGGCCTGGTGTGCCCAGAATCAATTTCTGAAGTTTTTTTGGTTGTGTTCAGTTAACGTATGAGTTGGATTTTAAAACTTTTGAACTCGTGCAAGGAACTGAAATCTGAGGGCACTGTTGAACTCACAATGTCATTATTCACTTAAGAAGACATTCACCTCAATGGAAGATGATTGATAATTAAATATAGTTTTTGTGTTTTTATGAATAAATTAAATAAAAATATTGTTGTGGCTTTATTTTTATTTTTATTTGGTTAAAACCGCCAAGAGGAGTTTGGAGCTAGGGGCCACCACACCGTAACCTCCCATGAGAGGTTATGGTGGTGGGGACCACCCGAGACCACTTAAACTCTTGAACACCCCATTAAGTGGAGAGAAACCTCTTGAGCTTGCCACTTAATGGTTCCACAATTCTCCACATTGATTAATTGGCGCTAGCCTAATTAATACTTATTTTGAATCATTTTTAAATGTGTGCCATCAACAAAATAATATGATAAATATATTATTTTGTGGAGGGACATATTTTCTTTTTTGTGGAGCTCGAGAATATGGTAGAATTTTGGAGATACATGTTCTATCCAATGAAGAATGCTCCTCCCAATGAAGGAATTCTTCTTCCAATAACAAACAACTTCTCCTTTGATCTCCAACTGGAACAAGGAAGGAAGTTTCAACCTTATAGAATGCTGACGATGTCATATTCGACTTCTTCATCATCTTTCCCGATATCAATGAATCTGATGTAGGCGTTCAAACTTTTATTTTGTTCATCATTCATAATTTCCATCATGGGTTAGAATTAGAAGCCACTTGACATCACCCTAACGCAGAGGGCGCATGCAGAACAAAAACGGCCCGACCCCTCTGCCTTCTTTATAGAAGTTAACGCTAAACGTGGCTTGATACGGGAATGAGCAACTCTTTTCAACGATGTTTTAGGATCTAAGGAAACGTTCTAAGGAGTGCGCGGCTTATACCAGAATGAGAAATTGGCCACCAGAACTCATCCGTTGACCCGTGGAATGATTGTGGGTGGATGGACTGATGGGAATCATCGCTTGGTGGCGGTGGCACAACCGCTCTGTCAGATGAGTAGCCGCGGCGGCCGGCACATGCCCAACCATGAAAGAGACCGGTGGATCGAGCTGCCGAGTTACCTAGGAGTACGCGGCACAACCGCGACACACTGTGTATTGAAAGGGGAGTCGCGGCCCATGGTGGTGGCGGAGTAGTGGTGGCCGGGACAAGGCCGAACACAAGGATGACCGGCTGGCCGAGCCGTCGGGCCGCCGGAAGAGGCGCGGCGCAACCAGCACTGTGCAAGGAGTCCGCTTCAGGCTCGGACATCTGGAAATAGTGGGACCCTGCTAGATCCCTGTGTGACACACCAGCGCCAGCCTGGCGCCGCTTCCACCCGCCAGAATGGCTATGTCGTTCGGGAACTAGGGGCGCGACCTCCCCCCAAGACGCGGCTAGGGCGGACCCCCGCGAGCCACCAGGCCACCTTTGTGGGTCAAGTTTCCCTAGAGGACCAGGTCAGACCCTAGTTCTGATGGGGTTGGGCCGGGTCGGTCCGACTGGGCTGGACATGACACAGAACTGTTTTGACATGATTTCACCTTTTTGCCAATAACATGGGCTATGGGTGTCTGACTGAAGAACCATATGTGGAGACAGAATGCTTGGAGAAATATGGTTCCATTGGTATACCCCACTTGATATTTCGACATTGTTGGGGTATGGTCAGGTCGAATCGTACATGAATCCAACTGGGCCCCCGGGACTAAAAGACTAATAATACATAGACCGAGCAACCGATCGACACGCCGTCTATTGTGTTGAGACCCATATGACGTGGGGGACCTCTAAGAAACGTTTTCGTGGTAATTCATGGTAGTTAGAGCATCGAATAGTAGATCGTGGAGTGGATCATTCTATAAATGAGTTGGTTAAGTTCAAGGACCAAGTAGCTGGTTGAGACCTGACGACTTCTGACAGATTCGATTCAGAGTTTTTTGACTGGCCTAGTGGGGAGCGCCTTGGTGTCGCGGAAGACCCACAGAGGGGAGCAGCACCATGTGATGCAGTATACCCATGGTACTCAACAGTAGGAGTACCTCAGTAGTATATGAGGTGGAGTGCCTATGTGTAACGTGGTTGACCTACAATGGGGAGCGCCTCTATGTGACGTAGCAGAACCACATTACTCGATAGGATTAGTACCTCAGTAGTCTAGAATAGTGGGAGGAACCACTGTGTGACGAGGCTAGCCCACAATACTCTATCTAGGAGGAGTACCCCAGTAGCTGAGGTTTCAACAGTTTTACTAGGAGTGTTACATGTTACTACCCCTAGAATAAAATCCTGGTTTGATCTGTGTCAGTGACTTTTGTGTTTACCTCATGACTGAGAAGGATTACTTGATAACCTAGGTATATGTATGGGAACATACCTAATTAATGTCAATCCGTTGATTTCTTACTCTGTGGTTTATCCTCAGTGGATTTTGAGAGACCATGGTGGTCTCGGAGTCCCTACTGAGTATTGTTATACTCACCCCTACAAGGGCTTTACCGGCACCTCATTGTGTTGGTTACAGACGACGGAAAATGATGATCGAGGCTGAGTGGGTAGGACTGGACAATACCCGGAGGTGGAAAACCTGGTGTGATAGTACACGGAGGAGACAGACAGATGTGGAGTGCTGTGGAGGCTATCTGTAGCTACCCTTCAGGTAGGATCTGTGGCGGATGATCTAAGAGATGATTTACACATCTCAGCTGTTTTTGTTTCTTATAGTTGTAATCATACGTTATAGTTGGGCTTGTATATAAATTCCCTTTACTTTTCAACACTCCTTTTTTATATAGTTTTACTTAGTGTTTTCCTTCCATCTTTTACTCTTTTTTGTGTGAGTATATTTTACAAAAGCAATGCCATCACAGTTTCAGGGATTTACACCTTTGGTTCAAGTCGCCATCCCTTGACCTATAGAAGTAGGTATTGGGGTAGTCACGGAACGGTTCCCAAGGATGGGTTATGACAAGGAATTATTTTTCAGTAATTGAAAATTAGCCCTTGAAAAACATTAACTGTTTTATAAAATTGGAATCAATATCTTATGAAATAAATTACATGAAAGGAAATTTATTTATCATGATATATGAGGTACTAATTATATAATTAATTAATTAAAATCATATACACAACATAAAAATATGTATGTTCATGAGATAATAATTTGTCCCAAATAAATGTAATTTGATATGAATAACCCTTAAAAATATCTTATCATTCAATTTATAAAAAAATCTATTTAGTGATCATGAATAACAAATGTGAATTCAAAAAAAATATTAAATACAACATAGATTAATAAATTTCCATTTAAAACATAATATGTGCAAAATATAATCCATAAAGATGTTATATAACCCAATGAAATGATATCTAGATAATAACCCACTTAATGATTGGATAAAATCCCCATCAAAACAACTTGGGTAAAAAAAATAAATTATAACATATTATACGATGATGCCTAAATGATTCATTAAATAACTTGTAAAAAGGGTGAAATATTCACATTATAGAATAAATTATGTTTATAACCTTCAATACATTATAAATTGATTGTTAATTGAGACACCATCCCTTACCTAAAGTCCATACATAACTTGTTTGTCCTTAAAAACCAATATATTAACATATAACAATTATTTTATTCGTTAATAAATTTTTATATGATTAATTATTTATCCATAATCAATTTATTTTAGTATTTTTAATGGAAAATTCAATTACATAATCTCTTAATCCCACATCAGTGGGTTTTCGAGCATTTATGTTATAAAATCAAAATGTCCATTGTATTTTTACCATGGTTAAAGGGGTCACTATCAATTCATAATTATAAAAATATTAAGGAATAATTTAAACTATTACATATTAATTATATATTTAAAGTTAATCATTAATAATGGTTATGAAAAATGAATGATTTTTTAATTCCAAAGACGCTAGGTCGTAAAAACACATGAGAAACATTTCAATTTTTCAACGATCACGATGAAAATAAGGTAAATATTTTTGTATTTTTATATAATGATATATATATATAATTCGGTATGGTTTATCTAAATATAATTTTATATTTCATCCATGTGATGTGTTCATGATAAAAAGAATTATATTTACTATGTGGATGTGGTATTCCACACAAACATGTGAACAACATTATCATTTTTCAATAATAGGAAACATATGAATATAAATGATTAAATATATTAAATGAATTATAATTATTTCATTAATATCATATATATATATAATCCATCATAATATGTTTTCATGTAAGGTGGTGGTGAATAATGACACACATCACATTGTGGTGGTTATAGACCACCAGTACACAAAAATTTTGTTTTCATTCAATATTTTGTTGAATAGGATATTGATAATGATTATTAATTTAAAATTTGAAAATTTAAATATATTTATTATAAATATTTATTAATTTAACCATGTTTGGGGAATGTTTTCAGTGGGAGAAATACTAATTAAATATAAAACATTTTATAAATTTTTTTTCCTCATCTCCTGACACCATCATCACCATTATACCTTAATCACATTAAGATTGGTTTTATACCCAAAAAAATACCCCTATAAGATGGATATAAATTTTAAGAGGGTATATTGTTAGGTATTTACCAATCAATGTTTTCTTAATGTGTGGAGAGTAGTGGGTAGTCGTTCTATTTTATATGTGAGGATAGAGGCATTCTTGGAATTTCATAATGTATTAAATTAATATAAATCAATATTCAAATTCATTTGGATAACAATTCATATAATTGTTATATAATATGTGTATGAATAGAAATAATATTAGGAAATAAAAATTCAAAATCATTATGTGATCTTTTAATCACCATCTCATTGTTTCACCCCCCATTTATCCTTGTTACAATTACTATGATATCAATATTTTCTAACCCTCAAGGGTATGCAATGTTTGTATAAAATGTTAGGTGGCCCCTTAATGTACCATGATTGATATTTTATACCATATCCTGTTTACATGGATAAATACATGACTTTTAAGAAATTAAAAACCTTTAATACAATATTAATTATTTCAAAATATAAGTCATGAATTTTTTTAAAATAAGTGAAATATTTTAATATATTAAAATTCAATATAATATAAAATAGTTAGGAAGGAAATATAAAAGACTATAAGGAGGATATAGATTAAATATTATCTTTTTATAATTTTTTTACTGGTTTACATATCCTTTTATTCATTAACATTTAGAATAACCACTTTGTTTAAAAATTTTAACATTAATCATGGTAATAATATTTTCTATTTTAATGTGTTATAATTTATCTTATATGGTGAAAATTATCTCTTCAAAAGAATAGGGTTGAAATTTTTAAAAATTTATCATCATCATTTTAGAATTTTATGCATTTTTTAGTTTTTTAATCTAAATATAATCTAATTTTTATTTAATAAATGTAATTTAAATTTACAAACTATTGAAAAAAATTGATTTTGAAAATACATGATTTTTATTTAATTTTAATATAATTATTTTATTCATAATTAATAAATTATTATTAAATACAATTCTCATGTGACACTATAATACATTTAAAAAATATTACATATGATTTTTGTGAAATAACGTATTTTTTTTAAAATGAATGCACATGTACTCAGTCAGTGTTGTTTAAGAATGTAATGTAATTGTTTCATAAATAATAAATAAAATAAAATTAGAAGAATTTTTTTTTCATTTCATATAACAATTTATAAGGAATAATATTTATTTTTTAAAATATCACAAAACAATATATATTAAAAGAAATTTATTTACAATTTTTAAATTTCTTTCTTATAATTTTATATATGATCAAATAATTGATAATTAAAAAGATAATTTCATGTTTTAATGTTTTACTAATTATAGATAAAATTTTCCTAAAATATTAAATTAATGTTTTCTTTGTAAAATAATTGTATGATAAATCACATTTCTTTAACCATAATGTTTTACTCAATTATAATATTATAAAAAAGATGTAATAAAAATTGTTATTTAAGAGAATATATTTTTTTTGGAAAAAATTATACGTGAAAAAATATTAGTGCCTACTTCCATAGAAAAAGTAATAATAGAGGAGGGACAATATATATATTTAATATTGTGTTCATAACTATTCATGATATAAAATACAATATATATGTTATAATGGTCATATTTAAATAATCTTATTTCATTATTTTGTTTAAGTTCTATATAGTGCGTCCTATATGATATAAAACACATTTATCTTCATAAAATAACAATATATTTCATCTCCTCTCCATTTAATTAATTTCACTGTTAATATTTGAACATCATGCTGATAAAAAAGGTTATAAATTTGAAAATTCTTTTATTGAGAACCCACATAAAAAATGGTTAATAAAAATTCTATTCAAAAAGGGGAAATATAAATATAGGTTTCATTTATATTAAAACCTAAAAGGATTCAATATAAAAAAGATCAGTGGAATGAGAAAATATGGAAATGGGGGATAAATTTATTGTATAATAAAATATAGTGATTCCCTAAGAACATTGGTCACAACAAAGTTATTGATCGTGAAAAATTTTAGGACCAAAAATTCATAAACCAATGAGATTTAAAAAGGACCATAAATTCCTCAAAAATGAATTTAACTAGATTACATATTTTAAAGATCTTTTATCCTTTTGTAAAAGAAATTTACCTAACCATCGAGATCTTGATAATATGAAAATACACACTCATAATAATTATTATATAAAAAATTAATCAATTTTGATCACAATATCATATTTTTCTCCAAAATATGCGAATTTAAGATGAATTTTTAATTTCCAGTGCACTAAAATCAACTACTAATTGATAACATAATCCTAAAAGGGATATAAATAAATTTATCATGTTTTTAGATACTAAAACAATTATATGCTCAGAAAAAAGAAGAAAATAATATCTAAAATAATAAACCTACTTATTTATAAATAGTATATTTGAGTTCAAAGGTATCAAATAACAATTTAGAAGGGGTGTTAAATTAGTTTTCCATCTTATATAATATAAGATGCATTTTGAAAGATAACTTATACAATATATTATGATATATTTCCTTATAATCATTTTGCAAATACTCCTCCATGAGAAATTATGAAATCATGAAAATCACACTACATTTACTGGGTTCTCCATGAGTTTTTGAACCTACATACATTCCATATCCACTCTTATGGGTCTATGTAAATTAAATACTATTAATAAGTGAATAAAATTTGTTCCAACTCCCATTAGAAAGATTCAATCTCTCGATATGCATGAGTATACTGTCTCTTCTCAATTTTCAATGTATTCATGTAAAATAGTTGATCTAACAATAGAATAATAATACATTTTTCATACTATTCAAAAAATGGACATTCTGAATCCTCAGTTCAATTTGCTGAGTCTAATTTTCTTAGTTTGAAAAACATAATATAATTCTCTCATGATAAATATTTACTTCTCAAACTCTACTAAGAATCTTAATCTGATATTTTTTATTCTGGTCGACTCAATTCAATCTTCTCAATATGAGGTTTCTGAATACGATCTTATCAAGACTATATTTTTCAATACAATCATCCGAATAAAGTTTAGAAACAAGATAATGTTGATCTTCTAAAGTGATATGTGTCCATAAATAACAGTAACTTGAATTCATTAGTGCCAATGCTTTTCTTAATTTTTAAAAATTTCACCATGAATGAGTTATCTGAGAAGATATCAATGGGTGACATAGAAAATAATATTAGAGAAACCTGAAAATTTTCTTATCTTTATCATGTTCCAAAATATTTAAAATCACTAACATTTAAAAATAATAATTGAAATCATATATCATTATCATCTTTCTATGAGAGTTGTTCATAATTTAATTTCACATTTAACTATTCATCACTTTAAAAAAATGGGATATTTTCTTAAGACTTCCATAAAATCATCCATTAAATTCTTTAACTCATTACAACAAGCCAATATTTCTCATCTCATTATGGGATTTCGTTCTTTCTAATATCATTTTATTTAGACCTCATCTTATTAGAATATTCAATTCATTTTTATATTTTTAGGATCTAATTTTTTTCTATAATTATGGAAAAAATAATTTTTTCAACATACGTTAATGTATGCCTCTGATTATTCTGGATATGGGGATCTTTTTATTAGATTTTTCAGTCTCATGAAAAACAACATCACTATCTTATCACATTTCTTCACACTAATAAAAAAATAATGATAGAAATTTTATAATTATAGAATTATCATTATGATGTTTTGAATCTGATATAGAATTCCCACATCAACATTGAAATCCTCTATCAACAGTACTCAAGAAAAATTATAAAAAATATTGGTTCTCGTACTTATGGATATGATGGAAAAATTTCCATCACTAATGTAACTCATTCAACCATTACGATTCCACCATTTAATCAACTAGATTTAAAATGATAGTTTTTAGGTTTTAAATTAACTTTAGGAATGAAAAAACATCATATGACATAGCAAATGAAGGTATTATGTAATCCCTTACCCTCATAACATTCATACATTCTTGAAAAACTCAATCTTATTGGCTGCACCTTCTCTATAATTTTATTCTACGTCTTTTATAACATGTGGTTCAAAAAACTACTAATTTTTTGAGAAAAAAAATGAGAAAATAATCATATGTATTACCAAAGAAAAGTAATATAACTTCTCAAAGTCCCATTAAAATCATTACATCTATTCCAATAATCAATACCATTTGATGTAAATTATCACCCTTTTTCATTATTAGGATTGAATCGTATGTGTTTCAAACAAATTAGGATGTCTGATATTAAAAACTTCAAAATTATCATCTAGCTTCATTTTAAAAAAGTATACAAACATAGTAACTCCAAGCAAGACATTCCTAAAAAACATATTTATTGAAATCAAAAAAACATCACAAAGTATCTTATGACATTGTAACTCAGAAAAATAATTTATTATTTTCCGAATAAATTAGTAATTTAAATCTAATTATTATATCCATGACTCTCCAGTTTGATGGATTTGAATATGATTATGTATCCAATCAACTACTTCATCTTTCTGACTACATATGTGTCTAGTGACACTCATACTGAAAGCATGATTATTGAAACCTCTGCCCAAAAGAAAAATTGAATATAAAATTTAATCTCTTTTTTTATTGCATATATCATTCAAAAACAACCATAATTCCTTTGAAAACTCATTATGTCATAAATGGACGGATTCCAGATTAACTATAACATTCTTATACCAAACATTTCATTGTTAAAAAGTTAAAAAAAATAGTGTTAAAACAATTTATCGCAATGGGAATTAAATATCCCTTTTGTATTCTTGACAACCCACATTATGAACATTTCCAATATTATAAAATAGTTCTCAACTAAAATATTTCTACATTTACCAAACACAACATTTATAAAAAAAGACATACCTCACACCTCACTACTTTTTGATATAATATTAATGAAATAAATTCACCCCTTAGTGACATAATGCTTTTTCAACTTTATTTTGACAAGCATTACACATTTTTATTTTTTTTACTCAGTCTTCTTTTTACCTCCCCCATTCACTAAAAAAAATCTTATGTTTCTTAAAATAATGATAATTAAAAAGATCTTAGATGACTTTTCTTGTTCTATAAATTATCTTTTTCACTCGCACAATCCATTAAAAATTCAAAATTATTATAACAAAATAAATATAATTAAAAAGTTTACAGAATATATAGATTTTTTTCTTATCTCCATTTTTTTGAAATAATTCAATGAATGATGGTGGTACTTACTTATGATGATTAGGAAGTCGAAGAAAAAGGCTAAACTAGAAGTTGCATCCTCGATTCCTCAAATATCTATTTAGTAATTTTCTTTGTGAATATATCAATAATTTGATAATTCATTGATATATATTCCAAAAAACATCTCCAAAAATAGGTTTATCTTTTACATATAGAAACATTATATCAATGTGTTTTAATCTTGAACATTGTACCATATTTTTATAAAGATCAATTTCACAATAATTATAACAATATATCATTAATGGTTTAGAAACATTCTATTTTATGTCTTCTTGTTGAACATCCATACAATCATGAGCTGATACAACTTATTCAGATTCATATCCACTCAATGTTTCTAGAAATTTTGATTACTTTTCTAACTCACACAACATTCACCCATTAAATTTTTTCTCATGGGGTGTTTTTTTATCATTATAATATTTATCCAAATTGGCATCAGTATAACCAAGAAATGCCATCTCACCATTTAATTTTTTTAACAACCCATGTAATGCTTTTCATTTAACATAAAAAAAATTATATTTTCTTATACCATATGATATTCATTCAAATTACATGGAAAACTAGGAAGGAAATGTCACAACAAAGACACTAATGGGCCTTGACACTATAAGGTAAATTAGAAATCCTGTCCACTTCCCAAATTCTTATTGATTCACACATTATACTGACTCATGTTAAATCAATTTCCTACTCACAGAAATATGATTAGACACATATTTTGATTCATCTATTCCAAACTTATGTACTAATATCTTGGAATACTTCTCTTGGGAGAAGAATTTGTTTATTTTTTAACTTTTTTAAAAATGAATATTGTTAATTCCTCCAAAATTAGAGTTTCATAATTCTTCCAAATTTTAATTCCAAATGATTTATAATAATATCTCCCTATTTGTAATGAATTATTTTATTTTCATAAACAAATACAGTTTTAGTTACGGTGTCGACAACATTCAAATATAAGTTTCTATAAACTTTTACATTTAAAATTCACAATATTCTCAAATAATTGTTCTGTTTTTAATACCAGTCTCATATATATTATTTCATCCTATACAATTCATTATCTAGTTTATAGTCATTGTTTTCATTCTCATATTTTAAAATACCATAATCTTCTTAAATGTAAACATCTTACTCAATCTCAAAATTTAAGAAAGATGACTATACATTAATATAATAAATTTGGTAAATGTAATGTGATGAAACTACTATATACATTCTAATTGTTTCTAATATTATATCTTGGAAAAAAGACAGTTCAAAATCCACACCTTCCACCTCTGTATAGATATTACAAAAACATATTACTTTTTTCATTTTACATAACCATGCTAAATTAATTTTTTTACTTGAAAACACATTGTTTTTATTACATTATTATTTTTTGGTTAAGGAGCATGGTCCCATGATTTATTTTTTTCCAATATAATAATATTCTTTATACATATCATCAACCCATTCATTGTTCTGAATGCCTTATAAAACTTATTTCAATTCAAATTTTGAGATATGTAATATTTGACTTTATAATCTCAACATTTTTATTTTCTGAACTAATGTTATAAGATTTTTAAAAAAATTTGAATCAATATGTTTTTATATGTTTATAAAATTTTAAAAAAGTTACCAACTTCATATTTCTCATGACATGATTCATCAAAATCTTTATAAGGATGGTTTGAAATAAATTCTATATTTTTGGAAATTTCTAGTTTATCCTAATCATCATTTTCAACTAATTTTTTTGGAATTTAAATTTTCTATTACATTGAAAAAATATGAGTCCAAAAAATATTTATAACTGTTTGTTCCATCATTAGTAACATCTTATATTTTTTGAGTATCCCATAAAATATCATTCCATTTCAATATCATGAAACATTTTTAGATTTAAATTTCTAATTTTAAGTAAACATGAACTTAAAAAAAACATGAAGTGCATCATTAAAGGATTTTTTATACAACATTACATTATAAGTCATGTTGGATTTCTATCTCAACGAGAATATATTTAGAACATGTATAGTGGTACTAACATCATTTATTTAATTTATCATTGACACATTGTATTCTACTAACATACATCTTACCATTTCCTCAAAACATATATTATTTATTTCTGTTCCACTATTTTATTGAGGTGTATTGGGATAAATACACAGATTTTTGATACAATGATTTAATTTATATTTTTATAACGCCCTAAGACCACACTTTCAGACTCAGTTATTATAAATTCAATGTAATGTTTCTTCTAAAATTTACTAAAAAATTACCCAACACATTAAACAAAAGACTAACTTTTACCAGTATAGGTCTTGGAGGATTAGACATCACCTAAAATTTATCCGAGTTGCACAAAAAATAGAACAATATTTCACTATTCTTTTTTGTTTGCTAACTCCAAACGCAGTAATATCTATTATTAAACTTGTAAGATACCTGTGAAAAATCATTTTTAAATAAAGGGCGAACATACAATTTAACCGCAAAGAGTTATGAAAAATTGTGATAAATCACACTAAAAGTATTCTATTGATAATACATTCAAAAAATTCAATTAGAAATACAATTGTAAATCAAATTTAACAAAATTCTATAATGATTTGTACAAAAATTATACATAAAAATGATTTTAAACAAATCCATTGATTTAGTTGATAATTTTATGCATACTCTTAAAAACAAAATAGTTGAGGTCACATGAATCGTTGAATGTTATCTTGGGCTTACCCACTTGAGGAATGGAATCACTATCCAATAACATATCATATTTATAATGTTAATGTACCAATTTTTAAAAAAATCATTTTTAATCATGATTTAAATATATATACATTTTAACTAGAGTTTTATTTTGAATTATATATCATCAAACATGAAATAAAAATGTTTAAAATTATTTATATATAGTTATATAAATACTAAAATTCATTGAAAATTACACGTTAAAATTTGTACGACATAATAATATGATACATAAACATTGCTTAACCACATGGATGATTAATCATTATTCACATACATAAAATTTCATGAACATATTTGTTAAATTTAATTAATGCATGAAATATTGGCAGGAAGGTATAAATTATAAAAATAGATAATTTATAATTATGTCTTCCAAAAACTAATCATTGGCAACATATAATTATGTCTCAAGGATAAAATAATCAAAGTGTAGTTTCATTACAAAATACAATCTTCTGTTAATGAATGTATATTAGTATGCACTTATGATTTAAGGAACAAGAATTTATGAAGTATATATATATATATATCAATCTATAAGTTTCATGATAAAAAAACATTGATGTATAACCCTATACTTGACTTTTATATGACATGTATATAACATGAAATAAATTATGATATTCTTAACGTAGATCAAAATTTATTTAAAACAGTTATTAACATAAAAAGTATACAAGGAAATAAATATTTGTCTCATAATAATAAAAAAAATTCATGTTTGAATAATGCTTTGATTAATAGAATCATAACATAGCAATACTAACATGAAATCAAATAAAAACATAAAATTTGATTCATATATAGATATATCCCTCTTATGTAATTAAAATTATTCTATCAATAATTATTTTAATAAATTAAAATAAATAATAATAATAACCATTGATACATAATTATCCCTCATATAAAACATGTATTTAATATAGATAAATAACTAATCTCCCTAATTCAATAATTAAGGAAACAAAACATAGAATCATGGAATAAAAATATATTCATTCTTCAAAACCATAAAATTAAAATGAAAATTTTATAATAAATAATCCATATCTTACTAAAATATTTAAATAGGTAAATTTCAAAATCAAATAAAAATATACCTTAAATAATATTTCATATACATAGAAAATAAATTATTTAAATAAAATAATCCCTTAATAAAAAAATTATCTAAATTTCCCAGACTAAAAAATATGTTGATTTTTATTTAATGAAACCAATAAACAATATTTGATTAAAAATAATTTACATTACTAAAAAAAATGATTTTCCATCAAACATAAATAGAATTTTATCCCTTAACATTCATTGTTGCGTACTTCATCTTTATAAGAAAACATCATTGCACAATATTGGATAATCTAATGGGGAAAACAAAAAAATAAATAAAATAATGGTTCCGACTCACTTGTGCATATAAGAAAGCCATTCTAAACACTTTTACCAGTGCATTGAGTTTGAATAGATTTATAGACATGATTTTCGTAATTTTTTCTTCAAAATTATATGAAAATTAATTATATAGATGTTGAGTGGATAATCTGTTCATGTTATGATGAAATAAACAAAGACATATAAAATTATTAATGAATAAAAATCCAAATAGATGAGAAATGGTTGGAAACATGAATGTAATTCTTCTCAACACATCAATCCTCAGCCATACAATAAATAAATATTAACAATTGAAATTTTATATAAATATCATTCTATCATTTTAATAATTCAAGTTGTTGATGAAAAATACTAAATCATGATAAACATCAACATCTAAATGAAAAAAAAACTGATCCAATTGGTAGAATAAGAAATAAATAGTAGATGCAACTGGATGAATTCAAGAAAAATGAAATCAATACACTAAATATGAATGATTTAGGAGACCTAATTTAGATGAAAATTACCTATTTGGTTGATGTAAGGCATATCTCTCAAACCTAAGGTTGTTTTCTATCATATCTCTTTTGAAACCCTCAATGCACTTTGATCAAGTCTTACATAAGCTCTCTGGTGGTCGTGAATCGCCCTGACATAAACCCACACTTAGAATAACTCAACTCCAGCCCATGAATCACCATTCATAATCGACGACATCGTAGTATTTCTTGGATCTGTGTCAATCTCAACTCACAAAGAAGACTAATACTCGACACGAGGAAACAAATCAGATCGATTGGACTCTTTCCCTCTCGCTCAACCTCTACTTGTGATGTCGGAGTTTCTCAAATCAACTGGACCACATCAGCGGCAGGATGTTCTACTCGAATCCCTTACATGAGAAAACAAATCGTGACTCACCTTCGACTGTAATGCCATTTTTAAACAAATTTTGATCAATTTTGATTCCATTTATTTTTTCCATTACAGTTGTTTTCAACTACTTTTTTTAATCATTTCTTATTCATTATTATTAATATATATATATATATAAAGGAAATATGAATAAATTTTTTGAAAAACTATTTATAAATTAAACTAATTATAATTGTATATATATAAATATATCCATTTTTTTATAAAAACAATATAATATTTATTAATGAATTAAAATTATCAGAATTTATAAATCCTAAAAATTAAATAAATCACATTAAAACAACCTCTTATTATATTCATATATGTATATTTAAAGTATTTATATTTTATACTTATAAAAATTTTAGACAAAATACATAATATTAATCATCTTTTAAACATTAATCTGGTCAATGTTTATTATTTAAACTCAATATTTACAAAAATATATATTTTAATATATTTATATATATATTTTTTTTGAAAAAAACATTAATTATATTCAATGAGTAGTATTTATTGTTTCAAAATAAATACATTCATGTTAAAATATTTTATAAAACAATGTAATGTTATACAATTTATCTATATGTATACTCACGATAAATTTAATTAATATAGAACATTTAAATTATTATTTTTAAAATAAATAATGTAAGAATATTATTAGTTTGTTTTTAATATAACTAAATCCATTTAATAAATATATATTTTTAATAAATTCTACTTTAGAATATTCTTGGATATCAAATTATCCCCCCCCCAAGAATGGTTTCCTCGCAATTCGTTTTTTCATACTAGAAACTTTTTTGAATTTCCATCTTCAGAATTAAGAAAAAAAACAATAGGACTGATAAACTTCTAGAATCGACATCACCTAATCTCTAAAGATGTCTAGACCATTTCTATAGTACCAATTATTACACCATTATCCCCATCTTATAGACTTAGTGCTTAAATATTATGGGTAAATTCATTCATAATATATTAACTGAACAACTACACAACACATTATAAAAAATTACTGGTCTAGGTTCTGTAGGATTAGACAACACCATACATTAATCAGATTTGAAACAAATATAAAACAACTATACACTATGCTTTTTCACACGCTAACTCCAAAAGCGATTACTTATATAATTAAACATCTATGATATATATGAAAAATATATTTTAAATCAAAGGGTGAACATTCAATTTCCTAGTAAGGTGTTTGGAACACTTTGATAAATCCCATTAAAAATATCCCTTGATAATACCTTCGAAAAATTCAATTAGAAATACAGTACTATAATAACATTTAAAAAATAATATAATGATGTGAAAAATAATTACACATCGAAAACACTTTTAAACTAATCTAGTGATTAAGTTGAAAATATTACGCAATCTCATAAAATAAATACAACTATGGCCACAAGAAACTTTGAAGGCTATCTTGGGCCTACCCATTTGAGGGATGGATTCACTCTCAAATTCTATATCTCATTTACAATGTTCATGTACCGATTTTAGTAAAAAATAATTTTTAATATTTCATTACATATATATACATTTTCACTGAAGTTTTAGTTTTAATTAAATATAATCATATATTATGTCAACATCTTCACTTTTATTTATATATAATTATATAAAAACTAGTCTTCATTCAAAATTACATGTTAGACTTTGTATGAACAAATCATAAGACACATAAACATTGCCTGACCACATGGAAGATTATTCAACATTCACATACATAAAAGTTTATGGAAACCTTTCTTAATTTTTTTTACATGAAATAATGACATAATGGAATAAACGTATCAAAATAGAGAACATATAATTCCATTTACTAACATTTAACATTAGTAATATATAATTATGTATCGTGCACTAAATCATAAATGTGGAATTAAATTACAAAATATAATCATCAATTCATGGATTTATATTTATATTCACTTATGGATTAAGGAATATGAATTTACGAAGTACATATTTATATATATTAATGTATAAATGTCATGATAAAAATCCATCGATGTAAGGCCATAACGATTATTTTTATATGACCTGTATACGACATGATAAAAATTATGATATTATTAACATATATAAAAATTTATTTAAAATAGTCATTAATATACAAATTATACATGGAAATAAATATGAGTCTCATAATAATATAATAAATTCTTGTTTTAATAAAGCTTCGATAAATACAATCATCCCTTTGTAAGAATAACATGAAATCAATTTTAAACATAAAATTTGTTACATATATAGATATATACCTTTTATGTAATTATAATGATTCTAAAAATAATAATTTTTAAACAAAAAACTAAATAATAAAAAAAATTCAGAAATAGAGTTCCTTTTCATCAAACTTCTCATTCACATAGATAAATAAATAATCTCAATTATTAAATAATTAAAGAAAATAATTTGTAAACATGGAATATAAATATATTCATTACGCAAGACCATAAAATTAAAATCATAATTTTGAAATAAGTAAACAATATCCTAACAGTTATTTGAAATAGATAAATTTAAAAATAAAATAAAATTATCCCTTAAATCATAATTCAAAAACATATAATATAAATTATTTGAATAAAATAATCCCTTAATAAAGATTTATCTAAATTTTGAAACTAAAAAACAAGTTGATTTATACTTAAACAAACCAATAAATAAAATTTGAGTATAAATAATTTTCCTTAATAAAAACAAAATGATTTTCTATAAAATTAAAATAGAATTATACCCCTTAACTTTTTTTTGTTTCATACTCCAAACCTATAAGATAACTTCTTTGGGCAAGACATTATTTTCAAATAGAGAAAACACAAAGAATGGTAAATAATGGCTCCTACTCTCCCTGAACAATATGAAATCTTTTCTATACATTCTATTTTTACCAGTTTATAGATGTTGAATATATTTATAAAAATGGTTTTCATAAATTATATATTCACAATTATATTTGATTTAATTAGATAGATTTTATGAATATAATATATTCAAGAATTTATGAAAACAATAATGATGTCTTAAATAATTATAGAATATAAATCCAAATCGATAGAATATGGATTGAAACTAGAAATTACTTCTTCTCGATGTGTCGGTCCTCATCCATACAATAAAAAAATCAGAACTATTGAAAATTTTTACGAATATCATTATATAATTTCACTATTTCATGTTGCTTAAGAAATATCCAAAATCACGGAAAACATCAACATCCAAAAGAAAAAAAATCAATCCAATTGGGAGAATAAGACATCAATAATATATGTAAGTCAATGAATACGATAGAAATTAAATAAATACAATGAATCTTATCCATTACGGAAAACAATATTAAATGAAAAATAGTTATTTGAAGGATGTGAGGCATATCTGTTAAAACTTGGGTCGTTTAACCTCAGATATCCCTTGAAACCCTCAACACACTATGACCAGAACTTTTAGAAGCTCTATTATGTTTGTGAATTTCTTTAGAATCAACACACATTTAGAAAAACTCTACTCCAGCTCACTAATCATCATCTATCATCGACAAAACCATGGTATTTCTTGGGTCATTTTGACATAAACTCCAGAAGAAGAACAACAATCGACACTTTGAAACCACTTTGATTAGATGGAATCCTCACAACTTTCTTGACCTCTACTCGTGAGGTCAGAGTATCTCGGCTCAACTAGAACCCCTCAACATCACGATGTTGTGCTCGAAACCCTTACCAAAAAAATAATTGAAACTCACCTTCAACTATGATACCATTTTTAACAAATTTTCATTGTTTTTAATCCTTTTATCGTTTTCAATAATCTTCTTTTCAATTTCGTTTTTTAATCATTTCTTATTACTTTTTGTTATATATATATATATATGAAATTAGATTAAAATTAAATAAAATTACTTATAAATTAAATTACTTATAACTTTATAAATTTATATATATATCATAATTGTTTTATTAAAGCAAAATTATATTTATTTAATGATTTAAAATCATCACAATTTATAAAACCTTGAAATTATATAAAACACATTAAAACTTAATCTTATAATATGCATATATGTATATTTAATGTGGTTATATTAAATAATTTTATCTTTATTAAATGAAATTCATTATATTAGTCATCTTATAAATATTATTCTAATCAATTTTTATATATTAAAACCAATATTTACTATTATATATATATCATATTTTTTAAAATAAATAAAATAAATAATATTCACTATGTAGTATTTATTATTTGATAATAAATATATTCATATTAAAATATATCATAAAATAAATTAATGCTATAAAATCAATCTATAAGCATACTTATGGTCAATTTAATTGAAATGATTCATTTATATTATTCTTTTTAAATGAACTTAAATCGAAATATTATTAGTTTATTTATTTCTAAATTAATTTAATAACAATATATTTTTAATAAATTCAAGATTATAATTTTCTTACGTACCCAAATGTTTTGCAAGTATTTCATGAGAATTTAATACCAATATTTTCCCTTTAACATTTTTGTAAAAACCATCTTTTATTTTTCATCATCTTTTCTGAATAATATTTACATTTACATAGACATTGAATTTTGATTCATAAGTACGATATTTTTCATTTGAGTGAATTCATAATTGAATTGGTAAATGTAATAATCAAATTTTTTTGATGGATGTCTCATCAAGATAATAATTTATAATGAATATGTTAAAGAGGTTTGTTAGACTCAATATCATATCTCTTATGAAATTTTGTAGAAATTCATTCTTTTGAAAAGTAACAATTGTAACATCATCTATCACTTTAAATTTGTGAATATAATAGAAATCCTCAAATTTCGAAAATATGTTCATGTTTTTTCTGCCAATGGTTCCCATGTATTATGTGCCCTAATATTTTTTCATCATCAACACTCATATAATATGAGTTATTAAACTCTTATATTTGGATGACATTTCTATAGGTTTTTAATCCTTTGGTATTAATATTACATCTTTATAATTTTATATAACACAAGTATCCTCTATGATGATCACAAATTCTCCATCATCACCGACTTTCATAAACTATATAGGTTATGTTCTATCACATAAACAAATAAAACATCATAGGATTTCATATTTTTTATTCAATATTAGGCGTTCTTGTACATCTAGTTTTAAATGAACAATAATCTCCAAAGATGTATTATAATCCATCTTAACATTCATAATGTTTTTTGATTTTTAAATCACATGTCATATATAAATAAAATTGCTAATCATATTCCTATGAAATATTCCTTTCAATATATTTCAAATTACTCTAAAAAATAATTTATCTTCAATTTTCATATATCCATATTCTTTTTCTTCATTGTCCTATGAATTTTGTTCAAAAGAAGTATCATATATCCTTTACCATGATTACATTCCAGATCAGATCTTCCATCAAATTCTTTGAAACATTCAAATTTAATTTATTTTGAAAATTTTCTAACACCGATTGTTTTTTATTTTTATGACATCTTATTTGATAGGAAAGTAACTCATCCATATTCCAATATTAATTTATTTATGTTTAACACCTTTTTTCATGATGTGAATTGTTATAACAAAAATTATAATATATATTCATATAGGTTCAACAACACCATAAATATCCATCAAATCATGAATTTTTATAGAAGTAATATATTTATATATAGAAACATTGTTTAGGTTGATATCTTCCTTCTAATATAACATACTCAGGGTGTAGACCATATTTACTTCTAAATCTATTTTCTTGTTTTGTAGATTTTATAGGTTTGTCACATCCTTTCTACACTGAATATTTTCTAATATCTTTTCTGAAATTTGAAATGTTATAAAAATTATATAAAACATTAGTTTTGATGAATAATGAATTCACTTAATTATTGTATTCACCCATCTCAATATATTTATATATCTAATATTTTAATTTCATTTCCCTATTGAGGATTTATTTCGTCTCATGAATGGTATATCAGGATTGAAAAATATTTTATTGAATCGTGTAATAATTTTATTCTATAGAATCCAACATCTTAATATGATCATCAACCAACATTCCCTATAATGAAATTCCTTGTTTGTTACAGATAACTACTCAATGTATTCTTCCCCTTTTCATGACATGTTTTCATGATTTAGAAACTCCTTCACCATCAATATTTATTACACTCGTTTGTCCCATGATAGTTCTTTTAGTCAAGAAATGTTGTAGGATCATTTTGAGCTGATACAGTCAATATGATTCTTGACCAGGTTCTTCACTATCATAGAAATATTTTGTTTTCTCTACTATTACAATGATGATTCAAAATGAGTTAGAGCTTTCTTATTTTGAAATTTTTTTCCAGCTGAGTCTGATTTAACATTCTCACTCAACATACTTCTCTAGGTCTTAGAAAAAACTCTTTTGAGATATTTTACATTGATTTTTTTTATTTAGAAATTTTTTTCCACTTCTTCCATATAGGATCTTCATCAGAATCATCTCAACATACTCAAAATTCCTTCTTGTGAAAATTAAAAGAAAAGTGTTTAATTCCCCCCCATTCAAATCATCATGGAGAAATATTACCTTTCTACTTCCTTCTTCCACATCGATAGTTCATGGATATATGTGACACAATTTTTTCTTTCAAATCATCATAATATTTATCATCAGATTCACATGGATCAATGTCTTCAAAATCTTGTATTTTTATTATTCTCATGGCTTCAAAATCCATTCCATTATTAATCATCTATTGGATAACTGGAGACTTCATCATTCCATAAGAAACAAAAAGTCATGAAATTAATCAAGAGATAAATTATCATTATATTATCACGATGAAATTGTAGAATAAAACCAGTCCAAAAAATTTCACATAATATTTATCACAATTTTAAATTACTATATAACCTCACTAATTCCTCTAATATTCCCATGAATTTCATTTATATTTGTGAAGTATTTATAAAAATTTTCTTCATAACTCGTACATATGGTTTCATACATAATACTCTTGATTATTATCTTTGGATCCATTAAATTATTATTTTCTATAAAAATACTTTGTAGTATTTCTCACATACACTTTGATGTTTTAGGAGACTTCACCTTCATAAACATGTTTTTTATAACAAAATAAGGATATAATTTCTAGGGTTTCCATCAAATTTGATATTTATATTATCTAGAAATTTCCTTAGGGTATCTTTCAAAATAAGTGGGAAAATTTTTTTACCAGCATCAACAAATTTCAGGAAAAGGGATAGAAGATATGGAATCAAGAAATTTTATCTATCCATAATTTATATTTTAATAAAATAAAATAATTCCTCTAATTCTGCCATATTTGAGATTATCCATCATAAGGATTCAATACATGAAAATTCGCACTACTTCCAATTAATGTTTTAATGGATAAAAAATACTTAGATTGGTGGGGATTGAACTAGAATTTCACTTTTTATAAGATTAAATATTTTTTACAACATTACCCTTATAATCAGTTAAATTTATTTTCTTTTAAATGGTTGATAAATACTCTGTAGAAAAAAAGTGAGGATGAAGGTAAATAACACTTGATTTTTAATGCTCAACCTCATTGTGATAACATATATAAAATTTATATATACTTTTATCCGTCTATAAAAATAATCTATTATGAAGATGTGAATAAAACTTGTGCCTAATCATGAAAGTCACTCCCTATCCCCGATTGAAAATATTATATTTTCAATCATCAGTTTTGGATGATTTCCTGAAAAAAAAAATTATCTAACAACAAATGGACATGATATTGTTTATACTACTCCAAAAACACTCAGTCTGAATCCAAAATCCTAATTTCCTATGTCCGATAATCTAGGTCTGATTAACATAATACGATAGTCACATAACCAATATGAACTTCACAAACTCTTATTAAAAACCTAGTAAGATATTCATCAATATGTAAAATAAATATTATCCTCTAAATAAGATGTTTCTCAGTACATTATATACAATAATATGGTTCTCTACAAAAACATCACAATTTGGTTGTAAAAAATTATAAATATGATATTCAAATGTGATCCTTATCCAGAAGAAAAAATCACATTAATCAATAAACACTTCAAATTTTCCACTTTCCTAATAAGTGAAAATTAATGAATGATCTGAGAAAATATTTATGGGAATCATATAAAATAAATATCATGAAACATGAAAACATTCCATGAAACCTGATATTTCAAAGTGTTGAATATCAAAAATATTTAAACATCACCCTTGAATTCTTCAATACATTTAATATTTCACTGAGATATATGCATAGACAAGTTTCAGGTCAATCATCTTCAAAACTTCACAAACCATGTAGTATTTTCATCAATTGTATCAATAATTAGCTCATATCTTCCTCAAATCATTATGATCATCCTTTCATTCTCATATCATTATGATATATCATTCTTTATTAGCTCATCAAAATCTTTATTTTTTTCTCATCTAATTAGGATTTATCATTATTTCTCAGCTCATTATGATATTACATTATTTTATTTTATTATGGATATAGATATATTTTAGAAACCATCAATTTGAACCTCTCATTCATCGAGATCCAATGACATGACTATTTGATTTATCATTTTGATTGAAAAAATTTTAAGGTTCTCATGTTTCTTTACACCGATGAACCGATAATGATATAATTCTTAGAAGGATGAAATTATCATTATGATATTAAAAATATGACAAATTATTCAAAAATAATCATTAAACCTTTATCAATATTAATCATACATACATTGGAAAAATCATTAGTACAATACTTCTGGTGTCGATGGAAATATTTTCATGATTTATAGAACTGTGGAAATAATTATGATTCCCCCATTTCTTCAAAATCATTCATAATGAGTTTTTTCATGATTTATAATATCATAGAGAATAGAAATTTACCTTATTACTTACAATAGGATTGTATTATAACGTACATTAATATTAAAACCTTTTTTATTTCCATCCAAAACACAATAGGATTGGATTCACCATTTCTTTGCTTTTATACAAAAGTATTACTTCACAAATGTTTCAAACATTTTTTTATACAAGGGAATTAAAAATATGTAATGAATCATCTACCAATAAAAGTAAATAATTATAACTTCTGTTACTCTTATCACATTTTTTTGAATCCATGAAAACCCCAATATGATTGGTTGTACATTTTCTATCCTTTTATTTATAAGTCTTGCATCATAAGTGTATCAAAAATATAAGATATTTGAGAATTAAAATCCAGATAATCAGCATCTAGATTTATATTTAAAATTATAGAGACATTAAAACTCATTAATTTGAGTTCATATTAACATTCTCCAAATCATAGTCACTAAATTTTATTCATGGAATATTACAAGGAAGCAAGAGTAAAACAAGGGAAACAATGGACTAAAGCCACACCCTCATAGAGATGCTTAATGTAGTGAAGACCTAGAGCATCCCATTAGATAAAATTGACCCATTATAGTTCATAGAATGTATTGTTCGAGAGATAAGTGAAAATATAACCATGTTCAACCAAGGAATCCTGGTGGTCCTCAACCTTGTTACCATATCGCCATGTGTGAGTGACTTGGATGCTCTTGTTGAGGAGGTCCTTACACTTTCTAATTATATAAACACCTGAACATTGGATGAATCCTCTTGAATATAGGAATTCATGAAGAATCATAGAGTTTTTTTCCACTTGTGTAAGTACCATATTCATACAGTTACATAGAGTGAGGTTGTTAAGGGCGGCATTAGACTCTGTCTGAAGTAAGGTTCTACATCCATAATGATTAATAAAAGAGAGGAGAGCACTTCCTTCTGTGTCTCGTAATACCCCTCCTCCACACGTGTCACCCAAAATAAAGAACCATCATTATTCAACATGAGGCCATTAGGTGGGGGATCCATCTAATCTAGTTTCCCTGCTTCTGAGGATTATAATGTGGGTCCATAGGTGTGATGAAATGAAGAGTAATTAAATATGGGGCCTCACATCAGTTCCCTACAAGTTTAATCATTTCAAATAATTCTCTCTTAGTCCACATAAGATTGGTCCTACTTGTGGAGATATACCCCTCATATTTGGCATGATTTCTCAATTACCATAAACCCCAGTAACCTACGCACATGATAACTGTGTGTTTCGATCTCTACAGGGCCTAGTCAATTACCCCTGGAACCAATTATCCACCAAAAAAAGGAAAGAAGGGTCAAGTTCAAGGTAGTGGTTAAGGAACCAATGTAACTCAACACATTTTGGAAAAATTCTCCTTCGAAGAAGATGTGTTACATTCTTTCATCAATCTTTCCCTTACAGTAGTGATAGCAAGAGGCAAGTTTTTGCCCCACATTTTTTTCATATTCATAAAATTGTACCAATTTATATTGAATCATTCAGATGAGGAAATTATATTTAAATGTAATCCTTTTTCACCACAAAATCTCATTCCATCCATCATGGGGATCTGGCGGTGATGATATCCTTTAAAAATATTTCAGTTATAAGTTCCTATAATTTAACGGGGTTAACACATATCTATTCAGCTCCTTGTTGATGGTGATAGCTTTAAAAATGTGTTCTTAGTTCTTTCCTAACACTATCTTGATGATGTACTGATGCAAGAATTCCAATTTTAAGGATATTTATGGGGATAGACATTCCAGATAACCATCCATAGATCCTGCCCTGCTTTTCAACTAGAAAAAATGTTACTTTCTCCCACAATATTCCATGCATGTTGTTAAAGAGTTTTAATGAGGTAAAATCCTGGACTATATGGGGGATCTATGTGAACTAAAATCATACGTATTTATACTATAGTCATAGGCCATAAACCTCCCCAATAATCTATGTTTATCAATCACTTCCTATGCTAGTTTCCCATTAATCCATGTAATTGTGCCCCCAAATCATCATATGTTGATCCCACCATTAGGAATATGATGGGACATCCACTCCCATGATACGCAATTCCACTTACCTTCAGATTTTGTATCCAAAAAAAATCCATCCAACACCCTATTAATATCCATGATCACCCATTTCGGCATAAGGGTCCTAGCCAATGCTTGCGTTATAATTGATGTCAATACACTATTAACCAAAGGTATGCTCCCCCAAATGATAGGAGGTGATTCCTGAAGTTACGGACCCACCATGTGATCTTACTTACCACATGGTCAATGCACCATATATTCATTCCACCTGAAGATATGGGTGTGCCAAATTATTTGAGGGGAAACGTACCCCACAACATGTCTAGTCTGATGCACAATTGGAAGGACTGATTTGGAGCACACTAGTTAGAAATATAAAGGATTCAATTTGAGATGATTATTAGTTTCTGCTCCATAAGCAGTAATTCAGAAGAATCCTATTGATTATACATGCATATCTCTTTCAATAATTTCATTAAATCATAGTTTCATCTACAAACATAGTGTGAAAGATGGACAACATGCTATGTTTCCTCTTATAATGCATGATCCACTTTCTCATGATCAATTTATTAATTATTCATCTTAGTGTGTCTTGAATGAGTATAGAAATACTCAGTGAGATAGGATCTCCTTGGAATAGGCCAAATACCACCTTGAAGAAAGTGTGCATCCTCCCCATGAAGGTTACATTCATCCACATAGATCTAAAAAATTATATGATAAAATTCATAGCCTTTGGAGATTTAACAATGTTGGCTTGGACTCTATTAATGAACCCACATTCAAACCTATCGTACACCATTTTAATGTTTTCATTAATTTCCATATTGAAATAATGGGTCTCAAAATTGATATTTTTTTTCATTTCATGTGCCAGTGCAATCACACTATCGATGGACCACCCCTTCACAATGTTGTGTTGCTCAATATATATCCACCAGGTAAACGCATGGAAAACCATAGAATAATCGTACCTTCAATAATCTTATAGGGTAATAGAAAATTCCTAAGGTCCTATATTGAGAAAGAGATGAGGGGTCCTTAACCTTTGAAATGAGTGAATGGTTCATGGAACTCACCACCCATTCTAGGAAACCCCCACGAAAGAAGTCATGGATAGTTGAAACATTATCACCCTTAACTGTCTCCCTTGATCTTCTATAAACGAACGTGGAATTAGTCAAGAATCGGCATGCTCTTTTCATTAAGGTTATGCATCGTCACTAGTATATCCTCTTTAATGGGGATTGCCTCTAATAATTCATTGTCCTAAAATGATACACAAGTGGGGATCAATTCTTGAAGTTGTACACTCCCACGATGGTACACAATGGGAATCCTTGTGTTTGGGCATTCTAAAAGTTCATTAAATAAAGATAATGTCATACCGCTAACAACCTCTTTGTCTTCCATGTAGGATCCATCATTGAACGTGATATTAGGTTTTATGGGAATTATTTTATCCTTGATACATGCATGGAATTAATCAATGTTCTTATCCCACTAATTTATCAATTTGTTCCTTGAGCTCTACCTAGCCTTTTGATCTTGTCCAAGGATCATTTCTGTTAGCATGTTCCTCTTGTCCGAAAGATATTTTCTCATCATCTCATTATAAAGGTTTTACATGCTTCATTCCATTAAATCAATATATGGTTTTATGGATTCCATATTTTGTTCAATATGGGGAACATATATTTTCCATGTTTTAAGCCTCTTCAATAATCTCATATGATTATTATGAATAGCATCCCAGGTGTGACCCCATACTGATTCCCTCCAGGAAGAGAAAACCAGTTGAATATATCCAGATTTTAATTGTAGTGGGAATGGAACCTGAAGCTTTCACATGCCTCTTTCATGGTAGACAGATGGACTAATAGAAGAGAGTGTTCAGTAATTACACACCCCAGATTATTAACCTTTTCATTTTGAAATGTAGTGATAGTGTGGATGTTTTCTAAGTAGGGATCATGTCAGCTCCAACATCATTTGTTCCCCTTATGATTGTTACACCATGTGAATAAATCCCCCATGTACCATAAATCCAATAATCCATTACATTCCATGAACTGGAAAAAATATATGTTGGAACTTCGAGGGAAAACACCCCAACCCTTCTTCTCCACCGATTCAGCCACAATGATGATGTGTCCATCTATTTTCTATAGAACCTATCCTAGATCAAACACACTAATATCATACCACCAAAATTCCCTCCTTTTGATATCACATCTCCCATAAACAATGGTCACACAAACGATATTCATACCAATCATCAACCTCATGAAGATGGATTAGTCTCTTACTTGGATCAGTTCTACTGAGATGTCCCTTCTCTTGACGATTGAGATATGTCAGTTGGCTTGGTTAGCATGCATGGATCCATTCATCCTTATTTTATGAAAAAACTGATTGATTTTAGCAGGGACTTACTTATGTTCAAGGAAAATAACAATATTAGACTTATTCTTCCAGATTTTCTATGCTAGGAAGACTTTATTAACACAAGCATTGAGCCTGCAAGAGTTCCAAAAGATAATAAGTTACATTATTCAAGGTAATGTTCAATTTTGTCCCTAGGATCCTTGGTCCCCTTCTGAGGATGCATGAACACTCACAATTCCAACTCACCTTTTCCTATGACTTCAAACAAGTGCATACACCGGAGCTCAAGTCCATGGGATCATAATTAGGTGATTTCATGTGAGAATGAATAGGGAGAAATCTTTCACAGATGCCACTTAGGGGAGACACACACAGTTAAGGTTGACCCAACAACCAGGTTGAGGATGGATTAGGTGCACCACTCTGAGATGCCTCCCCATATTCCATGGATGATCCTTCTTTCCTTTTGGGTGGGAGAATGATCCCCCAATCCACCACCCACATTTTGTTCATATTATTGGGAAATGTAATTCCCCCATGGAAGGATAATGTCAAGGGGTCCTTGAAGGGTCTTCTCAAGAAGATATCCAATAGGACTCCTTCAGAAAATATCATTATTGGGATAATGAATCAGGGGAAAAATTCTGATATCCACAAGGAGGAGAACCATATTCCACATGGAACCACCTTTAACCATAGTTTAATAGATTCAACACCTAATTTAGGGTGTGTCGTGATGGGGCTACAAGTAGGATAGAGATCTTCTCAAGAAACCACCGCTGCAGTCGAAGACATCTCACCTCTACCCTTTTAGGATGATAATAACTTCTCAGGGATCCTCAAAAAGCATGGTGACAAACATCTTGATTAATGTTCCTAAAAACCTATATAGAGTTCCCTTAGAGGAGAAATGTGGGTTATAACCTAGGTAATAAAGGATATAAAATATACTGGGACCATTCGACTGAGCTATGTACCTTCGAGAAGAGGATATTCATGGGAGGATTGGATAGGTCTTCCTCGACACATATTCGGGCTATAGACATATTCTCACCACTACTAGAATGGTCATCCACATTGGTGAAACAAACTAGGGCATCCCCAATAGACTTGAAAAGATCCACATTCTGAAAGGGAAGAGGGATACCTGGGAGATAGATCCATACTCCCACCAACAGTCATTCCATCTTCTTTTGTACGTTCATGGACCAATTTTATAGGTTGAAGCGTCATCAACCAAAACAATGAGAGACAAGACACCAAGCACTAATAATGTCTACTTTTGAGAGAATGAACATGCAGTAGGAGAGGCGGATAACATCCACGATGCGGGCTAGCGTCTACACCCCCGCATGACTCCACAAACCTATTAATGGTCTGAATGCGAGGCTTCTCTAATCTAAGTGGGCAGTGATGTTCCATTTAAACTAGTAACAAACATGTAATACTATATTTGTAGGAACCTCCTAGGATATCCTAGAACCCACCCTCTACACATGTCGAGCCACCGAAGAATTTGCCGGGAATTATGGTTAATAGGGGATGTGCAGTGACCCGCTCAAAGAATTCTTGAAGTAAAGTGCATGGCCATTGTGACGGGGAAGAGATCAGGGGGTCACCGAGGTCTGGGACGGGCCACCACCCAAAAAGGATGATCTGAGATCAAAGTTCAATGTTGCCTTAGACAACATCGGATAGTGCCCCGCCACATGATTAATGGTCAAATGGATTTTAAATTTAGTGTGCATTTCTAGTGCCTTGTATTCCACCACATGGACCATTCATTGAGTAAGAATTCATAAATTAATTCTCCTCAAAATCCATAAGACTCCTTCATTTATAATCTTATGAGTCTCTAACTTAAATAAATCTGTCATTATTTTCTCTATTACATCATACATTCTATCTAATAATGATTCTGATGAATCATTGGTCTGATGGATGTAAATATGAAATTATGTCTGATCAACAAATTCATTTTTCTGACTGCTTATATATCTAATGTTTCTTAAACTGAAAACCTGGTTCTAGAAATATATTTATATATAACAACATTCATTAACTATTTATCACAATTTATGACTAGATACAACATTCAAAAACATCCACCTTTCTTATGAAAACCTATTCTGATGAACTGGGTCTGATACACGAAAACATAAACAATCATATACAAAAAGTTTTAATGTTTACAAAAAACCATGGTTAAAATAATTTAACATAATGTTACATAATAAATTATATTCTATAATGCAATAATAACATGTATGATTTAAAATATTATTTAATATAAATAAATAATATTATAAACCTAGAAAGCTAAATAACCTCAAAATTTAATAATGGTTTAACTTAATGTTTTATCACATTAAATTAAGTATATATCCTAAAAATGTAATAGAATTATTTTGAAATAACCCATCTTGTCATACCAAATTGTTACATTTACCTCAACCAAGTTACACCGCTCTAAAAAAATTCAGTCACCTCAAAAATTGATCTCATAAAACCTCAAAACTGGTGTCATGAATTTTAACTAATGATCAACCACAAACATTTAATCACATGACGATAACTACAACTACTCAATTAACATCACATGAGAATAATCAAATCTCTGTTGATATCTAAAATATTACTCTGATACCAAATCGAAATACCTGACCTTAAATGTTATGTAAACATGAGTTTTATTTCAACAATTATCCTCCAGATATATGTAGTATCTATATAGTTTATTGTTTTATATATTTGTGAATATAGTTACATAATAATATCCATGTCTTTATGTAATGCCCTGATCCTATAATCCCAGATTTGGTGCATTATTACGTAACATTGGCATGATACAAGGAATTATTGTCCCAAAAGACCGATCAATTTTGTAGCTTTGGAAATACTAGATACATTCATTCGTTTTACATTACATTATTAATTGAAAAACTAAAATAGAATTATTTCAATTGATCACACTAATATCCCCTCAGACTATCCCTACAGGTCAGTCATAATATACTTATTTGCATCTTATGAAAAATAAAACACAGAAAGGGGTGAGCTTAGATTATAATTACGTTTAACAATATAAAGGAAACATTCATAAAAAAGAAAAATCATTTAAGGTAATGTATAGGACTAAAATAAAATCCTTTAAAACATGATCTTCACCATAATGCCGCAAAGATAAAATAAAAATAATGCCATTTACTTAGTCACATGAATATTCTATTAGTCGAATAATGACATGAAATATCAATAGCCAATTTCATAATGATGGAATGCATAATGCCAGACATTCATATCCACACAATTAAGGGATTTTTCCAAGACTACAAATAAAATTTGTTCATGGCCTTGTGCCAAGACACTATTTTTTCTCAGGAGACCTACCGAGGCATCGAGGAGCTATAGCAGTCTTCACTCATCATTTATTAAGTCCAATACATTTCTCATACAAAAATGTTTAAAAATAACATAAACAATCGTATTAAAAAAGAATACAAAATTCCAATACATTATCCATAATCCATGAATGGTGTAAAAATAACACATCCACAGTCAAACATATCACAAACCCTTCAATACAATATGGATGTTCTATATCATAATAAATCAACTTCAAATAAGCTTAAAATAGATCAAATGATGTTGACATAGATGAAATCAAAACCTTTTTAGAGAAATATATCTTTCTATTCTGAAATAATTTAAAATTAATGAAATTATAAAAGAAAAAATTTATTTTAGAAAATATTCTTATAATTGTTTAAGGTAAGTTTCGATGTTGTTATAATGGCAGAAAATAGTTGCACCAACCATATAAGTTAAAAAACATTCTTACCTTAATTTTGTAGAAAAGGTCATAAAGTACATTATTTTGAAAACGACAAAAAGAATACTTTATTAACATCTTATAAAAGTCAAACAAGGGTATAAATGAATTTAATCCATATACTATAAAATAGTAAGAATGTTTTGAACTACATTTTTAAGAAACATGGATGTTGATGATAAAGAGGTCCTAATAGATAATTACGTATAAACTGTAACACCCTAGGTAAATAAAGAATATGAAATTTTTATATTTATCTATATTTGTGAATAAAATATTAATATTACATTAAATGGAACGCTATGGTTGATGGAATACCCAATACGCGACAACGCGTTCCTTTGAAATCTTACGTTGCACTCTAATAATAAAATAATATTATTTAAAATGGTAGCTAATGCCTAGCCATTGTAATGGTGGGAAAGAACAGAACTAACTGAAAAATGATTATGTATGTTTGTCAAATAGTTTTACTTTTTACAGTAAATGTTACATGATTAAAAATGCGAATGAATCCAATTTTAATCGTAAACATTCTAATATTCTTTAAAAGGTCGATTAACTGCCTTTTGATAGCGAACCCCTTTTAAATCCACTTTTTGTCATTTTAATGTGTTATATTTGACAAAATAAAATTCTTTTTTAGAATCGGGACATTGATTTATAATTTGTGTAAATTTTTGTTATTTTTCCGATAAAGTTCATTTTTTAATGAATAGTGAAAAATGTTGTATTTTATTTCAAAACCTCTTTTTAATATGATTTATTTATATGATTAGATTATCTTTTTAATTGGTTTTAATGTTTAATTAGAAAATTTTTTTACCATTTAATCCAATAGTGGTCGTTGTAATTAATTTCACTATGAAATTGGACTTAAACTAGTGTTAATCATTAAATAGATATTGTATCTTAGAAACACGCTATATGCTTTAACAGCGGGAATTAATTATTAAATTAATTAATGCAACTTATATGTATTGAATTTTGTAAAATAGACACCATTTTTGAGTTCGGAATATCAAATATAGCTTAGTGTGAATTTTTGTTATTTTTATGAAAAACTTCATTTTTGATGAATAGTGAATCCACTAAGTGGTACTTAAAAAACTGATTTTTCGTTTAAATGAAACTTTACCACATTTGTGTTTTGAATTTCAAAAATCTGACATACATGGTTGTCATTAAAAAGTAAAATGTGGTTCAATGGGATTAAAATAATTTTTTTGGTGAATAGTAACTTTTAAGTTTTTTATTGTGATTAGAGGTAATTAGTGTAGTTTAAGGAAAAAATAATGTTTTAATAATATGAAATGAACTTGACACATGTCCTACCCTTATTGGATGTGTCATGGCCGACCAAGACAATCCATGGGTCAACTTGGGGACCCCATGGAGCCACTTTGGTAGGAAAATGAAATTAATATCTTTTTATTGAAAGTTAAAATAAAAATCTCACAAACATGAGTTGTTTTACTTAAACAATATTTAAATGGGTTTATAAAAGTAATATATTTGACTATAAATATTCATTAGAAAGATAAAAAGATTTCCTGCATCATGATAGTTGTTTAATAATTTTTATTCCATATGTAAATTAAATTATTTATGACACCATGATGATGTAGCGATTACCTCATTATTTAACGATTTAAATAAAATGAAAGGATAATGTAAAATATAAAACCTACACTTGTCAAAAACTTATTTTATTGGAATATTTTTAACCCTTATCACCTTATCCTCTAATGATAACAATTTGGGACATTTTAAATCCGAAACTCATTTTAAAATAAAGTAACATTTCTTTACTTTCCAAGAGTGCCCCTCCTCTCCTCTTATAAATGGCCCCCACCTCTACCACCTTAAACACACCACTAAAGCCTTTGGTTTGGCCAACCCCTTCCGATTTCATCTCTCCACATCCCTCTATTCATCATTGAAGCCTCACTTTGGGCATAATTCTTTCCATGGAAGCCTTTGAGCTCAAATCAAAGATTGTTAACCGATTTAAAGGTAGTGTCCTCTATTGTGTTCTTATGTTTTATTTTGCTTCTCCAACCCTCTAAACTCTTTTTATTACTTTATTTTGTAACAACACATGTATCTTAACTATACTAGGATGTTGTTATGTGAAGGATTCGAGCTACACTTACACACACCATCTTCTAATGGTTAATGAACATATTGATTCTGTGGATGGTGAATTTCTACCTCACGAAATGATGATTGTTCCATCTTCTCTTAACACCTTTCATGGTGGCCATTATTATGTAACTATATTTTATATATGATATATATGATATTTATGTTTTCTATAAGATTCTTAATTTTATATTTAAAACTTGCCTTTATGCTTTTCATATTGTGCAAATGCGATAATTTTATACGAGGAAGTGTGGACTACCGCCCCCTCAAGTGATGTGACTCGTTCATGCAATACATGGAATGTATAAATAATGAAATTAATAAACATATGTGACCTATATAACATATATATTATACTGGAATTATAATATATATATATCTCAATTATTTTAAATTACATTAATATGTCAAAGAAATGAAAGTAGCGTTCATGCATACGTACGGCCTACCGTCTCCATGAATGGTGCATTTCATTTTTTTATATCCAAATGTTATGGAGTAGTATAAAATGAATATTTACTGGATATATATTATATATAAATCATTAATGCTATTCTGGAGATTATTTACTTATAACTACATGGACAATCATTTTCTAACAAGTTCATTTTTTATTCATGAACCAAACATCGACAAAAATGTCTGATATGAACTCACATTATTAACCAATTATTATAACATTATAATATGTGATATGAACAGTTTAATAATATTTAAAAGAGTTCTTTAATAAATTGTAAATTCACCAAAGTTAATTATTCAGTAATATAAAGATACGAACAAGACAAGTCGGACTTGAGGTGATGGAACCTACCCCTCTCTTTCTTTTTAAGTACACTCTTTTATATAATTCCTTTTAAGCTCATATTTATTAGTATTGGGATGTTATTTTATATTAATCATACTGTAATTTTTATGTTCATATGATGAGAGACCCTATTTTCTCTCACCAGTCCATTTTGGATGTTTTGAGTGGCGCCGTTAGGCTGCCGAATTTTCGTAAGGGATCCAACCTCTCTCTTTCTTTTTAAGTACTCTCTTTTATGTAATTTCTTTTAAGCTCATATTTATTAGGTTTGGGGATGTTATTTTATATTACTCATACTTTAATTTTTATGTTCATATTATTAGAGACACTATATGATCTCATAAATCCATTTTTGGAAGTTTTAAGTGGCGTCGTTAGGCTGCCTAGTTTTCGTAAGGGATTTTTCATCTCACTTTTATTGCCGTGACATTTATGATATGTTTCCCACTATTTACATTGAGTGGTGTATGTAATGCCAATTATTATACTCTTTGTTAAATATAATTTCATTTATGGGTATTTACATCTTCATTGTATGATCCTTCTTTCATGGGGTGTACGTTTCGAAAGTTACCCAACTCGGTAAGGGGACATTTAACCCTCCTCTTTTTAAAAGACTTATTTTGTTATGTCTTTTAATTCACATACTATTATGTTGGGATATGTTTTTTCTATATCATTATTTATGTAAATTTTATGTCCAAGTGATGAGATACCATTTTTTCTCTCATCAACTCATTTTTCTGAATTTTAAAGTGACGTCGTTAGGCTGTCGGATTTCTATAAGGGAACTTCTTAACCCACTTTCAATTTTTTGGGTTAAACCTCTACATCTTGATTTTATTATGCCAAGATTATGTGTGGAATATCTATTTTGTAATTTCCACAAACCTTTTTGTGGATATAGTGTTTCTACGCATAATTGTCTCATTGATAAATTCTTACAAACTTGTATGGGAAATCAAAAGTGAATCTCATTTCATTGGGTTAAATATCTATTTCATTGGTTTTGTTTTTCCAGGATTATGTGTGAATGACCTCTGATTGTTTCACAGTTAATATCCACATAAATTGGGTGTATTTATATTTCTCACACATAATTATGTGATAGATTTATCCTTAATTTAAGGATACCATCTTTATAATGGATTTCATCTCAATTTACATTTCTATTGAGACTTCATGGTTTTTATGCACCAATTAACTCTTATATGGTGTGTATACTGTCCTTTGACATATTATATCATGAATCCCTTTACTCTCATGATATTATAATGCTCTTATTACATGTTATTCCAGAATTATTTGTATTTAAGAGTCTCTCATTTTGTTAAAAACACTTTAACAAAAATATCGTTTTAATTGTTTTAATGATTCATTAGTCTATATCATTATCTTTAATATCCATGTTTTCAATATGGTTTTCAGTATTTATTTATATGGAAATTAATGTTTTTAAATTATAATTCCATTAAAATCTTCATAGTGGTATGGGACACTTTGATTCAAAAATCTATTTTAAATGTTTTTTGAAAATGGATGGCTTAATTCAATATCTTGGAATTACTTATTGTGATTGAAAATGAAATGTTGTTATTGAAATGTTTATATTTTCAATATTATATGTGTAATGATGGTACTTGGACTTTTTACCAATGGTTACGTGATAAACCATATGACGGGTGGGGTTGTGAATACCAGGATGGGTGGTTACGTTATAACCCCCAACGCATTGGGTAAGGAAGTTGGCTGTATGGCTATTCCATTAAGTATGTGTGGAAGTAGACCGTATGGTTATTCCATTTAAGTATGTTTATGTAGAAAGGTACCTTTTTATGTTTTGTGTTCTTTAAATGGGTTTTATGGTAAACTTTTGGTTACAAAAGGGTAAATAATGATCTTTTATTCATTGAACAGTTTTTACTACTTGATAAATGTGGAAATTATTACTTTGATAAAGTATAGATGGTTTACTTCTTGTTTTTGAAAAACTAACAGTTTTCATTCTTTGTGTATCCCTTACTGAGCTTTTTATGCTCACCCCATGTTTTTTGAAATTTTTTTCACAGGACTTAATGTGGAATAGGGTCAAGGATGGGATCAAGGGAAAGTCATGCTATCTAAAACCTAGAACAAAACACGTTTCTTTTTAAGAGTTTTTATTTTATGGAAACTTAGTAGTAGTGTCTACTTTGTAATATTTTGAGATGTAATAGTTATGTCCTAATTCTCTAAAACTATACCATGAAAAGATCCTCAATTTGAATTATTCATTTAATTCAATATTATGTACGGTTTAAGGCTGGGGCCTTATAGTTGGTATCAATGGTCGGTTTAGACAACTTTAGGGATTAAGAGTTTTTGTTAGACACATGGTTAGTCCCTATATCTATTATTTCAGTTACATCGTTATTTTATAAATTTTTTTCAGGTCAAGTAAATTAAGTTACGAATGGAAGGATAAGGATCTCAAACGACATTCCAATCTCTTCCTGATGACATGCTTTCAATAATTATTGAAAAGTCATGTTTGGATGATTGTGAAACTTTTTCTAGCATACAACTCACTTGAAAGCAATTGTTTGAGATATCAAACACCTCCACTATACCTCGTTATCATCGTGGATCTTGGGTTGTATTTAGACAAATACTATTTTCATAATATTTTCATATTTTCACGAAAGGAATATATTATCAAGGTATTTTCAAATATTTTAACTTATCACAATAATTTGAAGCATATTATGATTTTAAAAATGGTGCTGAGGAAGGAGACCCTTGCGCAACCTACTTATATTTTCTTTTAAAATATAGTCTCTCATAACATACATATGGTATTTTAAAAGGACCAATAATAGAAAGTTTCTACTCAAATTCTGTTGGACTATTTTATAGAAATCATTTTTTATCAGATGTTTTGGAATTATATTTCATACATGATTATTTTCCAAAACTGTTTTTCTGTGAACACCCATATGACCCATGTTGTACAAGGTGTATTTGGATGGAGGAAGCAAATGATTTTGAAGGATCTCTAAATCATTGTTATAATGCACGAGACGTCTACCTATGTGAACAAGAAGATGATGAAACCGAGTGGACTCCATGATCAAGGTATGCTATTATTCATTTTGGGAATCGTTTTATTTTATCTTATGGTGGTGAAATAAGACTTCAAGAATTAAGATGTTGAGATCGTAATGAATTTGGATGAAAATGAGAGGTATAAGGAAACTATTGAGGTTAAAAAATGTTAGGGTTATTTTTGGAGTTTTATAAAAAGGACAACACGCAGACCGTGTGACAACCCGTCGCGTCGGACAAAACTGCCGGAATCGAACCCACAACAAATGTGCGACTGGTATTTATCACCTACCACATGACTATGTGAAGTCCCTGGTTAGTTTGACTAATTCTTTTCAGTTAAATGATTTTATGAATTAAGAGTAAGCTGGTTTTGGGTTATCTATGGAAATTATTAACCTATCATGGAGGTTATGTGATTAGTTTAATTACTTTTCAATATGAGTCTTTAAGAGAAAATGATGTTATTCGGAGAAAAGTGTTATTTTGTACCTTGGAGGACTATGTGATTAAATCCTTCAAATATTTGGTTTTTAATCTTAGTTTGGTTTACTGTGAATAATTTTATGGAAAATTTTTTTATCGAATGGCCTTCGTTGAACTTTGGGTTTTGTTGGAAAAATTTTGTAGATTAAGAATAAATTTAGTTTTTATAAAGGGTTATCCCTTTCTGGATTATCTGATCTTGTACTAACCTATTTGTTTTTGGTTTTGGTTAAAGTCTAAATACATGGGAAGTATATAGTTCTCTTTTGTGGATTAGGTGATTCTCTAGAAGTTGATTATAGCTCTCTTAATGTAAACAAGTCATCCTAAATACACATCTTTTGGAGAAAATATGAGTTCTTGTAAGAAATATAGTAAAAGTTAAAAGTCAACATGACAAGAAATTATGTTTCCTTATGTTTTAGTTAAGCTCAAAAATAAATTCCTCAATGAAAAGTAACAAAAAAAATGTTGTCCATTAACTTTTCCTACTGGGGAATCCAATACTGTTTATCCCATCACAAGTTTGTGATTTTCTTATGGTTAACTTTCTCTTAGACATGTTTACTATCACTCTCCATCAGAACATGACCCTATGTTTTATCCTCCATGTCCATGTTTTCCTACATGGAATCCTAGTATGGGTTAACTCAGGTGACCTATGTACTTTTCTTTCTTTGTTTTAAAGTGATTGTTTCACCGACTCTGGTTCCGATGTGGGACATTCAAGGATGTTTCCGAGCCCAATTTTAAAATTGCGAGGACACAATTCCCAAATGGGGGGAAGGATGTAACACCCCAGTTAAATAAAGAATATGAAATTGTTATATTTATCCATATTTGTGAATAAAATATTAATATTACTTTAAAGGGAACGCTATGCTTTATGGCGTACCCAATACGTGACAATGAGTTCCTTTGAAATCTTACGTTGCACTCTAATAATAAAATAATATTATTTTAAATGGTAGTTAACGCCTAGCCATTGTAATGGCGGGAAAGAATGGAACTGAATAAAAAATTATTATTTATGTTTGTCAAATATTTTTACTTTTTACAATATATGTTATAGGATTAAATATGTGAATGAATCCAATTTTAAGCGTAAACATTCTAATATTTTTTAAAAGGTTGATTAACCGCCTTTTGTTGGTGAACCCCTTTTAAATCCACATTTTCAATTTTATGTGTTATATTTGACTAAATATAATTATTATTTAGAATTGGGACATTGAAATTTACTTTGTGTAATTTTTTTTGTATTTTTCTGATAAAGTTCATTTTTTTAATGAATAGTGAAAAATGTTGTATTTTATTTCAAAACCTCTTTTTAATGTAATTCATTTATATGATTATATTATCTTTTTAATTGGTTTTAAAGTTTAATTAGAATATATTTTTACCATTTAATCCAATATTGGTCATTGGAATTAATTTCACTTTGAAATTGGACTTAAACTAGTGTCAATATTTTAATAAATATTGTTTCTTAAAAACAAGCTATTTTCTTTGACAATGGGAATTAATTATTAAAATAATTAATGAAACGTATATGTTTTGAATTTTGTAAAATAGAAACCATTTTTGATTTTGGAATATCAAATATAGGTTAGGGTGAATTTTTGGTATTTTTCTGAAAAACATCATTTTTTGATGAATAGTGAAACCACTAAGTGGTACTTATAAAAACTGATTTTCCGTTTAAATGAAATTTTACCACTTATGTGTTTTGAATTTCAAAAATCCGACATACATGGTTGTCATTATGAAGTAAAATGTGGTTCAATGGGATTAAAATAATTTTTTTGTGAATAGTAACTTTTAAATTTTTAATCGCGATTAGAGGTAATTAGTGTAGTTTAAGGAAAAAATAATGTTTTAATAATATGAAATGAACATGACACATGTCCTAACATTATTGGATGTGTCATGGACGACCAAAAAAATCCATGGGTGAACTAGGGGACCCCATGTAGCCACATTGGTAGGAAAATGACATTAATATCATTTTATTTAAATTTAAAATAAAAATGTCACAAACATGAGTTGTTTTACTAAAACAATTTTTAAATGGGGTTATACAAGTCAGATATTTGACTATAAATATTAAATAGAAATATAAGAAGATTTCCTACATCATGATATTTGTTTTATAATTTTTAGACATTAATTAAATTATTTATGACACCATGATGATGCAGTGATTACCTCATTATTTAACTATTTAAATAAAATGAAAATATAATGTAAAATATAATACCTACACTTGTCAAAAACCTATTGGATGGGTATATTTAGAACCATTATCACCTTATCTTTGAATTATATTAATTTGGGACCCTTTAAATCCGAAACACATTTTAACATAAAGTAACACTTCTTTACTTTCCAAGAGTGCCCCTCCTCTCCTCTTATAAAAGGCCCCCACCTATACCAACTTACACACACCTATCAAGCCTTTGGCTCGTCCAAACCCTGCACATTTCATCTCTCCACATCCATCTCTTAATCATTGAATCCTCCCTTTGGGCAGAATCCTTTCCCAGGAAGCCTTTGAGCTCAAATCAAAGAGAGTTACCTGATTTAAAGGTAGTGTCTTCTCTTATGTTCTTATGTTTTATTTTGCTTCTCCAACCCTCTAAAAACTTTTTAGTCCTTTATTTTGTAACAAAAAAAGAATCGTAAAATATACTAGGATGTTTTTATGTGAAGTATTCGAGCTACACTTACACACAACTTCGTCTAATGGTTAAAGAACATACTGTTTCTGTGGATGGCGAATTGATGCCTCACGAAACGATGATTGTTCAATCTTCTCTTAACACCTTTCATGGTGGCCATTATGATGCCACTATATTTTATATATGATATATATGATATATATGTTTTCTATATGCTTCTGAATTTTATATTTAAAACATGACTTTATGCTTTTCATGTTGTGCAAATGCGATAATTTCATAGGAGGAAGTGTGGACAACCACCCCCTCAAGTGATGTGAATCGTTCATGCAATACATGGAATATATAAAGAATGAAATTAATGAACATATGTGACCTATATAACATATATATTATACTGGAATTATAATATATATATCACTCAAGTATTTTTAATTACATTAATATGACAACAAAATTAAAGTAGCGTTCATGCGTACGTACGGCCTACCGTCTCCATGAACGATGAATTTCATTTCTTTTTATCTCCAAATGTTATGGAGTAGTATAAAATGAATATTTACTGGATATATATGATATTTAAATCATTAATACAATTCTGGATATTATTTACTTATAACTACATGGACAATCATTTTCAAACAAGTTCATTTTTGACTCATGTACCAAACATCGACAAAAACATCTTATATGAACTCACATTATTAACCAGTTATTATAATATTATAACATGTGATATGAACTGAATAATAATATTTAAAAGAGGTCCTTAAGCAATTATAAATTGACCAAAGTTTATTATTCAGTAATATAAAGAAACGGACAAGACAACTCGGACTTGAGGTAAGGGAACCTACCCATCTCTTTCTTTTTAAGTACACTCTTTTATGTCATTCCTTTTAAGCTCATATTTCTTATGATTGGGATGTTATATTATATTACTCCTACTGTAAATTTTATTTTCATAATATGAGAGACCCTATTTTATCTCACAAATCCATTTTGGATGTTTTGAGTGGCACCGTTAGGCTGCCGAATTTTCGTAAGGGATCCAACCTCTCTCTTTCTTTTTATGTACTATCTTTTATGTCATTTATTTTAATCTCATCTTTCTTATGTTTGGGGATGTTATTTTATATTCATAATACTGTAATTTCCATGTTCATATTATGAGAGACCCTATTTGACCTCATAAATCCATTTTTGGATGTTTTAAGTGGCGCTGTTAGGCTGCCGAGTTTTCATAAGGGGTTTTTCATCTCACTTTTAATCCTGTGACATTTATAATACGTTTGCCACTATTCACCTTGAGTGGTGTATGTACTGCCCATTATTATTCTCTTTGTGAAATATAATTTCATTTATTGGTATTTACATCTTTATTGTATGACCCTTCTTTCATGGGGTGTACGTTTCGAAAGTTACCCAACTCGGTAAGGGGACCTTTCACCCTCCTCTTTTTAAAAGACTTCTTTTGTTATGTCTTTTAATTCACATACTATTATGTTGGGATATGTTATTATATAACCTTATTTATCTAAATTTTCTGTCCAAGTGATGAGATACCATTTTCTCTCTCATCAACTCATTTTTATGAATTTTAAAGTGACGCCGTTGGGCTGTCAGATTTCTGTAAGGGAACTTCTTATCCCACATTCAATTCTTTGGGTTAAACCTCTACTTCTTGATTTTATTATGCAAAGATTATGTGTGGAATCTCTATGTTGTAATTTCCACAAACCTTTTTGTGGATAAAGTATTTCTACACATAATCATTTCATTGATAAATTCTTAGGAACTTGTATGGGAAATCATAACTCAATCTCATTTCATTGAGTTAAATATCTATGTCATTGGTTTTTTTTCCAGGATTATGTGTGAATGAACTTTGATTGTTTCACACTAAATATCCACTTATATTGGGTGTATTTATATTTCTCAAACATAATTATGTTATAAATTTATTGTAACAGCCCGAGATTTTATAGAAAATATTCTTTTTAATTTCATTAATGTCTTGTGTTGTACACTACACCAAAAGGAGCTTGCACAACACACATCCTTGACTTGCCTTGAATTATAAGAAATCACGACCTTCCTCGATAGTGTGTTTTGTACGCAATAACGAGTTTCACTAAACAACAATATGCTATTAAAATATTATTAAAAATAGCCGTTTTGAATAGTAATAACCACTTTTTGAAATTTTTTAAATTTTAATTTTCAAAATGGAATTTATTTTTGGATTCATAATATCGAAATTAGCTTAGGGTGAATTTTTGGTACTTTTCAGATAACTTGCATTTTCTGGTGAATAGTGAAAATTACAAAATTTTAATTAAAAACAACCATTTTAATAGAAATAATTAATAGTGATAAATTATTAATTTGAGTGGTTTTATATTATATTTACAATATATTTTTACAATTTAATACAATTTTGTTCATTGGATGTAATTTCACATTTAAACCAGACATAAACAAGTGTCAATCTTTTGATAGTTATTATCTCTTAAGAACACGCTATTTGTTTTGACGACGGGAATTAATTTAATTAATGCAACTGATATGTTTTGAATTTGGTAAAATAGACATCATTTTTGAGTTTATAATATCAAATATATCTTAGGCATAATTTTTGGTATTTTTCTGGAAATTTTCATTTTTTGATGAATAGTGAAACCACTAAGTGGTAGTTAAGGAAATTAAATTTTTCATAAAACATAATTTTACCGCTTCTGTGAGCGGAATTTCAAAAATATGAGAGACATGGTTAATGTTAGTAAGTAAAATGTGGTTCAATGAGATGAAAATAATTTTCGGTGAATAGTAACTGTTTACTTTTTTTTACCACGCTTAAAAGTAAATAGGGTAATTAAGGGTAAAAATGATATTATTATTACCCTAAAACATGTACTAATTCTATTGGATAAGTTTAATTCGACCAAAAACAACCTTAGGAATAATATATGACCATTTAGGCCCAATTTTATTATATTAGGACATTTATTATTAATTTATTTAAAGAAGGGTTAAAATAGTTAAAATCTATGTTTAATACGTAAATCATTTTTAATATAGGGTTATACATAAGATAAATTCGACTATAAATAGTCATTAGAAATATAAAAATCTTTCCTACATAATGGTATTTTATTTGTAATTTTTATACATTAAATAATTTAATTTATTTATGACACAAAGATGATGCAGTAATTATCTTATTAATGAAATATTGACATAAGTGATGTTATAAATATCCAAATAAATGTAATTTCAGACTTTTTATGAAATAAACTAATTTTCATGGTTAATATGACATTTTATTAATGATTTAATTTACTTTTTTTGAATTAATAATTCTGTTATGATTTTCACAAAAATCAATTACCAAATAGTGTCAAAATTGACATAAAATAGTTTTTAAAACAATTATTATATTATTAATTGTTATTTTATTTCTAAAAATATAAGTATCGGCCAAATGACTTAGATAAGGTTATATATATTAATAATAAACAACTTGGGGTTCGTTTGGCTTCTTATATTAAGTTTATTAATCTTATAGTATAAGAACACAAGAAGACACGGTAAAAGTAAAATTATTTTACTTAATGTTAAATCTAAATGATAATGTAACAATAGGAACCTAAACTTGACTAAATTATATTGGATGAGATGCTTTCGACCCATACCCACCTTATCTTCGAAATTAATCAATTTGGATCTATTTAAAACCGATTTTGACTTTATATTAAAATAATAGTTTTAGTTATTCCAAAGGTGCCCCTCTCCTCCCTTATAAAAGGGCACCTCCTCCCTCTTTTCCTCACACCACTTTGAGCCTTCAAGCTCAGAAAAAACCTGCCAAATTCCCTTCTACACTTCCCTATAAACATCCTAGAGGTTCTGGTCTTCCTCAATGACCAATTTTAGTGCCCTAAAAGGAGATCTCAAAGAGGCGCTTCAAAGAAGAGGTAATGTCCGTTGCTGATTCTTTCATCTTTATTTCTTCTTCCACTTTTTCTTCTTAGGTTGTTTCTTTATGAAGTAATAACATCAGTATCACTTTTATACTGATATGTTATTATAATTATGAAACAACCTTATTTCACCATCTATCCATCCTATGAAAAATGAAATCACCGCGCGTGCATACGTACGGAATACCGTCTCCACGCCGTGGTGTAATCTATTTTCCACCACCACCTTACTTGGATGGGTATAATGGTGTACATAGTAACTATATATGATTATTCTAAAGTGATATTGATTATGAAATAGTATACATACACTCCAATACAATTCCACGATCATGAGAACGATATCATTGCTCGTGCGTACGTACAGACTACCGTCTCCACGACGCGATGAGATTCATTCTCCACGTTAACCATTCATGAATGATTATAAAAAATATATAATAATAAATAATGAAATATATGACATAATAATGATTCTGGATTTATTTGTATATATATATATGTATTTCATCTACTTAATTCCATTCAACTCAATAAGGAAAATAAAATAGCGTTCATGCGTACGTCCGGTCTACCTTCTCCATGAACGGTGTATTTCTTTCCATTTACTGATCTATTATATATATATATATTTTGAATATATATTATATATAAATCATGTTTTATATTCTTGAATTAAGTAATCATGATCTAAGTAATCATATGAATAATTACAAGTCATAACACGGACGACAAATGAAACGATTTTACCCAAAACGCTCTTTAACATGGAATTTACAAAAGAACCGGTAATATAAAGCCATAAGTGAACCATATATGATATCATAACAATGAGTATGATTCTGGAATAAGTAAATGACATTATTTAAATCATTATACAGGAGGTTTGGACACATACAAAGCAAATCAGACCTAAGGTAAGGGAAAATATCACAATCTCATTTTTATCCGAGATTGTTTATACTTTGAAATTTACGGGGTTGTATTTTATCATCCAAATCCTTGTTTCATCAATATGTAATATTATTTCCATCAACCTACAACTTTTTAAATCCAATTTTACCCTTCGGTGAGTTTTTAGTAAAAAATATGGAAGGAATCTTTTGTCATTTTTCGTACGAGGTACTTTTTGTCTTTTCCGACAAAAGTACGAGAAGAATGTTTTTTTAACTTATACGACATGAATGGATTTTTAAAACATTATTTCCAAGAAGATTCCTTTAAATGTTCTCAAGTCTATTTTTAATCCACTTCCTTTAGTTTTGAATTGTATGACATGTTAAGAAAGGAAAAGTGTTTTTGAAGTAGAAAGGATATTTTCCTCAAGAATGGAGTTCAAGTGTTTTATCAAAATTATTTTCCATCTAAGATAATAAATGGTTCTGTTTCTATCCCTATTATTACATGGATTTGATTATGTTGTGATGGAAATATTTTTATGAATTCATTTATCCTGTATGAATTGTTTTATGATGTCATGATGATGTTTAAGATTCCCATTTTTATTACATGGGTTATGCAATGATGTATGATTTATGATTCTGTGGCACACATAATAATGGTATCATTATGAGATAGGTGGGACCTATATCTCCCTCTAATGCATTGGTTAAAGATTTATATCTCATGAGATAGACATGCCTGGAATGGTAGGTTATACCGGTTCAGTGAAACAGGACTGAAACGAGGAGTGAACTCGGTTCAGAAAGGGACTTTGTTCACTAAGATAGTCTTGGAAATGAGTCTTGACTAATAAGAAATGATTCTCTATGATTATGTGTGTATGCCACAAAGTTTCATTATTTATGTTATGATTATTGGGATTACATTTCACTACTATGATTTATCCCATGTTATGAAATTATGATTTCTTTTGCAGGTTAAGATTTCCAAAAGATATGTTCTTATGAATATGACGTGATTGATATTTCTTTTGTTTACCCTTACTGAGCATTTAAGATCACCCTTTTATGTTTTCGTTTCCCCAGGACATAAATAAAGGATTTTGGTTTTAAAAAAAGAAGATCTTTATGGGAGATGTTGAAGATCTTTCACCACGATTAGAAGATTATATTCCGAGTTTCCAAAGACACTAAACTATTACGGTCCTTGTGTGTGAGTTTTTGTTATGTACTAATTATTCCGCAAAAGTAATGTAATGTCCACGTACAACAGGCTTCGGGTATCTATAGTTGGTATCAGAGGAAAGGTTTAGTCAACCTTTGGAAACTAGGATGCGAAAATGTTAGTGAGATCCCTAGAGATATTTATAAGGTATGTCTAGGGATGTCCCTAAGGATAAGTATATGTATAGGATACAGTCCTAGAACTACGGTAACGATCATAGAATTTAACCTAAGATGTTAGATATTGAGGATACTCCCCCTTTATTATGTTGTTTTCCCTAGCATGATTTTTGCCTCTGACACTATTCTTTTTGGGTTTTAGACGATGGCTGGAACCTGAAGGAACCGTGTTGATCAATGCAATGGACAATGCAATGATTTTCATCCTGAAAAATCAAATAATATGGGGGATGGAGTGCAAAATCTTATTTCTATACTTACAAAATCTTTGAATCATTCTGGACATCCAAATGAGCAGAGAAGGGAACAATATTTTATTGAGTCCTTCATGAGGCAACGTCCACCTTCTTTCAGTGGGTCCTCTGATCCACTTGTTGCTGAACAATGGATTAGTACTACTGAAAATATATTCTCAGTTCTTTAATGTTCTGAACATGATAAAGTCATCTTAGCAGTATATCATTTGGAAGGTGAAGCTGATCAATGGTGGAATCTTATCAAGAATACGTGGAAAAGAGATGAAATTGAGTCCATGGAATGGGACGAGTTCAAGAACTTATTCTTCAATAAGTACATCCCTCGTATTCTTTGAACAAAGATGGAGAAGGAGTTTCTTGAACTAAAGCAAAAGGATGATGAATCTGTTGGTATATACGAAGCGAATTTTACAAGGCTTGCAAGGTATGCATCTGGATTTATCATCCAACCTGAAAGTAATGTTGATCGATTCTTCAGTGGATTAAAACCAAATCTTTGAAGGGAATTAGCTACAAGAGACTTCAGTAGCTATGAAGAAATTGTGCGTTGTGCTTTCAAGGTCGAAATGGAAGTTGGTGTTACATATCCATCTCATAGTTTTGACAAGAAACGAATGATGGAGTTCAAGGAGAAATCTCAGAATAATGGTGAAAAGAAGAGTAACGTTTCCTTATGCTCAAAGTGTGGAAATAAGCATGGTGGAGATTGTCTTAAAGGGACTAGAAAATGTTTTAAGTGTGGAAAAGAAGGTCATCGAGCAGCTGAGTGTCGAAGTAATGGAAAATGGGTTTCTAATGATGTGAGTAAAAAAAGACTGCAGAGAACGCACCACCAACTCTTCATTGCTTCAAGTACAAGGAAATGGGGCATTATGCTAATATATGCCCTAATCCAAGGGTTAGTGATGATCGACATGAGCAACTACTTAAGTCAAAGGACAAAGGGAAGTCACATGCGATCATTATTGGTGATGTTGAATATGACAATGATGTGGTGGAATGATTAAGTGTTTATATAATGGGATTCCAAAATAATGTAGTATATAGTATCATGGAATATTGGAATATTTATGTTTTGGTCTATTGTGGTTTTCAATAATTTTATGGTACAGGTAACCATGAAAAGTGATTGAGACATTTTTGGTAAACTGATGATATGCGCATAATGAAGGGATAAGAAGATAATGAGATGTTTGATTGTATTCCTGAGCTCATGATTGATATAAGGACTAAGTGATATCATGGTTTGAGGATATAGAATTTTGAGGATTTTCGTATGTGGAAAGTGTTATCTTTTAACTGCATTCATGTTTTCACTAAGGTTCAATGGATATTCATTATTCAAGAGAATACATGATTAAGGTATTCACATATTTGTAATTTGACCAACAAGATATATCTTATGATATATGGGGGATAAATGATGGCATTCACCTGATCATTTTTATTATACTATGAGTTTGGACCGAAGTATTTTAGATAATCCTAAAGATTGGAATGGATTATATTGGAGATAAGTTAGTATTGTTTAAGGATAAAACATTTTTGATATTGTTGATGTGATGTTATACTAGTATAGCTTTAGAAAAACGACAACCTGCAGGATGGGCGACAGCCCATCGTGTCGGACAAGGCTGTGGGAATCGAACCCACAACCGAAGTGCGACTGGCCTTTATCGCCTACCACTGGCCTACAGGAAGTCCCTGTTTAGTAGAAACTAGTTTTATTATATTAAGCAGTATGATATATGAAGTATAAGTCCATTTTAGGAACCATATATGATTAATCTCACTATAGATGGACTTATGCATTTTTTGAAAACTTTTCTAACCTTTTGTTTGAGATAGATGGAATGACCCATCATTCTATCACATGAACTGCTAACACATAACGAATGAAATATTCAACTTCATTTCATTAAGAGATGAAGTGGAAATTGTCCAAAGAACGACCAACAGTGAGACTATACCAAAATCACGAAAGTATTTCTTCTAATTCCAATTTCATCAACTTTAGGGAAATCAACTTGAAAACCAAAAATGTTTTCCTAGTGCTCTTATATCTGATGAATTAGATGGTACCTTAGATCATCAAAAATTTATGGCTTTGTGATTGTTGGCTTTTCCATAGCCATGTTCTCTACCACTCTCCATCAGAACATGATGGTTAGATTTCTCTTCCATATCCATATTTTCACATATGTGGAAACCCAGTGAATAGTTTATCTGGGTAACCATTACGTTTCATACTTTTGTATTTAAAGATTGGTTTTGGTATTCCTTTTTACGATGTGGGTTTCTATTAAAGAATCTTTCGAATAGTAAACCATTTATAACCCCGATGAATTTCGAGGGCGAAATTCATTTTAAGGGGGGTAGAATGTAATAGCCCGATATTTTATGAAAAATATTCTTTTTAATTTCATTAATGTATTTTGTTTTACGCTACACCAAAAGGAGCTTGCACAACACGCATCCTTGACTTGCCTTGCATTACACGCAATCACGACCTTCCTCGATAGCATGTGTAGTATGCAATAACGAGTTTCACTAAACAACAGTATGCTATTAAAATATTATTTAAACTAGCCGTTATGAATAGTAATAACCACTTTTTGAAATTTTTTAAATTTTATTTTTCAAAATTGAATTCATTTTTGGATTCGTAATATCGAAATTAGCTTAGGGTTAAATTTTGGTACTTTTCGGATAACTTTCATTTTATGATGAATAGTGAAAATTACTAAATTTTAATTAAAAACAACCTTTTTAATCAAAATAATTAATACTGATAAATAATTAATTTGAGTGGATTTAAAGTATATTTAGAATGTATTTTTAAAATTTAATACAATGTTGTTCATTGGATGTAATTTCACATTTAAACCAGACATCAACAAATGTCAATCTTTTGATAGTTATTATCTATTAAGAACACACAATTTGTTTTGATGACAGGAATTAATTTAATTAATGCAACTGATATGTTTTGAATTTGGTAAAATAGACATCATTTTTGAGTATATAATACCAAATATATCTTAGGCATAATTTTTGGTATTTTTCTGGAAACTCTCATTTTTTTTATGAATAGTGAAACCACAAAGTGGTAGTTAAGAAAAATGAATTTTTCATAAAACTTATTTTTACCGCTTCTGTGAGTGGAATTTCAAAAATCCGAGACACACGGTTGATGTCAGTAAGTAAAATGTGGTTCAATGAGATGAAAATAATTTTTGGTGAATAGTAACTTTTTACTTTTTTTAACCGCGGTTAAAAGTAAATAGGGTAATTAAGGGTAAAAATGATATTATTATTAACCTAACACAAGTCCTAATTCTATTGGATAAGTGTAATTCGACCAAAAACAAACTTAGGAATAAAATATGACCATTTAAGCCCACTTAGATTAGATTAGGACATTTATTATTAATTTATTTAAAGAAGGGTTAAAATAGTTAAAATCTATGTTTAATAAGTAAATCATTTTTAATATAGGGTTATACATAAGATAAATTCGACTATAAATAGTCATCAGAAATATAAAAATATTTCCTACATAATGGTATTTTATTTGAAATTTTTAGACATTGAATAATTTAATTTATTTATGACATAAAGATGATGTAGTAATTATCTTATTAATGAAATATTGACATAATTGATGTTATAAATACCCAAATAAATGTAATTTCAGAATTTTTATGAAATAAACTAATTTTCTAGGTTAATATGACATTTTATTATTTATTTAATTTACTTTTTTTGAACTAATAATTCTGTTATGATTTTCACAAAAATAAATTACAAAATAGTGTCAAAATTGACATAAAATTGTTTTTAAAACAAATATTATATTATTAATTGTTATTTTATTCCTAAAAATATAATGTTCGGACAAATGACTTAGATAAGGTTATATATATTAATAATAAATAACTTGGGGTTCGTTTGGCTTCTTATAGTAAGTTTATTAACCTTATAGTATAAGAACACAAGAAGACACGGTAAAAGTCAAATTGTTTTACTTAATGTTAAATCTAAATGATAATGCTACAATAGGAACATAAACGTGTCTAAATTATATTTGATGAGAGGATTTCGACCAATCCCCACCTTATCTTAGAAATGAATCAATTTGGAGATATTTAAAACTGATTTTGACTTTATAATAAAATAATAGTTTTAGTTATTCCAAAGGTGCCCCTCTCCTCCCATATAAAAGGGCACCTCCTCCCTCTCTTCCTCACACCACTTTGAGCCTTCAAGCTCGGCCAACCCCTGCCAAATTTCTTTCTACGCTTCCTGATAAACATCCTAGAGGTTTTGGTCTTCCTTAAAGACCAATTTTAGTGCCCTAAAAGGAGATCTCAAATAGGCGCTTCAAAGAAGAGGTAATGTCCATTACTGATTCTTACATCTTTATTTCTTCTTCCACTTTTTCTTCTTAGGTTGTTTAATTATGAAGTAATAACATCAGTATCACTTATATACTGATATGTTATTATAATTATGAAACAACCTTATTTCACCATCTATCCATCATACGGAAAACGAAATCACCGTGCGTGCGTACGTACGGAATATCGTCTCCACGCCGTGGTGTAATATATTTTCCACCACCACCTTACTTGTATGGGTATAATGGTGTAAATAATAACTATATATGATTATTGTAAAGTGATATTGATTCTAAAATAGTATACAAACACTCCAATACAATTCCACGATCATGAGAATGATATCATCGCTCGTGCGTACGTACGGACTACCATCTCCACGACGCGATGAGATTCATTCTCCACGTTGACCATTCATGAATGATTATAAAGTATATATAATAATTAATAATGAAATATATGACATAATAATGATTATGGATTTATGTGTATATATATTTATGTCATCTACTTAATTCTATTCTTCTCAATAAGGAAAAGAAAACAACGTTCATGCGTACGTCCGGTCTACCATCTCCATGAATGGTGTATGTCATTCCATTTACTGATCTATTATATATATATATATATTATGAATATATATTATATATAAATAATTTTTTATATTCTGGAATTAATTAATCATTATCTAAGTAATCATATGAATAATTACGAGTCAAAACACGGACGACAAATGAAACGATTTTACCCAAAACGCTCTTTAACATGGAATTTACAAAAGAACGAGTAATATAAATCCATAAGTGAACCATATATGATATCATAACAATGAGTATGATTCTGGAATAAGTCAATGACATTATTTAAATCATTATAAAGGAGGTTCAGACACATACGAAGCAAATCAGACCTAAGGTAAGGGAAAATATCACAATCTCATTTTTATCCGAGATTGTTTATACTTTGAAATTTACTGGGGTGTATTTTATCATCCACATCCATGTTTCCTCAATATGAAATATTATTTCCATCCACCTACAATTGTTTAAATCCAATTTTACCCTTCGGTGAGTTTTTAGTAAAATATATGAAAGTAATCTTTTGTCGTTTTTCGTACGAGGTACTTTTTGACTTTTCTGAAAAAAGTACGAGAAGAATGTTTTTTTAACTTATACGACATGAATGGATTTTAAAAACATTATTTCCAAGAAGCTTCCTTTACAAGTTCTCAAGTCTATTTTTAATTAACATCCTTTAGTTTAGAATTGTATGACATGTTAAGAAAGGAAAAGTGTTTTTGAAGTAGAAAGGATATTTTCCTCAAGAATGGAGTTCAAGTGTTTTATCAAAATTATTTTCCATCTAATATAATAAATGGTTCTGTTTCTATCCCTATTATTACATGGATTTGATTATGTTGTGATGAAAATATTTTTATGAATTCCTTTATCCTATATGAATTGTTTTATGATGTCATGATGATGTTTAAGATTCCCATTTTTATTACATGGGTTATGAAATGATGTATGATTTATGATTTTGTGGCACACATAAGAATGGTATCATTATGAGATGGGTGGGACCTATATCTCCCTCCAATGGATTGGGTAAATATTTTATATCTCATGAGATAGAAATGGCTGGAATGGTAGGTTATACCGGTTCAGTGAAATAGGACTGAAACGAGGAGTGAACTCGGTTCAGAAAGGGACTTTGTCCACTAAGATATTCTTGGAAATGAGTCTTGACTAATAAGAAATTATTCTCTATGATTATGTGTGTATTCCACAATGTTTCATGTTTTATTTTATGTTTATTGGGATTACATTTCACTACTATGATTTATCCCATGTTATGAAATTATGATCTCTTTTGCAGGTTAAGATTTCCAAAAGATATGTTCTTATGATATGACGTGATTGATATTTCTTTTGTTTACCCTTACTGAGCATTTGAGCTCACCCTTTTATGTTTTCTTTTCTCCAGGACATAAATAAAGGATTGAGGTTTCTAAAAAAAGAAGATCTTTATGGGAGATGTTGAAGATCTTTCACTTCGATTAGAAGATTATATTTCGAGTTTCCAAAGACACTAAACTATTACGGTCCTTGTGTGTGCGTTTTTATTATGTACTAAGTATTCCACAAAAGTAATGTATTGTCCATGTACGTCAGGCTTTGGGTCTCTACATTTATCATTAATTTAAGGATACAGTCTTTATAATGGATTTCATCTCAATTTGAATTTCTATTAAGACTTCATTGTTGTTATGCACCAATTCACTTTGATATGGTGTGTATACTGTCCTTTGACATATTATATCATGAATCCCTTTATTCTCATGATATTATAAAGCTCGGATTACATGTTATTCCACAATTATTTGTATTCAAGAGTCTCTCATTTTGTAAAAAACACTTTAACAAAAATATCGTTTTAAATGTTTTAAAGATTCATTAGTCTAAATCTTTATCATTAATGTCTATGTTTTCAAAATGGTTTTTAGTATTAATTTATATGGAAATTAATGTTTTAAAATGATAATTCCATTAAAAGCTTCAAAGTGGTGTGGGACACATTGATTCAAAAATCCCTTTTAAATGGTTTTTGAAAATGGATTTCTTAATTCAATATCTTGGAATTAATTATTGTGATTGAAAATTAAATGTTGTTATTGAAAGGTTTATATTTTCAATATTATATGTTTAATGATGGTACTTGGACATTTTACGGGTGGTTACGTGATAAACCATATGACGGGTTGTGACTTGAATACCAGGATGGGTGGTAACGTTATAACCTCCAATGCATTGGGTATGGAAGTCGGTTGTATGGCTATTCCATTAATTATGTGTGGAAGTCGACCGTATGGTTATTCCATTTAAGTATGTTTATGTCCCAAGTTAACTTTTTATGTTATGTGATATTTATATGGGTTTTATGGTAATCTTTTGGTTACAAATGGGTAAGTAATGATCTTTTATTCATTGAATAGTTTTTACTACTTAATAAAGTTGGAAATTATTACTTTGATAAAGTATACATGTTTTACTTGTTGTTTTGAAAAACTAATAGTTTTCATTCTTTGTGTATCATTTACTGAGATTTTTATGCTCACCCCATGTTTTTTGAAATGATTTTCACATGACTTATTGTGGAATAGGGTCAAGGATGGGATCAAAACTTTGTAGAAGTGTCTACCTTGTAATCTTTTGAGATGTAATAGTTATGTATTAATTCTTTAAAAATCTTAACCATGAAAAGATACTCAATCTGAATTATTCATTTAATTAAATTTTAAGTAAGGTTTACGGCTGGGGCCTTATATAAACAATCTCGGATAATAAAGAGATTGTAAAAATAACCTTTACCTTGTAATTTTCCTTGGTCGAGGGTAGGTATACCTACTGTATAATGGTGAAATAATTTTTATTAAATTATTGATGAATCATATACATTAGTAGGATATCATATATGTTCTTTTAATAATTCTTTGTTAATAATATCTTAGTACTATTTTCGTTTCGGGTGTTAAGTAATTTGTTTTCTTTTATATGATTTGTTATGTAAGTAATGTTTTTATAGATATGATTTATCTTATTCATATTTAGAATGATATTATGTATTTAAAAGTAATTTTAAATAATCTGATGAAAATTAGTCTTGAATGGATTCGATGGGGAATGAATCTCATCATGTTCGTGGAGATGGTAATTCGTAAGTACGGACGAGCGACAATTTCATTATTTTGATATGGAAATAATATGTAATTAGATATTATATCACATATACAGAATCATTATGATTTTATATTTATTATTTACATCAATTACACATCATTATTATACCAATCCAAATAATAATGTATTGAATAACAATTACACCACGACGTGGAGACGGTAAGCCCTACGTAGGCATGTATGGTGACATGTCAATCAAAGGATGGATAGAATAATGAATATGCTTATACCATATTTATCATAACATCACAGTATATAGAAGATACTGGATTTATTATTTTACAATAGAAACGACAATGAAGGAGAATGTGGAAGATGAATTGATCTTGAAAGAGGTGATGAAATATTTACCTCTTTTCATGTTCTTCCTTTTGATTTGATCAAAATGGATCGATAGGTTGACATTCTGACTAAAGGAAGGTCTCTATGATGAAGGTATGACAGTTGAGATGGTATTTGGGTAGGGTTTGTCCATGAAAAATGACTTTTAAGGTGTGAATTAGAGAGAAGGGGGAGTGCCCTTTTATTAGAGGATTGAGGGACACCTTATGAAAAGCTAGAAATATTATTTTATAATAAAATCTTTTTTGGTTTCTAATGGATCCAAAGTGGACTATTTAAAGGATAAGGTGGTTATGGGTCTAAAACCACTCAAAAAATATATTTTAGATAGTTTTAGGTCAATATATTGACAATACCATTTAGATTTAACTGTTAGTTAAAAAGTTTGACAATTACCATGTCTCCTTGTATTTTTATATTATATGGTCAATAAACTTACTATATTCATCCAAGATAACCCCAAGTGGTTCATTAACTATAAAAATTTCATTATATAAGTCTTTTGGATGAACCATAAATTTTAATGAATAGAATATCAATTAATAATATAATATTTCTATTAAAAACTCTTTTTTTGTCAATTTTGATACTATTTGGTATTTTGTTTTTCCTAAATTTATAACAGAATTATTAATTCAATAAAAATTCATCTAAAAAACCATAATATGTCATATTAACCTAGAAATTTAGTGGAATTCATAAAAAGTCTCAAATTATATAAATAAATTCAAATCACAGAAGTAGTAAAATTATGTTCTAGGTAAATTTGCAAATACTCCTAGGAGGTACGTAAAAGACGGTAAAAAGTTTAATAAATTTTTTTATATATCTAAAATTGTTATAAACCGACTTCAATGAATTATATTGAACATAAATAGGTATTATATATCTATTTTGAACAAATATAACTTCAAATAAAATAAATAATTATTTAAATAAAAAGTCAGTTTTAAACAATGACTCGGGGTTTTTCATTATTAATCAAAAATTTAATGTTTTTAGAAAAATTCCAAAAATTCTCCCTAAGATTATTTCGATATTCCAAATCCAAAAAATGAAGTCCATTTTGAAAGATAATATTTATAAAATTTCAAAAAGTGGGTATTACCATTCATAACAGCTAGTTTGATTGGTTGGGGTGTGTTAAAACTCGATGTTTCTTACAACACACACTACTATATTATTTAAAGAGAAGCGTACCGTGGAAGATTGGGGTGTTACATTCTCCCCACCTTCAATTAATTTCTTCCTCAAAATTTCTAGAGTATTACTACGTAAAATGACTCGAGTGGTTATTCATCATATGTTCATCGGGTTCCCAGGTTGCCTCTTCCATCTTATGGATTCTCCATTGAACTTTTACCAGCTGATTAGTTCGGTTTCTCAATAGTTGTTCTCTTGTATCAAGAACCATGGAAGGCTCTTCGCAATAAGACAGATCGAGTCCCAATACTAATTCCTCATTGGTGAGTGCATCCGTTCGATCAGGCATGTATTTTCTCTACAGTGATACGTGTAATACATAATGAACTTTGGAAAGACTTGGCATCATTCACAAATAGTAAGTTACAACCCCAGTTCGTTCTAGAATTTCAAATGGTCTGATGTACCTGGTACTCAATTTTCCCTTCCTTCCAAAATGTATAACACCCTTCCCTGGATATAACTTCAGGAAAACATGATCTCCTACCTGAAATTACAAATCCTTCCTTCGGTTATCAGTATATCTCTTCTGCCTCCTTGGAGCTTCTTTGATGTGGTTTCAGATTACCTTCAACTTTTCCATCATTTCATGCACAAGTTATGGGCCTACAAGTTTTCTTTCACCAACATCATCCCAACAGTTTTGTGTGTGGCATCTCATTCCGTATAATGCTTCATAAGGTTCCATATGAATAAATGAATGGAAGCTATTGTTTTAGTAAAATTCTACCATAGGTAAATATTGATCCCAAATACATTGTAAATCATGTGAGCATGATCTCAACATGTCTTCTAACATTTTAATAGTCCTTTCTATTTGTCCATCTGTTTGGGGGTGGTAGGACGTTCTCAAACGAAGTTCAGTATCCAGGTAATTCTGATGACTCTTCCCGAATCATGATGTAAAACATGGATCAAAATCAGAAACAATTGATCGAGGTACTCCATGATGTCTTACAACATCATTAATATGCAGTCTTTCTAAACGTTTAAGTGGTAAATATTCCCTTATATGATGAAATTGTGTTGAAATGGTAAGATGATCAACAATGACACATATTGCATCGCTCTTTCTAGGAGTCTTTGGTAGTCCCATGACAAAGACCATCATAATATTATCCCATTTCCACTCAGGTATGCGAAGAGGTTGCATGACTTTTCCAGGCTATTTCCTTCCATTTGTCATTTGTTGACAAACCATAAATCTTAACACAAAATCAGTTATCTCCCTATTCATGTTGTCCCACCAAAAATCTTCCATCAAATCTCTAAACATTTTGGTGCTCCTAGAGTGTATAGTAAAATTTTAGCTATAAGCATCATCTAATAATTCTGTTTTTAAATCATTTATATCGAGAAAAAAGTCTCTTCCCAAATTTCAAAATTCCATCTTCATATACAAATTCACTCAATATACCATTATGAAAAACTTTAATCTTCTTTTTAAACTCCTCATCATCAGCCTTAGAAATTTTTATCCTTTTTATAAATGATGGTTTGGATACAATTTGGAAAAGCATTGATGTTTCACCTTCCATGGTTATTCCCATATCTATCTTTACAAGATCCATTTATATAGGATCCTTTTCAACTATCATCTTTTTCAAAACTCCATGATATTTTATTCTCAAAGAATATGCCACCTTATTTTCCTTCCTCGAGTGGTAGTGTATCGCACAATCACAATACTTGAGTAGATCAAGCCATCTCCTTTTCTCATGTTGAGTTCTTTCAGTGAAAAAATATACATCAAACTCTTGTAATTTGTATAAATATCACATTTTCACCATAGAGATAATGTCCCCATATTATCAATGAAAATATTTCATCTACTAACTCAAGATCATGAGTAGGATATTTTTTATGATGAATTTTTAGCTACCGTGATGAATAGGAAATAACCCTATAATTCTGAATTAGGACACAACCAAGTCCTTTCTTTGATGCATCAATATTAATAACAAACCCATCATTCTCTGATGGTAGAGTCAATTTAGAATCATTGACTAATCCTCTCATCAATTTTTCAAAACATTTTTCACACCCTTTTTTCCAATCAAATTTAACCCCTTAACGTGTGATCTTGGTTAATGGGTTAGCCAATCCGGAAAATTTTTGGACAAAACACCGATAATAACCTGAAAAACAAATAAATCTACGTACCTCTGTTATACTCCTCGGTGATGGCCATTCATGGGTTGCTCTTATCTTAGAAGGATCTACAGAGATTCCATCCTTAAAGACAATATGGCCTAGAAAAGGAATCTCCTAAAGCCAGAATTCACACTTGCTAAACATCCCATATAATTTGTGTCTTCTAAGAGTCTTTAGAATACTGCGAAAGTGATTTCCATGATCTTCATATCTTTTGAAATATAGGAATATATCATCAATAAATACCATAAAAAGTCATCAAGATATTCCTTAAAAACATTATTTATTATATATATGAAGACGGAGGGTGAATTAGTCAATACAAAAGTCATTACTATAAACTTGTAATGCCCGTACCTCGTTCGAAATGATGTTTTCGAAATTTCCTCCTTTTTCCCACACAACTGATGATATCCAGATTGAAATTTAATCTTTGAAAAGTAGTGAGCTCTATGAAGTTGGTCAAATAAATGTTCAATGCGAGGTAGGGGATACTTTTTATTTATTTTTATAGCATTGATCTCCATATAGTCAATGCACAACCTAATTGATCTAAATAATAATGTTTTGAATAATAATTACACCACAGCATGGGGAAGGTAAGCCGTACGTATGCACGTATAGTGACATGTCATTCAATGGATGGATAAAATAATTAATATGGTTGTACCATATTTATAATAACTTCACAGTATATAGAAGATACTAGAGATATTATTTTAGAATGGAAACAGCAAATAAAGAAGAATTAGAAAAAGAAAGGAACTAAAAATAGGTGATTAAATATTTAACTCTTCTTCGGGTTCTTCCTTTTGATTTGATCAAATGGGCTATTTAGAATGGCTTTTTGACTACAAGAATTCCTCCTGGATAAATTTAGGACAGTTGAGAGGGTATTTGGGCAGGGGTTAGTCGAGAAAAATGGCTTTGATGGTGTGAATTAGAGAGAAGGGGGAGTGCCCTTTTATAAGAGGAGTGAGGGGCACCTTAGGAAAATCTCGAAATATTATTTTATAATAAAATAATTTTTGGTTTCAAATGGCTCCAAAGTAAATTATGTAAAGGATAATGTGGAGAGGGGTCAAAAAACACTCAACCAATATATTTTAGATAGGTTTGTGTAACTATATTAACTTTATCTTTTAGATTTAACTCTTAGTAAAATAGTTTTACATTTAGTATGTATCTTTGTATTTTTATATTATATGGTTAAAATACAAACCATATACTTCCAAGAGAACCCCAAGTAGTTAATTAATGATACAAATATAATTATATAAGAATTTTATCCAAACCGTATATTTTAATAAATATAGTATCAATTAATAATATAATATTTGTTTTAAAAACTCTTTTATGTCAATTTTGACACTATTTAGTATTTTGTTTTTACTAAATTCATCACAGAATTATCACTTCTAACTAAATTTATCTAACCAAAAATAATATGTCAAATTAACATAGAAAATTAGTGACATTTATAAAAAATCTCAAAATACATTTATTTGGATATTTATAATATCAATTATTTCAATATTTCACTAATTCGGTAATTACTACATCATCATAATGTCATAAATAAATAAAATTATTTTATGTCTAAAAAAATTTAAATAAAATACCATTATGTAGGAAATCTATTTAAATTTCTAATAAATATTTATAATCGAAATTATCTTATTTGTAACCCTATATTAAAAATGGGTTAGTTATTAAACATTAAATTTAACACTTTTAACTCTACTTTGAATTAAATAATAATAAATGTCCTATTCAAATCCAAGTGGACCAAAGAGGTTCATATTTTATTCCTATGATTTTTTTGGGTATAATTATACATATCCAATATAATTAGTACATGTGTTAGGGTAATAATAATATCATTTTTACCATTAATTACCCTATTTAATTTTAACTATGGTAAATAAAAGTAAAAAGATACTATTCACCACAAAAAAATTTTTAACTTATTGAACAACATTTTACTCCTTAATTTTAACCGTGTCTCTTGGAATTTTGAAATTCATCTCATAGAAGTGGTAAAAAAAATTTATGTAAATTTGAAAATACTCTTAGGAGTTTGGTAAAAGATGGTAAAAAGTTCAATTTTTTTATATCTAAATTTATTATATACTCACTCCAATGAATTACATTAAACATATATAGGTATTATGTATCTATTTTGAACAAAAATAAACTTAAATAAAATAAATAATTATTTAAATAAAAAGTCTTTTTTAAAGAATGACTTAATGTTTTTCATTATTCATCAAAAATTGAAAGTATTCAGAAAAATACCCAAAAATTGACCTAATCTAATTTTGATAATCCGAATTCAAAAATAAAGTCCATTTTGAAAGATAAAATTTATAAAATTTCATAAAGTGGGTATTACTATTCATAAGGACTAGTTTGATTGGTTGTGGTGTCTTAGAGCTCGATGTTGCGTTCAACACACACTATTGTATTAATCAAAGAGAGGTGTACCGTGGAAGCTTGGGGTGCTACACTTTATGTGATCATTTTTTTTACTATAACAATTTTTCTATATTTCAAATTAATTATCCAATAAATATAATAAAATTATTCACACATGGAGTATTTATTTATCCATGTATATAAAAATCATTTTTTATACATGGGGAAAAGGAAACATAAAAAGGATGAGCTCAAATACTAATCCGGGGTAAATATAAGAATTAAAAAACACATTTATACATGAAAATGACATTTATGCAATGGTATGATTGAAGAATTATAATTCCATGAGCATAACATATGATAACTCATACAAATAAAAACATGCATCTCTATGTATGTGACATGGAATAAAAAATGTATGGAGTAAACAATCATAAGAATCATGTAATAAGGGAAAATATTCATATAAAATTATATTCAAAAACAAAATTTATCTCATGTTAGTAAAAGATATAATGTAGTTAAATACATAAGATAAAACACCCTGGTTAACTCACCCCTTCATTACATTAAAGATAAGGAATATTACTCAATTAATTAAAGAGATTTATGGGGATCACCCACTCATATAAGTCTTGTTATGATTTCTATATATAAAATCTCAACTAGGGTGCCCAACCACCATTCCCCAAGCAGATTTTCCACATGACCCTATAAAAACATACCCATACTCCAGAGGTTGTCGAATAGTAGTGATGGTATAATATATTTCTTAGGGTGAGACTATAACCGCTTTTATTTGAGTAATATACCAAAAAAACATGAAACAATTTTGAAGAAATTTTTATAGAAACATAACATTTCCAAGATAACATGATGAAAAAACAAGAGACACAATATCAAAACTAAAGATGATGTTATTCTATATTAGTATATATTCAATGTGTCAAAATAAAAACTAAAAAACACACTGAAAATAACCAAAACATTTCCCAAGAGTGTCATGAACCACATCTTCTTCCCTCAACCATTATCCTTACCATATAAGCCAGCTGACATATGGTCGTTCCCCTTATAATGTCTTACAAAAATGAAATCTATTTGGGTACCTGTTATTCATCCTATGTAGGGTGTGAGTACAACTCATTAGGCCATAACCAATGGTGCCTAAACCCATATCCACTGAATATCATTATCTTTTGTCGTTTAAGTAGTTGGGTACAATGAATAAATAAACAATTATGCCACTATCAATTTTTTTCCTTTTAGCACATAAATCCCCAAGTTCCTGAGGACACTTGAACTGAAATACCAATATCATACCTTGATGGAGTCTATACCATTTCCCATATTTATTCCAAATTCATTAAACTAATGGGATATCATTATCCATATCATTTCAATTTATAAAACATTTATTTGGAATGATTGTTAAAATCAAGATAATTTAGTGTAAGTCAGCTTGCATAGGACCCAATGGTCTTTTGAAGTATTGGACCATGTCCCAAACATATTTATCACTACAGAATTCAGATGAACTAGCCTATGTTCCAATCACATTATCTATGGATGCAACAATCCTTTCCCTACACACATATCGTAGGTACCACAATATCACCATATCATATCAATCGAGATATATCAACAATAACCCTCTTATCATAACTAACCATCATGATATTCCATTAACTAATTCATAAATTATTTAAACCTTGTCAAAGAATTAATTAAAAAATAAACTAATAATATCGAATAGTTTAGTTATTTAAACAATTAATAAACCATATAAATACAATAAAATAATTCCAAAAATTAACAATCATTTTTTACTATCAACATTAAATAATTAGTTCACCAAATAATTATTCTCTTTTATAAATTCATTATTATTATAATTAACCAAATAACTAATTATCCCGAATTCAATAATTTAATTATACAATCAAATACCCAATTCCATAATTAATTAATGTTTAAATTATTTAATTAAATTTATGAATTTAAATTTCTAATTAAAAAGTATTAATTTTTAAATAATTATATATGCAATAAAAATCAGCACATTGGAATTTGAATATTAGTCCACCTTTCCATATTCTTCAATGAGCAATCTCAAAATGGAAATACCTAAAATTTAGTGGAGTAATGGTGTGGTACGTGATCTGAATCTATAACTGGTACAATGATTAAATAGTTAAAATTATCATATATCTAGATCAAGATATATAATTAACGATCTAGATCCAGAAAACATGGTATAAATATAACTATGAAATAGAATAACATTAATTACTGGAAGAGAGCAGAATGTGAGAAGAAAATGAAATCAAATAGGATTAGATCCAATTACCGGGATGGGTGACGATATTTGATTTGGGAATCTAATCACCATTAACATTGGACAGACAACCCCGGAATCCCTCCATGATGCTCTATAATTTAATGATATCATTTATGGGTCTATCTAGGGTGTTTTGAGGTATTGGATGTAGTTTTAGGAATTTTTTTTATAATTTTTGGTGGATTAAAATACCATACACAATGTTTCCTACATGGCATGAATATATTCCCATAACTGTTTCCTATCCATGTTCCTTTTATATAGGGTTTTGCAATTTCTCTTATTAGGGTTAATTGTTTGACAAACCATGAACCAACCATGAAAATCTTCACTACCCAGTTTTCATGGTTTACCGGGATGGGGTGCATAGTTTGGAAAATGCTGTGTCATATATGTACTACCCTATTTCTTATATTTTTCTCAAATTTCTTCCCAAACACACGGCCAAGATAAATCCTAAATTAAAATAACTTTATACCAGTAAATCAGTGTACCGATTATCAATCCTAAGACAACTCAAAAAATAGAAAATATCATTCACTCCCCCCACCATATATAATCTCTTCGTCAAGATTCACCCCTAAGAATATCTATTATCTCGAGTCAAAAAATAATTCCACTGAGCTAGTATATCTTCTTCCATTTACCTTGTTTCCACTATCACAAATCCATGATCCCACAATACAAAAAATATCAGCATTGTCGTTCTATACAACACATCCTCAATGTGGTCCACCACACGTATCATACGCTCCTTGAAGGACACATCTATCTTATGATCGACATCACCCACCCTATTCACATGAGAATGTTCATGGTGATAATGTTGTAGTTTTGAAACACGGAAAACATCATGAATAAAACTATATCTCTTTAGAATAACTATTCGGTATGCCATTGGCTCGATTTTTTCCACAACCTCATATTCTCCAATGAACATGGGATCTTACCTTCGCTCTCTCTATATCTATTGGTGACCAATCCTAGGAGACCCTTGATGGAATACACGATCACCCTCTTTAAACTCAATGGTTCATCAATGTATATCATTATATGAATTTTTTTTACTTTATGTCATATAAATAAATTTCTGAATCAGCATAAAATATTCTGATGTATGCTTTATGAGAATTAGTCCCTCAATTATTACGCAAATTCCTCTATCCATCATAGATACAATCTGAATTGCCTATAAAAAATAACCCTATATGGTTCCATCTATATAGTTCCCTAATAACTGGTGTTATAAGAAAATTATTCCAAAGCAATGTTCTTTTCCAAAGAACATCCAAAGTATAAGACACATACTCTTAGATTATCTTTATACACATGAATATTACTCTTTGACATTCCATATTTTTATTAGGGTAAATCCATTTTAAAAAACATTATTACCATGTTCCTTCTATTTTTCAGTAAAGAAGTATGATGTAAATAGTGATTCATGATATTAAAAATAGTATGTCGCACCCCATACAGACAAAATATATTATGACCATATAGTTATCCCAACTTCTCCCATGAAAAATTATCCCTTATTGAATTGAAATGTTGTACCTTATTCAGTTTTCCCACAACGTCCCAATCAACATTATTCATATGAGTAATCATCTGGAGTCTCAAATAAAACATCCATGGTGAATTCATCCAACTTCCATTCCAGGATGATCAATGGATATTTAAAACCTCTAGGTCATTGGTTCTTATTTATCACTTGATTATAGTTGTAGGATTGTGTCACGGACCCTAATATACCATTTTCATGCTCGACCACCAAAATTTCATTCTTTGGTCATGGTACATTTTGGTCACACATTGTTGTATCGCCAACTTCGAGGAATGAAACTCACACTTCGACTCCCCACACATTCTTGTAGGAACAACAAACCATTTCAGGACATAAATGATCTACTCCATATATACGATACAATCTGATTGTCACTCCCAACATTTGAGGATTTCCAACATGTTCAAGAACCCCAGATAATCATACTACTTATCTCTATTTTTCCTCAAAATTGTAGTCTCCAGTAAAATTGATATAAGAGTCATCTGCTCTTGATGATAATGAACCACCCCATGAATTCTAGCCAAATAATTCATCATCTAAAAATTATTACTAGACACTTGAACTGATATGTAAATTTATTCCAACATAAAGCATCATCCACACTATTTTCCTTTCCTTTAAGATATTCGAGATCAACATTGACTGACATTATATAATCAACTGATATTAGTTGCCGAAGATTCTTGTCCTTTTGTGAAAAATATACTTTAATCTATTATGATCCATATAGTTCATAACCATTTCCCCAATGATATAATTATTCAAACACATTATATAATAAACAAAAACTACTAACTCAATATCAAACACAGGGTAGTTCAATTCATGTTCCCTTAACCACTAGGATCCATATTCCACAAATCAATAATCCATGCATCATTACAACTCTGATTCCTATTCGATAAGTATCATAATACATTGTATACTTCTCAAGTTGCTCAGGTTATATCATGGACATTGCAGATGTGAAATGACTCTTAAACTCTATGAAGTACTTCATGCATGATTCCGACCATTCAAACATTATCCACTTTTATTCAAGGTTGTATGAAGCAATTCCATCCGAGACAAGTACTAGATAAATCTACTATAGAGTCTCGCCAAAACCAGAAAGAATTAGATATCATAATGATTATTGGGATGTTTAAAATATATAGATGTATATACTTTATCCAGGACTATGGAATCACTGTCCATAGAGTTTATTTGTCCAAATAAGATTACCTTATTAATCCAAAAAAAAATATTACATAGCTTGGTGTATAGTCAATGCTCTCTTAGTGTAATCAAGAAGGTGTGAAGTTGTTTGGAATGATCATCATGAGTCATGGACTACACCAAGATTTCATCCAAAAAATAACCAAAAAAGGATCCAGGTATAGATGGATGATTTTTTACATCACGCCCATAAACACTACATGTGTTTTTATCTACACAAATGGAATTAAAACATCTTCATAATGGCTATACATGTTTCTGACATCATTCATCGGTATATAAACTGTTTAAACTCTCAACTGATGATATAAATATATCATGTCAGTCTTGGAAAAGACACAATCTCCCCTAAACTGGTCAAAATGGTCATCAATACACATACATTGTTACAAATTATTTATAATCTCCATTTTCCACTTTTGGTAATAAAAAAATAAATGAAAACTCCAAACAACATTACTTATAAAGAAAATGCTTGATATCCCCAAGGACACATACTCGAGTCGATAAATACCGTATCCTCTAACTCTTCCAACTTATTCATGATATGTTGATGCTCTATCAGTGAAATTCAGTTTGATGGAATTAAAACTAGAATAATAGTGAATTACACATCTCTCTTAGGTGGAAACCTGGAGATGTTTTTTGGAAACACATTCTGAAAAAATTCAACTATGTTTGGAAAGAAAACTTCCTTCAAACCTCTATAATCCATCAACAGAAATGATGTCTGGGTATGAGATGTCATAGTTTCATAGTATTTCCCACATTTGCAGCCTTCTAGGATATCACAATATCAATGGTTAATGTAATAGGCACCTATAAGAGATTTTATATAAATCTCAGTTGATAACAATGAATTTGGTCTTGGAATGGGCTAGTCAGTCCCTACCTAATATCAACTAAAATTCTATCATGTCATGGACAAAAATACCACATAAAAAATGATACTCCCCAATATCAAGATAACACCCCATGAAAGAATAGATTTCTATAGACTTTAATCCCAATGGTGTATCTATCATCAACCCCCATTCACTAACTACACCTCCATGCTGATGTAATTTATATTTATTATAGATACAAAGAATTTTAGGAACCAAAATAAAACAAGGAATAGGAAAAGGTTTAATATACTAAAATATTAAATGTCACTATTGATAGTATGTCCTCACTATACACATTTTTAATCAAAATGGAATGTAACTGTCCATATCATATTCCATCTGATTTATTCCAACTCCTTATGCTACACCACTATACTAATATGGGGGCTCGTCCAAGAAGAACCACATTAATTTCCTCTAACACCTCACCAAATATAATTTTATCTTCCATACTAATATGTTGCAGGAGAACCCATTCCCATAGTATGGTTCTATGTAGCTCTTTCATCATTGATAATCTGAGCTAGGTTCTTGAAGAACCTATTTAAATTTCTCATCCTGTTGTATCCTCATCACTCCTTCATTGGTTATGTAAAAAAGCTTCGGTATGTGTCATATCCCCCCATGCTAGTGGAAACCACATGGTTATGGTATTGGTAAACCAAATCAAACCCCCTGAATACTCTTCTTAACATAGATCTATGATAAATTATTATAATGGTGTTTCTTTATTTAAGTAGTCATACCTTCTAACCGTGGATAAGAAACTATTTTTATGCCACTAGAATCTTCTATTAGGTTCTTGTATGATACGAGAGCATGATTGACCCCGTCTAGAAACTTTCTCATCTTGAAAATATTTACCTAGGAATTAATTTCAAATTTAAGCATATCATGAATCATCTATTCCTTAGTAGCCTAACATTCTACCAACACTGGAACAAAGCATTGAAAAACATTGAAGAGTCCATAAAATACCATAAAAAATTATTCCCCTGAGTCAATCTCATGAACTCAGATTCTCTCCCCAGTCTTGGTGTGTCTGGATAAAAATTATATATGAACATATCTGTAATATCATTCCATTGCACAACTCCAAACATTCCACCTAGAGTCTAAATGTACCAGTATCTCTTCTCCAGACCATATAACATATTGGTCTCCAGTTATACTCTATTCTCAGTATAATTATCAATGTGGGAACTCATCTACCCAATGTACACCCTCTCCATGTAATACTCGAATGGTTATGTTCTTGAAACTCCATTGTTAAGTAAGACATGATTTTCACAACCTACCTCAGGTCTCACTTAATTAATTTTATGAAGAATACAATGTTCTATCAGAATGTATCTCCTACATGTTCAACTAAAACTATTGGTTACATAGGATATAATAATGGTGGAGTATCTCTAGCCATATCCTCATGTCATCCTAAAAAAACATTTTCTTGGAGTCATAACACAAGAATTCCAAACACAAATCCAATTAATCATACCAAAACTATATCAATTTTACATAAGTGTAAAATCATTGCATGTCGTAAGAATTAATCTCACATAAACTCACCACATTGTTTAATGTGAGGTTTCATTACTAACCCTAACCATCTTACTATTATGTCTCTATTAACAATGATAAAAACTTTTTTATTATTCTCATTCCATTAGATTTCCATTTATTCACATATTTCACAATTTTTCCTTTTAAAATTTTATTTTCACAAGAAAGGAATAATAGTTCAAGATCAAAAAAATACCAAAACTCATTTCTCCATACATTAATCAAAATGATTCTTTTCATCATAATCATGATTACCTAGAAGGATGCATGTAACTAATCTTTCATTCCATAATAGGATAAACTTTTCCAATTATCTTGTATACCTTTCCCAAAATACTAGTCAAAAGAAAAAGTAATGAATAATCCACTGATACAACTTTTTAATTTCCTAGTTTGAATTCCAAAACTCGATTTACATAGTAATTTTTTCCACAAGACCTCAAAAAATCCTCCATGTACATCAATGTCTTCTGACTATTAGTGAGGGTATGATATATCGATCATGGGGAGACTATACCTTCTTTAATCATAGTAATTCATTATTTGAAAATAATAAACAATAACTTAATAAGATATGATCATAAAAGGATTTTAAAATGATCCCAAGATAAAAAAACAAGAGATAAAATATCTAAACTAAATATGAAAAAATGTCATGATAATGTATTTTTGTTGTGTCAAAATGAAATCTAAAAAGTGAAGACACTGGAAACTACCAATAAACTACCACGAGGGTCCAAATCCATTTGATTTTAATATTAATTATTTCCAATTAAATAATTCTATTATTCAATCAATTCCCTAATACCTCAAATTATTTAGGTGACGACATTTATTAATTCAATTTTAGAATTGAAAATTGTAAAAAACCGTATAAATTCCAAAATTTTCAATAATTTAATCAAAATAAATACCATTGGATTTGAATAATAGAACACCTACCTCGATTCACTAATAAATAACCACTAATAATAAATCCCAAAAATCCAATAGAGTAACGATGTTGAATGAGATCCGGATATATAACCTATAGAAATATTTAAAAAATAAAGATATATTATTTTACGAATAGAATCTGAAATCCTTGATATATATCCAATATAACTAGGTACAGATCTTAATAAAATAAATAATATAATCCCTTAAAGAATGATATATGATCAGGAGATGAATGGGAAGCAATTAGGGTGATATTCTCTTACTAAGAGGGGTGTGAATCATTGATCTAGGTTTTCAATCACCAGTAACAGAGGCTAAACGTCCATTTAATCTCTCTAAGAGACTCCATAATTGAGATAAATATGTTATGGATTGGGATTTTATGTTTGGCATATTAGAAGGGGGTTATTAGATTTTTTTATTATTTTTAGGGGATTTGAATCCCATATACACAACATAGTAGTTGGGGTGCATGGTTTCACATAAGCGTGTGACTAACTGTGTGCATATTCTAGATGGGTAAAAAAATTCTCCTCTTATGGCACATTTTTTGATAAACCATTTTCCCAAAAATGGAAATCCCCACTTTCAAGGGCTTCACAGTTTATTGGGATATCACACATGTTTAGGGAAAATCATGTGTGATATATGAAATTTCCAATCTCATCAATTTTTTACACATTTCCCCCCAAATACAACATAATGTAAAACACAAATAAAAATCGCACAGCAAAAGGTAAAACTGTAACTGTATATGATCCTGAGACTACTCATGAAAAGGTCATGATCTTACATTACTCTTATAAACTGTATCGGTCTAAGACACTTTTAAAATATATATAAATCACACACAGTGATCATATATAATTATAAATTACTATATATTTAACAAAAAAAATATTTGTTCATGTGTTCTATAGAAACCCATTAGAGATAACAATTGTTTTATTTCAGTTTTGTTTATCTATGTAATAAACATGGATTTCAGGAAAATATCATTAGAAACATAATAGTATGATATCAATATATTGAAGTGATATAGTATCATAAGATCATAATTACACTTAATGATCAGAATAATTAATGGATAAATTCGTGGATGAAAATAAAATTAATGAAATATTAAAAAACATTTGTAACGCCCCGACCCCGGCTAGTCAGAGTCAGTGCATTACTTCGTAACATTGGCATGATCACAAAATATCAAGTCTCGAAAGACCGATTAGTTTAGTAGCCTTGGAAACACTAGATACCATCGTAAACGTTACATTACATCATAAAGTGAAAAACTACAATAAAAAAGTCTCCATAGTCCACACTCATATCCTCTTCTGACTATCCCTGCAGGTCATTCATAGAATACTTCTTCACATCCTGGAAAATATTAAAACATTGAAAGGGGTGAGCTCAGATGCTCAGTAAGGATAACAATAATGCGGAAGCTTTCATAAATAAACATTAACATTTAAGGCAATGTATAACTAAAACAAAACCCTTTTAAACATGAACTTCAACATAATATGGCAAAAGTAAAATGAGATAATTCCATTTACTTATTCACATGGATATTCTACTGGTCGAATAATCACATGCATTATCAATAACCACTTTCATAATGATGGAATGCATAATGCCAGACTATCATAACCACGTAGCCAATGCCTCGTGCCAAGACCACAAATAAGATTTTGTCAAGGCCTCGTGCCAAGACACTAGTTTGTCTCATGAGACCTGTCGATGCATTGAGGAGCTATAGCGGGCTCCACCCGTCACTTATTAAGTCCAATGCATTCCTCATATGAATAGGTTTAAACATATCATAAACCATAACATAATCGTATCACATAAAACATGCATAAAGGAAACATAACATTTCCACATTTCAATCACAAGATATCAATACAACACATTGATATAATAAAAACTCTTTCAAAACCATTTTCAATACATAAATAAAAGAAAGTTAAAACTTTGTATTTATTTTTCATTAAAAAAAAGTGATGGCTTGTAGAGGAAGCCGAAACTCCAATAATGGTCACGGCGGCGGAGAAGTCGTTGTCGCCGCATATGTATGGAAAGAAAAACATTCCCTTTTTGTCATTTAGTAAAACTCTTCGTATAGGAAAGATTCCTTTTGAATAAACGTAAAATTCAAAGGGGTTTATACACCATATAAATGAAAGTTGTGTATAAAACCAAATATGCCTCAATGAAAGGAGATTGAGACGAAGTACTTAAAAAGATCATTTTTAAAATAAAATAGATCTATTATGTGTATTCACTATAGGTACACATGAATAAAGTAAAAATACAAAATAGGACATAATAATATCATGACATAATTTGAAAGTAGGAGATTAACCCAAAGAATAGAAATTGGGTTAAGAAGTTCCCTTACCTCGTGTCTGAGTTGACTCAACCGTTCTTTAACCTCCTGAATAATAAACTAGAGTTAATATATACCTTATTAAGAACCATTTTTAATTTCATTATCCTTATTATATCACTTATTACAATGATATTAACTTTATGTAATTATTTAAGTTAATAACGGTCGTTTTGTCGATCTTAGGTACTTGAGTCAAAAATAAAATTCTTATAATTACAAGTTGTTCATGTGGTGAAATATACATTATATCCAGAATTATATTAATGATGTAGATATCATATATATCATATATATACTGTATATACATTCATTTATAATATTACGTAACATTTAGAGGTAAGAAATGAAATGCACCGTTCATGGAGACGGTAAGCCGTACGTACGCATGAACGCTACTTTCATTTCTATTTCATATTTAATGGAATGAAATCATAATGATATAAATGTATAATATAAATCCAGTATAATGTAGTGTATAATACCATTTACTCCATCCTTTATACATCCCACATATGGCATTAACGATTCAAATCACTTTGAGGGGGCGGTAGTCCGCACTTCCTAAAATGAAATTATCGCGTTTTACCCATAATGGAAATCATAAAGTATGCCATAAATGAGAATTACAGAAGCATAATTAAAACATAAACACTTTATATATCATATATAAATATAGTGACATCTTAATGGTCACCTTTGAAGGTGTTATATGAGTGTTGAACAATCATCATTTCGTGAGGCAGAAATTCTTCATCCACCGAAACCGTATGTTCTTTATCCATTAGATGTAGGTGTGTGTAAGTGTAGCTCGAATACTTCTTATAACAACATCCTAGTATATTGAGGATACTGGTGTTGTTACAAAATAAATGAATAAAAAGAGTTTAGGGGGTTGGAGAAGAAAAATAAAACAAAACAACATAGAGAAGACATTACCTCAAAATCGGGTAACTCTTTTTGATTTGAGCCAAAGGCTTCCTTGAGAAGAGTTCTACCCAAATTGAGGCTTCTAGGAGTAAGAGGGGGAAGTTGGGAGAGTATTTGGGCAGAGTTTGGCCGATCCAATTGGCTTGAATGTGTGAATGAGGTGGTAGAGGTGGGGGCCTTTTATAAGAGGAGAGGAGGGGCTCTTTTGGAAAGATTGAAATGTTACATTATTACACAATGATTTTAGGATTCTAAAGGTCCCAAACTTATATAATTCGTGGATAAGGTGATAATGGTTCTAAATCACCTCATCCAATAGGCTTTGGACAAGTGTAAGCCTTGGATTTTGCATTATCTTCTCATTTTATTTAAATCGTTAAATAATGAGGTCATCACTGCATCATCATGATGTCATAATTAATTTAATCTATTTAATGTCTAAAAATTATAAAAAAAATACTATGATGTATTAAATCTTTTTATCTTTCTAATGAATATTTATAATCAAAATTTGGACTTGTGTAACCCCACTTAAAAAATGTTTTAGTAAAACAACTCATGTTTGTGTCAATTTAATTTTAACATTAAATAAATATATATTAATGTCATTTTCCAACTAAAGTAGCTCCATGGGGTCCCCAAGTTGACCCATGGATTGTATTGGTCGGCCATGACTCATCCAATAGGAGTAGGACAAGTTTCAAGCTCATCTCATATTATTAAAACATTATTTTTACCTTAAACTACACTAATTTCCTCTAATCGCGATTAAGAACTTAAAAGTTACTATTCACCGAAAATTATTTTAATCTCATTGAACCACATTTTACTTCTTAATGAAAACCATATATGTCGGATTTTTGAAAATCAAATCACAGAAGTGGTAATATTTCATTTAAATGAAAAATCAGTTATTTAACTACCACTTAGTGGTTTCACTATTCATCAAAAATTGTAGTTTTTCAGAACAATGCCAAAATTTCACCCTAAGCTATAATTGATATTCCGAATTCAAAAATGATGTCTATTTTACAAAATTCCAAACATATAAGTTGCATTAATTAATTTTATAATTAATTCCCGTTGTTACAACAAATAGCGTGTTTTTAAGAAACAATTTATATCAAAAGATTGGCAATTGTTTATGTCCAATTTCAATGTTAAATTAATTATAATGACCACCATTGGATAAAATGGTAAAAATATATTCTAATTATACTTTAAAACCACCCAATAATATAACTTATCACTATAAATTATTTTTATTAAAAAAGTTGTTTTAATTATTTTTCACTATTCATAAAAATTTGGACGTTCTCAGAAAATTACAAAAAAATCAACATAGGCTAATTTCAATATTAGGAATACAAAAATGAAGTCCATTTTGAAATATAAAATTTCTATAATTTTAAAAAGTCGTAATTACTATTCATAACGGCTACTATGATTAGTCGCAGTGTTTTAGAACTTGAAGTTGTGTACAATGCAAGCTATTGCATTATTAAATGAGAAGCATATCATGGAAGCTCAGGGTGTTACATTCTCCCCTCCTTCAATAAATTGTGTCCTCGCAATTTGAAATTTTTCTTTGAAAATAAAAGGTTGAAAATAGAAAATACCTTTGTGGAAAACCCACATCAGAAATAAGGTTAATAAAATTTAGCCTTAATAAGAGGGAAATGGAAATAAGAAAGTCACCACCAAATTATGATCTCGATAAGGAGAACATTGGTGGCAATTAGAGACATATAATTGGAGGAAAAATGTAAATATTTGTAGGGAGTGATTGAGGTCATCAATCACAATCAACTGTCAAATTGAGGGCCTCAAAGCCTTCAATCTATGTTGATTTAAAATATCATCAGTTCAACAAGACATAAGGTATTAGGGTAACACATTTTTTTGTTTTAATATCCCTTTACTAAAGTTTAAGAATTAATTTATTCATTGAATAACAGATAGGTATATATATATTTATGCTTGACAATTAGAGTTTCAACCTTCAACTCACCTTTCACTCAAAAAGATAATAGAACCCAAAAATATTATACTTATCCTAATTGTATAAGGTTCCAAATGTTAACACATACCATTTAGATTAGTAAAATTATTTTTTAATAACCAGGGACTTCCTGTAGTCTAGTGGTAGGAAATAAAGGCCTGTCGCACTATGGTTGTGGGTTCGATTCCTGCAGCTTTGTCCGACGCGTCAGGTTATGCCCCACCCGGCAGGTTGTCCTTTTTCTAAAACTATAGTATTATAATATTCCAAAAATAATCTTCATAAATTTTTTAACCGTAAACAATACTATCCAAAATCAACTTAATCCATTCCAACCTTTATAGTTATCCAAAATACTTATGTCCAACTCACAGTCCAAATTTTATAAGGAAGGTAAACATAATGAAGATCCTTTTTCCATGTAACAACATGTGAACACATTAATCATGTATTCTTTTTAAACATACTGAATTAACATGATCCCTTATTCCTTATAGTATACTAGATATACTCCTTTTATCCAAAAATGTATACAAATCATCAATCAGTTTCAAGGAAGTTAAGAATATCCAATATAATTTATCCAAATCAATCACGTCTTATTCCAAAATCACTATCTCGGTATCAGAACCATATTATGGTTTATCTTTCTCTCAACCATATATTTTCCAAAAATATAACCTATTGTGGAGTCACTTTTCTTGGTTCTACACAATCTCAAGTCCTTGATAAATTAGTACTGCAGTACAATCCTTATATACTCCATAATTATTATAACCAGTACATCATTGATACAACACTCAAATTACAAAATTCTTTAATAAAAACATAAGTACTCTAATCATTACTCCTCATCTGTGGTAGTATCATAACTTGATTATTATAAAATAACATCATTTGGGGAATACTCTGATGATTTGGACATTGGTTTGCGTAGTGTCCCCAATCCTTGCAGAAGAAGCATTGTACATTTGAAACCATTTTCTTACCCTTGCAGTCACGCACTTTGTGTCCTTTTTCTATACACTTATAACAAACTCCCATTCCCTTTAGGCAAGTTCCATGATGTTTCTTCCCACAAATACCACATATTGGAAAATTCTTCTTTCCCCTCATCCCTTTATCCATCATTCTCTCTTCCATCCCTTTCGTCTCTTGCTTCGCTTCAAAGCCATAGGACTCAGAGAATTATTTACTTATCTTATTAACACATGATACTATTTCTTCATATGTTTAGAACACATGGGAGACTATTTCCCTTTGAAATGTTGGCTTAATACCGTGAAAGATACGATCCTTCTTACTCTTTGGATCATACATATTGTTGGAGTTCACATTCCTTCTACTGGGCACCATTTCTATACAATGGCATAAGCTAGGTTAGTTTATGAATCAAAATACATAATTCCATACTTGTAAAATACTTAACATAAATTGAACTAATTATGGATATAATCCATAATTATAAAAAGGTTTTCTTTGAGAAAGTATATACTCATAACCGTTCATAGTGGTTTGTAAAGAAAATGGGAATTATCCTAAGCATATCCCCCGGGAGTGTCGTAACCAAGAGTGCAGCAAGGACCGTTGTCGTGCACCAGTTCCCATTCGAGTCTAGCTCAATGCAGTGTTTTTGGGTTTTACCCCTAGGTACATTTGTGCCAGAGCCACCTCTACCTGCTCGTATCCAGACAAGGATGTATTCCTCGGAAAACTCACAACATCTCTACAATACCAAAATTCTAGGAAGTTCTTCTATACTAATCCTCAAAGTCTATCTTCGGGCTATGAGCTCTAATCAGAGTTTATCTAAATCTAGCATCCAAGGTTAGTACTAAAATTCCTTTGATACCAACTGTAACACCCCGACCCCAGCTACTCAGAGTCGGTGCATTACTTCGTAACATTGGCATGATCACAAAAGATCAAGTCTCGAAAGACCGATTAGTTTAGTAGCCTTGGAAACACTAGATACAAGCGTAAACGTTACATTACATCATAAAGTGAAAAACTACAATAACAAAGTCTCCATAGTCCACACTCATATCCTCTTCTGACTATCCCTGCAGGTCATTCATAAAATACTTCTTCACATCCTGGAAAATATTAAAACATTGAAAGGGGTGAGCTCAGATGCTTAGTAAGGATAAGAATAATGCGGAAGCTTTCATAAATAAACATTAACATTTAAGGCAATGTATAACTAAAACAAAATCCTTTTAAACAAGAACATCAACATAATATGGCAAAAATAAAATGAGATAATGCCATTTACTTATTCACATGGATATTCTACTGGTCGAATAATCACATGCATTATCAATAACCACTTTCATAATGATGGAATGCATAATGCCAGACTATCATAACCACGTAGCCAAGGCCTCGTGCCAAGACCACCAATAAGATTTTGTCAAGGCCTCGTGCCAAGACACTAGTTTGTCTCATGAGACCTGCCGATGCATCGAGGAGCTATAGCGGGCTCCACCCGTCACTTATTAAGTCCAATGCATTCCTCATATGAATAGGTTTAAACATATCATAAACCATAACATAATCGTATCACATAAAACATGCATAAAGGAAACATAACATTTACACATTTCAATCACAAGATATCAATACAACACATTGATATAATAAAAACTCTTTCAAAACCATTTTCAATACCAAAATAAAAGAAAGTTAAAACTTTGTATTTATTTTTCATTAAAAAAAGTGATGGCTTGTAGAGGAAGCCGAAACTCAAATAATGGTCACGGCGGCGGAGAAGTCGTTGTCGCCACAAATTTATGGAAAGAAAAACATTCCCTTTTTGTCATTTATTAAAACTCTTCGTATAGGAAAGATTCCTTTTTAATAAATGTAAAAGTCAAAGGGGTTTATACACCATATAAATGAAAGTTGTGTATAAAACCAAATATGCCTCAATGAAAGGAGATTGTGACGAAGTACTTAAAAAGATAATTTTTAAAATAAAATAGATCTATTATGTGTATTCACTATAGGTACACATGAAGAAAGTAAAAATACAAAATAGGACATAATAATATCATGACATAATTTGAAAGTAGAAGATTAACCCAAAGAATAGAAATTGGGTTAAGAAGTTCCCTTACCTCGTGTCTGACTTGACTCAACCGTTCTTTAACCTCCTGAATAATAAACTAGAGTTAATATATACCTTATTAAGAACCATTTTCAATTTCATTATCCTTATTATATCACTTATTACAATGATATGAACTTTATGTAATTATTTAAGTTAATAACGGTCGTTTTGTCGTTCTTAGGTACTTGAGTCAAAAATAAAATTCTTATAATTACAAGTTGTTCATGTGGTGAAATATCCATTATATCCAGAATTATATTAATGATTTAGATATCATATATATCATATATATACAGTATATACATTCATTTATAATATTACGTAACATTTAGAGGTAAGAAATGAAATGCACCGTTCATGGAGACGGTAAGCCGTACGTACGCATGAACGCTACTTTCATTTCTATTTCATATTTAATGGAATGAAATCATAATGATATAAATGTATAATATAATTCCAGTATAATTTAGTGTATAATACCATTTACTCCATCCTTTATACATCCCACATATGGCATTAACGATTCAAATCACTTTGAGGGGGCGGTAGTCCGCACTTCCTAAAATGAAATTATCGCGTTTTACCCATAATGGAAATCATAAAGTATGCCATAAATGAGAAATACATAAGAATAAGTAAAACATAAACACATTATATATCATATATAAATATAGTGACATCTTAATGGTCACCTTTGAAGGTGTTATATGAGTGTTGAACAATCATCGTTTCGTGAGACAGAAATTCTCCATCCACAGAAACCGTATGTTCTTTAACCATTAGATGTAGGTGTGTGTAAGTGTACCTAGAATCCTTCTTATAACAACATCCTAGTATATTGAGGATACTGGTGTTGTTACAAAAGAAATGAATAAAAAGAGTTTAGGGGGTTGGAGAAGAAAAATAAAACAAAACAACATAGAGAAGACATTACCTCAAAATCGGGTAACTCTTTTTGATTTGAGCCAAAGGCTTCCTTGAGAAGAGTTCTGCCCAACGTGAGGCTTCTAGGAGTAATAGGGGGAAGTTGGGAGAGTATTTGGGCAGAGGTTGGCCGAGCCAAATGGCTTGAAAGTGTGAATGAGGTGGTAGAGGTGGGGGCCTTTTATAAGAGGAGAGGAGGGGCTCTTTTGGAAAGATTGAAATGTTACATTATTACACAATTCTTTTAGGATTTTAAAGGTCCCAAACTTATATAATTCGTGGATAAGGTGATAATGGTTCTAAATCGCCTCATCCAATAGGCATTGGACAAGTGTAAGCCTTGGATTTTTCATTATCTTCTCATTTTATTTAAATCGTTAAATAATGAGGTCATCGCTGCATCATCATGATGACATAATAAATTTAATCTATTTAATGTCTAAAAATTATAAAAAAATACTATGATGTATGAAATATTTTTATCTTTCTAATGAATATTTATAATCAATATTTGGACTTGTGTAACCCCACTTAAAAACTGTTTTAGTAAAACAACTCATGTTTGTGTCAATTTAATTTTAACATTAAATAAATATATATTAATGTCATTTTCCAAATAAAGTGGGTCCATGGGGTCCCCAAGTTGACCCATGGATTGTCTTGGTCGGCCATGACTCATCCAATAGGAGTAGGACAAGTGTCAAGCTGATCTCATATTATTAAAACATTATTTTTACCTTAAACTACACTAATTTCCTCTAATCGCGATTAAGAACTTAAAAGTTACTATTCACCAAAAATTATTTTAATCTCATTGAACCACATTTTACTTCTTAATGAAAACCATGTATGTCGGATTTGTGAAAATCAAATCACAGATGTGGTAATATTTCATTTAAATGAAAAATCAGTTATTTAACTACCACTTAGTGGTTTCACTATTCATCAAAAATTGAAGTTTTTCAGAACAATGCCAAAATTTCACCCTAAGATATAATTGATATTCTGAATTCAAAAATGATGACTATTTTACAAAATTCCAAACATATAAGTTGCATTAATTAATTTTATAATTAATTCTCGTTGTTTCAACAAATAGCGTGTTTTTAAGAAACAATTTATATCAAAAGATTGGCAATTGTTTATGTCCAATTTCTATGTAAAATTAATTCTAATGACCACCATTGGATAAAATGGTAAAAATATATTCTAATTATACATTAAAACCACCAAATAATATAACTTATCACTATAAATTATTTTGAATAAAAAGTTGTTTTAATTATTTTTCACTATTCATAAAAATTTGGAAGTTCTCAGAAAATTACAAAAAATTCAACATAGGCTAATTTCAATATTAGGAATACAAAAATGAAGTCCATTTTGAAATATAAAATCTCTATAATTTTAAAAAGTCATTATTACTATTCATAACGGCTACTATGATTAGTCGTGGGGTTTTAGAACTTGAAGTTGCGTACAATGCAAGCTATTTCATTATTAAATGAGAAGCATATCATGGAAGCTCGGGGTGTTACAACATTCAATGAAAATAAAGGAAAATACACTTTTTTTATGGTAATATTATAAAATAATTCCCAAATATTTGTGAAAATATTTTTTTTCAAATAATCATTTAAAATAACAATGGGGTCTTTCAATAAATTAACATTCAGGGACTTTGGAAAATACATTTATACCTTATAAGTGAAAAATAATTGTATTCCAACTTTCTAAAATAGAGTGAAAACTGATATAGGTGGAAAAATAAAATGGAATTTCATTTTTAAAAAAATTTACCGATTGTTAATTATTATAGAAAATATATATATAGAATATGTTTTTAAATTACAAATTAATTTATATATGGTTATGAAAATAGTAGAAGAGTTTCTATAGAATTATTTATAAAATTTAAAACATCAAATTTATAAAAATACCATTTATAATTTTTATAAACTGAAAACCTCTTGATATAATGAACAAAAATGGAACAGAAAATAAAATAATTTTTAAAAAAATCATTATTTTATATTTCCATATTCATTATATGAACAAAGTAAACTAATAAAGATTAATCAATAAATTCATTTCTCAAATAAATATGTTTGAGATAATAATATCTTTCAATTCAGGTAATGGTTGGTTTAAAAATACATTGAGAGAATGAATGTAACATGATGTTGTAAAATATATAATTTGAATGAAATAATATGTTTATACAAATTCTTGAAAAAATAAAGATACTATTCGATATAAATCCTGATGTATAAAATGAATTCAGTATCAATAATTGAAAGTGTGGCCATGAAAACCCTTTAAAATTTTATAACATCTAAATCGATATCCCAAGAAAGAGAGTAAATAAAATGATCATTATATATAATGTTTAATGATTCAATCATTTTATAATATATAAATTAGAACAATATACTTCTTATAAAGGTAAGAAGTTTCATTAAATTATTCTATGTCCCAAATAATGATAATTTGAGATGAATAATGATTACCATGTTCATGTCATTGAATTGATAATTAAAAAAATTATAGATTACCTATAAAAATTTAAAATAAAAATAATGTGTACATAAAACATATATTATAAAAACGTTATTTCACACATAATCATGGAATAATATAATCAATAATGAAGTGATATATACTAAATAAAAGAAGTTGAGTTGAGAAACTACTTGCCACATTGGAAACGTCCCAATCAAAACACATTGGATAAAATAATTTGAATTGTTACATATAATACCAAGAAGTAGTAAATATTCATGACATAAGTTATAAAAGGGGAATCATATACACTATATATAATTAATTATATGTATAACATTAAATAAATACCTCAATGATTCAAAATTGAGATATAATCACTTACCTCGAGTCTGGATTTCCCATTTATGTCCTTAAACAAATATGTGATAAAATATATCAATTATATGATATCTCAAGAAACTTATAAATATTAATACTATTTAATTAAATCATTTACTTAATTTATTTTGTTGACATACTTAATTTCATCATCAATTATGTCCACTTTCTGTGTTTGGAGAAAGTTCTGTTCATAATATTAAATGTCCTAATTGTGTGAACTATTGTAAAAATCATCAGTATTCAATCATCTCCACATTTATATTCAGTACATAACTAAAATTTATATGCATTAAATATACTTTTAAATCCAGTAACTAAATTTTGTTATGAAAAATAAATAATTTCAAGATCAAGGAGACAAGAATTATTACATTTGCGTGGCTAAAATTTTAATTTTTCAATGATCATAATAGAATGAATGCATAATTTTTTCTATAAATATATACTTATCCTTATATTAAAATGAATATATGTTTTATTGAATCATAAATAAATATATCATCGAGGAATTTCAGTGATGACAAAAAAATACAACACAATGTGGTAGTGGCAATCCACACTTACATATGAATGACATTATCATGTTCCAGTAAATTTATATGTAAGAATATAGGTGATAATAAACATTATATAATGAATATAATTTCATTAATATTGTATATATTCCTAAAATATTTCATTATAATATTCAATGAGAGGTGGTATTGGTAAATAAAACACTTTACTTTGTAGAGGTGGTAGTCCAGACGTACCCTTGAATGATGTTTTTGATCCTCGTTTTATGGATGGGTAAAGGGTTATATGATCTTTAAGTAACATAATAACATCTAAGTATTTAAAAATAACAATTTAATTATTTATTAACATTTTAATAATATATGTAACATGTTTAATAATAAATAAATCTAATAAATTTGTTTAAATAATATAGATATTCTTCTCAAAAATTCATTCACTTTACACCTTAGGCCATCTAAGGATCGTGTTTTGTATAGAATACGAAATCATGAAAATATGGGATGTGATTATTGGATTTTTTCAGGTATTGGTTGATCCAAATGGTCCTTGAATTGTGAAATGTAGAAGAGTTTTGGTTTCCATTTTTAAGTGAGGTGAGGGGAATTATTTGAATTTAATAAGGTATTAGGTTAATATAAATAATTATTTTAGTATGACTAAAAATTCATATAGTGATAATTTATAAGGATTAATATTTGAAATTTTATCATAAAAAGTCATTGAATGGTTTGGATATTTTTGCAAATTTATCTGTTTTTTAACCCAAATGAATCTTTGGATAGTTACCATGATATCATTATTTTTTAATCTTTCAAAATCAATAATGTTCATTTAAAAATAAATTTGAACCCCAAATTTAAAAGTTATGATATTTTAATATATACATTATTCACTTTGATAGAGAACATATTATTATAATTTTTATCTTATTTAATAAAATATAAATTATATAATATATATGTTCTATAATTTTTTGAAATACAAGAAATATTATAATATAATAAATCTCTACTTTATGTATAATAGTTTTATAATTACATGGATTCCAATATATATTGTAGATTTCATTCATATCATCAAAAAATAATTTTTTATAGGGTCAGATATAACTTTAAAGATTTGTATTTGGATTACACCCTAGGTAATTCAATTTCAACATTAACCATGGTGATTAAATTTTCAATATCTAATAGATATAATTTTTCTTATAAGGAATCAAGAGGATCATAATTGGACAAGCTATTAGATTAATTATATTATTTATACTGAATTCCCTTCTTTTAAGATTATTAATATTTTTAAATAATTTATATATAATATATGTAATATATAATATAATTACTTTCAACTTAAGGATAAATGACATAATTTTGTTTTGAATGCAACACAAATGTGATTAAATTATTATATATTACATTTATACATTATACATGCTTCAAAGCGTAATTCACTCAAAATACATTACTTTTCATGTGTATTAAATCAATGTTGTTTTTTTTCTAAACCTTGGATAAGTACTATGTTGTATTATATATGTATACAAGGTAATTATTTTCTCAATAAAAATTAAAAATAAATTAACATGATTAAAAAGTGATGTATATTTAACTGAAAAATAATAATTATTTTTATTTTTATCTCAGTCAAAAAATATTAAATATTATAGAAAAAATAGGGTGAAATTTTTCCCATCATTTTAAATTTACATATTACTATAGTCAAAATCAAATCAAACCAGATGGAAAACATATATTTCAGTATTTAATGGATAAGGATGATATATAATAATATTAAATTAAGGAATTAATTTGAATGAATTTTACACATTATCCACTTATTTTTAACAATAATTAACTCGTACTTCCTTTACCGTGGAAATAAATATTTTCTATGGTAAATATTCATATTGAATAATAAATTTGATGATATAATTACCAATTATTAATTACAATGAATAAAATTATTGAATTCAGTTTATCAAAATCAAATCATATAATGGGTAGAATTTAATATATATTTAATCTTACAAAACATGAAGTAAACATATTTTCACGAAAAATGAATTATTAGTTACAGAAATTAAATAATAAATATATTGAATAAAAAGATACTAATTGGATATTAGATAATGAAAATTGGATAATTAAATTTTAAAATTAATATAGAATATAAATGGACATTTTTATCACATTAAATGAAAATATAGTTTCCAAAAAAAATATTATTTTTCACTATTCAATGGAAAATCAATATTTTATAAAAATTCAAAAAACATCCTCCTAAGATAAATTTTTTATAATGAATTAAAAAATGAACATAATATTTTCTACTAAATTTTATTATTGGTCCATAAATTAGTATTAATATTCTATCTAGAAAGAAAAACATTATTAATGAAGACAACATATTTTCGATGAATAAGACTTTACTAAAACTGATTTCCTATTTGAAAATAACAAACTAATGAATTTTTATTAATTAATAATTATATATGTGTATATTTTTCTATATATCATAATGATATAAATACAAATCATACCTTCAAATTCAACAACTATTGTATGACTATCATTTTTAAATAATAATATTTAATATTTTCTTTAATATCGGTGTTGGGTGTTTTATATGATTATGGCCAAGTTATTCTATTTAAACTCATAGAATACTATATATATAGTTACAACATAAAAATGGGAAAATATATTAAACATATTATGATTTTAAATTACATATTTCCATTAATATGAAATGTGTTCAATAGTGTACATAACATGAAATGTCCAACAAAAATAAATGGTTCAATTGTATGTGACTATTAAAATGATAAGTTTGAATTGGTGTTTAAATAAAGGGATTACATTATTACGATTTGTATATATATATATAATAAATTAAAATTTATTTGTAATACCAATTAAATGATAAAATTCATTTAGAATATATATGTAACAAATAATATCAATTAATACATTAGAATATAATTTCATAATAATTTATTTTTCATGCACTATTATTTTTATTATATTATAGATGAGTAATTGTATTATTAGAAATTATTGAAATAATATAAAATAATACAAGATCAAATCAATACAATAGATATTACTACCAACGTAATAAATCTATTTTATATTAAAAATATACATGTTTTGTTATTCTATGTGTGTAAAAAATTCATATAATAATATTATTTTTTATTACTTTTAAAATTGGGATAATAATAAAATTATAAATATTTATAATAATTATTTTAAAATTAAATAACTATGGTGATTTTAAAATTTATAAATAAATATAAGTTACAATGTAAAATATTAGTTACCAAAGTAAAAAGGTAAAATTTAAAAATTGATAATTTTTGAATAAAACAATTATATTTAAATTAAGGTGATAATTTTAAAATAAATAATCTAAAATTATTTAGAGACATATGTAGAAAAAATTAATACTTATTTAATGTGTAACCAATGTTCGGGAATGTTAAAAAAAATTAAGAATTAAAATTATATTTTTTTCTGCAAAGAATGTTTTGGAAAAAAAAATTATAACAGAAAATTATATTATATAATTAATTGAAATCAAATAAAGGTAAATTATGAAAAAATTATTATTATTCATGTTACTTTTTTAGGTTCATCAAATATGTTTTTTGATAAAATAAATGATATGGTTAAATTTGAATCATGACCAACATATATTAGAATTGTTTATATAACAGAGCTTGAATTTTACTAAATAAAATTTCTTATAAGGAATTAAATATAAAATATTTTATATTTAAATGTTAAAAATACAAATGTCACCAATATTTACAATGTTAAATATCAGAACATCCATGAAACCCCATTCACACACCTTACCTTTCTTTTTTTTAATGATGTGTCCCTTTTACACATAATTTGAGATGACCTACACCAATTGAAATCCTCAAAATGAATTTTAAATTAAAATGAAATTATTCCAAATTTTCGTCCCAAAAATCCCAACGTCAGGTTTTAATCCCCTAAAATCAACAAGCTTCCTTAATTCCTTCATTTCTAAAGGTTAAATTAAGAGATGTTTTTAAATTATGAACACAATTATTACATATACATTAACATCCTTTCATTATCTTTATCATCCACCAACAATTAAATCATATCTCAAAATATTTATATTGCAACCAAATTATATATAATAATCATGAATTAATTTATACTAATTTTAAAACCGTTATATATACGCCTCCCATTCCATCTAAAAAATAAAATTTTGTTCACGTGTGTGTGTGTATTTGGAATCAACCTATATAAATAACATGTTTCATTTTTCATCACCTTGTATCAAATAAATCAATGAAATTGATTTAGTAAATATATAAGTTATTTATTTTATGACTATTATTTTTCATTTAATTATATATCAATATAAATGTAATATTAGAAACACAATGTCATTTTAAAACTAATTTCAAAAATTCAAAAAAACCAAGTTGAAAATTTACTTATTCATAAGTTACACTATATTTTGAATTTTATAGCAACATCTAAATCATACAAATTAAAATTCATGATCAAAATAAAATATCAACAATCCCATCATATATTTTTTAATATGAAATGATATCAAAATAATCCCTCCAATGACAGTACACACACATAGATTGTATCATGTTCTTACGGTTGGTTAAACCATAATCAAGTGTAATGATATAACTTTACATCAAATTTGTATTTAGAAACATATTAATTGATATTAAGAAGTAATTAACTATTATTTTATCTATTACGGTAATATAAATATTTCACTGCTAAAAAATATCAACAGTATATATGTGTTATAATTTCCAAATATAATATCATCACCAACTTAAAAATCATTAATAATAACTTAAATACATATAGAATGAAATTATAACACTCTACAGAATTTTAAAATTCTAGTTATTGAAAATTTTCTTATATAGTAATGATGAAAATTTTGATAAAAATGATATAAAATATCACAATTATGAATCTCGTTGAAAATGAATATGAATAATGACACCCAATATTGATAATAAATAATAAATAACTAAAATACATGGAGAAAATAATTATAATATAATTTAATAAAAGATTATATATATGAAAACTAAACTGAAAGAGGTTTTACAGATAGTTTTATCATTATTGAAGATTTCCATGAACATTAGTTGATGTTAGGTGTTGGAGTATGAGGATCCTTGTTTAAAACATAATATCATAGGACATATTTAATATTTAACATGATTATATGATATGGCCTTATTAATTACTCATAAATCAATTTTAATATGAAAGTCATGTGATACAATTAAGAATAATGGATTTCCTTTATACAAGTGTTATTAAATTCATAAGGTATCAGGATAACTCCAAATATCCTTTCATTAAGTTATAATGACTCTTATTAAATATCAATCATATGTTCCTGGATGCTTCCACAGTATGAATTTATAAAAAATTAATATCTATTACATTCTAGGGATTACTTCTTTTTAATTCAAATCTTTCATAGTGAAAATATTATTTCTCTAATGTAAATAATTTTTATAATTGTTTCCCCTCATTATACATATTTCCCTTTAAATATAATGTTATCATTTAATATTTTAATCCTAGTTATGTGTCATATCGTGTTAAATTTATAATTCCAAAATCACTTTTCTATGAAGTGGGTGTTTCAATCTTTTTTTCATTTTCAGTTTTAATGATGATCATTTAAAAAAATTGATTTCCTTTAATGATTTATTGTTTTATTGTGTAATAAACATTTCATTGGGATAATATTTCGGTCTTTTCAATGCACTATTTTTGAAGGTTATTTATTTAATGTAGTCATTTTCAAAATTTTCCAAATTAAATTTTATAAATTTATCTTCTAAATTTAGCTCATCTAAATGTATTTTTATGCTAACGTTAAATATATTTCTAAAAATATATTCTTTTGTTTTTCATCCATCTAAACACTTTCTTACATCATTCATAAAATTAAATTCAATAATTAATAAACCCTATGTAATAAACTAGTTTTCCAGATAATAAAAATCCATTATTAGTTTTAAATGAAATAGTTTATTTCCTATTATTTTTCAAGGTTACATCCCCAATTATCTAGTTAACGAATTATTAATCTATGTTGACATCCCCTTTACATTCATATATTAATATATAATAATTTTATCCATCCTAATTAATCCAATGGTTTATACACATTTTTTCTATTATCATGTAACAAGTTTCATTCATTGATTAATTTAAATAGTATATTATTATGTATGATTTCATTTTGTTCCACACATATTGTTACTCATGAGAACAATGATCCTTTATTGAACTCCAATAAATCACGTATAAAATTAATTATTAGTGGTGGAATTTTAATGATACATGGGTTTCATTCATTAGTAATCTTTTATGATACAATTGTGGTATCCCATTGTAACTTTCACTACTCTATAGTTATGAGAGACTATAATATGTTAATGAATATCTCATGATCATTTTATAGGAACATATCCTTGTCTTAATTCTTGTAAATATAATAATTTTATTCCACTTTTCATTATGTTCATGTTATTATAAAATTCTTCATGTATTACACATGTTTCTAATTTATTCTTTACCTTTACTGTCACGAACCAACCAATGTTAATCATGATTCAATGACCCAAACCAGCACAAAATAGTGCCTAAGAGAAATCCCAATCCTCCCTTAATAGAAAAAAATATTGGGAACCATTAAAAGTTTCTGGAATTATTTGGCCAAATAAAAATTCCAATAAACAAATATAAATACAGAAATAAGAAATATATACACTACTAGTAGAAAAAAATATACTCTATGTATATCTATGTGACCATATGGTTCAATACTATCCACTAAACCAATGTTGTACCACAGTGACCAAATACAATCTAAAACAAACATGAGAAGATAAAAAAAATGATACTATATGAAGGAGTATTAACACACATTATGGGTTCCCAAAAAATTTAATCACATTATAATTCTAATTAAATCAAAGAATCTTGAATTTAATGTTTAAATACATTATATAACCAATGTTCTATCACATATTTTCTTCAAACATATCATTTTCCAATTACATTTAATTTAAACATGATCATATTCAATGAATGAATTATTACAATTTAAAAGAAAAATTGAAAGAGATGAAGGAAAGATGTATTTATTCAAGAAGGTGAATTATGTTGTAAATCATTCTCAAAAACATGTCCACAAACATTTGAAATCTATTTTATCACATTTAGAAATGATATCCACTATTTAAAAGAGGAAAAAAGAAATGATCACACAAGGGTAATAGAGAGTAGGAAATATGAGTAACCAACCAAAAAGAATCCTTAATAATCCACTAATGAAAGCTATGTGCCAATGTACATAGTAGAACATAGGTTCTTATTGGTTATTATAAAACATAATAATACCTAACTCATCCCATATGCATGCCTTACCAAAATATGTAAATTAATTCCCACATTCTTTGTTCTTGAACTACATAGCCTAACCAAGGGGAACAATCCCCACGTAGATCATGGTACATTTTAATGACCACTAGCTTGTGTGAAATCTAAACTATTGGTGAATATAACGACCCATACCTTACATACATTGTTAATACTTAAAAATTGAAGCATACTTATTACAGCATATAACAAAACCACGAAAGGACAGTATAGGTATAGTGTCTTTAGAAACTGGGAAACAAAAACAACTGGTTCATAAAGCGTCTACACTGTCTCCCATTTATTTCATCATATCTATAGTCCCTTTTGGAATATCTTGCTTACTAACCTTATTCCTGACCTGGGGAAAGAAAACATACAAAAGGGTGAGCTCAAATGATCAGTAAGGGTAAACAAAAGAAATATCAATCACATCATATACATAAGCACATAACTTTTGGAAATCTTAACCTGCAAAAGAGATCATAATTTCATAACATGGGATAAATCCGGGCAGTGAAATGTAATCACAATAATCATAACATAAAACATAAAACATTGTGGCATACACACAAAATCATAGAGAATCATTTCTTGTTAGTCAAGACTCATTGCCAAGACTATCTTAGTGGACAAAGTCCCTTTCTGAACCGAGTCACCCTCGTTTCAGTCCTGTTTCACTGAACTGGTATAACCTACCCTTCCAGCCATGTCTATCTCATGAGATATAAAATATTTACCCAATTCATTGGAGGGAGATATAGGTCCCACCCATTTCATAATGATACCATTCTTATGTGTGCCACAAAATCATAAATCATACATCATTACATAACCCATGTAATAAAAATGGGAATATTAAATATCATGACATCATAAAACAATTCATATACGATAAGGAATTCATAAAAATAATTCCATCACAACATAATCAAATCAATGTAATAATACGGATAAAAACATAACCCTTTATTAATTTAGATGGAAAATAATTTTGATAAAACACTTGAACTTCATTCTTGAGGAAAATATCCTTTCTACATCAAAAAAAACTTTTCCTTTCTTAACATGTCATACAATTTTAAACTAAAATAATTTGATTAAAAATAAACTTGAAAACTTTTAAAGGAAGCTTCTTGGAAATAATGTTTTCAAAATCCATTCATGTCGTATAATTTTAAAAAAACATTATTCTCGTACATTTGTCGGAAAATTCAAAAAGTACCTCGTACGAAAAACGACAAAAGATTCCTTTCATATATTTTACTAAAATCTCACTGAAAGGTAAAATTGTATTTAAACAATTTTAGGTGGATGGAAATAATATTACATATTTAATAAACATGGATGTGGATGATAAAATACACCCCAGTAAATACTAAAGTATAAACAATCTCGGATAGAAATGAGATTGTGATATTTCCCTTACCTTAGGTCCGATTTGCTTTGTGCATGTTCAAAGCTTCTGTATAATGGTTTAAATAATGTTATTGACTTATTTTATAATCATACATATTGATATGATATCATATATGGTCATATTCTTAGCTTCTTATTAGTAATATTTCATTGTTACTTGTTACTCGGGTCTTTATTGCTTTTTGTTCTTATGCGTGTTTTGCCGAATAAATTCATATTATTCTTTTAAGGATATATATACCTTATATCCCGAATGGTATTAGTGTAACATATATCCTATTTATTCATTAAATTCATTTATATAATTACTATGTAATGATGATCATGTAGAACGAGTCGCATCACATCGTGGAGACGGTATTCCGTACGTACGCACGAGCGATGATATTGTTCCCATGATCATGGAATTGTTTTTAAGTGTATTTATACTATTTCAGTGTCAATATCACTTTATAATAATCATATATAGTTACTCATTACACCATTATATCCATCCTTGTAAGCTGATGGTGGAAAATAGATTACACCACGGCGTGGAGACGGTATTCTGTACGTACGCACGCGCGGTGATTTCATTTTTCCGTAGGATGGATAGAAGATGAATTAGGGTTGTTTCATATTTATAATAACATATCATTATGTATGTAATACTGATGTTATTACTTTATCATGAAACAACTAAAGAAGAAGAAGTTGAAGAAGAAATAAATTGAAAAGATCGGTAATGGATATTACCTCTTCTTTGAAACGCCTCTTTGAATCCTCCACTTAGGGAACTAAGATTGGTCTTTGAAGAAGACCAGGACCTCTAGGATTATTCCAGGGAAGTGGAGAATGGATTTTGTCAGGGGTTGGACGAGCTTGAGTGCTCAAATTGGTGTGAGGAGGAGGGGGAGGAGGTTCCCTTTTATAAGGGAGGAGAGGGGCACCTTAGGAATATCTCAAAATATTATTTTATATTAAAGTCCAAATCGGTTTATAATGGTTCCAAAGGGTCTTATTTAGGAACTAAAGTGGGGATGGGTCGAAATCCTATCAACCAATAGGATTTGACAAGTTTAGGTTATTATTTTAACCTTATTAATTAGATTTAACTCTAAGTTAAATAATTTGACTTTTACCGTGTCATTTTGTTTTCTTACACTATATGGTTAATAAACTTACTATAACATGCCAAACGAACCCCAAGTTGTTTATTATTAATATATATAACCTTATCTAAGTCACTTGGCCGATCCTTAGATTTTGTAGGAATAAAATAACAACTATCAATATAATATTTGTTTCAAAAACTATTTTATGTAAATTTTGACACTATTTAGTAAATGATTTTTGTAAAACTCATAACAGAATTATTAGTTCAAACCAAGTTAATTAAATCAATACTAACATGTCATATTAACCTAGAAAATTAGTTGGATTCATAAAAAGTCTCAAATTACATTAATTTTGGTGTTTATAACATCAATTATGTCAATATTTCATTAATAAGATAATTACCGCATCATCATTGTGTCATAAATAAATTAAATTATTTAATGTCTAAAAATTACAAATAAAATACCAATATGTAGTAAACCTTTTTTTCTTTCTACTGAATATTTATAGTCGAATTTTTCTTATGAATAACCGCATATTAAAAATTATTTACTTATTAAACTTTGATTTTAACTATTTTAACCCTTCTTTAAATAAATTAATAATAAATGTCCTAATCTAATCCAAGTGGGCCTAAATGGTCATATTTTATTCCTAAGTTTCTTTTTGGTCGAATTAAAATTATCCAATAGAATTAGTACATGTGTTAGTGTAAAAATAATATCATCTTTACCCTTAATTACCCTATTTACTTTTTACCATGGTAAAAAAAAGTAAAAAGTTACTATTCACCAAAAATTATTTTCATCTCATTGAACCACATTTTAGTCCTTGATATTAACCGTGTCTCTTGGACTTTCGAAATTCCACTCACAGAAGCGGTAAAATTATGTTTTATGAAAAATTCAGTTTTTTAACTACCACTTAGTGGTTTCACTATTCATCAAAAATTGAAAGTTTTCAGAAAAATACCAAAATTTCACCCTAGGCTAATTTCGATATTCTGAATCCAAAAATGAAGTCCATTTTGAAAAATAAAATTTATAAAATTTCAAAAAGTGGTTATTACTATTCATAACGGCTAGTTTTAATAATATTTTAATAGCATATCGTTGTTTAGTGAAACTCGGTATTGCGTGCGACACAAGCTATCGAGGAAGGTCGCGATTTCGTGTAAAGCAAACCAAGAAAGTGTTGTGTAGAAAAAGATTCTTTTGATGATTTATATATTATAAAAGTCTCAGGTGTTACATTCTACCCCCCTTAAAATGAATTTCGCCCTCGAAATTCATCACTTTGTAACAAACAGATGAGGATACCTCTCCCTCATCATATCCTCAAGTTCCCATGTAGCTTCTTCTAATTGATGGTTCCTCCATAAAAATTTCACCAAGCGAGTGGTCTTGTTTCGTAAGACTTTTTCGCTACGATCCAGAATCTCTATCGGCCGTTCTTCATAAGAAAGATCTTGCTCCAGTGGTACAACTTCTGAGCTAAGTACATGTGAAGGATAAGGTATGTACTTTCTCAGGAGAGATACATGGAACACATCGTGAACTTGAGAGATATTCGGTGGAAGCGCCAATCGGTAAGCTACCTTCCCTACACGATCCAGTATTTCGAAAGGACTGATATATCTTGGGCTCAACTTCCCCTTCTTTCCAAATCTCATGACTCTCTTCCAGGTAGATATCTGTAAGAACACTTTATCGCCCACTTCAAACTCTAGGTCTTTTCTTCGGCTGTCGGCATAACTTTTCTGTCGACTCTGAGCTACTCTTATGTGTTGTTGAATAGATCTGACTTTTTCTGCCATTTCATCAACGAGATTAGGCCGTAATAGCTTTCTTTCCCCAACTTCATCCCAGCAAGTTGGAGTCCTGCATTTCTTTCCATAGAGAGCTTCATAAGGAGCCATCTGAATACTAGAGTGAAAGCTATTATTATAAGAAAATTCCACCAAAGGTAGGTGTTGATCCCAACCTCCTTTGAAATTCATAGAGGAAGCTCTCAACATATCTTCTAGGGTTTGAATTGTTCTTTCAGACTGACCGTCTGTCTGAGGATGATAAGCAGTGATGAAACTCAACTCTGTATCCAGAGTATGCTGAAGACTTCGCCAGAACTTTGAGGTAAATCTCGGATCCCGATCAGATATAATAGAAAGTGGTACTCCATGCAATCTTACCACTTCCTTTACATATATCCTACAAGCTGATCCAGAGAGAAATCCTCTCTAATAGCAATGAAGTGTGCAGACTTTGTAAGACGATCAACATTGCTGACAAACCAAGCATCGAGAGACATATTCAGCAACATCTCTTTTCATTCCATCCCACCAGAAGTACTCTTTCTGGTCCCTATACATCTTCGTGCTTCCAGGATGAATAAAGAATGAAGAAATATGAGCCTCATCCAGCAGCTCCTTCTTTAATTCAGGGATGGGAGGAACACAAACCCGATTCTTGAACTTTATTATCCCATCACAATCAAGGTTGAACTTAGGAACATTTCTCACCTTCTATTGTAACTCGACATCTTCTTTCTGTGCCTCTTTAATCTTCACATGTATAGATGGTTGAACATTCTTTTGAGAAAGATAAGATTTTTCCCCTTCCATTATAATTCCAAGATCCATCCTTTGTAAATCCATAAATATTGGATCTTTTGTGATCCTCATCATGGATAAACTAGCATGGTCTTGTCGACTTAATGCATCTGCCACCTTGTTTGCTTTCCCAGGGTGGTAATGGATTGAGCAGTCGCAATCCTTAATCAGCTCCAACCATCTTCGTTGATGCATATTAAGCTCCTTTTGTGTGAAAATATACTTTAAACTTTTATGATCAGTATAAATATCACACCTTTCACCATAAAGGTAATGCCTCCAAATCTTTAATGCAATGATTACCGCAGCTAACTCCAAATCATGTGTTGGGTAATTTTGCTCATGGATTTTCAACTGTCGTGAGGCATAAGCTATAACCATATAATTTTTCATAAGAAAACACCCTAATCCCTTCTTGGATGCATCACTATAGATCACAAACCTTTCTCCACTACAAGGCAGTGTGAGCACAAGTGCACTGGATAACCTTCTTTTCAACTCCTTGAAATTCTCTTCACATTCTTCCATACAGACAAACATAACTCCTTTTCGAGTCAACATGGTGAGTGGATTAGATAATCGTGAAAAATCTTTCACAAAACGTCGATAATATCCAGCCAAACCAAGAAAACATAGGATCTCAGTTACTGTTGTTGGTCTCGACCATCTTTCGATAACCTCTGTTTTTGTTGGATCCACAGATATCCCCTCTTTTGAGATAATGTGACCCAAAAATGCAACTTTTTGAAGCCAAAATTCACACTTGTTAAATTTGGCATAAAGCTTCTCCTTTCTCAGGGACTTCAATATAATTCTCAAGTGATCATCATGTTCTTCCTTGCTCTTTGAATAGACAATAATATCGTCTATAAAGACTACCACAAATTGATCGACATAGTCTCTAAAGAATCTATTCATTAGATCAATGAAGATAGCAGGGGCATTAGTAAGACCAAATGGCATCACTATAAATTCATAGTGTCCATACCTTGTACGGAAAGCAGTCATTGGTATATCCTCCCTTTTGACCCTTAATTGATGATACCCTGAACGAAGATCAATCTTGGAAAAGTATTGAGCTCCGCGTAGTTGGTCAAATAGGTCATCAATGCGCGGGAGAGGATATTTGTTCTTGATAGTGATCTTGTTAAGTTCTCGATAATCAATGCAGAGTCTCATTGATCCATCTTTCTTCTTAAGAAATAGAATAGGTGATCCACAAGGTGACGCACTAGGTCATATGAATCCCTTATCAAGATTCTCTTGGAGTTGCTTCTTCAATTCCTGCAACTCAATTGGGGCCATTCTATAAGGTGTCATTGAAATAGGCAAAGCACCCGATACGAGTTCTATTGAAAACTCAACTTCACGATTTGGTGGAAGACCCGGTAATTCCTCTGTAAAGACATCATCAAACTCTCGTACGATGGGAATATACTTAATCGTGAGTTTCTCACCAACAATTTGAGATAAATAACCTTCATTTAGTGGAATCAATACCCATAAAATGGAAGAAATTTCCACTGGAAGGTTATGTTCATCCTTGCATTGATAGACGATCATAGATTGATCTAGAATATAAAATGTGACTTACCTTCTTTGGAAATTGATATGAGCTCCAAATAAAGAAAGCCAATCCATTCCAAGAATCACATAAAATTCCACTATAGGAAGGATCACAAGATTTGCAGGAATAACTTTCCCACAATCTTCGATCAGAGAAGGATTATAAACTTTTGATGTGACTGTTGTGCCATTAGGTGTTGTCACAACTAACTCAACATCTAATTGTTGAGGTAATACGTTGATACCCTTAGAAAATTCTTCAGAAATAAAAGAGTGGGTGGATCCAGAATCAAATAAAACATTTGCTACTTTAGAGTGTATGGTAAGTGTACCTTTCACCACATCGTTATCGTACTCCACATCGCTAATAGAAATTGCATGTGACTTTCTTTTGTCTTTAGCCATGAGAGTTTGTTAACGTCGACCATCATCACACCCTTGGATTAGGGAATTTATTAGCATAATTCCCCATCTCCTTGAACTTGAAACATTGAAGTGTAGTAGGTTCATTCTGTGTATCCCTTCCTTTGTTTGCATCATTAGACTTCTTCCCATCATCGCGACATTCAAATTCTCAATGACCTTCCTTTCCACATTAGAAACATTTACTTTTCCCTTTAGGACAACTCCCTCCATGTTTCTTTCCACACTTTGAGCATAAGGGAAAGATCATCTTCTTTTCAGTGTGCTCTTTAGATTTTCCTTTGAATTCCATTTTCCTCTTCTTATCAAACCCATATGACTGATGGGTTACTCCAATCTCCATCTCGACTTTGAGAGCACATCGAACTATTTCCTCGTAGCTATTGAAGTCCGTTATGGCTAACGCCCTTCGAAGACTTGGTTTTAAGCCACTAAAGAATCGATCGATCTTACTCTCAGGTTGGATAATAATACAAGAATCATACCTTGCAAGTCTTGTAAAATTTGATTCATAGGTACCAATAGATTCATCATCCTTTTGCTTTAGTTCAAGAAACTCTTTCTCCATCTTTGTTCGGAGAATATGAGGGAAGTACTTATTGAAAAATAAGTTGTTGAACTCATCCCATTCCATGGACTCAATTTCATCCCTTTGCCTCGTATTCTTAATAATATTCCACCATTTATCAGCATCTCCTTCTAAACGATACACTGCTAGTATGACTTTATCATGTTCAGAACATTGATGAACTGAAAATATCTTTTCAGTAGTACTAATCCATTGTTCAGTAACTAATGGATCAGTAGACCCGCTGAAAGAAGGTGGACGCTGCCTCATGAAGGATTCAACAGAATGTTGCTCCTTCCTTTTCTCATTTGGAAGTCCTGCCTGATTCATATCTTGAGAAATTTGTGTGAGCATGGCTACAATATTTTTCATTCCAGCTCCCATAACGTTTGGTTGCTCAGGTGGACAATCATTGCATTGCTCGTCGCATTCCGCATTAACACGGTTCCTTCGGGTTCCAGCCATTGACTAAAACCAAGAAGAATAGTGTGAGCAACACTAATTATAATAGGAAAACCACATAATCAAGAATAAAATTTCACACTTAAGGTCATATCCTAGGTTATTCATGGCCATTTCTAAAACACTAAGATTGTGTTCTATGCTTAGACTTATCCTTAGGGTTCTTACTAAGGCTTTCACATCCTAGTTTCCAAAGGTTGACTATACCTTTCCTCTGATACCAACTATAACGACCCATACTTTACATACATTGTTAATACTTCAAAATTGAAGCATACTTATTACAACATATAACAAAACCACGAAAGGACCATATAGGTATAGTGTCTTTATAAACTGGGAAACATAAACAACTGGTTCATAAAGTGTCTACACTGTCTCCCATTTATTTCATCATATCTATAGTCCCTTTTGGCATATCTTACTTAATAACCTTCTTCCTGACCTGGGGAAAGAAAACATACAAAAGGGTGAGATCAAATGCTCAGTAAGGGGAAACAAAAGAAATATCAATCACATCATATACATAAGCACATAACTTTTGGAAATCTTAACCTGCAAAAGAGATCATAATTTCATAGCATGGGATAAATCATGGCAGTGAAATGTAATCACAATAATCATAACTTAAAACATTAAACATTGTGGCATACACTCATAATCATAGATAATCATTTCTTGTTAGTCAATACTCATTTCCAAGACTATCTTAGTGGACAAAGTCCCTTTCTGAACCGAGTCACCCTCGTTTCAGTCCTGTTTCACTGAACCGGTGTAACCTACTGTTCTAGCCATGTCTATCTCATGAGATATAAAATATTTACCCAATGCATTGGAGGGAGATATAGGTCCCACCCATCTCATAATGATACCATTCTTATGTGTGCCACAAAATCATAAATCATACATCATTATATAACCCATGTAATAAAAATGGGAATCTTAAACATCATGACATCATAACAAAATTCATATACGATAAAGGAATTCATAAAAATAATTCCATCACAACATAATCAAATCAATGTAATAATAGGGATAAAAACAGAACCATTTATTATCTTAGATGGAAAATAATTTTGATAAAACACTTGAACTTCATTCTTGAGGAAAATATCCTTTCTACTTCAAAAAAACACTTTTCCTTTCTTAACATGTCATACAATTTTAAACTAAAAGAAGTTGATTAAAAATAAACTTGAAATCTTTTAAAGTATGCTTCTTGGAAATAATGTTTTAAAAATCCATTCATGCCGTATAATTTAAAAAAAACATTTTTCTCGTACTTTTGTCGGAAAAGTCAAAAAGTACCTCGTACGAAAAATGACAAAAGATTCCTTTCATATATTTTACTAAAATCTCACCGAAGGGTAAAATTGGATTTAAAAAATTGTAGGTGGATGGAAATAATATTAAATATTGAAGAAACATGGATGTGGATGATAAAATACACCCCAGTATATACTAAAGTATAAACAATCTCGAATAGAAATGAGATTGTGTTATTTCTCTTACCTTAGGTCCGATTTGCTTTGTGCGTGTTTGAAGCTCCTGTATAATGGTTTAAATAATGTTATTGACTTATTCCATCATCATACATATTGATATAATATCATATATGGTCATATTCTTAGCTTCTTATTAGTAATATTTCATTGTTACTTGTTACTCGGGTCTTTATTGCCTTTTGTTCTTATACGTGTTTTGCCGAATAAATTCTTATTCTTCATTTAATGTTATTGATACCTTATATCCAGAATGGTATTAGTGTAACATATATCATATTTATTCATTCAATTCATTTATATAATTACTATGTAATGATGATCATGTAGAACGAGTCGCATCACATCATGGATACGGTATTCCATACATACGCACGAGCGATGATATTGTTCCCATGATCGTCAAATTGTTTTTAAGTGTATTTATACTATTTCAGTGTCAATATAACTTTATAATAATCATATATAGTTACTCATTGCTCCATTATACCCATCCTTGTAAGGTGATGGTGGAAAATAGATTACACCACGGCGTGGAGACGGTATTCCGTACATACGCACGCGCGGTGATTTCATTTTTCCGTAGGATGGATAGAAGATGAATTAGGGTTGTTTCATATTTATAATAACATATCAGTATGTAAGTAATACTGATGTTATTACTTTATCATGAAACAACTAAAGAAGAAGAAGTTGAAGAAGAAAGAAATTGAAAAGATCGGTAATGGATATTAACTCTTCTTTGAAACGCCTCTTTGAATCCTCCATTTAGGGAACTATGATTGGACTTTGAAGAAGACCAGGACCTCTAGGATTATTCTAGGGAAGTGGAGAAGGGATTTTGTCAGGGGTTGGCCGAGCATGACTGCTCAAATTGGTGTGAGGATGAGGGGGAGGAGGTGCCCTTTTATAAGGGAGGAGAGGGGCACCTTAGGAATATCTCAAAATATTATTTTATATTAAAGTCAAAATCAGTTTATAATGGTTCCAAAGGGTCTTATTTCAGTGCTAAAGTGGGTATGGGTCGGAATAATATCAACCAATAGGATTTAGACAAGTTTAGGTTATTATTTTATCCTTATCAATTAGATTTAACTGTAAGTTAAATAATTTAACTTTTACCATGTCTTTTTGTTTTCTTACACTATATGGTTAATACACTTACAATAACATGCCAAACGAACCCAAAGTTGTTTATTATTAATATATATAACCTTATCTAAGTCACTTGGACGATCCTTAGATTTTTTAGGAATAAAATAGCAACTACCAATATAATATTTGTTTTAAAAACTATTTTATGTGAATTTTGACACTATTTAGTAATTGATTTTTGTGAAAATCATAAAAGAATTATTAGTTCGAACCAAGTTAATTACATCAATACTAACATGTCATATTAACCTAGAAAATTAGTGGGATTCATAAAAAGTCTCAAATTACATTAATTTTGGTGTTTATAACATCAATAATGTCAATATTTCATTAATAAGATAATTACTGTATCATCATTGTGTCATAAATACATTAAACTATTTAATGTCTAAAAATTACAAATAAAATACCATTATGTAGTAAACCTTTTTAGCTTTCTAATGAATATTTATAGTCTAATTTATCTTATGTATAACCGCATATTAAAAATTATTTACTTATTAAACTTTGATTTTATCTATTTTAACCCTTGTTTAAATAAATTAATAATAAATGTCCTAATCTAATCCAAGTGGGCCTAAATGGTCATATTTTATTCCTAAGTTTCTTTTTGGTCGAATTACACTTATCCAATAGAATTAAAACATGTGTTAGGGTAATAATAATATCATCATTACCCTTAATTACCCTATTTACTTTTTACCGTGGTAAAAAAAAGTAAAAAGTTACTATTCACCAAAAATTATTTTCATCTCATTGAACCACATTTTAGTCCTTGATATTAACTGTGTCTCTCGGATTTTCGAAATTCCACTAATAGAAGCGGTAAAATTAAGTTTTATGAAAAATTCAGTTTTTTAACTACCACTTAGTGGTTTCACTATTCATCAAAAATTGAAAGTTTTCAGAAAAATACCAAAATTTCAGCCTAGGCTAATTTCGATATTTCGAATCCAAAAATGAAGTCCATTTTGAAAAATAAAATTTATAAAATTTCAAAAAGTGGTTATTACTATTCGTAACGGATAGTTTTAATAATATTTTAATAGCATATCGTTGTTTAGTGAAACTCGGTATTGCGTACGACGCAAGCTATCGAGGAAGGTCGTGATTTCGTGTGAAGCAAGCCAAGAAAGTGTTGTGTATAAAAAGAGTTCTTTGATGATTTATATAACATAAAAGTCTCGAGTGTTACATTATACCCCCCTTAAAATGAATTTCGCCCTCGAAATTCGTCACTTTGTAACAAACTGATGAGGATACCTCTCCCTCATCATATCCTCAAGTTCCCATGTAGCTTCTTCTAATTGGTGGTTCCTCCATAAAACTTACACCAAGCGAGTGGTCTTGTTTCGTAAGACTTTTTCGCTACGATCCAGAATCTCTATCGGTCGTTCTTCATAAGAAAGATCTTCCTCCAGTGGTACAATTTCTGAGCTGAGTACATGTGAAGGATCAGGTATGTACTTTCTCAGGAGAGATACATGGAACACATCGTGAACTTGAGAGAGATTTGGTGGAAGCGCAAATCGGTAAGCTACCTTCCCTACACGATCCAGTATTTCGAAAGGACCGATATATCTAGGGCTCAACTTCCCCTTCTTTCCAAATCTCATGACTCTCTTCCAGGGAGATATCCGTAAGAACACTTTATCGCCCACTTAAAACTCTAGCTCTTTTCTTCAGCTGTCGGCATAACTTTTCTGTCGACTCTGAGCTGCTCTTATGTGTTGTTGAATAGATCTGACCTTTTCTGCCATCTCATCAACGAGATCAGGTCCTAATAGCTTTCTTTCCCCAACTTCATCCCAACAAGTTGAAGTCCTGCATTTATTTCCATAGAGAGCTTCATAAGGAGCCATCTGAATACTGTAGTGAAAGCTATTGTTATAAGAAAATTTCACCAAAGGTAGGTGTTGATCCCAACCTCCTTTTAAATCCATAGAGAAAGCTCTCAACATATCTTCTAGGGTTTGAATTGTTCTTTTAGACTGACCGTATGTCTGAGGATGATAAGCAGTGCTGAAACTCAACTCTGTATCCAGAGTATGCTGAAGACTTCGCCAGAACATCGAGGTAAATCTCGGATCCCGATCAGATATAAAAAGAAGTGGTACTCCATGAAATCTTACCACTTCCTTTACATATATCCTGGCAAGCTGATCCAGAGAGAAATCCTCTCTAATAGCAATGAAGTGTGCAGACATTGTAAGACGATCAACTATGACCCAGATAGCATTATTTCCTTTGGATGTTTTAGGAAGTCCTGTGTCAGAGTCCATAGTAATGTTTTCCCATTTCCATTCAGGTATGGGTAATGGTTGTAACATCCCCTTAGACTTCTGTCTCTCAGCTTTAACTTACTAAAAAACCAAGCATCGAGAGATATATTCAGCAACATCTCTTTTCATGCCATCCCACCAGAAGTACTCTTTCAGGTCCCTATACATCTTCTTGCTTCCAGGATGAATAGAGAATGAAGAACTATGAGCCTCATCCAGCATCTCCTTCTTTAATTCGAGGATGGGAGGAACACAAACCCGATTCATGAACATTATTATCCCATCACAATCAAGGTTGAACTCAGGAACATTTCTCACCTTCTTTTGTAACTCGACATCTTCTTTCTGTGCCTCTTTAATCTTCACATGTATAGATGGTTGAACATTCATTTGAGAAAGATAAGATTTTTCCCCTTCCATTATAATTCCAAGATCCATCCTTTGTAAATCCATAAATATTGGATCTTTTGTGATCCTCATCATGGATAAACTAGCAAGGTCTTGTCGACTTAATGCATCTGCCACCTTGTTTTCTTTCCTAGGGTGGTAATGGATTGAGCAGTCGTAATCCTTAATCATATCCAACCATCTTCTTTGACGCATATTCAGCTCCTTTTGTGTAAAAATATACTATAAACTTTTATGATAAGTATAAATATCACATCTTTCACCATAAAGGTAATGCCTCAAAATCTTTAATGCAAAGATTACCGCAGCTAACTCCAAATCATGTGTTGGGTAATTTTGCTCATGGATTTTCAACTGTCGTGAGTCATAAGCTATCACCATATCATTTTTCATAAGAACACACCCTAATCCCTTCTTGGATGCATCACTATAGATCACAAACCTTTCTCCACTACAAGGCAGTGTGAGCACAGGTGCACTGGATAACCTTCTTTTCAACTCCTTGAAATTATCTTCACATTCTTCCATCCAGACAAACTTAACTCATTTCCGAGTCAACTTGGTGAGTGAATTAGATAATCGTGAAAAATCTTTCACAAAACGTCGATAATATCCAGCCAAACCAAGAAAACTTCGGATCTCAGTTACTGTTGTTGGTCTCGACCATCTTTCGATAACCTCTGTTTTTGCTGGATCCACATCTATCCCCTCTTTTATGATTATGTGACCCAAAAATGCAACTTTTTGAAGCCAAAATTCACACTTGGTAAATTTGGCATAAAGCTTCTCCTTTCTCAGGGTCTTCAATATAATTCTCAAGTGATCTTCATGTTCTTCCTTACTCTTTGAATAGAGAAGAATATCATCTATAAAGACTACCAAAAATTGATCAAGACAGTCTCTAAAGACTCTATTCATTAGATCCATGAAGATAGCAGGGGCATTAGTAAGACCAAATGGCATCACTATAAATTCATAGTGTCCATACCATGTACGGAAAGCAGCCTTTGGTATATCCTCCCTTTGACCCTTAATTGATGATACCCTGAACGAAGATCAATCTTGGAAAAGTATTGAGCTCCGCGTAGTTGGTCAAATAGGTCATCAATGCGTGGTAGAGGATATTTGTTCTTGATAGTGATCTTGTAATGTTATCGATAATCAATGCAGAGTCTCATTGATCCATATTTCTTCTTAACAAATAGAATAGGTGCTCCCCAAGGTGACACACTAGGGCGTATGAATCCCTTATCAAGATTCTATTGGAGTTGCTTCTTCAATTCCTGCAACTCAATTGGGGCCATTCTATAAGGTGTCTTTGAAATAGGCAAAGCACCCGATACGAGTTCTATTGAAAACTCAACTTCACGATTTGTTGGAAGACCCGGTAATTCCTCCGGAAAGACATCATCAAACTCCCGTACGAGGGGCATATTCTTAATCGTGAGTTTCTCACCAACCATTTGAGATAAATAACCTTCATTTAGTGGAATCAATACCCATAAAATGGAAGAAATTTACACTGGAAGGATATGTTCATCCTTGCATTGATAGACGATCATAGATTGATATGGAATATGAAATGTGACTTCCCTTCTTTGGCAATTGATATGAGCTCCATATAAAGAAAGCCAATCCATGCCAAGAATCACATAAAATTCCACTATAGGAAGGATCACAAGATTTGCAGGAAGCACTTTCCCACAAACTTCGATCGGAGATGAATTATAAACTTTTGATGCGACTGTTGTGCCATTAGGTGTTGTCACAGCTAACTCAACAACTAATTGTTGAGGTAATACGGTGATACCCTTAGAAAATACTTCAGAAATAAAAGAGTGGGTGGATCCAGAATCAAATAAAACATTTTATACTTTAGAGTGGATGGTAAGTGTACCTTTCACCACATCGTTATCGTACTCCACATCGCTGATAGAAATTGCATGTGACATTCCTTTGTCTTTATCCATGACAGTCTGTTGACGTCGACCATCAACATCAACCCTTGGATTAGGGAATTTATTGGCATAATGTCCCATCTCCTTGCACTTGAAACATTGAAGTGTAGTAGGTTCATTCTGTGTATACCTTCCTTTGTTTGCATCATTAGACTTCTTCCCATCATCACGACATTCAAATGCTCGATGACCTTCCTTTCGACATTTGAAACATTTACTTGTCCCTTTAGGACAACTCCCTCCATGTTTCTTTCCACACTTTGAGCATAAGGGAAAGCTCATCTTCTTTTCAGTGTGCTCTTTAGATTTTCCTTTGAATTCCATTTTCCCCTTCTTATCAAACCCATATGACTGGTGGGTTACTCCAATCTCCATCTCGACTTTGAGAGCACATCGAACGATTTCCTCGTAGCTATTGAAGCCCCTTATGGCTAACGCCCTTCGAAGACTTGGTTTTAAGCCACAAAAGAATCGATCGATCTTACGCTCAGGTTGGATAATAATACCAGAAGCGTACCTTGCAAGTCTTGTAAAATTTGCTTCATAGGTACCAACAGATTCATCATCCTTTTGCTTTAGTTCATGAAACTCTTTCTCCATCTTTGTTCGGAGAATACGAGGGAAGTACTTATTGATAAATATGTTCTTGAACTCGTCCCATTCCATGGACTCAATTTCATCCCTTTGCCTCGTATTCTTAATAAGATTCCACCATTGATCAGAATCTCCTTCTAAACGATACACTACTAGGATGACATTATCATATTCAGAACATTGAAGAACTGAAAATATCTTTTCAGTAGTACTAATCCATTGTTCAGCAACTAATGGATCAGTAGACCCGCTGAAAGAAGGTGGACGCTGCCTCATGAAGGATTCAACAGAATGTTGCTCCTTCCTTTGCTCGTTTGGAAGTCCTACATGATTCATAGCTTGAGAAAGTTGTGTGAGCATGGCTACAAGATTTTGCATTCCAGCTCCCCTAACGTTTGGTTGCTCAGGGGGAGAATCATTGCATTGCCCGTCGCATTCCGCATTAACACGGTTCCTTCGGGTTCCAGCCATTGACTAAAACCAAGAAGAATAGTGTGACCGACACTAATTATAATAGGAAAACCACATAATCAAGAACAAAATTTCACACTTATGGTCTTATCATAGGTTATTCATTGCCATTTCTAAAACACTAAGATTGTGTTCTATGCTTAGACTTATCCTTAGGGTTCTTACTAAGGCTTTCACATCCTAGTTTCCAAAGGCTGACTATACCTTTCCTCTGATCACAACTATAACGACCCATACTTTACATACATTGTTAATACTTCAAAATTAAAGCATACTTATTACAACATATAAAAAACCATTAAAGGACCGTATAGGTATCGTGTCTTTAGAAACTAGGAAACATAAACAACTGGTTCATAAAGCATCTACACTGTCTCCCATTTATTTCATCATATCTATAGTCCCTTTTGGCATATCTTACTTAATAACCTTCTTCCTGACCCGGGGAAAGAAAACATACAAAAGGGTGAGCTCAAATGCTCAGTAAGGGTAAACAAAAGCTATATCAATCACATCATATACATAAGCACATAACTTTTGGAAATCTTATCCTGAAAAAGAGATCATAATTTCATAACATGGGATAAATCATGGCAGTGAAATGTAATCACAATAATCATAACTTAAAACATTAAACTTTGTGGAATACACACATAATCATAGAGAATCATTTCTTGTTAGTCAAGACTCATTTCTAAGACTATCTTACTGGACAAAGTCCCTTTCTGAACCAAGTCACCCTCGTTTCAGTCCTGTTTCACTGAACCGGTATAACCTACCGTTCCAGCCATGTCTATCTCATGAGATATAAAATCATTACCCAATGCATTGGAGGGAGATATTTGTCCCACCCATCTCATAATGATACCATTCTTATGTGTGCCACAAAATCATAAAGCATACATCATTACATAACCCATGTAATAAAAATGGGAATCTTAAACATCATGACCTCATAAAACAATTCATATACGATAAAGGAATTCATAAAAATAATTCCATCACAAAATAATCAAATCAATGTAATAATATGGATAAAAATAGAACCCTTTATTATCTTAGATGGAAAATAATTTTCATAAAACACTTGAACTTCATTCTTGAAGAAAAAATCCTTTCTACTTCAAAAAAACACCTTTCCTTTCTTAACATGTCATACAATTTTAAACTAAAAGAAGTTGATTAAAAATAAACATGAAAACTTTTAAAGGAAGCTTCTTGGAAATAATGTTTTAAAAATCCATTCATGCCGTATAATTTAAAAAAAACATTCTTCTCGTACTTTTGTCGGAAATGTCAAAAAGTACCTCGTACGAAAAACGACAAAAGATTCCTTCCATATATTTTACTAAAATCTCACCGAAGGGTAAAATTGGATTTAAAAAATTTTAGGTGGATGGAAATAATATTACATATTGAAGAGAAATGGATGTGGATGATAAAATACACCCCAGTAAATACTAAAGTATAAACAATCTCGGATAGAAATGAGATTGTGATATTTCCCTTACCTTAGGTCCGATTTGCATTGTTTGTGTTCTAAACTCTTGTATAATGGTTTAAATAATGTTATTGACTTATTCCAGAATCATACATATTGATATGATGTCATATATGGTCATATTCTTAGATTCTTATTAGTAATATTTCATTGTTACTTGTTACCCGGGTCTTTATTGCCTTTTGTTCTTATACGTGTTTTGCCGAATAAATTCTTATTCTTCTTTTAAGGTTATAGATACCTTATATCCAGAATGGTATTAGTGTAACATATATGATATTTATTCATTCAATTCATTTATATAATTACTATGTAATGATGACCATGTAGAACGAGTCGCATCACATCGTGGAGACGGTATTCCGTACGTACGCACGAGCGATGATATTGTTCCCATGATCGTGGAATTGTTTTTAAGTGTATTTATACTATTTCTGTGTCAATATCACTTTATAATAATCATATATAGTTACTCATTACACCATTATACCCATCCTTGTAAGGTGATGGTGGAAAATAGATTACACCACGACATGGAGACGGTATTCCGTACGTACGCACGCGCAGTGATTTCATTTTTCCGTAGGATGGATAGAAGATGAATTAGGGTTGTTTCATATTTATAATAACATATCAGTATGTAAGTAATACTGATGTTATTACTTTATCATGAATCAACTAAATAAGAAGAAGTTGAAGAAGAAATAATTTGAAAAGATCGGTAATGGATATTACCTCTTCTTTGAAACGCCTCTTTGAATCCTCCAGTTAGGGAACTAAGATTGGTCTTTGAAGAAGACCAGGACCTCTAGGATTATTATAGGGAAGTGGAGAAGGGATTTTGGCAGGGGTTGGACGAGATTGAGTGCTCAAATTGGTGTGAGGAGGAGGGGGAGGAGGTGCCCTATTATAAGCGAGGAGAGGGGCACCTTAGGAATATCTCAAAATATTATTTTATATTAAAGTCAAAATCGGTTTATAATGGTTCCAAAGGGTCTTATTTCGGAGATAAAGTGGGGATGGGTCGAAATCCTATCAAAAAATAGGATTTATACAAGTTTAGGTTATTATTTTAGCCTTATGAATTAGATTTAACTCTAAGTTAAATAATTTAACTTTTACCGTGTCTTTTTGTTTTCTTACACTATATGGTTAATACACTTACTATAACATGCCAAAAGAACCCCAAGTTGTTTATTATTAAAATATATAACCTTATCTAAGTCACTTGGAAGAACCTTATATTGTTTAGGAATAAAATAACAACTACCAATATAATATTTGTTTTAAAAACTATTTTATGTCAATTTTGACAATATTTAGTAATTGATTTTTGTGAAAATCATAACAGAATTATTAGTTCGAACCAAGTTAAGTAAATCAATACTAACATGTCATATTAACCTATAAAATTAGTGGGATTCATAAAAAGTCTCAAATTACATTTATTTTGGTGTTTATAACATTAATTATGTCAATATTTCATTAATAAGATAATTACTCCATCATCATTGTGTCATAAATAAATTAAATTATTTAATGTCTAAAAATTAAAAATAAAATACCATTATGTATTAAATATTTTTAGATTTCTAATGAATATTTATAGTCGAATTTATCTTATGTATAACTGCATATTAAAAATTATTTACTTATTAAACTTTGATTTTAACTATTTTAACCCTTCTTTAAATAAATTAATAATAAATGTCCTAATCTAATCCAAGTGGGCCTAAATGGTCATATTTTATTCCTAAGTTTCTTTTTGGTCGAATTAAACTTATCCAATAGAATTTAGGACATGTGTTAGGATAATAATAATATCATATTTACCCTTAATTACCCTATTTACCTTTTACCGTGGTTAAAAAAAGTAAAAAAGTTACTATTCACCAAAATTTATTTTCTTCTCATTGAACCAAATTTTAGTCCTTGATATCAACCGTGTCTCTCGGATTTTCAAAATTCCACTCACAGAAGCGGTAAAATTATGTTTTATGAAAAATTCAGTTTTTTAACTACCACTTAGTGGTTTCACTATTCATCAAAAATTGAATGTTTTCAGAAAAATACCAAAATTTAACCCTATGATAATTTCGATATTCCAACTCCAAAAATGAAGGCCATTTTGAAAAATAAAATTTATAAAATTTCAAAAAGTGGTTATTACTATTCATAACGGCTAGTTGTAATAATATTTTAATAGCATATCGTTGTTTAGTGAAACTCGGTATTGCGTACGACGCAAGCTATCGAGGAAGGTCGTGATTTCGTGTAAAGCAATCCAAGCAAGTGTTGTGTAGAAAAAGATTCCTTTGATGATTTATATAACATAAAAGTCTCGGGTGTTACACAAAAACTATTCTAAGAAAATAATATAGCTATTATTGGACCCGTGTCTTTTCTAAAGTGGAATTGTTCCAAAAAAATCACCAATGCAACTAGCCATGCATATTAATATATCACAATCACATAAAAAATAACCAACCCATGAATCATTACATGGAACAATCCATTAACATTAATCCATTTAAACACTAGGGAGTCTGAGTCAATGGAACTTCCATACCATTCAACACATCCAATTCAATAGTTTTATCTAAGAAGTGTTTTCAAAAGAGAACCAATTTATAAAAGTTCGGAATGGCTTCAAGGAACCACTCAGTGAAAACACATTTCTAATGGGACCAAACACACCATTTATAAACCCAAATTCATTTATAAACCCATTTGGGGGTCCAAAACATATTAACAAGTCCAAAACAATTATTTAAGAAAAAGTTCACTCCTAATTTCCAGTCAATCATTTTGATTATCACTTGGTATGCACATTCAATAAGAGTATTCCCTTGAATTCAAATACAAAGGGTAAATTACATTATTTCACATGAATCATTTATTATAAAAAGTATAACTCACTAAATAGTATTAAATAATGGAACAATAGTTAATAAATAAATTTATTATATATTTTAATGTCCAATTAAAATGGATTTGACATAAAAAAGGTTGTATCTGGATGATGACTGCATGAGTTCCCTATTTGATTACACGTACATGAATGTTCATTTATTTTTAAGAAAACATCTCCAATTTATAAATATTTAAATTTTCAAATATGTACACGGGGTTCCTTAAATAAACACATAGACAACAATATACCACTTTACCTCACACACATATGCATTTCTCATATATATACACATAAAAACCTATCCCCAATAAATATTTTCATACCTCCATGTCTGAGTACATATATAATGGCAGAACCTATCAATATATATTCAAACCTTTTCATACCCAAGGATGTATCTTTTAATAATTGAAACATAAAACCATTGAATTAAGGTCTAATAAACTAAAATAAATTATCAAGAATTCAAAAAATACCAAATCCCAAATGAGAAATTGAGTAATAATGAAGAACAATGTAATAACATAAAAACATTGATCATAGGCTGACTATAATGGTTTAAAATGCTTCATCATTAGTGTAAGATTCCAAATGAAACATTACAATAACCCAAGACACCCATTGAATTCCTTATAAATAATAGAATCATAAAAATTAATCCCACACAAACCAATAGGATTTGTCTAAATTGATTATGAGACTAGGAGATATGAAAATTGCTATAAATAGAATAGATAAAGAGATGGATTCCTTACCTCAAATATTTGACTATAAAATTTTATAGAATCCAGTGGTTTTATCGAAGAAAAAGGGGTGATATGGGGCTTAATAGCACCATTTGAGAAGGGAGAGGGATATGTGCATGGAATAGGGGTGGAAAAATAGAAATAAAAAAAGGAGGAATGAAAAATCATTAAATTAAAGAAAAATAAAATGAATGAAAATTTAATATATTAAGAAATTCGAATAGTTTTTGAATGGTTTCCCAAATTGTTGACAAACAACATAGTATACATTTTCTAGGGTATAATCACTCACACAGTTATTTCTATCTAAATACTTGTTCAAAAATTCATGCTGAAACCATTACACTAAACATTTCCAATGCATCAACCCAACCAACAATCTTACCACATAAATTAATAAACCATGAACATGTTTGTTTACCACAAAAAGGATCCACATAGGCACCCTCAGAGGCACTAAATGGTTACTAGTAATTTTTCAGGCTAACTGTGAAACATATAAAATAGATCCATTTTTTTAAAAAAAGTCATATCAAACACCGAATGTTAAAGATGATTCAAAATAAAAAATAAATTACACAAATTATAAATATTACTTTTTTTGTGTGATAATTATATCCACAATTAACAATCTATTCCATCATAATTTCACCTAGTAAAAATTAGATCAAAATAATAATTCATAACTAACCATGTCATGATGATTCCCCAAAATCCAATGATAACTTACAACTTCACAAATCACACTCCATAAGATCTATTGAAACCTACAATAATGGGAACCAAAATGCTAATAGAAAGGTATCCACACATTTAGGCACCATATAACACTAACTAACTATAGAATAAATAATAACAATATTTTTGGTGGCTCTCCCGAGCAGTATGAACTGGCCAACTTATTATAACCTACACAGAATTTCACATGAAACTCCACATGAACCAATCTTGAAACTCCCCACATAGTCCAACACCAAAAACATGCGGTCCCCAATGGAATAAACTCCAAAACAAATTTTGAACCAAAATACAATTCATTATTTTCAAATATACATACTTCACTTAATGAATACAAACAAAAACCCAATACAATCCACAAAGGAAACCTATAATGACCCATACTTTACATACATGGTTCATACTTCAAAATTGAATCATAATTATTAAAACATATAACAAATCCATGAAAGGACCGTAGAGGTATAGTGTCTTTAGAAACTGGGAAACATAAACAACTGGTTCATAAACCGTCTACACTGTCTCCCATTTATTTCATCATATCTATAGTCCCTTTTGAAATATCATACTTAATAACATTCTTCCTGACCTGGGGAAAGAAAACATATAAAAGGGTGAGCTCAAATGCTCAGTAAGGGTAAACAAAATAAATATCAATCACATCACATTCATAAGAACATAAAATTTTGTAAATCTTACCCTGCAAAAGAGATCATAATTTCATAACATGGGGTAAATCATGGAAGTGAAATGTAATCACAATAATAATAACATAAACATGAAGATTTGTGGCATACACACAGAATCATAGAGAATCATTTCTTATTAGTCAAGACTCATTTCCAAGACTATCTTAGTGGACAAAGTCCATTTGTGAACCGAGTTCATTCCATGTTTCAGTCCACTTTCACTGAACCGGTTTGACCTGTCGTTCCAGCCATATCTATCTCATGAGATATAAAATCTTTACCAAATTCATTGGAGGGATATATAGGTCCCACCTATCTCATAATGATACCATTCTTATGTGTGCCACAAAATCATAAACCATACATCATAACATAACCCATGTAATAAAAATGGGATTCTTAAACATCATGACATCATAAAACAATTCATATAAGATAAAGGAATTCATAAAAATAATTCCATCACAACTTAATCAAATCAATGTAATAATAGGGATAGAAACAGAACCATTTATTACGGAAAATAATTTTGATAAAACACTTGAACTCCATTCATGAGGAAAATATCCTTTCTACTTCAAAAAAACTTTTCATTTCATAACATGTCATACAATTCGAAACTAAAAGAAGTTGATTAAAAATAAACTTGAAAACATGTAATGGAAGATTCTTGGAAATAATTTTTTAAAAATCCATTCATGCCGTATATGATAAAAAAACATTCTTCTCGTACTTTTGTCAGAAAAGTCAAAAAGTACCTCGTACGAAAAACGACAAAAGATTTATTTCATATATATTACTAAAAACTCACCGAAGGGTAAAATTGGATTTAAAAAATTTTAGGTGGATGGAAATAATATTATATATTGAGGAAACATGGATGTGGATGACAAAATACATCCCAGTAAATTCCTAAGTATAAACAATCTCTGATAAAAATGAGATTGTGATATTTCCATTACCTTAGGTACGATTTGCTTCGTAAGTGTACAAACCTCCTGTATAATGATTTAAATAATTTCATTGACTTCTTCCAGAATCATACTCATTGTTATGATATCATATATGATCATATTATTAGCTTATTATTAGTAACATGTTATTGCTACTTGTTATTCGTGTGTTTATTACTTTTTGTTCTTATGCGTGTTTTGTCGAATAAATTCTTTTTATTCTTTTTAGGTTATATATAAATCCTTTCCAGAATGGTATTAGTATAATATATATAATTTTTATTCACTCAATTCATTTATGTAATCATTATGCAATGAAAATCATGTAGAACGAGTCACATCACATCGTGGAGACGGTATTCCGTACATACGCACGAGCGATGATATCATTCCCATGATCGTGGAATTGTATTGGAGTCTATGTATACTATTTCAAAATCAATATCACATTACAATAATCATATATATTCATTCGTTACACCATTATACCCATCCAAGTAAGGTGGTGGTGGAAAATTGATTACACCACGGCGTGGAGACGGTATTCCGTACGTACGCACGCGTGGTGATTTCGTTTTCCGTTGGACGGATAGATGGTGAAATAGGGTTGTTTCATACTTATAACAACATATTAGTATATGAGTGATACTGATGTTATTAATTCATAATGAAACAACTAAATAATAAGAAGTGGAAGAAGAAATAAAGTTTAATGAATCGGCAATGGACATTACCTCTTCTTTGAAGCGCTTCTTTGAGACCTCCTTTGAGGGAACTAAAATTGGTCTTTGAAGAAGACCAGGACCTCTAGGATGTTTCTAGGGAAGTGGAGACGAGAAATTTGCAGGGGTTGGCAGAGCTTGAAGGCTCAATGCGGTGTGATGAAGAGAGGGATGAGGTTCCCTTTTATAAGGGAGGAGAGGGGATCCTTTGGAAAATCCAAAATATTATTTTATTATAAAGCAATATTCAGTTATAAATAGCTCCAAATTGATTTATATCGAATCTAATGTGGGGATGGGTCGAAATCATCTTATACAATAGAATTTGGGCAAGTTTAGTTTACTATTTTAACCTTATCATTTAGATTTAACTTTAAGTTAGATAATTTTACTTTTACTGTGTCTTTTTGTGTTTTACACTATAAGGTTAATAAACTTACTATAACAAGTCAAAAGAACCCCAAGTTGTTTATTATTTATATATGTAACCATATCTATGTTATTTGACCTAACGATAGATTTTTAAGAATAAAATAACAATTAATAATATAATATTTGTTTTAAAAACTAATTTATTGAAATTTTGACAATATATAGTAAATGATTTTTGTAAAAATTGTAAGAGAATGATTAATTCGATAAAAGATAATTAAATCAATACTAACATTCCATATTAACCTATAAAATTATTTTTATTCAAAAAAGTCTCAAAATACATTTATTTGGGTATTTATTAGATAAATTATGTCAATATTTCATTAATAAGATAATTACAGCATCATCTTTCTGTCATAAATAAATTAAATTAATTAATGTCTAAAAATTACAAATAAAATAACATTATCTAGGAAATAAATTTATCTTTATAATAAATATTTATAGTCGAATTTATGTCATGTATAACCCTATATTAAAATTTATTTACTTATTAAACTTTGGTTTCAACTATTTTAACCCTTCTTTAAATAAATTAATAATAAATGTCCTAATATAATCCAAGTGGGCCTAAATGGTCTTATTTTATTACTAAGGTTGTTTTTGGTAGAATTACACATATCCAATAGAATTAGGACATGTGTTAGGGTAATAATAATATCATTTTTACTCTTAATTACCGTATTTACTTTTAAATGTGGTAAATAAAAGTAAAAAGTTACTATTCACCAAAAATTATTTTCATCTCATTGAACCACATTTTAATTACTGACATAAACCATGTCTCTCAGATTTTTTAAAATTCCACTCACAGAAGTGTTAAAATTGTGTTTTATTTAAATTTGAAAATTCTCCTAGGAGGTGGGTAAAAGACGGTGAAAAGTTCAATAAAATTTTTATATATCTAAAATTATTATAAAATTACTCCAATGAATTACATTGAACTTATATAGATATTATGTATCAATTTTGACCTAAAATAAATTTAAATAAATTAAATAATTATTTAAATAAAAATTCGGTTTTTAAATAGTAACCCAGTGTTTTCATTATTCATCAAAAATCGAAAGTTTCCAGAAAAATAGAAAAACTTCACCCTAGGCTAATTTCGATATTCCGAATCCAAAAATGAAGTCAATTTTGAAAAATAACATTTACAAATTTTCAAAAAGTGTTTATTACTCTTCATAATGGCAGATTTTAATAATATTTTAATAGCATATCGTTGTTCAGTGAAACTCGGTATTGCGTATGACGCAAGCTATCAAGGAAGGTCGTGATTGCATTTAAAGCAAGAAAAGCTAGTGTTGTGTGTAGTGAAAGATTACTTTGATGATTTATATAAAATAAAAACAAAATATTTCTTATAAAAGTCTCGGGTGTTACATTCTACCCCCCTTAAAATGGATTTCGCCCTCGAAATTCGTCACTTGTAACAAACAAATAAGGATACCTCTCCATCATCATATCCTCAAGCTCCAATGTAGCTTATTCTAATTGGTGGTTCCTCTACAAAACATTAACTAAGCTAGTGGTCTTGTTCCATAGGACTTTTTCACTACGATCAAGAATCTCTATCGGTTATTCTTCATAAGAAAGATCTTGTTCCAGAGGTACAACTTCTGAGATGAGTACATGTAAAGGATCAGGTATGTACATTCTTAGGAGAGATACATGGAACACATCATGAACTTGAGAGAGATTCTGTGGAAGCACCAATCGGTAAGCTACCTTCCCAACACGATCCAGAATTTCGAATGGACCGATATACCTGGGGCTCACTTTTCCCTTCTTTCCAAATCTCAATACTCTTTTCCAAGGAGATATTCGTAAGAACACTTTATCACCCACTTCAAACTCTAAGTCTTTTCTTCGGTTGCCGACATAACTTTTTTGTCGACTCTAAGATGCTATTATGTGTTGTTGAATAGATCAGACCTTTTCTGCCATCTCATCAACAAGATTAGGTCCTAATAGATTTCTTTCCTCAACATCATCCCAGAAAGTTGGAGTCCTAAATTTATTTCCATAGAGAGCTTTATAAGGAGCCATCTGAATACTGGAGTGAAAGTTATTTTTATACAAAAATTCCACCAATGGTAGGTGTTGATCCCAACCACCTTTGAAATCCATTGAGCAAGCTCTCAACATATTTTCTAGAGTTTGAATTATCCTCTCAGACTGAACGTCTGTCTGAGGATGATAAGCAGTGCTGAAACTAAACTGTGTATCCAGAGTGTGCTGAAGACTTCTAAAGAACTTTGAGGTAAACCTCGAATCCTGATCAGATATAATAGAAAGTGGTACTCCATGTAATCTTACAACTTCCTTTACATATATCCTGGCAAGCTGATCCAGAGAGAAATCCTCTCTAATAGCAATGAAGTGTGCAGACTTTGTAAGACGATCAACTATGATGCAGATAGCATTATTTCCTTTGGATGTTTTAGGAAGTCTTGTGACAAAGTCCATAGTGATGTTTTCCCATTTCCATTCGGGTATGGGTAATGGTTGTAACATCCCCTTAGACTTTTATCTCTCTACTTTAACTTGCTGACTAACCAAGCATTGAGAGACATATTCAGCAACATCTGTTTTCATGTCATCCCACCAGAAGTACTCTTTCAGGTCCCTATACATCTTCATGCTTCCGGGATGAATAGAGAATGAAGAACTATGAGCCTCAGCCAGCAGCTCCTTTTTTAATTCGGGGATGGGAGGAACACAATCCTAATTCCTGAACTTTATTATCCCATCACTATCAAGGTTGAATTTAGGAACATTTCTCACCTTCTTTTATAACTCTACATCTTCTTTCTCTGCCCCTTTAATCTTAAAATGTATAGATGGTTGAACATTCATTTGAGAAAGATAAGATTTCTCCACTTTCATTATAATTCCAAGATCCATCCTTTGTAAATCCATAAATATTGTATTGTTTGTGATCCTGATCATGGAAAAACTTGCAGGGTCTTGTCGACTAAATGCATCTGCCACCTTGTTTCCTTTCTCAGGGTGGTAATGAATTGAGCAGTCGTAATCCTTAATCAGCTCCAACCATCTTACTAGGCGCATATTCAGCTCCTTTTGTGTGAAAATATACTTTAAACTTTTATGTTCAGTATAAATGTCACTCCTTTATCCATTAAGATAATGCCTCCAAATCTTTAATGCAAAGATTACCACAACTAACTCCAAATCATGAGTTGGGTAATTTTGCTCATTGATTTTCAACTGTCGTGAGGCATAAGCTATCACCATATCATTATGCATAAGTAAACACCCCAATCACATCTTGGATGCATCACTGTAGATCACAAACCTTTCTCCACTACAAGTCAGTGTGAGAACAGGTGCACTGGATAACCTTCTTTTTAACTCCATGAAATTCTCTTCACATTCCTCCGTCCAAACAAACTTAACTCATATCTGAGTCAACTTGGTGAGTGGATTAGATAATCATGAAAAATCTTTCACAAAACGTCGATAATATCTAGGAAAACCAAGAAAACTTCAGAGCTCAGTTATTGTTGTTGGTCTCGACCATCTTTTGATAACCTTTGTTTTTGCTGGATCCACAGATATCCCCTCTTTTGAGATTATGTGACCCAAAAATGAAACTTTTTGAAGCCAAAATTCACACTTGGTAAAGTTGGCATAAAGCTTATCCTTTCTCAGGGTCTTTAATATAATTCTCAAGTGATCTTCATGTTCTTCCTTGATCTTTGAATATAGAATAATATCATCTATAAATAATTCCACAAACTAATCAAGATAGTCTCTAAAGACACTCTTCATCAGTTCCATGAAGATAGCAGGGGCATTAGTAAGACCAAATGGCATCACTATAAATTCATAGTGTCCATACCTTGTACGGAAATCTGTCTTTGGTATATCCTCCCTTTTGACCCTTAATAGATGATACCCTGAACGAAGATCAATCATGGAAAAGTATTGAGCTCCGCGTAGTTTGTCAAATAAGTCATCAATGTGTGGGAGAGGATATTTTATCTTGATAGTGATATTGTTAAGTTCTCGATAATCAATGCAGAGTTTCATTGATCCATCTTTCTTCTTAACAAAAAGAACAGGTGCTCCCCAAGGTGACATACTAGGGCGTATGAACCCCTTGTCAAGATTCTCTTGGAGTTTCTTCTTCAATTCCTGCAACTCAATTGGGGCCATTCTATAAGGTGTCTTTGAAATAGGTAAAGCACCTTGTACGAGTTCTATTGAAAACTCAACTTCACGATTTGGTAGAAGACCCGACAATTCCTTCGGAAAGACATCATCAAACTCCCGTACAATGGGAATATTATTAATTGTGAGTTTCTCACCAACCATTTGAGATAAATAACCTTCATTTAGTAGAATCAAGACCCATAATATGGGAGAAATTTCCACTAGAAGGTTATGTTCATCCTTGCATCGATAGACGATCAAAGATTGATCTGGAATATGAAATGTGACTTCCCTTCTTTGGAAATTGATATGATCTCCATATAAAGAAATCTTATCCATGCGAAGAATCACATCAAATTCCACTATAGGAAGATCACAAGATTTTCAGGAATCACTTTCCCACAAAAATGAATCGGAGAATAATTATAACCTTTTCATGAAATTGTTGCTCCATTAGGGGTTGTCACAGCTAACTCAACATCTAATTATTGAGGTAATACGGTGATACCCTTATAAAATTCTTCAGAAATAAAGGAGTGGGTGGATCCAAAATCAAATAAAATATTTTCTACTTTAGATTGAATTGTATGTGTACCTTTCACCACTTTGTTATCGTACTCCACATCGCTAATAGAAAATTTATGTGAAATTCCTTTGTTTTTAGCCTTAAGAGTTTGTTGACGTCGATCATCATCAACAACCCTTTGATTATTGCATTGATTGGCATAATGCCCCATTTCCTTGCACTTGTAACATTGATGTGTAGGAGGTGCACTCTACGTAGACTTTTCATTGTTCGCATCACTAGACATCTTCTTCCCATCATTTCGGCTTTCAAATGCCTGATGAGCTTCCTTTCCACATTTGAAACATTTACTTGTCCCTTTAAGAAAACTCCCTCCATGTTTCTTTCCACACTATGAGCATAAGGAAAAAGTCATATTCTTTTAAGTTTGGTCTTTAGATTTTCCTTTGAATTCCATTTTCCTCTTCTTATCAAACCCATATGACTGATGGGTTACTCTAATCTCCATCTCAACTTTGAGAGCACATCGAACGATTTCCTTGTTGCTATTGAAGTCCCTTATGGCTAACACCCTTAAAAGACATGGTTTTAAGCCACTAAAGAATCGATCGATCTTAACCCCAGGTTGGATAATAATACCAGAAGCGTACATTGAAAGTCTTGTAAAATTCTCTTCATAGGTACCAATAGATTCATCATCCTTTTGCTTTAGTTCAAGAAACTCTTTCTCCATCTTTGTTCGAATAATACAAGGGAAATACTTATTGAAATATAAGTACTTGAACTTGTCCCATTCCATAGACTCAATTTCATCCCTTTGCCTCGTATTCTTAATAAGATTCCACCATTGATCAGAATCACCTTCCAAATGATATACTGCAAAGATAACTTTACCATGTTCAGAACATTGAAGAACTGAAAATATCTTTTCAGTAGTACTGATCCATTGTTCAAAAACTAATGGATCAGTAGACCCGCTGAAAGAATGTGGACGCTGTCTCATGAAGGATTCAACAGAATTTTTCTCCTTCCTTTGCTCGTTTGGAAGTGCTGCATGATTCATAGCTTGAGAAAGTTGTGTGAGCATGGCTACAAGGTTTTGCATTCCAGCTCCCATAACGTTTGGTTGCTCAGGGGGACAATCATTGCATTTCCCGTCGCATTCTGCATTAACACGGTTCCTTCGGGTTCCAGCCATTGACTAAAACAAAGAAGAATAATGTGAGCAACACTAATTATAATAGGAAAACCACATAATCAAGAATAAAATTTCACACTCAAGGTCTTATCATAGGTTATTCAAGGCCATTTCTAAAACACTAATATTGTGTTCTATGCTTAGACTTATCCTTAGGGTTCTTACTAAGGCTTTCACATCCTAGTTTCCAAAGGTTGACTATACCTTTCCTCTGATACCAACTATAATGACCCATAATTTACAAACATGGTTAATACCTTAAAATTGGTGCATAATTATTACAAAATATAACAAAACCATGAAAGGACCATATAGGTATAGTGTCTTTAGAAACTGGGAAACATAAACAACTAGTTCATAAAGCGTCTACATTGTCTCCCATTTATTTCATAATATATATAGTCCCTTTTGGAATATATTACTTAATAACCTTCTTCCTGACCTGGGGAAAGAAAACATACAAAAGGGTGAGCTCAAATGCTCAGTCAGGGAAAACAAAAGAAATATCAATCACATCATATTAAAAAGAACATAACATTTTGGAAATTTTAACCTGCAAAAAAGATCATAGTTTCATAACATGGGATAAATCATGGAAGTGAAATGTAATCAAAATAATCATAGCATAAGACATGATGCATTCTGGAATACACACATTATCATAGAGAATGATTTCTTATTGGTCAAGGCTCATTGCAATGACTATCTTAGTGGACAAAGCCCATTTCTGAACGGAGTTCATTTCTCGTTTCAGTCATGTTTCACTGAACTGGTCTGACCTGCCGTTCCAGCCATGTCTATCTCATGATATATAAAATCTTTTCCTAATGCATTGGAGGGAGATATAGGTCCCACCCATCTCATAATGATAGCATTCTTATGTGTTCCACAAAATCATAAACCATACATCATAGCATAACCCATGTAATAAAAATGGAATTCATAAACATCATGACATCATAAAACAATTCATATAAGATAAAGGAATTCATAAAAATAATTCCATCACAACTTAATCAAATCAATGTAATAATAGGGATAGAAATAGAACCCTTTATTATGGAAAATAATTTTGATAAAACACTTGAACTCCATTCTTGAGGAAAATATCATTTCTACTTCAAAAATACTTTTCCTTTCTTAACATTTCATAAAATTATAAACTAATAGAAGTTGATTAAAAATAAACTTGAAAACTTTTAAAGCAAGCTTCTTGTAAATAATATTTTTAAAATCCATTCATGTCGTATAAGTTTAAAAAAAACATTCTTCTCGTACTTTTGTCGGAAAAGTCAAAAAGTACCTCGTACGAAAAACGACAAAAGATTCCTTTCATATCTTTTACTAAAAACTCACAAAAGAGTAAAATTTGATTTAAAAAATTGTAGGTGGATGTAAATAATATTACATATTGAGGAAACATGGATATGGATGATAAAATACACCCCAGTAAATTCCAAAGTATAAACAATCTCGGATAAAAATGATATTGTGATATTTCCCATACCTTAGGTCCGATTTTCTTCATAAGTGTCCGAACCTCCTATATAATGATTTAAATAATTTCATTGACTTATTCCAGAATCATACTAATTTTTATTATATCATATATGGTAATATTTTTAGCTTATTATTAGTAATATTTCATTTCTAATTGTTATTCAGACATTTAATACTTTTTGTTCTTATGCGTGTTTCGTCGAATAAATTCTTATTCTTCTTTTTAGGTTATAGATACCTCATTTCCAGAATGGTATTAGTGTAATTTATATCATATTTATTCACTAAATTTATTTATGTAATCATTATGCAATGAAAATCATGTAGAACGAGTCACGTCACATCGTGGAGACGATATTTCGTACGTATGCATGAGTGATGATATTGTTCCCATGATCGTGGAATTGTATTGGAGTGTATGTATAGTATTTCAGAATCCATATCACTTTACAATAATCATATATATTCATTATTTAAACCATTATACCCATCGTGGAGACATGTTAATATTGATTTAATTAACTTTTTTTGAATTATTCATTCTGTTATGATTTTCTAGGTTAATATTTGATTTTTGTGAAAATCATAACAGAATGATTAATTTGAAAAAAGTATATTATATCAATACTAACATGTCATATTAACCTATAAAATTAGTGTAATTCATAAAAAGTCTCAAATTACATTTATTTGGGTATTTATAACATCAATTATGTAAGTATTTCATTTATAAGATAATTACTGCATCATCTTTGTGTCATAAATAAATTAAATTATTTAATGTCTAAAAATTACAAATAAAATAACATTATATATGGAATCTTTTTATATTTGTAATGAATATTTATAGTCGAATTTATCTCATGTATAAACCTATATTAAAAATTATTTACTTATTAAACATTGATTTTTACTATTTTAACCCTTCTTAAAATAAATTAATAATAAATGTCCTTGTAGAGACCCGAATCTTGACGTACATGGACATTACATTTCTTTTGTGGAATAATTAGTACATAACAAAAACACACACACAAGGATCGTAATAGTTTAGTGTCTTTGGAAACTCGGAATATAATCTTCTAATCATGGTGAAAGCTCTTCAACATCTCATATAAATATATTCCTTTTTTTTACCTAAAATCATTCTTTATATCCTGGGGAAATGAAAACATTAAAGGGTGAGCTCAAATTCTCAGTAAGGGTAAACAAAATAAATATCAATCACATCATTTTCATAAGAACATAACATTTTGGAAATCTTCACCTGCAAAAGAGAGCATAATTTCATAACATGGGATAAATCATAGTAGTGAAATGAAATCCCAATAAACATAACATAAAACATGAAACTTTGTGGCATACACACATAATCATATATAATCATTTCTTATTAGTCAAGACTCATTGCCAAGACTATCTTAATGGACAAAGTCCCTTTCTGAAGCGAGTCACCCTCGTTTCAGTCTTGTTTCACTGAACCGGTATAACCTACCATTCCAGCCATATCTATCTCATGAGATATAAAATCTTTACCCAATGCATTGGAGGGAGATATAGGTCCCACCAATCTCATAATGATACCATTCTTATGTGTGCCACAAAATCATAAATCATACATCATTGCATAACCCATGTATTAAAAATGGGAATCTTAAACATCGTGACATCATAAAACAATTCATATAAGATAAAGGAATTCATAAAAATAATTCCATCACAACATCATCAAATCAATGTAAAAATAGGGATATAAACATAACCCTTTATTATCTTAGATGGAAAATAATTTTGATAAAACACTTGAACTCCATTCTTGAGGAAAATATCCTTTCTGCTTCAAAAATACTTTTCCTTTCTTAACATGTCGTACAATTCTAAACTAAAAGAATTTTATTAAAAATAAACTTGAAAACTTGTAAAGGATTCTTCTTGGAAATAATGTTTTAAAAATCCATTCATGCCATATAAGTTAAAAAAACATTCTTCGTACTTTTGTTGGAAAAGTCACAAATTACCTCGTACGAAAAACGACAAAAGATTCCTTTCAAATCTTTTACTAAAAACTCACCTAAGGGTTAAATTGGATTTAAAAAAATTTAGGAGGATGGAAATAATATTACATATTGAGGAAACATGGATGTGAATGATAAAATACACCCCAGTAAATACTAAAGTATAATCAATCTCGGATAAAAATGAGATTGTTGTATTTCCCTTACATTATGTCTGATATGATTTTTATATATCCGAACCTCCTGTATAATGATTTAAATAATGTCATTAACTTATTACAGAATAATATTCATTGTAATGATATCATATATGGTTCACTTATGACTTTATATTACCCGTTCATTTGTAAATTCCATGTTAAAGAAGCGTTTTGGGTAAAATCGTTTCATTTATCGTAGGTGTTTGGAATTATTGTTATTGACATTATTATTACTTATATCATGATTTACATACTTACAGAATATAAAATATGCTTTATATATCATATATATTCAATATATATATATATATATATAATAGATAGATAAATGAAATGAAACACACCGTTCATGGAGACGGTAGTCCGTACGTATGCATGAACGCTGTTTTCCTTTCCTTATTGTCTTGAATGGAAGTAATTAGATGACATATATATACATAAATCCAGTAGATTTACCATGTCATATATTTCATTACTATTCATTATATATACTTTATAATCATTCTGGAATGGTTAACATGGATAAAGAATCTCATCGTGTCGTGGAGACGGTAGTCCGTACGTACGCACGAGTGATGATATCATTCCCATGGTCGTGGAATTGTGTTGAAGTGTATGTATACTATTTCAGTATCAATATCAATTTATAATAATCATATATAGTTACTCATTACACCATTATACCCATACAATTATGGTGGTGGCGGAAAGTAGATTACACCACGGCGTGGAGACGGTATTCCGTACGTACGCCCGCACGGTGATTTCCTTTTTCTGTAGGATGGATAGAAGGTTAATTAGAGTTGTTTAATATTTATAATAACATATCAGTATATAAGAAATACTGATGTTATTACTTTATCATGAAACAACTAAATAATAAGAAGTTGAAGAAGAAAGAAATTGAAAAAGATCGGTAATGGATATTACCTCTTTTTGACGCGCCTTCACTTAACCTCCACTTAAAAAACTAGGGATGGTCTTTGAAGAAAACAAGGACCTCTAGGATGATACTAGGGAAGTTTAGAAGTGATTTTGGCAGGGGTTGGCCGAGCTTGAATGCTCAAATTGGTGTGAGGAGGAGAGAGAGGAGGTGCCCTTTTATAAGGGAGGAGAGCGGCACCTTAGGAAAATCTCAAAATATTATTTTATATTAATGTCAAATTCGGTTTATAATGGTTCCAAAGGGTCTTATTTCGATGATAAAGTGGATATGGGTCGATAGAATCTCATACAAAAGGATTTAGACAAGTTTAGGTTATCATTTTAACCTTATAAATTAGATTTAACTCTAAGTTAAATAATTTATCTTTTACCGTGTCTTTTTGTTTTCTTACACTATATGGTTAATAAACATACCATGAAAAGTCAAAAGAACCCCAAGTTGTTTATTATTAATATATATATCCTTATCTATGTCATTTGGCAGAACCTTAGATTTTTAGGAATTAAATAACAATTAATAATATAATATTTTTTTAAAAAACTAATTTATGTCAATTTTGACACTATTTGGTACATGATTTTTATGAAATTAATAACAGAATGATTAGTTCAAACCAAGTTACTTATATCAACAATAAAATGTTATATTAACCTAGAAAAATAATGTATGTCATAAAAAGTCTCAAATTACATTTATTTGGACATTTATAACATCAATTATGCCAATATTTCATTAATAAGACAATTACTGCATCATATTTGTATCATAATAAATGTTAATTATTTAAACCCTGAAAATTATAAATAAATTACTATGATGTCGATAATTGTATTATATTTCTGGAGACTATTCATGTTCGAAGTTTCATGAAGTTTATCACTAAATTAAAATTATTATATTTATAAGATTTAATAAAGTGACATGTTGTCACATTCTATGGTTTTAATAATAATTAAATTATTTTCATGGACAAAAGTCAATAAAATGAATCTAATCCGACCCTTAGGTTATATGGGTCTACTTTTATCCATCCAATAAGATTTTTCCAAGTGTTACAGTAATTTTATAATCTTATATTTACCCTTAATTACCTGATTTACCTTTAACTATAGTAAATAAAATTTACCGTAGATACTATTCACAATGCCCAAAAATAAAAAGTAGCTTATTAACATAATTTGGACCCACTAATTTCAAATATGGAATCCATTTTTCCAAATTCAATACACAAAAGATGCAGAAATTAAATTAAAATTTATCCTGTTGTCAAAAGGAAACGGGTTTTTCTTTAAAACATTGCAAAAGATTGAATTGATTTAACCTACAAATTCAAGGTAAAATCAATGATAATGACATACATTATATTAAATGGTAAATATATATTCTATTTATACTTTAAAACCTTTCAATATGATAATATAACCATATAAATTATTGCGATGAAAAAAGTTTTTTTTAATTAAAATATAGCGTGTTTTTACTATATCTCAAAATATGAAAGTTACCAGAATAATATGAAAAATTTATCCAAAGTAAATTTTTATTTCATGATTCCATAGAAGAATTTTATTTTGTCAAATTGATCTTATAAACATGTCAAAAACTAGATTTAAAGTTGGTGCGCCATCAAAAGGCCGTAAAACTGCATTTTTTGAATCATACTTATTTTACCCAAAAAATTTATTTTGTTCTTATACCATATTCTAGAAAATGTGTATGATGAATAGTAATGTTATAAAATTCAAAATTTAGTTAATACTAATCATAACGTATATTTCATAATAATATTATAATATTATATCGTTGTTTAGAAAAAACCTGATATTGCGTACAACACACGCTATCGAGGAAGGTCGCGATTACGTGTAATGCAAGCCAAGTCAGGGTTCGTGATGTTCAAGTATCCTTAATTGTTTCTTATAACATAAACCAACCATATTTCATTTATACATTGAATATATATATATATATATACTCAATGTTGCGTAGAATAACTATTATCAAAATTGTGTGTAACACGATCCAAGAATAGTATTGCATATACTGCAAGCTAATACGGTGTTGTGTATAGCGTAAGGTAATCATGGTGTAGCATACAACACAAAAAATTAATGAAATTAAAAGAATATTTTTCATAAAATCTCGGGGTGTTACATTCTACCCCCCTTAAAATGAATTTCTCCCTCGAAATTCGTCTCGGTTATAAATGGTTTACCATTCTAAAGTTTCTTTAATAGAAACCCACATCGTAAAATGGAATACCAAAACCAATATTTAAAAACAAATGTATGAAATGTAATGGTTACCCAAATAAACTAATCACTGGGTTTCCACATAGGTGAAAATATGGATATGGAAGAGAAATCTAACCATCATGTTCTGATGGAGAGTGATAGAGAACATGGCTATGGAAAAGCCAGCAATCACAAACCCATAAATTTATGATGATCTAAGGTACCATCTGATTCATCAGATATAAGAGCACTAGGACAACATTTTTGGTTTTCAAGATCATTTCCCTAAAGTTGATGAAATTGGAATTAGAAGAAATACTTTCGTGATTTTGGTATAGTCTCACCGTTGGTCGTTCTTTGGACAATTTCCACTTCATCTCTTAAATAAATGAAGTTGAATTTGTCATTGGTGATGTGTTAGCAGATCATGTGAGAGAATGATCGGTCATTCCATCGGTCTCAAACAAAAGGTTAGAAAAGTTATCAAAAAAAACATAAGTCCATCTATAGTGAGATTAATCATATATGGTTCCTAAAATGGACTTATACTTCCTATATCATACTGCTTAATATAATAAAACTAGTTTCTACTAAACAGGGACTTCCTGTAGGCCAGTGGTAGGAGAAAAAGGCCAGTCGCACTTCGGTTGTGGGTTCGATTCCCACAGCCTTGTCCGATGAGATGGGCTATCGCCCGTCCTGCAGGTTGTCCTTTTTCTAAAACTACATTACTATAAAATCCCATCAGTAATGTCGAAAAAAGTTCTATCCTTAAACAATACTTAGCATATGTCCAACATAATCCATTCCAATATTTAGGCTTATCTAAAATACTTCGGTCCAAGCTCATAGTATAATGAAAACTATTACTTGAAATGTCACATAACAATCACGTGAATGCAATCATTTATCCCCCATATATCATAAGATATATCTTGTGGTCAAATTACAAACATGTGAATACATTAATCATGTATTCTCTTGAAGAATGAATATCCATTGAACCTTATTGAAAACATGAATTCAGTTAAAAGTTAACACTTTCCACATACCAAAATCCTCAAAATTCTACTCAAACCATGATATCACTTAGTCCTTATATCAATCATGAGCTCATGAATACTATCAAACATTTCATTTTCTCGTTTTCCCTTTATTATGCGCATATCATCTTATTTCCAAAAATATATCAATCACTTTGAATACCACATTAGACGAAAACATAAATATTCCAATATTCCATGATATTATATACAACATTATTTTGGAATCCCATTACATAAACACTTAATCATTCCACCACATCGTTGTCATATTCAACATCGCCAATGGTGATCGCATGTGACTTCCCTTTGTCCTTTGCCTTAAGCGGTTGCTCATGTAGATCATCACTAACCCTTGTATTAAGGTATTTATTAGAATAATGCCCCATTTACTTGCACTTGATGCAGTGAAGTGTTGGTGGTGCATTTTCTGCAGTCTTTGCTTTATTCACATCATTAGAAACCCTTTTTCGATTACATTGACACTCAGCTACTCGATGACCATCTTTTCCACACTTAAAACAATTTCTAGTCCCTTTAAGACAATCTCCACTAAGCTTCTTTACACACTTTGTGCATAAGGAAACATTCATCTTCTTTTCACCATTATTCTGAGATTTCTCCTTCAACTCCATCTTTCGTTTCTTGTCAAAACCCTGAGATGGATATGTAACACCAACTTCCATTTCTACCTTGATAGCACAACACACAATTTATTCACAGCTACTGAAGTCTCTTATTGTTAATGCCCTTCGAAGAGTTGGTTTTAAGCCACTGAAAAATCGATCAACTTTACTTTCAGGTTGGATGATAATTCCAGATGCATACCTTCAAAGTCTTGTAAAATTCTCTTCATATATACCAACAGATTCATCATCCTTCTACTTCACCTCAAGAAACTCCTTTTCTATCTTTGTTCTAAGAATACGAGCGATGTACTTACTGAAAAACAAGTTCTTGAACTCGTCCCATTCCATGGAATCAATTTCATCTCTTGGCCTCGTATTCTTGATAAGATTCCACCATTGATTAGCTTCACCTTCCAAACGATATACTGCTAAGATGACTTTATCATGTTCAGAACATTGAAGAACTGAAAATATCTTTTCAGTGGTACTGATCCATTGTTCAACAACAAGTGGATCAGAAGACCCACTGAAAGAAGGTGGACGTTGCCTCATGAAGGACTCAATATAATATTGTTCCCTTCTCTGCTCATTTGGAAGTTCAGAATGATTAATAGCTTGTGTAATTATAGCAATAAGTTTTTTCACTCCATCTCCCATAACACTTGTTTGTTCAGGAGGACAATCATTGCATTCTCCATTACGGTGATCAACACGGTTCCTTCGGGTTCCAGCCATCGTCTAGAACCCAAAAAGAATAGTGTGAGGGGAAAAAATAATGCTAGGGAAAACAACATAGTAAAGGGGGAGTACCCTTAATATCTAACATCTTAGGTTAAATTCTAAGATCGTTACTGTAGTTCTAGGACTATATCCTATACGTATACTTATCCTTAGGGACATCCCCAGACATACCATAGAAATATCTCTAGGGATCTCACTAACGTTTTCGCATCCTAGTTTCCAAAGGTTGACTAAACCTTTCCTCTGATACCAACTGTAGAGACCCGAAGCTTGACGTACATGGACATTACATTACTTTTGCGGAATACTTAGTACATAACAAAAACACACACACAAGGATCATAATAGTTTAGTGTCTTTGGAAACTCGGAATATAATCTTCTAATCGTGGTGAAAGCTCTTCAACATCTCCCATAAAGATATTCATTTTTTTACCTAAAACCTTTCTTTATATCCTGGGGAAAAGAAATCATAAAATGGTGAGCTAAAATGCTCAGTAAGGGTAAACAAAAGAAATATCAATCACATAATTTTCATAAGAACATAACATTTTGGAAATCTTAACCTGCAAAAGAGAGCATAATTTCATAACATGGGATAAATCATATTAGTGAAATGAAATCCCAATAAACATAACTTAAAACATGAAACTTTGTGGCATACACACATAATCATAGAGAACCATTTCTTATTAGTCAAGACTCATTTCCAATACTATCTTAGTGGACAAAGTCCCTTTCTGAACCGAGTCACACTTGTTTCAGTCCTGTTTCACTGAACCGGTATAACCTACCATTCCAGCCATGTCTATCTCATGAGATATAAAATATTTACACAATGCATTGGAGGGAGATATAGGTCCCACCAATCTCATAATTATACCATTCTTATGTGTGCCACAAAATCATAAATCATACATCATTGCATAACCCATGTAATAAAAATGGGAATCTTAAAAATCGTGACATCATAAAACAATTCATATAAGATAAAGGAATTCATAAAAATAATTCCATCACAACATAGTCAAATCAATGTAAAAATATGGATAGACACATAACCCTTTATTATCTTAGATGGAAAATAATTTTTTTAAAACACTTGAACTCCATTCTTGAGGAAAATAACCTTTCTGTTTCAAAAACACTTTTCCTTTCTTAAAATGTCATACAATTCTAAACTAACAGAATTTGATTAAAAATAATCTTGAAAACTTGTAAAGTAATCTTCATGGAAATAATGTTTTAAAAATCCATTCATTCCATATAAGTTAAAAAACATTCTTCGTACTTTTGTCAGAAAATTCAAATAGTACCTCGTACGAAAAACGACAAAATATTCCTTTCATATCTTTTACTAAAAACACACCTAAGGGTAAAATTGGATTTAAACAATTGTAGGTGGATGGAAATAATATTACATATTGAGGAAACATGGTTGTGGATGATAAAATACACCCCAGTCAATACTAAAGTATATACAATCTCAGATAAAAATGAGATTGTGATATTTCCCTTACCTTATGTCTGATATGCTTTGTACGTATCCGAACCTCCTGTATAATGATTTAAATAATTTAATTAACTTATGAACGAATCATATTCATTTTTATTATATCATATATGGTTCACTTATGACTTTATATTACCCGTTCTTTTGTAAATTCCATCTTAAAGAAGCATTTTGGGTAAAATCGTTTCATTTATCGTAGGTGTTTGGAATTGTTGTTCTTGACATTATTATTACTTATATCATGATTTAATTACTTCCAGAATATAAAATATGATTTATATATCATATATATTCAGTATATATATATATATAATAGATAGATAAATGAAATGAAACACACCGTTCATGGAGACGGTAGTCCGTACGTACGCATGAACGCTGTTTTCCTTTCCATATTGTCTTGAATGGAAGTAATTAGATGACATATATATATATATACATAAATCAAGTAGATTTACCATGTCATACATTTCAATATTATTCATTATATATACATTATAATCATTCTGGAATGGTTAACATGGATAATGAATCTCATCGCGTCGTGGAGACGGTGGTCCGTACGTACGCACGAGCGATGATATCGTTCCCACGGTCGTGGAATTGTGTTTAAGTGTATGTATACTATTTCAGTATCAATATAACTTTATAATAATCATATATAGTAACTCATTACACCATTATACCCATCCAATTAAGGTGGTGGTGGAAAGTAGATTACACCACGGCGTGGAGACGGTATTCCGTACCTACGCACGCGCGGTGATTTCCTTTTTCCGTAGGATGGATAGAATGATAATTAGAGTTGTTTAATATTTATAATAACATATAAGTATATAATAAATACTTATGTTATTACTTTATCGTGATACAACTAAATAAGAAAAAGTTGAAGAAGAAAGAAATTGAAAAAGATCGGTAATGGATATTACATCTTTTTGACGCGCCTTCATTTAACCTCGACTTAAAGAACTAAGGATGGTCTTTGAAGAAGACCAGGACCTCTAGGAAGATACTAGGAAGTGTAAAAGAGATTTTGGAAGGGGTTTTCCGAGATTGAATGCTCAAATTGGTGTGAGGAGGAGAGGGAGGAGGTGCCCTTTTATAAGGGAGGAGAGGGGCACCTTAGGAAAATCTCAAAATATTATTTTATATTAAGGTCAAATTCGGTTTATAATGGTTCCAAAGGGTATTATTTCGAAGATAAAGTGGGGATGGGTCAAAATCCTCTCATCCAATAGGATTTAGACAAGTTTAGGTTATTATTTTAACCTTATCAATTAGATTTAACTCTAAGTTAAATAATTTAACTTTTACCGTGTCTTTTTATTTTCTTACACTATATGGTTAATAAACTTACCATAACAAGCCAAACGAACCCCAAGTTGTTTATTATTAATATATATATCTTTATCTAAGTCATTTTTCCGAACCGTAGATTTTTAGGAATTAAATAACAATTAATTATATAATATTTGTTTTAAAAACCAATTTACGTCAATTTTGACACTATTTGGTACATGATTTTTATGAAATTTATAACAGAATGATAAGTTAGAACCAAGTTACTTATATCAACAATAACATGTTATATTAACCTATAAAATTAATGTATGTCATAAAAAGTCTCAAATTACATTTATTTGGGCATTTATAACATCAATTATGTCAATATTTAATTAATAAGACAATTATTACATCATCTTTGTGTCATAATAAATGTTAATTATTTAATCCCTAAAAATTCTAAATAAATTTCTATGATGTATATAATTGTATTAGATTTTTGGAAACTATTCATGTTAGAAGTTTCATGAAGTTTATCACTATATTAAAATTATTATACTTATAAAATTTAAGAAAGTGACATGTTGTCACATTTTTGGTTTTAATAATAATTAAATTATTTTCATGGAAAAAAGTCCATAAAATGAATATAATCTGACCCTTAGGTTATATGGGTATTCTTTTATCCATCAAATATAATTTTTCCAAGTGTTAGGGTAATTTTATAATCTTATATTTACCTTTAATTACCCGATTTACCTTTAACTATAGTAAATAAAATTTACCGTAGTTACTATTCACAATGCCCAAAAAAAAGTAGCTTATTAACATAATTTGGACCCACTGATTCAAAATATGGAATCCATTTTTCCAAATTCAATACAAAAAAGATGCAGAAATTAAATTAAAATTAATCCCATTGTCGAAAGAAAACGGGCTTTTCTTTAAAACATTGCAAAAGATTGAATTTATTAAACCAACAAATTCAAGGTAAAATCAATGCTAATGACATCGATTATATTAAATGGTAAAAATATATTCTATTTATACTTTAAAACCATTCAATATTATAATATATCCATATAAATTATTGCGATGAAAAAAGTTTTTTTTAATTAAAATATAGCGTGTTTTTACTATTCATCAAAATATGAAGGTTACCAGAATAATATGAAACATTTATCCAAAGTAAATTTTTATTTCATGATTCCATAGAAGAATATTATTTTGTCAAATTGAACTTATAAACATGTCAAAAACTAGATTTAAAGTGTGTGCGCCATCAAAAGGCGGTAAAACTTCATTTTTTGAAACATACTTATTTTACCTGAAAAATTTATTTTGTTCTTATACCATGATCTAGAAAATGTGTAAGATGAATAATAATGTTATAAAATTCAAAATTTAGTTAATAATATTCATAACGAATAGGTCATAATAATATTATAATAATATATCGTTGTTTAGAAAAACCCGATATTGCGTACAACACATGCTATCGAGGAAGGTCACGATTGCGTGTAATGCAAGCCAAGTCAGGGTTGTGTGCTATGCAAGAATCCTTCGTTGTTTCGTATAATATAAACCAACCATATTTCATTTATACATTGAATATATATATATACTCAATGTTGCGTAGAATAACTATTATCAAAATTGTGTGTAACACGATCCAAGAATAGTATTGTGTATACTGCAAGCTAATACGTTGTTGCGTATAGTGCAAGGTAATCTTCGTGTACCATACAACACAAGACATTAATGAAATTAAAAGAATAATTTTCATAAAATCTCAAGGTGTTACAGTCCTTGTCTTATCCAAGTGGGTATAAATTGTCATATTTTATTCCAAAGGTTGTTTCTGGTCGAATTACACTTATCCAATAGAATTAGGACATGTTTTAGGGTAATAATAATATCATTTTTACTCTTAATTACCATATTTACTTTTAACCGTGGTAAATAAAAGTAAAAAATTACTATTCACCAAAAATTATTTTCATCTCATTTAACCACATTTTACTTACTGACATCAACCTTGTCTCTTAGATTTTTTGAAATTCCACTCACAGAAGTGGTAAAATTATGTTTTATGTAAATTTGCAAATTCTCCTAGTAGGTGGGTAAAAGACGGTGAAAAGTTCAATAAAATTTTTATATATCGAAAATTATTATAAAATTTCTCCAAAGAATTACATTGAATTTATATAGGTATTTTGTATCATTTTTGACCTAAAATAAAATTAAATTAATTAAATAATTATTTAAATAATAAGTCGGTTTATAAATAGTATCCCAGTGTTTTCACTATTCATCAAAAATTGAAAGTTTCCAGAAAAATACAAAAATTTCACCCTAGGCTAATTTCGATATTCAGAATCCAAAAATGAAGTCCATTTTGAAAAATAAAATTTACAAATTTAAAAAAGTTGTTATTACTATTCATAACGGCTAGTTTTAATAATATTTTAATATCATATCGTTGTTTAGTGAAACTCGGTATTGCGTACGACACAAGCTATCAAGGAAGGTCATGATTGCGTGTAAAGCAAGCCAAGCTAGTGTTGTGTGTAGTGAAAGATTCCTTTGATGATTTATATAAAATAAAAACAAAATATTTCTTACAAAAGTCTCGAGTGTTACAAAACCATTTAGATAATCACATCAGGAAAAAAAACTAATATAATTTATAGAGAATGATATTACCAACCCTTTTTAATTCTAAAGGGAAAATCACATGAACAATTTAAATTAAAATTAATAATGATATAATAAGAAGATAAATCATCTCCACATCAATGTCGGAAAATAATTAATGAACATAATTTCCCCATAACCGTTTGAGTTTTGACTATGAATAATTATTATTCTAGGGCATGTGGATGGAGACCTAATGTATGTAACATCCTATATGTCAATTTATGAAGCCTACATCCTCGGACAGAGATATCATATTTGATGAAACAAAATGAATAATTTTTCTATGGGAAACAAACAACAAAAATGATGGAAAGCCTTCAGAGGAGATGAAAAGACATCATAGAGTGTCCATAAAAAACCACACTAGATAGAAACCAACAAACGAAAAGACTATGAAGGCATAAACTGACATGGGATCTCATAGGATGAAATCAATTATCTCTTTGAAATTTCAAATCATCCCCTTCAGCATTATAAAATCTTGTTTGGGGTCCATGAGCTCTATAACATCTCCATTACATCATCAAGATTAATACACTTGATGAAAGTCATCATAAAGACGATCCAAGAGATCCAATCTCAAAACATGAATAGAACGTCCACGTTCCACCGATAAAATTCTGAACCCTTCAAAGAAAATAAAATTTCGATAACACTCACCATATTGGGAGTAACTAAATATCAGAAAAAAATTTATTTCCTCTATTCCCTGCATTACCTATAAACAACCATGATCCCCATGGAAAAATAGAAACGAATGATTTGAACTCAATTCATCCACTCCACTAAGTGTATGGGAAGTGGAACATACTAAACCATCACAATGAGCACCATGGGAGACATTATGGGTAGTATAATCTAAAAAACACAAAATCACATGCCATACCAATATGAAACCAAAAATACACCAAATAATGATAAAAAATCATGAAAACGAATATCCCAATAAAAAACACCATGACCAAAGACCAAAAATCACAAAAAAAATAATAAGTAATTTTAAAAACAGATATTTTTCAAATTTAAAATAATTTTACAAATGTAGACCATTAAAAATTTAAAAATAATTTTCAATAATGATATTGATACCAAATCCCACTTGATAAAAAAGAACATGTTCTCACAAATAATTTTCCTTCTAAACCCATTTTTATCAAACCACATTTTGCATTCCAAAAAAAAATTTGATGAACAATGTCAAACATTGATTTTTAAATACTCATGTCTTCTACACTAAGTTGTTTCCCATATGTAGGCATCCTAGATCCACTTATATAACCAATTGAAATTCAAAAATAAAAACATTCCATGAACACAGACACACACACACACATGGGGACATCCTTAAGGAATACTAGCGGTCATACATAGCATTTTATCATCAAAATCAAGAATTTACCAATTTAATAAATCTGATTTACTCTATATTTTCACTAAAATTTTAATATTTTAAATCTGTTTCTCTTTTAAAGCACATTTTTCTTAGTCTGGAATCCATTTTTTGTAATCATTTTTACTTTAGAAACCAATTTCCACTCCAAATATCATTTTACATACAAAAAATATCACACCAACCAAATCAGAACTAAACTACCACACTCACTAAATAACCATAATTAGAAGTCCATGGTTTTCCTAACCCAAAATCATGGTTTAGAATATCATGTCCAATGTAATATTCAACATTTAGAAGTCTCTCAAAATATAACATCGGTCTCCAAATGGGTCATCAATCCATGTAATATTATCATTAAACAACAGATCCCTCCCCTAGTAATTACAAATCCACACAAATGAAATGAAATGAATCAATTTATAAAAAACCCATGGATAATAAGGTATCATCATGAGTGATGGTGTTCAGGAACTGACCCATAACCTACCACTCATTCCCCAAAATATGATATCTTGTCTACCTAACATACCAAATCTAATGGGTCTCCTATAATATTATTTTTTCAAGATCCAATCTATTTTGACCATAAATCTGTCACCCAGGCTACCACACAATAATTCATGAGATGCATTCTTGATCCTCCCATGTTGGAAACTAGTTCTAGGAAACATGATAAAGAAATAGTGAATGACTATTCACATTAAAAAAATAAAAATAATCAAATACAAATAAAGAAATTAAAATATAGAAACTAGTAGTAGAAATAAATTAAACATCAAATACCTCTATATGACCCTATGGGTCACTAACTTATATTAAACCAATGTCAGCCACAGTGACTAAATCAAATCTAGAAGCATAAAAAATGTATCTTTAGGAATGATTATTAAAAATTAGTAAACATTATTAGACAATCTATACCCATTTTCATTTCCATAACATCAATGTTTTATAAATTTTAAATATCAAATAAAATATACAAATATAGGATAATAACACATTTTCATATAAAAATTTATGGTAGATTTCCCTTTTTTAGTTTTTAAAATAGTTCTTATCCAACAAGGATGTTTTAACATTTTAATGATATAGTGATAGAGAATAAAGAATGAAAATTTATTTAAAATGGAGAGTGAATTTATAAATCATTCTCGACAACATTTCGATAAAAAATTGAAAACAATTTTATCAACATTAGAAAAGTGATAAAACATACAAGGAGGAATAAGAAATTAACACACAAGGGAAATGTAATTTAGAAAGAATTACTATAAAAATAAGAAAGTCAACTCATTAATCAGCGATAATTAACTAATTTTCGAACTATATGGGATATCCTAGGAGCTCTATGGAAAATCTAGAACACACTAAAACCTAAATCATCATTTTGGCATGCCACCCCAATGAAATAAATTCTCTCTGATACGCTCAGTTCGACACCAACCAAGACTAACAAAGGAACATTATCCCTAAGCAGAGAAAGGGACATACTATGGCCCACTAGCCATTGTGTAATACAAACTAGTGTAGAAACCATTCATGTAGAACCTACTTGTTATACCAGGTTATCATTTAATGTATAAAAATCGGTGTTCCTAAAAAATAATCATCAAACCAACCATATATATATATTGCATAAGAATCCACACAAGAACCTACTCCATAATCATTACACAGTAAAATCCCTTTTCTATAAACCATTAAATCAAATGGGAGTCCCAAAAAAAGTATCTCCCATAAAATTCAACACAACTACGGCAAGAGGTTCATCCCATGGGAGTATTAAAAAAATAACCAATTTATAAATGTTTCAAACATTCCTTAAGAAACCATGGATTTGAAGCCCAAATTTGAATGAACCAAACACACCATTTATAAGCCGAAATCCTTTTAGAAACCCATTTGAGAAACCAAAACATGTTCAATATCCCAAAACCATTCCTTTTGAATCTAAAATAACTCATGAAATTCAATCATGAGCTTTTAAAAATACACAGTATGAAAATTTAATAATAAAATTCCATTAAATTTAAATACAAAGAGGAAATTACATTCTATGTTAAATTTAGAGTACAATGAAAAGGGATCTTACCTGAAACATGTCATATTTTGATGATTATCACATCAGTTACCTTTCTACATACTTATGTATGCATGTTCCCTAATTTGTAGTAGAACATAACCATTATCTAAATATTTTAATGGAAAAATGTCTATAAGGGGATCCTTAAATATATTATTACATGGTAATACACCAATTTTCTTTATAAAAGTATGAATTATTCATATATATATACACCAATTTTCTTCATAAAAGTATGAATTATTCATATATATATATATACATAAAGAAACATATCTCTAATATATATAAATATTCATACTTCCATGAGAAAATGTATATATAATGGGGGAACATATATACATACATACATACATACATACATAAATACAAATATATATATATATATATATATGACTACATATGAATACCCTTGAATATAGAATTTTATAATAGAATAAAAAAACAACAATGTAATGAAAATTTCTAGTAACATAGATACTAAAAATTTCCAAATTGGAAATTCCTAGTTAATGAAGAATGGAGAAAACCCAACATGAACATGATTGTAGGAAGAAATAAATGTTCTGAAATGCATCACCATCAGTGGTGGATGGAAAAACCAGCATGATTCCAACTTTAGTTAACTTTTTTGTTTTTTATAAACAAGATAATCATCGAAAATAGATCCATATAAAACCCTAGGGTAATCTATAATGAAATATGGAGATGAGAGAGACGGAATTCACCAAAAATAGATAAGAGGAGGATCTTGAGATTGTACCATGAAGTGTTGACTACAAAATAAGTTTTAATAGATAAGTTTTTATAGAGAAAAAGGGAAGAGAGGAGAGGTAATGTGAACTATAGGATATGGTAGGGGATCCACAAGACAGATAAGGGTGGAGATTAAATAACTACGATATTCGAAATGGAAAAATAATTAAGAACCCAATAAAAAATTTAATATACTGAGAAACCCCAAATGTTTGTGCAAGATTGGCCCATATTTTCCCTCACCAGGTGCTTTCCACTGCCTAGGAAAGGGACCCTTGCATGCTTACTCCAAGGAAAATGAATGTGTGAGAAAAACATGGTAATACCATACCACTCTGAAATTATAACTCCTAGATACATCCCGCATGCTTACAGATCAATTTAACAATTTATGTGAAAGTCATGTATAACAACAGAGACTCTCTTGGGAACCCACATATGCACCACATAGTTTCTATTTAGTTTCTATTCTAACCATGAAATTGTTAAAATTTGAAAAAACTAAATTTTGTCCCCATCCATGAGTAATCCAGATATATACTAATGAATATTAAAAAAACACAAGATAATTAATATTACAAGGTTTTGGTGTGATATTCACAAATCATTCCATATAGAGCTTTATGATAACTGATCAAAATGATAAATGTCCATAGTAAATCATATTTTTTAAGGTGATATAAAAAAGTGAAATAATTATGTATTAAAAGAAATTTAAAATTTTATAATGTTTTTTATGTGACCAATTTATTTTAATTATGATGAGGTATATTTTCATGAAAGGAAACTAGAATTGTCCATAACAAAATAGCCAGTTTAATAATTTTATTAAAAAACATTACACCACAGTCCTATTTTACAGGATTTATTATAGAGTTGGTTTAATAAAACGGCATTAATTAACTACTAGACTATAGACAAGGTTTTTATAAGATGATACTAAATTTAATATATTTTCTAAAAAACAAACTATCTAATGAGGCCCCCTCACATTCTCTCCCGAGCACCCCTACCATAATACCTCACCAGTAAGGGATTTCCACCCTCATTAGATGTCTATTCATCCCCCCCCCTCTCCGACACTGTATTCCACCCTGAACCTAAGCCATTGTTGGTGCTTTATTTTCTACATAACCCCCCATAAACCATTCCATATCCCTTTATATAACATTTGTTTCTTTTGAGCCTTGTTTTATGTCACACTCATTAGAGATAATGTTTCAAATAATCCCCCCTCCCCCCACCCCCTTATTCCATCTCCCTTGCCCAGCCTACCTACAACTTCTTTTCCCACAAATTCATCCACACTAGGAGTTCATTATATACGACCCACACTGGGTACCCAGGTGAATTATAGTGCATCATATTAAACTATTAAATTAATTTTGGATCTCACATAATCAATGGATTATATAATATTCTAATGACATGAATTCCATTAGAGATAGAAATAACAGACGATTTAAAATGGTTAATTGTAGTGAATCATTGTGTTTTGATTTCTGGATATCATATCATCATGTCCCAATATTGTTTACCTATTTCAAATCCCTTCATTGGTGGTTGATATTAGATTTTTTGGGAACCTTTCATGGATAAATTTTTTTTGTGAGACTATTTCATAGATTTTTTTGTCATGCTATTCTAATTATTGTAAAAGTATTTATTTATATCATATACTTTCTCAAAACTCATACAAAATTTTTATTCATATATCATTTTTAAATGATGGATATTAAATATGTTTCATATTATAAATCACATAATAATGTGATATAATAGTTTTATTACATGTCATAAATGTTATGTTTATCCTTAAACATGTCACCTGACATATTGGTCATGTTATGAAAGATGAATACAAATATGTTTTTTATAAAACCACAACTTATTGTATTTGTATTCATTATACCATGTATTAGAAAATAATTTTCATGATTTTTGTATTTATTTTTAGTCGCATCTACCATATCTCATACAATTTATGTTCACCTAGAAGATTGAATATGTTGTTTAACAATCTATATATTATTTTTCATTTTTAATTTTTTTAAAATGATTTCGATAAATTATTACAAGATCTCTTATACTTTGTGACATGTTTTAATAAAATGTTGTGTTCCACATTTTCAATATCTTATATCATTTTTGAAAAAAAAATATATTGTGAATTAGTTTCTTCAAATTCCATCACTTTTTATTTTTCGAGATTATTATTAATGTGAATTAGTAATTCAGTATTTAAATTAATGTACATGTTTATGTTACTATTAGTATGACCCGAATTATGTTTATTAAACTCAGTATTCTTAGTTTATATTTTAATTAATATAACGAAGTGGTCATTTATATCAAGACTTGGGAATTATTTATATTTCTAATAGTATTCAATTAATTTTACTATTCTTTAAATTATATTAATTGTGAACCTAAGATAATAAATCTATTACAATTTGGTTCTATAAATGGTTTATTATATTTTAATGACTTGGCATAGAACTTGGTCACATTTAATGTTCTTTTTTAAATTAATGTTGTCTTTTACAGTGTAAATTTACTATCTAATGGTGTTTTGATAAAAGTTTTGCCTTTAAAATTTCCGTGTTTCATAGAGAAATTATTTAAAAATTTAATTTAGTTTCTTTTTATTGAATTTATAAATGGTTTGGAGACCATATGTTTCATTTTGTATTGAATTATTTTAAAGGTAAAATATTGGAGTTAAAAAATGGGTGCTTGACACCTGTTGAATTTCATTAAACAGGGGTGTAATGGATTCAAATATTATTTTATTGAAATAGATATAATTTTAATTTTTTTCAATTTTTGGTTATATATATGATTTTCAAATAACAATTGAAATTATTATTTCTTAATTATTGTATTATTTTTCTATTTCTTCTATTTTACATAATACTATCCATCATTGATTTCCTTTGTTCATTGATTTTTTTATGAAAATATATAAATATTTTAATAAATAATTAGGTTATCATTATTTCCACTTCCATATATATCTATTCAAAAATTTTAATACATATGTTATTAGCTTTTTTAATAAGGTGTAGGAACATTGTGAAATATATGTATAAAATCTAGACCACATTACTAAAAAACACAACATAGTGTGCTAAGGGTTTGGAGGATATTTTAATTTTTTTAATTTCCAATTGATTAGTTGATTGGAAAATTTGATGTAACTATCCTAATTATTAATTTAGAAGATCTATGAAGAGAAATTAAGGTTATGAACTCTTTATATTGATGAAAATCCTTAATAATTAATTTTTTTTTGGATTTCGTGTGGAGAGTCAAACATTATAGAATGTTTGTTCCAAAATGTCAAATAATAGAATTAGCTCCCAGCTTCATTGAAATTTTTAAATAAATGAAAAAATTTATAATGTATGATTTCATCAATGTAAGGAAAGACCATAAACATCAAGGTATATCTGAACAACCCATGGAGAAAGACAAAAATAGTAACATGAAATGTTATATTGTTAATGCAATTTGAAAACCACATAAATATTTTAATATATCATTAGATCCTCCTCATCAAAATTTAGATATTAATGTATTTTATAAAATCTATAAGAAAATTAATGTGATTCATGATTTCGATGAAGATGGATGCCAAGAGTTGTGTGGTGGCTATTTGAAATCATCAAAACATTTTTTCTAATAAAGTTGTATCATTTTAAATTCATATGAATAATAAAATATATGGTGAAGTCCATAATATTGTAATTGTATTGTGGTTCATTTTTAGGTGATAATAGACCTATATATTTTTATTACAAGAAAAATGTTGTTAACATTTTTTCTCTAAATTATATAAATATATATTCTTTTCTAGATGATTGTATGATTTATTGGGGATAGAATTCAAGTAGATACGATTTCAAAAAATATATTCTTCTTATACATTGTACATAATGGAGGATGCTTGATTTATTAATCCACACACAAATATAAATAAAAAATATAAAAGATTCGTAGTTGTTTTTTAGTGCTTCCCATTAATTACTCGATTTGAAATATTATTCATGTCATAAAAACCCATCAAGTAAATGAAGTGATATTATATATATAACAAAAATGATTGGTTAATGTTACATAATTGACAATAAAAAGCATTTAAGACTTCTGGTTCATTACATATATATTTGGAAAGTTATCCTATAAATGTATGATTGGGATTGAATGTTGATAGATTTAAAAAAAATGAAAATGAGTACCATTTATTACAGTTCATTTGTTGTTTTAATCCCCTAAAATCTATTTTTGTGGATGTGTATGAAAAAAATGATTTTTAAAATATAAAAGATTATTCCTAGAAAAAATGTATTATTATGATATTGAGGTAAACATGAAAAATATAATTTATGAATACCTTAGTTATTGATAAATAGTTTTGAAACATATGATGTAACTTATAGGATATTGTTCAAAAAGACCAGTCTTCTAGTGTAGACCATTACTGACTTACCTAGACATGAGAACATATATAGATGTGACTACTAAAGGGGTTTGGAATTTCCATTTACTTATATACCATTCTCTTTTTTATCACATTTGGATTATCTCTCACAAGACACCCCCTTAGCTATCCATTAGAGTTCTCAATATATATTATTATTTCATCCACCAAGATTCCAAATCCATTTATTCTAAGAAAAACATTATATTTTTAATGTTATATGATTCATTCATATTTTATTTCCTTTTTTATTCCCCTTCCTCTCTAATTTTCTCCTATAAACCATAATAACATTGATGTTTTAATTTAGGTTAAGGGAGGAAATTATTTTATTGAATAGGTTGAATAAGGCTTCCAGATGTCATTTCATTAAGAGGATTCTCTTCAACCATTGTGGGTGAGTGTTCTATCTTTTATTAAGGAAGGTTTTGTTTAAATAATTTTTTTTATGAAATTATTATTCTTTAAATAAACATTTTAAAATTATGATATTCATATGTATAAAACTTATAATGTGGTTGAAATTTTTTTTAATGAATTTCATTCTTTCCCTAGGGTATTTTAATTATATTTCATGTGTTTATTTTTATGTTTGATATTGTGTATACCAAAAACATGTAATTAGTACAAAGTGTAACTTTTAAATTAATTTGATGATAAAAATATATGATATTAAAATTTTTTATTTCTAAATGATTTAACCAATTTTATGGCTTTGTTCTCATTTAATAAATTTTTAGGTTTTAAATAGACTCATAATGGTGAAATTAATTATTCTAAAATCGTTGATACATAATTGTATTTTATGTATGGTTGTGTAAAATAAAATTACAGGTTTATTTCAGTTGAATTGATGTGTTTATATAAAATGTGTTTTATCAATTATTTAATCAGCTATATTGAGATCCCCTTATTTGAGTTTTCATATAGAACTTTTACAATAAATAATATTGGAGATGAATTATTATTTCATGATTTTATGATGTAAGATAGGGCCTTCATTATGTTTGTATTTTATGTGATATTAGGTTATTTTTTAGAATTTATATTCAATTTTTTATGATCACATGATTGTTTTATTTCTTATATTAACTGTTTCTATGAATTGATAAGTATAAATAACTAAGTGAACGAACTAGTTTACTATATACTATATTAAATTAAGAACAACATATTTCTCTCCATGTGTATATTGTTCTATTTCTAGGAGAGTTTTATTAATGATATTGATTTAAGTATTAATATAATTAAGTAATTAAATATAAGATGATAGTACATTCCATTAGTATTTTTATTAGATTTTGAAATAAATAATAATGTGTTTCTAATGATGCTAATTAATTTTTCATGAAACTATCCTTGGGATTCCCATTTTTATTATGTTTTTATCGCTACGTACTCATCACATATTTGTTTACTACCTATTTATTATTGTATGTTTATATTATTATTTATTGAAATGATTGTCTGTGTTTTTTATCTATATATTTTTTATTGATTGTTTTATATTTTAATTTCATTCAAAAAATTAATTTGTGAATTGTTTTTAAGATAAATATTACTTTTATTTTACTTTTCATAGACATCGATGTCCAAATAATAATTATTTTAAATTTTAATTGTAATGTCATTGAAATTATGTCTAAATATTTTTTCTTAAATACATTAGAATTTTACGATTCCGTGAAAATTGACGGCTCGTGATTCTGAGGTCCGATGTTCTAGGAATTAATTTCTGAAGTTTTGTTCGGGTACATTTAGTAAACAAATGAGCAGGTTTTTATAACTTTTGAACCGGCGCTCGAAATTAAAATCCGAGGGCACCGTTGAACACGTTTCTCCCATATTCCCTTAAGAATATTATCACCTCGACGACAGTGGGTCGAGAAGAAAAGATAATATTTGGGTTTTTAAATAATTAATATAATAAAAATAAATTGTGTGGATTAATTTTTATTTGTTGTTTAAAACCTCCTCATGGATGTTGGAGGTGGGGAAACCACACCTTAACCTCCCACGAGAGGTTATAGTGGTGGAGCCCACCCGAACCTAACCTCTCGTGAGAGGTTACGACGTGGGGACCACACGAGACTAAACCTTCCTATTAATTGTCTGAGAGGAAACCTCTAAACTCCCCTCATTAATGTGGGGGAGTCTCTCTACACCCCCAACTTTATTGGTGCCAACTCCAATAATTTAATGGTGCCAAATCCTCCACATTAATTAGGTGGAGACAATTAATTTATTCCACCATTTTGAATTATGTGCCCAAAATTTAAATAATAGATAAACACAATCTATTGTTATTTTAGTGGGAATTGTTCATTTTGGTGGCATCTTTGAGAGGAGGATTATTAGGAGAAATCTCCCAATGAATAAAGCTTTCGAATATGATGAACTTCGACCTTATTCGACTTCTTGATCGGAGCTTTTACCGACGTGGAGCGTCTTCCACAACCGATGTGGAAACTCAGGATTGTAAGTGTGCGGCGGACGCGAAGAATGACGATCTCCATCGTATTCTTTTCGCGACATAATCATCGAACAATGATCGAGGTAGGGATTAATTTGAGTAATACTACATACCTTTTTCTCTTCTTCGGTTGGAAAGGAGTCGTTGTAGGGGTTGTTTTTATTTATGTCCATGTTCTTCTTTTCATTCCAAATGAAGAATGAGGTTATGATTCTTTTTTACGGTGAGTTGTTTTTCATCATTCTCGTACCTTGATGAGCCATGTGTTACCACCGTAAAATCATAGGGTGCGGGCCAAACCAAAATGGCCCGACTCCTCCGCTGTTCTTTTTTTGTGATGTTCTTTGGTATGGCGACGAAGCAACGAGGCGACAAAGGCGGCCAAGGAAACAGTTGTGCTACCCGCGCCCTCCATGATCCACACTGCCCCTGCACCATCTAGCCCCGCCGCTATCCGACCCGGCCTCAGTATGCCCCCCCCCCCCCCCGCCGGCCATGATGCTCATAGAGCCACACCGCTACACCAATCCGGCCTGCCCAGCCTACTCTGGGCCGCCTGACGGCCTTCCCGACCGCCTGGAGCCCTGCCCGGCCGCCTGCAGGTCCGGCCACGCCTGGCCTGACCGCTCACTGGCCTGCCTATCAGCCTACCTGGCCCCCAGCCTACCTGTCCGCGCCCTTCCCGGCCACCGGCCAGCCTGCCCGCACCCTGCCCGGCCGTCTGGCTGCCTCCCATGCGCCCAACCAAACCAGCCCCGATCCCGGGCCGAATCTCCCACCCGGAATGCAGGGCTGGGACCAACGGGCCGACCCGAACCTAATAGGATGGCCCACCCAATGGGTCCTTCCAGACCAATAGGTCTGACCGGGTTGACCCAGACCGGGTCGTCCAAGACTGGGTCGTACCGGGTCTGCCCGACCTGGTCGAACCTGACCCTGGTCCTTTACAAAGCCTTTACTTTTTTGGCCATATCATTTGCACCAGATGACTATTTGATGAACCGTCAGTGGCGCTGGTAAACATGAATACATATAGTTCTGTTGAGTATACCCCACTAATTTTTGGGGGTATAGTTGAGATATAGTCTGGTTGGGTCATTCACGAATCCAACCGGTCCCCCAGGACTAAAAGGCTAATAACTCACAAACTGGGCGTCTGATTGACGCGCCATCTATTACGTTGAGACCCCTATGACGTGAAAACCCTTTGAGATACTTATAAATGGAATTTAGTGATATTTGGAGTGTCTACCTGTATCTCGTGGAGGAGATCCTCCTAGAGACGAGCGAGAATTGCATAGAGACCTAGTAGCTCGCTGAGACCTGATGACTGCTGACCGATTCGACTTGGAGTAACTCGACTAGCCCAGTGGGGAGTGACTTGGTGTCACAGAAGACCCAATGTGGGGAGTTCCTTCGCGTCGCAACAGACCCACGGTACATGACAGGAAGAGTACCTCAGTAGTCTACGATGGGGAGCACCTTGGTGTCACATCAGAACCATGGTGGGGAGTGCCTTGGTGACACAACAGACCCACGGTACTCGTCAGAAGGAGTACCTAAGCAGTAAAAGGTTAGTGGTAAGTGACTTGGTGTCACGACAGACACACTTTACTAGATATAGGAGGAGTTCATCAGCAGTCGAGGTTTCGATAGTGTGACTGTGTATGTTACTTGATATTATCCCTAGTATAAAATCCTTGTATGAGCTAAGTCAGTAACTTTTTTTCTCATGATTTAGATGTATTACATGATAACATATGTGTATGTATGGTCATATAACTAAGTGATGTTATATATAGAATTCATACATTGTGATTTATCCTTTTTGGATTTTGTGAGACCTTTAGGGTATCAGGGTCCCTATTGTGTATCATTATACTCACCCCTGGATGGGCTATGCCCACACCAAATTGTATTGGATGCAGAAAATGGACAACGTTGACCGAGGTTGAGAGAACCAGGACTTAACGGTACCCATAGGTGGACCACATGGCATGACGTTGCATGGAGGATACTGACGTATGTGGATTGCTGTGGAGGCTATCTATACCTACCCTTGATGTATGATTTCCCGATGGATGATTCATGTTCAGTTTTCCATTTTTTTAAGTTCTTTTACATTCAGTTTCCTTGTACATTACAGTTGGGCTTATATTTCCATCCACCCTTTTACTTTTCAGCACACCCTTTTTATATAGTTTTATTTAGTGTTTTTCTTCCAACTCATACTCTCTTGTGTGTGTTTTCACGTTATAAAGGCAATGTTTTCCCAGTTAGGGATTTGCGCCTTTGGTTCTAGTCTTCATCCCCTAGACTATGGATAGAGGGATTGAGGAAGTCATGACATGGGCCTCGGGGACGGGTATTAACACCCCAAGCTTCCACAGTACGCTTCTCTTTAAATAATACAATAGCTTGTGTTGTACGCAATTTCGAGTTCTAACACACCATAAACAATCAAAGTAGCGGTTATGAATATTAATACACACTTTAAGAAATTTTATAAATTATATCTTTCAAAATGTAAATCAATTTTGTATTCGGAATATCAAAATTATCTTAGTGTGAATTTTTGGTAATTTTCTGAAAACATTCAATTTTTAAGGAATAGTGAAAAACACAGTCATTGTTTAAATCTGACATTTTATTTAAATAATTATTACTTTTATTTAAATTTATATTTGGTCAAAATAGATACATAATACCTATATATGTTCAATTTAATTCATTGGAGTCAATTTATAACAATTTTAGATATATAAAATTTTTTATTGAACTTTTTACCGCCTTTTACCTACCTCCTAAGAGTATTTTAAAATTTACATAAAACTAAATTTTACCGCATATGTGAGTTGAATTTAGGAAATCCAAGAGGCATTATTAATATCAATGAGTAAAATGTGGTTCATTAAGAACAAAATATTTTTTGGTGAATAGTTTCTTTTTTCCACAGTTAAAAGTAAATAGGGTAATTAAGCATAAAAATTATATTATTATTACCTTAACACATGTCCTGATTCTCTTGGATAAGTATAATTAGACCAAAAATACCGTATAAATAAAATATGAACCACTTTTGTCCACTTGGATTAGATTAGGACATTTATTATTATTTAATTCAAAGAAGAGTTAAAAGTGTTAAATTCAATGTTTCATAACTAAACCATTTTTAAAATAGGGTTACACATAAGATAAATTTCACTATAAATATTCATTAAAAATATAATAATATTTCCGAAATTATGATATTTTATTTATATTTTTTTAGACAATAAATATTTTTTTTATGACAGAATAATAATGCAGTAATTACCTAATTAATTAAGTATTAAAATAATAGATATTATAAATATCCAAATATAATTATTTTGAGACTTTTTATGAATTAAAATAATTTTCTAGTATAATATGACATATTATGGTTAGTTAGATGAAATTTTTTGAAGTAATAATGCTGTTATATATTTAGAAAAAACAAAATACCAAATTGTGTCAAAATTGACATAAATGAGTTTTAAAAACATTTATTATATTATTAATTGATATTATATTCCTAAAAATCTAATGATCGTCCAAAAGACTTATATAATAATAGGTGTATCATTAATGAACCACTTGAGGTTCTCTTGGAAGTATATAGTAAGTTTATTAACCATATAATTTAAAAATAAAAAGAGGCATGGTGAATGTTAAACTATTTAACTAAGAGTTAAATCTAAAAGATAAGGGTAATATAATGACACAATCATGTATAGAACCTATTGGTTGAGTGTTTTTGCGACCCATACCTACCTTAGAATTTAAATAATTCAAATTAAATTCATTTAAAAACTAAAATGGTTTTATTATAAAATAATTTTTATAGTTTTTCCTAAGGTTCCCCTTACTCCTCTTATAAAAGGGCACTCCCCCTTCTCTCTAATTCACACCATAAAATCCATTTTTCTCGGTCAACCCCTGCCCAAATACACTCTACAATTTCCTCCCTTCATCCTAGAGGCCTTAATTTAGTCATAAATCCATCCAAAGGATCCATTTTGATCATATAAAAAAATAAATAACCAGAAGAAGAGGTAAATATTTAATCACCTCTTCCAAGTTCCTTTCTTCTTCAACTTCCTCTTTAATTGTTGTTTCTATTCTAAAATAATAACTCCAGTATCATCTATATAATGTCATGTTATTATAAATATGGTACAACCATATTCATTATTCTATCCATCCGTTGAATGACATGTCACCACACGTGCATACGTACGGCTTATCGTCTCCACAGTGTTGTGTAATTATTATTCAATAAATTACTATTTGGATGGGTATAATAATTATGTGTAGATGATGTAAATAATAAATATAACATAATGATTATTCTTTATATATATGATATATCATCCAATTAAATATTATTTTAATATCAAAAGAATTTTATTGTCGCTCGTGCGAACTTACGGATTACTGTCTCCACGAACAAGATGAGATTAATTCCCCATCATATCCATTAAAGTCTAATATTATTTAGATTTTTTAAAATAATTTTTAAATACATAATATCATTCTGAATATGAATGGGATACATTTTATCCATAACAAACATTACTTTCATAACAAAGAATATAAAGGAAAACGAATCAGATAACACACGAAACGACGATGATACTAAGATATTATTAACAAAGAAATGTTAAAAGATAATATATGATATCATAATAATGTATATGATTCTTTAATAATTTAATAACAATTATTTCACAAATATAAAAGAGTTTAACCCACCCTCGACCAAAGAAAATTACAAGGTAAGGGTTAATATACCTATCTTTATATTATACGTGGTTTTTTATATGTAATTTTATACTAGGACCTCTTTATCATCCAAATCCATGTTTCATAAAAATGTATTTGAAAACATTATTACTATTGTATGGACTATTTTTATATAACAATTTTTGACTTTTATAAGATGATTACAAAGGAATCTTTCAGTCGTTTTCCAAACAAGGTACTTTATGACCTTATCCACAGAAATAAGGTGAGAATGTTTTTTTAACTTATACGGTGGGTGCAGATATTTTACTCCATTATAAAAATGTTGAAGCTTCCCTTACAATATTATAATAAAATTTTCAAAAATAAATGTTTTCTTTTATAATTACATTACTTTTAAATGATTTTAAAATAGAAAGATATATTTCTCTAAAAATGTTTTGATTTCATCTATGTCAACATTCTTTAATGGATTTTAGGCTTATTTGAAGTTGATTTATTATGAAACAAAACGTCAATATTTTATTCAAGGTTTTGTGTTATGTTTTACTTTGGATGTGTTATTTTTACACCATTCATGTTTTATGGATAAAGTATTGACATTTCATATGCATGTTTTATTATGAATGTTTATGTTATATTTAAACCTTTTTATATGTGGAATGAATTGGACATAGTAAGTGACAGGTGGAGCCCGCTATAGCTCCTCGATGCATCTATAGGTCTCATGAGAAAAACTAGTGTCTTGGAATAATGCCTTGACAAAATCATATTTTTAGTCTTGGAACAAGGCCTTGACCATGTGGATATGAAGGTATGGAATTATGAATTTCATCATTATGAAAGTGGTTATTGATATTGCTTGTGATTATTCAACTAGTAGAATATTCCTGTGAGTAAGTAAATGGAATTATTTTGATTTTATCTTTTCCATATTATGCAGAAAATCATGTTTAAAAGGATTTTGTTTTAGTCTTATACATTTACTTAAATTTTTATTCTTATTTATGAATGTTTCTACTATATTGTTATCCTTATTGAGAATCTGAGATCACCCCTTTCTATGTTGGATTTTTCCTAAGATGCGAAGAATTATATTATGACAAACCTGTAGGGATAGTCTGAGGGGATATGAGTGTGATCTATGGAAATAATGTTGATTTTTTTTAATTTTATAATGTAATGTAAAACTTATGAATGTATCTATTATTTCCAAAGATACTAAACTGATTGGTCTTTTGGGACACGATTTCCTTGTATCATGCCAATGTTAGGAAATAATTCACAAACTATGGGTTTCTAGGATTGGGGCATTATAGATGGTTTTAGAGGGAGTTTTAGTACAAACATTTGAATCTATATTTAGATAAACTATTATTAGAGTACATTACCCTATGATAGACTTTATGGATTAGTATAGAAGAACTTATAGAATATTGATATTATAGAGATTTTTTGAGTTTTACATGTAATGAATCCCTGTCTAGATATGAGCAGGTAGAGGCGGCTCTGGAACAGATTTACCTAGGGGTAAAACCTAAAAACACCACTTTGAGCTATACTCAAATGGGAACTGGTGCACAATAACGGTTCATGCTGCACTCTTGGTTACGACACTCCCTGGGGATATGATTATATTTATTCTCATTATCTTTTCAAACCATTATGTAGGGTTTATGAGTATATACATCCTCAAAAAAAAACATTTTTTTATGACTACGGATTATATCCATAAAATTTACAATTTATGTTAAGTGTTTTACAAGTTTGGAATTTTGTATTTTGATTCATAAAATAATCTAGTTTATGACATTGTTTAGAAATGGATCCTTGTAAAAGGAATTTAAAAAATATCAATTCACATGCTCCATGTAGGGATATCCCTCATACACAAGATAATTATAGTAGAGATATTGATACAACTGGTGCTGATAAGCTAATCACCATTCTCAGACAACTCGCTCATGTTATGAATAATAACCTTACCCATATGGAGCACCCTAATCCGTAGTGTGGAGGATCAATGATAGATCACTTCCTGAGGAAAAAACCACTAACATTCAATGGGGGTACAAATCCACTAGTATATGAGCAATGGATAGATTCCTTAGAGAAAATATTGCATGCCGTGGGGAGTTGCGAAAAGGGAAAAAGTTGTCAGAGCAGTTTACCACCTCACTGAACATGTTGATAAATGTTGGTCATTGATTTAAAACACAAAGGAAGATGATGAAGTATAAAATATTGAAAGTAGGGGGTTTAAAGATATTTTCTTAGAAAAATACTTTCCTCATTACCATCGAGTGGATACGGAAAGAAAATTTTTTATTCTTAGGCAAAAGGATAATGAGAATGTCACAATCTATTAAGGTAACTACACAAGGCTAGCATGGAATATTGCGGATTATATACGTAACCCAAGAATTGATATTGATCGTTTCATTGATGGGTTAAAATCATTTCTATGTCGATCATTTGTCTAACAATCATTATTGTCATACAAAGATATTGTCTCATGTTCTATCAATACATAAAAATAATTCCCTAAGTTTTATGACTTTAAAGCAAATAAAGAGAAGAAGAAATTTTCTAATCAATATGGAAATGGAAATAAGGGGAAGAAGGGAATTGTTGAATATCCATCCTGCAGTAAATGTGGGATGAAACACCATGGTACTTGACTGATGGGAATGGGAGCATGTTACTAGTGTGGTGAAAAATGCCACCAAGCTCACGATTTCAAGGGGACACAAGAGGTTGTCGATGTTGAATGATACAATTGTAGAGAAGGGGGAATTATGAAAATTAATTTCCTAAGAGTTAATGGAACTTACCTCAGAATAAGCCAAGGGATCATGTCCAAAATTTTACTATCACTACTACTGATATTGAAGGTCCGAAAGACGTAGTGTAAGGTAATCGAATGGTTTCCTCAAGTTTATCCAAAACATTATCTGATCTGGATCATCCCATTATTAAATATCATCCCAGTTTTCTAAGAAAATTATATATTTCCAATTTGATTTAACAAGGTATTTTTTAGTCAGAACTCTTAAAGGATGTATCATTGCTACAATGTTTTGTGAGTCAGTTAGCATTTGGGAATATAAATTTTATTTGTCTACTGATCGCATCGTCATGCCCATGATTTAATGTGATATAATCATTAGTATGGATTGTCTATCGGACCATGAGGAAAAAATTTGTTGTTATAAGAAGGAGGTTACTAATTTTGATGACTATAATAAAGAAAGCTTTATGATTAGAGAAGAATCGTCACCACCTAATTCTTATCTAGATCCACCCCCAATAGCTCAATTAAATACAATTATTGGGGAGGAAGAGAATGAAATAACTATGGGTGAGGAAAATAATGTTCAAATATAGAATTTCCTTATTGTGAAAGAATATTTTTATGTGTTTCTAATAGATTTATCTGGACATCCTCCAGAATGAGAAATTGAGTTTTACATTGATTTAATTCCTGGATCGAGGTCTATATAGAAGACCCCTTATAGAATGGACACTGTGGAATTAGAGGAATTAAAGATAAAACTATAGTAATTGAGTAATAAGGTATTTATTATTCCTAGTGTTTCTCCATGGGGAGCCCCATTCCATTTTTTTAATAAGAAAGTTGGATCTACGAGGTCGTGCATTGACTATAGGGAGATCAATGCGATAACAATATATAATAAGTATCCCCTACCTCGCATTGATTATTTATTCGACCAAATTCCTATATCTCAATACTTTTCAAAGATTTACCTTCGATATGGATATCATCAGTTGTGTATGACGAAGGAAGACATTCCGAAAATAGCATTTCGAACCAGGTACAGGCATTACCAGTTATCTGTAATGCCTTTTGAATTGAAAAATTCACCCTATGTCTTCATAGATCTAATGAATAGTGTTTTCAAGGAATATCTTGATGACTTTGTAGTGGTGTTTTTTGGTGATATCTTGGAATACTCCAAAATCTACAAAGATCATTAAAATCACATGTGCATTCTTCTGAAGACTCTTAGAAGATACAAATTATATGGGAAGTTTAGCAAGGTTGAATTCTGCCTTCAAAAGATTTCTTTTCTTGGAGATATTTTCTCAAAAAATGGAATCTATGTTGATCCTTCTATGAAAATAGAAATCCAGGAATGTATAGCACCGAAAATTATTACTGAGGGATGAAATATTATTGTTTTAGCATGTTATTATCGTCGTTTCGTCCAGAATGTTGCCCGATTGGGTAGCCCATTAACCACGCTCACACGTAATGGGGTGAAATTTGTTTGGACAAAAGAGTGTGAATAATGTTTTGATGAACTAAATAAATGATTATTCAATGATTCTATATTGAATCTACCATTGGAGAATGATGGGTTTGTTATTTATGATGATGCATCAATGAAATGACTTGGTTGAGTCGTTATACAGAATGATAGGGTTATTGACTACACATCATGACAACTAAAAATTCATGAGAAAAACTATCGTACTCATGATCTTGAGTAAGCATCTGTAATATTTGAATTGAACATATAGAGACATTATCTCTTTGGTAAAAAATCTGAGATTTATAATGATCACCAGAGTTTGATGTATATTTTTTCACAGAAAGAACTCAACATGAGGCAATGGAGATGGCTTGAACTACTCAAGGATTATGATTTCACAATACACTACTACCTGGGGAAGGATAATTAGGGGGATTATGCTTTGAGTAGAAATGATAATGGAGTTTTGAATAGGATTATAGTTGAAAAGGATCCTATATACATGGATCTAGTAATGATGGATATTGGAATAACCATGGATGTGGAAACAACTATGCTTTTTCAAATGGTTTCCAAACCATCATTACTATAAATGATAAAAAGTTCTTAGTCTGATGATGAGGAGTTTCAAATGAAGATTAAAGCTGTGAATAAAGGGTGACTTAGTGAATTTGTATATGAAGATGGAATTTTGAAATTTGGGAAGAGACTTTGTGTTCCCGATATACCTGATCTAAAAATAGAATTGTTGGATGATGCTCATAGCTCTAATTTCTCTATACACCATGGGAGCACCAAAATGTATAGAGATTTTAAGGAACATTTTTTGTGGGACAACATGAAGAGGTAGATTGCTGATTTTATGTGAAATTTTATGGTTTTTCAATAAGTGAAAGTTGGAATTCAACAGCCTCGAAGAGTCATGAAACCTCTTCCCATACCTGAGTGGAAATGGGATAACATTATGATGGAGTTTTTCATGGGACTATTAAAGTATTTTATAAGGAATGATGAAATATGGTCCATTGTTGATTGTCTTACCAAGTCTGCACATTTTCTTACTATATGGGAAGATTTACCACTTGAATGATTATCAAGACTATATATTAATGACTTTGTATGACTTCATGGAGTACCAATATCGATTGTTTCTGATCTTGATCCACAATTTACATCAAGATTTTGGAAAAGTATTCAGAAAGCCCTGGAGACTGAACTTTTTTTTAGCACTACCTACCTCTCCGAATATTATGGACAATCAAAATGGACAATTTAAACATTAGAAGACATGTTGAGATCATGCTCAATTGACTTTCAAGGTATGTGGGATCAATATTTACCTCTGGTAGAATTTTCCAATTACTATATAATCCATTCAAGTATTCAGATGGCACCATATGAAGCTTTATACAGAAAATGATATCGCACACCAAAATGTTGGGATGTTTTGGTGAAAGAAAACTTGTAGGCCAAGAACTTGTGGAGGAAACGATGGAAAAGGTGAAGGTAATCCAAACCCACATCAAAGCAGCACAAATTAGGCAGAAGTGCTATGATGATAACCGAATGAAGGATTTTGAATTTCAGGTAGGAGATCATGTTTTCTTAAAGTTATCTCCATGGAAGGGTGTTATACATTTTGGTATGAAGGGAAAATAGAGTCTCATGTACATAGGAACTTTCAAAATACTAGAATGAATCTGGGTTATAGCTTACCATTTGGAAATGACTCCAAGTCTTTCCAAAGTTCATGATGTAGTCCATGTAGAACTGTTGAGGTAATACATGCCTAACCCAATGCATGTACTCAACTATGATGAATTAGAACTAGAACCTGATCTCTCTTATTGTGAAGATCCTGTCAAGGTTCTTGATACAAGAGAAAAAGTGTTCAAAAATCGGACGAATCCTGTGGTAAATGTTCTATGAAGATACCATAAGATGGAAGAGGCAACGTGGGAACCCGATTAACTTATGATGAAGAACAACCCGAGTCTTTTTACATAGAAATACTCTAGAAATTTTGAGGACGAAATTATTTTAAGGAGGGGAGAATGTAACAACACACGCTTCCATAGTACGCTTCTCTTTGAATAATACAATGGCATGTGTTGTATAGAACATCAAGTTCTAACACTCCACAACCAATAAAACTAGTCATTATGAATAGATATACACACTTTTTTAAATTTTATAAATTTTATCATTCAAAATGGACTTCATTATTGGATTTGGAATATCGAAATTTTCTTAGGGTGAATTTTTGGTATTTTTATGAAAACTTTCAATTTTTGATCAATAGAGAAAAACACTGAGTCATTGTATAAAACCCACATTTTATTTAAATAATTATTTATTTTATTCAAATTTATTTTCTTTCAAAATAGATATATAATACCTATTGAAGTTCAATATAATTCATTGAAGTCATTTTATAATAATTTTAGATATATAAAAAATTTATTGAACTTTTTACCGTCCTTTATGTACATCTTAGGAGTATTTGTAAATTTACCTAAAACCTAATTTTACCACTTTAGTGAGTTGAATTTCTAAAATCTAAGAGACACGGTTAATATATTGGAGAGAAATGTGGTTCAATAAGATAAAAATAATTTTTTGTGAATAGTAAATTTTTTTACTTTTATTTACCACAATAAAATGTAAATAGGGTATTTAAGGAAACAATGATATTATTATTACCCTAACACATGTACTAATTATATTGGATAAGTATAATTCGACCAAAAAAACCTTAGGAATTAAATATTAACCTCTTTGGTCCACTTGTATTAGATTAGGACATTTATTATTATTTAATTCAAAGAAGAGTTAAAAGTGTTAAATTCAATGATTAATAACTAAACCATTTTTAATATAGGGTTAAACATAAGATAAATTAAGCTATTAATCTTCATTATAAAATAAAAATATTTCCACAATAATTATATTTTATTTATATATTTTTTAGAATTAAATAATTTAATTTATTTATGACATAATGATGATGCAGTAATTACCTAATTAATGAAATATAAAAATAATTGATATTATAAATATCTAAATAAATGTTATTTGAGACTTTTTATGAATTCCATTAATTTTATTGATTAATATGTCATATTAGGGTTGGTTGGATGATTTTTGTTCGAAGAAATAATGATGTTAGTAATTTAGAAAAAAATACTAAATAGTGTCAAAATTGACATTAAAGGGGTTTTAAAACGAATATTATATTATTAATTTATATTCTATTCATTAAAATATAAGGTTCAGCCAAAAGACTTATATAATAATAGGTGTATCATTAACTAACCACATGTGGTATTTTTAGAAGTATATAGTAAGTTTATTAACCATATAATATAAAAATACAAAGAGACAAGGTAAATGACAAACTATTTAACTAAGAATTAAATCTAAAGGATAAGTTTAATATTGTGACCCAAACCAGTCTAAAATCTATTATTTGAGTGGTTTTAAACCGATCCCCAGATTATACATTAAATTATTTACTTTGGATCCATTAGAAACCGAAAATTATTTTATTATTAAATAATATTTCTAGCTTTTCCTAAGGTGCCCCTCACTCCTCTTATAAAAGGGGACTCCCCCTTCTCTCTAATTCACACCATCAAAGCCATTTTTCTCGGCCAAAAACTAACAAATACACTCTAAACAACCATCCCTTCATCCTAGAGCCCCTTTTTTAGTCATACATCCAACTAAAAGAGCATGTTTGCTCAAATCAACAGGACGAACCTGACGAAGAGGTAAATATTTCATCACATATTTTAATGTTCCTTTCTTCTTACATTTCCTGTTTCTTTGTTGTTTCCATTATAAAATAATATCTCCATTATATTATATATATAATGATTTTATTATAAATATTTTAAAAACACATTCATTATTCTATCCATCCTTTTAATGACATGTCAGCATTCATGCATACATACGACTTACTGGCTCCACATCGTGGTATAATTGTTATTCAATACATTATTCATTGGATGGGTATAATAATGATTTTAATTGATGTAAATAATAAGTATAACATGATAATTATTCTGTATATATGATATACCATCCAATTATATGTTATTTTAAAATCAAAAGAATGATATTGTCGCTCGTGCATACGTACAGATTACCGCCTCCATGAACGCGATGTGATTCATTCCCCATCTTATCCATTCAAGAAAAATTTTCTTTAGATGATTAAAACTAATGACTGAAGACTTAATATCATTATTAATATGAATATGATACATCCTTTCAATAACAAACATTACTCACATAACATAACATATAAAGGAAAATGAATTAGTTAACACCCGAAACGACAATAATACTTAGATATGATTAACAAAGCAGTGCTAAAAGATCATATATGATATCATAATAATGTATATGATTATTTTATAATTTAATAACAATTATTTCACCATTATATAGGAGGTTAACCTACCCTCTATCATGGAAAGGTACAATGTAAGGGTTAATTTCACAATCTCTTTTTTATCTGAGGTTGTTTATAGGTAATTATCAACTGAGAAATCATTATCATCCACATCCATGTTTCTTAAAAAATGTATTTCAAAAAATTCTTAGTATTTTATAGACAATGGATTAAATTAATTTATACCCTTAATTTAATTTTATAAGATGTATATAAAGGAATATTTTCTTCATTTTCAAATCCAGGTACTTTATAACCTTTTCGACAAAAATAAGGTAAGAATGTTTTTATAACATATACGGTGGGTGCAGCTATTTTCTGACATTATAACAACGTCAAAGCTTGACTTAAAAGATTATAATAATATTTTAAAAAATAAATCTTTTCTATTATAATTAAATTACATTTAAATGATTTCAAAAAAAAAGATATATTTTTCTAAAAAGGTTTTTGTTATCATCTATGTCAACATTCTTTTATGGATTTTAAACATATTTGATGTTGATTTATTATGATACAAAACATCCATATTGTATTGAAGGTTTTCTGATATGTTTGACTATGGATTTGTTATATTTACACCATTCATGGTTTATAGATAATGTATTGAAATTTCATATGCTTTTTTAATATGATTTTTTATGGTATGTTTAAAGCTTTTCCTATGAGGAATGCACCACACTTAGTAAGTGATGGGTGGAGCCCGCTATAGCTCCTCGATGCATCAGTATGTCTCCTGAGGAAAAATATTGTCTTGGCACAAGTCCATGACAAAATCTTATTTGTATTCATGGCACAAGCCCTTGAATATGAGGATATGAAAGTCTCGCATTATGCATTCCGTCATTATGAAAGTGGCTATTGATATTTCATGTGATTATTTCACTAGTAGAATATCCATGTGAGTATGAAAATATAGATTTTTTTATTTTATCTTTTCCATATTATGATAAATATCGGGTTTAAAAGCCTTTGTTAGTCATATAATTTTCCTTAAATGTTTATTCTTATTAGTGAAAGTTTTCGCTGTATTTTTATACCTACTGAGCATCTGAGCTCACCAATTTCTATGTTTTATTTTTTCAAGGATGTGAATAAGTATATTATGGATGACCTACATGGATAGTCTGAGAGGATATGTGTGTGATCTATGTAAATAATTTTGTTTAAATTTTTCATTTTTAAATGTAATGTAATACTTATGAACATATATACTATTTCCAAGGGTACAAAACTTATCTGTCTTTCGAGACATAATTTCCTTGTATCATGCCAATGTTACGTAATAATGCCCCAAATCTGGGCTTCTTGGAATGGGTTGTTACATAGGTTGTGACAAATAGTTATCAAAGGGAGGTTCTACCACAGAACATAAGAATATGATCTTTCCTATGAAGCAATAGTGTTATGGGTACCGAGTGTGGTTTTCAGGTTAGAGAGTCTTGTGTTGGTGTGACGACCGATGTATCCATACACTTGGATGCTGACTACTGATTTCCGACTCAGTGCTTGAAAAAAATGATTATGTGCGTGTTTTCAAATGTTTTCCTTTAGTCATATAAACTAGGTCAGCTCACCAGGTATAATATTTCATTGAGTCGCATCTATTTCCTTCAGTATGCCTCCCCGCGGATGACCAGCGAGAGCCCTGAGAGATGTATACAAAGATATCCCACCGAGTGATGAGGCCTCGATGTATGGACCTTTTCTTTTTGAGGCACCACTGCTACTACTTCCCATTGGGCCACCGATGCCACCGGCCCTAGTAGCAGACGATGCATGCCAGATGAGCGTGTTGCATGAGTTCTAACGCTAGAGGCCGCCCTGGTTTAGGGGAGATACGACCCACAAGAAGTTGAGGATTTACTTGAGGCTATTGTGAGAGCCTTTAGACTATTAGGGACACTAGCTTACTTCATGGTGATTATTTCATTCATCCTTCTACAGGTAACAGCAGGTAGATGATGGGGCCTGATGCTCCAGGTCCATGATGAGATGACACTTCTCTGGTTAGACATAGAGAGTCTATTTCAGGAAATTTTTTGTCCCATACACCCTAAATGTAGTGATTAATCATGAACTACTTCACCTACTGTAGGGCATCAGGACGGTGGAACAATACTCAGTGAGGTTCACCGACCTCCCACGCTACTCCACAAATATGTTACGGGACCCATTCTTCAAGACCCAGACATTCGACCAGGGGCTCAGGAAAGTGATCAGGGATTTGATGATCTCCCTCAGCATCCTGAAGCAGACAGGGGTGTTTGATTGATCCCTCATAGTGGAGAGTTTCCTTGCTAAGCAGTCTCCAGCAGCGAGACCCACCACTAGTTGACATGCTGCGAAGTCTTCTACAGCTGGCTGTAGACAAATTTTGGAGCGGTCCAAGAGAAACAGACTCACAGGTCGATGACCACCTGACTCAGAATCAGTTGTGAGGGGCACCCAGGGTAGAGACATAAATTCCAGGAGCAGGCAGTGTTACCCATGTGGCGGGCAGGGTCACATGGATCGTGACTCTCCGACCCGCCGTTCGGATGATCAGCAGACGGTCGAAGGACCGCCTAGGCAGAAACATGGATTCGATTGGGGCGGTCCGCTAGGAGCAGGCATATGTGGCTGAGGAGCTGGTCATACTGCTGGCGGTGGGCGATGTTTTGAGGTGTTAATGCCACCACCACCCGGAGGTCCATCTCAGCTGCATTGATCAGGTAGACATGGGAGAGATCGACTCTAGGCAGCTGAGAATTACGATCACGGTGCGTTGGAGATGATTTGAGGTATGATCTATGTCTACTCCACCTTAGTTGTAGTACATATAGACACAGGTGTTAGTCACTCTTTCATTTACACTACCCTTGTTCAGATCTCATAGATTCCAACAGAGTCGTTGGCTCGATTCCTATGTCTAAAGACTCATACATGAGAAGACTCGAAGATTACACACTGGTGCCAGTAGTGTGTGGTTACTCTAGGAGGCGGGAGATTCGGCTGGGATCACCTAGTAGCAGCGTGGAGGCCTTACGACATCATCTTGGTTATGGACTAGTTAACTATAGTCTATGCTCAAATAGACTGTATTAGGTGCAAATTGCAGAGTGTATGCACGGATGGAACAGGTTGACCTTCACCAGTGAAAAGGGAGCCTTTACAGCACAAGGAAGACTTACTCTAAGGAGGGTACAGCCGATCACTCATTAGTTAGCCTACCTTGCACTCAGAGCAGTATAGCTGGAGTGTTAGAGGTATCCTATAGTGGTGGACCAGTACGAGGATGTTTTCCCTGACGATGTTCTAGGACTACCTCCTCATAGAGATGTGGACTTATACGTTGACTTGTACCCCAAGACAACACTGATATCTACACCAGCATATCGGATTGCTCCCGCGGTGCATCGTGAACTGCGGGTATAGACATAAAACTTGTAGGGGAAGGGATTATTCTAGACCAGTTTTTCTCCCTGGGCAGCCCCTATTCTGTTCTGAAAGAAGTTGGATCGGAGCTAGAGTCTTTGTGTCGACTACCGTCACCTAAACCAGGTGACCGTGAAGAACAATTAACCACTCCTGAGGATCGAGGACCTCTTTGATCATCTGAAGGGAGCACGGTGGTTCTCTAAGATAGACCATAGATCAGGCTATCACCAACTTAGAGTTTGAGACGAGGATGTATAGAAGATGGACTGCATATGTCGGTACGACTACTACGAGTTCTTGGTTATTCCATTCAGTGTAAGAAATGCTCTAGCAGTTTTCATGGGACTCATGAACATTATCATCTAGCCATACCTCGATCGCTTTGTTGTAGTCTTCATAGATGAATTTTTGCTCTACTCGACTACTGAGGAGGAGCATGCCTACCATTTTCAGGTAGTACTGGACACACTCAAGGAGAACCAGCTTTATGGTAAGTTTTTGAAGTGCCAGTTTTGGATCCGAGAGGTAAAACTTTTGGGGCATGTCATCTCGGAGGCTGAACTTGTCATGGATCCATTGAATATTGAGGTAGTGCTTTCTTGGGAGCCAACCCAGAGTGTAATGGAGGTAGGAGTTTCTTGGGATTGGATGGATACTACTGGAGATTCATACTAGACATCTCCAGTGTTACAACACCACTATCATCCTTGATGAAGAAGTGGAAACCCATCGTGTGGTCTGAGAGATACCAGAACATCTTTAAGGAGATGAGATAGCGGCTGACTAGTGACCCCATCATGAAGCTTCTAGAGGAAGTAATAGGGTATATAGTCTATTGTGATTCATTAGGGATCCGACTCGGTTGTTTCCTAATGCAGGAAAGAGCTGTGATAATGTATGGTTTTCAGCAGATGAGACTGCACTAGCAGAACTATGCTATCCATGACCTGGTGTTAGAAGCAGTGGTATTCTCTTTGATGATGTGGGGACACTATATTATGGGTAGACCTTTTACCGCGTACTCTGATTAGAAGTGTCTCAGGAATATCTTCTCTCAGAAGGACCTGAACCTGATAGAGTGACCTTGGCTAGAGTTCCTCCAAGGCTATGACTTCAAAATAGTCTATACATCCGGAAATGGGAATGTTGTTGTAGATTCACTTAGAAGGAGATCTTCTATACAACTTCTAGGAAAGGTGACAGAGGAGTTGGATAATTTATAGATATCATTTTGGAATAGAGGTGGAGCAGTTTTCCTTCAGTGCCTTACAGTCACTCCACAACATTTTCATTGAGTCAAGGAGGCACATCATGGGGATGTCGACTACGAGATATGACATTCTCATATATCCATAGGAAGAGCACATGATGAATTTTCTAATGTTGGGGAGCATGTCATCCTCTTAAGAGGACGTACTATGGTACCAATGTCAATTCGGGAGGATGTTTTGAGGGAGTTACACACATACCCTTTAGTGGTACATCCAGGAGAGGCGAAGATATACTATGACCTTGGACTACAACACTGGTGTCCAAGTATGAAGAAGGAAGTAGCAGAATTTGACTCTCGATGCCTCACATGTCAGCAAGTAAAGGGAAAGTACCAGGTACCAGTAGGCTTCGTGCAACTTTTAGATGTCACATAGTGGAAGTGGTATTGGATATCCATGGACTTTGTGACAGGAATTCCACGTACATCCAGGGGTCACAACTCGATTTGGGTGATAGTTGATCCCCTCACCAAGTTGTCCCACTTCCTACCGATCAAAGAGAAGGGTTTAGTAGAGATCTTTGGATGCCTCTATGTGTAGGATATTGTGTAGATACATGTAGTACCTTTATATATTGTCTTTTATCTTGGAATAAAATTTACTTCCCAACTATGGAAGCGGTTTTAGGAGGCTTTCGTGACGCATCTTCGTTTGAGCACCACATTCCATTCTCAGACAGATGGTCAGACTGAGAAGACCATTCACACCCTTGAGGACATGCTACATGAATGCATCCTTGACTTCAGTCGCAGTTGGGAGGACCACCTCCATTGGTTGAGTTTGAATAAAACAACATCTATCACACCATCATAGGAATGGAACCTTTTGAGGCATTATATGGGTGACCTTTCAGATCACCCTTGTACAGGACAGAACCATGAGAGTCATCACTGGTGTGACCTAAGATGGTACAAGCTACCACAGAGACGGTTCAGTTCATCCAGGAGCGGATGAAGACTGCATAAAGCAGCCAGAATTCATAGGCTGACAGAATATGGAGACTTTTGGGGTTCGAGGATGGCGAACATGTCTTCTTATGGGTATCACCTAATCGAGGTATTCAGTGATTTGGTCGAGGTGAAAATTTATCTTCGAGGTTCATCAGACCATTCCAGGTCCTCGGTAGAGTAGGTGAGGTGGGTCACCGCCTGGCTCTTCCACCTTAGTTGTACTGGGTGCATGCCGTCTTCCACATATCTCAGTAGAGGATATATGTGCACAACCCCTCTCACATCATTGACCATAGAGAGTTGGACGTCGATGATGGGTAGACTTTCACAGAGGTTCCAGTGAAGATTGAGGATAGACATGAGCATGTCCTACATGGATGGTCAATACCTCTGGTGCATGTTCACTGGCAGCACGAGAAACTCTAGGAGAGCACATGGGAGCGGGAGGCTCTGATGCATGCTCATTACCCCACTTGTTCACATAGATCGAGTTTTATCATACAGAGACGTAAAGCCCGGAGGTGTGGAAAACGTAAAGACCCAAAAATTCAGTGGAATTGTTTTTCTTAAATACATGGGAATTATACAATTCTGTGAAAATTGACGACGCCTGATTCAGAGGCCCAGTGTGCTCAGAATCAATTTCTGATGTTCTGTACGAGTACGTTCAATAATCATATGATCATGTTTTTATATCTTTTGAACAGGTGGTCAGAATTTAAAATATGAGGGCACTGTTGAACTCATAGCACTGATATTCGCGTAAGAAAACTATCACCTCGACGACTATTGGTTGAGATTAAATGATAGTTTTTTAGTTTTTAGAGAATGAATTAAATAAAAATAAATTGTGTGGCTTTTTTTGTATTTTTGGGTTAAAACCTCCTCATGGAAGTTGGAGGTGGGACCACCACACCTTAGCCTCCCATGAGACGTTATGGTGATGGGGCCTACCCAAAACTAACCTCCCGGGAGAGGTTACGATGTGGGGACCACAGAGGACTAAACACATTATTAATGGTGTTAGAGGAAACCTCTATACTCCCCTCATTAATGAGGGAGAGTCTCTCAACACCCCCTCCTTTATTAGTGCCAAATCCACTATTATAATGGTGACAATTCCATCACATTTATTATGTGGAGCCATTTAATTTATTTCACCATTTTGATTACTGTGCCAACAAATTAAATAATAGATAAACACAATCGATTATTATTTTGGTTGGCATTGTTCATTTTGGTGGCATCTTTAAGAGGATTATTAATGGGACAAGCTCCCAACCAAGAATACCTTCGACTACGAAGAACGCCGACATTCTTCAACTTATTCATTGGAGTTTCTACCGACATGGAGCATCTTCCACGACCGACATGAGAACTCGGGATTGGAAGTGTTAGGTGGAAACGACAAACGATGATCTCCTTCGTCTTCTTTCCATGACTTCATCGTTGAACAACGATTGAGGAAGCAGTTAATTTGAGTAATACTACTTTCCTTTGTCTCTTCATTGGTTAGAAAGGATTTGTAGTAGGGGTTGTTTTCTTTTATGTTCCATGTTCTTATTTTCATTGAAAATGAAGGATGAGGTTATGCTTGATTTTTCTGGTGAGTTTTTTTCCATTGGTCTCCTACCGTGATGAGCCAAGTGTTACCAACCTAAATGTGGAGGTTGCGGGCCAAAACAACATGGCCTGGGCCCTCCCCCATTCTTGTTTTTGATGATCTTCTACATGTCGATGAAGCAATGATGCGACAAAGGCGGAGAATACAAAGGTTGCGCTACCCGCAACCTTCATGATTTGCAACACGCCTACGGCGTCCCGCACCACCGCCGGCCGAACCGGCCCAGTCGGGCCCCTGTCGTCCGCACCTCTCACAGGGCCGATTTTAATCCCCCAAGCGTGCATGCGCCCCGCTGAGCTACATGGTAGCCTCTCGACCGCCTGCCTGGCCTCGCCGCGCCCTACCCGGCCGCCTGTCGGCCCTCCTGGCGCCCTACCCGGCTGCATGCCGGCCTAACTGCACCCTGCCTCGCCACCTCCTATGCACCCGACTGAACCGTGCCAGGCCGCACGCCCCGGACGACCCGCGTCGATAGGGCCGCACCCTCGTGGTGCACCCGGCCGAACCAGCCCCGAGCACAGGCCGAACAGCCCACGCGGCCTGCAGGGCAGGGCCCAGCATGACGGGCCGAACCTAACAGGCTGGCCTGCCTAATGGGTTGGGCCAGACCCAACAGATCTGACCGGGTCGACCCAGACCGGATCATCCCAGACCGGGTCAGCCTATCCCGTGTCTGACCGGGTCGGCCAGACCCAGGTCCACTACGAAACCTTTACTTTTTTGGCCATATCATTGGCACTGGATGACTGTTTGATGAACCTTCAGCAGTTCTGGTAAACTTTAATAGAGACAGTCCCTTTGAGTATACCCCACTCGAGTTTGGGGTATAGTTGAGATACGGTAAGGTTGGATCGTACACGAATCCAACTGGGTCCATGGGACTAAAAGGCTAATAACTCATAGATCGTGCATCTGATTGAGGTGTTGTCTGTTGCGTTGAGATCCCTATTACGTGGTGAACTTCTGAGATACTTCTACATGGGACTTTCTAAAAGTTAGAGTATCCACCTTTAGCTCGTGGTGCAGATCCTCTTGGAGACGAGTGAGCATAACGTAGAGACCCAGTAGCTGGCTGAGACCTGACATCTACTGACCAATTCGACTCGGAGGGACTCGACTAGCCTAGTTGGGAGTGCCTTGGTGTCACTGTAGACCTGTAGTGGGGAGAAACATGGTGTCGCGGCAGACCCATGGTACTCGACAGAAGGAGTACCTCAAAAGGATATGAGGGGGAGCACCTTGGTGACGCGGTAGACCCACAATTGGGAGCTCCTTGGTGACGTAGTAGACCCAAGGTATTTGATAAGAGAAGTACCTCAGCGGTCCAAGGTTTGTGGCAATCACCTTGGTGTCATGGCAGGCCCACTCTACTCGATATAGGAGGAGTTCTCCAGCAGCTGAGGTTTCGACAGTGTGATTGGGGTTGTTACTTGATACTATCCATATAATAAAATATTAGTTTGAGATGATTTAGAAATTTTTTTCTTTTTCTCATGATTGAGATAGATCAATTGATAACATAGGTATATGTATGGGAATATACGTAACTGAGGTTATCTATTGACTTCATTCTTTTTGGTTTATCCGTGTTGGATTTTTGAGACCGTGATGGTCTCGAGGTCCCTACTGAGTATCGTTATACTCACCCATGAATAGGTTATTCACGCACCTCATTGTGTTGGATGCAGATGACATACATTATTGAGTGATTCTTAGAGAACCATGGGAGGACAGTACCCGGAGGTGGACCACATGGCGTGAAGGTGCACGGAGGAGACAGACGGTCGTGGAGTGCTGTGGAGGCTATATATACCTACTTTTAAGGTAGTATTTCCTAGTGGACGATCCAGGAGCTGTTTTGTCTTTTTCCAGTACATGTACATTCTGTTTCCTTATACTATACAGTTGGAATTGTATTTTTGGCCCCCCTTTTACATTTCATCACTACTTTTGTATACAGATTTATTTAGAGTTTTGTTTCCAACTCATAATCTGTTGTGTGCATTTTCAAGTTATAAAGGCAATGCCTTCCCAGTTATGGATTTACGCCTTTGGTGTTAGTCTCTAGCCCCTGGCCTTTGGAAGGCAGGCTTGGGGAAGTCACGGCACGGGCCCCGGGGGATGGGTTGTGACATTAATTTTATAATGCAGTGTATCCAAAATATTTTTACTATTTATATATTTTCATATATATTTTTTGTTTTTTTATTGTGTTATATTCCTATAGATGGTTTGTTTTAAATTTCATATATAGAGGTGGCATAAAGTAGTGTTATATAAGAAAAAGTATTGTGTAATAGTTGTTTAGTATATAGGTATATAATAGAGAAATGTGGTTAGTGGTGGTTTCCCCTCCCATAAAATGTCAAAGTGATAGATGTGGTTTGGAGCACAATTATCCCCCATTTATTTTTTGTAGTGGAAACGACCACTAAACAAATGTTCTATGGTGGTTTCTATACACAGTATCTAAAAGGATGGAGCCCCAGTAAGATGGTTGTCGATTCCTTCAAAGCATTGGTTTTTTGGAAAACATAATAGAACTATATTTTGGCAGTTTAAACTTTAACTAAATGAAAAAAACATACACTATTAGTCAATATTTAATAGTCGAATTATATAAAAACACATGTAGAATTTTTTTGTGAATCATAGTTCGTACCATTGTAGTATATAGATATATTTATATGTTAGAATGTTTGTTAAGTATAATATAATATTTGATATACTATAATTCATCAATATTTAAATTGTATAGATAACACTAAATGTTTAGGATAGTTGAGATAGTATTGAATATTTTTGTTTATATAATAAGAGAACATCAGTGAACCCCTTTGGGATTTGTTAAGGTATTAGTTTACTAATTTCAAAATAGATTATTGTTTTATTATATTTGATATTTATGATTCTAATAGAATATATAACACTTTTTCGAAACATCAATGTGGTTTTTTTTTCAAATAGACACACTAAGGGAAAATCACCCTAAAATATGATGGTCAAGTATCAAATCCATCATCACTCTAGTGCAGGATGAGTAGAACTTATTTTACATACCTATATTGATAATAATAGGAATATTTTTTGGAAATGACATCACATTTATAATCCATTATGAATGATTCCATATGTAAATAATTTTGGTTATGGAATATAGAATAACTAAAACTAATGTAAACATGATCGAACTAACAGTGATTCCAGATGAACTGAAATATTTCATTATATTTTGGATGAATATGGAATTCTCATATCTAATTTTTCATATACTTATATTAAAATAATCATCATACAATGTTAATAATTCATCATTAATTTTACACAATTGTTTTAAAATAATTAATCCAAAATGAGTCACACTAAATATCATTACAATAAACAGAGTACAATTATTTTCAATGAGAAACAAAATGTGATAAAAATTAAAATGTGAACTATTTTTCTTTTTCTAGTATATCTACCATGAATTATGATTAAAAATGGGGAAATAGTTTATTTCCAAAATAGACCATATAAGAGAGGGACAATGTCTCATTCATGTGTGGATGATAATGATGGTAAGGAAGAGAAGATTCAATTTGTTATATTTCATGCATTTGAAATGATGCACCCAAGAGAATATCTAAAATGAAATAGAATATTATTCATGTATCAAAAAGGATGGTATTTTTAAAAAGGATTTTGATGATTAACATAGCATTTGGTTAACAATATTCTGTAATGAAGGCATGTATCTAAGTCATATTAATGATATTAATGTGGAAAACTTATTTGAAAATATATCATGAATCATTCTTATGTTTCAGATGAATCTAAAAAATACTATAGACATTGATAAATAAAATAGAATGGATAGATTTTATTAAAGTTGGGAAAAGTATCACCATGTGACATTAAATTTAATATTTTCATTTAAGACCAAATAAAACAACTACCTTAATACACATAGTACATCGTACTAAAATAAAATGTATAATGATGTGCGACCCTTAAAATTTTCCCAATGATTTGGATAGTAAATGTAGAGATATAAATTTTTTTAATATTTTTTGAAATATAAAATTATGCATTTTTAATTATAAATAATAGAAAAGAATGAGCTGGTATATATAAATAAAAACAATAAACATTTTATGCATAAAAATATATGGTTGTAAAAAATTTATTTTCATGTGATATGGAAAAGTTAAATAATGGTTTAAATATAATATATTGTTGTTATATTGAATAAAATAATTTATTATCCACTAAATATTCTTAGTAAGAATTTAAATTTTTAATTTTTTTCTTATAAGATATCTGTTTCATAATATTCATTTAAGAAATTATACATACATATATTAAAATATAATTTTATCTCATCATGAAACTAAATCATAAAAAATTATATGAATACTTTTAATATATAATTTTATAGTTTTTATCTATTTCATCCTCATTTTTGGGAATAATATTATGACAACATTGTAAATATTTGTTACTCTGGTAAAACAATTATTTTCTAATAAATAATCTTCTTGTAAATAGAGTGAAATTATTTTTAATTATGAGGATTCATTTTAATCTCTGACTGGAATATGTTTTTTTACTAATCAGTGAAATATAATTTATACTTATTTAAATGATAATTCAAGTAAAATAAGATTGTGAAGATATATTATTAAAATTACTTTTCTCTACAAAATTAATATTTTATCACATTATATGATTTATATTTAATTTGAATGTAAAAATATTTATATGTAAAATAGATTAAATGTAAATAATATTTAGAAGCATCATATAAAATTTTTCTAGGATGTTAAAATATATACTTTTTTGAGTAAATTAAAAATGTTTTTAAATATTATTCATGAAAAATGAGTATATAGACGTTTAATATAATGTCTCTAAAATTATATAATATAAATTATACTACTAGATATTAATGACTACTATTAGGATTAAATGCCATTTCCACATATCTGTGCACTATTATCCCACCAAAATAACCAATCTCACATGAGATTTAACTATTACACTATACCATATTTTTCATTCTAAATATCAATAAATATTTTCACCTCTAAATAGATATTAGTTTATCCATTTCAGACCACACAATAATTTCAACATTCCTCTGTATACATTGACAAAATAAAACCCATATATACCCTGTATATTCCTTAATTCCCCAATCATTCTCACAGTTTTTGTAATTCTATCATATTAAAAAAATATAGCAAGGAAATATCTAGATTATCTACATAAGTATTACAAACCCTTTAACATAATTACATTATACTTATAATTTATGCTGCTAAAACATAATTTAACATTATATATATCATATAATCTATATAAATAATATATAGTGATGTTATTATACTTATGGAAAAAAATTAATTAATTTCCCTCCCATCCAACTAAATTACTATAAATTCTTGTCATATTTCTATGTAGTCTATCAGCTCAATGAACAAAATTATTCATTTTTAATCACCAACATTCAAGAATGGTTATAATATTAATATATATATATATATATTATATTAAATTGTTATTGTTATCATATAATAATAAATTATTTATTCTATAGTTAATATTATCAATTGGTGATCAGTGTAAAACTAATCTCCTAAAATGAACATACTAAGAGGAAAATAGATTTATTTTATGGTGAGCAACTATTTTTTAACTCATCTTACTTTTATTAAAAATATATATTTTCATTCCTTAAAATAATAACATCAAAATAATTTTAATATCATTTTCTTATACACATATTTAAAAAATATAATATATTTTATATATATACTAACATTTTAAAGGTAAAATGTAATTATTAGGTCATTTTAACCCCAAAAATGAAATAACATTATATAAAGGAAGAAATTGGAAACATAATAATGGAAATTAATAAGTAAATAATAGTTTGTATTATTTATGTAATGTTAATATTAACCATTAATTCATTAAATAATGAAACCACATATATTTTCTAAAAATTTAAACTAAATTGTACATTAGTGTATTAAATAATACGAATAATTCCATTAATTTCTATAAATTTAAATTTTAACATTATAAATAATTATAAAATTCAATTTTTCTAACCTGAATTTTTTACGAACGATTATCTTTTGGGGAAGATTGAATAACAACATCATTATGATGAAAATAATACAAAACATTTATGAGTACTCATAAATGATATTAAAAATAATGAATACCAGAAAAGCACAGTCAGAGACAAAGTCTCTGACCATTTATTATAATAATGAAAAAGTATAGCAGAAAATCATAACAAACAAGACCATGCAGTTACATGTTAGAAACCAAACCCATCACCATATCTGTCACCATGTCCACGATCAAACACCTTATCTGCAGTAGCCGATTCTCATTCCAAACTTTCAAACTGCTTCAGGATCTTTACATACATTCTTCTGAGATTTAATTTCTCCAAATACACAAACTCCTCAGAAGAATTAATCCCTTTACTTTTACTAATATAGGATCTGGTAGGCATCAGCTTTGGCATAGAATAATAATCATTCCAATCCCGACCATCATTCTCATTATCATGGTCAGATATGTCCCCCCATTTCTCAGGGACAACCACATTCTAGTAGCCTCCATTCCCGCCCTACTCCTTCCAAACATGATTGTTAATGTCAATCTTCACTAAGAACATTTCCTTCACCACATGGTCATGATCTTCAATCACCCCATTCTATATAAAACCCTTTCCAGGAATAGAATATTGTAGATGCCACCCAACCGGTCACTTACCTCCTTCAATCCTTGGAGAACCCTCTCCATAGATTCCCCCATGATCAAATCACTTATCGTAAATCATGATGCCATTATGAACATACACCAAATCGAGACCCAGCCCCCAATGTCCTGCACAGCAGGTGTGACAGTTATCCGGCCAGTAGACAAATCAGGGGCAATCTGGCACTTACCCTCTTCCAGTTCTTTATTTGTTAGACCAGAGAAACAATTACTGAAATCAATACACACCACCTTCTGCATATGTTGTGTCTTCATACCAGGAGATTCCCCCACCCATCAACCAGCTTCCTCTGTAGAAGCCCCTTCCTGTAAGGCCAATGTAGATCCTTCCACAGCCTCATTCCCCCTCACTAGTACCAATTCTTGGCCTCTGATCACTCCAACCGAATGGAAAACTTGCTTCATTGCATGAGACACCCCTTGATCATTCCGAAGTCTTACAAAAACCTCATCAACCATCAGGTTCATAGACTCATTCACTCCTCCCATATGCCGTCCAACCAGTGAACAAGGTTCAATTCAAGCTCCCTTACCCATGTCTTTCTTCCCCTGCTCAGAAATTAGGGCCACCACTTCTACAGCCTTTGAGGCCAAAACCTCCCGCAGAACCACCCTCATTCCTCTACAATTCTCCCTCAAATTCCCAACTTTAAGACACCGCGAGCAGCAATCAAACCATAACTCAAAAACAACGGACTGCTTACATATAAATCCCTCACTCATAGCAATGAAGATAGAATCAATCGGAGGTTTCAATAGGTCCACTTCTACAAAAATTCTTAGGGAAATCCGGTGAAAAACAACCCTAGTTTTATTATCCGATCATAAATAGTGACCAACAAAATTTCCCAGCATGCGAATAATGGAAGGATTCAGAAATGGAAGTGGTATCTCAGGAAATCTTACCCAAATTTCCATCGTCGAGGAATCATGCTTCATATAGTGATCATAGGACCATTGGAAGAGCAAGAAGCGACAACCATCACTGGTACGCGGGTCAGAAGACCAAGCCAGGATCAAATCTTACTCCGACTCAAAGCAGACCATTATGTGTTTCGAATCAAGAAGACCTACAATGGTGTGCTTCTGAAGATTCCACGAACCGAAGATAAATCGATCAATGAAATCCACTGGCAGACGTCATTTCTTGAATCGAGCTATCAGTGTTAGATTCAGCAGGGATGAAGCATCATTGAACTTTCAAGTAGTGACCGAGAGTTGCTGAATCCCTTCATGTAACTCTGGAAAATTTGGGGGAGAGAAATTCCAGGGAACGAAAGAATAAGATCAGGCTTTGGAATGGGAAGAAATATTTTATTTCTAGAGGACTGCGGGAATCCCTCCTCCACCATGGGAGGAGGGAGCTACTCGGAGGCCATCGCCGCCTACGACGGCCATTCCTGAACCCTAGTGTCCCGAGGGCTCACCATCAATTGAGGGTTCTACTAATAAAATCAATTACAAATAATTAATAAATAACTAATATAATTATATGGAATAATTATAATCTATTTTTATAAATGTTAAAAATATGAAAAATTTTGGAAATGGGTTGTAATTATATATAATATTTTAATATATGAGATTTAAAAAAATTGATGATTGGATTTATGGTTATGGGTTATTTTTGTCTAATATACTTCTTTAGAGATAACTTTTATATTTATCAAAATCAAAAGAATTATATGGTCAACTTATTACCTAATGAATGTCTTATTAATATATAACTCATGTTATATAGAAATTAATATAGATTTTAATCCATCTATAATGTGTAAATAAATCCATACGAGTTCTTGATAAATCAAAATATCTTTTAATTGAGTTATATCTCATCCAATAGAACTTATTTATTTGATAATAGGTTTATTAGATAAAAACATATAATTTCACTATACATTATGTTCTTATATAGATATAATAACATTTTAATTCAATTATTTTATTTTTATAATATTCTCTCTCAAAATTATATTGTTGAGGGGAATAATTGTAATTATATTTAATTATAGTCAAACATATCATCCATAATTCCTTTTCCCTGAAATTTTAATATTTATGTTTGGAAATATAATTTAGTGTTATATCATATGAAATTCATACATAAATTATAATATATTAAAATTATTTTTATTATTAATTTTAAAATGTGGGATTTCAAAAAAAAATTAATAAAATTTATGTTCTTACATGATTTTATGTATTATCTTACAGTCTATATTTCCTTTGGATACATATTCACCATATTAATGTAATTATTATAAATGGTTTAATTTATTTAATATATTAAAAATAAAGTTACTTCAACATTATATAAAAATCATTTAAATGTTACCCAAAACATATCCATTTTATGATAATGTTATTTGATTCTTTTCTAAAATATATTTTTAGGATTTTTATGCATTTAAAACAATCTATTCATTGTTATGACCCTTATTTTCAAAAAATATTTTTTTACCTATTTTATTTTTTTAAAAAAAATAATGATAATTCACATGTATTTTTAAATTATAAATAACAATTAAATTTTCTTTTCAATTTAATTTAAAAATGATCTTCGAAATTTATTTTCCATATATGTGAATATCCTCAATACATTACTATTATTTTATCTGGTGATACGGTCCACTTTATTTCCCATTATGAATTGTTCTCATGTTTTTAAATATCAAATAACCCATTTTCCTATTCGTATAATTATGTATTTATATATTTATATATTATTTACATAATTAGTAATCATTATATTATACATATGAATGGTGATATAAGATCGTTCTCTCATGAATCTCATGAATAATTAATCTCTAAAGATGAAATTTTTATGACACCTTGGTATAATTCCATTTTAATTATTTATGATACCTTGGTGAAAAACATGTGTTATGTACTTTAAGACTATAGGGATGAGATTTGGGATATTCGTATGAATGTCTCGTAGCTACGTTCTATCCACATTTAAATGTTATACATCATGTTCTTATTATCATTTTTTGATTCATATACTTACCTTTATATTCTTTTTCACACCACAAAATTCAAAAAGAATAAATTTTATTTGATATCATGTATGAATCATGAAACTTAGCTTGTAAGGGAATATAATATCATAAGAAGATAAAATATATTTAAATATTTGAAATAAATTTAATCTATAATATAACTTTTAGTCATTTCAGTACTGAGACATATTTTATCAAGCCCAACAAAAACATTTTTGATTACTTAAAATACATGAGTAACCGAGTTTTACCAAACACCAATATATTATTATAATATTTTCATTTTTATTATTAGTTAAAACTATTCATTAAATAAGAGGTTATAAATAATATTATCTATCCTATGAAAATATGTGGTATATTAAAAAAATTGAAATCACATGATATAAATTAATTAAAAATGAATATCCAAACTAGTTGAATATAAATATAACAATTTTTTGTTCAAAAATGTGTTTAAACCTAATAAATTAAATTAATAACCATTACTGAATGATATTAATTATATAGATATTATTTAATCAAATATTTTTCACAATTATCGAATATATTTTAGAAGTATATGATTAGAATGAATAACATTTTACGCTAAAAAATAGACTTTTTCTAAAATGGACATAATTCCACCATTTAATTGTGAACATATTACAATTTTTTTTGTAAAATTGATTATATTTAAATGATAAAATTAATTTAATTTTTTAAACGGAAGCATAAAATTTAAGTTACGGTAAATTTTCTTTTGAGGTTTCATTTTTGAATGAATAGTTAAAAATACAAAATATTTATTAAAAAATGATTTTACATACAATTTATTTATAATGAAATGTTTTATTTTTTATTGTTTTTAATTTTTTGTTACATTTATGATAGATAAGAAATAAAATTGAGTTTATATTAATAAGTTTTATTTATATAATATTATATAAACACATCTCAATCTATTGATCATTTTCACATTAAAAACATGCTTTTTCATCCCATACGAAGGATTAAATTTAAATTACGTTATGCCAGATATGTGATTTGAATTTTAAAACACATATTACATATTAGGAATCATAATTATTTGTAATTAATAATAATTTCAACTTATTTTTTGACATAATGAATATTAGAATAAATTAAAATTAAATACCATGATTAATATAAAAAATAGATTATCAAGGGACTAAACCTTAATCTAAATAACCTAAATGACCTAAATTAACTTACAAAATACATTTTATGGAAATAGTTAGACCCTATAATTTATTTTAGCAGATTATTAGTATTATTGGAGCCACATTACATGAAAAAAATTTGTTTAATTCTATTTTCTTAAATTTACAAGAATAACACTCATTCTCCACTATACAAAGGCACTCACCCTCAATCAAATTAAGACCGATCATAACCTTTTTATAAATTTAATTTTCCTTATATAAATTCCCAAACCATATCCCATTATATTGGAATAATAACATTGGGTATAAATATTTCCATTGAATCCATTTTATGAAAACAAGATATATTTTTTCTAAAGAAAATGTAAAATCCTTCTTCAAGCTATTTTGTTTTATTTTCATTCTCAACCCCCCAAATAATATTACTAAGTGATTAAATAATATAATTAGTATCCTAAATATACTTATATGAAGTAATTTTATTTTTATTTATTAACTTCCTCATGTTTATGTTTCTTTTCATTCCATATTTATAATGCATTATCTAGTTATTTGAATGGAATGTGTTATTAGTAATTTAGATTTTTTGGTTGGTTATTCTCATCAGTTCATTATTTAATCTTTTTTACATAACCATAGTTATATTTTGGGATTAACCATATTTTTTCCCTTTCTACAAGTTATAAATAATATATATTTAATAAGATTTTAAGGGTGTTGTTCATTTAAATTTATTATATATTCTGTTTTATGAAATTTTTTCCAAATATACTATCAGTACGAGGTATATAATTTGGTTCCCCAAAAAATATTAACAGATTAGTCATTTTGGAGTTTATTATTTGTGATCATGTCAATGTAATAAAATAATGCATCAACTTCATAATTCTAGGTATAGGGAAATAACATTAGTTTCAGATGGAATTATAGTAAAATAATTCAAAACAATATTTATGAAAAATATATTATAAACATAACATGATGATAGAAAATGTGGATATGTATAGAAAAATACCATAAATTTTATTTTAGATAGATATTATGTGAATTTCATATAAAAAACTTATCTAGATACAAAAAGAAGACATGGTTTGGAAATAGATATACCTAGTGGTAACAACTCTGAAATGGTCTAATGAAAGAAACTCTTGTGCGTCCTACTGCAAAAAAAGACCTTACATCATTTCTGGTTTGACACTACCAGGGAATATTATTTGAATAATTCAAATTATTGTATTAACTATTCTGTTGTATTTGAATATGTAATAAAATTGAACTACATATGTCAAACCTTAGACCATGGAAGAGTAAATGATGATATAAATTAGTTGAAGTATTTATGTATTGATATTGTAATTAAAACCATAGTTAAAATTCTATTTAATGATAAAACTTATTTCAATTATTTCCATCATATTTTATTTTTAATTTATACTAATATGGTTATAGAAAAGTAAAACCTATTTTTCATTTGACAACTCATCAAACCTTGAAATGTTTTTGGACTTAAATCGAAGTCTGATGCCTGATAAGGGTTCCATTCCTACTAATATACTACATAATATATTAGTTCATTTTTTATTTTATATAGTAAAAAACATTTATGAATAAATATTAATGATGTTATAGTAGTGTTACTTTTTTTTGGATGTGAATTTATTCAGAATAATGTAATAGGATAATATATAGAAACAAATAGTTAGACTTTTAACTCTTTTATAGTCCTTATGATCTATTACATGGGTATTTCAGTGCATCAGACATCAAATTAATTTTTTGATATCCATAAAATGATGTAATCGTTGAATAGAATAATTATATAATCACAACCAAATGATTTAATTTGTGTCTATAGAAATATATAAAGGAATTATTTTTCCTTATATGCATTGGCATTAAAAGAATTACTCAATATTAAGAAAATGATTTGAAATAAATAAATGTTATCTTAATACCTTAATTTTTATTGAACTAATGGTCATCTAAATTGTCAACGATTTATGGATTTGAGACCCTAAACATTATATTAATAATTGATCTGTTTATGGTAGATGAAATAAATCAATCGAATATGTATTTATTCTTTTCCTCCAATTAAATTATTTCTATTGAAACTAATTCTCCCCTACTCAAAAACATTATTGGATGCCATTCTTTATGACCTTTGAATATATCATTCACTCTTATTAATAGTATATTTTATTAACTTTTATTACAATGTTGTATTTTAAAAAATTATTTTATAAATATCATTCCCTTTAATCGTGGGATCATTTTTAAAATTTGTGGACAAAATTTAATCAAGGTGGGGATTATGTAATAAATCAAAAATTCTAACAGAGACACTTTTATTCGATATTGGGTATGGAATGAAACACCAAATGTATAACCTAATAAAAATTGATGATAATTTATTACATATTTATTATTTTAAGTAAATTAAACATATTATTAATCTTATATTGAAAACAATATGTATTTAACCTTCATCAAACACATCAACAACTTTCTTCAATGACTTTTCTTTCACGCAAGATTATGTTTTTCCAAACTACAATATATTATTAAAATTATATTATTGAATATAATAAGATATACCATAACAATTTATTTATCCTGTATTGTTAGTATTGTATTTATAATTAAAATATATTATTTATAAAAATATAAAATTGTTTTATAAGTTTCCAGTTTATTAGAAATGAATATTAAAAAAACTGAATATAAAGAGAATGTTTTTATCAGAATAGTCATGTTTCAACCTAATAAATTATAATACATATGATTATTTAATTTTATTTCTGAAATATATATTATATATTATATCAAATAATTTTCATTCATCAAATTTATATTATCAGAAAAATGTAATAATAAAACCAGTTTTATTCATAAAAATTATATTTTTCTAAAAAGAAACCTTTACTTGCATTCAATGGTGAAACTAATTTAAATACATTTTTTGGAAAAATTTATAAAATATATATGTAAAATAAAATAATTTTTAAATATAATATTTAAAATAACATATGGTTATTTTTTTGTATTTTGCGGTGATGTTTCTTTTTTGAGGAATAGTACAAAATACTGATTTTTATTTTGAAACAACATTTTCAACCAATTAATTTATAATGATAAATTATATTTTTATTTTTTGACAAGTTATGTTAGATAAATTTTAAAAAAGATTATAAAATTAAATTAATTATAATTATTTTCTCATTGAATTTAGTTATAAAAAATTCCCAATATTTTGATAAATTTAAATTTTAAAAAATAATTGTTTCATACCGTATATGGGACTAAATTTTAATTTAATTATTCCACTTATCTGATTTTAATTATTAAAAATGGATTAAATATTTTATGTAATAATTAATTATAATTTAGAATATTTTAACATTAATTTTTTACCATAAATATTAGTGAATGTTATTAAAATTAATTATATCAATTATGTGGAATGTTAGAAAAATAATGGACTAATCCTTAATATTAATTTCCAAAATTTACTTATAAATAAATAACACATTAATTTTATTTCCATATTTATAACATATTATCCCTTTTATTTAATTATTTCAATTATTGGTGCAGTTATACTTGAGTAAAACATAGGTGTAATTATTTTTTCCAAAATTTACTAGAATGTCCCTCCTCCCCCACATTAAAAAGAAACTAACTGATAAAACTTTTTCACAACTTTTAGGAAAGATGGATCCCCAAAAATCATATAAATTAAGCTCTCGAAACCCATAACATCTATCATTAATCGTCCCTTTTTTCCAAAATTAACCCATAGAATCATATTGGTGCAAACCAGAAGTAGTTTTCCAAAGAAGAGATAACATCCATCCTCAATCTCTTTTGTTTTACTTTCGTTATCCAAATCCTAAAATATTATTATTAAATTTTTAAATAATTTACTATTTATATTAAAAATAATGATATTTTTTTACATTATGTTTTATACCTACACATTTAAAAACTTCCATCAAATGTCTCGCATACTTCCCATTTATTTACAATGAACTACCCCCTTGCCAAATGATTTTTTTCTTTTACCATGTCTCTCTGTAGATGTATTCATGGACCTAATATTTATATATGATATATTATATAATAATAATTCATGTAGATTTATATAATTCATATGTAACAAATAACATAATGCAATCCATTTGTGGTAACACAATAACATCGTTTTTGGAAATGTGGACTACCATATCCTCAAAGTGATGTGATACATTAACAAATTAAAAGTAATGTTTTAAGTATGGGTTTAACTAAATTTATTTTACATAATATACATATATATTCTATTTATAACATAATTAAATTTTTATAAATATAATATATCATTTTCATTGATACCCTTTTCAAACACTAAAAGGGTGATAATGTCATTTGTGAATGTGTGGACTATCATCACATCAACACAATGAGATTCCCATTAGATTAAAAAATTACATTTATTAATATACGATTTAATAAAATTGTATTAATGTTATAATTTTAATTAAGGAAAAATATAATGTTACTTACCTTCTTTCAATGGCAATCATTGGAAAATTGGAACATTACTCATGCATATGCACGACCTGTGATCTCCATGATTATAATGTTAGTTCATTTTTAAAACACATATATCATGATATTTTATACATTTATAATTTATTTATAATTATTTAATTTCTAATTTTCTAGTTATGATTATATAATGAGCCCTTCCACCATTTTCGACCTACCGAATTCATTTTTAATGCATCATCTAAATTTGATGAAACACCTGATGTAAAAATAATTTCTTAAATATTTGAATAATAAATAGTAAAAATTGAAGTAAAACTAATAATAAACATGAAAAAATTTATCATTCATTTAAATAATTAACATAAATTTATTATTATGGAAGATAAAATCACATGTGACAAGTCAGACTCAGGGTAAAGGATTTTCATCTAAATTTTAACATCTGTGAGATAAATGTAATATTCAAAACATATTTCTTTGGTGTTGTTTATAAAATGACTATATTGATATATTATATCATGAATTACATTTCTCTTCATTTTATTCAGAACATTCATTTAATATTATTCTTTCTTAGGTATAATTATTTTAATGGTTAAAAATGTAATGAGACATGTTTGAATGTTTAAAAACTATTTTCATTAAGAATGTGTTTAATGATAACCATTGTAGAATCACAAACATTTGTAAATATAATTATTATCATGGAAGATCACTTTATATTCGATCATTTTTTTGGTACATTAACATTTTCTTTAAATGTCCATATTCTTATACTAGGAATACTGTTATTCTATAAATTGTATAACATTTTTAGATATAGTGTCCACAGTTATATTTATTTGATAAATTGGGAAATTATTGATAAAGCTATATATTTTATTAAATATATATATATTTGACAAGTCACACTATTAATTAATTAAATTGATTATTCAACATATGAGGAATTAATTGTATAGGTAAAATATAGGTGGGGATTGATTCGGGATACCCCCTCGATGCATTGATAGTCCCATGAGATAAATTAGATGGAAAATAAAATGTTTTTTACACAATTTTCTAAACCATCTTATGGATGGTAATGACTATAAAGGTATCATATACCTAGGAAAGATGGAATCAAATATTTAGTCATTTATCTGATTTGGAATCATTTATTCTTTTCAATGAGATTTCTTATTTAACATATATATGTATATTGTATATTCTAATTTAATTGATTAAATGAAATGGTTTTTAATCTATTGACTATACATATCAATTATTAGTTATATAGTTATTATAATGGAATGTGTTATTAGTTATTTACCGTTCCCTGTTAGTTATACACATTTATTAAAAAATTTCTTCTACTGTACATACCCTTAATAATAATTTGAACTCACAAATATTTTGTTTCAATTCAATAGGTAATGAAAAAAATCAATGAATACTATTTCAAGGATACTATTCATTTTATTTTATTTTTCATCATTCTTTATTTTATAAATTTTCAATGAAATATTTGTATCATATATATAATCTTGTTTTCCAAAATAGCTAAACTAATCATTCCATTCAGATTTTATTCCTTATAATCACACAAATAGAACACAATAATGCACGGGTTATAGGACTCTAGGTTCAAGGTGTTACATTCAAAAATTAATATTATTAAGTTATAACTCTTGTATTACTCATGTTTTGTTTATATTTCATTCTTATTCCTTAATAATAATCTGAGTACATTCATTTCTTATGTTTCCAATTCCCTCTGATATGATAAAACATATTACATATGATCTTTAGAGAATATTTTTTTGTATTTAATTTTGGGGAGAATTCAAGGGCATGTTATGGATTCATAAATAGATTATATAGTGTGAAATATATATGGTTAAATGAAAAAAATTGGTATTATTATTTAAGGGTATTCTCTAGTTCTATTAAAATCTAATGCTAAAAGGAATTTTGATTCTATGTAATGAAATATTTTAATTATATCATATAATTGATATTGTTATGTCATTGTGGAATCATAATCTACATTAGGATCATGTATTTTATAAGGCTATATTGTTATATACCAATGTTCAATTCTGATTTAAATATATTAATATTCTTTTTTAACATTCTTATGTCTATTGAAATTTAAATAAAAAATTGGTTGGTTATTAGGAATATATAAATAATATTTTACATATGCTACTAACCATATATTCTCAAATAGAATTTTTGGATATAGGGTAATGATAGTAACAAAAATATTTAATGATGTATCAATTCGCTTGTAGTAAATATCAGTTCTATATAGAGATTTCAGGTGACAAGAGGGGGTGAATTGGATGAAATTAAATAATAAAATTTTATAGGTAAATAGATAATAACAGATATAATTTTTTTATTAGTTTTGATCGTAATGATCCAATATATTCTATTCAAATTTTTTTTCTATGGAATATGTTAAACATGATAATTGAACTTTACATTTAAAGTGGTGTCACAAAATAATTAAAAATGTGAATTTCATATTGATGGAGAACAAAATGAAAATTTATAATATACAGTTGGAATAATGTCTTATTTATTCAATCGTACTAATTATAGTGGTATATTAAAAAATAGTTTTCATTTTACATAAATTTATAAAAACATTAAAATTACAGCACATTGTAAAGAGAAGAAATAAAAAAACAAAACATTATGTTACATATGAATGTAAATTTATTGATAAAGACCATAAATTTATAAATACGTCACATCAGTGAATATTTTTCAAAATGTGATGCAATGTAAATTTTTTCACAAATGTATAAAAACACTACACTCAAAAATAGTTTCACGAAACATTATTTCAATTTTTAAAATCATAATCAATCATTAAAAAATTACATCGATGAAATAAAATAATTCTAAAAAATACTAGTCATAACTCCGTAATAAATATCCTGCATTTGGAAATAAAAAATTACTCTTTTGTAAACATTCCATTCCATCCATTTGCGATTCAATTTGACTAAATGAGTTCTCCAAAAACAATGTCCATGGAAAGTAATACATGAAATATTAGTATAAAATTCATAGAATGTTTTATAATATAATATAAAAATATAAAACAATATTTATTGAATAAATTTTATTGGGATTGATAGTCACCATAATTCCTATCAGCATTCAATCCATATGATGAACAAATTATCTTGTTAATCACAAAACATTCTTCAGAATCATTAAAATATTAATGAATATAATTTGAATATCTATGGATATTAACATATAAAATAAGTATCATTTGAGGAGGAATAATATTTTACATTTCATTTGATTGAAATATGTAAACTATTTTATTTTTTATAATTTAATATATATTAAAATATTCTAATTATATGATTTTTTCATTCACTTTTATAATTATTCAAATTTTTTATTTCAACTAAAATTTTGAATAAATACTTATACCATATATTTTAATAAAAATTTGATATAAAATTTAACATCTAGAATCCAATATAATATATCTTCTAAATATTCAACATATCCAACATCGAAAATAAATATTCAATTATTATTTAATTATGAAATCAAAATGTACGATATTATACATAGAATGATTTTGAATATCAATGATCATGAATATCAAATAAATGTTTTGATTCCACTTTTATAAGGAATGATATTTTCGTAAGGATTTTTGGGTTAATATTAAAGAGTAACGATTAATTGTTTTTGTTCTTTTTTAAAATTGATGAAAATTATTGCGAACCATTAATTTCTTTAAATAATATCTAGTTATTAAAGAGTAACGATTAATTGTTTTCATTCTTTTTTTTCTAATTATTTTGTTTTCCCTGGATGTGGATCCTTTCCATGGGACAAGAAGTGAGTTACGGATTGATGATTGTTTAACGAGAAATGGGATTGGATTCCCTTGTTTTTTGATGTAGTTGATGTCTACATTGGTGGGATGAATGATGATGTAAATATTTGGGTTTGGGATGGAACCTTCACTACTTGATTAGGTTGAGTCCAACTTTTCCTATTGCTTTGTCTGTGTAAATAGAGGATGATTTATTGTTAATGAATGTACTAAAAATTATATTTTTTAAGAATATATATATATATATATATATATTTAATTTTCCATTATATATAAAATTATATTTGTACATGGAAAAATCATAACTTTTTATATTAGGTCACACCCTAGAATACCTAAATTTTTTGAATTGTAATGATTAATAAATAAATTGGGTAATAGGCTTGAAGAGAAGTCATATGATGTTAATTATAGATTATGTTTTCAAGTTCTTGGATTATTTGGGGGTGGAATGGTTTTCTATTTATTACTAATTAAATTTTGAAATAATCACCTTAGGAAATTAATTTACGTCTCTTGAAATATTTGTGTTCTTATAAGATATCTAATCCTTACCAAAAATAGTTTAATTTCAGAGAGATGATAGTTTTGGATTATTTTATTGATAAATATATTACAATAATGTATTTTTTGAGTTATATATATATATATATATGTATATATATAAGATTTCATACACTACCACACCTATATCTGTAGAGAGATCAAAACCTAATTCAATCTATGATAGTGTTTTCCCAAACATCTTGGTCAGCTAGGAGTGGATGGAAATCTACCGTCTCATTACCCACTCGCTTCTCCTGGTAGTACTTTTACAGGTATTCAAGATTGTTACCACTATAATATATGTGAATAGAGTGTTGTAAGGTAATGTTGTTATATGAAAGACATATTCTCTAGATATAATATCCTTTGGATTATTATATGTATATTTTGTATTTTCCTTGATGACTTGAGGTATGATAAATGATTTATAGTTTGTTGGGGATCCTAAGATCTTCAAAGTTACTATTTTATGTTGTGTATATAGTGGATGAAATGATTTCATTAATTGGATTTATGTTGGCTTATTTTTTTCATAAGTGTTTTTAAAAAGGATTTTTTATTATATAGAGATGGATTAGGACATGTGTTGTTGGGGGTAGAGCGGTTAAACAATGAGGAAGTGGAAGAGGGATAACTTCATTATTATATTATATTAGAAATTATACAATAATTTATACATTTACTTGGTGAGATTTAAATTTTGATGTTGGGATGTTATACTACATGATTGGGTTTAGACATAGCTTCACCTGGTTATAAAATGGGCATTAGTGCGTTTTTTCTGTTTTGTAAGATAGGTTCTTAGGAGGAACCCACTGAGTATACGTATTATAAATAATATATATATATATATATATATATTATTTTTTAGGCTGTTAAGTGTTACTTGGAAATATAATAATATATTATTACCTCTGAATAAGTTAATGTGTTCAATATAATTCTCCACACACAAAACCAAACTTTATGGAATGTCACATTTTTAGAGAAAATATAAATATTAAATTATGATGGTCAAAAAAGTTTTTTTAATTATTGTGAATGAAAACTATTATGTATCTTATGAAATATATATATATATATAATGATAATAAATTCCTCTATTAATATAAATTAAATTCAATTAGATCTTTAAATTACATGAAAGAGCATTTATTAGTGATGTATTTTTCTAAAAATTTCATTTTAATGCAATATGAATTTATATTTCAAAGAAAAATCTGATTACATATTATAAATTATTTTTTATTTTAATAATTTCTAAACACAAGTATAATAAGTAAATGATATAATATATTATTGTAATAATTAATATTTTAAAACTTCATTCTCTAATAAAAAATAGTTGTTCATTTTTTTATAGTATTATTCAAAGAATAATTTATTTATTATTATAAAATAAATTTTAATTGTTTTACATAGACTTTTAATTTAAAATAAAAAAACAAAATTGTGATTAAATATTTTATTTTCTCCCAAGGAAATATTTTTGGTAAAACTTATTGTTTTTACAAGAATTATTGTTTTATTAGTTTAATCATTATGTATGAATATCATAGATGTTTTCAAAACCTTATAAGTAATAACATATATAGTTTACAAATATAATTTTTTATTTTAAAATATTATTTTAGAATTTAAATATAATGTACAACAATCATATATCTAATTACAGATAATAACTTAATAAAAAATCAGTCCTTCAATTTAATATTTTATTTTTATAGTGAAATTTTGTTTTTGATTTAAATGAAAAAATTATAAATAATTTATTATAATATTCCTTATTATATAATGTTATTTATTGTTTTGACAACTATTTATTACAAATTACCTTTATTCTCAAAAAACATTTTCCAAAATAGATTTTACACATTATGTGGGAAAATATTAAAATTAAATTTTCAAGACTATAGGAATTTATTTGATAAAATTATTTCTAAATAATAAAAATAAAATTTTTTAAATAATGAAAAGGGATCAATGGTAATTTTATGATTAATATAAATTAATTAGGAAAAAATTTATTTACCAAGGAAAAATAATGATAAGCTCCAATATAAAAAAGTATAAAAATCATGAAACAATGAATGGTTTATCCCAAATTAGAGTTTGAGATATTTTCCACCCATTATCACTATCACATAATTGTTTTTTCCATTTTTTTTCATTTACAATGTAATATTTACAAAAAATTGTTCAAAATAATAACAGTTTTCTCGAAACTACACTCTCATTTACATATAAAATAGAAAAAATCCCACTACTTGAAGGCTGATCATTCCAAATAATATCCCCATGAAAGATACAAAAAGTATTCTTCGAAAATCCTATACATGATTTAATATTTTAATGTCAAAACTAAATTATAAAAATCTATCACTCTAAGGATACTTCTACGGGAAATTTATGTCCTCGGCATGAGTATTTTCAAATACATAACATTTCTTCTGAATTATCATAATTTATATAAATTCTGTCTAATGTAGTATAGTTTTATTAGAATAATATATATAATTTAATATTGTTATATTATTTTCACGATCCTTTTTTATTCATCCAACCCATCCACAAAGATAAATGAAATGATAATTTGTGTATATGTGTAGACAACCACCACCATGAGAAACAAAATTTATTTTTCATCAATACCCTTAATTGATTAGGCCTAGATTTTTTTTGGGAAATACTGTTTTCATGATACAATTAGAGTTATAATATGAAAAAATTAATATCATATTGATTATATTATCAATACAAGATCATCATTAATCAAATCTATTAAAACATGAATGATTAGAGGAAAATCATTTTTCTAATTATGTAATAATTTCTTATCTAATAATACTTTTTCTATAATGCTTATAATTATGATATACCTCAAAAATAAATAATAAATAATATCATTATGTTTATGTTAAAATAGTATTATAACAAATCCATTATACATTCATTCAAAAAATAATGTTATGTTCACTTTTGGGTTGGGATGACCACCAACTAGAAAAATAAAGTGAATTTATATTAAGAATGAATATGGAAACATAACTTCTATTATAATATTATATAACCTAAATAAATATATTATTTTTTTCCTGTTATGTTATAATTATATTTAAATAAAAATTTATTGAGAAACCATTAAATTTTTATGAAATACTAAACCATTATTTTTATCAACATTATATTCAATTATGTAAATTAAAACACCCATGATTGAAATTTGAAACATAGTAATTAATTAAAAAAACAAAATAAAATAAAACAATAGTGATTAAATATTAATGTATAATGAAGGGAGAAACACATATTATTAAACTAGTTCATATAATCAAAACAATAGATAATTGATACGGTAAATTAGATTAATTCATAAAGGGACTAACAACTTATTAATTGTGTGAATAAAAACAGATATGGTTATTCTTCTAAATTATGTGATTAAGATATATATTTTATGTGATTGTGATGTTAGACAAAATTTATTAAATTAAATATAAGTTGAAATGGGTATTAATATCATATTCCTATATTTTAGACATGTTTTGTTTATTCACATAATTTTATTTTGGTTGTATATATATTGACTATTTTAGAGATCATGTTATCTATTAATCATTTTATTTTTCATTAAATTAAAAAAATGTACTTTTTCAAGGGTTTGTGATTAATATGTTACTCAGGAAATGTAACATCCTGGGTAAATAAAGTATTTTACATTCCCATATTTATCAATATTTGTGAATAAAATGTTAATATTACTTTAATGGGAATGCTATGCTCGATGGCGTACCCAATACGCAAAAATGAGTTTCTTTTAAATCTTACATTGCACACTAATAATAAAATTATATTATTTTAAATGGTAGTTAACGCCTAGCCATTTTAATTGCTAGAATGAACAGAACTAGATAGAAAATCATTATATGTGATTTTTAAATATTTTTTATTTTATCCAATAAATGTTAGGGGCATAAAATGTGAATTAATCTAATTTTAAGCGTAAAAAATCTAATATTCTTTTAAATGTTATTTAACCACCTTTTGATGGTGAACCATTTTTAAATACACTTATTGAAAATTTTATATCTTATATTTGACAAAATTGAAACCTTCGTCAGAAACGGTACACCAAAATTTACTTTCTGTATGTTTTTGGTATTTTTCTGATAAAGTTCATTTTTAATAAATAGTGAATGATGTTGTATTTTAATTCAAAACCTCCTTTTAATATAATTTAATTATATGGTTAGATTATATTTATAATTAGTTTTAAAGTTCAATTACAATATATTTTTACCATTTAATCCAATGGTGCATAATAGAATTAATTTCATTTTGAAATTGAACATAAACAAGTGTCAATCTTTTGATAGATATTGTTTCATAAAAACAGGCTATTTGTTTTGACAATGAGAATTAATTATGAAATTAATTAATTAAACTTCTATTTCATGAATTTGGTTAAATTGAAATCATTTTTGAATTTTGAATATCAAATTTACTTTGGATAAATATTTGGTATTTATCTGACAAATTTTCATTTTTTATGAATAGTGAAAAATACTGCATTTTACTTCAAAACTTCTTTTTTGTCTAATTTAATTATATAGTTAGATTTTCCTTTTAATTGTTTTAAAGTTTAATTGCATTATAATTATATCATTTAAAACATTTTTGGAAGTTGGATGTAGTTTCACTTTTAAATTGGATATAAAAACAAATCAATCTTTTGATGTATTTTACTTCTTAAAAACTCTTCTTGGGTTTTGGAAAATGGGAATTATTTTTAAAATAATTATTGCAATTTCTGTGTTTGGATTTTTTTAAAAAGGATTCCATATTTGGAATCAGAAGGTCCAGATTATTTAATTAAGACTATTCTGTTTTTGGGAATTATGAATAGTAACGACGTCAGTTATCTTTAATTATCGTGATTAATTATTAATCGGGTAGTTAAGGGTAATAAAATAATATCAAAATAATATAAAATGACCCCAACATGTGTCCAAATCATCTTTTTGAGTCATGTCCGACCATGGGATGCCTTGTGCAAAACTTTGGGACCCCATTAAATCACTTTAGTGTGATAGTGACCTTTTATAATATTTTTTTAAAGGAATGTATAACCAAAGTATGCATCATCTAAGTAAAAACAATTAGTCTTGTTTTTATAAATGATCTATTAGGTTATAAATATCCATTGGAAATATAAAAATAGTTCCTACATCATGGTATTTTTTTTATAATTATTAGACATTAAATAAATAAATTTATTTATGACACCATGATGATGCAGTGATAACCTCATTAATGAACGATCTTAATAAAATGAAAAGATGAGGTAAAGTAAAAGGAATACCCTTGTCTAAAACTTATAGGATGGGTGGATTTAGAACCCTTATCCCCTTATCCTCGAAATATGTTATTGTGGGATATTTAAAATCTAAAAATCATTTTATAATAAAGTAACATTCCATGACATTCCATGAGTACCCCTCATCCCTCTTATAAAAGGCCCCAACCTATACCCCCTTACCCACACCTCTCAAGACCTTGGATCATACAACCTCTCCACATATTGTCTCTCAAAATCCCTATATTATTCCTACAAACCTCAATTTAGGCATTAGTCTTTCTAAGGATACCTTTGGGAAAAAATCAAAAAGAGTAATCTGATTTGAAGGTATTGTCATCTCTTATGTTCTTTTTTTTATTTGTCTTCTCCAACCCCTTTTACTCTTTTTATTCCTTTAATTTGTAACAAAACCATTATTTTCAATATAATATGTTGTTTTTATGAGATTTATTAAATATACACTTACACACACCTCCATCTAATGGGTGAGGAACATACTATTTATGTGTACGGCGAACTACTGCCTCACGTAATGATGATTGTTAAATTATCACCTACCACCTCTCATGGTGGCCATTATGATGTCACTGTATTTTATATATGATATATATGGTACTTATTTTTTCTATATTCTTCTGTATTTTATATTTAAAACACACCTTTATGCTTTTCATGTTGTGGAAATGTGATAATTTCATAGAGGGAAGTGTGGACTACCGCCCCCTCAAGTGACATGACACGTTCATGCAATACATGTAATGTATAAAGAATGAAATTAATGAACTTATGTGACCTATATATCGTATAAATTATTCCAGAATTATAATAAATATATCTCTCATTTATTTTTAATTCCATTAATATGACAATGAAATGAAAGTAGTGTTTATGCGTACGTACGACCTACCATCTCCATGAACGATGTATTTCATTTCTTTTTATATCCAAATGTTATGGAATAGTATAAAATGATTATTTACTGGATATATATGATATTTTAATCATTAATAATATTCTTGAGTTGATGTACTTATAACTACATCGACATTTCTTTTCAATCAAGTTCATTTTTGACTCATGTACCAAACATCGACAAACAAACATCAGATATGACCTCGCATAATTAACTAATTATTATAACATTATAATATGTGATATGAATATAATAATAAACTATAAAGGATTTAATTAAGAAATTATAAATTGAAAAAATTTTATTATTCAGGAATATAATGAAATGAACAAGACACATCGGACTTGAGGTAAGGGATCCTACCTCTCTCTTTTTTTAAGTACTCTCTTTTATGTGATACCTTTTAACCTCCTCTTTATTATGATTGGGATGTTATTTTATATTCCTATTACTGTAATTTTTTTCATATTATTAGAGACCTCATTTTATCTCATCAATCCATTTTTGGATGTTTTGAGTGGCGTCGTTAGGCTATCGAATTTTCGTAAGGAATTTATTATCTCACTTTTAATTCCGTGAGATTTCCATTGTTCGCCACTTTTTTATTGCATGTGGTCTATTGTGTTCTTCCATTTGATATAAATTATCATGATTCTATTTACATTCATGGTATTCTATGATTCATATTTTTTTTATTATCTTTTGGTCATATGATTCGATTGATTACAACGAGGTAAGTGTTTTTTATCTCACTTATTATTCCCTTGAGATTCATGATACATTTTACACTATTTCCTTTTGTGTGGTGTATGTACTGCCCATGATTGTATTCTTTGTGTAATATAATTTAATTTATGGGTATTCATATATTCATTTCATGACTATTCCTTCATGGGGTGTACGTTTCGAAAGTTACCAAAATCGGTAAGGGAACCTTTCATCATCCTCTTTTCAAAAGATTTCTTTTTTTCTAGGTATTTTAATTTACATATTATTATGTTGGGATATGTTATTATATATCATTATTTCTGTAAATGTTATGAAAAAGTGATGAGATACCCTTTTTACCTCTCATCAACTATTTTTCTTAATTTTAATGTGACGCCTTTAGGCTGTCGAATTTCTGTAAGGGAAATTATTAACCCAATTTTAATTCTTTGGGTTAAACCTCTATTTCTTGACTATGTCGTACTATGAATTTGTTTGGATGAACTATGATTTGTTTACACATAATAACCTATTATATTGGGTGTATTTATATATGTCACACATAATTATGTAATTGAATTATCCTTAATCTAAGGATACCGACTTTTTAAGGGACATTGTCTCAATCTCCTTTCATTAAGTCATATTTTATTTTATACACAACTTTCTTTTATACGGTGTATAAAACCCTTTGACATTTACTTTTATTCAAAAATGAATATTTTTATACGAATCATTTACTAAACAACAAAAGGAATGTTTTTTCTTACGTATGTGGCGACAACGACTTCTCCACCGCTGTGACCATTATATGAGTTTTGAATTCTTTTACAAGACAAAACTTTGTGTAAATGAAAAATAAATACCATGTTTTACTTTTCTTTTATTTAGGTATTGAAAATGGTTTTGATAATGTTTTTATTATTTCAATGTGTTGTATTTATACCTTTTGATTGAAATATGGAAATGTTATGTTTCCTTTATGCTTGTTTTATGTGATAAGATTATGTTATGGTTCTTGGGAATTGTTTATGAAGACGGGTTGTGCGGTGATAAACTAAGGGCGAGTGTTCCCTTGATAGCTCTCCAATGCATTGGGTAACGTGAAGGTGTTAAACACTAAGGTTTCTCCAATGTGATTAATGGAATATGCTGTGATGGGTATTCCAAACGTAACCTTTAGGGTTACTCCCTATGTAATAATTTTATGAATGCCACAAGGTACCTTTATTCCTTATTATTTCTATAAAATATATATAAATATTATGATTTCAGAAGGTATTTAATGATTTAAAGTTATGGTATCAATGATTTTTATTTATTGGCAGGTTAATGTTTCATTTCATTATGTTATTGTAGAGACCCAAAGCTTGAAATACAAGGACATTACATTACTATTGCGGAATACTTAGTACATAACAAAAACACACACACAAGGACCGTAATAGTTTAGTGTCTTTGGAAACTCGGAATATAATCTTCTAATCGTGGTGAAAGATCTTCAACATATCCCATAATGATCTTATTTTTTTTAAACCTAAATCCTTTCTTTATGTCCTGGGGAAAAGAAAACATAAAAGGGTGAGCTCAAATGCTCATTAAGGGTAACCAAAAGAAATATCAATCACGCCATATTCATAAGAACATATCTTTGGAAATCTTAACCTGCAAAAGAGATCATAATTTCATAACATGGGATAAAACATAGTAGTGATTTGTAATCCCAATAATCATAACATAAAAATGAAACTTTGTGGAATTAACACATAATCATAGAGAATCATTTCTTATTAGTCAAGACTCATTTCCAAGACTATCTTAGTGGACAAAGTCCCTTTCTGAACCGAGTTCACTCCTCGTTTCAGTCCTGTTTCATTGAACCGGTATAACCTACCTTCGAGCCATGTCTATCTCATGAGATATAAAATCTTTACCCAATGCATTGTAGGGAGATATAGGTCCCACCCATCTCATAATGATTCCATTCTTATGTGTGCCAAAAAATCATAAACCATACATTATAGCATAACCCATGAAATAAAAATGGGAATCATAAACATCATGACATCATAAAACAGTTCATATAAGATAAAGGAATTCCTAAAAATAATTACATCACAACATTATCAAATCAATGTAATAATAGGTATATAAACAAAACCCTTTATCATCATAGATGGAAAATAATTTTGATAAAACACTTGAACTCCATTCTTGAAGAAAATATCCTTTCTATCTCAAAAACACTTTTCCTTTCTTAACATGTCATAAAATTCTAAACTAAAAGAAGTTGATTAAAAATAAACTTGAAAACTTTTAAATGAAGATTCTTGGAAATAATGTTTTAAAAATCCATTCATGCCGTATACGTTAAAAAAACATTCTTCTCGTACTTTTGTCGGAAAAGTCAAAAAGTACCTCGTATGAAAAACGATAAAAGATTCCTTTCATATCTTTTACTAAAAACTCATCTAAGGGTAAAATTGAATATAAACTATTTTATAAGGATATAAATATTACATATTGAGGAAATATTGATGTGGATGATAAAATACACCCCAGTAAATACCAAAGTATAAATAATCTCGAGTAAAATGAGATTGTGATATTTCCCTTACCTTAGGTCCGATTTGCTTCGTATATGTCCAAACCTCCTGTATAATGATTTAAATAATGACATTGACTTATTACAGAATCATAATCATTGTTATGATATCATATATGGTTCACTTATGGCTTTATATTACCCGTTATTTTGTAAATTCCATGTTAAAGAGTGTTTTGGGTAAAATCGTTTCATTTGTCGTCTGTGTTTTGACTTGTAATTATTCATATAATTACATAGATCATGATTACATAATTCCAGAATATAAAACATGATTTATATATAATATATATTCAGAATATATATATATATATATATAATAGATCAGTAAATGGAATGAAATAATCGTTCATGGAGACGGTAGACCGTACATACGCATGAATGCTGTTTTCTTTTCCTTATTGAGTTGAATGGAATTAAGTAGATGACATACATATATATACACATAAATCCAGAATCATTATTATTTCATATATTTCATTATTACTTATTATATATACTTTATAATCATTTATGAATGGTTAACGTGGAGAATGAATCTCATGACGTCGTGGAGACGATATTCCGTACATACGCACGAGCGATGATATCGTTCCCATGATCGTGGAATTTTATTGGAGTGTATGTATACTATTTAAGATTCAATATCACTTTACAATAATCATATATAGTTATTATTTACACCATTATACCCATCCAAGTAAGGTGGTGGTGGAAAATAGATTACACCACGGCGTGGAGACAGTATTCCGTACGTACGCACGCGCGGTGATTTCATTTTCCGTAGGATGGATAGATGGTGAAATAGGGTTGTTTCATACTTATAATAACATATTAGTATATTAGTGATACTGATGTTATTACTTCTTAATGAAACATCCTAATAAGAAGAAGCGGAAGAAGAAATAAAGGTGAAAGAATCGGTAACGGACATTACCTCTTCTTTGAAGTGCCTCTTTGAGATCTCCTTTTCGGGCACTAAAATTGGTCTTTGAGGAAGACCAGAACCTCTAGGATGTTGATATGGAAGTGGATAAGGGAATTTGTCTGGGGTTGGCCGAGATTGAAGGCTCAAACTGGTGTGAGGAAGAGAGGGAGGAGGTGCCCTTTTATAAGGGAGGAGAGGGGTACCTTTGGAATAACTAAAACTATTATTTTATTATAATGTCAAATTCGGTTTTAAATAGCTCCAGATTGATTAATTTAGAATATAAAGTGGGTATGGGTCTAAATACTCTCATCCAATAGAATTTAGACAAGTTTAGGTTCCTATTGTGACCTTATCATTTAGATTTAACATTAAGTTAAACAATTTTACTTTTACTGTGTCTTCTTGTGTTCTTACACTATAAGGTTAATAAACTTACTATAAGCAGCCAAACTAACCCCAAGTTGTTTAATATTAACATATATAACCTTATCTAAGTCATTTGGCTGAACCATATATTTTTAGGAATAAAATAACAATTAATAATATAATATTTGTTTTGAAAACTATTTTATATCAATTTTGACACTATTTAGTAATTGATTTTTGTAAAAATCATAACAGAATGATTAGTTAGAAAAAAGATTATTAAATCAATACTAACATGTCATATTAACCTATAAAATTAGTTTAATTCATAAAATGTCTTAAATTACATTTATTTGTATATTTATAACGTCAATTATTCCAATATTTCATTAATAAGACAATTACTGCATCATCTTTGTGTCAAAATAAATGATAATTATTTAATCCATAAAAATTATAAATAAATTCTAATGATGTAGATAATTTTCTTAGATTTCTTTAGACTATTAATTTTCGAAGTTTCATGAAGTTTATAACTAACTTAAAATTATTAAACTTATAGTATTTAAGAGAGCGACATGTTGTCACTTTCTTTGGTTTTAATAATAATTAAATTATTTTCATGGAACAAAGTCCATTAAATGAATCTAATCCTACACTTAGGTGATATGGGTCGACTTTTAGTCATCCAATAGGAGTTTTACAAGTGTTAGGGTAATTTTATAATCTTATATTTACCCTTAATTACCCGATTTACCTTTAACTATAGTAAATAAAATTTTATCGTAGTTACTATTCACAATGCCCAAAAATAAAAAGTAGCTTATTAACATAATTTGGACCCACTGATTCCAAATATTGAATCCATTTTTTCAAATTCAATACACAAAAGTTTCAGATATTAAATTAAATTTATTCCCGTTGTCGATAGAAAACGAGTTTTTCTTTAAAACATTACAAAAGATTGAATTGATTTAACCTAAGAATTCAAGGTAAAATCAATGATAATTACATAAATTATATTAAATGGTAAAAATATATTCTATTTATAAATTAAAACCATTAAATATTATAATTTAACAATATAAATTATTACGATGAAAAAAGTTGTTTTTCATTAAAATATAGCGTGTTTTTACTATTTATCAAAATATGAAAGTTACAAGAATAATACGAAAACTTTATCCTAAGTAAATTTTTATTTCATGATTCCAAAGAAGAATTTTATTTTGTCAAATTTAACTTATAAACATGTCAAAAAATAGATTTAAAGAAGGTGCGCCATCAAAAGGTGGCAAAACTGCTTTTTTTGAAAAATACTTTTTTTACCCAAAAAATTTATTTTGTTCTTATACCATGTTCTAGAAAATGTGTAAGATGAATAATAATGTTATAAAATTCAAAATTTAGTTAATACTATTCATAGAGGCTAGTTCATAATAATATTATAATAATATATCGTTGTTTAGTAAAACCCGGTATTGCATACAACACACGCTATCGAGGAAGGTCGCGATTGAGTGTAATGCAAGCCAAGTCAGGGTTTCGTGTTGTGAAAGAATCTTTGATATTTCGTATAACAGAATCCAACCATATTTCATTTATACATTGAATATATATATATATATATATATATACTCAATGTTGCTTAGAATAACTATTATCAAAATTGTGTGTAACACGATCCAAGAATAGTGTTGCGTATACTACAAGATAATACAGTGTTGCGTATAGTGCAAGGTAATCTTGGTGTAGCATACAACACAAGACATTGATGAAATTAAAAGAATTTTTTTCATAAATTCTCGGGGTGTTACATTCTACCCCCATTAAAATGAATTTCTCCCTCGAAATTCATCGGGGCTATAAATGGTTTACTACTCGAAGGTTTGTTTAATAGAAACCCACATCGTAAAAAGGAATACCAAAACATGGCTTTTAAAAACTCAAGTATGAAATGTAATGGTTACCCAAATTAACTCATCATGGGGTTTCCACGTAGGAGAACTTAGGTGAAAATAAGGATATGGAAGAAAAATCTAACCATCAAGTTCTGATGGAGAGTGGTAGAGAACATGGATATAAAAAACCCAACAATCACGAAGCTATTGATTTGTGATGATCTAAGGTACCATCTGATTCATCGGATATAAGGGAACTAGGAAAACATTTTTGGTTTTCAAGATCATTCCCCTAAAGTTGATGAATTAAAAGAAATACTTGCATGATTTTGGTACAATCTCACTATTTTCATGAATTGAACAATTTCCACTTTATCCCTTAATGAAATAATGTTGAATTTGTTATTCATGATGTGTTAGCAGATCATGTGATAGAATGATGGGTCATTCCATCTCTTTCAGTCAAATGGTTTGCAAAAGTTATAAGTCCATCTTATGGTTAGATTAATTGTATATGGTTCCAAAAATGAACTTATACTTCATATATCATACCGCTTAATAAAATAAAACTAGTTTCTACTAACCAGGGACTTCCGGTAGGCCAGTGGTAGGCGATAAAGGCCAGTCGCACTATGATTGTGGGTTCGATTCCCACAGCCTTGTCCGACGCGATGGGCTGTCGCCCATCCTTCAGGTTGACCTTTTTATAAAACTATATTACTATAACATCCCATCAATAATATCGAAAAAACATCTATCCTTAAACAATACTAACTTATGTCCAACATAATCCATTCCAATCTTTAGGCATATCCATAATACTGCAGTCCACTCTCATAATATAGTGAAAACGATTACCATAGATTTAATACCATCGTTGATCCCCATATATCATAAGATATGTCTTGTTGGTCACATTCCAAACATTCTAAGGCCTTAATCATGTATTCTCTTGAAAAATGAATACCCATTGTACCTTAGTGAAAACATGAATGTTGTCAAAAGTTATCTCTTTCCACATACCAAAAACCAAAAAATCTATATACTCAAACCATGATATAACCTTCTCCTTATATCAGTCATGATCTCATGAATACTATCAAACATTTAATTTTCTCATTATCCCTTCATTATGCGCATATCATCTACTTTCCAAAAATATCTGAATAACCTTTCATGGTTAATGGTACCATTAATCATACACTTTCGAAACATAAGGAACGACAATAGTGTAACAATCCTTAGATGTCTCTTTATTCCATAGTACCATGAGATTACTTATACAACATTACACATGATAAACATGTAATCATTCCACTAAATTCTTAAACCATTGACCGAGCTTCAACAATTATTTCATCTCACATATCATTTGTAGTCTCTTCATCATCATCAACATAAATACTACCCATACGACCATACTGATTCTCTTCATGAGACTTTCCCTTAGGGCATTGGTTTGCATAATGCCCGTACAACCCACATTTAAAACATTTAAACATTGTTGATGTTGTAGAAATACCATTATCCTCATCCCTGATGTTAACTGAACCTTTTCCTTTTCACTTACTGACTTTGTGTCCTTCTTTTCCACACCCAAAGCATCTTCCAGTTCCTTTGAAACATTCTCCTTGATGCCTCTTCCCACATGATTTACATAGGGGAAATTTAACTTTCTTTCCTCTATGATCATCATGAAACTCCATCTTTCTCTTATTAGCTGAGTCAGGAAACTTACGATATTTTACTTTATTGATCATATTATGAGATTGCTTATTTGGCATAATAATGATTTTTGGACCTCCAAATCCCATTTCATTTGGTTGCTCATGAATAATATCATTCCATTGTCCATCATATCCTCCATTATTGTGAATCATCTTGTTTCCAGCCATTTTCTAAAACCCAAAAAGAATAGTGTGAGAGGCAAAAATCATAATAAAGGGGGAGTAACATCTTTGGTTTAATCTAATATTGTTACCACAGTTCTAGGACTATATCCTATACGTATACTAATCCTTAGTGACATCCCTAGACATACCTTAGAAATATCTCTAGGGATCTCAATAACGTTTTCGCATCCTAGTTTCCAAATGTTGACTAAACATTTCCTCTGATACCAACTATAGAGACTCGAAGCTTGACGTACAAGGACATTACATTACTTTTTCGGAATACTTAGTACATAAAAAACACACACACACAAGGACCGTAATAGTTTAGTGTCTTTGGAAACTCGGAATATAATCTTCTAATCATGGTGAAAGATCTTCAACATCTCCCATAAAGATATTCTTTTTTTTAAACCTAAGTCCTTGCTTTATGTCCTGGGGAAACGAAAACATAAAAGGTGGAGCTCAAATGCTCAGTAAGGGTAAACAAAAGAAATATCAATCACGTCATATTCATAAGAACATATCTTTTGGAAATCTTAACCTACAAAAGAGATCATAATTTCATAACAAGGGATAAATCGTAGTAATGAAATATAATCCCAATAATCATAACATAAAACATGAAACTTTGTGGCATACACCCATAATCATAGAGAATCATTTCTTATTAGTCCAGACTCATTGCCAAGACTATCTTAGTGGACAAAGTTCCTTTCTAAACCGAGTTCACTCCTCGTTTCAGTCCTGTTTCACTGAACCGGTGTAATCTACCGTTCCAGCCATGTCTATCTCAAGAGATATAAAATCTTTACCCAATGAATTGGAGGAAGATATAGGTCCCACCCATCTCATAATGATACCATTCTTATGTGTGCCACAAAAATCATAAACCATACATCATAGCACAACCCATGAAATAAAATTGGGAATTTTAAACATCGTGACATCATAAAACAATTCATATAAGATAAAAGAATTCATAAAAATAATTCAATCACAACATAATCAAATCAATGTAATAATAGGTATAGAAACAAAAAACTTTATTATCTTAGATGGAAAATAATTTTGATAAAACACATGAACTCCATTCTTGAGGAAAATATCCTTTCTACTTCAAAAACACTTTTCCGTTCATAACATGTCATAAAATTCTAAACTAAAAGAAGTTGATTAAAAATAAACTTGAAAACTTTTAAAGGAGGCTTCTTGGAGATAATGTTTTAAAAATCCATTCATGTCGTATAAGTTAAAAAAACATTCTTCTCGTACTTTTGTCGGAAAAGTCAAAAAGTACCTCGTACGAAAAACGATAAAAGATTCCTTTCATATCTTTTACTAAAAACTCTCCGAAGGGTAAAATTGAATAAAAACTATTGTATAAGGATATAAATATTAAATATTGAGGAAACATTGATGTGGATGATAAAATACACCACAGTAAATACCAATGTATAAATAATCTCGGATAAAAATTAGATTGTGATATTTCCCTTACCTTAGGTCCAATTTGCTTCATATGTGTCCGAACCACCTGTATAATGATTTAAATAATGTCATTGACTTATTCCAGAATCATACTCATTGTTATGATATCATATATGGTTCACTTATGGCTTTATATTACCCGTTCTTTTGTAAATTCCATGTTAAAGAGCATTTTGGGCAAAATCGTTTCATTTGTCGTCCGTGTTTTGACTTCTAATTATTCATATAATTACATAGAACATGATTACTTAATTACAGAATATAAAAAATGATTTATATATAATATATATTCAGAATATATATATATATAATAGATCAGTAAATGGAAAGAAATACACCTTTCATGGAGACGGTAGACCGTACGTACGCATGAACGCTGTTTTCTTTTCCTTATTGAGTTGAATGGAATTAAGTAGATGACATACATATATATACACATAAATCCAGAATCATTATTATGTAATATATTTCATTATTACTTATTATATATACTTTATAATCATTCACGAATGGTTAATGTGGAGAATGAATCTCATCACGTCGTGGAGACGGTATTCCGTACGTACGCACGAGCGATGATATCGTTCCCATGATCGTGGAATTTAATTGGAGTGTATGTATACTATTTAAGAATCAATATCACTTTACAATAATCATATATAGTTATTATGTAAACCATTATACCCATAAAAGTAAGTGTTGGTGGAAAATAGATTACACCACGGCGTGGAGACGGTATTCCGTACGTACGCACGCGCGGTGATTTCGTTTTTTGTAGGATGGATAGATGGTGAAATAGGGTTGTTTCTTAATTATAATTACATATCAGTATATTAGTGATATTGATGTTATTACTTCATAATGAAACATCCTAAAAAAAATAAGTGGAAGAAGAAATAAAGGTGAAAGAATCGGTAACGGACATTACCTCTTCTTTGAAGCGCCTCTTTGAGATCTCCTTTTCGGGCACCAAAATTGGTCTTTGTGGAAGGCCAGAACCTATAGTATGTTGATATGGAAGTCGATAAGGGAATTTTTAAGGGGTTGGCCAAGATTGAAGGCTCAAAGTGTTGTGAGGAAGAGAGGGAGGAGGTTCCCTTTTATAAGGGAGGAGAGGGGTACCTTTGGAATATCTAAAACTATTATTTTATTATAAAGTCAAATTCGGTTTCAAATAGCTCCAAACTGATTAATTTAGAATATAAGGTGGGGACGGGTCTAAATACTCTCATACAATAGAATTTATACAAGTTTAGGTTCCTATTTTGACCTTATTATTTAGATTTAACATTAAGTTAAATAATTTTACTTTTACCGTGTCTTCTTGTGTTCTTACACTATAAGGTTAATAAACTTAATATAAGCAGCCAAACAAACCCCAAGTTGTTTATTATTAATATATATAACCATATCTAAGTAATTTGGCCGAAACATAGATTTTTAGGAATAAAATAACAATTAATAATATAATATTTGTTTTAAAAACTATTTTATGTCAATTTTGACACTATTTAGTAATTGATTTTTGTGAAAATCATAACAGAATTATTAGTTCGAAAAAAGTTAATTAAATCAATAATAACATGTCATATTAACCTATAAAATTATTTTAATTCATAAAAAGTCTTAAATTACATTTATTTGTATATTTATAACGTCAATTATGTCAATATTTCATTAATAAGACAATTACTGCATCATCTTTGTGTCATAATAAATGATAATTATTTAATCCCTAAAAATTCTAAATAAATTCTCATGATGTAGATAATTTTGATAGCTTTCTGTAGACTATTAATTTTCGAAGTTTCATGAAGTTTATCACTAACTTAGAATTATTATACTTATAGTATTTAAGAGAGTGACATATTGTCACTTTCTTTGGTTTTAATAATAATTAAATTACTTTCATGGAAAAAAGTCCATTAAATGAATCTAATCCGAATATTAGGTGATATGGGTCGACTTTTAGTCATCCAATAGAAGTTTTCCAAGTGTTAAGGTAATTTTATAATCTTATATTTACCCTTAATTACCCGATTTACCTTTAACTATAGTAAATTAAATTTACCGTAGTTACTATTCACAATGCCCAAAAAAAGTAGCTTATTAACATAATTTGGACCCACTGATTCCAAATATGGAATCCATTTTTCCAAATTCAATACACAAAAGTTGCAGAAATTAAATTAAAATTAATCCTGTTGTCGAAAGAAAACGAGTTTTTCTTTAAAACATTGCAAAAGATTGAATTGATTTAACCTACGAATTCAAGGTAAAATCAATGCTAATTACATAAATTATATTAAATGGTAAAAATATATTCTATTTATACTATAAAACCATTAAATATTATAATTTAACCGTATAAATTATTACGATGAATAAAGATGTTTTTCATTAAAATATAGCGTGTTTTTACTATTCATCAAAATATGAAAGTTACCAGAATAATACAAAAAATTTATCCAAAGTAAATTTTTATTTCTTGATTACAAAGAAGAATTTTATTTTGTCAAATTCAACTTATAAACATGTCAAAAACTAGATTTAATGTGGGTGCGCCATCAAAAGGTGGCAAAACTGCATTTTTTTAAAAATACTTATTTTACCCAAAAAATTTATTTTGTTCTTATACCATGTTCTAGAAAATGTGTAAGATGAATAATAATGTTATAAAATTAAAAATTTAGTTAATACTATTCATATAGGCTAGTTCATAATAATGTTATAATAATATATCGTTGTTTAGTAAAACTGGTATTGCGTACAACACACGCTATCGAGGAAGGTCGCGATTGCGTGTAATGCAAGCCAAGTCAGGGTTGCGTGTTGTGAAAGAATCCTTCGTTGTTTCGTATAACAGAATCCAAAACTATTTTATTTATACATTTAATATATATATATATATACTCAGTGTTGCGTAGAATAACAATTATCAAAATTGCGCCTTACACGATCCAAGAATAGTGTTGCCTATACTGCAAGCTAATACGGTGTTGCGTATAGCGCAAGGTAATCATGGTGTAGCATACAACACAAGACATTGATGAAATTAAAAGAATTTTTTCCATAAAATCTCGGGGTGTTACAGTTATAACCCATAATGAGATTTTTATTCTCATCCCAGGTTTTTGAAATGTTTTTCATAGGTTATAAGGAAGGTTAAGAGAAATGAATTATTCATGATGATTTATATCAAGAAAAGAACCCTTGTTTTATTTAAGGTTATTTATTGTTGTGAAAAAATAGGTTATAGTAGTAGTGTCTACTATGTAATCTTTTGAGATGTAATAGTTATGTCTTAATTCTCTAAAACTCTAAACCGGAAAAGATCCTCAGTGTAAATTGTTCATTTAATTCAAGATTAAGTAATGTTATAAGGCTGGGTCCTCATAGTTGGTATCAGAGGAAGGTTTAGATAACTATATTTCTTAGGGTATTCATTAAGCACAAGTGACATTATAATAATGGTTAGGGCTTCATAAAGAGTCACAATTTTAGATAAAGTGAATTAGTTTAAGATAACATGAATAATTATATCATAGTATTTACCCTACTCATAAGATATTATATGATGATTCTAATGAGATACTCACACTGAACTTCTTGGTTTTAGTAAATGGAAGGATCTATTAGGTACCAATGTAATAGTGGATGTAAAGAAAACTGTGATGGTTTTCTGAAAGAATAACTGTATGATATAGGAGATGCAATGAGAACTCTTGTGGTTATTCTCAACCAACTATCAAGATTCAGGATTAACCACTTGATCCTTGGTGATTTCTCTAATTCATCATGTACGAGAGAACCAACTCGATGTGGAAGTTCAGGTAATAATTTTAATGGTAACCACAAGGGTTTATATGATCCTTACTTTGAGGTAATCATGGGTTACTATATGTTATGATGGAAAATAAAAGGCAAAAGATAAACTTGTGGTTAATTATGTTATAGTTATTTTTGAAGATTTTATCTCTTTTTAGGGAATGTTTTAAGAATTATATAGTCTTTGGAAAAACGACAACACACAGACAGTGTGACAACACGTCGCATCGGATGAAGCTGGGGGAATCGAACCCACAACCAAAGTGTGACTGGCATTTATCGCCTACCCCTGGGCTACGTGAAGTCACTGGTTAGTTTGACTAATTCTTTTTAGTTAGATGATATTATGATTCTGGAATAAGTTTATTTTGGATTATCTATGGACATTATTAACCTATCATGGAATATATGTGATTAGGTTAATTAATTTTCAGTATGAGTCTTTAAGAGTAACTGATTTTATATTGAGATAAATGTCAAGATTTACCTTGGATGACTATGTGATTAAATCCATCAATTATTTGGGTTTCAATCATAGTTTGGTTTAACTTTGATAAATTTTATGGTCATCTGTTTATTGAATGGTCTTTGCTGAACTTTGGATAATGTTTGACAAATTTTGGAGATTAAGAGTATATTTTTTTATATAGGATTAACCTTTACGGGTATAATCTGATCTCGTACTAACAATTTTGGTTCTGTTTTTGGTTTAAAGACATGGGAAATATATAGTTCTCTTTTTTGGATTAAGTGATTCTCTAGAAGTTGATTATAGCTCTCTTAATGTGAACAAGTCATCCTAAATATTCGTCTTTTATAGAAAATATGAGTTTGTGTAAGAAATCTTGTACGAGATGAAAGTCTACATGACTAGTATGTATATTTCCTTATGATTTAGTTAAGATCATAAATACATTCCTCAATCAAATGTAACATAAAAAAAAATGTTGTCTGTTAACTTTTCATACTGGGGAATAAAATATCGTTTAACCGATCACAAGTTTGTGATTTTCTTGTGGTTAACTTTCCCATAAACATGTTTTCTATCACACTCCATCAGAACATGATGGTTTTTTTCCTCCTACATATACATGTCTTCATCGAATCCTAGTTTATGTTGTCTCAGGTGACCTTTTTACTTTTCTTTCATTCATTTAAAGTGATAGTTAAATTTACTCCTTTTCCAATGTGGGGCTTTCACTGAAGTTTTTTAGACCAATTTTAAAATTTCAAGGATGCAATTCCTAAAATGGGGGAAGGATGTAACATCCCGGGTAAATAAAGAATATGAAATTCTCATATTTATCAATATTTGTGAATAAAAGTTTAATATTACTTTAAAGGGAATGCTATGCTTGATGGCGTACCCAATACACAACAAAAAGTTTCTTTGAAATCTTGTGTTGCACACTAATAATAAAATAATATTATTTTAAATGTCGATAAACGTCTAGCCATTGTAAAGGCGACAATGAATAGAACTAACTAGAAAATGATTGTATATTTTTGTCAAATATTTTTAATTTTATCCAATAAATGTTAGACGATTAAAATGCAAATGAATCCAATTTTATGCGTAAATATTCTAATATTATTTAAAAGTTCAATTAACCACCTTTTAATGGAGAACCCTTTTTAAACCCACTTTTTGACAATTTTATGTTTTCTATTTGACAAAATAAAATCCTTCATTAGAAACAGGACATCAAAATTTACTTTCTGTATGTTTTTTGGCACTTTTCCGATAAAGTTAACTTTTTAATGAATAGTGAATGATGTTGTATTTTAATTCAAAACCTCGGTTTAATCTAATTTATTTATATGGTTAGATTACATTTTTAATTGGCATTAAAGTGAAATTAGAATATATTTTTACCATTAAATCCAATGTTGGAAATTAGAATTAATTTCACATTGAAATTGGACATAAATATATGTCAATATTTTGAATGATATTGTTTCACAAAAACACGCAATTTGTTTTGATAGCGGGAATTAATTATGAAATTAATTAATGCAACATATACGTATTTAAATTAGTAAAATTGAAATAATTTTTGAATTTGGAATATAAAATTTACTTTGATTGTACTTTTAATTTGTATTAAAGTGTAATTTAATTATATTTTTATTATTTAATAAAATGTTGGTCATTGGATGTAATTTCACTTTTAAATTTGATATAAAATCAAATCAATCTTTAGATATATTTTACTTCTTGAAAAACTCCTCTTTGGTTTTGGGAAACGAGAATTATTATTAAATTCATTACTAAAATTTCTATGTTTGGAGTTTGATAAAATTGATTCCATATTTGGAATCATAAGGTCCATGTTATGTAATTAAGATTCTTTTTTTGGATTTTATGAATAGTAACAACGTCAAATATCTTTAATTATCGTGATTAATTAGTAATCGGGTTGGTAAGAGTAATAAAATAATATAACAATAATATAAAATGACCCCAAATTGTGTCTAAATCCTTTTGGTGAGTCATAGTCGACCATGGGATGCCTTGTGCAAAACTTTGGGACCCCATAAGATCACTTTACTATGATAGTAACCTTTTATTATATTTTTTTAATGGAAAGTATAACCAAAGTATGTATTACCTAAGTACAACAATTGTAGTTTTGCTTATATAAATGATATCATAGACTATAAATAATAATTGGAAATAATAAAATATTTCTTACATCATGGTATTTATTTTAAAATTTTTAGACATTAAATAAATAAATTTATTTATGACACCATGATGATGCAGTGATTTCCTCATTAATGATAAATTTAAATAAAATGAAAATATAAGGTAAAATATAAGACATAAACTTGCCTAAAACATATTGTATTGGTGGATTTCGAACCCTTATCACATTATCCTAGAAATATATTATTGTGGGACTTTTAAAATCTGAAAATAATTTTATAATAAAGTAACATTTCATTACTTTCCAAGAGTTCCCCTCCTCCCTCTTATAAAAGGCCCCCACCTCTACCCCCTTACCCACACCTATCAAGCCCTTTTCTCATCCAACCTCTGCTCGTATTGTCTCTCCACATCCCTCTCTTACTCCAAGAAGCCTCAATTTTTTCATATGTCTTTCCAAGGATGCCTTTGGGCTCAAATCAAAAAGAGTTATCCAGTTTGAAGGTAATGTCTTCTCTTATGTTCTATTGTTTTAATTTTCTTCTCAAACCCCTTAAAATATTTTTATTCCTTTCATTGGTTACAACACCTGTATATTCAATATACATAATGTTTTTATGATAATTATTAGAGCTACACTTACTCTCACCTCCATCTAATGGTTGAAGAACATACTATTCTTGTGGGCGGCGGTCTACTGCCTCATGAAACGATGATTGTTCAATTATCTCTGGTGACCATTGTGATGTATCTATATTTTATATATTATATACATGGTATTTATGTTTTCTATATTCTTTTTTATTTTATATTTAAAACATTCTTGTATGCTTTTCATGTTGCGAAAATGCGATAATTTCATATGAGGAAGTATGGGCTACCGCCCCTCAAGTGATGTGACTCGTTCATGCAATACATGAAATGTATAAAGAATGAAAATAATAAAATTATGTGACCAATATAACATATATATTATACTGGAATTATAATATATATATATATATCTCATTTATTTTTAATTCCATTAATATGACAAAGAAATTAATGTAGCGTTCATGCGTAAGTACGGCCTACCGTCTCCATGAACGGTGAATTTCATTTCTTTTTATCTCCAAATGTAATGGAATAGTATAAAATTAATATGTACTGGATATATATTATATTTAAACAATTAATAATATTGTTGAGATTATGTACTTATAACTACATGTACAATTTTTTTCAAACAAGTTCATTTTTGACTCATGTACCAAACATCGTCAAAAAACATCTGATATGAACTCACATAATTAACTAATTATTATAAAATTTTAATATGTTATATGAATTGAATAATAAACTTTAAAGGAGTTCCTTAAGAAATTATAAATTGAAAAAAAATTATTATTCAGTAATATAAAGAAACGAACAAGACAAATCAGACATAAGGTGAGGGATCCTACCTCTCTCTTTCTTTTTAAAGACTCTATTTTATGTCATTCTGTTTAAGCTCATATTTATTATGATTGGGATTTTATTTTATATTCCACTTACTATAATTTTTTTGTTCATATTATGAGGGACCCTATTTTATCTCATCAATCCGTTTTTTGATGTTTTGAGTGGCGCCATTAGGCTACCAAATTTTCGTAAGGGATTTCTTATCTCACTTTTAATACTATGAGATTTCCATTGTTCGCCACTTATTTATTTCATGTGGTGTATCGTGTTCTGCCATTTGATATATATTATCATGATTTTATTTACATTCATGGTATTCTGTGATTCATATTTTGTTTATTATCTTTTGGTCATGACTTGATTGATTACAACGAGGTAAGGTTTTTTTATCCCACTTTTTATTCCCGTGAGATTCATGCTACATTTGCTACTATTTCCTTTTTTCTGGTGTATTTACTACCCATGATTGTATTATTTGTGTAATATACTTTAATTTATGGGTATTTAAATCTTTATTGTATGAGCCTTATTTCATGGGGTGTACGTTTCAAAAGTTACCCAAATCGGTAAGGGAACCCTTTACCCTCCTCTTTTTGAAAGACTTCTTTTTGTTAGATCTTTTAATTTATATATTCTTATGTTGGGATATGTAATTATATATCCTTATTTCTGTAAATGTTTTGAAAAAGTTATTAGATACCCTTTTTACCTCTAATCAACTCATTTTCTTAATTTTAAAGTGACATTGTTAGGCTGTCGAATTTCTGTAAGGGAACTTCTTAACCCAATTTAAATTCTTTGGGTTAAACCTCTATTTCGTGATTATGTCATACTATGAATATGTGTGGATGAAATCTCATTGTTTTACCCTTAATATCATCTTATATTGGGTGTATTTATATTTTGTACACATAATTATGTAATTGAATTATCCTTAATCTAAGGATACCGACTTTTTAAGGGAATTTGTCTCAATCTCATTTCATTGAAACATATTTTGTTTTATCGACAACTTTATTTTATAAGGTGTATAAACCCCTTTTAATTTTACTTTTATTCAAATGGAATATTTTTATATGAAGTGTTTTACTGAACGACAAAAGGAATGTTTTGTCTTACGTATGTGGCAACAACGACTACTCCACTGCCATGACCATTATTTGAGATTCGGCATCCTCTACAAGCCATAAAATTTTTTAAATGAACTATAAATACCATGTTTTAAATAAATTTTATTTTGGTAATGAAAATGGTTTTGATAATGTTTTTATTATATCAATGTGTTGTATTGATACCTTGTGATTGAAATGTGGAAATGTTATGATTCTTTTATGCATGTTTTCTGTGATACTATTATGTTATGGTTCTTGGTCATTGTTTATTAAGATGGGTGGTTCCGTGATAAACTAAGGGTGGGTGAGCCTTTCATAACTCTCAAATGAATTGGGTAACGCGAAGGAGTTAAAAACTAAGGCTTCTCTGGAGAGATTTAGTGAATATACTATGATGGGTATTCTAAACGTAACCTCGAGGGTTACTCCCTACGTAAGAATGTTATGAATGACTCAAGTTACCTTTATGCCTTATGATTTCTATGAGTTATACATAAATATTATGATTTCATAATGTATGTTATGATTGAAAGTTATGTTTTCATTGATTTGTATTTATTGGCGGGTTAATGTTTCATTTCATTATGTCATAACCCTTACTGAGATTTTTATGCTCATCACATGTTTTGGAAATGTTTTTCACAGGTTATAAGGAAGGGTAAGAGAAAGGAAGTATTCATGAAGATTTATATCAATAAAATAACTCTTGTTCTATTTAAATATTTTTTATTGTTGTGAAAAATCGGTTATAGTAGTAGTATCTACTTTGCAATATTATGAGATGTAATAGTTATGTCATAATTCTCTAAAACTCTAAACCTGAAAAGATCCTCAATGATAATTATTCATTTAATTCAAGATTAAGTAATGTTATAAGGCCGGGTCCTTATATGACATATCATTTTACTTAGTCACAATTCTGATTTTTTAGGCATGTTAAATTTTAAGAACCATGATCCATTTGTATGTTTTTTGTTTATTTCTAATCCCATTAAAGAACCTTATTATATTTTTCTATATTTCATGGTAAATAAAAGTGAAATCAAGTCATTTATTATAGTAGTTATTTATTTTTTTTGATTCAAAAAAATAACGAATATTAGTAACTAAGAATTCATTCATTCATGTCTGATCATTCTCATGAAATTATTTTTATATATGTTTGGTATATCCCATAATTTTATTGTCTTATAAGTAATTATCTCATTTCATTATAGGGATATACATACATACAACTGAACCCCATTGGAAAATATTTCTCTCATATATGGTTATGTTCATTTGCAACAGTATCCTTCATTGTGACGAATGATTAAGATATTGTTATTCCAATAATAATATAGTCATATACGTATTACTATATATGGTGTTTAAAACAAAATATACAATAGTAACCTAGATATAGTTCCAATTTGATTACAGTATCGCATATAAAAAGGGTCAAATCCTAATATACTAACCATTTTAGTGGATTTATTGAACCATATACATATATGATACAAATTTTACATAGACACTAGAAAGTAATAAATAATATATTAAAATATAAAATCAAATTCATCCGTGGAATCTCATTAAAATATTTCTTCTTTATATCCAATTGAATGGAATGAAAATAATGGTGAGGTCAAATGATCCATAAGGGTTAGGTAAATCAGAAGCCATCACGAATCATTAAGCATAGTAATCATGGGAAGGTAAATAAGTTAACAAAAATTCCATTTAAATAACATTGATATCATGAAAGGATAAGGCATAATCAATATGTCATAGTAATGAACGGAAAAAACATTCCATTTAATCAATATCTAAGAAGGAATTCCATTGAGATAAATTATAATAGTGGGAATATCATGTATAATAATACTTAATATATTCCAAACTAATTTAATACTAAATTGTTGGATTTCATGATTTTTGGAATCACGATACATCTACTATCATGATATTTCCACAACACATTAGAAAACAATGAGGAAAAAACACATTTTATTTTCCCAATCGGTTTGTGTCATGTGACCTATCAATGCATTATGTGGATGTCTATATCCACCCCCACACATTTCTTCTTGTCTAAATAAATCATCGTATATAAAATTATTGACCTAATTCATGAATCAGATTGTGTTATTATCAAATATTCATATTGTGTAAAGGATGTATATTTAAGATTATGTCCCAATTAATAAAATAACATTCTAATTAAAAAATGTATGTAAAGATAGAATATAGTTTCGATAATAATCATATTCATCATAAATTAATATGGTTATTTTACAATAAATATAGTTTCACTACTGGAAAAATGAACTATACCCACGGTTCAAAACCTTGGGTATATAGCCCCCAAAACCGTGGTTATAGGCTATACCCACGGTTTGGGGAACCATGGGGTTGAGTGGCGTCGGTATAGGGGTCTCACCCTATACCCACGGTTTAGCAGAAACGTGGGTATAGCCTTTTCAAAGGGAGGACCACGCTGCTCCAGCGTGGCACACACCAATCCCCACAGTTTCCAAACCGTGGGGTATTAAAAATCAGAAATGGGGCGCCGTGGGTATTCAATCCCGCAACCCAGCCAAAGACTCACTGTCGTGCCTCACCACAGGACCAACACACCTATAATTTCTATTTGTTATATATGCATATATCTACAAATATATATTAATATAATCCACGTATTTGAAACGACAGGAAAAAATTCAAAAAACGCGCCTGTGAGGATTTGAACCCACACCTCACGCGGTGGCGGAAGCGGCATAAGGAACTCGTGACCAACTAGGCTAATCAAATTTTATTAATTTTTCCATCTGGTTGTCTACTTATATTAAAAATAATCGAATATCTGAATAAAAAAAGATACCGAGATTCGAACACCGGTCTTTCATATACGAGACAGAGAGCTGAACCAGCTAACCCAGCGAAATCATTGAACTAAAATATTCACTCCATATAATTATATTAATTTGAAATCATGTTCCCGCCAAAACATAATTCACTCCCGCGGGAATTTTCCCCCCGCCAGAACAAGGAAAAGCTATACCCACGGTTTTGGAAAACCGTGGGTATTTGTCTTGTAAAAAAAACTCCTATCCCTATGGTTTTTCAAAAACGTGGGCATAGGTCTCTATAACAATACCTATAGCCACGGTTTTACCAAAACTGTGGGTATAGGTTTTCAAAAATAACCTATACCCATAGTTTTTCTGAGAACCGTGGGTATAGGTTCCTATACTAACCCTATACCCACGGTTTTTGGAAACCCTGAGTATATGGGTGTCCTATACCCATAGTTTTATGCAAAACCATTGGTATAGACCCATTTTCCAGTAGTGTTTCCAATTAAAAATTATCATATGAAAGAGATTTTGTGAAGGGAAAGATAATAATCACAAAAGAAAATGAGATTGAATAGTATCTTTTACAACATGGTAATTTCCAATTAAAATATTATTGGTTGAAATAACTCAAATTTGAAATTAAAATAACTTCAATAATGAATTAATCATGATATTACAAGTCAATGGGTAAGTATATGCACCATATAAAATAAATTAGGTTCATAATATTACAACAAACCTTAATAAAGGGAAATTGAGATGAATTCACTTATGTTGAGTATGAATTATCACAGATATTATTTATCTTACTAAATAATGAAAATGTTTTAATTATTTACATTATTATGATACGTTTTCATGTTTAATAGTCTTATTTACTCACTTGTTATCATGTTATATAAAATAACATAATCAACAATGATTATGTCAAGTGATTCAATGATATTTCAATTATGTGTCAAAAATGATTTCTGTAGGTTGATAATTTCTTTTAGAGGTAATTATTTAAACATCTATAATTTGATAATATTTAAATAATTTTCAAATATATACATTGATTTTAATTTAATGACCAGTAAAGATAGTTTTTTTAAGGAACAATGTTATGATCATAGAGAATGTAGGTCATACGTAAGGATGGGTGACATCTTCATTTTTCTATGACTGGTACAGAATGAACATAAGTAATTATTTATGCTTACATAATTATCATTGTATCATAAATAAGAAATTATTTCATAAAAATTATTTATATTTATCATTAATGTGGTTTTCTGATAAAAATAGAGTCGCATTGCTTTGTGAATCCTATAGTCCACACAAACAAGAATGTTGTTATTATCTTTTAGTCAGTGAAAAGGATAGAGATAAAATAATATATTTCATTTCCATACTAATAAATATATTTTTAATATAAAAATTATTTTATGTATATCACATATAATTATTAACTATACACTTATCACATTCCATTTAAAGTGTAAGTGAAAAACAAATCAAATCGCTTTACGAGGTGATAGTATGCATTACACATGAGGGATGCCATCATACCCCCTAAAGACGATAAAAAAAATTATATATGATATAAGGAAAATATTCATATTAATATTTTATAAATATAATTTATACACTTTAGATCTATCATCATAACCAACCATGTTATTTTTTGATGGAAAACGCGCCACATCGATTTTTTAGTTGGTAGTCCTCTATAAACACATTGTTACTCATTGAAGTGATTAGAATGTGGATATATTTTATTCCAATTACATAAAAAATATTATTATATGTTAGATATATTTTCTAATATATAATCATAAATATTGAATATTTAAAGGAGTGTGAATATTAAATAAAACGGACATGTGTAGTTTGGAATTTTACTTCTTCTCAAATCAGTAAATTATGGTTATATCTAAAGTATTATTAGAATATATTATTGAGTGGAAACAATATATAGTGTTATGGGATAAAATTTATGACATCATCTTAATATTTATTCATCATAAATAATTTTGAGAAGGTATGAATAAGAGAGCAGAGTGGGTGGCCTTTTATAAGTGAGTTAAGTGGAAAACATGTAATTTCTGAAAAGAAAATGGCATACGAACATTGATCACATTTAAAATGTTTCCAAAATGAAATAATAATCATCCTTAGATATTATATGGTTTAAATAAGGTCATAAAATAATTTTTGACAACTGTTTATGTCATTTTATCTCATAACTTTTAGTTTAACTTTTGGTAAATAAATTTTTACCTTAAACATAGAAAATAATGTTTACTATTTTTACTCTTAGTTTTAGTAGAAAAATCTATTGATCATAATATATATTAAAAATAATTCTAAATATAAATATGGAATCCATTTTTCATAATTAAATTCATATAAGTGTTATAATTTAATATAAAATTAATCAAATAGGTAAAACTATAACGCATGATTTCAATGAAAAATGTTCAAAATATTTCAAAGGTTTTATATCAAAAATCTATATGATAATAAATAGATCTAACTAAATTGAATTAATGGATATATAATTTCATTAATTTATCTTTAAAACCAATATAATATATAATTTATCATTATTTTTAATTAATATGAAAAAATTGATTTATATTACAATTAAGTATTTTTATATATTTAAAAAAAAAATTGATTGAAATCCCAAAAAAAATCACCCTCAGAAAATTATCATATTAGAATTTATAAAATAAAATAAATTTAATGAATTATATTTTCTAAAATTTGTAAAAATTATTTATAAAATATTTTCATGAATTGGGACTAAACAATCTTTAAGAAGAAAAAAATTCACATAACATTTAATATTCCATTAAATGATTCTTTTTTAATTCAAATCAATATATAAAAATTGAAATGTGTAGAATATATATTATTCATAATTTGTTTATATATATTCAATCCATTAAATATAATTATTAGACAAAATGGTTTTTATAAAACTATATTTTAACAGATCATCACATTTTGTTTAAATATGGTGTTGCATGTATCAAAAGATATCAATAAAAATAATATAATTCTGAAAGAATCATATTATAATGTATTGTGGTGAAACATTATTCTATATTTCAAAACATTATTAATCAAAATCAAATGGATATTATCCTTTAAACCGATGAGGTTAGTTCTTCCTCATAATATACTCTAGTTCGCAAAATGATTCCTCTTTTTTCTATTTTTCCAAAGTACATTCACCAGACGAATCATCTGAATCCTAAATAATTTATCTCTATATTAAATAATGTATATGGTTTATTCCGACTAAAATATATCAAGTTACAATTCAATTTCAGTATAGGTGAAAACATGTGTTGGACTTGGATTATACTTTCTGAATATTGATATAATAAAAATAACTTGATCTTTTGAGAGACGTGGTTTCATTTACAAATAAAAAGAAATAAATATGATAAATTTATGAAATTAAAATGATAAAATTTTCATGGGTATCATTTTCCATTCCTTACCAAACATTATAACACCCATCAATGGAGATCCATTCATTGAAACATGATCTGGCACCATGAATTCATAAATCATTCCCCTAATTATCGGTATAACACTTTTTCATACATTGAAGTTCTTTAATGAGATATTGAATATCATTTTCAATTTTTTCCAATGAAAAAGGTCATGGAAAAAACGATTCCATTCAAAAAGAGAATTCCTACATCTTGGATTACAAAATCTATATCTATATAATGCTTCATACAACACTATTTTAATATATTAATGAGAACTATTTTTATTAAGAAACTATATCAACGATAAATATTGATCCCATATATCATGAAAATCAATTTAAAATGACTAAAACATGAAATTAATGGATTAAGTACTCTTTTGGATTGTCCATCATTTTGAGGATGTCAGGTTTTTCTAAAAAGAATATCAGTATTAAGATACATATAATGACTCTTCTAGAATATTTATGTAAAATAGTGATTACATTCGAAAAAACTTTAATGTGCTTCACCAGGAATTCTAGAAAAATTATTAATATCGGTCAATGAGAGGTGATAAAGAGGAAATTCTTCTCTTATAGTGAGTACATATTAATATTCAGATATCTTATCAATGATAACAAATATTTTATAATTCAATCATGGATACATTGTTAGCATACTAAAATAGTTAGTATAAATTTAATCACATACTCAAATAAGAATAGGTGGATTTTAAAGGAACCATCCGGATTGCTACATCAAATAATTTACATGTTGAAAATCAAAACATCTAGACCCATAATTTACAATTTCACGTATCAGGTTATCAAACCAAATTATTACATCAAATACCTAAAAATCATTGGGCTACAAGGGCTTGTAATGAAATTTTATATTATAGAGTTAGCCGAAAATTCCCAATTTAAATAACTTATAGATGCAACACATAAACTCTTTCGAAATGTAAAGACAACATCTTCGGAAAGTAAGTCTGTTTATATGCCATCATTCACAATATTAATTTTCTTCTAATTTTTCTCATCATCAGATTGAGAATTTTATATATATTCTAATAGTTATGTTTTCATATTCATTTGATAAATGAGTGATGTATCCCCTTACTTAATAATTCCCATATCCATATTTATAATATCCATGAATAAAAAATCCCTCTCAATCATCATTTGGGTAATAATTCTAGGATCATTTCTACTAAATGCATTTACTACATTTTTTTCATTTCATATGTTTTCATGTGTGGGATTATAATAATTATTCATTTTCTAAATCCAACACATTTTCATCATGATTATATGCATTTGTGAAAAATATGTACTTTAGGACATTATAATATTGGTATATATCACATCATTCACCATATAAATAATGTCTCTAAATAATCAATGAAATGATTAAATCTTCCGACATAGGATTCTGGTAATGATAGTTTTTTTCATTAGTCTGGAATTTACTTTATATATACAATAACATTATCATTATGGATTATTATATAACCACAAACATTCTTCGATGAATAAATACATAAAAAACCACATCCTTTCTAAATGATAGTGTCAAAATCAGAGCATTGACCAATTTTATCATTAGTTCATTAAAAATTAATCCACATTCCATAAAAAATGAACCCCTTTTTTGTGTAATTTTAGTTAATGGGTTATCCCATAATGAGAAATTCTAAACAAATCTTCAATAATAACCTTACAAAACAATTGATATTTCATATAAAGACCATGTTTTTATTTATTTATGAATTTAAACAGTATTAATATATATTTATATATACATGCGATGAGATAGTGTGTGCTTCTGTCTATTGATGAATCCATAATATATTTAATAAAACCATTATTTAGATTTTAAATAACATGTGTACAATTTTTTATAAATAATAGGATATATCATGAAAGGGTTCTCATATACAAAATCTAATAAAACAATTTAATCTATAGTTCATGGTTTACACAAGACATGACATAAATTGTTTCAATGCCAAATAATCAAAAAAGGAAGAAATTTGTGGGATGGTTTTGCGAATTTATTAATTAAATTATTTAATTATATCACTTAACATTATAACATATATAGATATATGAATATGTTTGTATATATAATCTCAACATTTATTCACATAACCAAGGTATTTATAAAAGGTGGATCCAATATTCTTACTAAGAATATTGAGAAATGATGATAACCTTCAACAAGATCGAGGAGAATCGAGGAATAGAAAAAAACAAGTCTTCTCCATTATGGAAACTGTAATAATATCTAATGAAAAATCACATCATTAGGTAGGGTTCAATAGATGAATTTTATATACATGACTAAATGATTTATCATTGATTGATTTTTCAATATTTCATCAGTATCAAAATTATTCATCTGCATGGTGTTGCGTATCCAAATAGATTAATCTTTTGATATATTATTCAATTCCATGAAACAACTACTTATATTCCCAGTTTCTATTATCCTTTCCCATTAATGATTGGAAAAATATATATCACCATTTTTCTTGTGCATTCTATCAAACTGTACTTTATGATCATCATAATTATACCAAGGGATCTATATTCGACTATTTGATAGTGGGTCTGAGTGTGATCTGAAATGATAATTCACTGTGGATGTGTATACAACTACAAATATATTTGTTGAGGATAAATCACGGATGGTAGTCGGTATATGTTAAAAATTAATTGACCATGGATCTAGAGTGGATAAAGTAGTAGCACAGAGGGCACGTGAGTTCCCTATGACATTTTTTGTGGATGATCCAAGCCCAATTTTTATACAACTAGATGTCTATAAACAATTTACTTTTGTTTTATCAATTAATTTTTGGTGATAAACATGAAATAAATGGGGTAGAGACATCATGTTTTGGATATTAAAAAACAATTGTAATTTTTATAAAAAGTATACTACACTATGTGTAGTTTGATGAAAACATGTCTTGTATTAAGATTTTCTATAGTGGATAGGGTTTTAGGTTGGAATTAAATATAATAGGACATGTTGAGGGATCAAAATACATGTGACCCAATATTTCATAATCGATGTGTATAGTGGTTACCACCCAGGTGACCATGTGGTTCCACATTCCATATATGGCGAAGAACATGTTCTATACTAGGACATGGCCAGTGTACATGGGAAAGATTTCGGCTTATGTAACAACAACCACAATAATACTGGTAGGCCATGGGTGGCCGAGACATTCAATTTGTTTTATCACTAGTCAATTTTTACTACTACATGGCCATAAATACTTGTCTTATTAACGAAATGGCTAGGATAGTAGGTCAGGAAACACATCGGGTAACCCACCTACATGTTTATAATATTTTTGTAAGAATTATATACCTCATATCTACTCCATTTGGACTTCAATTTTCCCCCTCTAGAATCTAATTATCTTTTTTCCATGTAAATCCTGATAGTGAACATCATAATATATTTTTAAATGCAATTCTGGATTTTAGAATGCGATTCTTCATTAGGAGTCACTCAATAATGTATTTGATAAGCCATGATCATATAAGAGTGTCACCCTCCTTCTATGGTAGGGATTGGTTCCTCTATATAATATGGGGAACTCCATAGCTATGATATAGAATTGGTCCATTTCCAATTGAGTGGATCCATCATGCTGAGGAATAGCATTGATCATCTACTTATTGATCAGAACCCACAATTTTTTATAGCACATAGATTATCTTCATATATAGAGGCACCTACCTATTGTAAATGGGCATGTTTATCCTATCTACTGAGTGGAACTACCAAACTTTGATTATTCATCGGTCCTCTATTTACTATTCATAATCCTTATACTATGATAGATAAAGTCCCCTCAATATATTTAGTATAACCATTATATTATACTAGATAATGATTCCTATAACAAGAGATTGTTCCCCCTATCATTTCTCCCCCTTATGTATTTGGGACATCCTTTGGTGAATGAATATACTCAACACTGCATGTGATTTCCCTATATATTTTATCTTTTATGAAGATGATGGATAGTTCAGTGGAATTTTTAGAATAGTATAGGATTACCCAAGCATATTTCATTATATATTTTGGTTGGTGTATGAGTATATAAATATAGTCTCTCTCAACATATAATTTTTCAATATATTGTTAGGTTGGTACATCTTATATTATTAGGTGTTTATATTTTCCCCATTTATATTTTACAAGTTGTTGACATCCACCATTATATTCCTTATAGTGTTTCATGCATGGTTTTAACTATAGAAGTTACTATATTCTATATTTATTCATGTGAAAATATACACGGGGAATGATGGGTTTATTTTTATATGTTATTTAGGAAGTTTCCTACCATTTAGTTTATGCATTTTCTCACTGTACTCTTTCCCTATAATGTAGAGGATTTTAGGGTTGTTTCGTTGTGACATTCTACATGGCATGTGGGCCCCAAAGGGTCAGATCATGGAAGATTGTAATAAGGAGTAGTTTTTCCTCAGTAGATTCTATAGTGTTTTATCACATTATGATGTTTGGTTGGGAACATAGGTAAATGGTTTCAATGTTTATCGATTATGGATTTTAGGCAAGGAAACAAATGTTGGTGCAGATGAGGACCAATCTACACAAAAATACATTACCTACCTATTTTTTAACATGGTATACCAAGACATCAGTTGTAGGGAACATTGGTGTCTGAATCATGTATGATTTAGATCTTTGACTATCCATGTTGATTCATTTTACAATATTTATATATATATATATATCATCTGACCATGGTATATAATGATTATTTTTATTATTCCTCTACAATGAAATCCCATTAGGTTAGAGATTCAGGCTCTTGATGATGATCCAATGATTTATAAATCCTTTGGTCAATTGTTATGTAGAGAGATCATTCATTAACATGGGTAGTTAGAAACAACCCCAACATTCATTAATTTTTTTATATTTGTAGAGATGGATGAAAATGTGCTCATACCTAGAACACTCTATGATTTCTAGCTCCAGAAGATGCTGAGGATCTGTGTTGAGTACGATCTCCAATCTTTGAAGGATTTTCTTGAAAATTTTATCCATGTTATCAAAAATTTCTGACCAGTACGATCCAATGGTTTCACTAGTGTACATACATTTCCACAAGGCATCTGAGAAATTGGGGATACTAGTGAAAACGAAGCATTATTAGTCAACACTCTCCTTTTCTAACTTATATAAACATTTTTGGGATGTGCATGATCCCTCATACATGGGATCAGTTAGTAGTCATGATATTTAGGTGCATCGATAGGGATTGATGACAGTTTATTATTATTCTCCCTAATTCATTGATCATATATAGTACTCCATTAACATGATGCAGGACGATAACCTTCTAGTGTGAATGTTTTATGATGGTCTCTGTAGAGACAATTTTTATAGTGATACACCCTTGTGACACATCATAGTGTGTTAGATAGGGAAGTGGATACATATGTCTCACTATCCATAGAAATCCATATAGATATAGATAGAAATGGGATTCATATAGATGATTCTTCTGCTGCATCTAGCAGGAACCAGTTGGAAGGATATCAGCATAAAAGACCCTATTAGGACAACACTCAGGAATATGGTCATTCACCTTCACGACCACACATATAATTGGGGCCTCCCTGAGAGGGGTGGTGCTATGAATGTGAATGTAATGTTCATATGGAAAATGATTTCATGAGGAAACATGTTGTCAAGGGAATACATATTGGGGATAAACTAGAATGGATGATTCATCGATATGATAATGGTTCCCATAGGCATGTATGAGTTTTTTCCCATGTAGGTATGGTTCTAAGATGATTAGTTGGGGCTCCATGAGAAGGAACGGTCGGTGTTGAATGTTTTTATGATCTCCATAAACCACCACCACCAGGTGGAAAACACCACACTCAGGGAGCTGGTGGTTAGGGCCATGGTATTCTATTGGATTTAAAAGAATATGACATGGAATATCATATGATTATTGGAGAAATGATTGTTTCTAATTCTTTCTATGGGGCGCGAGCATCTTTATGTTTTTTGGAGGACACACTAACACATTCCCAACATTATCGCTTTCCAAAGACGGGCGACATTCATCACTTATTTAGGGACATTTTCTCCTTGATCTAAGTAGGGTGATGGAATATTAGTTCTTCCTTCTATGGATTCCTCCTTGAAACTCGTTACCCAGTCTGGGAATCCCTTAAATAATAAAACATTGTTCGCGAAACTCTTCCTGGTTCCAGGTCTTTATTGAATCCTGTTATTTACACTGCTTCTGTGAGGAGATTCCAGGGGGTCTAGTCAGGGTGGCAACCTTCGGTTAGGGTAGTAGTAACATGGGACATCACCGGCGTGTCTGGACGCTGAAACATTGGTGAGTTTGGGTTTCATCCCCTTATGATAGGTCTTATTGAGGGCACAGAATCCCAAGGCATACCATTTCAAATGCATGGAATTATATTCCCTAGGAATGTCTCTAAAGATTCTTCAGCTTCCAATGTTTAAAACAGGGCATGCCGTGAGTTTAACGTCTAGTAGAGATGAATATAACTGATTATAACATTGAATATAGGGGATCAGATAGGTGTAATACCTAGAGGGAACACTGATTCCAGGAGCAATAAGAAAGTTAGTGACACGATTTTATCGGGATGTGGCGGCCCGAGAAAGAATTAGGATGGGCGTGGATTGTTGAGAGTTGATGGAGAGTGAGATGGAGCCGATGCAAGGGAGAATATGAAGTTGGTCTTGGGCCTCGAATAGAAATCCTATGTATCCTTGTGGAAGGGATTCCAAGTGTGCTAAGTTTGGTGAGGCGATGATACACCCAAAAAGGCAACCCGTAAGGAGGGGATCAGGAGAAATTGGGACCTTCGGGTTGGGGAATGACCTTCCCAAAACACATAGGCTCGGGGGAAATACTAGGATGAGACTTGGGTGATGGGAATGAACCTCATGGAGGATTCCTACATACATCTCCTTGGCATGGATCAGAGACCACATTTTTTAGGATGGGGCATGGAATCAAGTTGGGCAATGGGGGCAGCTACAGGATGACATGCTTGGGATTATGCATGGATAGAAGCCCCATTATGGTTTGACGCTCAAGGGATGACCAGATATGTGGGCCACATCAAAGGTTAAAACATCGAAAAACTGTTTATTTGGGAAAAAGATGATTACCGTCGATTGAGGTTGACAATGGCTTAACAATGATTGGGGTTGACAATGCCTTACCACTGATTGGGGGACAGTTTAGGGTTATGTGGGACAAAAATGGGCATACATTTTAACGTCATATAGGATAGGGGTGGAACAACGTGAAGTATTCGAGAATAATGGTAGTTGGGAATGATCCTTAAAAAGGCTTCCTACATACTGTGCCTAGTAAAAGAACAAAGTCCCCTTAAGTAAGAATGGATTTCGTGAACCGACGTGAAGGGGGTTAGTGAAAATGGTTGTTGGGCTTAAACCACATGGACTCTTTCTACATACCTTTCCTTGACCAGTATCATAGTCTATGCACTTCGAGATTATGTTGGTAAACCGAAATGAAGTTGTTGTGACCAATGTTTGTTGGGCTTGTACCTCTAGGAGGCTTCTTACGTACCATCCCTTGGAAAGGATCCAAATCCATGTAGTTTGAGAAGGTGTTGGCGATTACAATCTTGGGAGGCCTAAAGAGGATTCCATGGTCAATTCATAATCTAAGCCCATGTGATTCATGCTTGGTGTTAGAAAAAATAGGTATTATTGACTTGACGATCACATCATGAAAGGTGCGTCCATGGGAAATGGAGTGGGTCTTACATGTGGATAGCCACCCAAAAATGAAATAGGGGATTACACATGGTTATCAGCCCCAATAGATGGATATTGGGGCTTACACTATGATGGATGCCGAGCGGTGACAAATCATAGAGGGATTTGGCATGGAAGAGAGGAGGTTTCCAGTTCCCATCCACCCCTCTGGTACTTGGCACCGATGAAGATAGGAGGGGAAGCATGGACACTGACTCATGTAAGAAAGTCTGGAGACTTACACCAAGGTGGTTTCCCTTCCCCATAGATATGCTTCACTCCATAAAAGTGAATCTCATTCCATGTGAGGATGATATCACTCGCATGGTGAGGAGAAGGCATAGAGATTTCCCGAGACGGGGTGCGACACATAGAGTGTTTGGGATGAGGTCACAGTTTATCATCATGTGATGAGGATGATTGAAAAAGGAAGTTTAACGTGATGCAGCTTGTACGAGGTGGGCTCAGTCTATACCCCTAGTACTTCCATAAATGATACCTTACAGCCCTTACTGAATAGAATACATCAGCAATGCTCTATGGAGGGGGTGTCATGGAGTGATCCATTAAGGGTCCACGTTAAAATGGATGTATGAAGAAGAAATACTTGTTAGCATGCATGGTTGTCGTTAAGGAGCAGAAATGGTGGATGGTGTTTATGCATTGAAGCTCTCGAGATTCCACTAAAGAGATACAATGTTGGATGGGTCATACACATGGAAGCTACTAGTTTGCTGCTAATGAGCGGAAATAGTGAATGGGGAATGCACAAAGAATCTTCGCATAATGTATTGCTCGTGTCTGGAAATGATGGTATCCAAACTCACTAGTGGGTTGATGCATATATGTTTGGTCTACATGTGTGTGCTAGTTCACAAGCATGATAACGCCATGGGTGTCCTAACCAGTCTGAACAAAGGGAGATGAAAAGTGTGAATCAGATTCCCAAATTTTGGTATGGGGTGAGGGTGGTGTGAAGATGAAGGATAACTGTTGACCAAGTTTGAAACACAACATCCATAATTTGTTAGCATGAAATGAAAAAAGATTAGTTTCAACTACTGACTGTGTTCAAATCACAGGACCCGACTCAATGTGTTTTCTGAATTCTTCTAGGGAATTAGACCTGAATGTAAGGTGAGCCAATGCAGCATGGGACCATGCCATTAGGGGTTCCCTTCAGACATGGAAGAATATGACATTACAAAAGTAGGACACATGATGCATGAGGTGGAGTGGTGGAATATTCGAATGGAATCCACCATTCAGGATATTACGCCACTGTAAAAATAGAATTAGGCATCTTATGCTTAGCACATAAGGCATCAATTATTTGGAACAATAAAAATCTTATTACTGAGTGATATGGAATACTATAGTTTATAGTATTGCAGATAAGACTATTAGAATCTTATGCAGGCCACATAAGGGATCTCTTGTTTAGAATAGAGGCATCATATGTTGGTCACACAAGGTGTACTATAGTTTATAGTCATATAGAGTGGACTGTTGGCATCTTATGAATGGAGCATAAGGCATCTCTCTTTTGGACCAAGAGGAATCCTACATTTGGAAAATAGTGTGTACTATAGTTTGGAGTCATATAGAGATGAATATTGGAATATTATGCTTGGTGCATAAGGCATCTCTTGTTTGGATCAAAACACATCCTACATGTATAACATATTGTGTACTACAGTTTAGAGTCATATATATATGACTATTGGAATCTTATACTTTGATCAAAAGGTATCTATATTTTCAATAAATAGGCATCCTACATTTGGAACAGAGGGTGTACTACAGTTTAGAGTCATGTAAGGACAACTATTGGCATCTTATGCTTGGAGCATTAGGCATCTCTTGTTTAGATAAAGTGGAATCTGATATTTTTCATATAGGGTTCACTACAGTTTAATGTCGTATAGATAGGACTATTTAGAATAAAGATCCTAACAATGGGTGGTGTTGGGACTTATTCAAGGTGATCCTTTTCTAGTGGATCCTGATATAGGAGTCTGGTGATAGGGTTCAGATGATTTGCATGAGGAATGGTTCGACTCATGGTACTCGGGGAACTGATGAAGGGAATCTCAACTCATGAAATGGGAAACAAACAAAAAGGAATATGTCGACTCAAGGTGTTTCATAGAGTGCGGAGGATTATAACAAATAATGGTATTCCATAGGTGGATGGTGGGCATGCATAAGGGAGCAATGGAAGATGTCAACGTCCCAGACTGAGAGGTTCTTAGTGAGACACTCCATTTTTCATGGGGATCAGTGATGGCAGTAAAGGGACCGGTATCGAGTACTGGGACTACAACCCAACACTAATCTCCAGTGGGGGTACGAGGCCAAAACCCTCCTATAGTATGGACTAGTGGGTGAAGGCATGCATACTATTTCTGGTAAGATGGGCTACATGTTGGATGGGCTGCGTGAAAGATGGGACTGCGCAACATAGGTGCACGCACGATTCAGTACATTGGTACTATTGTTCACAATACTGATGTATTGCATGAAAGATTTGTATGTTTTTTATGCAATAACAGAACCTTTCATGAACATGACTTCGGCAAAAAAGTGGTTGGGCGAGGATCAAACCACTGTGGGCACACGTGAAAGTGGGCCCATATGGGATCTGTCACGAAGGATCTCACATGGAGGGTTCCATTCTTCCGTGCAGGCATGGAAGAGGCGGTCTTACGCACGGTAGAGTGGAGGAAGACCACCTGATACCTCTCAAAACGGGTGGGGGATGCACTTGTATATATTGGTGAACTCAAGAGTGATTGTACGTAACCTTCCAAGCACAAAAGTGATCATACGCGCACCCTAAGGTGGGTGCACACACAAATGGGTGTTTAACATCTCATTGGGTGTGTATGAATCCTGGGTACATATGATAATATTCTGAGAACCTGTTAAACAAGCACACACATTCTTTAGATATTGTGTGGGTGTCCTGGGAAAATAATGACATCTCATTGTGCACGTAAAAGTTATTTGTGGCTTGTTGTGTGAATGTTTTTACTATTGCACACAAGATTCAATTCTTATGAAAAAAACCTCTAATATTGTGTAAAAGATTTGATTTTTTACATGAAAAATCATAATTTTCCCCAAAATCATTCTAGATTTCGATTTCTAGTAGCCAGACATCGAATGGCCATCACATCGGATATTTAGCTCTGCTCAAGCTCCATAACCCATCAAAGTAAAGCCTTTGAAACGATCTATTCTCTGAGATCTTGTTAAGAAGCATTCTATAAAATACATGGATGTGTTTTCCGATTCCGAAAATGATCAATGTTTATTATACTCTTTCTCTATCATTTGTATTCAATGGTGTGAGTCATTCCATTATGTCATTACTATTGGTGTAAGATTTGAAACTGCTATTTAAGACTTTATTACAATATCATTCCCTAGATGATTATAAAATTAATTATTCTTCAATATCATATAACTAATAGTAGTTCATGTTATCCATAAAATAATAAAATTTCTCATTGGATCTATTAGTATTCACAATGACACCATATAGTGTCCTTATGTTTATGGACTGGTTGGCCAAGGAATGAGCCCAATTTGACTGTCATTGCAAATGAAATAATATTCCGTTATTAATATGGGAAACAATTCTCCATCATGGGTGGGAGTGGACTCAAGGTGGAGGGATTGGGACTTTTGATAAGGATGTTTCATCCCATCACATAGATGATAGTGTGTTCGTCCCTTAGCATATAAGGATCTTCAATAATCTAGAATCCCTAATTCATGGATAATTATATGGATATATTCCATGAGTAAATTAAAAGACTACCTATAATGTGAGATATAAACATTTTCATTGAAATGACCAGGTGAATTATATGATATGTTATAAGGCATATCATATATTCCCTACTAAGATATGTGGGTAGAGGATATAGTTATAGGTCCTTTGAGATAAGAACGTAATTAGACATTGTGTGTCCCTGCAAGAAGCTCCATTTTCTTATTAAAATAGAAGATGTGATAAAGTGTTTTTATTTATATTGTATACACATAAACCAGGACAAGGTAATGAATATGAACCCCTTTCCAAGGATTGAATATTTAGTTTATCAATTGTATGGCGTGAAATGTTTCATGAGTATTATTCTCATGTCTAGCTTCCACCAGTTGAGGTTTTATGTAAATGATATTTTGAAGATGGCATTTTTATGTCACAATGAACTCTATGATTCCATGGTGATTCCTTTTGGGTTGACCAATTCTCCCACTATATTTATTCCTTAGATGAACTTGATATTACCTCTATACTTGGACGGTTTTGTTGTTTCATTCAATGATGACATACTCATATACAATTTGATAGAGGAAGTGCATTAATATCCCTTGAAGATGGTTCAATAATTTCCTTGGGAGAACTATCTTTATGTAGTTCTCTGAAAGTTTCAATTATATATACAGGTTTTTCACATTTAGTGGAAAATAATTTTGGAAAATATATTTGATATCCTCATGAAAAATATTTATGCAGTGCCTTCCTAGAAGAAAATTATGAAAATGATATAGGTGATGAGTTTTATTTTCATAAGCTAAAATCTGTAGGTCGTTCATGGTGTTCCTGCCTATTATTCCAACCCCTTTGAATGCCCTAATGAAGTAATGGATGTTTTTATCTAGATTTAGCAGTTCCATAGATTAATTGATGATTTGTGGCTATGGGTGAAGAATGGTCCTATTTAGAGAATTCTAGAGGATGGTGTGAATTATATATTCTATTTTTATTACACAATAGGTGATCTTTACACTGTGTTGATGCATGGTAGGAAGTGATTATTTATTTTTTGAGGTTGTGGAGACCCCATGAAAAGAAAAAGAAGACTCGTATCCTAGTGTTTGTAGAAATATTATTCTCTATCATTATTTGGATAAAACATATTTTTTGGGGAGAGATTTTTTATTTACATAAACCATTAGTGAATCATGTATTTCTTCACATAGAGAGACATAAAACATTGACATAAGAACCATTTGGAGTTCCTACATCACTTTGAATTTGATATAGTCTATACTCCTCAGAATAGAAAGGTTGTAGAATATTTCCTTTTTAGGAAGTCTTGTTATTTCTGAGTAGAGGATGTGAATTAGTATTTGGATTCCTTACAAATAAACCTGGTGGACAAGGAGGGTGATTGATTTCATCATTTGATGTTTTTGAATCATTCTCTTATCAGAATGTTGGGTGGATTGTGTGGTCCTACCTGAACATATATCTGTATGTGATTAAAGACATTGATTCTATGATGGAAGGAATCACGTCATTCAATTAGTGGGGTGGTTGTTGTTTATGGTCATGATTAGTGAGGAGGTGATGAGGTAGTATAATTTTTTTTTTGTAAATCCATTTTTAGGGTAGATATACATGGACCTTCCATGGGAGTTTTCAAGGGAAACTGTGAGGCGATGTGTGGTTGATTTCATATCTCGGTGTCTCAAATATCTATTGGTGATGGTTGATATCAATGTTATGATAGCTTGGTCAGAGCCTATTGAGATCTTGGATTATATGTTTGATGGAATATATATAGAAATTTTGACAATTACTCAATGTATTGTGAGATTCGATGATTCCCTATTGGTGATATTTTACCAACTTACCATTTTGTCACATATCCTTGCTATCAGTGAGCATTGTTTGGGGGTTTTTAGGGTATTTATTCATGTGGGAGATCACACACATTAATGGATTTACATCAATGAATTTCTAGGACTCCAATGCACATTTCATGTCATAGTTGTAGATATTCCTACATGTGGTATTGGAGAACCAACTAAATATGGATAAATATTTTCCCTACCATGATGATTTTTATCATGAACCAATCCATAGCGGCCTACCTGGCCGACATAAGGCCATGTCGCAACTATCCTGGGAAACCCCTATAGTCCAGGGGCTAAAGACTAGTACAAAATACATTTAAATGAGAGGAACTTTCTTAAGCTACATGTATTCATGCACCCATCCATCTCCATATTGATGTGTAGTTGAATAAATCTAAAATAAAAAGACATCAGGAGTAATAAAAAGGAAAAAAACCCTATAGGTAACTCTGAAGATTATGAAAAAAATATCTACAAAGTAATTGGGAGATAATACACACCTGACAAGAAAAGATTTCCAAAAAAAATAATTATCATAAAAAGTAAATTACAACAGAGATGAGCTCCAGATATCCATGAACTGGCCTCCATAAATGGTTAATGTCACCAGAGTATCCATATTATCCTCTGATATCGCCTCTAATCTATCCTTCATCTATATAAAATGTAACAAATTTGAAAAAATCACATTTAGATGTTACTATATACATACTAAGTACGTCACCTCAAAAACTAGAGGGGGGAAATGAGAGACACAATAAAAGTAGGAAACTGAACCCATATTTATTGAGGAATGAATCAAAATAAAAAGATATAAATTTATAAACAAATAAATGAAATCCAATTGAGAATGAAGTTGGTTCCCCATTCCAAACCCAATATATGGATTAGAAGCCATCATGTACTTCCAAAAAGGTTATGTCAATAATGCGTATATTTTTCTAGGTCTGCACAATAGAGTATTCATGTGGAGCCAAACCTCTCCATGGTGTTTCATAGTTGTGGGGACATAGTATCATATAATAGAAACCATGTCCTAGTATAATAGAGGGTTTCACTAAGTATATATGGGACCCATTACCTATCATTGAAATTGAGTGGAACTCAGCAGATAGAGGATACATTCATTGTCACATCAGGAGTGTTCCACTCATTAGGTAGAGGAACCATGCTATGTAGTATTAGTATCGTTCCCCCTAGTCAATAGAGGAACCATTAAATTTCCCAAAACAAAGATGTCACTCATTAGGTAAGAGGACCCATTCCCAATCACAAGTGGAGTGTATCACTCATTAGGTAGAGGAAACATTCCCATTAATAACACGAGGGTTTCATATAGTATTTATATGGAAAATACCCAATAATTGAAGTAGGGTTCTAGAAATAATGTTGGGGAACCATTCTATATCATATTAGGATGGTTCCACTCTCTGATGATAATTCTCAATCACTTCCATCATCAATCTCTACCTAACAATGTGTCATTCCATGAATATATATATGATATTATCTCAAATTCTATTATAATGTTTATGAATTCCCTTTAGGTAGTCAAACTGTAGGATCTTCTACTCACTGGCCAATATCAGAGTCAAAATAGATAATATAATAGATGAATAAGTGTCATAAAGAGGTGTATGACTTGTAGTTTGGTTATGGTGCATGAGAAATCACATGGACTCATATATTTATCCTCACCTTCACACTACTCATGAGCCATGTATCAATACAAAACATGTAGTTCTGATCCACATGGAATTTCTTTCAATCAAGTAGACTACTCATCTGCTCATGGTCATGACTTTTTAAGACAATCCTATGCATGTGTACAATTTCCATGAACCAGTACATTGCCAGTTCCCCACTAATGAAGGTGTTTGGGAACACATGGGATCCATAGCATGTATCCTGTGTAAATTACATTTTAGGAAAATCATATTCACATGGAATATTTACCCCCATATAGAATGTGATATTTAATTCCAACATGAAACCCTAATCATTATATAATAACATACTACAGAAAGTGTGTTCATAAGACTAGATGTCATTTAGGCATCTCTTTCGAAGAAACACCATTTTGATCATGAATAAAACATATCTAATTTATTGTCCAATAATATCAACATTTGACCATATTTATAAATGTAAAAAACATAGGTCAATTAATTATTTCCATCCGATGGTTTTAAATTAGTGGTCCAAACCTTCACATGAAGACACCAAATTCCACACATGGTTCCTGTACCACTACATTACCCATTCTGTATCCAAGACTGATGATGATGTCACCACTACCAGTATATCCTCTCAAATGTATCCTCAAAACTCAATTCTAATTAGTTTCTTTTATCTATCACGAATCTGTTTGATTGATCAAACATAGACATGCCCAACAGTAGATGAATAATGACCCCATGGTCTAAAAATGATGAAAAAATAGAATGGATGGGGTAATGAACATGAGTAACAAAGATTATATCACCATTTTCCAAGAACTATAGGGAAAATATAACATAATATTAGTTTGGTATGGTTTATTTCATAAAATAATCTATATAAATTGAATGAATGATTTATTTAGATATTCAAGATCATTAAAAGGTCTAATTTAGACATAGGTCAAAGAATAACAAATATGAAAATTCTCAACATTTTAATCAATGAAAGAAATACCAATTGAAGATCCCTAGAATAATATTGGATTTCTATTTGGTGAATAACATAGTTTCTAATGATGAAGAATACTGATGTAATTCTATGCGACTTTATTCACCTTTTTTTGCATATGAGATTATATCTCAATCTTCCAACGAATAAGGGTGGAACATACTCTGAATGATCACTTCTTTATGTCCTTAAACCTATCATTTATTCATAAAACAGTATTATATTTGTATTTAAGTTATTTTATTACGACATTATTTATATAATTAAATTAATTAATTCACGAAATTTACCAACCAATAACTGCCTTATCTAAAGGCATATCATTGAATAACTTTTTGTTAGGCCTAGGTTAAGCCCCGTCCTCTGGATTCTTTTATGGGGTTAAATTTTTTATCTAAAAATATGATTATTATATATTCAATTATTTATGAAAAATCTTTTTCTTCTGAATTAAAATATACTTAATACATATATAAAATTAATTTTTTACCATGAGGCCATGGAATCATCTGCAGTTATAGAACCCTAATATTTTAATATTTCATAATACATTTCAAGGAATTATGCGTTAAAAATGGTATCTAAATTTTTTTCCACATCAAAAATTTCATCATTGAAAATCATAAAATAAGGGAAAAAGGTAACCCTGAATCGAGATTTTCCCACTTCTTGGACATTTCCATTATTATCCCATGGTGTAACACATGAACCAATGGAATGGTCTATCCATTATGGATCCCCTCATGCCGATACTTGATCGAAAATAGGTACATTGAAAAGGATGATCCATCAATGATGTCAAGCTCGCCATATTCAACAATGCTGATAGGGTTATTCACATATCTCTAGAGCTCTGACACATGGAAAACATCATGAACATACTAAAATTATCGGTGTAATTCACGGTGGTATGCAACCTCACCAAGACAATTCATGATCGAAAACAACCTGATTAACCTTGAGGATATCATCAACCTATGATAATACATTACACTCCTCCTTTTGTGGTGAATCTCTCTAAAATGTGGACTCCTTATTCAATATAAAAGGTCCTAAGATGTTGAGAATGATAAGATTTATGTCATATATAGGTTGTTCTAGTATTTTTATAGCTCACAAGGCCATTTTCTCACATCACAAACATGATATCAATACTGATAGGATATGCCTCACCCATCTCATTCTAAAATAAGGATAACATGTTGGGTCTCTTGTATAGGACCTTTAAAGGTTTCTTGATGATAGTATTGTAAAATATATTATTATATAAAAACACTACTAATGTTATGTGATCTTTCTGGTTACATCATATGTCCAAATATTAATCTATCATCATATCCCTCCAACAACTATATAGTTTTCCTAGCATGAACAACTGTATGGGGTGAAAAGACATACCAGTCCTCAATTGTGCCCCATATTCCTCATGAACACGTCCTCGTTACCATGACATTATCTGGGAATCATAGTTTGAGATAATCATATAGTGCACACCGTGATGGAATATGATCTCCACCATGTAAAAAATCCCCATAATCTCTAAAAAATCTGATTCCTGATTGAAAGGAAGTGAGATAACATGGAAAGACTTTCAATTATCACATATATGGATTCATTGATTCTCACTATCCAGGGAATCCATATCACAATGTCTACTGAGATTTTGTCAATGTAAATTTGAGGATCCCAAAGGATGATTCAAACATTATATAACCTGGTTATCACATATAACCTAATTGGATTTTGGACACCAATTGATGAACAATTCCATGTTCCAAAAACATACAACCCATCAGAATGGTCGTTGAAGTTCCATGCACATCTTCCCAACACTGATATTTATTTCCAATGAAAATGATTGAAACTCTCTCATCACCTCCTCCTAAATAATGTACAAAAACACCATCCATCTTTGGAATATTGTAACATGATTACATCCACAATAACCCATCAGGTTAATCTCTTTAAGATATCTGGTATCATTGGACCTCATAGTTGATTTCTCTTAACAGAGCTTACCTCACATGACAGAGATGTGAAGTAGTCAAAAACATTGACTAAAGAAATGTTTTACCCACCACCTATAACATAGTTTTGTCTAGGATTCCATATACTCATATTCCTTATTCACCGGGAAATAATTAGACTTACTATTAAGGGAATATACTACCATGTTTTCTTCCCATGAGTCTGTAATATCTCCATGTCATAGTCTTATTGAACTCCATATTTGGCATTTTTTTTAGTACCAGTTCTATCTTCATGAGGAAATACCTGAGACTCTAATGGTCTGATTAAACAAAAGAAGTTATCTCCCAAAAGATAGTGTCTCCACGTCCTTAGAGTGAATACTACAACTACCAAATATATGTTATGAGTCACATAGTTCTTATCATCGGGTCTCAACTACCATGAACCATATATTATAACTACATATATCTACTTCAAAACATTACTGATCCCAGCACAATAAGAATTTTAATATACTGTGTAGGCCATGCAATCCTGTTGTAGTATCTAAATCGGAGCACTCCTCATACTTTAAATAAACTCATGAAAGCCTATCTAATAATAATCAATCAATATAAAAACATCCCTTTTAGAATCCGAGTGGTCAAAGGGGAAAACCGTAGATAATTCTGCCACTAACAACTTGTATTACCCATTGAATCCATGAAAACTATGAACTTCTCATGCATAGTTCAGTGGATCCCAATATAGAAATACATGAATATATGTTGGTTGAAAAACTAATACATGTTAAAAAATTACATGTTAATGTATGTTAACATCGAGTATAATGAAAATCCAAATAAAGGGCATACCTAAAACATGGTTATTATCAATCTATTATAAGACCATACATTAGTACAATTCAAGATCCTCCCCTATAACAGAATAGATGTGTATGTCATCAATGAAGGAAACAACAAATAATAACTTGTTTTGATGAAATATCTGGATCATCAATGACATAAAAATTCGAGTAATTGGTCACACTAAATTTTTTACTAGGAACTAACAGTGTATATACCACCATCATAAAATCAGCATCAGAATATCAATATGGGAAAACCTCAACATGTGGTAGTCAGACATGAGATAGATCTTTATGAACTATATCACAAAATTAAACATATCCACATGGTCATCAATCAACAGAATGGAGTACATATTCTTTATTATGGTCCGTTTCAGGTGATTATAATCAACAAGAAATTGAAAGAACCCATCTATGTTATTTATGAACAACATCATAAATTCCAAGAGGGGTGAACAAGGTCTAATAAATCCCTTCCTTCGAAGTTAAAACATAAACACCATATTATATTGGAGCTCAGAAGGGGTCATAAAATATGATTCAGATTATATCATTGAAGTCATGAGGAGAATGTCGGTGAAAAAAATACATCCCTATAGACAAAGGTAGTCCTAAAATGTCCATTTTTCAATATTTCCATATAATACATAACAGATAATGAAATAGAAATACATGAAGACTCCTCTACACCATGGGACAAACTCTCCAACTAATGGGTTATGGGTTGTTTCTTCTTTCTAACAAGACCCACTCACTCTTCCATGAGATATCTATCACACAAAAAGGATAATATCATCCCATCTACCAAATGGAATCTAACACGTCTAAAATGACATTACATCATGTCTTGAACATAGAAAAGAAATCAATACACAAGATATCATCATAGGGTCTCCTCATGACTACCTAGATGTACACATGGAATTATATCAAAAAATTTATAACCCAAACTGTTGGATGATATTATATATTTAATAATAATTCCCTATATGAACATCATGGAAAATATTCTAGGCTAATATCACTATTTTGAGATCTACCACTCGCACTAGTATTAATGATGTAGTGGAATGTATCCCAAATATGTTTACCAGTACTAATGAATGATTATAATAAACCTAGATCATATAAGTAATCATATAATTACCTTCTAGTTCATTTACCTCCATATCATGTTACTACACGTGTCACCAAGAACCAAATCCATGAGCCTAACATGGGATAATTACTGGGGGTGGAGTTTTTAGCTCATAACATCATCCATCACCACCAGATCCTCCTCTTAGATACTGCACAATCATATTCTATCACAACCTCCCCAGGGGTATCATTTTTCATGACTGGAAGAACCATGATCATGTCATTATCTATGACATGGAGGATTTAATTCTATTAATACATCATCCAATGCACAAATTTGTGAGAATTAAAATTCAATGTGACCCCACCCATATCACGTATTGAACCATTCCAATAAAATTGTTCCTAGTCCTCTATGTGATCCATGAGCTATAGGACCATGTGCTTGAGTCTGGTCCTGAGAAGCTCTCTAATTATGACATCTTATAGACTGGATCCTTCTATCTATGATAGAAAACTCATCCCAATGACACCAACATCTTACTCTAGCTTCATTAAATCCAATTGAAATGAAAAACTACATTATATTCACCTTATCTAACACTCCATCATATTTGGAAATGAAATGTGGAACCACATTGTAGACCCCGGAAAACGCATCCCCAAAATTGTTCATATGCTTCCATACATGATCCAAGATCGCAGAACTTTTCCCAAGCTTCGATTTGGTAGGTCGTAGGGCCCGAATGAAGTTACGGATTAGGAGTTATGGATATTTAAAGTTGTGCTGGAAAGCTGGTTTCCAAATCCCATTCGTGATGCCCCCTCCATGAAGCAATAAGGCGGGAAGCTCCGTGAACCTATTTGACATTCGCAATGCACCACAAAGACCCTCCACAATGCACAAAAAGGCAGGATACTCCCCGAAGGAATTTGACGTTCGCGAACCTGCCGCGAAGAAAAGGAGGTGGGATGCTCCGCGAAACCCTTTGGCGTTCGCGATCCGCCGCGGAGAAAGCTCTGTCTTCGCGCCGTGCGAGCTCTGCATCGAGGTGCCCCTTGCCTATAAATACCTAGCTCACCCCCCTTCTCCAAAAGGACGAACACGACCACTTCTTCCCTTGGGTGGCCGATCTCCCAGTCTGCGGAGCTCCGCTTTGCGGCTTTGCGAGACCTTGCTCCGCGAGCAGCATCCTTCGCGTTGCTGCTCCACGAGCCTCTACTCTGCGAGTCCATGCTATGTGGGCCAATGCTCCGCAATGCTGCTCCGCAAGTACTCTGCGAGCCGCCCTTTCTCCGCATGAGAACCATGCTCCGTGAGATTACACTACTTCTCGAGACATTGCTCCGCAAGTTGCCCTTTCTCCGCAATAGGCTCATGCTCTGTGAGATCCCTTTGCTCCGCGAGACCCTTGATCTGTGATGCTACTTCACGATGACTTATCCTTCGCAAGGCTCCTACCTTCGCACCCACCAGTCCATACCGCGGGGTTGTGCCCCCGTACTCCCGCTCAGGGTCAGTGTTGGGCTACGGTCCCGGCTCTCTGGGCCGGTCCCTTCCCTACCGTCATAGACCCCCATGACAAATGGAGAGTCACACCGCAAACTTCTCGGGCCGAGATGTCGGGATTTTCCATTACGCTCTTATGCGGACCCACCTTCCACATATGGAATAACATGATTTGAGATACTCCTCCACACATCATAAAACCCTTTGAGTCAACATATTCCTCTTGGCTTCATTCCTATATCGTGAGTTGAGATTCTCATAATCGATTCCCCCGAGTACCTTGAGTCGAATCATTCCTCAGGAAACACCTCCAAACCCTATAACTTGGCTCTTATGCCAGGTTAAACCAGAAAGGTCCACCCTTGGGTAAGACCCAACACCATCCCTTCCCAAGAACCTTATTCTCAATAGTTCTACCTACAAGACTCTAAACTGTAGTTCTCCGTATGTTCAAATCATAGGGTGCCTCTTGCTTAATACAAGATATGCCTCATGCTCCTAGCATGATATGCCAATAGTCCTACCTAAAAGACTCTAAACTGTAGTTATCATTATGTTCAAATCATAGGATGCCTCTTTCTTAATTCAAGAGATGCCTCATGCTCCTAGCATGAGATTCCAATAGTCCTACCGACATGACTGTAACCTATGGTTCTCCCTATGTTCAATTCATAGGATACCTCTTGATCCAAATAAGAGATGCCTTATGATCCTAGCATGAGATGCCAATAGTCCTACCTATAAGACATTAAACTATGGTACACCCTATGTTTCTAACATAGGATGCCAATTTCCATATATGAGAGATGCCTTATGCTCCATGCATGAGATGCCAACATTCCCATCTACAAGACTATAAATTGTAGTACACCCTATGTGCCAAACATAGGATGCCTCTTCCATTAAATAATAGATGCCTCATGCTCCAAGCATAAGATTCCTAATGCCATGATTATAGTGGCATAATTCCAACACATCTTGGTATTATCCCACTTGTGCACTAGTGCATAGATGAAGGCCTCAATTCACCAATGGGTTGGGATGCCCTCATGGCCATACCTGAGGAAGACATCATGGGCATCTTCCTAGCGTAAGCCCCATCCACGATTGCCGATCCTTAGCGGCACCCGGGAAGCTCTTTGCGTAATCCCCATTCACCATTTCCGCTCCATAGCGGCACCCCGAGCAGCTCCTTGTGTAAGCCCCATTCACCATTGTCACTCCAGAGCGGCACCAGGGCAGCTTCCTAGCATAAGCCCCATTCACTAGTGCCGCTCCATAGCGGTACCCTGCCAGCTTCCTAGCATAAGACCCATTCACCACTGCCGCTCCATAGCGACACCAGGGCAACATCCTCACGTAATCCCCATCAACTGTTGTGATCCTATGCAGCGGTAAGCCATTGACATTATTATTCAGTGGTAAGCCATTGTGATCCTTTCAAGCAGTATGCCGTTGTGTCCCAATCTAGCATTAAGACGTTCTGACCCAATCCAGCGGTAAGCCGTTGTGACCCAAACCAGCGGTAAGCTATTGAAACCCCCAATCGGTGGTAAGCTGTCATCAGAAGAACTACATGGACTTTGATTACCTGCCATGGGGATACGTAGGAAGCCTATTCAAGGATCAAGCCCAAAACTATCATCATCCCTTTCCTTGGGCCTCCATCCTGGAGTGAGTCCCGACACCATGGGCTGCTTATGCGTAATCCCATATTCGCTTTTCACAGACGCACCCTTCGCGATGTGATCGTGAGGTAACTGTTGCCTCTTGTTTCACACACCGAGCATGACTCATGTGGTCTTAGAGTAACCATCAACCATGGAAATGACCTCGTACAGCATGACGTTAAACTGTATGCCGCCGTCCAGCATGACGTTAAACTGCACATCCATTTGAACTACGATGTATTTGATCCATGCGAAAGAATGGTACGTGGGAAGCCTCCACCAGTTTCAAGCCCACCGCCAGTCATTTCTTCAAGTCAGGTTCCAACCTCGTCCAGCATGACGCTAAACTACATTCCAGTCCGACGGTAAGCCATTGTGAATAACCATAACTTTGTGGCCTTTGATCCATGTCAAGGCATGGTATATAGGAACCCTTCATGAGAATCAAGCCCACCACCACATGGACCCCTGGTCCTCCTCCACGCAAGCCTTCCAGCGTCTAACCTGAACTATGTGGTCATTGATCCGTGCTAAGGCATGGTATGTAAGAAACCTCCATGAGGTTCAATCCCACCACCCATTAGTCATTTAGACTTCATTCACGTCGGTCCACCAACACCTGGGAAGCCTAGTGTGTAAGCCCGACACCATCTGGACCAAGGTCCACCTTCACGTCGGTTCGGTGACGAGACCCATCAGACCAAGGTCCACATTATTGATGGTTCGCTGACGACACCCATCAGACCTAGGTCCACATTCACGTCGGTTCGCTGACGACACCAATCAGGCCATGGTCCACCTTCACGTCGGTTCACCGACACCATCCTAAACTATGCAGACATTGATTCCCTACCACATGGATACATAGGAGGTCTCTTTGAGGCTCAAGACCAACTTCACTATCGCCCTTGCAATGGTCCCATTTCATTCCCCCACCACTTCATTCATCTATCCATCATCCATCATGATTCTCACACGGGCCGCCACATCCTGGTGGGATCATGCCATCCACCCTCCTCTATACTCCAAGCATTACCTGGGCCGCTATCCATGAATAAGCCCCAGCATGTCTCCGGGTCGTTTTCCTCTGTGTACACCCCGATTCATCACCCCTATGAACTAAATGGGTTTTGATCCATGTCCTCTACACAGGGTATGTAGGAAACCTCCAAGAGGTTCAATCACAGCCAATAGTAATACTTGGTGTCCCCCACCATGGGTCGCACTCTCCCTGATCCACCCTCAGTGGTGTTCAGATCATCCATTACGGTGTGACATCTCCCCTCCTTGGAGCACACCACCTCGTATCAGTCCTCATTGGGTGTCCTGATCTATCCATCTTCTAGGTATTCCCCCCTTGGGATATACCAATATGATATGTCTGTATGGGATGTCATGATCACCCTCATTCCGTCTCCGCAAGATGTTAAACTCGCGGCCTACTTCGTGATAAACATGAGATGCCTGAGGAAAACCTCAGATGGCACGCCTTTGGCATAACCGTCTTCGCAAGACGTTAAACATGCTTCATACCCTATGTTAAACATGGGAAGATGTGGAAAACCTCAGGTACATGCATAGGGAATATGATTCTCTGCATTCGACATGGGATGCCTCGGGCTCTTCACCCATGAGATGCCCTCTTAGGAGGAAGAATACAGGTTCCCCAATGTTCACGCACCCAGAGATGCACTGACATGCCTGATGTTGTCATCTACTCCGACCAAAGTTTTCTACCATTTCAAGAACCCATTGAATGTCCTGAAGGAATTGGTGTAATTAACCAGTGTCCATGAAGATATGGCACTGGGAACGAGATTCAAAAACTAATTATTAAAACTTGGAGGGAGATCCAGACTAGGTTACGAGTTCCGAGGAGGAATCCACGGAAGGATGATCTGACAACCCATCATCCCTTTTCAATCAAGGAGAAAACGACCCTGAACAAATAGCGAATGCTGCCCGCCTTTGGAAAGTGGTAATGTGAGGCAACAGTTGTGCATCCTCATAGACGGATGTGAACACCCCGACGAAAGCATCAGAAACACACATTGAAATAGATATCTTTGATGAGGCCATACTCGAACATCCAGAAATGAAATTACAAGTCATGATTCATGTTGAGGGAGTAGCACATAAGTAGAATGAATGTAATTATATACAAATAAATTATCATCCTCTACACCTTAGTATTTAAAATATCTTAAATTCAAATTATTATTATGCTCAATGTTATTAATCCACAACAAATAGATTATAGAATTCAGACCACGACACTTTTAACTCATGATGCACTTGTGGGATGAGGCACCACAAGTTCCCATGCGATCCCTGTAAAAAAGATGGAAACCATTGAAACCATATAATTATTCAAGATTCACATAATCTTGGAAACTCACATCATAATCTCAAGAAAATACATTGCTTCTTGCATATTTGGATCACCATAGATCCTCATTATCCTTTGGTACTGAAACATGCGTAGTTCTATTTGAAGACATGTTTACATATCCATCTCTACTGGAATAACATAATTCATGAAAAGAGTGGGTGATTCTTGATGCATGGCTTGGGGATGGATATAATGTTATGTCCCCTAAACTAGGGTCTCATCACTCTTTTAATCATTATCAAAATTTATAATTTTTTACCCAACTAGTTGACATTGTGGAGGCATCATATATTTAATCAAGACATACCATAGTCATATGGTCATATATATATATATAGTTAAATTAATCGATTTGTATAGTCAAAGGATTAAATCCAATATAATGAATTTAAAAAATGTTCCAAACAATCTATGTCAAATTATTTGGAGTCAATAAACAGGTAGTTAGAGTCATGGTGTATGGATATGTCATCTTCCTCAAAAAACCAGTTTCCATGTATTGAATTCATCACTCTAGAAATGTAAACAATAAATACCTAATATTTAAAGAAATAGTTATAATGGATAAAAATTCCTGACTTCAAACAAACAATAACTCTAATATTTGATCACTAAACTCATCGGGGGCCCACTTTGTCGGTAAACAGTCATACCACAACCACACATGCATGCCTTTATAGGACACAAACATGAGACTCGAGATAGTAGGTATAAATAAAACGAGATTAATTTTCTAAATATGTATTTATGCACTCAACCATGTATTTCCATGCAGAATTGAGGAGAATTAATAATAAAATAAAGTATCATCATGAGAAAAACCCATGCGTGAAAATTCTCTAGGGAATATAAAATAGTATTACAACATAATAAGAAATGTAAATCGGGGATATTAAATTCCAAATGTTAAAATGTTTTCCAAATGTAAAATAACTTGAATAATTTAATTCTATCAGATTCTGACACTAAATATTTCATCCCCATCCCCCATACATGGTCAAATGCACCGGGATATCCTTAGGCTCCTCTGAAATCACTGCCAACCAGTCTAGTATCTACATATGACATGACATTTTCTACAAAATACCATTTCAAGATGAGTATATAATTTGAAGTTTGACACCCTAAAAGAAGAGGGGGAGTATTATAATACATGAAAGAAGTAGAGATCTCAACCAATAAATAGATACGCAAGACTCCCAATGAAATTTTAAAAATACATGCCCTTAATAGAGAAACACGTATGAGAGAGAATTTGGATCCTTACCTCATAGACCAACCCAGGATTATAAGTCTACCTATAGTCCCAAAGGGGTCCATCAATGATGCCCATTTTCCCTCATGTCAATTCAAAAGGGTAAATTTCTGGAGCCACACCTCACCACTATTCCACATATTCTAGGGGACACATTATTTACCTATATGAACCATGAATTAGAAAAATATAAGGGTTCAATTGAGTATATATAGGACCCATCCCCCATCAATGTATGATGTTTCCAAAAAGTTGATATATGAACCCTGACAAATCATGGAAGCAGGGTACCCCTCAGTAGAGAGAGGTCCCATTCCCTTTCACAGAAGGAGGGTTCCACAAAACAGGTAGGTGACCCATAACCTATAACTCTAGAAGGGTTCTTGTTAGTAGGTAGAGACACCATTCTATTTCAAAACAATCCAGTTATATTGAGTAGTTTTAGGAACCATGCACTATCATGGATATAGTGTTTCAATATCTAAAAATCAAACCGGATCAATATCATCACCCCAAAAGTGCACCAAACGAGGATCATCATGAATCAACTATCCAAAGCCCCAATTAAAGTCACCATTATGTTTTGAATGGATGAATAACTTGGATCGGATACTCGTAGGATAATATCTTAGTACAATCAAATAATATACGATATAAATATGTGTCATAAGGAAATACATTTTTTGTTGGTGGGTCACATGACATGTGTCCTCTTATTACATCAATGTCATGTCCTTGTCAAAACATGGAACAATAAGAACGTAGTTGTACATGATATGTATTTATGGTCTACAAGGTATTACTATGTCACCTGAGGATTTCATGTGTGATCATGATCATGAATTTTCATGTATGGCCTATACCCTTGTACATTGGCCATGTTCTAGTACATATTGTGTTCCCTGTCATACATTGTATATGTGATCATAAGGGGTATAGGATGTGTACACATTGTGAAATACAAGTCATATAGAGAGTTTTAATATATAACATGGTCCATTTACTATACTTAAGATATCTAATTCAAATAGAAACCCATAACTGTTATAGAAACACAGACTATATAGCATGTGTTCAATACGTTAGATGTCTTGTATTTTAAATTTTCATTGAAATAATATTTTATTCACAAATAGTTTATATATGATATCTATACAATAAATCTATCAATTTTTACAACCTTTAATTAGTTGGAAACACATTTTTCCATTGATTCTATAATTCAAGTGGTCTAAAATTGGAGATTCAATCCTCCACTCTAAGACACATTATTCATCATGATCCTCATTTAACAATTCCTTATACACATTATATTCTAAATTCACAATCACATCATCTATACCCATAATATTATTTAATTAATCAATAAAACTCTAATAATATCCATATTCAAACTTCCTCTGTGACACTAGGTGTTCGATTACACTCATACACAAAAAAAATAGTCGAATCATGACCTTGTGGGAACATTTTTAATAACACAATGAATGGGAGGTGGTTGGAAACTAAAACAATAGTGATATCATCATTTTAAATTTATTCTTTCACAATTATCCAATGATCATGGATTAAAAGTGTTAATTTATTGTAATTAGAAATTAAAATTTAATGATTAATCTATTTGGACACATGGGCTCATGAGAATGATTAATTTAGATTTGACTAGGTGTATAATAGATTAGATGTTTTTAAATATTTAACACAAGGGAGTAATACACAATTTAATTTCCTTACATCGAGATTGGATTTATCATTTGTTATTAAGTCATTTTATGATGGGGGAGAATAATCATTGAGTATTTTGATCCTTCATTCACCTTGATTACTTTTATCGGTTGTAATTTGATCTCAATCTGCCAATGAAAAATAGTAGATCCTCATCTCAAGTTTCCCATGGTTTTGAATATAACCTTATTTCTTTTTCCTAATCACATATTTATATATATAGATTTAGTTTATGGTATTATATAAATTACACAAATAATTTATTATTTTATTCCTTTTACGTCCCTACCAATGACTTCTTTATTTGAATGTCTGGTACTGAGATCATTTACGTCACACCTAGGGTAACCCCATACCTCGTATATAATCATGTATCATATTTTTTAAATGAGGCCATATTTTGGATATATCCTTTTATTTAAAAAAACAGAAAACATGTGATATAAACTATAGATAATATTTTTATAAAATTAATTTATTTACCATTAGGCCTTGGAACAATGATTAGCCTTAGCTCCTCGCCCTATAAATATTTATTAATACATTCAAAAATAATACAAGGAGAATAATGTGTCTCTAAAATTTAGAGATTCATCCAGGTAGGTATGATATCCTTGAAGATAATTTAGATATTTCTGATCATCCAGCGGGTTAGAGAGGTCACTTCTCACCATTACATACCACAAAAGTTAGAGGGGGTGTATGGAATCATCTATATGTAGTATTAGATGTGATAAATGCATGAACATATGCATGTTATTGACTTGGGTGAGCTAAAAAATTTATTATAGAGAAACATTTGTGTATATACCAGTCGAAATTGTGGATTAGAAATAGATGATCATATGAGGAAGGACAATTCCAATGGTTTGTGTGTTGTGGTAGTATGGGCCCATGAAGCAGAGCTCCTCGGAGAGGTAGATATACATTTTTGGCTCATTATTCTCACCAATTATATTAGTTTTTTATTTTTATGGATGAAATAAATAAATGTTAAAATAATACAGAGGCCATTTTTTCCTTGTATAACATTGAAATTTATTAAGAATTATTTTTGGATCAAGGAACTAAGATGACTCACAATTTCAATGCCTAATGACCTTGAAATTTTTCATATATACATATAATGTATTTTTTATATCATGCACACATTTTTTAAATAAATAATATAATATATCATAAAAAGATTATTGAATTGAAAATATGAGACCACTGATGATTTTGTAGAATGGGGATTAGTATAGGTGTTACCTAAAGCTAGTTGGAGAAAAATAGTTGGATAAGGTACACATTTGATGGCATGATAGGTGAAATAAATAATTAAATTATTTAAATGATTTTTTTAATATCATAACATGAATCCCTTTAGAACTATGTGTTTATGGTGAAACTCTAGGGTGATTTTAACAACACATGGATCACTGAGAAGAGGTTATATTGTTCTTCTTTGGTGGATTGAGATCAGATGATGACTGACAACCTGATCATGGAGAATTGAGGATTGATGAAAAAAATGGTTATTCTCTATCATTGAAAACTATATTCCTCACAAAATAAAAGAAACAATATTAACGTAGTGAGTTCCAAATTTGGTTTTATACCTTGATTAAATGACTGAGAATGATCTAAATTATTATTCTTTAATCTACTTATAAATTAATCCTTTACATTATCTAATGTATCAAAATAGAACATCATTGTGATTTATTTTTATTATATAATAAAAACACCCCTGGAAATTCTCAACACTATGATATTTTCCAAAACAATTTGTCCAATACCTACATCAACTTTGTTATTATTCCTTTACCCCACCAGTTTTTTGTGTTCTTCATTAGTTGACCATGAGGTCACAATTCAACTATTGACAGATGAGTCTGATTGTGATCAGAACCCTAGATACACTATGGATATGTGCATAATGACCAAATTAAATATATTTATGATTAATTATATTGTATTGTGGGTAAAAGTGATGTATTCGTAGGTATAGTTTGGGTGATGAAAAGGAAATAGTACTGGAGGTGCATGCCATGACTAGTGGATTATACAGTATGATCAGAACTCCATTTTTCCGCCACTAGAAGGTTGGAATTTATTTACATAAGTTTTTTCTACTAATTAAACTCAATAATATAGATGTATTTTAAGTGTAATGTTTATGTCTTGTGTATTCATGATGAAATGGTGGTTTTCTCAAAAAGGAAACTAAATTTTATGTATTTTGATTAACACATCATGTGTATTAAAAGTTTATTCGGTAATTAGTGTTTCATGTTGGAATTAATTATCACACAATATTTGGAGGGACTAAAATCTATAATTCCCTATATACTTAACTCAGGATGTACAAAGGGAATATTTTCAAAAGATTATGGGGTCCCAGAAACCGTGCTCAATGGGGAATATGTGGTGTGCTATTACAAGGAAAATATTCATGGGAAAAAGTTCCATTACCATGGGCATTTACATGACAACATGGGTATACCTATGGTGGTCACCCACATCCTTTTGATGATACAATACACAGTGTGTACTGATACATGGCCCGTGATATGATTGCTCGAGTGGACAAGTCCATGAAGATATGTGTGGTCACACTCTATGTGACCCACCAACACATCGTGTACTTCTTTATAAAAAATATATAATGTATCTTTTCAGTTTAAAAAAATAATTTTTAATAAGATTATTCAATATTGCATGTTTCTTCTCATAATATGTTATTGTGAACTTGATAATTCCTTTTGATATATAATTTGACATGTTCGGAGAATTATTACTCTTTAGGTGTTTCTTGATGACATTGGTAGTAAAGAAGGATCATTATAGTGTTCCACCATCATACTAGGAAAGATAATGGGTTATCTACCTTCTATGTGAAACCATTATGCTATAAAAAGGAATGGTTTATCGACCTATTTAGTAGAACACTCCAATTATGATAGGGCATGAGTTATATACCTACATATTGGCACCCTCTGGGGACATGGAATGGGTCCTCTACATATTGAGTGGAACCCTCATTTTGTGATAGTAAATTCTTCCTCTACCTACTATGATTATCCCTCTAGATTCAATAGGGCTTGGGACCTCTATCTATGGAGTTTCACCCTCCATTGATAGGGTTTGGGCCCTCTATCAACTATGTTTCACTCTCTTACTATTATAGTGGATGGTTTTTATAACTAATTTTGGCACCCAATTATTTTAGTTCTAATGGGTCCTCTACATGTTGATTGTTAACCTCAATTGTGTTGCATAAAGGTGAGTTTTTTCTTAACAGAATGATTCCATTGGACTGACCAATGAGATGATGTGAACTATTGATTGATCATTTTGTAATGTAGATAGACATATACTATTGGGAGGGGTTGTGAGATGTATATAGACATTCTCTCTTCTACATGTTTATTTTATAAGGATATATATTTATATTTGATTGATGAGATTATTTCATCTATTATTATGGGTCGAGATTTATACTTCTATAATGTATCTTATTACTCGTCCTCTATTTTAGTGTGTCCTTCTGGGTAAGTATATAATAACCCCTTTATTGGATTTTCCTATATGTGTCATGGCATGTAATGATGAAAGTGTGTTCTATGGTGCTTTAAAAGGAGTATTGGGATACCATGCTATATTTTACAATATATAGTGGTTATGGCTAAATGATATAAATTTGAGTTATCTCACTATTTATATTTTCATGTTATAGTCTTGTTGGTACATCATTCATGGTTAGATTCACATTTAATCCCTAATTACATTTTATATTACGTATTCATGTTGTTGTGTATTCCCAAGAGGGTATTCATGCATGGTTTTTACTTTAAATTTTACCAAAATTTGTATTTATTTAATTGAAATTATTCTTGACGATATATGTGTGTTTCATTGTATATGAAATTTAAGAAAAGGCCACCAATTTTATTTATGCATTTTAGTACTTGTTTCCATCCACTGGATAATGGAAACAAGCTATGGGTAGTTGTGGCATGACCTTTGGTAGACTTATTGGGACCTGGAAGGCTAGTTCATGACATTACATGCCTTAATTTTGGTCTTTGGTATAGGTCATTCATTGGATACCTGTTATCATCACATGGCCAATTTAGATTCCATATGTTGTGGAAATATGGCCATGAAAATAAATTTTTTAAACTCAAATATCACAGTTACAGAATCACTAATATAGCTTATTTTTTCTACGATTATCAAGAATAATATGCATGTAATTATCACGGTACTCACAAGTTTTATAAATCACCAATATGTCATCAATGAAAAAAAACAAAAATATAATTAAAAAATATAGTAATAATATTCTCATTACAACCATATAAACATGTATCAAGATGGTCAATCAAAATGGAATTAGTGTAATATTTTAATGCCTATAACTACTTTTAAATGTTGTATTTTGATTTTCTTCCATCATTACTCACAATTAAAGAAACCCCAAATGATGTTAAATCATTAAAAAATAGTGGGCTCCATGAAGTTCATTGAATAAGTAATAAATTGGAGGCATGTGTTTTTTTTCATTCTCATAATAGAATTATATTTCCAATAATCAATAAAAAGATCATGGATCCAACTTTCTTTTTAATAGGGATAGCATGGGATCCCCCTATTGAATCACTTTGGATAATAAAATCCATGCCACCAAACTCTTCTGGTTGTTTCTTCAACTAAATCAATTCTACATTTTCCATTCTATATGAATTAATTGATAGTAGTCATAAATCAGAGAATAAATAAATAGAAAACTCAACATCATGCATCGGTGGATGTCAAGGTAACTCGTCAATAAATACATCAATGAATTTATTTGGAACAATAACATCATCAATATAGAAATTACATTTTCAATCTATATAATTTTTTCTCTTCATCCCCAAGAATCTCATTCAGTATTTCTACACGGGGTGGATCTAGACAAGTATCATATGAGGATATTGTTTTGTTGGGTTTTGTGAAATGGAATGGATTTTTCTCAACATGATACCATTTTTAAATTCCCCTAAAAGTACCAATGGTTATACAATCCATATATGGGTATAGACTAGATTTTCAACGGTGGAGGCCACCTAGGATTTATGCTCTAGTGACTCTTTGGGATTGAAAATGGTTGTGAGGATTGTAGGTCGATATCATCTCACCCACTTCGTGGGAATTGTTTCTTACATATGGTCTCTCTTACTGATTTATGTAATATTAATGAAATCATTCCCTACCCCTCAATATGGTATAGTTACCAATGTTCTAAATGATCATATACCAATAGGGATCATCATGCACAAATCATTGGTTCTCTATTTCTATATTAATTTAATTGTGATGATTTTTACTATGGACTTGATTGCACAATATAGTGTTTATTTTTTTCCAGGGGGATGGATGGTGCCTTGGATATTGGATTAAACCCCTATAAGGCAGCAAACATATACTATATGAATAGTAATCAAAACTGACAATGTTCATTTTACATAGTATAAGGATGTATGAATGGACCCATCCATGCAGTTTAGCGTCATACAATAAAGATGTAAATAATAGGACATGACTTTAATGTGATTTTATAAATATACTATTTAATATAAGAATTAGAGTCCACATAGTTATTATAGTTGGAGTATGTGTTGTGAGGGGTATGATAATAGAGACCCTTCACCATACATATGCATATAAGACTTCCCTAGAAAGATTCATTGGGGATATTTACCTTTGAAAAATAGTGGGATATATTTAGGCTTATATAATATTGGTGAATATACTATGTTGGAGGGGGATTCTCATCATTCCATTAGTATAATCACTGTTATCCTCTAGGCCCACATGAGCAATTCTTAGAGTGAGAAAGAATATATATAAATAGATTAGGCACGTTAAATGAGACTATATCTATATGGGGTGAAACATTAATATTTTCCCATTGAGAGTAATGATTACACATATCATATAAGATATCATATAGATATAGGGCCTTACAGAGGGTTCCTACATATCTTGAATATGGAAGGATTAATAGTCCTCGTAGTTTGTATGTACCACAACATTCCAGCTGGCTATGGTTGGAGATCATGATTGGAGACATTATGGACGCCTCTAAAATTTTCAGAATTCTAGGGGATTATACATTAATTTTCTAATTATTGGTGGAGACATACTATATAATGTTGGTGATTTGGGCTTACACTCCAGGATTTCTCTGGAATAGTAAATTCGTACCATGTCTCTGGTCAGGGCATGCAATCTGAGGTTGTCTGATTGGTACCATGTCAGGGCCTACATAGTGAGGTCGATCATTGGGTATCATCTCATTGGTCAGGGCTTACACTTTGAGGTTGACCATGGGTGGTACTCAGTCATTATCCTCTAGTATATTAAAGTGTTATAGTGATGACAAGGATGGTCTATTAGATATCATGACATTAGTTGGGATTCATGAATTCATGATCCCTTCACATTAGGGAATCTTCCTTCATATAATGGAAATGTGGCCGAAGGTTCATATCCATGGTTCACCTGGCATGAGATCAAGTAGGCATGTCATACAATATGGACAAAACATAAGGGCTTCTCCTAATTTGTCTCATCCATAATTGATAATGTCTTTATTGTCTGCCTGATATGTTTAGGAATGACTACGTGGACATGACGTGGATACTTCACATGTCTAGCAAGAAATTTCAAGAGGTGATTCATGAGTTTGGGGGACATGTTAGGAGTTCTTATCCTCTACTGGTATACATGTTAGGATTTTCTTGTGTGTTTCCTGGTGAAAAAATCAAGGGTGTCACTCTTGATCAACTTACATGTCTCAGGTGTCTTCACATGACCTAATGGGGAATATCAATAGGGCTTATATATGATTAAATAGATTGTCTCATGTGTCATTTCATGATCATTGTGAACTTGTCTGATCAGTCATGTATGACTAGGAAGACATATTATGATTCTTGTTAGAAGGTATTTCGAAGATGAACTGGGGGCGTGTCATGTGTCATTCATCGACTGCGAACACCACTCACCTCTCTCTGTTTGATCTCCTTCACGTTATTTTAGGATTTATTAAAATCACGTGACTTATTATGAGAAATACAAATGATTTCCAATTGATTTTTTAAAACTGAATTACATGACCAATATGGGTCATGAGGAGGGTACACAAGCATATCATGGACATGTATGTCTGTATGTCCTTAGGCTACAATGGGGTTGTGCATGTGCTCATTGGGACATCCATGGGGTGAGGTGGACATGTGTGAGGTCATATCCTCAGGCCATCAAATGTTTATCTAGACATGTATGTTGTTAATCACATTATCATTATCTTGTTTCAATGAGTACATCACATGATCAATGTGTGTTGTATTAGGATGACTTCATGTGATTTAGGTGGGAAGTTGTGAGGTGACTCACATGATTGACGCGACTTGTACATGGTTCATCTCATGCCTATATATACCCATCAAGGTTTTCCACGAGATCAATCTGACTCCTCTGAGGCTTTTCTTGTGAACAACATGTCTTCTCTATGGTTTTCTAAGGACATTGTGATACCGCCAAAGGGTCTCACAGGTGTTCATAGTGTCTTGAAACCTTTCAAAGGCCTCAAGTACATATACAAAGGGGATGATACATAATGATTCATTGTGGGTATATGCAACCATGTTTCCATGTTGAAGGATCACATCATAGATTATACATGACGAGGGGAGGTCATATCCATGTATTCATGCGTAAACTAGTGGGATGTTCACATAACACCCCATTATTGAATGAACTCTATATGGTCTCAGAGATGAGTCTACATACATTCAAACATGCTTACTAATAATTTTTCCACAATAGAAGGGGTCCATAAGTGCATATAGAAAAGGGTCCTCTAATAGATTGTTGGGTGTGAAAAGGCTGCAAACACATTTGTGGGGAAACCTATCCCATTGGATCACATGATGGTTTCCCACCCACATGATTTCATGACTCTAATTGTGGTCTTGCAATCAGCTTGGGGAAGATTCATGAAGTCTTTATATTCGAAATATTCACATGCATGGTTAATGGTATGAAATGCATGTAGAGGGGTGCATGACCCCTGGGAGGTGTACCATTACTATGGGTCTCCATGTTAGAAGAGTCTTTGGAGACCATAAAATTCCTGGTATCCATCTCTATGGCCATGTGCAAGTGTAACAAGCCACATGAGGGTAACCATGTGATCACTAATTGTCCATGTGTAAAGGTGTTAGGGAATATATGAATGCATCGAAAGGTCAATGGTTTTCATGATGATTCATGTACATGTTAAAGAGTCTCATTAAAGGCACCTTAAATAATGGAATCAAGATCGAATGAACTCACAGGGGAGATGGAAATACATTATCTAGGATTACAAGGTTCGTTGACTGTGTTTCCTTGTTCCACATATGCAATGGTTATCTGCATGAATCCACTATGTCGGGGAGACCACTTCTAAGACCTCATGAAAAGTTAATTGGGACTTGTGGCAGGCCCTGCTGACATGTGATGTGGTTGTATGCATGCATCAATAAAAAGGGATTCTTGAATGGTGAGGGGTTCATAGACCATTGGTTTCATAGAATTATTTTCTAACTCTATATTAGGGGAGTCTATTGGGATATAACATGTCGCGGAGGACACACCTAAGTACACATGAAAACTTATCGGGCCACAAAGGCTTCTTGGTTGGTCATGTATAGGGACTTGCAATAGTCCTGATTGTCACATGAGGGAGGTTATATATCGAAGCTTTCAGATGCATGTGAATGAACTGCATGATCGAAATATCAGTCATGCATGTGTATGATCTTCAAAGGGATTATGTGAGGAACTCTGCTATCATGAATAAGGGATGTGTCATCGTATGTGAATAATGATTTCTGGCCATGGTTCATCTTAGTGATAAACCTCCCAATAGCTTGAATGTCCAAAAGGGGTCTTGTGATGGACTCCCTAAATGTGAATGGATTTTATTCCAGAGTTTGCATACACTGGGGGATGCTTACACGTGGAACCAATAGAGGCTAGAATGGCCTCATATCTGAGGGTTCATGAAGGCATTACTGGTGTAGGTCATCCATATTGAGGGTTTTTAGTCATTGTTATCCATGACCAATCATCACTGGAATATTAGATAGAAAATCCCCATCATTGGGAAGCTCCACATGTCTTCAAGGAGGGATCGCATGATTGTTTCCTTCATCGGTCAAAGGTCTTACCGGAGGTTCTCTTATATCTGTATTATCATGTTTAAGGCTACATGTGATCGCCAAAATATAGGAAAATTCATCGTTTTTTTTAGATCGTGATTAACATGTCCACTGGTGCATATTCTTAGGCACCAGTATCGGTGCCCCATGTCACTACGTCTCATGAGATTCCATTTCATATGCGACTGCATGATCCAATGGGTTGTCCTATAAGATTTTCCATGATCCTTGAAAGGGGGCTAGTGTGCAATCAACTGATCATATAAAGATCATGTGATGAGTACTATTGAATAAATCCTATTAAGGACTCTCACGAGAGGCATACCATGGATTTTCTAGAGGTGATCCTTACGATAGTGGTTAGTACCTCTACCCATGAGAGGTTCCCCTTTTTCTATAGATCTTACTCTCTCCACCATGTAGTAATTTTTTTGGGTGTGAGGGGGATTATATTGGCCACATGATTTCATGGTTGGGGCCGCATTTCAATGTATGAGGGACACATTATCATGGAATCACGTGTTTGGGAAAAAATAAAAAATAATTTAGATCAAAAACATGTGGAGGCAGAAGGAGTATTCAATCATTAAATGAATCGTGATACCCTCAGAATTACCCTAGACTAGTCACATGATCCATGGTGATCATGTGATGAATTTTGGTTTGTCTAGATGTGATCAATGAAGTCCGTTAAGTTCCGTGACAACCTATACCTGGTTTCCCTGGTTTGGTCGCATGATCGGAGAATGATCATGCAACTACTAACCATGCCATCAAAATTTCTAATTAGAGGACAAAGGATCTCACCATTTAGAAGTCAAGAGAACAACCTTGGACACACATCATCATAAGGAAAGATTCCAAGACATGGTAATGATGGTGAGGAAGTGTGAGTTGTGCCTTAGGGTACCAAATAAGTGTGGCCAGAGGATGATGTTGAGGGTCATGTGGTGCACAAACTTCAGCTGGATTTGATCTCACAATCTGTGGGATTATGATTATGGCTAGGATAAGCGGGGGGTGAGATCTGACATAATAGATCCTCAGCTGCATGATCAAATAACCATGATTTGATGACATAGAAAAATATTTGTGTCCAACTTTGAATTATGGAAACTTTCACTATTTGGGTTCTAAAATATTATATAGAGGTTGTTAGTTTGAGCCAGCAATAGGGTCAGAACCCTTACCACATGCAACAATCTCCACCTGGTGATCTTTGACCCACCTATGGGAGTGTGTTCATGTAGTAGTGCACACCTCAAGCCCTTTACACATGCCCTACCATATCCTTGCATGAGTTATGATTCCCCACTTTCCCGACAGGTGGCTTCTGATAACTCCCATGGGAAGGTTTAACATTGTCCCACATAGGCCTTGGTTGACTTGGCTCAGCACTCTGGTGGGCTAGCCATATTATTTTTAAACAAGTTGTATCTAAATCTAATCATTGAAAAAATGGATTCTTATTAGAATTCTGGTTCCATGATATCTTTCTATAAACCATAGAATAGAATGTATTAGAAATATTAGATATCAATTCTTTGAAAAAACTCATGGATCTTTGCTGGAATGTTTCACATACACAAATAACGGTTCCCAAAAATTCCTACATTAGAAATAGATTCATCATAATGTAATAGTCTAATGCTAAGGACAAATAAGTTAACTTTTCCATGCATCTAAATATATGATGATCTATGGTATTGATGTCCTTTAGAGGATCTATTCTTTGTATGTCTGTAGAGATTTCAAGTGCTACGAAGATGATACATCTTGTTTCTGTTTCATAGATGAAACCAATATAGGAAAAAACATTACAAAGAGAATGGATACCCTAAAATTGTAATTTATTTTTGAATTCCCAAATGAAATAGAGGTAGGATTGAATGAAACTTGTGGCTATATCCAAATTAAAAAACATGGATTTCCAAATATATCTGATGATGATGGGAATCAAGCAACATGTAATTCTAAAATATATCACTATGTATATCAAACTCATGTATTTGAACATATGTACATTGATATGTAAATCTATGAATAATGTCCTTACATAGATCTGTCTCATACGTATGGGGTGAAATGTAATTCCCTTGTGATTAATTCCATGGTAGAGTGTTTTTCCTTAATGAAGATATTGATCAGATCATCCATTGTGTATGTCATTCATGTCTAATAACAAGTAGATCTAATTTCCTATATTTGAGTTCTTGAATTCCAATATGATTACTTTTATGAAATTTCATGAATTCATACTGGCATAAATTCCTTCATTCATTCTCCTTCTGTAGTAGTCTTGTGATAGTTTGGTCTATGAGTAAAATTTGGACATGGTATCCTTCCAAAATGTGGAATGCTATATATTTTTTCTATGTCAAGAAACATAATGAGAATAGAATGATTTATTATGAAGCCATATAGGGGCACCACAATATTTTTATATTTTATATTTCATTTTTATCTAAATTTTTCCTAAACATTATATGGAGGAATACCTAGTGGGAATAGACTTGGATTTTTCTTAGGCAGACTTTTTACAAAATTTTTCCTAAACATGGTTTGTGCCACATCCTTTTTATATATGCTAAATATTTCCTAGATTTTCAAAATTATATGTCCAGTGAGTGGGAACACAACTTTTTCCCAGGACAACCTTACTGTATTTTCATCCTAAAAATTATCATGTATACTGTTGTTTTTTTTGTTTTCTAAGCTAGACAATAATTATGTTACAGTCAAGGGTCTTCTATATCAGAACTTTGGGATTCCAAGTACTTTAAATTCAAATTACGTAGACCTTTTTTATCCATGTAGTTTAAAGTCTTGTTGACTATAATTTAGGTGTTCTATGTAGTTTAATTCCTTACCGTCAACTATTTTATAGAATATGGGATTGGAAACCTGGGGTGAGTGAAAACTCTATGGGGTGATATGTTTTATCGTGGAGTTTATGGGGCTCATGAACAATAGAGTTATTATTTTAAAAGGAGTAATTGTCTTTAGTGGTGATGATAAATATATTATTCATCGATACAATGGACAATCAAAATTGTACTCCACTTATTTACAAGGGATATGAAATACTAAAGGGTTGAAACGGATGAGGGTGAAATGACAGGGATGATAGACCTACCATGATTATTGGGATGTGGGTGATGTAAATCACAACCTAGGCATCTGAGCTAAGTGGTATGGGATATGATATACATGCTGGTTATGTCCATTAACAATGTTGGGGTGTGAGGTTATACAAGGGAATTATTAAGGCGCACAATTATTACGAGGCCTTTTATATTGGGGAAAGATGTTTCTGGTTAGTGCGTATGAGCCATTTCCTTAATATAATAGCTATGAAGAGAGAGATATACCCATTTTTTAGGGGATGCGAAATATTTATGAAGGCTCAAACATCAGAATGATAATGTTGGATATAGACGAAAGGATATATAGGAAGGGTTCTGTAACCCTAGGGAGAGATATCTCTCGATTGAACAAATCGATCCATATGCCTTGTGGTTTTGAATAATGTCTTTTGAGAAACTATAAGGATCAAGAAATAAGGGACTCATACTATCATTGAGAATTGGTACAAAACATGGTGATACAACATCGAGGATATTGAATTCACTTGGATAGCCTCATATAGAGATTATAAGACATACCCCAAAGTGATCAAGTTATGAGGAAGGTATGTGACAATCATTCAATGGTAACCTATAACACATTGGGGTGTTGGCATAAACCATGGCGATGTCAGGATCAGAAGAATCCAAAATACCTTTACACAGTGCCATAATGTCTATGGTTGGTGCATTTAATCCCTTGAATTAATATCATGGACAAGAAAAGAAATATATTTTCATCTCCATGGGAAATGAAATGTTTTTGATGAACCAAGAATCATTTAATTTGATGTGGGATATGTGTAACATGTAATATCCATGAATGTTATGAGCACCCTTAAAGTTTCTCCGCCACCTGTCAAATATATTCTTATGGGGAGGATATGTGACAAATCACTGATCTTATTTTTACATAGACAATGGGTTTTAATGAGCATAGAATAGATTTTACGAGGGATATATAATAGACACTAGGAGATTTATAACTTATTTATTTATTCCCTATTGTTTTATAATCTCACAATATGATGTGTTTTGTTGGTGGATACTCAACTTTTTCTTCGGTATCCATTTGTTGGTTTTAAACCTAATGAATGTTGTGTCTTTTTTTTGTTTAATGTCAGGCGATTTAGACAATTATGTTCTAGATTTTAGGTTCTCACAGATTTAACCATTGTGTGGGTAGTTTAATATAACGACTCATCTTTACATACATTGTAAATACTTCAAAATTGAATCATACTTATTACAACATATAACAAAACCACGAAATGATTGTATAGGTATAGTGCCTTTAGAAACTGGGAAACATAAAAAACTGGTTCATAAAGCGTCTACACTGTCTCCCATTTATTTCATCATATCTATAGTCCCTTTTGGCATATCTTACATAATAACCTTCTTCCTGACCTGGGGAAAGAAAACATACAAAAGGGTGAGCTCAAATTCTCAGTAAGGGTAAACAAAAGAAATATCAATCACATCATATACATAAGCACATAACTTTTGGAAATCTTAACCTGCAAAAGAGATCATAATTTCATAACATGGGATAAATCATGGCAGTGAAATGTAATCACAATAATCATAACATAAAACATGAAACTTTGTGTCATACACACGTAATCATATAGAATCATTTCTCGTTAGTCAAGACTCATTGCCAAGACTATCTTAGGGGACAAAGTCCCTTTCTGAACCGAGTCACCCTCGTTTCAGTCCTGTTTCACTGAACCGGTATAACCTATCGTTCCAGCCATGTCTATCTCATGAGATATAAAATCTTTACCCAATGCATTGGAGGGAGATATAGGTCCCACCCATCTCATAATGATACCATTCTTATGTGTGCCACTAAATCATAAATCATACATCATTGCATAACCCATGTAATACAAATGGAAATCTTAAACATCATGACATCATAAAACAATTCATATAAGATAAAGGAATTCATAAAAATAATTCCATCACAACATAATCAAATCAAGGTAATAATAGGGATAAAAACAGAACCCTTTATTATCTTAGATGGAAAATAATTTTGATAAAACACTTGAACTCCATTCTTGAGGAAAATATCATTTCTTCTTCAAAAAAAATTTTGTTCCTTTCTTAACATGTCATAAAATTTTAAACTAAAAGAATTTTATTAAAAATAATCTCGAAAACTTGTAAATGAAGCTTCTTGGAAATAATGTTTTAAAAATCCATTCATGTCGTATAAGTTAAAAAACATTCTTCTCGTACTTTTGTCGGAAAAGTCAAAAAGAACCTTGTACGAAAAACGACAAAAGATTCCTTTCATATCTTTTACTAAAATCTCACCGAAGGGTAAAATTGGATTTAAACAATTGTAGGTGGATGGAAATAATATTACATATTGAATAAACATGGATGTGGATGATAAAATACACCCCAGTAAATACCAAAGTATTAAAAATCTTGGATAAAAATGAGATTGTGATATTTCCCTTACCTTAGGTCCGATTTTCTTTGTGCGTGTTCGAAGCTCCTGTATAATGGTTTCAATAATGTTATTGACTTATTCCAGAATCATACATATTGATATGATTTCATATATTGTCATATTCTTAGCTTCTTATTAGTAATATTTCATTGTTACTTGTTACTCGGGTCTTTATTGCCTTTTGTTCTTATGCGTGTTTTGCCGAATAAATTCTTATTCTTCTTTTAAGGATATAGATACCTTATATCCAGAATGGTAATAGTGTATCATATATCATATTTATTCATTCAATTCATTTATATAATTACTATGTATTGATGATCATGTGGAACGAGTCACATCACATCGTGGAGACGGTATTCCGTACGTACGCACGAGCGATGATATTGTTCCCATGATCGTGGAATTGTTTTTAAGTGTATTTATACTATTTAAGTGTAAATAAAACTTTATAATAATCTTATATAGTTACTCATTACAACATTATACCCATCCTTGTATGGTGATGGTGGAAAATAGATTACACCACGGCGTGGAGACGGTATTCCGTACGTACGCACGCGCAGTGATTTCATTTTTCCGTAGGATGGATAGAAGATTAATTAGGGTTGTTTCATATTTATAATAACAAATCAGTATGTAAGTAATACTGATGTTATTACTTTATCATGTAAAAACTAAAGAATAAGAAGTTGAAGAGGTAAGAAATTGAAAAGATCGGTAATGGATATTACCTCTTCTTTGAAATGCCTCTTTGAATCCTCCACTTTGGGAACTAAGATTGGTCTTTGAAGAAGACCAGGACCTCTAGGATTATTCTAGGGAAGTGGAGAAGGGATTTTTGCCGGGGTTGGCAGAGCTTGAGTGCTCAAATTGGTGTGAGGAGGAGGGGGAGGAGGTGCCCTTTTATAAGGGAGGAGAGGGGCACCTTAGGAATATCTCAAAATATTATTTTATATTAAAGTCAAAATCGGTGTATAATGGTTACAAAGGGTCTTATTTCGGAGCTATAGTGGGGATGGGTCGAAATCCTATCAACCAATAGGATTTAGAAAAGTTTAGGTTATTATTTAAACCTTATCAATTAGATTTAACTCTAAGTTAAATAATTTAACTTTTACCGTGTCTGTTTGTTTTCTTACACTATATGGTTAATAAACTTACTATAACATGCCAAACGAACCCCAAGTTTATTATTAATATATATATCCTTATCTAATTCATGTGGACGAACCTTAGATTTTTAGGAATAAAATAACAATTAATAATATAATATTTGATTTAAAAACTATTTTGTGTCAATTTTGACACTATTTGATATATGATTTTTGTGAAAGTCATAATAGAATTATATGTTCGAACCAAGTTGATTAAATCAACACTAATATATCGTAGTAACCTAGAAAATTAGTGGAATTCATAAAAAGTCTTAAATTACATTTATTTGGGAATTTATAACATCAATTATGTTAACATTTCCTTAAAAGGGTAATTATTGCATCATCGTTGTGTCATAATTAAATTAATATATTTAATGTCTAAAAATTATAAATAAAATATCATTATGTATGAAATATTTTTAGCTTTCTAATGAATATTTATAATCGAATTTATCTTATGAATAACCCCATATTAAAAATGTTTTAGTTATTAAACTTTGATTTTAACTATTTTAACTATTCATTAAATAAAATAATATTAAATGTCATAATCTAATCCAAGTGGACCTAAATGGTCATATTATATTCATAAGTTTTTTTTTGGTCGAATTACACTTATCCAATAGAATTAGGACATGTGTTAGGGTAATATTAATATCATATTTACCCTTAGTTACCCTATTTACTATTAACCACGATAAAAAAAGTAAAAAGATACTATTCACCAAAAAATTATTTTTATCTCATTGAACCACATTTTACATACTGATATCAACCGTGTATGTCGGATTTTCGAAATTCCATTCACAGAAGCGGTAAAATTATTTTTTATGCAAAATTCAGTTTTTAACCTACCACTTAGTGGTTTCACTATTCATCAAAAATTGAATGTTTTCAGAAAATTACCAAAATTTCACCCTAGGCTAATTCGATATTCCGAATCTAAAAATGAAGTCCATTTTGAAAAATAAAATTTATAAAATTTCAAAAAGTGGTTATTACTATTCATAACGGCTAGTTTTAATAATATTTTAATAGCATATCGTTGTTTAGTGAAACTCGGTATTGCGTACGACACAAGCTATCGAGGAAGGTCACAATTTCGTGTAAAGAAAGCCAAGCAAGTGTTGTGTAGAAAAAGATTCCTTTGATGATTTATATAACATAAAAGTCTCGGGTGTTACATTCTACCCCCATTAAAATAAATTTCGCCCTCGAAATTCGTCACTTTGTAACAAACAAATGAGGATACCTCTCCCTCATCATATCCTCAAGTTCCCATGTAGCTTCTTCTATTTGGTGGTTTCTCCATAAAACTTACACCAAGCGAGTGGTCTTGTTTCGTAAGACTTTTTCGCTACGATCTAGAATCTCTATCGGCCGTTCTTCATAAGAAAGATCTAGCTCCAGCGGTACAACTTCTGAGCTGAGTACATGTGAAGGATCAGGTATGTACTCTCTCAGGAGAGATACATGGAACACATCGTGAACTTGATAGAGATTCGGTGGAAGCGCCAATCAGTAAGCTACCTTCCCTACACGATCCAGTATTTCGAAAGGACTGATATATCTACGGCTCAACTTCCCCTTCTTTCCAAATCTCATGACTCTCTTCTAGGGAGATATCCGTAAGAACATTTTATCGCCCACTTCAAACTCTAGGTCTTTTCTTCGGCTGTCGACATAAATTTTCTGTCGACTCTAAGCTTCTCTTATGTGTTGTTGAATAGATCTGACCTTTTCTGCCATTTCATCAATGAGATCAGGTCCTAATAGCTTTCTTTCTCCAACTTCATCCCTGCAAGTTGGAGTCCTGCATTTCATTCCATAGAGAGCTTCATAAGTAGCCATCTGAATACTGGAGTGAAAGCTATTATTATAATAAAATTCCACCAAAGGTAGGTGTTGATCCCAACCTCCTTTGAAATCCATAGAGCAAGCTCTCAACATATCTTCTATGGTTTGAATTGTTCTTTCAGAATGACCGTCTGTCTGAGGAAGATAAGCAGTGCTGAAACTCAACTATGTATCCAGAGTATGCTGAAGACTTCGCCAGAACTTCGAGGTAAATCTCGAATCCTGATCAGATATAATAGAAATTGGTACTCCATGCAATCTTACCACTTCCTTTACATATATCCCGGCAAGCTGATCCAGAGAGAAATCCTCTCTAATAGCAATGAAGTGTTCAGAATTTGTAAGACGATCAACTATGACCCAGATAGCATTATTGCCTTTGGATGTTTTAGGAAGTCCAATGACAAAGTCCATAGTAATGTTTTCCCATTTCCATTCATGTATGGGTAATGGTTGTAACAACCCCTTAGACTTCCGTCTCTCAGCTTTAACTTGCTGACAAACCAAGCATCGAGAGACATATTCAACAACATCTCTTTTCATGCCATCCCACCAGAAGTACTCTTTCAGGTCCCTATACATCTTCGTGCTTCCAGGATGAATAGTGAATGAAGAACTATGAGCCTCATCCAGCAGCTCCTTTAATTCGGTGATGGGAGGAACACAAACCCGATTCCTGAACTTTATTATCCCATCACAATCAAGGTTGAACTCAGGAACATTTCTCACCTTCTTTTGTAACTCGACATCTTCTTTCTGTGCCTCTTTAATCTTCACATGTATAGATGGTTGAACATTCATTTGAGAACGATAAGATATTTACCCTTCCATTATAATTCCAAGATCCATCCTTTGTAAATCCATAAATATTGGATCTTTTGTGATCCTCATCATGGATAAACTAGCATGGTCTTGTCGACTTAATGCATCTGCCACCTTGTTTTCTTTCCCAGGGTGGTAATGGATTGAGCAGTCGTAATCCTTAATTATCTCCAACCATCTTCTTTGACGCATATTCAGCTCCTTTTGTGTGAAAATATACTTTAAACTTTTATGATCAGTATAAATATCACACCTTTCACCATAAAGGTAATACCTCCAAATATTTAATGCAAAGATTACCGAAGCAAACTCCAAATCATTTGTTGGGTAATTTTGCTCATGGATTTTCAACTATTGTGAGGCATATGCTATCACCATATCATTTTGCATAAGAACACACCCTAATCCCTTCTTGGATGCATCACTATAGATCACAAACCTTTCTCCACTACAGGGCTGTGTGAGCACAGGTGCACTGGATAACCTTCTTTTCAACTGCTTGAAATTCTCTTCACATTCTTCCGTCCAGACAAACATAACTCCTTTCCGAGTCAACTTGGTGAGTGGATTAGATAATCGTGAAAAATCTTTCACAAAACGTCGATAATATCCAGCCAAACCAAGAAAACTTCGGATCTCAGTTATTGTTGTTGGTCTCGACCATCTTTCGATAACCTTTGTTTTTGCTGGATCCACAGATATCCCCTCTTTTGAGATTATGTGACCAAAAAATGCAACTTTTTGAAGCCAAAATTCACACTTGGTAAATTTGGCATAAAGCTTCTCCTTTCTCAAGGTCTTCAATATAATTCTCAAGTGATCTTCATGTTCTTCCTAGCTCTTTGAATAGATAAGAATATCGTCTATAAAGACTACCACAAATTGATCAAGATAGTCTTTAAAGACTCTATTCATTAGATCCATAAAGATAGTAGGGGAATTAGTAAGACCAAATGGCATCAGTATAAATTCATAGTGTCCATACCTTGTACGGAAAGCAGTCTTTGGTATATCCTCCCTTTTGACCCTTAATTGATGATACCCTGAACGAAGATCAATCTTGGAAAAGAATTGAGCTCCGCGTAGTTGGTCAAATAGGTCATCAATGCGCGGGAGAGGATATTTGTTCTTTATAGTGATCTTGTTAAGTTCTCGATAATCAATGCAGAGTCTCATTGATCCATCTTTCTTCTTAACAAAGAGAACATGTTCTCCCCAAGGTGACGCACTAGGGCGTATGAATCATTTATCAAGATTCTCTTAGAGTTGCTTCTTCAATTCCTACCACTCAATTGGGGCCATTCTATAAGGTGTCTTTGAAATAGGAAAATCACCCGGTACGAGTTCTATTGAAAACTCAACTTCACGATTTGGTGAAAGGCCCGGTAATTCCTCCAGAAAGACATCATCAAACTCCCTTACGATGGACATATTCTTAATCATGAGTTTTTCACCAACCATTTGAGATAAATAACCTTCATTTAGTGGAATCAATACCCATAAAATGGATGAAATTTCCACAGGAAGGTTATGTTCATCCTTGCATTGATAGACGATCATAGATTGATCTGGAATATGAAATGTGACTTCCCTTATTTGGCAATTGATATGAGCTCCATATAAAGAAAGCCAATCCATGCCAAGAATCACATCAAATTCCACTATAGGAAGGATCACAAGATTTGCAGGAAGCACTTTCCCACAAACTTCGATCGGAGAAGAATTATAAACTTTTGATGCGACTGTTGTGCCATTAGGTGTTGTCACAGCTAACTCAACATCTAATTGTTGAGGTAATACAGTGATACCCTTAGAAAATTCTTCAGAAATAAAAGAGTGGGTGGATCCAGAATCAAATAAAACATTTGCTACTTTAGAGTGGATGGTAAGTGTACCTTTCACCACATCGTTATCGTACTCCACATCGCTGATAGAAATTGCATGTGACATTACTTTGTCTTTAGCCTTGAGAGTTTGTTGACGTCGACCATCATCATCAACCCTTGGATTAGGGAATTTATTGGCATAATGCCCCATCTCCTTGCACTTGAAACATTGAACTATAGTAGGTTCATTCTGTGTATCCCTTCCTTTGTTTGCATCATTAGAATTCTTCCCATCATCGCGGCATTCAAATGCCCGATGACCTTCCTTTCCACATTTGAAACATTTACTTGTCCCTTTAGGACAACTCCCTCCATGTTTCTTTCCACACTTTGAGCATAAGGGAAAGCTCCTCTTCTTTTCATTGTGCTCTTTAGATTTTCCTTTGAATTCCATTTTCCTCTTCTTATCACACCCATATGACTGATGGGTTACTCCAATCTCCATCCCGACTTTGAGAGCACATCAAATGATTTCTTCGTAGCTATTGATGTCCCTTATGGATAACTCCCTTCTAAGACTTGGTTTTAAGCCACTAAAGAATCGATCGATCTTACTCTCAGGTTGGATAATAATACCAGAAGCGTACCTTGCAAGTCTTGTAATATTTGCTTCATAGGTACCAACAGATTCATCATCCATTTGCTTTAGTTCGAGAAACTCTTTCTCCATCTTTGTTCGGAGAATACTAGGGATGTACTTATTGAAAAATAAGTTCTTGAACTCGTCCCATTCCATGGACTCAATTTCATCCCTTTGCCTCGTATTCTTAATATGATTCCACCATTGATCAGCATCTCCTTCTAAACGATACACTGCTAGGATGAATTTATCATGTTCAGAACATTGAAGAACTGAAAATATCTTTTCAGTAGTACTAATCCATTGTTCAGCAACTAATGGATCAGTAGACCCGCTGAAAGAAGGTGGATGCTGCCTCATGAAGGATTCAACAAAATGTTGCTCCTTCCTTTGCTCGTTTGGATGTCCTACATGATTCATAGCTTGAGAAAGTTGTGTGAGCATGGCTATAAGATTTTTCATTCCAGCTCCCATAACGTTTGGTTGCTCAGGGGGACAATCATTGCATTGCCCGTCGCATTCCTCATTAACACGGTTCCTTCGGGTTCCAGCCATTGACTAAAACCAAGAAGAATAGTGTGATCAACACTAATTATAATAGGAAAACCACATAATCAAGAATAAAATTTCACACTTAAGGTCTTATCCTAGGTTATTCATGGCCATTTCTAAAACATTAAGATTGTGTTCTATGCTTAGACATATCCTTAGGGTTCTTACTAAGGGTTATACATCCTAGTTTCCGAAGGTTGACTATACCTTTTCTCTGATACCAACTATAACGACCCATACTTTACGTACATTGTTAATACTTCAAAATTGAAGCATACTTATTACAACATATAACAAAACCACGAAAGGACCATATAGGTATAGTGTCTTTAGAAACTAGGAAACATAAACAACTGGTTCATAAAGCATATACACTGTCTCCCATTTATTTAATCATATTTATAGTCCCTTTTGGAATATCTTACTTAATAACCTTCTTCCTGACATGGGGAAAGAAAACATACAAAAGGGTGAGCTCAAATGCTCAGTAAGGGTAAACAAATGAAATATCAATCACATCATATACATAAGAACATAACTTTTGGAAATCATAACCTGCAAAAGAGATCATAATTTCATAACATGGGATAAATCATGGCAGTGAAATGTAATCACAATATTCATAACTTAAAACATGAAACTTTGTGGCATACACACATAATCATAGAGAATCATTTATTGTTAGTCAAGACTCATTGCCAAGACTATCTTAGTGGAAAAAGTCCCTTTCTGAACCGAGTCACCCTCGTTTCAGTCCTGTTTCACTGAACCGGTACAACCAACCGTTCCAGCCATGTCTATCTCATGAGATATAAAATCTTTACCCAATGCATTGGAGGGAGATATAGGTCCCACCCATCTCATAATGATACCATTCTTATGTGTGCCACAAAATCATAAATCATACATCATTGCATAACCCATGTAATACAAATGGAAATCATAAACATCATGACATCATAAAAAAATTCATATAAGATAAAGGAATTCATAAAAATAATTTCATCACAAAATAATCAAATCAAGGTAATAATAGGGATAAAAATAGAACCCTTTATTATCTTATATGGAAACTAATTTTGATAAAACTCTTGAACTCCATTCTTGAGGAAAATATCATTTCTTCTTCAAAAACATTTTTTTCCTTTCTTATCATGTCATACAATTTTTAACTAAAAGAAGTTGATTAAAAATAAACTCGAAAACTTGTAAAGGAATATTCTTGGAAATAATGTTTTAAAAATCCATTCATGCCGTATAAGTTAAAAAAAACATTCTTCTCGTACTTTTGTCGGAAAAGTCAAAAAGTACCTCGTACGAAAAACGACAAAAGATTCCTTTCATATCTTTTACTAAAATATAACCGAAGGGTAAAATTGGATTTAAACAATTGTAGGTGGATGGAAATAATATTACATATTGAAGAAACATGGATGTGGATGATAAAATACACCCCAGTAAATACCAAAGTATAAACAATCTCGGATAAAAATGAGATTGTGATATTTCCCTTACCTTAGATCCGATTTTCTTTGTGCATGTTCGAAGCTCCTGTATAATGGATTAAATAATGTTATTGACTTATTCCAGAATCATATATATTGATATGATATCATATACGGTCATATTCTTAGCTTCTTATTAGTAATATTTCATTGTTACTTGTTACTCGGGTCTTTATTGCATTTTGTTCTTATGCGTGTTTTGCCGAATAAATTATTATTCTTCTTTTAAGGTTATAGATACCTTATATCCAGAATGTTATTAGTGTAACATATATCATATTTATTCATTCAATTTGTTTCTATTATTACTATGTAATGATGATCATGTAGAACGAGTCGCATCACATCGTGGAGACGGTATTCCGTACGTACGCACGAGCGATGATATTGTTCCCATGATCGTGGAATTGTTTTTAAGTTTATTTATACTATTTCAGTGTCAATATAACTTTATAATAATCATATATAGTTAATCATTACACCATTATACCCATCCTTGTAAGGTGATGGTGGAAAATAGATTACACCATGGCGTGGAGACGGTATTCCGTACGTACGCACGCGCGATGATTTCATTTTTCCGTAGGATGGATAGAAGATGAATTAGGGTTGTTTCATATTTATAATAACATATAAGTATGTATGTAATACTGATTTTATTACTTTATCATGAAAAAACTAAAGAAGAAGAAGTTGAAAAGAATGAAATTGAAAAGATGGGTAATGGATATTACCTCTTCCTTGAAACGCCTCTTTGAATCCTCCACTTAGAGAACTAAGATTGGTCTTTTAAGAAGACCAGGACCTCTAGGATTATTATAGGGAAGTGGATAAGGGATTTTGGCAGGGGTTGGCCGAGCTTGAGTGCTCAAATTGGTGTGAGGAGGAGGGGGAGGAGGTGCCCTTTTATAAGGGAGGAGAGGGGCACCTTAGGAATATCTCAAAATATTATTTTATATTAAAGTCAAAATCGGTTTATAATGGTTCCAAAGGGTCTTATTTCGGAGCTAAAGTGGGGATGGGTCGAAATCCTATCAACAAATAGGATTTAGACAAGTTTAGGTTATTATTTTAACCTTATCAATTAGATTTAACTCTATGTTAAATAATTTAACTTTTACCGTGTCTTTTTTTTACACTATATGGTTAATACACTTACTATAACATGCCAAACGAACCCCAAGTTGTTTATTATTAATATATATATCCTTATATAAGTCATTTGACCGAACCATAGATTTGTAGGAATAAAATAACAATTAATAATATAATATTTGATTTAAAAACTATTTTGTGTCAATTTTGACACTATTTGATATATGATTTTTGTGAAAGTCATAATAAAATTATATGTTCGAACCAAGTTGATTAAATCATCACTAATATATCATAGTAACCTAGAAAATTTGTGGAATTCATAAAAAGTGTCATATTACATTTATTTGGGCATTTATAACATCAATTATGTTAACATTTCTTTAAAAGGGTAATTACTGCATCATTGTTGTGTCATAAATAAATTAATTTATTTAAAGTCTAAAAATTATAGATAAAATATAATTATGTAGGAAATATTTTTAGCTTTATAATGAATATTTATAATCGAATTTATCTTATGTATAAACCCATATTAAAAATGTTTTAGTTATTAAACTTTGATTTTAACTATTTTAACTATTCATTAAATAAAATAATATTAAATGTCATAATCTAATCCAAGTGGACCTAAATGGTCATATTATATTCATAAGGTTGATTTTGGTCGAATTACACTTATCCAATAGAATTAGGACATGTTTTAGGGTAATAGTAATATCATATTTACCCTTAGTTACCCTATTTACTATTAACCGCGGTAAAAAAAGTAAAAAGTTACTATTCACCAAAAAATTATTTTTATCTCATTGAACCACATTTTACTTACTGATATCAACCGTGTCTGTCGGATTTTCAAAATTCCATTCACAGAAGCGGTAAAATTATGTTTTATGCAAAATTCAGTTTTTAACCTACCACTTAGTGGTTTCACTATTAATCAAAAATTGAAAGTTTTCAGAAAAATACCAAAATTTCACCCTAGGCTAATTTCGATATTCCAAATCCAAAAATGAAGTCCATTTTGAAAAATAAAATTTATAAAATTTCAAAAAGTGGTTATTACTATTCATAACGGCTAGTTTTTATATTATTTTAATAGCATATCGTTGTTTAGTGAAACTCGATATTGCGTATGACGCAAGCTATCGAGGAAGGTCGCGATTTCGTGTAAAGCAAGCCAAGAAATTGTTGTGTAGAAAAAAATTCCTTTGATGATTTATATAACATAAAAGTCTCGGGTGTTACATTTAACGTCCTTCCCTATGGACCTTGTATGAGGAATGATACAAAAGATGCATATTAGGACACCTAAGGAAAAAAATACTTTAACATCTCTCTGAACGAGTTGTGTAGGTGTTTTAAATAATGGGTCATGGATCTCATGTCATTTGTGATGATATGGGATAATCAATTTGAGGTAACCTATAACACAAGGATGTTCTGGGCTACCCCTTAGTGACATTAGGTTCACGAGAATTAGAAATCCATTTACACCAGGACATGATGTATCTGGTTTGTGGGTTTATGCCCTCACATCAATGTCATGGACAAATTGATAGATCAGTTTTCTTATTCATGTGTATTTAGAGATCTTCAACAACCCTATACACTTGATACATGATGTGTGGAACATGAATTGAGGTTCATAAAAAGATAATGGAATCACTTTGTACACTAGTTTACCAGGGTGAGGCTCTTGTGGTCCTTTGATAAGGAGAGGTTATGGATTATGAACTGCATAGTTTATCATCATATAGTGGGACATGATTCCATGTAATTTAATTTTCATGGAGTGAGGAATCACTTCAATGCAGTTTAACATCATGTGTAAAGAATGAGGGTGGAACAATGTGAATAAATTGGAATGTATCAGGTTCAGGAAGTATCATCACTTAACCCCATTGGAGTTCCAACATATCCCAGTGGGTTGAGAATCAAATTCAATGTAGTTCTGGGAGAACTATGTAGTTTAATGTAATTAGGTGAGGAAGTAAGTAGTTGAACAATTTATTATCATATGTCTAGGATTCCATATGGATAATGTCCCAATGAAGGATGTGTATGGCGTGGTAGAATATAACGGACATGAGTGGGGACGAAAGCAGTCTACAACACCACATGTGTACTTCTGGAGAGGACACGATCTAAGAGGATAAAAATAATTTTTAATTATTTGTGGTTCATGGGGAAGACCTGAAAGAAAAATTGTTCAGGCATTCATATGTATCCTTGAGGTAATGAATCTTGCAACACATATGTCTTGATATTCCATGTAGTTTAAAATATCATGCAGAGGAAAAAAGGATGCCAATGTAGTTTATTATCATTCATATAGAACAAAAAATGTGGATAGTGCCCCAATTCGGATGTGTGTGGAATGTTATAACAAATCCAACATTAATTGGGACCAAAGAAGCTATCCCCACATGACACACACCTAGAAGGGGACATAGGCAAAGGGTCTACGAATGGTAAAAGGGACCTTTGGCTGGAACATGGAAAAATGAATGGGTGTTCATACATTCCCCATGAGGATGGGAATCTAGAAAAAAAATTATGATATTCAATATATAATACTATCTAGCTAGGAAGAGGTAGGTCGGCTAATGTGAATGGGATGGATGCCATGAGTCCAGGATGTTTTATGTCATGTGACATGGATAGTTGATCATCATACATGATTGGAAGATAATCGTAGGATTGGGCCAAGGAAAATGGATTTAGGCATCACTACAAATCTCATTGATAATGAGAATCAACAGACATATAGTTCTTGAAATTCTGGCATGGTATGAGGTTGACACCAGTGATTATGTTCCTCTCAAAGGAGGTCCATAATAATGTACAGTTTTATGTCAAGTAGGGGAAATAGACTCTGCTGTTTAATGTCTTTTCATGATGATGCACAGAATCCCCTTTATTTCCCTATATTAAGGATGATAATTGGTTCATACAAATCCTTCACACCAAATTTTTTGTGGGGGAACCCTTGTCAAAATTCTTATTCCTGCGTGAGCTAAATTTGATGCAAGATACGAGGAATTTCAAGAACCCCTCCCACTATTAAAAGGAATTGACGATCTGATGGGAGTGTTTTATTACATGTAGTGGTTGTACTAATACATACGATCATGGAATCCCTACATATCCCATAAGAATTGGAATCAGTACATACAAAGTTTTAGAGAGACCAATTAGTTTAACATCCTGAGGAGATGACATATATGTGTAGTTTATTATCATGTTACATATATTCCATGCATTTTAAAGTCATGTGGCAGGGGAATTGCACCACATTTTCACATCATGTTGCAGGGACATATGAATTCATTTTAGTATCATATGGAATGGATCTTATGATAAAGCTCCTGACATGGAGACTTGTTGTGGGATTTCATGATGTTACTTGACTTGAATGAAGACCGATAAGGTATCAGTCACACCACATAACATTCCATGAAAACTCATGTTGAAGGGACAAAAAAGGGTTATGTCTACAGTTGGTCCAAAATAAAAAATGCATAGGTGTCACTATGTTTCCTGTGATGACCCGAATCAATCAACACATAGTTCTGGGAAAATAGAGACTCTACGTTGATCTGGCCCATACATAGAGGTGGCCATTATCTCTTATTGACAGTTACAGCTAGGTCCAAAATTAGAGATCTAGGAAACACATTGTATCATGTATGGATAGAAATCAAGATAAAAATATTTATTGAGAGACTATGATGTTTAACATTATCCAGAAAAGACATACTCACATGTAGTTTATTATTATGTGGTAAGGATAGATTTTAATGTAGTATAACATTATGTGGTAAAGACAGTATAACATCTTACAGTGAAGATTTAGAATCTATACAGTTTAATGTCATTTGGATAAGATGTAGTCTATGTGAACTATCAGGATAGTAGCTCATCTGAAGGATATCATAAAAATCATTTTCTTATTGCACGACTCTTACGATCATTCAATTCTATCAAACATTCATATGCATTCTCCTCCTACCAATTCTTGAATAAAAATTTCTTTACAATTGTGTGAGTAATAAATTAGTAGAAAGGTAAATAGTTGTCATATCCTACTAGCCATAACTCATGTCATTTCCAAATTATAGGGATTTATATCAAAAAAACATTCCATGGTATAGTAGATATGTATACAGACATGATTTGTTTGTAAGGAATAATATTTTTTCAATATTACATAGATGGATGGTTATTTCACCCTTGGAGGTTGGTGACATGTTCTCTATTGCATGGTCAGTTCCCCTTCCCATATTGATAATGCGGCTTGAGTGGGGATTCATGTTTTGGTAGTTCTTGTATCCCCATGTCCAACTACTCTTGAATCTATTCTTTCAAGAAAATTAAATCTTCCATCATAGTCCTGAGACACTGAATGTAGGGGCAATAATACTCATGGGTTTCCAACCATAACTCATTTCTCTTCTTCACTAAAAGGATTATAATCAAACCATTCTATGTGGAGTAATTGAAATATTTTGGAACATGTTTGACTTTGATGGAATATACTTTTCACTACCTATCTTACTAATAGTTTTTACAAGACTACTTCTCCCACAGGCTGCTAATACCAAAATTAGTCTGAATGTATTGATGTGTAAAGAGTTGGTGGTACAGAGTCCCGGTTTCTATTGAACCATGGGAATGTGATGGGTCTTTTGAGGTCTTAGATGATGCAGATTCTTCCCATTGATTTAATGGCCTTGATTCTCCTTCAGGTTTTATAATGATACATGAGATCTAATGGTTTCTTGAATATCTCTGATGTGAAGGTGGAAATATGGAAATGCTCTCAGCCCTACGACCATGGGCGATGTGTAACAATGTAAAGATTCAACATGATGAGGGATGAAAAAGTTGAATGTTACCCTTACACTATGTGTTGGGGAAATTCACTACAATGAGGGATTTTATAAGCTGTCATATGCCCATCATCCCTGACTAGAGATCTCATGTGTATTCTGACAACTATCCCCTAGAGATACCTATACTTTTTTTGGAGTTTGGGGATCAAATATTATGTTGAGATGAACTTTTCATGCTCAATGATATTGCTGGTGGGATATATGAAAATACCCCTTTCTTTATTGGATTCATGGTGAGTGGATAATAATGGGGGTTCTGATAGGGATCCTAAAGACCGAATCCACTTCTACCACAATCTATATGATCCATTATCATAAAATTTTGATATTCTAGAATGATTGGTAACATCTTCTTGTTGATTCTTGGTACATACCAATAAAACTTTCCACTCTAGTTATAGTGGGAGGATATAGTTAATATTGTTTCTACACAAAATAATATTGGAGTGTATTCTTGAACCCTTAAGAAGCATGCTCTAATAGATCTAGTGTGGAGTCTCTGGATCTATCTAATATAATACTGAACAAAATGTATCATGTTGGGGCTTCCCATTGATTGAGTAGGTTGTTTGATAGATCAGTTACCAATTTACCTTTTCAGGGGTGAGTTTCTTATATAACATTTGGGGGGTCAGGGCCCATGATATGATTTGACGGTTTTGTCCCCATGATACTATAAGTGGTGTCGGTGCCCATTATAAAATTAATGTGGTCATTCCCAAGAAGATGATGATCCCATCATAATATATGGTAAAATTTCACTTTCCCTATAGAATGTGGTTCTCATTTGGATTCTATAGTCAGTGCAACTAGATGAGGTGAAGCTGGTGGGTCTTAATTGGTAGTGATCCGGGATTGATCATGGGCCACTTTGGAGACATACTGGTGGACCTTGATCATGTTAGAGGTAGCAGGGATATGAGCCTTCTCTGGAGTTACATTTTAGGGATAGCCTAGGTGGGATCATTTTGTTGGTTCTCTGTCTTAGATAGTCTACACAATTATAAAACCATTCATAGATTTTTATGCGGTCATGGACACACATCAGTGATGATGATCAGAATGGATGTGATATATCCTTGGTATATCATTGGATATTGAGCTATCAGGTTGAAAATTTTCATCCACCACCCCAACATAGGAATGCTGAATATCGTTAGCTTACAGAGACAGCTTCCCAAAGTGGCTGAATATGGCGATAAGTGCAACATCATACTCGTCAGAATTCCATGGGAAATATAGTTGGTGAGAATACATCCTATTATGTATTTCATAAACCTATCATTGAGTCTTGATGTAGATTTTGATTCGATATTCCCAGCCCAGGATATTCACAAATCGATGACAATGATTGTGTGTTAGTGGAAGTACACATCAAGGCCTCAGGATCAAGGAATCTTTTACAACAATCTCAGAACCTACTTTCACATTCAATGACTTCATTTCAATTTAAAATTATTTAGTGAAGTCTTGGAAGAAACAAATACGCCTTATCTAGTTATAATCATATATATGAGTACATGTTCGATCATTAACATCCCAATTAATGGATAAAGAAGCATTCACTTTTTTATGTGAGGTTTAATGTAGTTACAAAAAATTTCCGAGTTCAATTTATTGTATTGCCACAAGAACAATGTAAACTGGCCTGATGAGTGGGATGGAACCTATAAATTTTGACGCATAAAAGAGATGAAACAATTAAAGGATTCATATTAGGTTCATCATTTTGGTTTCTTCATGTTTTATGGGGTGGAATTGGTGTTTCCCTTCATGTTACCACTGTCACTTTTTCATGAAACTCCCAATGGTTCTCCCATCTATAGATGTGTATGGACCAACATTCCAATGTCCAACGCACCTAGGTTTTCAGACCTAGAAAATATTTAGGACATGCATTGTTCGAGAATATGGGATGTTAGGACCATCACACCCATTGGGGAGTTTTTTCTTACTCTGGTACTCTCTTTAATATTTAAGACATATTTGTGAAATATCTTCAAGACCCAGATATAGGTATGCTTACCTATGTGTCAATGAATTGATGATGAACACGTATCGATAGGGTTTATCATACGCATATCACATGTTCTATATCACTCTCTAATATAATTAAGATTCCTTGGACTATGGACACTCCCAAGCACTCTTGAGTTTATTGTCATCTTGCGGGATGGATAGTGTCTTGGAGATGGAATTAAAAGCCTATAATGCATCCTATGTATCTTATGAGGATAGGAATAAAAAACCACATAGTTTTTCTGACATGGATTAATGTCGTATGACATGAACCATCCATATATATTAATTTCATATGGTATAGACGTAAATATTGGGCTTAGAGCACAATGGGGATTCCAACAAATCTGATTTAATATAGGAAGAAGAGTCCATGTAGTCATTATAGCTGGAACCTATGTTGAAAGGGGTGTCAAAATAGAGACCCTAGGTAGGGCTTATGCATAAATTACTACCCTAGACTGATTCAATGGGGATATGGAACATTGCGAAATGGAGGGATATAATTAGGCTTATATACCATAGGTTAATTTACCATGTTAGTGGGGATCTTCATCAGGACATTAGTACAATCACAACTAAACTCTAGGCCCGTGTGATCAATGCCTAGTTTCAAAAAAAAAGATATTGTGGTATATTGGACATGTTGTGTGATAGTATATCTACATGGGGATTAAAAATTAAAGATATGCATTCAGAGGAGCACATATCCATATCATGGAAGATATGCCATGGAGCTCGTGAATTAATGAGTCTTCCCACATATACCGAATATATTGGGAATACGAGTTTGAATAGTTCATATGTACATAAATTTATTGGTAGGCTATGGGAGGTGGTCATTCTTGGAGTCATTTTGGATATCTCTGGGATTTTAGTAACGTTATGGGATTAGACCAAAAGAGAATCCCTTTTTGTGTTGACATTTTAAATGATGTTAATGACTGGGATTTACACTTTGGGGTTAACAATGATTGGTGAACTTCTATCATGTCACTAGTCCGGGCTTTCACTCTGTGGATTCCGAATTGGTATCATGTCGACACTTACACTCTGAATATTCCCATGGGGATTTATGTCATTGGTCGGGGATTACACTCTGAGGCTACATATGGTGTGTACTCACTCTTTATACTCTGTCCAATTAAAGAGTGGTGGTGACGACCATGATGATTTATTCGTGATCATGAAATTAGAGGGGTTTCATGAATGAAAGATCATTGATCATTAGGGACACTACATTCATAGAGGGAAAATGTGGCTGAAGGTTCTTAACCAGGGTCCCACTATCATGTTCCCTAGTAGGCATGTCATAAAAACGATATATGGCATGATTTAATTGACTAATATGTATTGGCTATTACTAGGAATGTATTTATTATCTCTCCGATATATTGGGGCATGACTTGGGGGACATGTCATAGATGATTCGCATGTCCTAGTAGAAATTTCACGAAGTGCATCTTGTGTCTGAGTGGACATGTACGGAGTGATTTTCATGTCCTGGTGGACATGTCAGGTGGTGATTCATGTGTCCTAGTGAACATATCAGGGTATTACGCCTAACCAACTAACATGTCTCATGTGTCTTCATTGGACAAACGGGGGATTATCCATGGGGTTCACCGGATCAAATAGACTGTATTTTTTACCTCACCTTGTCAAGGTGAACATGTCCAAGGTGTCATGTGTGACCAGGTTTACATGTCATGTTGAATTGTCAAAATATCTTGTAGAGATGTGTTGGGGGTGTGTCAGGTGTATTTCATCAACCATGAACCCCACTCGCATCACAAATTTTGATCTCCTTTTCATTATTTTATGAAGTATTAGCATACAATGAATTGGAATGAGAAATATCCACTATTATGACATGATTTAATGATTATACATTCTATGAAAAATATGGTTCATGTAGATGGTACACAATAATATCATGGAAATGTGTGTCTTATTATCCATAGGGTAAATAAGGGTTGTCCAGGAACACTCATGGACTTCAATGTGGAAAAGTTATCATGTATGGGGTCCTATTATTAGGGGATCACATGTCAATATAGTCATATCTCTAGATAATCACATGATCATTCTCATGTTTCAATTACTCCATTGCCTGATCAATGTGTGTTTCCTTATGATATCTTTAAGTGAGAGAGGTGGGTCCAGTCGCAGAGTGTGATTTTTTTCATGGTACCATTATGTCTTCTCAACGTGAATTTGTGCCCTGCGGCATGCTCCACCGACCTCCATCATCTAAAAATTACCCGATCACCCCCATCATAAGCACAGTAATACTTCCCCTTGGGTGGCTGATCTCTAATTTTGCAGAGCTCCTGATCACAGTGAAGTGATTCCCTTCGCAGAGGTCTCCACCCTTTGCGAAGGAGGGAGCACCTTCAAGTTAGACAAGGCTCTGCGAGCCACTTTTCTCAAGAAGCCACTATTCTCCATGGGCATATTTACTTCAGGAGTCCCTTCCCTCTATGAGCCCCATTAATCATCGAGTAGTTAGCTCTGTGAGCCCCTTTGCTCTGCTAGCCCCTTTTCTCTGCAAGAACCCTTTTCTCTACGAGACCCTTTTCTCCGTGAGAACCAATGCTCCACAACACCCTTTTCTCGGTGAGACCATTTTCTCTGAAAGATCCTATGTGCCGGAAGACCCTTTTCTCCATGAGATCCTAGGATCCAAGAGGCCATGCTCCGTGAGAGCCTTTCCTTCGCGAGGATGCTTCGCGAGACCCAATTCTCAGTGAGTTCCTTTTCACCACGAGCCACTTTTCTACGTTATCTCTTTTTCTCTGAGAGATTATTTTCTATGAGAGACACTTTTATCAATGATCCACTTTGTTCCAAAAGCCCATTTTCTCTATGGAAGCCTATGCATCGCGAGACTCCATGCTATGCAAGCAGTATTCCATCACGAGGAAGCATCACAAGAACCTATGCTCTGCAAGACCCTTTGCACCGTGAGATTCTTGGCTCTATGATCCCCTATGCTCCATGAGTCCATGTTCCACAAGAACCTTTCCTTCGTGAAGCTCCATCCATCTCAACCTTTGGTCTAAATCATGGGGGCTGCGCCCCCAACACCCCCGCTCAGGGTCTACCATGCTACAGTGCCAGCCCTATGGGCTCGTCCCTTCGATTCTGTCACTGACCCCCATGAAAAAATGGAGAGTCTCAACACAAAAATTTTGTGTCGGGATGTCTCCTTTTTCCATTGTTCCCTTATGCATTTCCACTTAACACCTATGGAATACTTTGATTTGAGATACTCCTCCACACACCATTCAATTCCTGGAGTCGACATATTCATCTTCATTCATTTCTCACGTCGTGAGTTGAGATTATAAGCATCAATTCCCCGAGTACCCTGTGTCGATCCATTCCTCATGTAACTCATCCAAACACTATCACTTGGCTCCTATTCCAAGTTGATCTAGAAAGGGTCCCTCTTGTGTAAGCACTAACACAATCCACTTCTAGGAGCCTTATGCCTAATAGTCCTATTTATATGACTTTAAATTGTATCACTCCCTATGTGGAAAACGTAGTATACCTCTTTATCCAACCAAGTGATGCCTTATACGCCATGTATAAGGTTCCAATAGTCCTCTCTACAACACTACAAACTCTAGTACACCGTATGTTCCAAATATTGTATTCCTCTTGATCCAATCAAGAGATATCTTATGGACCAAGTATTAGATGCCACTAATCCTATATACATGTCTATAAATTGTATTACACCCTATGTGCCAAATATTGGATGCCTCTTGCTAAAATCAAGAGATTCCTTAAGCACCATTTATAATAAGCAAACAGTCTTATCTACATGACAGTTTTTTAGTTCCTTGCAACATGTGTTCTAGTTTTAAGAAACACTATTTCCAGGCGGTTTCCATTTGATTTATTTATGAAACTAGAGAATTTCAATAGTTCTATTTCCAAATGGGACATACATTCTGAATGAAGGAATATATTATGTTTCAACATTACAATACTTAAGAACATTCATTGGTTTAGATGATTGTAGGTTAGGCTCATCACACCCTTTTGGGGGAATTATTGTCTAATCCAATAATCTCTTTTTAAATTTATGCTATTTTCCTAAATCCTTGTTAATTCATTAAGTATAACATAAGTATCCCGTGGAATTTACAATCCATTATTAACATGTGTATAATTTAAGATCATCAGTATAAATTCATGGTTCCTCATTAATGGAAACTTTTTTGTGTTTTCGAGGTTTTCCATTAATGGTATCCTCTAATATACCGATTAGAGATTCATTTAATCATAGTTGTGATGATAATAGTTTTTAAGCCACTCAGTGGGGCACTCTAGAACATATTGTCATCCAGGGAGACAAAGGTTTGTTTTGATATTGGGATCGTGCCCATAAAATAAGCAACCTACATATCCTTGTGATAGGAATCAGAGCCCTCGTAGTTTGGAGCCACTTAATAGGACACATCATACCTTTTAAGGACATGTGATAAGGTCCTCTAAGCGCAAGGTGCTTAGTTGAAACATTGTGTGGGACTTATGCTGAAGCAGCCCAAGGAACATTGAAAAGGATATAAGTTTCCATGTAGGATTAGACCCTATTGGGAATATGGCCTAAGGAGAATATGTTTGATTTTATTTGTTTTATTTGAACCTCAAGGAGGCTTCTTACGTATCCCATATTAATGAGAATATAATCCCACATAGTTCAATAAATATCATAGGAGTGTATAGTTCTCTAAGAGAGATGAGTTTGGGCTTACATCTTGAAAAGGATGCCTTGATGAATTGAGGATTAAATTTGGGGACTATTTCCTAAGGAGGATGCCCAATTTTGGGGAATTAGTGTTGGATTCCTAAGGAGGATATCTAGTGAGATAGGACCATGAAATAGATTCCTACAAATCCTCGATTGAATAAGAATCAGAGTTCTCATAGTTCCTTCAAATTAGTGTTTGTGCACATGTTGTAACCATCATGTATCATTAAGCCCACATCAGTCATGCTCGGTGTGAGAAATAAGAGGATGTGAACGATTCAATAATGAAATCTCACATTTTTCCTCCTCTGCTGATGGAAGAGGGCGCGTCGACCGTGGAAGAGCGAAAGGCGATGAGCCTTCCCTCTGTTCTATTAACATTGGACAAGGGTCCACTATAAGTAAAAAATGGATGAAGGTGAGGGAGATTACACCAGTATTGATGCCCGTTTTAGGGTTGGATGGGGCTTACTCATATAGAGGTTGCCCATTTTGGAATTGTTTGGGGCTTACTCCTAAGGAGAATTCCTATTTAAAATTTAATCCAGAATAGGAGTCAGGTTATGTGGGTTGAGTAGTTTCTTGAGGAGTGTACCCACTCAAGGTACTCGAGTAATCCCTAAAGATAGTTCAAACTCATAACCTGTGAAAGTAACCAAAAAGACTAAGTCGACTCAAGGAACATCATAGAGTGTGATGGGGTTTCTCAAATCCTGGTATTCCAAGGTTGGAAGATGAGCCAAATAAAGGGTGTAATGGAAATATCATTAACCGTATCTGAAAATATCGCAGTGTGACTCTCCGTTTTTCATGGGGGTCTGCAACGAATGCGATGGGACCAACCTAAAGGGATGGGACTGCAGCCCGATATTGAGGCTGAGTACGGGTGTGGGGGCTACATCACCATAGTATGATCCAGCAGGGCCATGCAAGTTTTCATCCATGGTGCCTCGCATAGGTGCTCCGCATAGCTCCCCTGCATAGGTACTCCATGCAGGTGCGACGTGCATGTGCTCCGTGCAGGTGTGGCATGCATGTGTGGTGCCCAGGTGTGCTGTATAGCTCTATATATTATAGACCCTGATGGGACTTGAACCACTTTTTCCCTTTTAATTTTATCTTCTCTCATCTTTTAGAGAGCTATCTGAAAATATTTGGGGGATCTTGGCGAAATAGCTACACAATGGTAGATTTGGGACTTCTTCAAACTTTTTTTGGGTTCATAAATGATGATCCTTGGGGTCCTATATATAAGAAAATAGGGGACATGATCATAGAGAATTTTTCCACGTAGGTCCTCCATGTTGGTCCATTGCATAGGTCTTCTGCATAGGGGTGTAAAAAGTCATTTTTCGCGTATGTCCTCGGTGTATTTATTCTGTTCAGATCCTCCACGTAGGTCCTCCATGTAGGTCCTTTGCATTGGTCTTCTTCATAGGGGTGTAAAAAGTCATTTTTCGTGTAGATCCTCCACGTATATCTTCTGTTCAGGTCCTCCACGTAGGTCCTTTTATGAAATTTATCCAACTTCCAAGTGCCATAACTTTTGATCTGTATGTCGGTTTGGGCTCCACAACCTGTCAAATCAGTGCTCTCGAGTAGATCTATGATTTTTGAGATGATGAATACACCATGTCTACTCAGATGAAACTCAAAAATTTAAATCTACCCAATCAAAAACATATCATTATCAAACTGGGAAATCTACTTCATACTCCTAGATGGGGTAATCATTTCACTTTTCCGTTGGTATGGATTTGTACTTTGTTAGGTAGAAATCCATCTGGAATCTTCTTCCTTCATGGTGAAAACACTTTTACCCATTCTTGACAGTTTTCATCTATTGGATAATCATATATTCACTCTACGGAAAAGTTCATGGAACATATTTTATGGTGTCAAAAATGACTATAAACAATAGTATGCACTATATGAAAACATAGGATGCCTCTTTCTCCAATCAAGAGATGCCTTATGCACCAAGCATAAGATTCATAAAGTCTCCACTACATGACTATAAACTATAGTACATCCTATCATTAAATAATAGGATGCCTCTTTTTTTAAATAAGAGATTCCTTATGCACCAAGAATAAGATTCCAATAGTCCCCACTATAAGTCTTTAAACTGTAGTATGCCCTATCATTCAATAATATCATGTCTCTTGCTAAAATAATATATGTTTTATGCGAGAAGCATAAGATATCACATGCCATGATTAAAATGGAATAATTTTGAGAGCATTGGAATCCATTCAAGCATTCCACCACTCTACCTCATTCATTGTGTGTCCTACATTCAGATATTTGTTCTCTTTCATGTTTGAAGGGACCCCCTAATGTCCTGATCCCATGCTTTCATGGCTCACCTACTGTTCTAGACCAACACCCATAAATTCATTGGATGAAACTTCGAGTTAGCTACTGTGTTTCGAACATGGTCAGTAGTTGACCATAATTTACATGTACCCATTTCAGGATAACATGATGCAGATGTTGTGTTTCAAAAATTGTCAACATTTATACTCTATTGTCACGTCACCCTCTCCCCGAGTTGGGATGCCCTCATGGCTAGACATGAGGATGAAATTACAGGCAGCTTATGTGCCTAATCCCCATCCACCATCTATGCTCTTTAGTGGAATCCGGGTAGCTCCCATGCATAAGACTCATTCACTATTGCTTCCCCCTAGCGGCCACTTGGATGCCTCCATGCATAAGACCCATTCACCATTATTGCTCAATAGAGGCACCCGGGAAGCTTGCATGCATAAGAAACATCCAGTATTTCTGCTCCTTATTGTCACCCAGTCATCTTCCATGCATATTACCCATCCACCATTATCGCTTCTTACTGGCCCCCATGATGCTCTAATGCATAATCCCCATTCACCAATTCGTCTCTATAGCGGCACCCATGATGCTTCCTTGCATAAGCCTCATTTAACATTACTGTTCCATAGAGGCACCAGGGAAACATCTAGCCGTAATACCCATCAACTGTTTCTTCTCTTTAGCGGCACTCGAGAAGCTTCCATGCATATGCCCCATTCACTATCACCACTCTGTAGCCGCACCCATAGAGCTTCCATTCATAATCCCCATTCAACACCTATTGTAGCGTTACCTTTAGGCAACGATTTTCAGGTTTGTTGCATCCTATTGTTTCTCAAACTTGGTATGAATCCTGTGGGATTATTGTATACATTGAACAAGATATAATTCCTAGGACGCCTTAGATTTTAAGCCAAAAAAATCATGAACTATACAGACATTGATCCTTACCAATATGGTGTACGGGGGAAGCCTCTCTGAGGTTCATTTCCAATGCCTATTAGTCCCGACCCCCTTTACACTGGTTCACAAAAACAATTCCCGAACTATGTAGAAAATGATCTTTACACCAAAGGGGTATGAAAAATGTCTTCCTAAGGTTCTAGCCCAATACCTATTGGTCTGAACCCATTATCATCAGTTCAGCAACACCTTTCCCGAACTATGTGGAATTTTATTCTTTCCGAGGCAGGGTAGGTAGGAAGACTCTGTGTGGTTCAAGACTAACACTTATTGGTCCTGACCCCTTCACGTTGGATCACCAAACACTTCAGAAATATGGGGACTTTGTTCCTTTCCAATGTAGAGTACGTATAAAGCCTCTCTGAGGTTCAAGCCCAAAACCTATTGGTCCTGACCCCCTTTACATTGGCTTAGAAAACAATTCCAAACTACAGGGTCATTGATCCTTAATAAGGCATGGTATGTAGGAATCCTACCTAAGGTTTATTCCCAACACCAACTGGTCCCAACCCATTCACGTCGGTTCACCAAACCAGCCTGATCAATCTATACATTGATCCTTACCTAGTTAAGGAATGTAGGAAGCCTCCCTATGGTTCAAGACAAACACCTACTGGTCCCAACCAATTCACATTGTTTCACAAATCCATCCTGAACTACATGGAATTTGAACCTTTCCATGTCAGGTTATGTACGAATCCTCTCAGAGGTTTAATCCCAACACCTACAAGACCAGACCCCTTCACGTCGGTCCACCCACACCCCGCATGATGTTAAACTGTACTCTCCCTATTTTTACAGCTAGACTCTAAATTGTACCCATTCTAACATCGTGGGATTTTATCCTTTTCTCCAAGGAAAGGAAAATAGTAATCCTCCCTAAGATCCATCCCTATCTAATGGTAAGACATTTTGATCCCCAATAAATGTTAATTCATTGTAAGATGAACTATGTGGACTTTGATTCCATGCCACAAGGACACGTAAGAAGCCTCCATGGGGTCCAAACCCATCACACATGTCTCATATTGATCATCACCTCGAGCCTATGCGTTTTTGGTAGGTCATTCCCAATCCTGGAGGTTCCACATTGTCTGGGTCCCATCCAAGCATCCATTCTCACATGCCATCTCCTCAGGTGTCCCATCTCCACACCGAACTATGAAAAATTTGATTTCCTACCATGGGGTTACATAATAAGTCTCCTAGAGGCTCAATGTAAACATCACCATCATCCTCATGTTGGTTCCATCTCATTATACTACCACATTATTCAACTCTCTGTCATGCATCATGATTCTTACCTAGGCCGCCACATCCTGGTGAGATCATGTAACCAATATCCCCACTACTACAATTATAAATTGGAATGATAACTATTAATAAGCCCAAAAGATCCCTAACAATCCACCCATGACATTCCCTCTTGCGATGGGCTGCTATCCATGAATAATCCCTAACTTGTATTCTGGTCATTGTAAATTATGTACACCCAAATTCATCACTCCTTCAAACTACATGGGTTATGATCCATGTTTTCTACATAGGGTACATAGGAAATATAAATGAGGGATAATCCCAGAAAATGGAATACCATGGCGTCCCCATTTCTGGAGTGCACTCTCCCGGATCTTCCCTCAGTGGTGTCTCGATCAGCCATCATAGTGTGACATATCCCCTCTATAGGACACACCAAATTAGATCTGTCTTTATTGGCTATTCTGATCCATCCACCTGGTAAACACTCTTGGTGCTCCCTCCTTGGGATGTACCAATCTGATCCACCGCCATGGGGTGATTTGATCACACTTATACCGTATCTATGAGATGATAAACTCGTGGCCTACCTCATGTTTAAAATGAGATGCACGAGGAAAACCTCAAAAGGCACGCCTTTGGCATAACCATATAGGCAAGATGTTAAACTTGTTCCATACCCTGTGTTAAACATGGGAATATGAGTAAAACCTCAGAGACATGCCTCCTGAACAAGATACCTTGAGACTGATTTGGGATGCCTTAGGTTTTGCGCCCATAATATTCCATCTAACGAGGAAGAATACATGTTCCCCAATGTCCACACATCCAATGATTCCCCGACTTTTCTGATGTTTTCATCTACTTCGACTGATGTTTTCTACCCTGTCAAGACCCATTGGAATGTACTGATAGAAGTAGCATAATTAACCATAGTTCATGAAGACATAACACTGGGAATGAGATTTATGAACCATATCTCAAATATATGAGGTGGACTAGGACAAGGTAACGAGTTCCAAGGAGGAATGCACTGAAGAAAAACCGACATCCCATCAACCTGTTTTGATCAAGGAGAAAACATCCCTGATCATGCGATGGATGTCACCCACCTTTGGAAAGAAGGAATCTGAGGAAACAATCAGTGTGTCCTCCATAGAAAAATGTGTTCCCTGGTGAATGCATCTAAAATATGTAAGTATAAAATGGGGGCTATGACTTATGTTTCTTGGGGGAATATTCACCCAAGTTCCCATGCTATAGGTGTACAATGCAAAGTTATCTTGGGGAGGGGAGGTCTTGTCCATGGAATTCAGCGTGCACTAGTGGGATGTTCACATGGCACCCCATTGTTGCATGAACTCGACATAGGCTTGCGGAGCTGTTGTCATACATGAAGAGTGGCTATCTAATAATGCAGTAAGCATAGAAGGGTGTCCCTTGGTACACATGCCCAAGAGTTTTTCCATGGATTCTCATGTGTTCTAATGCCACACACACATGTGTGGGGAACCCTATCCAAAGGGGTCGTGTGATGCTTTTCCATCCACTTGATTGCATGCCTCCTATTATGTTATTGTGATTAACCCGAGGGTGATACATAAAGGAAACATATTCCAATTCTTTACGTTCATGTATAAGGGTTTCCACATCCAATTCTTCTGCCTACTTCCATTCTGCTAATAATTTATTCAGTGGATGCTATTACTTCAATCTGAAAATGGGGTTTACAATTATACCACATGAAACACTCTCCACCTAGTCGGACTCAACCCCCCTATGTGTGCATGTTCTAGTGGGAGTGTGCACCTCGAGCCCTATACACATTCCCAATCAGAACCTTGTGGGATCTATACTTCCCACTGGCCCACCAATTTTTTTGGGATGACTCCCATGGGCATAGTCAACCTAGTCCAACATGGGAATGGGTAAAGATGTCCTTGCTAGCTGGTGGGATTTCCTTATTTCATGGATAGAGGTGGTATCAAACACCCAACTAAGAAAATTGAAATACTTAGAGTAATGTTGAGTCCAATATATTTTTCATTAAATCATATGTATTCATGTATGATATCCTCCGCATAATAATTCAGTTGAATGGATCTTGGATCTTTGTAGGAAAAGTGGGACATGTCGAAATACCAGTTCCAAAGGATTTTTATTCTCTAAAGACACGGAAATACTCATATTTCACAGAAACTATAATTTACATATTCTTGTTGTATATTTTTACCATGTTTTGAAGGACTATCTATTATTATAATTATAAAGAATTTATTCATAGGTATGATAATAAGGGTATAAAATATATCACGATTCAGTGTTATAATGTGGACTCTCTAAAACATCCTTATCAATATGATAATTACTCTTGGTTTTTTAACATAAATATCCATTATTTAATTACTTGGGAAATATATAATTTTCATGGAAAACAGGATGGATATAAAATATTGTGAAGATCTAAAATGGAAAAAATATTTGGCTAAAGTTGAATATAGGATTAAATTACATTCCGCCCTATAAATTATTACATCATATTCAATTTTATAAAATTAAAAATCATGGACTTATCCCATTGAAAACATCGGTGGTGGATTCCATTAATGATTGGGGAAATCATTTTCATAGTTTTCCATCCTCTAATAGTTGAAACACTAAATACTAGTGTTTTAATTATTCTCATTTAATTATTTTTCCTACTAACCCTAATCTCCATTAATTAAAAAAAACATTAAATCTTTTCATTCCTTGTCTCGGGTGATTCTTTTCCCAATTTCCATAATATGGAAATCATTGTGTGTTTTATTCTTATTTGATGTATTCAATTATTCATAGTGTCAAGATAGTATCTTCTTCTCACAATTTTCCATAAATATATAGGATCCAGATAGTTAATTCCCCCTTTTCTTGAATAGAAAACTATATTAACATATGATGGAAATGATTGATATACCATCACCATTCAAGGAAATAACATAAATCATTCAATTAAATGGTAAATCATTAACTCCTTGTTTCATATGTAATATGTAGAATACCTAGAAAACATTATAATGGTATTATCATACACAAAAAATATTATTTTTCAATTTTATTTAATAAGAGGCTCTTTATCATCATTTTTGTTTGTTTCTCCTATAGAAATATTTTTTGAATAATGTATCTCTAAAATAATCCCATTTAATTAGTTATTATTTTCATTGTTTTATTTTATTCAGGATCAATAACAACAATGGGTTATCATTACCATTTATAAAATACAATAAAACTGTAATCATTTCTTTTTCACTATATATAATGGTCAAAAATATCTTCTCAAGTGACCCAATCCATTACTCAACATACATTGGATTAGTTTTACCAAAAAAATGAATTTGTATATTTTCACATAAATAGATCAAAAAATAAGTGAATCATGACAGGAACATGTTTAATCATATAGTAACACTTATTGATCATAACATGATTATGGTACCCAATTATATCCTTTATCTATTCAGTTATAATACAAACTCTATTGGATTATTCGGAATGGAAATCTCTATATTTTGAGTTAGTGTAGATACGATTCAGCCTTATAGGTTCCATTTATAAAATATAAAATATAAAAGATTAAATCGAAAAATTATGACTTTTAAAACATAAATAATAGTTATATTCATAGTTTAACACTTCACAAAAATAAAAAAATTATTCATTGTTAATATAAGAATCGTAAACTTGGTTTCATAGGGGATATATTTATTTTAAAATTCAACATAATGGGTTATAATAATTTATTGTATAAATCAATATCCCATGGGAGAGTAAAACCAGCTACATAGTAAGTAATTTTTTTATGTATTAGGTGATGATTGAGGAAACTCCAATGTACCCTATTTAGATTTTGCACCCCTTGTTACCTCTGTTGGAAACCATTTCAACAGATAGTATCCATACATGGATGTATTACTTTGAAAAACCACATAATATATTCCTTAATAAAAGTTGGATGTCCATCTATACCTATCCAAATAAATTATCATAGGGATATATTCCCAATTCTATATATACCATAATCTAGTTCCAATGGTTTATATTAATCTTAATCTCATACTAACTCTAACGAACCCAAAACCAAAAATTGGTGCTAGTGGATATTTTGATAAATTTTAATAGAAAAAAGGGTTCAATACATAAGGGACATTTAGTTGAATAATTTTTGAGAACCATGTAGATCCATGATCCCCATTTTACATTGGTAATAGAGTATAAATAATAATTCTTATAAAAAATAAAATGCCACATTGAAAACCCATTCAAAAAACACTTCTTCATATCTGGACGAATGAAAAAAATATAACAATGATCTCAAATGATCACTAAGATTTATGTACAATCAATATTTTCATGAATCGATATGCATAATCAATATGGAAAAGTAAATAGAAAATAAAATTTTGTTTAAGAAAATTAGTTATCATTACACGATAAAGAATAATCAATATTCCAAGGTTAGTAAATGAAAACACATTACAGTTAATAAATAAATCAAAATTAAGTTCACCTGTATGTTATATCATTGAAAAAATATCATGGATAATAAAAATATGCATACATAGATTCTTAAATATTTACTATTTAAACAAATTAATTTTCAATGTAAAAACCATATGTCAAAATTTTATAATGCTTATGAAATAATAATTTCCATCATTTAATGATATCTATATTTCTATGAAGAGTAGTTTTCAATGAAAAATTCATACATGGAAATTATTATTTCAAAATAACATTACCAATCACAATAAAAAATGAGATTGTGCAATAAATACTACAACTCAGTTATTTTAATGTAAAATACATTTGGATTATGTATTTAAAATTTAAAAATAAATTACCATGACTTGTGAATTAATAATGAAGTTTCATTTTAAATGATATGTACATACATTATATAATTAAAATTATGTGAAAAACATCACACTTTGACAAAATTATTAAAAATTCAGATGAAGTCCCTTAACATGAGTCTGACTCATCACATAAATTATTCATCATCCTCAATAAAAAAATCAATGTTATTTATTTACATCCATAAAAACATTTTTTATGTTAAATTTTCAATTTATATCACTTATTGAAATGTTATATACAATTACGTAATCAATAATGTTTACTTTCATGGCTTATATGATATTTTACATATATATAAAAGTGGATTTGTTATGTTGAATATTTTTCTCAGAGTTTATTATGTTAGTATCTATATAATGATAATTAGGAATGATGTTTTTTATACATGACATATAATATGATAATGGATAAGGTATGGCATACATACATATTGGTAATATTTTCTCAATGATAATTATGGAAATGATATATGTAATATTGTATTAATACAATTCATCATAATATCATAAATAACATATTATTGTTATTAAATATATTAATATATATTATTCATATTTTTTGGATGTCAGAAGAGAGTCACAAATCTTCCTGAAGGAGTTAGTCCACACATGAAAGAACAACATTATCATCATTTAGTGACTAAAACGTTATAAATTAAGTGACATATTATCTAATAAAGTTTATAAATATTTTATGAAGATCATAATTATTTCTTTTATTTCACGTGTAATAATGAACAACATCTTTATCATCTAATATGTAAATGCGTTAATGAAATATGAATCACACCGCTTCGCGAGGTAGTAGTTCACTGTAAAAATTATCGACATTCCCATATCCCCTATGAAATAGTTAAATATATATCATAATGACGATATATATATAATTATGTTATAAATGAGACATATATTGTCTATATACATCGCCATACCCAATAATGAGAGCTTATGGTTGATAACATGTCACGTCAATTAGCGAGGATGTAGTCAACCGTACAAAGAAGTGATTTTATCATTTCCCATATGAGATAATATGTTATAAATATATGTAATTACATTTACATAATATAAAATCTAAATATATTTGATATTAGTGTTAATATATAAGTATAAATTAATAATATTTCATGATGTTGGAAGGATACATAAATTAAATTATATATATATACATAATTTACCACTTCTCAGACTACCTCTTTAAGATTATATATATAGTATTTGAATAATTTATTTTTGACCAAAATGAGAATTTTAGTATGATTTTATATATGTTGGAATATTAATTGGGTAGTTCATTTTGATCCAAATGGTTTTTATTGTGTGAACAAGAGAGGTGAGTTGGTCACCTTTTAGAATTGAGGTGTGTTTCACACATATAATTTTTTAAAATTAAAAGGTGTGCTCTTTTTTTCACATTTCCTAAGGGTTTGATATTCTTAGTAAATAGACATTATAGGGTTTAAATATTTCCATTATTTTTATTTTAAACATTTTTTGGTAAATTTTACCTATATCTTTTTAGATTAACACTTGGAAAATTGATTTTAACCATAACCTCATTAATTAATTTTTATTATTTCCGAAATTAAATTCTATAAATAATTATGTTTAAGTTATTTTATAATATAAATTATTATAATTTGAAATATGGATTCCATTTTTATAAATTACATTCTTATATTTTTATAATTTTAATTTAATTTTAATCTTTAAAATATGATGAGAATGTGTGTTTTTAAAGAAAAAAATCATCTAAAGTTGACATAGTTATAATATCAAATTTTAGTATTAGATTTATTAAAATTACATAAATTGGTTTAAATGATAATTAATTTTACTAATTTTACATTAATATAAGTATATAATATTATTTAACTTAATTTATAATGAAAATGGGAAGGTTTTTTTGAATTAAAATCATATAATTTTCATTATTTATAAAAA